>OY728150.1:869765455-871202121 GCA_963277665.1 Viscum album | reverse complement strand
TATCATTTTAAGAATCTAACTTATAAGGCCCCAACCTTAAACCTTACTTAATCTTGAGTTATTAAAAGATTACACATTGAGGATCTTTTCGGGTTTAGAGTTTTAGAGAATTAGATCATAAAACTTGCATTACATTCTACATATAAACAAAGTGGTTACATAAAGATAGTATTCTTCATTCCCATCAATGGAAACATATATAAAATAAACATGGATTCTTTCTTGACACTTCCTTGACACTATCATCATATCATGTACCTTTCCCTTGACATGTGAAAAACATTTCAAAAAAACACGGGATGAGCATAAAAAGCTCAGTAAGGGATATAAAAATATGGAAAGGAACCATGGGTACATATATACATAAGGATGAGATCATACTTTACCCATAAAACATAAGCACTTAACATACCTCATCAAATCATGTATAAATCATAGAAATCATAAGACATAAAGGTAACTTGAGGGATTCATAACATTCTAACGTAGGGAGTAACCCTCTTGGTTACGTTTGGAATACCCATCACAGTATATTCCCTAAATCACTTTGGAGAAACCTTAACATTTCACTCCTTCGCGTTACCCAATGCATTGGAGAGCTATATCGGGCTCACCCGCCCTTAGTTTATCACGGAACCACCCGTCTTCATAATAATGCCCAAGAACCTCAACATAATCGTATCACATAAAACATGCATAAAGGAAACATAAAATTTCCACCATTCGAATCACAGGATATCAATAGAACACATTGATATAAAAAAATTATGAATACCATTTTCAATACCAAAATAAAAGAAAAGTAAAACATGGTATTTATTTTTCTTTTAAAAAAAGGTATGTCTTGTAGAGGAAGCCGAAACTCAAATAACGGTCACGGCGGCGGAGAAGTCGTTGTCGCCGCATACGTAAGACAAAAACATTCCCTTTTGTCATTTAGTAAAATGCTTCGTATAAAAAAGATTCCTTTTGAATAAACGTAAAAGTCAAAGGGGTTTATACACCGTATAAAGGAAGGCTGTGTATAAAACAAAATATGCCTCAATGAAGAGAGATTGAGATGAAGTCCCATACCTCATATCCGACTTGACCGGACCGTTCTTTAATCTCCTGAATAATAAACTTGAGTTAATCTCTACTTTCTTAAGAACCTTTTTCAAGTTCATTATTCCTTTTATACCATGTTATGAACATAATGTAATCATTTAAGTTAATAATGTTCATTTTGTCGGTATTTGGTTCTTAAGTCAAAAATAGACTTCTTACACTTACATGTTGTTAATTTGGTCAAAGGTTCGTTATATCCAGAATGATATTAATGATTTGGATAACATATATATCATATATATTCATCATATACATGTATTTATAATATTACATCACATTTAGAGGTAAGAAATGAAATGCACCGTTCATGGAGACGGTAAGCCGTACATACGCATGAACGCTACTTCCATTTCTATTTCGTATTTTCTGGAATGGAATCATAATGATATAAGAGTATATTATAATTCCAGTATAATAACATATATAATATCATTAAATTTATCCTTTACACATCCCACATATTGTATTAATGAATCAAATCACTTTCTGGGGGCGGTAGTCCGCACTTCCTAAAATGAAGATATCGTGTTTACCCATAATGGAAACAATAATGGTATGCCATAAATGAAAAACACAGAAGCCTAAGGAAAGAATAAACATATTATATATCATATATAAAAATAGTGACATCATAATGGATACCTTTGAAGGTGTTAAATGAGTATTGAACAATCATCGTTTCGGGAGGCAGAATTTCGCCATCCACGGAAACCGTATGTTCTTTAACCATTTGATGTAGTTGTGTGAGAGTGTAGCTCCAATAAATCTTATAACAACATCCTGGTGTATTTAAGATACTGGTTCTGTTACAAAAGATGTAAATAAAAAGAGTTTAGGGGGTTGGAGAAGCAAAATAAAACAAATGAACATTAGAGAATGAATTACCTTTAAAAGTGTAACTCCTTTTGATTTGAGCCTAAATGCTTCCTTTGAAAAGGTTCTGCCCAAAGGGAATCCTCTAGGATGAGGAGAGGGATGTGGAAAGAGTAAATGGGAAGGGTATGGCCGAGCCAAAGGCTTGAGGAGTGTGTGAAATGAGGTAGAGGTGGGGGCCTTTTATAAGAGGAGAGGAGGGGCACTTTTGGAAATCATGAAACTATTATTTTATTTTCAAAAGTGTTTCGAATTTCTAAGGTCCCACATTGATATATTTCTAATATAAGATGATAAGGCTTCGAAATATTCCCATCCAATAGTTTTTGGACAAGTGTAGGTCTTATATTTTATATTATCGTTTCATTTTATTTAAATTGTTCATTAATGAGGTCATCGTTGCATCATCATGATGTCATAATTAAATTAATTTATTTAATGTCTAAAAATTATAAAAAAATACTATGATGTAGGAAATATTTTTAGATTTCTAATGAATATTTATAGTTAAAAATATGACTTGTATAACCCCATATAAAAATTGTTTTAGTAAAACACCTTATGTGTGTGTCATTTTTTACTTTAACATTTAATAAAACGTTATTTATGTCATTTCCCAACCAAAGTGGCTCCATGGGGTCCCCAAGTTGACCCATGGCTTGTCTTGGTCGGCCATGACACAATCAATGAGGGTAGGACATGTTTCAAGCTCACCTAATTTTATAAAAGCATTATTTTTACCTTAAACTACACTAATTATCTTTAATCGCGATTAAGAACTTAATAAGTTACTATTCACCAAAAAATTATTTTAATCCCATTGAACCACATTTTAATTCTTAATGACAACCATGTATGTCTGATTTTTTAAATTCAAAACACAATGATGGAAAAATTTCATTTAAACGGAAAAATCAGTTTTTATAAGTACCACTTAGTGGTTTCACTATTTATCAAAAATTGAAGTTTTTCAGAAAATTACCAAAAATTAACCCTAAGCTATATTTTATATTCTGAAATCAAAAATGAAGTCTATTTTACAAAATTCAAAACATATAAGTCACGTTAATTAATTTAATAATTAATTCCAGCTGTCATGACAAATATCGTGTTTTTATGAAACAATAAGTATCAAAAGATTGATACCAGTTTAAGTCCAATTTCAAAGTGAAATTTATTCCAATGACCAACATTGGATTAAATGGTAAAAATATATTCAGATTACACATTAAGACCAATTAAAAAGATAATCTAATCATATAAATAAATTAGATTAAGAAGAGGTTTTGAATTAAAATACAACATTTTTCACTATTCGTTAAAAAATGAACATTGTCTGAAAAATACCAAAAATTCACAAAAAGTAAATTTTGATGCACCTATCATAAAGAATAAGATTATTTTGACAAACATAGCTTATAAAATTGTCAAAAGATAGATTTAAAAAATGGGTTGCCATCAAAAGGCAGTAAAACAATCTTTTAAGAATATTAGTGTATTCCATGATTAAGATTGGATTTAATTTCATTTTAAGCCTCTAAAACACTATCTAATTCATTAATAGACATAGATAAAAATATCTATTATTCATTACTTACTTGGGATGTTACATAACTCATATATAATTAAGTATAATTTTATTCGTTCTTGTGAAGTGAGACCATTTGATCAAGTGAAGATCTGGTGGAAAACTTTTCTCACAATGGATGCAACCCATATTGAGTGAACAATGTAAATGCCAGTGTCTCTTATGATTTTTTATATATTTTTTCCCAAATATAAGTAAAAAATAAGAAAATATAATATAATTGTAACATGTTATCAATCATATTTGAAGAGTTATATTTGAAAAATATACCATTCGTGTTAGGATTAACAGTGCGAGTACCATTTTTGGATATGTCCTGAAACATCCTAAATTGGGGATTCTGGAAGTCCATCATGGGATTGGATGGAGATGGTTGTGTGGAAGTATAAAATTTTGTATGTTTAGAACTAAGTAGAATAAAAAAAGTATATCAGTATAAGAATCTTGAAGGTGGACGATTTGTATGATTATGAATATTCTAAGGATGTGTAAGATTGATAGGCTATGTAAGATTAATCCGGGGTTTATAATTTAGGGTTTTCACTTTTTATAAAGATAATGATTTAATTTTGTGGTTACTTTTTACCATGTGAATTGTTTCCCATGATGATTAAATCAAGTGGGCATGCTCTATTTGATGATCTGAAGATAGTGGAAACTGACAGACTAGATGGTTCTGTGGAATTTTTCAAGAAATACCTTAGCACTAACCATTTGGTATAGAACTATTTGGTATAGAAATATTCTATATCACTTAATAAATATTTTTATCATTCACCTCATATAGGGGGGCCAATTTTAAACCACATAAATCCTTTACTGTTTTATTTATTTTATTCTTCTATCATTGTGTAATGAATTTTTTTCCTTGTAAATATTTGAGATATTTTGAATAATATTTTATAAGCTAGGAACCAAGTTAGCATGAGAATCCAGAGCCAATGAGGCTCAGTTTTGACATAATAAAAATATTAATATATTTGATCATGCACATGAAGTTTTTAAAAAATAATGGGTTAACTTCAGAATATAGTCTCATATCAAAAATCTGAGACCGCCAATAAATTTGGAACAATGGTTTTCTCATAAGAATGATATAATATTTGTGGGATTCAAGTGTTCGGCTTGAGTTCCATATTGGGTGGATTAATAATTAAATAAATTATTAAATTTATTTATTTGTTATTAAATACAACACGTAAACCCTCCTATATATAAAATTTTTTAATGAAATATTGATGTTATTAATATTTTCATGACTTATTATATTTTCCCTTTACTGATTTTATATGAAATGTGCATAATTTGTGTGAAATATTAATGTTTTAATATTAAGTATAATTTTTTAACATTTTTAGAAGTAGTCCAATTGAGTCAGTTTAATGTTTTACTAATAAATATCACTATACTGATAAAAATTGTGTGGTTAATTTTTTGTAGGATTATAATTTCAATATACAACATTTCATTATAAGGTACCACGAGCCAATTCTGCCATTAGAAGGGTCATATGGTCCTCACAAACAAGACCAAAGAATATGTGAACAAACTGGACCAGCCATAAAGATTGATTTACTGGGCTCAATCTAGAAGTCAAAAAACATTACCTCTCCACCCTAATTCGGGGGACACTATATTTCATCTTGGAAAAAAATTTCAAGGTCCAACTCTAAGTACAAGTGTCCCAAATGAAGCTTTGAATTCCAGCCCACCATTCTGGCCGAAAAATACAATCGGTATAGTATTCATGACCTATATCATGATGTAAGCATAAAATCGAGCTGAGATTTTTCAGTGTGAAATAGGGGATATAGACGGCCGACTTTATTGAATAAACCATTCGGATTTGAAGGCATCTTCATATTCAAAATCCCTTTCACATTTTGGCCATTGAAAAGCATGGATAGAAATGGACAGTTTACCTTTGATTAATAAAACCACCATAACTTTGGCTCTAATTGTCCAACTTCTTCCATATTTTGACAGGTGTCGGAAAATGTTATTATCTACAACGTTGAAGAAGGATATGTATCTAGATTCGGCTGTCTTGATGTCTATATCTGTGAGCCAAGGGGAGGGGTATTTCTGGAAGGCAAACAGTCCACTCCTTGGGCTAAAAATACTCTCCCCTTCTCTCCTTTAGAGGGGTTGGCATTTCAGAATAGAAGAGAACATATTGGCATGACCAATGCCTTGCCAAAGGCTTGGGAGGATCTGAAATACTCACTTTTTTACTTGAGAGACCTTTCCTCCTCTCATTGTTTTTACTTACTTTCATGTTCTTCGTTTTTGTAATTTTGTAAGTCATTTCTTTTGTAATTCTGTTTTAATGAAAGATTCTTCTTAAATATCTCTTATTCTCATCCACCTTATGTAGTTTAATATTTATGTTCTTAAAATAGTTTAAATTCAGTTGAATCCCCTTCCCTTATTTTTCTTCCTCATTCAATCGAAAATCTATTTTTAATTATCATCATCGTTCGTGTGTGTGTGTCAACGTACCACTCTTTTCTAATCCCTTTATTTTTCTTCTATTCTTAATTTATCATCATAATTATTATAACCAGAATATTGAACACCCAAATGGATGAGTAAATATCTCATTGGGGTGAGTTATAATTTAGGGATGTTAATAGATTGAGAGTATTTGCTCGATGAGTATTCGTTAATTTAACATTGTGTTTGTTGGACTTAATTTGTCATGGATTAATGACATATTTTGATTAGCATGTGGTTTCCATGGATTATTGGAACTAAAAATACACTACCATAATAATGTACTGATTGAGATTAAAATCCTAATTATGTTAAGGCTTGGATTAAAGTTTTAAAACTTAGGAATTCTAATCGATGTCAACTTGTGAAGTGGGTGTTAATTTAAATGCAATATAAAGCAAAGATCAATGATATCACAAGCTTAACTCCCTAATAATGAACTCACCCCAATATTTATCAATTTGTTAAATCAATTATAGTCAATCAATCATTTCAATTAAGCTCTACAAACAAACCCCCCTAATCAAAATACAATCAAATAAAAACAAATGACTATTTCAAAGTATCATCGCCGAGGATTCGACCCGAGTGCTGCTATACACATTAGCAGAGCACCAGAACATTGACCGGTCGATAGGCGAATATCGGCCGTGCATTTCAAATGGAGTCGTTGCCGGGGACGGTGATTTATGTAGTCATTAGTTTCTGGTTATTGTCAAGAAAACACAAAAAAAAAGGAAATTTAAAAAAAATTGAAAAAAACACAATGAAAATCTCGTCTTCCTCTTAAAAATCATAAACTGAAAAAAGAAAAAGAAAAACCCATCTTCCTATTTCTTCTAAAATCTCCCTGAATTCCCCGTAGCCTCCCAAACAATCCCTCAGATTTGTTTGACCCTGAAATTGAGTGAACACTTCGCCAACTTAGGAGGAACATAAGAGATAATGAAATAATTCAAGAACTAGTCCTCATCCAACCAGTTGAAGTTGAAATGGCCAATCCTAGGGAACAAACACTTAAAGAACTCGCTGCCCCTGATATGAATTAACAACATTTTGGTATTCAATATCCAAACATAGAAGCTAACTTCGAACTCAAATCGTGTTTGATTCATCTTCTTTCTCATTTTCACGGGCTAGCCGGTGAGGATCCACATCTCCACCTTAAAGAGTTCCAAGTAGTGTGCTCTACCATGAAGCCTCAAGGGGTTTTTGAAGAACAAATCAAACTCCGAGCCTTCCCTTTCTCCCTAGCTGACACTGCTAAGTCATGGCTCTACTACCTTCCTCCTGGTTCCATAACTACATGGAATGACATGAAGCGACTCTTCTTAGAGAAATTCTTTCCTACTTCTCGCACTGCTTCTATCCGAAAGGAAATAAGTGGTATACATAAATTCCCAAGTGAATCACTCCATGAGTACTGGGAGAGGTTCAAAAAGATTGTGGTAACCTTCCCACATCCCCAAATCCCTGACCAACTCTTGATCTAATACTTCTATGAGGGGTTATTGGCTATGGAGAGAACTCTCATAGATGCCGCAAGTGGCGGTGCTCTTGCTGATAAAACTCCTGTAGCTGCAAGAGATATCATAAGTAACATGGCTGTAAATACACATCAATTCCATACTCGAGCACATGCTCAAGTCAAACAATCCCACGATAATCAATCAATTGAGCCGAACAAAATGACCGAGTGGATGAGTGAACTTACAGGTCTTGTGCGACAGCTAGATGTGGCCACCAAATCCCCAACCTCATCTTCTCCACAATCAATGTTTCCTGGACCTGTCAAAAACTGTGGAATCTGCAACTCTCCATCTCATCCAACTGACACATGTCCACAACTTCAAGAGGATCAATCCGATTCATCTGGACCAATGGAGCTAAATGCAGCATATGCTCAGCGGAACACCAATCCTCAACTATCAGGTTAGTTTGTTAGAAACATCAACCAACCTAAATCTGAGCCCTTCTCCTCTAAATTTGACCAAGGATTGAGGTATGGTAACCCCATGTCTCACCCCCCTCAATTCCCTACTCAAAACCCAAACCAATTCCAATATGGTCAAGGTGGTGGTAACTTCCATCAACCTTATCCTTTTGTTCCTCAACCTCAAAGGAACAATCCTCCTCCTGGATTCCATCATCCTAGGGAGCCTTCCCAATTCCAAAACAATTAAAATCGATTTCCCAAGAACAATAATCAAGGAAATCCCAATCTGGGACAAGCCCCTTCTTCCAAGCAACTATGGGAAAGTGCTGTTGAATATCTTGCCTCCTTCACCCGTTCTATCCTTAAAAACATTGAATCTCAAATAGGTCAACTTGCATCCCACCTGAGCCAGCAACAATAATCAAATTCTTCCCAACTCCCAGCTCAACCATTACCTTACCCCAAGGGTAATGTAAGTGCAATTGTACTTTGTTCAGGAAAGCAACTTGCTATGCCTCAAGATAAATCCTCAAACCCTCCTTTAAATGTTGACCTAGAAAATGAAAAGAAAATGAAAATTTAAAAGGAACTCGAATCCATTCCCTCACCTCCTTCCATTCTACTTAGGAATCCAATTAATTTTCCTCAAGTTTTCTCAAAACCAAGGAAGTCCTTTGAACCTGATCTTGAAATGCTTGACATGTTTAGACGTGTTGAAGTCAACATTCCACTCTTATATGCCATCAAAAAAATTCCTATGTATGCCAAGTTTCTCAAGGAGTTGTGTACCCACAAGAGGCAACTTAGGACCTTCAAAAAATTTTCCACCCAGCAGTCCATACCCATTAAGTGAAAAGATCGAGGTACCTTTACGGTTCCATGCCAAATTGGAAGTTCGAAATTTGATTATGAACTCATAGACCAAGGAGCCTCAATTAATGTCATGCCCAAATCCATATTCTCCAACCTTAGTCTAGGTCCCTTGCACCCAACAGGTGTTGTAATTCAGTCAGCTAATCGAAGCACAACCAGTCCTGTGGGAATAATTGAGGATGTCCTTGTCCGAGTCAATGATCTTATCTTCCCTGCTGATTTCTATGTCCTTTACATGGAAGGTGATACAAACTCTTCTTGATCTCCCCTAATTCTTGGAAGACCATTCCCCATGACTACGAGAACCAAGATTTATGTCCATTCTGGCATCTTATCCATGGAATTTTGTGACCAACTAGTCAAATTCAACATTTTCCAAGCCATGTGATACCCATCTGAGGATCACTCTGCATTCTCAATCCATGATTCCAAGGACACTTCTAAGAGTCAATTGAACCCCATTCCATCATGTTCATCCTATTTTGGAGAGATAGGATGTTGTGAAATCTGCACTAGGATTAACCAACTCATAAATGGTGAAGTTGATGTGGACCATTCATTCATAGACTCCATCAATCTAGAGCAACTTGAAAACTCTCTTGAATTCCACATCAATTATGATCTCTACTGCTCCACCTTAGACAGTATTAATGAAAATGAATCTGAGCAACTGAAGTCCCTTATTCTATTCCTGAGTTGTCTATCCCAAAAGTGAAAGATTAGACTGATTTTAAACCTCTTCTTGTACACCTGAAATATGCATTCCTCTTCCATGCTCACACATATCCTATCATTATCTCTGCCACACTTAATGAAACCGAGGAGTCCAAACTTGTTCAAGTGTTAGAGGAAAACAAAAAATCCTTAGGTTGGACCCAAGATGACATACCAGGAATCAACCCTGCCCTTTGCATGCATCACATCCATCTGGAGGAGACATCCAAACCAGTTAGACAACCCCAAAGAAGACTCAATCCACTCATACTTGAGGTAGTTAGGGAAGAGATCACCAAGCTTCATCAAGTTGGTACTATCTACCCAATTTCTGATAGTGAATGGGTTAGTCCAATTCAAGTTGTACCTAAAAAGGGTGGGATAACTGTTGTCACAAATGAACATGGAGAGGTAGTCACAACTCAAGTGAAGAACAAATGGTGTGTGTGCATCGACTGTAGGAAATTGAATGTTGAAACCCGAAAAGATCACTACCCTCTTTCATTCCTTGATCAAATTCTAGAAAGATTGGCCGGAAAGTCACACTATTGCTTTCTTGATGGATACATCGGCTACTTCCAAATCCCAGTCACACCTCAGGACCAAGAAAAGACTACTTTCACATGCCCCTTTGGAACATATGTATATAGAAGAATGCCTTTTGGCCTTTGTAATGCTCCTGCAACAATCCAGAGGTGTATGGTGAGTATCTTTTCAGAATTCATAGAACACTGCATGGAAGTCTTCATGGATGACTTTACCATTTATGGCAAGTCATTTGAGTCATGCTTGCATTCACTCTCTGTAGTCCTTCAAAAGTGTGTCAAGTGTAACCTTGTGTTAAATTTTGAAAAATGTCACTTCATGGTTGCATATGGGATTTTTCTAGGGCACATAATTTCAAAATATGGTATTGAAGTTTATCCTACCAAAATTGAAGTGATCCAATCACTTCCTCAACCCACTTCTATTAGAGACATCTGATCATTCCTCGATCATGCTGGTTTCTATGGGCTATTCATCCATAACATTAGTAAAATTTCTCTCCCACTCACTCGTTTGCTCCAAAATGATGTCTCTTTCAATTTGGATGAGGTTTGCAAGAGATCCATCATTGAACTCAAAACTGCTCTTACATCTGCCCCGATAATCCAACCCCCAGATTGGTCCTTACCCTTTGAATTGATGTGTGATGATTCTAATAGATCAATTGGGGCTGTTCTTGGTCAAAGAAGAGAAATAATTCCTCAAGTCATCTATTATGCCTCAAAAACATTGGATGAAACTCAATATCACGACACTGTCACTGAAAAAGTACTTTTAGCAGTGGTTTTTGCCTTAGATAAATTCTGGTCTTATCTCTTAGGTGCCAAAATCATCATCTCCACAGACTATTCTGCTATTAAGTTCTTACTCAAGAAAAGTGATTCCAAACCGAGGCTAATAAGATGGATCCAAATGCTCCAAGAGTTTGACCTTGAAATCAAATATAGACCTGGAAAAGAAAACACTGTGGCTGATCAATTGAGTAGAATTTCTAATTCTTCTCATTCAGAAATCATTGATCCTAAATTCCCCTTTGAGAACCTTTCGTCTCTCACTCCAAAGTTACCATGGTAGGCCCTAATTGTAAATTATTTGGTTTCTGGTGTTTTTACTGAAATGTTTTCAAAAGAACAAAAAATGAAGTTGAAATGTGATTCAAAATACTATTTTTGGGAAGAAAATAAACTTTGGAAAACTGGGCCATACATGGTAATTAGGATATGTGTTAAAGAAAATTAGAATTCTTCCATCTTAGAATTCTGTCACTCACTTCCCGGAGGTGGCCACTTTAGACCACAAAGGACCTCTCGAAAGGTCCTAGGCTCTGGATTCTTCTATCCTTCACTCTTCAAGGACTCACATGAGTTCTGTCAATCAGGTCCCACTTTCCAAAAGTTTGGCACAATCTCCAAAAGAAATGAAATGCCCCAAAATCCTTTAATCTTTTGTGAAATCTTTGATGTTTGGGGAATCGATTTCATGGGACCATTTCCCCCTTCCAATTGATTCTCATACATTATTCTTGCAGTAAATTATGTTTCAAGGTGGGTTGAGGCCAAACCCACTAGGAAGGATGATTCTCATACTGTTAGTGAGTTCCTAAAGACCCACATATTCCAAAGATTTGGCACACCATGTGCCTTGATCAGTGACTTAGGAACCCATTTTTGCAATAGAACCATGGAAGTTGTTCTAAAAAAGAATGGGGTTGTACATAAAACTTCAACTGCATATCACCCTCAAACAAATGGCATGGCTAAAAACAATAATAGAGACGTGAAAAGGGTACTTGAGGGAATTGTTAAGCCCACCAGAAAAGACTGGTCTGAGAGACTTGGTGAAGCCCTTTGGGATTATCGAACTGCCTATAAAACACCCATTAGGATGTCTCCTTTTAGGCTAGTTTTTGGTATAGCATGTCACTTACCAGTTGAAATCCAACATAAGTCTTTTTGGGCTGTGTAAACCTGAAATTTTTATTGTGAAAAATCTGTGGAAGAAATACTATTGCAATTGGCTGAACTTGAGGAGCTTCGACTTGATTCTTATGATAATTCCAACTTGTAAAAGAGAAGGCTAAGGTACTCCATGACAAACACATCCTGAGAAAGGTATTTCATGAAGGTGAAAAGGTAATGATCTTCAATTCTCTATTTCGGCTTCACCCAGGTAAGCTTAATTCTCGTTGGGAAGGTCCTTTTGTTATTACTAACGTTAACCCATTTGGTGTAGTTCAAGTCCAAGACCCCTCTTCCAAAAGGACATTCACAGTTAATGGACATCGGTTAAAGAGTCACCATGAGAGGACATGAAATCCTGAAAAAACATCAACTTCCACTGGATCCCCAACTTCTCTATCCGACCCACCACTGGATGGAGATGGCAACCCACCAAATCCAAAGCAGGGGGCACCTCTTTCCCTTTAACTCTCTCTCTCTATCTCTTCCCATCTCTACCTCTTTCTACTTCTTTTTCTCTCTTTCATTTTTTTACAACTATCTTTATCAAAACCTTTCATTTAACATTTTCTTTTGTGTGGGTGTATCTTTATAAAAACAAAAAAACAAATAAAAACTTAAAAAACAAAAAAACAAATAAAAACCTAAAAAACAAATAAAAACATTGATCACTTAAAAAAAATAAAAAAACTCAAGAGCCATGATTACTCACCTTAAAAGTTTCAATTTTTGACCAACCATTTTGGGGAGTTAACAGACATGTTTTCATCTCAAAAATTTTGTATTTTCATCATGACTTTGGATAAAGATTTTTTTTAAAAATTAACAAATTTTTAATGCTCACTTTTTGATTTGGAAAATTATTTTCCTGAACCATGAGGAACAACATTTGATTTCATGCCAAGGCCACCTATAGCCATATTTTCAAAATGGGTGTTTCACCCCCATTTGTGAGTCTTGATTTTGTGGACCATCGAGCTGAATTTCCTACCATAGTGTGTATTAATATGATAGAGGCATTTTCTGAACCACATGAGAATCGCAATAGTCAAATAGCCTCCCATTTCCCTTTCATTAATCCTCCTTTTGAAAGCCCCTTCGAGCCTATGAAGACCTTTTCCTTGATAGCCACATTACAATCCCAATACCTTATCCCACCTAATATCAACATGGATTTTCATTGAATAAGTTTTTGAAATATAAGTGTGGGGGGGGGGGAATGGATTTCATTTTTGGGTATAATTTCCTTACTTTCTGCTGTGTTATCATATGCTTGAGGGAAAGCATCCATTTTAGTGTGGGGGTGGGGGGAGATTGTCATTAAGTGGTATTTGGGAATGTATTGTACAAATGATATTGAAAAGTGTTCAAAACAATCAAAAAAACAAACAAAAAAAATCAAAAAAATTGAAATAATGGGTTGTGTCTTGGGTAGGTCAAAAATAATTCTTCCTCAACCTTTGATCTGGTTATAACTATTAAAATTAGTGTCCTGAGGAGATCAAACATGGGTTGGGATATGAGTGTGAGATCTCTTTCAAGGTGAAATTTCGAAAAAACAAAGAAAAAAAAACAACACTTGCTTTATATTCTTATTGGGAGAAGTTTTTTGTTTGGAAAATATTCCATCTTCTCATTTCCTTCATAATTTATTCCTCTATTGTTTCTTTCTTCACACAATCATTCCCTTGTAAATATGTGTTTTCATTTCCTTCCATGCTTTATTTCAAAAAAATGTGTATTACTTTTTCTATGTTGGTATTTTAACCCTCTTCTTCTCTCTCTTGGACATTATATTCCTACCATCCCATAGCCACATAAAAACCCCTTAAAAAGACCTCTTTATTCTTATTCACTTTGGATAGGGATTTTAAGTTGAGAGCTCTTTTCAAACTCTAAGATTTTCACTTTTGGTTGGTGAAAGAGTGAACCTCCACAAATGAATTTTATCATCTTGAGAGGTGTGAGTTTTGAGTGTCCACATTTTCCATTTCTAAATTTTAGCATGAAAAAATGAATTAGTTTTGGAACATTGTTTCTGTAACAACTTGGGGTGGAATTCAAAATGGATGAGTGAAATAGTCTAAACCTCCCCTGATTGGAGAAAACAAAATTTTTATATCTATTGGTGAGTAAAAATTATTTTGTCGTGTTTTTATATTTGTTGCACATGAGGACATGCACAAAACTAATTGTGGGGGAGTTTATGTTTTTAATATTTTCATGACTTATTATATTTCCCCTTTACTGATTTTATATGAAATGTGCATAATTTGTGTGAAATATTAATGTTTTAATATTAAGTATAATTTTTGAGCATTTTTAGAAGTAGTTCAATTGAGTCAGTTTAATGTTTTAATAATAACTATCACTATACTGATCCAAATTGTGTGGTTCTTCTTTTTTAGTATTCTCCTTTCAATATAAAACATTTCATTAGAAGGTAACATGAGCCAATTCTAGCATTTGAAGGGTCATATGGTCCTCACAAACAAGACCAAAGAATCTGTGAACAAACTGGACCATCCTTAAATATTGATTTACTAGGATCAATCCAGAAGTCAAAAACATTAACTCTCCACCATAATTATGGGGCACTACATGTCATCTTGGATAAAAATTTCAAGGCCCAAATCTAAGTACAAGGGGCCCAAATGAATCTTTCAAGTCCAACCCACCATTCTGGCCGAGAAATAAAATCAGTATAGTATTCATGACCTATCTCATGATGTAAGCATCAAATCGAGCTAAAAATTTTCAGTGTGTAAGAGGAGATATAGGAGGCCGATGTTGTTGGAGAAACCATTCATATTTGAAGGAATATTCATATTCCAAAACCCTGTCACATTTTGTCCATCGAAAAAGCATGGATAGAAATGGACAGTTTACCTTTGTTTAAAAAAACCGGCATAAATTTGGCTCAACTTGTCCAAATGCCCCCGAATTTTTAAAGTAGTCGGAAAACTTTATTATCTAAAACTTTGAAGAAGGATATTTCTCTATATTTGGCTGTCTGGATGTCCTTTTCTGAGAGACAAGTGGAGGGGTATTTCTGGAATGCAAACAGTCCACTCCTTGGGCTATAAATACTCTCCCCTTGTCTCCTTGAGAGGGGTTGGAATTTCAGAAGGGAAGAGAACATATTGGAATGCCCAATGCCTTTCCAAAGGCTTGGGAGGATCTGAAATACTCATGTTTTCACTTGAGAGACCTTTCCTCCTCTCTCTTTTTTCACATACTTTCATGTTCTTCGTTTTTGTAATTTTGTAAGTCCTTTCTTTTGTAATTCTGTTTTAATGAATGTTTCTTCTTAAATATCACTTATTCTCATCCACCATCTTTAGTTTAATATTTATGTTCTTAAAATAGTTTAAATTCAGTTGAATCCCCTTCCCTTCATTTTCTTCCTCATTCAATCGAAAATCCGTTTTTAATTATCATCATCGTTCGTGTGTGTGTGTCGACGTACCACTCTTTTATAATCCCTTTCTTTTACTTCTATTCTTAATTTATCATCATAATTATTATAACCAGAATATTAAAAACCCAAATGGCAAAGTAAATATCTGGTTGGGGTGAGTTATAATTTAGGGATGTTAAGTGATTGAGAGTATTTGCTCGATTAGTATTCGTTAATTTAACATTGTGTATGTTGGAATTAATTTGTCATGGATTAATGACATATTTTGTTTAGCATGTGGTTTACATGGATTATTGGAACTACAAATACACTACCATAAACATGTACTGATTGAGATTAAAATCCTAATTAAGTTAAGGCTTGGATTAATGCTTTAACACTTAGGAATTCTAATCGATGTCAACTTGTGAAATGGGTGTTAATTTAAATGCAATATAAAGCAAAGATCAAGGATATCACTAGATTAACTCCCTAATAATGAACTCACCCCAAAATTTATCAATTTGTTAAATCAATTATAGTCAATCAATCATTTCAATTAAGCTCTGCAAACAAAGCCCCCTAATCAAAATACCATCAACTAAAAACAAACGACTATTTCAAAGTATCATTGCCGAGGATTCGACCCGACTGCTTCTATACACATTAGCAGAGCACCGGAACTTTGACCGGTCGATAGGTGACAATCGTCCGTGCATTTCAATGATACCTAGGGTTGGACATATAACCCTACATATTGGGATAGGTTCATTGGAGCAGGATTCATTGATGATCAACGAAAAATCATTGTTTGATAATCGATGTTCTAACTGTTCTTAGGGATCTCACTAATGACGACGATGTGTGACCATTATTCATTAGTAGCCAATACATACTTGAGGTAAAATTCTTGTTTTTAATTGTTTGGATCCTCATTTTATTATCCCAAGATGAACTTCATTCAACTCCATCAATATACATTTTCATGGGTAGATTATGTTTTGTCGGTATTGATTTTTCTTCCAATGGTTATGAATTGAAGATATTTGGTTATTTATTGTTTATTGGTTATTATTTATTCATTATAATGACAAAAAACTATGTCCAATCATAATAATGTATGAGGTTCATTCCTCCTACTGTGTTTTGTTCCCTTCACCCACTATTCATCATGTGTTCATCATAAAAATTCAATTTGGCTAGAAGTTTGACAAATACACAATAGATGGTCATTGAATGATTGTCATTTGGATAAATGTATCATCACCTCTGGTTCATGTTTGGGATTCATAGTACAATTAAAATGTATTTTTGGCCATGGATGATCAAGGATCAGATTGAGGACCCACAATTCATGATTTGGTGCATCGATGATAGTGTAGTGAGATGAGGAATGATTCCTAAGAGATTTGGAAGGATGAAATGTAGACACTGATTAAGGTTAGGTTCCATCAAACAAGATCAATATTTTCTAGATGAGATTGAAAAATTGAATCAACGTAGGAGGTGACGTGAGTGAAACCGCATGGGAAAACCACCAGTTTCTAGAAATCCGGATATACATGACATGTAGTCCAATGAACACACATTGTGTGGAACCTTGGTTGTGGTGGATATGGTTATAGAGAAAATAAATATACAAAATCATATAAAACCTACCAAACATTGTGTGGGATGTTGTTGGTGGCTTTATGTGTTTCCTAGGGATAAATGGGAATGGACATGACAAAACATTCAAGAACGACCAGAGTACATGAGCATGGACATGTACTCAGATATGGCTATGGCACTCGGAAATAGACTGAGTACCTTGGAAATAATATTGAACCCATGAATGGACATGGTTAGGTCCGGGCATAGAAAAACACATATCTTGTACCTTCTTTATAGTTGGTTGAGGAATTTTGTGTCATCAATATAGAATGGTTTCAGTTGGGTGCATTCCCTTGGTACATCCCTAACAGGGTACAGTGAGGAATTACATTTTGATCATAGGATTGTGACCCCTTTATGGGATTAGTCATAGATAGAATTTGGTAATCCCTCCATATGGCTCAAGGTGTGATTCTCGGTAATTGTTTTCTTCCTAGGTGGGGTTTGAGGAATATTCATGACTAACATACATAGGTGTATGATTCTATACATAGATGGGTTTTCTAGGTTGGGAATGATATAAACTATAAGTCTTGTATGAGATCCAATATATTAGAATCATGATATTTTGAGTTCTAGTGGTACTTTTCAGGAAGGTCCCGATTAGCACAACCACATGGTTGAGCATCATCAGTGAAAGATTGGCTCATGGAGTGAGTTCTTGTAACACCCTGAAAATTTTACAAATTTATTTATCATAGAATAAATGGATCACTGAGTCTCTAAAAACACATCTTTTTATACCCAATCCATGTAAACATAAGTTTGTCACTTCTGTGATGTGAGTTTCGAAAATCTGACATACATGGTTGCGATGAGTAAGTTATTTGGAGTCTGATAGGAAAAACATAATTTTTGGTGAATAGTAACATAACCTTATGAATAGTGATAAACCCTAATGAATATTAACCTTACCTTTGATAGTATATAAATAATATTCAAGTGAAAGTATGATATACCTATGGTTTCAAATTTGTAAATAAATGTTTTAAAACTGTTGTTATTAGAATAAATTATAATTTTAATTAAATATTTTATTAATAATATTTAGAAAATTATTTTTGAAAAATGGACTTCATTTTTGTATTCTAAACATTGAAATATTTTTATGGTAAATTTTTGATATTTTTCTGAAAAACATGAATTTTTTATGAATAGTGAAATACTTTAAAATACCGTATATACAAATTATCAATTAAATACACTATTCATGACATCACAAGTGATGTAATCCCACTTGGTTCGAAGACACATGATAAAATTACTATTCTTGGTAAAAAGACTCACTATTATTTGTCTTGAGGAGATATAATAAATTAATTAATATAAAATTGAGAAATTCCCTCTCTCTTTCACTATAAAACCCCCCCTCACTCCCTCTTCTCTTCACTCCTCTCAAGCCTTGTTCCTTCTCCAAATTCTGTCCAAATATCCTCCCAACCTCATCTCCCACGTCTAAAAAGACTTCTTATCATAAAAATACCAAAAGTTCTCCCTTAAAGAGGCTCTCAAGGAATTTTGGTTCAAGAGGTAAATTCATCTTTTCAATTCATTGTCCTTCCTTTCAAATTCTTTTGTTTTATATTTCAATTACCTCTTCTTATCCAAATGTTATGATAAATATAGTACCTTACATATAATATAACGTTTTAATGATAGTGTAATATGTTATCATCATATCCCCCTTTTAACTTATTTTATACTAGTAGCAAGAACACTATCTGAGATGTGTCAATTTACCACATTCAAGGACGATGGGAATTCAATTTCTATTATCATTCTCAATTCTTGTCATGAAACCATTATTTTTTTGGTTGAAGAAGATTTTTATATATTTAATATACCCTATTTATTATTTTTTAATCCTTTTGTAAAATGTAATTAAGTTATAAGGAAAAAGGATTTCGTTGTAATCAAAACCCACAAATTAACCGAAACAGTTATCATTAAAGTCCTATATAATAATTCTTTATCATTCCATGTAACCAAGTTATATAAATGATCATTAACACTTATGGATGTTCATAAATAATATATAATTTCAATTATGGATATTTAAATCCCTTCCACATGAACTCCATTATGTAAAAAAAAGTGAACCAGAAATGAAAATGAACAAAATGAACACTCCAGAATGATGGAATTCAATAAAATAAATCGTCAATAAAGACATAAATGAACTAACCAAAATTATGATAAATTAAATACATGTCTAATAGGTTCTTAAATAAGTTTTTAATAACTATAATTTCATATTCCATGGGCTTATGTTCAAAAAGGAACATGTTCGGAGTTAAGGTAAGTGTTTCTTCATCTCACTTCCATTTTTGTGAGATTTTCCATATTCACTACTTATACTTTTTTATGGTGTATGTATAATGAAAATCATTGAAACATATCATTAATATCTCTATCTTCATGGTATTAAATTTATCATTTTAATATTATTACTTTTTGGGCATACAAATCATTTGATTACAAAGTGGTAAGGGTTTTTCCACCCGAACTCCCATTTTCATTCGGGTAACTTTCATTGACTAATTACCTCAACGAAATTCTTATGTATTATTATGTAATAATCATATATTCAGTGTGAGTATTACATATATTCACACCAACCAGAATACTTTTCTATTTTATGGATATATACATGTTTTAAAATAATCTTTAAAAACTATTTCGGAAATACATGCCCGATTCAAGGGAATTTCGGAAATTCGTATCTATTTTCAAGGGAACTCTATAATCAGTTTTTGGAAACCATTGTATTTATAAAATCACTCATTTTATTATTAAAATAATATCTTACTTCACTTCTAGGTTTATACAAATATCTTTCCAAAAATAATTCTTCTTTTTAAAATAAAGAGTATTTATCTCAAGAATTGCTTAATGATTTTATAAGAGTATTTTTGTCTGATTCAACACTCTTGTGGATTATTATGTTTTAATGGGTTTAATAATTTATGAAGTCATCTAACATATTATATTTAATGTTTTATGACTAACACTATTTTGGATGATCTATCCTAAAACCATTTACCATATTACTCGGAATGGTTAGTGTTTTATTTTTAATGATTGGGGAAAGTTAGTTACATTTCATAGGATAGTTTGAATATGAATGTATATTTTTTTATGATGATCCCCAATCATTGGAGTAATGCATTAAACTTAGTATGTGATGGTTTGGGCCCACTATATCCCCTTGGTGCATCCATAGGTCTCATGAGACAAATAGACGTGGAATTGGATGAGGCCTTTGCGACTATGATATATTGATTTTGGTTGAGCCATTAATCATTAGATGTCTTGGCCAAGGCCTTGAAAAAATGTTTCAGAATGTACAAAATATGAACATACCTCATTATGATGCTAGTATTGAAAGTTCATGTGATTATTCAACTAGTATAATACCCATGATTATGTTTTATTATGGCATTACATACTCAGCTCTTATTCCTGTCATAATGTGATCAAGTTTTTGTTAAAGGAAAATGATTTTATGTATTTAACATGCCTAATGTTTTTGTTATGCCATCTTCCACTGTATTTTTCACCCTTACTGAGATTTTGAGCTCACCAATTTCATTTGTTTTTACTTCCGCAGGTTAAGAAAAATTGATCATTTATTGAGTTTTCAAGGATGTTGTTTATTAGCTTTTTTACATATAATATTTTGTTTCATTTCAAAAATGTCAAATAGGTTCCATGTATGTATCGAGTTTTTTCATGGCAACTAAACTAATCGGTCCTTCAAGATGTTTATTCCTTGTTTATATACCAATTTAATCAACGAAAGCACTGAATCCGGGCAACTGGGGTCGGGTCCTTCAAGGGATATCTTCAAATTCGTACCCGTTTTCAAGTTTACTCAAAAATAAGTTTTAAGCCACCATTACTTTAATAAAAATAATACTTTAATCCTGAAAAATTATCTTCGATCATTTTTGGATTTAATAGAATAAATGTTCCTTTCCACTTTAAATTTATCTTTAATACTTTCCTTAAAATTCTTTCAAATGTTTTATTTACAAAGAATCTTACAAACTCTTTTTATGTGATTTCAATTTAGTGGGACATCATTTATTCCTACAATATAATTCTAATGTACTAGTATTTTATTTTAGGGGATATTCTTGTTTGAAATATTATTTCAAGGAAAATATAATTTATTTTCCAAAAGTACTCTTCTTTCATAAGTAAAAATGGATTTTTCTCATCTCTCATTAACTTTTATGAGATATATTCCTTGTTCTCCACTTATTCCTTTCTTCTGGTGTATGTACTACCCTATGGTATATCATATAAAGAGTATCATTATTATCTTGATATTCTAAGGGATTATGAATTCAATTTTTCAAGGTGGTATGGGGTACTTTGGAATGTTTAAGGATTATTTCCTCAAGAATATTTCAATGGTCTCGTTTAAAAATATATTCATCTATGTCAACATCCTTTGTTAAATATTGTAATTAATTGAAGTTTATCTATTAATAAATCATCTTAAATATGGAGTTGAAGGGTTTTTCATTATTTTGACAATGGATGTGCTATTTTGATACCATTCACCATATTATTCTGAATGGGGTTGCTTATTCCTTGTTTATATACCACTGTAATCAAATAAGGAACAAGATACGGGAAACTGGGGTCGGGTCCATATAGTTGGTATTAGAGGAATTTTAGTAAAAAACATGGAAACTAGATTTAGAAAACGTAGACTAAGGAAGAGTCCCTAAGATAGTCTTTGAGGATAAACATAGAAGAATGTCCTGGTATTTTGGTAAGGAATAGATTATGTGGATATTTCAAGAAATATATCCCTGTCTGGATATGAGTAGGTAGAGATAACTCTGAAACAGATGTACATAGAAGTAAAAGCTTCGACAAGGAGTTTTGGGCTTGACCTGGGGTACCCTGGTACATGAAAATGGGCCTTGATGAACTCTTGGTTACGAAACTCCTGGGAGATATGCTTATGATAGTTCACATTTTATTTACCCATAATTGTGAGGGATTTATGTCCCCAAAGTAACCCAAGTATGTGGTTCCAGGATTTACGATGTAAAAATTTATTCTATGCGTTATAACATGTTTATAGTTATAGAGAGTTCATAATTTTATAAGATGATATATAATATTTAATTGATTAGATATGGAACCTATAATATGGAATGTGAACTTCACCAATGCACGGGATGCAAAGAGTAAGAAGGATCATATCTCTATTGGTCTTAATACATCTTTTCAAAGGAAGATTGTCTCCCAAGTATCCTCATCATATGAAGAAATAATATCATGTGTTAACAAGTTACGTAAAGAATTATCCGAGTACTAAGGATTTCAACGGAGGCAAAAGAATAATAGGATGGAAGAGAGATAGAAGGATAAAGGGAATAAGGGAAAGATGTGTTTTCCCACATGTGATAACTTTGGAAAGAATCACCCTGGTAAATGCTTGAAGGGAATGGGTGTTTGTTACAAATGTGGAGAAAAAGGACACCATGTTCATGATTGTAGGGGTATGAAAATGGTTTCCAATGTACAATGCTGCAATTGCAAGGAGATGTGACACTATTCAAATCAATGTCCTAGTCGTCAAGGGAATATACCCCAAATGATGATTTTGGATAATGAGAAAGTTATGATGCTATCGCAGATGAAGTAGAATGATTAATATGCCTAGTAAAGAATCGTGCCATTTGTATATTTTGTCCGTAATGTACAGGTTGTATGAATTATGAGATATATAAGGATTGTACTGTAGTACTCTTTCATTAAGGATTTGAGGTTATATGATGAATGGTATAAAGGAAAAGTGATTTAGTAGAAAGTAAAACTTTTTATAAAAAAACATGATTGAGGGATAGACAACCCTTAATATATAACTGATGTTCAGATAATGATGAAGAAATGATTGATTCAGATAAGTATAGACTACCTTGGAACAAGTTATTGACTTGTAAAGAAGTGGTCTATGTTATCATCAATGAAGTTTACAACACTTTTAGATTTAAGGAATATAACCAATAACATGTATCTTACATATGGAATATGGAAGAATGCATGCTTCCAATATGGGGTTTATGGTAATTCAAGTTATTTCAATATATCAAGAGGATACATGATGAAGTTATTCACATGTTTTGAATGTGAATTTTAGAGCTACTTCTTTTTTATTAAGGGTTAATGAAATTTTCCTCTTGTAAATTTAGAGAACTTCATTATAATATGTTGAATTATTATATTTTGAAATTTTTTAACCATTTATGAAATGGTTTAAGTTGATCATTGTATGAGATTTTAGAGGTTAATGTATTGATTCACCAAATGATGCAACCCATGCTATGTGAAGAGCAATAGAAAGTTCAACTACAATAAAAGGTTGAATTTATAATTAGATATGTATATTTATACTATTATATAGTGGAATAATTCCTTGACATAAGGAAAATAGTCTTAAATAAAATGTTTTCCTATTTTCATAATCATTATCGATGAATTTATTTATTTATATTTTTTTAGTTTAATGTTTTGTTTTAATAAACATTCATATAAACATTTCCTCTATCATGTTCCATTAGAACATCAGAGTTATATTTTTCTTGCATGCCCAGTTTCTTTTGTTCTTCCCGATAATTTCACCTCATTAGAAAGCATACTTTTTTTTGGGGTGACCACCTCATCTCCATTAACTTTTTTTGGAAGATATTTCATTAACCGTATTTCTGATGTGGGTTTCCATAAGGGAATTTTCAAGTATCAACCATTAACTTTTGATGTTCAATTTCAAATTTTGAGGATGATATTTTTGTAAGGAGGGGATAATGTAACACCGTGAAAATTTAAAAATTGAATTATTATAGAATGAATGGATCTATGAGTCTCTACAAACACCACTTTTTTATATCCTAGCCATGTAAACATAAGTTTGTCACTTTTGGGTTGTGAATTTCGAAAATCTGAGATACACAGTTGTGATGAGTAAGCTATTTGGAGTCCGATATGAAAAACAAATTTTTTGGTGAATAGTAACATACCATTATGAATAGTAACATACAGTTATGAATAGTGATATACCCTAATTACTATTACACTTAACTATGATAATATAGAAATAATATTCAAGTGAAAGTACGATATACCTATTCTTTAAAATAAGTAAATAAATGTTTTAAAACTATTGATTTTAGAATAAATTATGATTTTAATTAAATATGAAATTAATAATATGTAGAAAAATATTTTTGAAAAATGGAATTCATTTTTTGATTCTACACATCGAAAAATTAATAGGGACAATAGTTGGTATTTTTCTAAAAAACATGAATTTTTGATGAATAGTGAAATTCGTTAAAATACCGCATATACAAATTATCAGTTAAATACACTATTCAGGAAATCACAAGTGATGTAATCCTACTTGGTTCGAACTCACATATTAAAATTACTATTATTTTTTGTGGAAGACTTAATATTCTTTTTCTTGAGAGGATATAATAAATTAATGAATATAAAATTGAGAAATTCCATATCTCGTTCACTATAAAAACCCCCTCTCACTCCCTCTTCACTTCACTCCTCTCAAGCCTTGTGCCTTGTCCAGATTATGTTGAAATATCCTCCCAACCTCCTCTCCCACTTATAGAAATCCTTTTTCTCATCAAAATACCAAAACCTTTCCCTTAAAGAGGCTCTCAAGGAAGTTTGGTTAAAGAGGTAAATTCATCTTTTCAATTCTTTGTATTTCTTTTTCAAATTCATTTTTTTCCTTTTCTATTACCTCTATTTATCCAAATGTTTTGATGAATCCAATACCTTACATGTAATATAATTTTTTCATGATAGTTTAATCAGTTATCATCATCTCTTCCTTTTACCTTCTTTTATACTAGTATCAAGAACACCATCCGTGATGTGTCAATTTACCACATTCAAGGACGATGGGATTTTGATTTCTATTATAATTCTCAATTCTGTTAATGAAACCATTCTTTTTGTGGTTTAAATAGATTATATATATATATGTAATATACTCTATTTAAGGTTCTTTAATCCCTTTGTACAATGTTATTATGTTATAATGAAAAAGGAGTTCGTTGTAATCAAAACCCAAAAATTAAACGAAATAGTTATCATTAAAGTACTATATAATAATTCCTCCTCATTACATGTAACCAAGTCATAAAAATGAACATTAACACATATGGATGATCATAAGTAATATATAATTTTAATTCTATAGATTTACATCCATTCCACATGAACTCCATTACTTAAAAACAGGTGAAACGGAAATGAAAATAAAGAAAACGGACACTCCAGAACGACGGAATTCAATACAATAACTTATCATTAAAGACAAAAATAAACTAAGAATAACTATTATAAACTAAATACATGTATAATATGGTGTTAAATAACTTATTAGTAAGTATAATTTCATAATCCAGGAGCATGAGTTCAAGAGAGAAACGCGTTCGGAGTTAAGGTAAGGGTTTCTTCATCTCACTTCCATTTTTGTGAGATTTTCCATATTCACTACTAATACTTTTGTATGGTGTATATATACTAAAAATGTATGTCACATATCATGATTATCCTTATCTTAAGGATATTAAATGTATCATTTTAATATTATTAATTTTTGGGCATATGAATAATTTGATTATAAAGTGGTAAGGGTTTTTCCACCCGAACTCCCATTTTCATTCGGGTTACATTCATTGACTAATTACCTCAATGAAATTATTATGTATTATTATGTGCTCATCATAAATTTTGTTTGAGTATTCAATATATTTACACCAATCTGAATAATTTCCAATTTTATAGATAGATATATGTTTTAAAATAAACATTCAAAACTATTTCCAAAATACAAGCCCGATTCAATGGAATTTCCAAAATTCTTATCTATTTTCAAGGGAACACTATTATCAGTTTTTGAAAACCATTATATTTCTAAAATAATTCATTTTATTATGAATATAATATCTTTATTCACTTCTGGTTTTATACAAATATTTTTCCACAAGAATTCATCTTTTCAAAAATAAAGAGTATTTATCTCAAGAATTTCTTAATGATTTTATATGAGTATTTTCGTCTGATTCAATACTCTTGTTGATTATTATATATTATTGGGAATATAAATTTATTAAGTAATATACCATATTATTTTTAATGGTTTATGACTAACTCTATTTTGGATGATCTATCCAAAAACCATTCACCATATTACTTAGAATGATTATTGTTTTATGTTTAATGTTTGGGGAAAGTTAGTTACATTTCATATGATAGTTTCAATATGAATGTATATGTTGTTTATGCTTATCCCCTTTCAATGAGGAATTAATTGGACTTATTATGTGATGGTTTTGGCCCTATATAGCCCCTTGGTTCATCAGTAGGTCACATGAGGAAAATATACGTGGAATTGGCCGAGGCCTTTCCAAATGTGATATATGGATTTTGGATGTGGCCTTAATCATTAGACGTCTTGGCCGAGGCCTTGAAAAAATGCTTCAGAATGTACGGAATATTAAATTCCCTATCTATGATGCAAATATTGAATATTAATGTGGTTATTTGACTTTTATAATACCCGTGATTATGTTTTATTTTGGCATTACTTACTCATCTCTAATTCCTGTCATAATGTGTTCGTGTTTTGTTAAAGGCACATGTTTTTATATATTCAACATGCATAATGTTTATGTTATGATATCTTCCATTGTATTGCTTACCCTTACAGAGCTTTTTATCTCACCCCTTTCATTTGTTTGTACTTCCCCAGGTTAAGAAGAATAGATCATTTATTGAGTTTTCAAGGATGCACTTTATTAGCTTTTTTTATGTATCATATTTAGTTTTATTTCAAAAATGAAAAATGTGTTCCACGTATGTATCTAGTTTTTTCAAGACTAATAAACTAATCGGCCCTTAGGGATTCTTATTCCTTGTTTATATATTAATGTAGTCATATAAGGCACCAGATCCGGGGAACTGGGGTCGGGTCCTTATAATTATCCTAGAAAAGTGTTACCTTGATTCCTCAAAAAAATCATTTGGGTGACAATAGGTTTGATAAATCTCTATGAATTGGTGTTTATATTAAGTATATTTTGATTTTCTTATTATTATGTCTCATATTATTAATGAATTATCTTCATGGTGATGAGCTAATTACTCTACTGATGATCTATATTTGTTCATTTTAGGGTGTCCTGTTGGGAATTGTTATAATCACCCCTATGTGGGATATAACCACACATGCACTATCTTATGAAGATGATATATCTTTTAATAGTTTCCTAGGAGGACAATGAGTAGGCAAAGAATAGTTGATATATACAAATCATTGATCATGTCATGTGTTACTTTTGATAGCAGTCCCCTCATTATTAGCATGTTGGACTCTTTTATAGATGTTGAGTGGGCTTGAATTTGTCCCTTTAGGTTTTAGAGTACTTTTATAATCTACAGATTTCGTGTTATAGATGTATACATGCATTAAGTTATCATTTTTGTTTTAACTTTCATCATTTTCTGGGCATTTGGAGATGTGTGCATCTATAGAGTTACCTTTGGATAAGGGCTTCCATGTGTGTGATATATCTATTTAGTGTTAGTATCCAACCTCAAGCCTATTAGATGTAGTCTTGGGGTGTTACAATTAGCTCACTGCCATCCATGAAGGCCCCGGTGGGCTAGTTCATGATAGAGTTGTATTAGAGGTGTTTTTATATTAGGACCATACTTTGGATATTGTCTAGCTGTGAGATTGGTTTTTGATATATGAAAATTGTGTCAAAGTGTTTCGAGTTCTCCTATTAGGCCAGGGAATCTAGTGTTTGTGTGGTAGTTAACATATCCATTCGAGTTCTCCTATTAGGCCAAGGAATATAGTGTTTGTGTGGTAGTTAACATATCCATTCACAAGGACTTTGATAACTGTCTTGTTTATTTTTTACATACAGACATTGGTTACAAGGAAAACATTGGTACATGCATTATATAGGAATGGGTTGTGGATTTAATGTCCTTTGGAAGCTCCTCGAGTATACTCATTGACTGTGATAAATCATATTTATTTAAGGATGCCTCTACAACTGATGTCAACCTTGATACCAAAAAAAATATCATGAGGATGATCCTCCTAGTGATAATGATTCTGTAGAGGGTCCAATATCGGAGGTGGCACCTCTGGGTAGTCTACCATTCATGCCACCACCCATTGGGTAGAAGGTTCCACCAGTAGTACTAGATGAGGATATGTGTAGGATGAGTGAGATCCCTAATTTTTTTAGAGAATGACCTCCTAGGTTTCAAGGTGATCTAGTCCCTAGGAAGTTGATGACTAGCTAGGGGAGGTTACCTGTAACGAACCAATGTTTTATAAATGAAAATTCCTCTCTTATAAAGTATAATCACATAAAAGCACATCATAATGAACTGTTAAGTGATATGTGACCTTTAAACATTAGTTTTTCACTATTGCATTTGGAATTTAAAAAATATGACATATATGGTTGTGATCAGTTAGTTTTTTGGAGTATGATAAGAAAAACAAAATTTTTAGTGAATAGTAAAATATATTAATTTACTGTATAAATACATTATAATTCAAATCCACTATTCCTAATATCAAAAGTCATTTAAGCACCCAAATCTCGAACTCACATTCATTTATTACTATTATTGGTCATGGAATCATCACAAATGCTGGTATTGAGGTTAATTAATGAACTAATGATAAAACAAATTATGAAAACCCTCCTCTCCTCCACTATAAACACTCCCCTCACTCTCTCTTCTCTTCACTACTCTCAAGCCTTGTGGATTTCCAATATTCTACCCAAATCTCTCATCAAGCTCCTAACCCATGCCCAAATTCCCCTAGTCTCTTCAAAATACCAAAGCCAATCCCCTTAAGAGGTTCTCAAAGGAGGTACACTCAAGAGGTAAATTCCACTTTCCAACTCTTTCATTTCATTTATGTTCTTTTATTTTCTTGTTTCACTCCTCACCCCCTTCACCCAAATGGTATAATAACTCTAACAACATACATGTACTAGAATTATATTATTCTAATGGGATAATTCATTATCTTCTTTCATTTCACCATATTTTATTTTAAAGAAATGAAAACACCATTTGTGATGTGTAAATTTAACACATTCAAGGACGATTGTTTATCAATTTATTTTTTATCATTAATTCTGTTCATAAACCATTTTTGTTATGGTTGAACCATATTATTTTTTATGTACTATATCCTATTTTTGGTTCTACAATCCTTTTGTGCAAATTTATTTATGTTATAGACAAAACATGTTCTTTGTAATCAATCCCACTAATTATCCAAAACGGTTATCACTAAGGTTTTATATAAAACTCATCTTCACTCATAACAACTAAATAGATTTTTAGAACCATATAATCTTATAGTTTTAACTAATAACATACAACTTCAACTCTGTACAACAACTTTCATCTTACAAGTTTATCCAGACATTAATATAAGTAAATCGGTCATTAAAATCAAGTAAGAAAACGAACCCGAACAATAAAATTATACCTTATAACAAATTAAAAAGGCCATAGATGACCATAAAAAGGATATAAAAAATCATTTACATGTATATGAGGTTTTTGAATTATTAATTAATGAACCTAATTTTTTTATTCAGGCCATTAGTAACAAGTGGAGAACACCACCAGACTTAAGGTAAGGGACCCTCTCTATTTTACTCTTAATCAAGATTGTCCTCTATGATATGCCTTCAAATTTGAAATCCAATATTTATGGGGTATGATTTATCACCTTCCCCAAACTTCCCTAATGATTTACAAGTTATGGTGAATCCCTTATCTCTATCATCAAGCCCTCGTGGGTACACCTGACACCAAGCTGATAAACCGTAATGAATTCCACCTGAACTTCCTTTGATCATTCAGGTTTCCATATCCGCCTTTTTATCAAAATAGAATTATGTTATATATTTATGTAAATATTATAAATTCTGTATAGTTTTAAAAAATTAATTTATCAATACACTTTCATCACTATCTTTTAGGCATATACATGTTTTTAAAATATTCCCCCCTTAGAACTTTCCGATAAGCAAACCCATTTTAAGGGACCTTCCCAAAATTTTACCCAATTTCAAATGCACTCTATACACTATTTTAAGACACAGTTTTAATTATAAAATAATTCTGTTTATTATTGAATCCTTATTGGTTCATCTCTGGTTTTATATATATATATATATATATATATTACTATTTTCTATTTTAAATTATCTATAGTATTTTCCTTAAAACCGCACAAAAATGTTTTAATGATAATGCTTCTAAAATACATTTCCTAGATGTTGTCACTTTTGTTTGACATCACATTCCATTTTATATGACTATTTTACCTTATGAACATCCATCTATGTTGTAATTCCTTTCATTCATGGATACTTTCAGGATACACTCTTTGGATTTTCTTTATTTCATGATTGTGGTACCCGATTCTTTCCATGGGTACCCTTATGTTTACGTATGGTTTGTTATGTATGATTATTTATGTGGAAAGAATATTCATGAAAATTTTGAGATGGGTGAGCCCAGATAACACTCCAATGCATTGTGTAAAGATAAGTCTCATGAGATGCGATGTGAAATGGGATTGGCGGTTAGCCTTGACTTATACTAAAATGAGAATTGGGATTGACAGTTAGCCTTGAGCCGTACTAAAATGGGAATCAGGATTGGCGGTTAGCCTTGAATCGTACTAAAATTGGAAATGGGATTGGGGGTTATCCATGACCCATACTAAAGACATGTTTTATGATTCTGAAACATTTATATGAATCCATGTTTATATGATCCCATGTGTATATGATATGATATCATATATTCCATTCTTTGGATTTCATTATGTTATGACTACTAACTCATGTTCTTAATATGTATCCTTATGTTCATTCCCTTACTGGGTTTTTTATCTCATCCATTTTTTATGTGTTCCCCAGGTTACTCTATGCAGGTGTAAGGGCTCAAAGGAAGTTAGGAGCTTTTTATAGAGTTTAAATAGAGAAGTGTTTTTAGCCACATGTTTTATGTTTTTTGTACCTAGTCCTCCAAGACAGTAGAATTAATGATCCTTGGCTTGTACTCTAATGTATAATCAATCTTAAAATCATGTAAGGTTATGCGTAAAATGCTAGGGTCTCCACATTACACAAATTTTATGCATTGTGAGGACACTTACAAATTAGATAGTGAACCTAGAAGCGAGTCATCTTTAGCCCTCCATAGTGTGGTGGTGTATGCTAGTGACTCAGAATCATGATGAGATTTTTCTCTCATGGATAGTGTTCAACTTCATCCTTATAGTGGTGTTCTATCCAGCCATGCTCTAAGACGTATGAATCCAGGAGTTTCTGTAGCATTAGAAGGGAATCATGACCATAGAAGAGTTTTCATCGAGGTTCATTAAATTCTAATAACATTGTATGTATATGGTTTTATATTTGTTCTTCTGGTTAGGGACCTTTATGCGGGGATTCTGGGTTGGAGTGACATCCCTTTTCATTCCTACCTATTCTAGGATGATATAGTGGGTTTTGGTAGTGGGGATATTTCAAGACAAGTAGATGCCAATAATTGGTGCTAGTAGTGGGATCATAGGATCTATGACCTTGACATCTGATAATCGATAGATTGCATAGGGATATGAGTGTGAAATACACTTAATGTGATTGTACTAGGATAGAGGATCTACAATTCAGGACATTCAAGATGGTTCTAGTCAGCTAAGAAAGAATCGATGTTTCTCTTATGGTGGTCAGAGAAAAATAACATGGGTTTATCAAACATTCCATGAATCTGATGGAGAGATGGTCTTTGGAAAACCCATATAGAGATAGTGGTATGAATATGGTGGTCTAGGGGGTAGAAGAAGTGGTAGAAGATATGGGAGAGAAATGGGATGTGGCTGGTGGTTTGATCAATTTTCACCTCTATAATGACCCATTATTTACATACATTGATATTACATCAAAATTGAAGTATATTTATTAAAACATATAAAAAACCATCACATGACCATATATGTATAGTGTCTTTAGAAACTAAAAAACATAAACAACTGGTTCATGAAACATATACATTGTCTCCCATTTATTTCATCATAACTAGACTCCTTTTTTGGCATATCATACTTAATACCCATATTCATGACTTGGGGAAATGAAACTTATAAAAGGGTGATCTCAAAAGATTAGTAATATTAAAAAAAGGAAATATCAATCATATCATATTCATAAGAACATAAAATTTGAAAATCTTACCCTACATATAAAATATCATAACATCATTTCATGGGATAAATCATAAAAGTGAAATATAATCCCAATAGTCAATACATAAGTCGTGAACCTTTGTGTAATACACACATAAGCATATAAAATAATTTCATATTATTCAAGGCTCATTTCTATGACCATCACAGTGGACAACGTTGATTACTGAACCGAGTTCACTTCTCCTTCCAACCATGTATCACAGAACCAAATTTACATTCCATTCCAGCCAAGTCTGTCTCATGAAATATAAATCTCTACCAAATGATTTTTAAGGAGATATAGATCCCACCCATCTCATAATTAATTCATTTTTACATGTTCCAAAAAAAAAACATAAAACCATTTACCATAGCATAACCCATGGAATAAAATATGATTCTTAAACATCATTCCATAATAATTTATATAAAACAAATGGATTTCCTAAATAACATTTTATAATAAGAAAAATAAAATCATGGTAATAATAGGGATATAAATATAATCCAATTTATTGAGTGACAAATTATATGTAAAATAATTTTTAGAGAACACTTGGAAATTTATTCATGAGAAAATTATTCTTTCTTTTTTCTCAAAAAATGTTTCATTTTCTCAAAATGCCACATATTTTAAAAGAAAATAATTGAATTGAAAATAATATTTAAATTGTGTAGAGGAATATTCATGGAAATAATATGTCATGAAACCATTAAAATCCTTTCATGTCGTATAATTTAAAAAAACATTCTTCTCATACTTATGTAGGAAAAGTCAAAAAGTACCTGGTACCGAGAACGACAAAAAATTCCATTCATATCATTTAGTAAAAATTCACCTATATGTAAAATTTACTTTATAAAATTATAGAAGGATATAAATAATATTTTTAAATACATATTTAGAAAACATAGATATGGAAGATAAATATACCCTAGTAAATACTTACGAATAAACAATCTCAGATAAAAACGAGATATGAAAAGTTATCCCTTACCTTATGTCTGATATGCTTTGTATGTATCTGAACCTCCTGTATAATGATTTAAATAATTTTAATGATTTACTCCAGAATCATAATAATTTTTATTAGAAAATTTATCATCAAATTTTTATCATTTTGTTAGTAACATTTCATTGTTACTCCTTACTAAGTTATTATATGCTTTTTGTTCTTATATATGTTTTGTCGGATAAGTTCTTATTCCTATTTTTAGGTTATATTTATATCATTTAAATAATTTTATTAGTATAATATACATAATATTTATTAATTAAATTCATTTATATAATCATGGTATAATAATGATTCTGTAGAATGAATCACATCACACTGTGGATACGGTAAGCCGTAAGTACTCACGCGCGGTGATTTCATTTTTTGTAGGATGAATAGATGGTGAAATAAGGTTTTTCAATATTAATAATAACATATAAGTATATTATAGATACTTATTTTATTAATTTAATTAAAAAAACTAAATAATTGGATGTATAAGAATAAATAAATTTGAATGAATTGGTAGAAGAGATTACCTCTTTGTTGGCATGCCTCCATTAAATTTCCTCTTATGGCACGAGATTTGGTCTTTTAAGAAGAATAAAACCTCTAAAATGTGACTAGAGAAGTTGTGAAAAGAAATGGGCAGTGTTTGGCCAATCTTGAGGGCTAAAAAAGGAGTCAAGATGAGAGGTAGTAGGTTCCCTTTTATAAGAGAGAAGAGGGACACTTTATGAAACTCTCAAATTGTTGATTTATTATAAATACAATTTCTGTGAAAAATTGTCTAAAACTTATTTAATTAGAATATAAGATGAATTTGGTTCAGATAACCATAATAAAAAAAATTTAGACATGTTTTGAATATTTTTTTTATCCTTATATTTGTGGATTAACCATTATTTTACCCTTTTTAATCTTACCGTGATATCATGTTATTTACACATTGAGGGTTAATGCCATTACCATATCATGTCAAATGACCCAAAAAAATATATTTATGACATATTTGGATATATATTAACCGTTTTTCCAAATATTGTATTTTTATGAATTTAATATCATTTAATAAACTATTTTATATTTTATGTTATGAATTATGTCAATTTTGGACACTGTTCATAATTGACTTTTTAAAAAATTCATAAAAACCTTATTCTTTGGAAAAAAGGCATTAAATCATCCAAAATATGTTAATGTAATAAAAAAGTCGTGTATGTAATAAAAATATTCAAATTAAATTTATTTTAATATTTATAATTTTATTTATTTGACTCTTTCATTAATGAGGTAATCACTACATCATAATTGTGTCGGAAATAAATATATTTATCTAATGTCAAATAACTTCAAATAAAATACCATTATATAGGAAATATTTATATATTTCTAATTCCTATTTATAGACATAGATATCAGTTATAAAACCCAATATTAAAATCTATTTTGTAAAATATATGAGTTTATGTTACAATTATCTTTACTTTAAATTAATTCTTATAAAATGTCATTTTCACATCCAAGTGAATCCATGGTGTCCCAAAATCGACCCAAGTAATACCATGGTTGGAAATATCTCATATAATAGGATTAGGACACGTTTTATGGTAGTCTTATACTATTAAATTGTTATTTTTTACTCTTATTTACCAAATTTACCCTTTAACCATGGTAAATAAAATAATTACTGAAGTTACTATTTATAATGCCCCAAAATAAAAGCTAACTACAAAAAAATTACCTTTTTATTCCAAATATGGAATCCATTTTTTCCAAATTCAAAACATAGAATTTTTAGTAATTAAATTAAAATTATTCTTAATGTTGAAATAAGAAAACATGTTTTAAAAGTTAAAACATTACAAAAGATTGAAATGTTTTTACCTATGAATTAATTATAAAATTAATGATAATGACATATATTATAATAAATGGTAAATCTATATTCTATTTATAATTCAAAAGCCATTAAATATTATAATTTAACCATAAAAATCATGTCAATGATAATTTTTGTTTTAATTAATATTTTGCATACTTTTACTATTCCTCAAAACATGAAAGTTATTAGACAAATATCATAAATTTATCAAAAGTAAATTTTTATACCGCAAATAAAATTAATATGTTTATGTTTTAAAATAGAAATTATTAATGTGTAAAATTTTTAATTTTAAATGGGTTATCCATTGAATGATGTAAAAATTAACCATTTAAAAAATGGTTCTTCTATATAAAATAGGGTCTTATTCATTCCCTCTGACTAAAATATTGATTGAATAAATATAAAAAATATTTTATTAAGTTTATAACACATATATATCTCATCAATTTCATTACCAAATTTAATTTAATCAGAAAATATAAATATCTAATTGGTTTATATTTTTCATAATAAATTAATAGCCAGTGAATTTATATTACATTTTTATAAGTTAGTTATAATTATTCCTGCTAACCTAAAGACTAGGATATAATCTTAATTTTATATTATGGGCATATTTCGGTTCATTTGAACCCGATATTTTGTGCAAAGAAAGATAATGAAGAATAAAACGTATTTAAAAGAAAATATTTCATAATAACATCTGGGTGTTATATTCTACCCCCCATAAACTGAATTCCTCCCTCAAAATTAGACATGTAAAAAAATGAGGATTTATCTACCTCATCATATCCTAAAGTTCCCATGTAGCTTCTTCAAATTTATGTTTCCTCCATAAAACATTAACCAAGCGAGTGGTCTTGTTTCGTATAATTTTTTCGTTACAATCCAAAATCATTATCAATTGTTTTTTATAAGAAATATCATGCTCCTGCAGTATGACTTCTATGATTAATACATGTGAAGGATTGGGTATGTAGTTTCTCAGGAGAGATATCTATAAAAAATCATAAAATTGAGAGAGATTCAGTGGAAGTGACAATCGGTAAGCCACCTTTCCAGCACGATCCAGTATTTTAGAAGGACTGACATACCTAGGGCTGAACTTGCCCTTGTTTACAAATCTCATTACTCTCTTCCAGGGAGATATTAATAAGAACACCTTATCACCTACATAAAACTCTAGGTCTTCTTCTTTTTTCAGCATTACATTTTTTTAACTATATTTTGATCTTATGTGATGTTGAATATATCTGACCTTTTCTTCCATTTCATCCACAAGATCAGGTCCTAATAGCTTTCTTTCCCCAACTTCATCCCAATAAGTTGGAGTTTTGAATTTATTTCTATAGAGGGTCTAATAAGGATCCATCTGAATACTGGTGTGAAATATATTATTATATGAAAATTACACCAATGATAGGTGTTGATCCAAACTACCTTTGAAATCCATAGAGAAATCTATCAACATGCCTTCCAGAGTTTGAATTTTCCTCTTAGACTAACCATCTATCTAAGGATGATAAGTAGTGCTAAAACATAACTATGTATCCATAGCATGCTGAAAGCTTCACCAGAACATCAGGGTAAACCTCAGATCCTGATCATATATAATGGAATGTGGTACTCCATGAAATTATACCACTTTTTTACATATATTCTAACAAGCTGATCAAGAGAGAAATCTTCTGTAATAGCAATTATGTGTGTCAACTTTGTAAGACGATCAACTACAACCAAGATGGAATTATTTCCTTTGGATGTTTTTGGAAGTCCAATGACAAAGCCCATAGGGATGTTTTCCCATTTTCATTCTAGTATAGGTAAAGGTTGTAACATCCCCTTTTACTTCTGTCTCTCAGCCTTAACTTTCTGACAAACCAAGCATCAAGAGACATATTCGATGACATATCCTTTCATGACATACCACTATAAGAACTATTTCATGTCCCTATACATCTATGTTCTTCCAGGGTGAATATAGAATGAAGAACTATGAGACCCATCCAATAGCTCCTTCTTTCATTTTAGTAAGGGATGAATACAAACCCTGTTATTAAACCTTATTATTTCCTCACAATAAAAGTTGAATTCAGGAACATTTCTCACCTTCTTTTGTAAATATACATCTTCTTTATGTGCCTTTTTATCCTTCACTTGTATATATGGCTGAACATTCATTTGAGAAAGGTAATATTTCTCCCCTTCCATTAAAAATTTGAGATCCATCCTTTGAAAATACGTAAATATTGGAACTTTAGTGATCCTCATCATGGATAAGCTATAATCGTCTTTTCGACTGAAATCATCTACCACCTTGTTCACTTTCCCAGTGTGGTAATGTATTAAGAATTCACAATCTTTAATCAACTCCAACTATCTTCTTTGGTTCATATTTAGCTCCTTTTGTGTGAAAATATACTTTTTAATTTTATGATCATTATAAATATCACACCTTTCACCATAAAGATAATGCCTCCATATTTTTAATGCAAATATTATTGAAGCTCATTCTAAATCATGAGTGGGGTAATTTTTCTCATGGATTTTCACTTTTCATGAGGCATAAGCTATCACAGTATCATTTTGTATGAGAACACAACACAACCCTTTTTTGGATGCATCACTGTATATTTCAAACCTTTCTCTACGACAGGGTAGTGTGAGCATATGTGCACTGACTAAACTTCTTTTTAGCTCATTGAAATTCTCTTCGCATTGCTCCATCCAAAAAAAATGTAACTCATTTCCAAGTCAACAAGGTGAGTGGATTAGATAATCATGAAAACTAATTCACAAAAAGTCGATAATTTCCAGGAAAACCAAGAAAACTTTGGATCTCAGTTATTTTCGTTGGTCTCATCCATCTTTCAATAACCTCTATTTTTTCTGTATCCCCGGATATCCCCTCGCTTGATATTATGTGACCCAAAAAAAATTTTGAAGCCAAAATTCTCACTTTGAAAATTTGGAATAAAGCATATCCTTTTTCATGATCTTCAGTACAATTCTCAAGTTACCTTCATGTTATTCCATGCTCATTTAATAGACATGAATATCATCTATAAAGAATAACAAAAACTACCAAGATAGTCTCTAAATACTCTATACATTAGATCCATAAATATTGAAGGGGAATTAGTAAGACCAAAAGGCATCACTATAAATTCATATTGTCCATACCTTGTAAAGAGTGTCATCATTGGTATATCCTCCTTTTTACCCTTAATTGAAGACATCCTGAATGATGACCAATATTAGAAACGTATTGTGCTCCACGTAGTTCGTAAAATAAGACATTAATTCATGGGAGAGGATTTGTTTTCTTGATAGTGATCATGTTATGTTATCAATGATCAATGCAGAGTCTCATTGATCCATATTTATTATTAACAAATATAATAGGTGATCACCAAGTTGATTCACTAAGGAGTATGAATACCTTACCGAGAATAACTTGGAGTCTCTTCTTCAATTAATGCAACTCAATTGGGGCCATTCTATAAGGTTTCTTTGAAATGGGTATAACATCCGGTATGAGTTATATTAAAAACTAAACTTCACGATTTTGTGGTAGACCTGAAAATTCCTTCAATCATCAAACTCATATAGAATAGTCTTATTCTAAATCATGATTTTCTCCCCAACCATTTGAGATAAATAACATTCGTTTATTGGAATGGAGACCCATAAGATGGAATAAATTTCAACTAAAATGTTATATTCATCCTTGCATCGATAGATGGTAATAGATTGATCCGTAATATGAAATGTGACTTCAATTATTTGGAAATTTATTTGATCTTAATATAAATAAATCCAATCCATGCCAGGAATCACATAATATTCTACTATAGGAAGGATCACCAGATTAGCTGGAAGCACTTTCCCACAAACTACAATTAGAGAGGAATTATAATCTTTTGATGCCACCATTATTCCATTAAGAGATTTCACAACTAACTCAACATCTAATTTTGGAGGTAATACAGTATTACCATTAAAAAATTCATTATAAATAAAAGAGTGGGTGGATACAAAATCAAATAAAACATTTTCTACTTTATAGCGGATGGTAAGTGTTCCTTTCACCACTTCATTATTGTACTCCACATTGCTAGTAGTAATTGCATGTGAATTTCATTTGTCTTTAGACTTAATATTTTGTTGAAGTTGGTCATCATAAATAACCCTTGGATTAGGGAATTTATTGGAATAATGAACCATTTTCTTGCACTTGCAACATTGAAATGTAGGAGGTTCATTCTGTGTAGCCTTTTCTCTCTTTGCATCATTAGAAATATTTTTCCCATCACATCAGCATTAAATTTCCCAATGACATTCTTTTCCTTAGTTAAAACATTTAATATTCCCTTTAATACACTTACCACCATGTTTCTTTACACACTTTGAGAATAAGGGAAAACTCATCTTCTTTTTGTTGTGGTTTTTAGATTTTTATTTGAATTACATTTTCCTCTTATTATCAAACCCATATGACTGATGGGTTACTCCAATCCCCATCTCAACCTTGAGGGAATATAAAAAAATTTATTCGTAGCTATTGATGTCTCTTATGGATAAGTCCCTTTGGAGACATGGTTTTAAGCCACTAAATAATTGATAAATCTTACAATCAGGTTGGGTAATAATTCCATAAGCATACCTTGCAAGCCTTTTAACATTTTCTTCGTAGGTATAAATAGATTCATCATCCTTTGCTTAAGTGCATGAAACTCCTTATATATCTCTGTTCAAATAATACAAGGAATGTACTTATTGAAAAAAAAGTTCTTGAACTCATCCCATTCCATGGAATTAATTTCATCTTTTTTCCTTGTATTCTTGATATGATTCTACCATTGATCAGCTTCACCTTCCAAACGATATACTGCTAAGATGAATTTATCATGTTCAGAACATTGTAAAGCTGAAAATATCTTTTAAGTGGTACTAATCCATTGCTCCACCACTAATGGATCAGAAGACCCACTGAATGAAGTTAGATGCTTCCTCATGAAGAATTCAAAAGAATGTTACTCCCTACTTTTCTAGTTTGGAAGTCCAGCATGATTCATAGCTTGAGAATGTTGTGGGATAATGGATAAAATATTTTTTATTCCATATCCCACAATAATTGGTTTCTCAGGGATACAATCATTTCATTTCCCATAACATTTAGCATTAACATGGTTTCTTTGGGTTTCAGACATTGACTAAAACCAAGAATCATAGTGTGAGAAACACTAATCATAACAGTAAAACCGCATAATAAAGAATTAAATTTCAATATATGACACTTTAGGTTTTATCCTAGGTTATTCATGGTCATTTGTGAAACAATAGTACTATTTAATATAATTATACATATCTTTAAGGATTTCTCATCACAGTTTACAAAGGTTAACTATACCACTCCTATAATACCAACTATAGAAAACCATTATTTACATACATTTATATTAATTCAGAATTTAAGTAAATTTATTAAAATATATAGAAAATCCAAGATAATACTGTATAGATATAGTGTCTATAGAAACTAAGAAATATAAACAACTGGTTAATAAAACATATATATTTTCTCTCGTATATTTCATCATAAATAGACTCTTTTTTGGAATATCATAATTAATACCCTTCTCTAGGACCTGGGGAAAAGAAACATATAAAAATGTGATCTCAAATGATCTTTAAGGGTAAAAAAATAAATATCAATCATATCATATCCATAAGAACATAACATTTGAAAATATTATCCTGCATATAAAAGGTCACAATATCATGTCATGGGATAATCATAAAAGTGAAATATAATCCCAACAGTCAAAACATAAGACATTTATTTTTTTAATACACACATTAGAATATAAAATAATTTCATATTAGTCAAGGATCATTTCCAAGAACATCATAGTAGACAAAGTCCATTACTGAATTAGTTTCACTCCTCGTTCCATCCCTGTATCATTGAATCATATTTTCTGGTCATTCCATCCATGTCTCTCTCATGAGATGTAAATCATTACCCATCACATTAGAGGGAGATATATGTCCCACCCATTTCCTATTGAAACCATTATTACGTGTTCCAAAAAAATATAAAATCATTACCATAGCATAGCCCATGCAATAAAATGGGTTTCTTAAACATCATTCCATCATAATTTATATAAAACAAATAGATTTCTTAAATAACATTCCATAATAGAAAAATAAAATCATGGTAATATCATGGATAGAAACATAACCCTATTTAAAGAGTGAAATCTTAGATGGAAAATAATTTTGAGAAAACACTTGAAATAAATTCCTCAAGAAAATATTGTCTCTTTTTTTTAAAAACATTTTTTCCCAAAACACCATGCAATATAAAACAAAAGCATTTAGTTGAAAAGAATCTTGAAATAATGTATATCAATATTCATGAAAATATTGTTTCATGAATCTATAAAAATCTATTATTTTCGTATATGTTAAAAAAACATTCTTCTCCTACTTTTTCCAAAAAGGTCAAAAAGTACCTCGTACTGAGAACAAAAAAAGATTTTGTTCATACCATTCAGCAAAAAATCACCAATGTGTGAAATTGACATTTAAAAAGTATTAAATTATATAAAAAATATTTTGAAATATATATTTAGGGAACATGGATGGGGATGATAAATATACACCAGTAAATACTTACGAATAAACAATCTCAGATAAAAATGAGATATTCAAGGTTATCCCTTACCATAGGTCCAATATGATTCATATATATCCAAACCTCCTGTAAAATGATTTAAATAATGTCAATGATTTATTCAAGAATAATAATAATTTTTATGATAACATTTAGGATCATATTTTTGTATGTTTGTTAGTAACATTTCATTATTACTCATTACCCGGGTATTAACTGCTTTATGTTTTTATGTATGTTTTTTCAGATAAGATATTAATAATATTTTTAGGTTATAATTATATAATTTAAAGAATTTTATTTGTATAATATATATCATATTTATTCATTAAATTAATTTATATAATCATATTTTAATAATGATTATTTAGAATTAATCACATCACACTGTGGAGACGGTAAGCCGCACATACGCACACACGGTGATGTTGTTTTTTGTAGGATGGATTAAAGGTGAAATAGGGTTATTACATATTTATAAAAAATATCAGTATATAATTGATACTGATGTTATTAATTTATAATAAAACAATTAAATAATAGTATGTATAAGAAGAAAGTCTATTAAAAGAATTGGTAGAACAAATAACCTCTTCCTCAACGAGCCTCCCTTAAATTTCTTCTTAGGGCACTAGATTTGGTGTTTTGAGAATTGAAAAACTATTGAATGTAACTAGAGAAGTTTATAAAATAAATAGGTAGGGTTGTCTTAGATTAAAGGCTCAATATGGAGTTATGAAAAGAGGGATGAGGATCCCTTTTACAATAGAGGAGAGGGGCACTTTAGAAAACACTCAAAATGTTAATTTATTATAAATTTAATTTCAATTAAAAATTTTCTAAAACATATTTAATTAGAATATAATTTGATTTTGGTTCGAATAACCATCATCCGATAAATTTTAGACAAGTTTTGAATATTTTGTATCCTTATCTTTTAGGTTTAACCCTTATAGTACCCTTTTTAATCTTACCGTAATATCATGTTATTTACACATTGTGGGTTAATGTAATAACCATATAATTCCAAATGACCCAAAAAAAGTTATTTATGAATATTTGGACTTATATTAACCATTTTTATTAATATTAGCTTTTTAGAAATTTAATATCACTTAAGAAACATTTTTTTTGTTTTAAGTGATGAATTTTGTCAATTTTGGAAACTATTGATACTTTCCTTTTTTAAAAAATTCATAACAACCTTATTCATTCTAACCAAAGGCATTACCACATCCAAATTATTTTATTTAATAAAAAATTTCATCTATGTAATCCCAATGTTCAAATTAAATTTATTTTTTTATTTATAAATTCATTTATTTGAATATTTCATTAATGAGGTAATCACTACATCATAATTTTGTCATAAATAAAAATATTTATCTAATGTCTAAAAATTATAAATAAAATACCATGATGTAGGAAATATTTTTAGATTTATAATTACTATTTATATAAATAAGTATCAGTTATATAACCCTCTATTAAACTCGATTTAGTAAATGATATTTGTTTATTCAATAATTATCTTTAATTTAGATTAATTATTATAAAATTTCATTTTCACATTCATGTGAATCCATGGGGTCCCAAAATCAATCCATGGATTTATATGGTTAGAAATACCTCATAAAATAGTATTAGGACAATTTTTAGGTTAGTTTTATAATATTAAATTACTTTTTGTACCCTTATTTACCATATTTACTCTTTCACCATGGTAAATAAAATAATTATTGAAGTTATTATTCATAATATCCAAAAATAAAAGGAACCTATTCACACAATTTGGACCTTCTAATTCCAAATATTTAATACATATTTTCAAATTCAGAACATAGAAGTTGTAATAATTAATTTAAAATTATTCCCATTGTTGAAATGGGAAAATGAGTTTTAAATGTTATAACATTGCAAAAGATTGAAATGTTTTTACCTATGCATTCAATGTAAAATTTATGATAATGACATAAATTATACTAAATGGTAAAAAATTATTCTATTTATTTTATAAAACAATTAAATATTATAATTTAACCATATAAATTGTCTCTATGAAAAAATTTGTTTTTAATTAAAATTTATCATATTTTTACTATTCATAAAAACATAAAAGTTATTAGAAAAATATCAAAAATGTATCCAAAGTAAATTTTTATATCCCTCTTCAAAATAAAATGTTAATGGGGTCATATATAAACTATTAATTTGTCAAAATATTAATATAAAATGGGTTCCCCATTCAAAGGTGTAAAAAATAACCTTTTCAAAAAAGGTTCTTATACATAAAATATGGTTTCATTCATACCCTATGACTAAAAAAGGAATTGGATGAATAAAAAAATATTAACTATATAACACACATATATCTCATTAATTTTATTACCAAAAGTAATTTACTCAAAAAAATACACATATCTAATTGATTTATATTTTTTATAAGTAATTAATACCCAAGGAATTAATAATGAATTTTCATAAGTTAGTTATAATTATTCCCACTAATATAACAACTAAAATATAAAGGTAATTTTATATTAATGGAATATTAATTTTCTTTTAAACTCATTATTTCATGCAAAGAAATCTACTAAAGAATATAAAATATTTAAAGAAAATAATTCTTAAAAACATATGGGTGTTACAACCTCCACCCCTTGGTGGTCCATGCTAGGCTTTGGGAGCATGTGGGATTGAACGAGGATAGTTACAGGTCATGGAGGCCTATGAATATGAGGCTCTAAAGAAGATTAGAGGTATGATCTATGTCTTATCTACTTTAGATTCAGTACTAATATACACATGCGAGATCCACTCTTTTCATTCCACTTATATTGTTCAAGACATAGAGATTCCATTTTATCCCATGGATTAGTCATTGTGGTTGAAGACTCCTATTTTAGGTGATTAATTGATAAAAAACTTCTTCTAAAACTTTAATATGACTCTCAGAGAAGATACCTTCTTTTTGGATCTTCTATTGCAATGCTGATTCCATACATAGATATCTTAATCATGGAATGACTATCAATAGGCCATGCTCAGATTGAATGTTTCATGGTTAGGATATGGTGTATCCATGTGTATTCGATGATATTTTAAATTTTTGGTGAGAATGAAACTCAGGTAGAGTAGGATGGGATCATTCACAAGAGGATACAACTGATTACTCACCAATTAGCTATAATTACCCTTGGAGTAGTGGATGTTATTGACTTTTATCTTCTTGTAGTGGTTGTGGAGTATGAGGTCATATTCCATGATGACATGTTTAGATTACCACCCAATTATAAAAGAATGTTTTTCATATAATTTCACCTAGGGACTTCCTTGATATTTGAACCAGCAATATTGGATGGATTTTGTAGAGATTTTGTGAGTTGAAGGTGTACTTGGAGGAATTGAAAATGAAGGTCTTTTTCATAACTAGTGTGTTATCTTGGTAAGCCCCAATATTTTTTCCAACAACATGGATGGGAACCTAATATTTTATGTGGAATATTTTTTTTTGAACCATGTGTATGTAAATAGTAATTATCCATTACCAAGTATCGATGACCTCTTAGACCAGTTGATATGGTTGAGTGGGTTCCTAATGATTGACCTTAGCACAGGTTATCACCAGCTCTGAGTTTAGGATATGGATATATCAATTAAAATACTTTGTTTATACTATAGTCATTATGAGTACATGGTGATTCCCTTTGGTGTGATTAATAACCTAACATTGTTTATGGGACTCATGAACCATATATTTCATCCCTTATTATATCGAGTTGTGTTAGTCTTTATCGATGACATCCTTGTGTATTCAACATCCAAGGTGGGGTACACGAGATACTTGAGGATGGTCTTATACATACTCTTAATGCACCATCATTATTGAAATATTTGGAAATTTCAGTTTTTGATTCATGGGAACCACTAATTGGGGCATGTAATCGAAGGAGAGGGGGCAGTAGTTGATCTAGTGAAGTTTGAAGTGGTGCTAGCTTGGTATCCACCCAGGAGCATGACGGAGGTACGAAGTTTCCATGGGTTTCTAGGATATCATCCTAGATTCATGCCCGATTTCTCTGGTTTATCAGCACCCTTGACTTCTTTGACTCAGAAAAGGTATCCTTTAATTTGGTCAAAGAGGTTCCAATAGTCATTTCAATATTTTTGATAAATTTTGATGATCAATCCCATGTTTAGACTTCCAGAGAAGGGTATTGAGTATGTAGTGTTTTGCGAGGCCATGGGGATCGATCTTGGATGTGTTCTAATATAGAGGTAGAATGTGATTTCTTATGGGTACTAGAAGTTTTTACCTTATGAGAATAACTATGCGCCCCATGATTTAGAGCTGGTAGTAGTGGTCTTTTCCCTGAAGGGGTGGTGACAATACCTTATGGGTGATTGATTTATCATCTATTCTGACTAAAATAGTGTCAGGTATATATTATCGTAAAAGTGTATTAACATGAGACAGATGGCATGGATAGAGTTCCTCTAGGATTATGAATTTGAGATATTCTATAATTTCAAGAAGTGTAACAGGGTTATAGATGCTCACAGTATGAGATATTAGACATAGTTATTGAGAATGGTGTTAGAGTAGTTATCCTAGATACAGTTTTCCTTAGTGGTTGAGGATAGTGATGATTACCTCCAGTCAATGTTTTTTACCCCAAAAAATCTATTGTGTGTTATGGAATTTCATCTTGGAGATGTTTTATATAAGACCATGTATATTCAGATATTCCCTAGACATGATCTTAATGGTTTCTCTGAAGGTAGGTAGCATTTCATCCTTTTCAATGAATGGATGATGGTACCAATGATGTTTCATGAGAAGGTATTTAGTGAGCTTCATATATCCACCTTGTTGGTACATCCAGGTGTACTGAATATGTACTTATACCTTCAATTCTAGTTCTAGTGGATAGGGATAAAGAAGCATGTAGCTGAGTTTATATCTCAATGACTCACATTTTAGTAGGTGAATATTGAGAACCGGGTTCCAACAAGTTATTCTTAACCCCTTGATGTGATAGAGTTGATGTGGGATTGTATAACTATCATGACTAGGCTCCCATTATTTTCTAGAGAAAATAATTTCATTTGGGTGATCATAGAATGAATCATTAATTAATACCACTTCCTAGCTATCCAAGAGAAGAGTTTAGTTGAGATATTGAGATTTTGTTACATGTAGAAGATAGTTTGGCTTCGATGAGTTCTCTCAATATCCATTTCAGACCATGTTTCTCACCACACATCACGATTATGGGTAGGATTTGAAGTTGTATTTTAGTATCAGTTATGTATGAGAATGATGTTACACCCCTATAATAATGACTAGACTGAGAAGACTATTTAGGTTATAGAGTACATTATTCATGATTTCATGTTGGAATTTGGCCATAGTAGGGATGACCACTTAACCTTCATGGAGTTTGTGAACAATAATATCTGTCATTCCACCATTAGTACGACACCATTAAATAAATAATACTGGAGACCCAATATGACACCAATATAATGGAATTCCCTTGAGGATTCATCCATTGTTGGCCTATGGTGGGTGCATGTGATGATAGAGAGGATGCAGATCATGTAAGAGTAGATGAGGACATAATAAATAAATCATTAGTCTTATATGGATTGATGATAGCATACATTGGTGTTAGAGGAGGAGACAATTTGCTTCAAAAGGTCTCACATCAGTGTACATTACTTATATTTTGACGAGGTAGAAAGTTATCTTCGAGATTTATAATCCCTTTCCAAATAAAACATAAGATCAGTGAGATGGAATACTGATTGGCTCTACCACTACAGTTAGACTGGGTAAAAGAAATCATATACATTTTTTAGCTATGGAGGCTTGAGAATAGCCCATCACATTTTATTGACTGAGAAAATATGGACGTTGAGAATAGATTTACCTTTGTGGAGTACTTGGTGGAGATCCAGGACCAGCAAGAGAACATTCTTCGTGGGTGAGTGATTCCCTTGGTGTGTGTCTATTTACAACATGAAAATATTTTGGAAATAACTTGAGAGTGGGAGAACCAGAATTGATCCTAGTACCCTCATAATTTTAAAAGTATTTTTTAGGAAACAAATATAATATTTGGGGTTTATTTAATGAATCTTATTTTACTTGTAAAGCTTTGTGATTTTGTTTATAATATTTTGTGTATAATAACCATGTATTCATAGGATTATAAGGGTTGGGGATGCTCAGTTTTGATATAATAAAAATTTTAATATATAATATCATGTTTTTAAATTTTTTATGAAATAATTGGCTAACATTAGAATTGAGTCTTGGATAGAAAATTGAATACATTCATTAAATACAAAAGGTGGGGTTTACGTTAGGTGAGACATAATCTTTGTGTGCGTCGGGTGTTTGGATTGAACACCATCATGGGAGGAATAATAATTTATTAAATTATTAAATTTATTTATATATTATTAAATCCTAAACCCAAACCCTCATATATAAAAAATCAAATAGAAAATCCCTAAGGTTATCCACATAACATAAGAGTTTGAGAGAGGTCCAGTGGAGGAGGATTCAAGGATGATCAATGATGGGTCATGGTTTGGAAATCAATGTGCCAATGGTTCTTATGTCTCTCTCCAAACACATTTAGAATTGAAATTTATTCAAAAAAGATAAATCCAAAACCATGGTAGGGAATTTTCTTCATTGGTTTCATCCCCATTTTATTATAGCATGATGATTGAAATTAAAGTCCACTAATAGATTGATATATTGGTCGATCCTATTTTTTAGGTATTGATTTATCTTCCTATAGTTGTGGATTTATGATATTTTAATTTTTTTTCTTTATTGGTTATTCATTTGTCAATCCAAAAAAATTAATCAAGGGAATAACAAGAAATAGGTGAGGATTATTTATTGTTGTTAATTTGGTTTCTTTCCACCACAATTCATCATGTATTCATCATCGATATTCCATTTCGTCTAAGGTTCAACAAATACATTTAGGAATATAATTAAAAATTTATTTTCGCACAACGGATTATCACCACGAGTTTAGGATTGGTATTTATGAAAAAATAGAGATGTGGTGATGATTTTTAGTGATTGAGGTTCTGATTGAAAACCCACAGTTCGTGGTTTAGTATGTCATTGGAAGAACTATGTGATGTGGAATGACTTCTAGGTGGTTTTGATAGACGAAATCCAAACACTAGTGATAAAATGGTTTGTTCAAACCAATTACATTATTTTAATGTAAGATTATTAGATGGATCAAATCATCCAACATGAGAATAACTACATGAGATACTAGCAGTTTCTAGAAATCCATATTTACACATCATTTAGTCTGAGAAACACACGCCAGGTCGGAACCTTTCTATGGAAGATAAGGGTTTTAATATATTAAATACCACATGTTGTGTGGGATCTACCACATGCTATGTGACCCAGTGTTGTAAAATTTGTATGTATCCAAGGGGTACATGAAAAAAACATAACAAAAAACATGGGAACCACTCAAGTAAATGGGAATAAAGATGAACTCAGACATGGAAAAATTAAACAGGCATGACAATTGAATGTATGAATGGACATGGTTATGTTATGGTTTAGAGGAAACTTTCATGTACTCCCATTACACTCCGTGTACTTTCTCTAGGGTAGATTTTGGCCCCCTATCTATTCAATATAGAGTAGTTTTTATTTTCCTTGTTACCTTGGTCCATTCATATGAGGATACTATGAGGCAATATATATTCAACATAGATTTTTGATCCCCTATACAAGATCATTCCTAGATAGAGTTTGGAATCCCTCCATGTGACCTAAGGTTGGATCCCCTAACATTTACTCTTCTTCCTTAGGTTGGGTTTAAGGGATCTTCATCCCCAACATACATGTTTGTACAATCCCCTAATTAGAGTGTTATTAAACATGGGGTTTAATATACCCCAGTGGCCCTGAGTGGGGTACCCTATCTGATCATTTTGATAATCTATGTTCAATGTAGTACTTATTTTGAGAGGCACGACAATAAAAACCTCTCAAATGAGTTCCATTAGTGAAAAAATGGCTTGTGGAGTGTGTCCTCACAAACAAACATTTCCTTGAAGCCTCAAGAAAAACCATATGGGTGGTAGTATAGTTGGCACCACTTTGAAGCATAGTGTCTATCTTGAGTATATCTGGGTTTTGTTATTTTTATGACTCATATTTGGATTTAAAAATCTTCATGGTGATTAGATAACTACCCGCTTGTTGCTTCGTATTTGGTGATTTGGGGTGTCATATAGGGTATTGTTATACGGACCCAAGTGTGGGATCTTCCCACACATGTCATCTATCATTTAGATGACAATACTTTTGATAGATACCAAAGAGGACTTAGAGTAGTCTGACCATAGTTGAGCAAGGTAGACCATGGTTTGTGTTAAGTGTTTCTTTTGACAACTGTCCCCTACTTCATAGCTGGATTGACTCTCTTACAGAATTTGGGTGTGATTGAATTTATCCCATTATGATTTCCTATTATTTTTCATTCTTTGATTATGGGATATATAAGTATGAATGCATTTTTTTATCATTTTTAATTAACCTTTCAAAATTGTGTTTTTATTTTTAGATGTGTGCATGTGTACTATAGAAACACTTTATGCATCGAAGGTAGTGGACATCAAATTATACATCAAATGAAAATCGAAAGGATGAAATTTAAATTGAATTAATTCATCCAAAGGTAATCCCATATGATTTTATTGTGTGAAGAAAAGTCCATAAAATAAAGATTACATTGGACAATGATTCAATTACAAATGATTTTCTTTTGGAATTTCATTTGAAAATATGATTTCACATGATAAAAAAAGTTTTTTGTAGAGTATTTCAAGTATATTTGAGTCTTTCATAATATTCTCTAGGAAGTTTTTTCACACTATATCTAAAAATTATGAGGAATGATAGATCTGAATGATTCAATATTGTGATACTTTTAGATAATTAATCTCTCAAGATAATAGGCAAGGGTGATAGTACCATTCAAATATAATATGTGGGATTACTATAATTGTAATTAGTGTTCAAAATACTAGTGTTGAGGTGGAATTATATATTTATAGGATAGTTTTAGAAAATGGGTTTCTATACATAATTTGTGGATGGAGCATGGAAATTTAAACATGGTTCCATGGTAGCGGCCCAATGAGTGAAAGACAAAACAATGTACCAATCAAAAGTTTTGGAAGGAGTAGTATATTACAAAAAAATAAATTATAGATCCACAATTGTTTAGCATGAAATCCCCCATCACTTAACTGAGAAAGGGGTGAATGTCCTAGATACTATAGGTATACGGAAACTGGAATGCCTGAAATTTGAAAAACAATAAGATTGTATTCTTGGGAATAACTGGAAGGTGTTATTATAAATTGAAGGAAAACAATTAAGGATAAAAATATGTATATTTTTAATACATAAATATGGGGTCCAATACTAGTTTGTTAACATTTAGGTTTATTGTACAATGTTATCTTAATCCATGATGAAACACAAAAGGTGTGGATGTCCTTTATATAAAAAAATATAATGTTTTCAAAACCTTCATTCAATAGAGATCCATGGTATAAAAATAGACCTTATGTAATCTGAAAAGATTACTATTTGAATATATCGTGAAATAAAAAAGTATTTAATTTTTAAGGTACTTCAGGTGGAAAGGAATATAGTTTTAGAATATCATACTAAGAAGTCTATAAAAAATAGAATCAATAATATAATGAATTGGAATTTACTGGATAAGGTAAGGAGTAGGTGGATATATTTTGGATTATCCTTGAATTATTGGGAATGGTTAATAAATTTGTACGTCTACTTGGTTAATGTATATCCTTATACTCTATTTGGGTCAGTAACATTTGGAATCCTATTGGTTTGGAATGGATCTGATTATTCACCATCTCAATGTTTTTAGTTCACCTTTCTATTTCCATAATGATTATAGTGAAAGATAAATGTTAGAGGATAATCCCCAAGTGTGTTTCTTCATAGGGTAAGACAATTAATACATTGGCATTTGAATCCGGTACAAAATATTATGGATATTTATTAGAGGATAAAATGATCCCCGGAAAAAAGTGATCTTGTGGAAAATTAGAGTCGAGTGGAAATTATCGATGAGATCAAAGAATCATCAAAAGTTGAGGTTAATCCAAACAGTAATATAGAGGATTCAAATATATTAGATAGAAATATATTTCAAAAAACATAAAATATTTTGGAATAAGGATTAGGAAAAAGTTAGATATTATGGATTATTCCAAGATTATATGTACCAGAAAACTCGGGGACTATAGAATCTTGAGGTAGAGATCTGAAATGTTATGTTCTAGAATTAGTTGTCCTAGAAAGAGATGAGTTTAAAAGTTAGTTATAGATGTCAATAAAGATTCATTTTCTAGTTTAGAAATATGGAAGTGACTTACACTACATGATTCTCATGGACAGTGGAGAACCCGACTGTTCAGAATAGGAAGCAATTTTGAGTGACTCAAGGTTGTGGCAGTTAGAAGCAGTGGTTGAAATGGATTTAATTGATGTTTTCATGGAATTTTCACATGTTGGATATCTATATTTTAGAACCATTTTAATTTATGGATATTTAAATGAGGAGATTTACATGGATCATGGGGTGTAACACGAACTTAGAAACCCAAAATCCCAATGCCACCCAAAAAAATACATTTCATAGAAAACCCATGGTAGAGGAGACTAAAACCCCCAACCTCTATATTCTATGGTTGGGACTAGACCAACTAGTCTAGGAATTGTTCCTATTATAACTAAATATTATCCATTAAAATATATTTAATTCAAAAAAATTAATGTTAAAATTTTTATTAAAAAAATAAAATAAACTAGGCTGGATCAGGGTTGGGCATGGGTTGAATAGAAGAATTGTGATGACTAGGCCAGTTCGGCTAAAAAAATTCCACATGGCCAAAAAAATCCCTTCTTAAGCCCAAGATAAGCCAAGTCATTTTTTGTACTGATATGGAGTGTGAAAAGATTTTAGTGGAGAAACAAATGTAAAATCTAGTGTTTTAGTTCAAACAAAATTTCTATGAGGTGAAATAAAAATACAGGAATTGGAATTGGTGGTTCAATGCCTTCACGGAATAACAAAAGTTCATATATAGTAATTTGGATCATTTTTGTTATCTAAAGGTGGTTATTTATGGTCACTTCATCATCATTATTATCAATGGATATGCAATGTTCTTAGTAGGACCAAAGAAGGATTGACTTGAGGAGTTAAAGGTTGCATTTTCAAGATGTTTTGAGATGAAAGATCTCAGTCTATAAAAATAAATTTTGCAGATGAGGATTATAAAGGACATAAAGTATAAAAAAATATTCCTAAATTAGTATCAATATGTTCATAAAGTGGTGGAATATTTTTAAATTTGTGACCATGAGTCTATAATGACTCCCCTATTCAAAAACTTCTTACAGAGTAAGGAAGGGGAAATATAATGGGAGAAACGTTTGATTACATGGTAAATGCTTTATTTTCATGAATTATTGGATGATGTTTGCATGTTATGGTCTTTAAATAACCAATTATTTCACATGTAATGGTAGTTGTTACCTAGTTCATGGTTAATCATGGAAAAGAACACTAAGAAGTGATAAAATGGATACTATAGTATCTCAAAGGTTCTAAAAAAAATTCCAGTCTATTTCAGAATGGATGATATGTTATCAATGTTTTCATATTTCATCATTAGTTGAGACAAGGAACTCTAAGAGTAATAATTCTAGTTAAGTGTTCACTTACGAAGGCATAACTATGATTAAGATGCTCAAAATTCAGGACGTACTTTCACTTTCAACAATAGATGTAGAGTATGTTGTACTTATAGAATCTAGGAAGAAATTGACTTGGATGGAGGGGTTTCCATCATATCATGAAATAATCCAAGTGGTTGTGATTATATTTATTGATTCATAATGTTTAACCTACTTCACTAACAATCTAATGTTTTATTTTTGGAAAATGAATATTCCATTGAAGAATCACTTTATCTAGAAGTTGTTAGAAGAAAATTTGATAAATCTATGGAAGGTTTATAGAGTTTGAAATCTGATGGATATTATAACCAAGGTTATAGTAAGAGATATATCGGGGTGTTGTTGTGACTCAATTGAATTGGGATAACCAAATTCATATTGGGGAAACTATGCTATTATAAAGGGGGATTGAGAATGAAATATAATTGAATATATGGGTTGAGGACTTGATGGTGGTGCCTAAAAATGATCCTCAAATTTGGTATTGTTAAGCTTCACTGATGTGAGTACCATTTTTATCTATGTTTTCATGATAGAAAATAATTTTAAAGAATGAAACCAAATGCAGATGGTGGTATAGAGATACAAAATTCCAAAAGTCTAGAACCAGGAAAAATATCCAAAAAAATAAAGAATGGACTCTGGGAGGTGGAGTCTACTTAAGATTAAACCTACTATTGTATAAGAGTTACCAGGAAGACGTAATGGATGTGTATGATTAATCTAATTATTTATTAGATATTAAATTGGAGTAGAGGATTCATAGATTTCCTTGTTCATGAAGATAATAAATTAAGTTGGGGGTTTTCTTTGACATGTGAATAGATTCATGTGATGATCAGATCCAGGGAGAACATTCTCTTTGAGGATCAATATACAGTAGAAACCAGTTCACTGTATGGTTTTTTTGGTCATCACATATAAATAAATGGGACCTAGTAATTTTGTATTCAAAAATAATTTTTTGTAATCATCATCCATTTATCTGAATAAATTTTTGCATCAACCCCCTAGTGAAGTAAAAATAATTATGAACCATGTAAATCCTCTATGTTGTTATTTATAATCATTTTTTTATATTTTTAAAGTTAGGGTTTAGTGTACAATGACTTTATGGTGAATGGAATGGATTTGTTATAGACTAATGAGAATAGAATTTGACAATCCAATTGATGGTATTTGTTATACATTTCAATATTCCAAAGGGATATTTTGTTTCAGGAGGTTTTGCGCCCAATAATTCTCACAATAATTCACCCTCTATATACATGCCTTATTTAGAAGGAAAATTTATTTAAAAACAATTTTATTTTTAGATATACATAAAATTTACAACACGTTTTTAGAAATTTCATGTTTTACTATAAAATTTTTCATTCAATAAAATCCTCTAAATTCAAGAGTAAACAAATAAATATTAATGGAAACTATATAACTAAATTAAGAAAATGAAATTCTAAAAAAATCTATATCACGAATATAATACTATTTTTATAAAATAGCATACCTTAATAAATTAACAATGTATTTCTAGAGGCATATAAGTACTTCTAGAAATGAACCATTCAACATTTTATTTAGAATATCTAATTAATGAAACTAGGTCACTATCAAGTACAACTACTTAGTTTAAGAATCCAATAACATCCTCAAATATTTAATTACATGGGTTATGTATGATTTAGGTACATAAAACAAAAATAAATCATTACTTATAGTTTGAAAATATAATAATAAAAATCATTAGATTTATTATGAAAGTAACAACAAGATGACATGAGGAGACCCATTACTAATGCCTCACAATCATTATAAAATGATATTACATGCGATATCTGACAAACTCACAACAAGTGTTATCCAACCACAATTCAACACTTCAAAATTTTAATTAAAATTATTCTCACAAACCAAATATTTCACTCAAATGGTATCACCCAAACGAAGAATATTTTTTTAGATTTAACATAAACTAAATAAAATAATACCATAATAAAGGTAAAATATTTCATTTAAGTGAACCAATTAGATTTTAAAATCTGAATTAAATTAAAACTAAAAAAGAAAATACATATAATAAAATATTAAAATTGAACAAATATATATGATTGTGTAAAAAAATCAATTTGATAAACTGAACCTATTTATTATAGGCATAGAAAATAAAATAAAATTTCAATGTTAATAGTGTACCTAAACTAAAAAAATTATTTTTATACATATAGTATACAAAATAGTAAATGTAAAATGATCCACACACATTATTTTAAATCCTTGTAACATTAACAAATATTTGAAAATGTTCAAAGAAAAATACACATGAGTAAATAAAAGAAAAGGAAATTAAAGAATCATAATTGTAAGATATTATTATCATAACAATGAAAACAACAACCTATTGAAATCTCAAAAGGATAAATTGATATATGTCATACGAACATGTGATATAAATAAATTTTTTATTTCATATTAGGTATGAAATACCATGTAAATTCCCAATGTTGAATTTTCACAAAACCAAAGCATTTAAATTCATAAATATTCTATGAAATAATAATGAATTAAATTATTATTAGATTATTTTATAAAGAATTTTAGTATTTATAAGTGACCATCACATAAAAAAATAACACCATTAAATTTAAAAGCAATACAATTTTTGATTTATAAATGGTCATCAAACCCAAGTAGTGAAATGTAAAATTTTCCATGAATGTAAACCTGAAATCATGTAATGAATTTCATGATTAGTTTTGAAAAAAGATCAAATAAAACTTATTTTAAATAAAATCTTATCAAAATTTATTTGTAGCATAATAATTTTTTTAAACAAAACCAATAAACATATATTATTTTTATGATTATAATATCACATTTAATGAGTGGTATAATATATATTTTAAAATAAAACATAAAAACATCAATTGTTTTTTATGTTTTTCTTTAAAACTGATGAGTCATATAAAACAATTTTCATAGAAATTGAAAAACACCAATAATTTTTGAAAACTACACATAATAATAAGTGGTATAACTAGTTTTTAAAACCCAAAATCCAAATACCTCTTAAATTTAAAAACTTATTTTCATATTTAATGTGGGGTGGATGAAAATTGCAAGCAAAATTGTCAAACACCACTTATTTTTTACAAAATTTTCATCATAAGTGATGAGTAGCATAATTAGTTTTCAGGTGTTGTGAAGGGAAAAATCATTTAAATAAGTAGTCATAATTTTTTATTCAATAATGAATTTAAAATCATATAATAATCACTTATTACCAATAATAACAAAACAACATTAAATTGGATATAGAAGTACCTCAAAATAGGAGCTGACATATAGTGCACCTTAAAAATCATTCCTAAAATCGTAGTTCTATTTGAAATTTTTCTATAAAAAAGTTAATTTTTCCCACGAAAATGTTGGGATATCTTCATACAAAAAAACATTAAACCTGATAGGAAATGGGGGTTTTTCCATTTAAGGGGTGTGTAGTGATGGGAAGAGGATAGTGGGTAAGGGTATTTGTTTCTTCTTGCTTTAGTTTTATTCTAGAAGGGTAGTTGGGAAATAATAAATTTGGGTTTGGGAAGCTGATATGGGAAGAAGTAATGAATATAAGGGGGACATGAGAGTGGTTGGGATATCTGGGATTTTAGATTGTATTATGTTAAGAAGAATCTATAGGCTACAAACTTTTCCCTAAAGTACCAACCTCAAGGATTCCACTCTTTTTTTAACTACTTCTTATTCTCTATTAATCCTCTTCTATAATTCCATTAATATATTCAAATCCAATATATTTTTCTATATTTTTTCACTCTAGAAACAATTTTTTCTAAAAAAATTCATTTCATTTAGAGGAAAAAAATCAATGAAAGAGGGTTGTTGGTGCATTCTGGTTGGAATATGTTGGATGTACATACGATATAAATTAATCGTACAAGATAGAACATGTGGAGTTCATGAAACAACATGGAGCACAAATAAAAATTATATATGAACAGTGAGGTGAACATGGTTAGGAGCGGTGGAAATTAGTTGAGCCCACAAGATTCCATACAATCCTTACAGGTACAAATTCACATGTTAGATGATTTTATGATTGTCATCCTTCATATGGTACCTCATGTTTACTATTGAGAAGAACTATAAATTGTGATTTCATCATTTTATTTATTTGAAGCTTTCATATTTGGAGGAAATAGATGTGAGACAACAATTCATTTTTCCATTGTTGGATCATGTGGAAGAGAAGAATAAGGCTTCCAATATTATTTAAACCTCCATCTCTAGAGGCTTCCCTAGTGAATAAAAAGGTAATGAAGGAAGTTGAAATGTTACCAACGAAGGAAGAATAAATGTCACCTGGTTTTGGTATCCGATTATAAGTGGGGATCAAGAGTGTTGGATTAATGAAAATAAATTAGATTTACATGATGGAAGCACTGTTATTGAATTGAATAATGAGAACATACTATGATGATAAAAAAATAATCATAACTCCTTAAAAATGATTTTTAGTTGTCTTTTCAACTAACAACATTCTTGTCATAAGGTTGGTGGAACTACAATGGTGGTAATAGGGAATAAAAAATTTAATAAAGAAATAGATAAAGGATTCTGTTGAGTTAATATTAAGACTGAAATGGGTAAGATAACTAAAGTCTAACTCCTTTCAAGAAAATAAAAGAGATAAAATCAAGGGAGAATATAAGAGATGAAATGATTTTGGAAGTCTTTCAAGGTGATATGAGATTGTGAAATATATTGAATGGACAACTTTGTATGTTGAACCCTTGGAATAGATGAGATACATAGGAAAGACTAGAATAGTGGAAGAATAATTGGTGGGTTTGATGAGTTACTAGACTAGAATAGTTGAAGAATATAATAGTTTGAATAAAAAAATTGATAGGAAATTGATGTAGAAACCCTCCTTTAAGAAGTAGTGATGGTAATTATACCTTAGAATGATGATTCTAGTTTAAAATTAGCACTCCTAGATGGATATGAGGGATATAATTAGTTGTATATGGTATTTTTTGATACTAGGTTCTATAGTCATGAAACACCACATTATACAATGTATCATCAAGTTCCGAATTCTAATGAATTTGAAGATATAGAAGTTACTTCAGTTAAAGGAGATGTGTCTTCTAAAGAGGATAGTTCAATAATAAAATCCACCACTACTTATTAGTTATTTATTAAAAATTCATGGATTTTACATTATACAGTGGTAAATATATGATATTATCATTACAAGTTTTCTATTATTGAGAAAATGGTGAAGGATAGTGATTACATCCATGGATACTATGGTCACCCATTTTCCTAATGTCCTGGATGTAGTTCTACGGAATTGGTTCACTTCCTACACGTGAATCTCCATACTGATCAGATTTGGTCAATATTTAATAAGTTAATACCTGAGAAATAGACGTTTAATTCTATTATCATTACAAACCAACATCAAATAAATAGAGTCCATGTTAACCAAATTGGTTTAGTGAAAATTCCTTATAAAAGTAGTAGTTTGAAAGATAAATTACTAAACTAGTGTTTGGCCCAGGCAAGCAGGGTTATGAATATTGTAGATGAACAACCTCTTAATCTTTTATTAGATCCCCATGGTGATCTTTTGGGTCAACTATCCAAATATTTGTTCTCTTTTCCCCTGAAAAAGATCATTATTTGGGCTATATTTGAATACTTAGGAATTCGTGAGAGGTGTAATGATGCTTATTCATCAGGAGAAAATAACCTTGTTGAACAGTTATGGTTTGGTGGAGAATAAACTCAAAAAATTGGTATTCATTTTCCAAAAGGAGTTATTGATATTATTTTAACATTATGAAGGTGTTGATATTTCATAAAAATAATTTTTTGAAGGCTACTGGTGGGTTTCCTACTATTACACAACTATGTAGGGTCCTTCTCATGTTGGTGGTCTTACACATATCCTCCAACATAATGCCTAGAGAGCCAAGAATATACAAGAATGTTGTGGATGAAAATAAAATTTTAGTTGATTTCTTGATTTTTTATAAGATGAAATATTATGAGTGCAATAATTGGGCTCACATGATTTCTAAGAAGAAGAAAAGTCAAATGGAACAGAGTGTTATAGAGATTTTGTGTGGCAGTAATCAATACACAAAATTAAGGGTGGGAAATACTTGGAATAGTCGAATATCCCAATTACATATACACTATATAATATTCTTACAAAGGAATATATGCCAAAATTGTGAGAGTGGGTTGGATTTTTGAGATTTTAAAAACTTATTCTGTTTGGAAGAATCTAGAGACTATGACCGTGGCCCTGGAGTACCATCCACATTGTGTCCTCAATTAATATCTTATTTTCTTATTATATAATAATCATATTATATAATACCTATAATAACTTCAGTAATAATTTATTTTTCTATCTTTCTTCAATATATATACAATTTTCCCTAACAATACCTTATCACAATCTGAATGAAAAGTTCACTATAATTATGTAAAACAAGATAACCCACCATTAAAATGAAAAACTAATATTTGGTAAAAGAAAACCCACTATTTCCATTTGAAATATTTTAAATATATCTAATTATATGTGCATTTATTTATCCTATATTTACATTTTGCCATATGTATTTATGATACATAAAGAAAAAAGTTGAAATTATATTACCATATGGATCAAAAGGATTGCATATTTATCTATAACATTAAACTATTTTCCATTCCCCTATAATAAAACCAAAAATTAATTCAAAAGGATTTCACACCACTTTGCCTTCATAAATTTAAAAAGGGAATATAATATGTTTTAGTGCTTTGAATTTTATAACATGCACTCAAAAACTACATATTCACACACACACAAACACATTAGAATAATGCAACTCATTTTATTCTATGATTAATTATCATAACCTTCCAAGAGGGATAATTATAGTACATATAAATGTTACAACTATACCAAATATTATAATGATCAGGAAATTTCAAATAAAACTATATATGTTTCACCTAGAATATGGAGTATTTTAATAGAGAAGGGGTAATCTAAAATTCACATTTAGGAAAATAATCATCTAATAGAATTTTATTCGTCTTGTATTTCAAAAGGAAAAATGTTATTTGTTTTCCTAAATCAAGATAATTTGAATAATGGGTCTAGTTTTATGCAATTTGAAATGAATTAAATGATTCTAAATTTAAAAATTCTAATAGAATTAGATAATAATCAAGTAGTAGGGAAAGGAAACATATTCATACCATAATTCTTCCTCATTCATAACAAATATAATTTTTAGTCCTAAAATATACTGTTAGTTAAAAAATAATCTCTCAAGGGTATCAAAAAAGGAAATGAGAAATAAAAAAACTTACTCACCTAGTGTTGAAGACAACAATTTATATGGAACTAAAAAGATGGAATGCATGAACCCAATGATGGTGTGTAATGATAAAATTATTTTAATTCATAAATAGATAAAACATTAATGATTTAAATATCATAAAAATTACTTTTAAAAGATAAATTACCTATTCTTTAATAATATTTATTAAATATAACCTTCCACCACTACTATTCTTATGAGAGAGTTAAAACATCACCCAAATAACCTTCCCTTTGATACCAATTATTGGTTTCATATTAAGGATATTAAGCTAGGGTTGGGGTGAGGTAAATCAGAGTAATGAAGATTTCAATACATTGTCCCTTGAGTTTTATCTTGTTATCTCAATGTGAGGTACACTTATTTCTATCCCTAACTTTATATCTATGATCAATGGAAAAAATAAATCACAAAATACATTTTTAATTGGTTCTCCCAAACTAGGCTAGTCTAAGGAGCATGCAAAGGGGATGTTCCAATGCACCTAAAACACTCGATCACAAAGATTCAGTTTGTTTTACACAATAGGGTAATCAAACTAACCTTTTGAACTCATTGTTTAAAAGGATGAGAAAAATACGCCTCCATTTATTAAGAAAAGGATTCATTGATCCTTCCATGACAACCTTCATCTTTAAGAAACGTGTATATGAAAATAAACATGGAAAGATATGTATCTTTTACACAATTCAATGATTTTTCAGTGAGATAAATCTCTGGGATTCACATCCTCCATCTCCACTTTAAAATATTTTAGTAATTCTAGCAGCCCCTTATCAATGATATTGTCGATCCTCTTTGTCTGCCTTCTACTTGTTTGTCTCTATTTCTCTCAATAAAACTGTTGTGTGTGGTTTATGAGTAATAAAATAATTTTATTTAAAGGTTTAGGATAAATAAAATCTTCATATCCCCTCATAGGATCATTCTATGCACCATTTTTACTTAAAGGTAGATAATAATGACCATTTGTTTCACATTAAGGACCTAACATATAGAGTATAACTTCCCTATAAATCTTTCAATATTTTAATATAAATTCTCGACTATTTCTTGCCTTAAATTTATATGGATTAGGATCCATTGATGAGAGAAACACCACAACATATCCTTCTTCACTAATATGTATTAGAGGGATTCAATCAATTTTCATTTGTCATGGTCACCTATTTTGTGGCATGGAATCCTATATGGAGGTCCATTTTCCCCATGTAAGGATCCCTTGAGGACTACCAAGTATAAAACCCTAATTTCCTTTAACCTCTTAACACATTAACATAAATATGGTGTGGAAATCTCTAGTGATGTGATATCCTATAGGATTAAAGTATATAAAAAAACCATGATACCTAATCCAAACCTGCCATGCCATATATTGAATCTAAGACATGGTGGTATCAAACTCTTTAATCTTATATGGAGTAGCCTATTCCCACAATGTAGTAAATTGGGAAAAAATGGGTTCTCCGTGTATATTTTTTAATGTTGATTACATAATGTTTTTTTGTAAGTGACATTGTAAATTATTTGTTAAAATTATTTATTGGTAACAGATGTGGAAAACTATATTTCACGTTGGTTATTAAATAAATTATCATATGAATCAGTCAATAATTTCAGCATGGGAAGGGTTTTAGACATTGGTTATTATATAACTGACGTGGTAAACTATATTTTATGTTAGTTATAAATTAATCAGCGTAATTTTTTTTCCAGTATTTTATATAAATCTTATAATAATTTATAAAAAAATTATTTAAAAAAAGTTAAAATAAATAAATTATTCCAACATCACGACAACATAAAAAATCAGAAAATGGTAACCCAAACAGAACTAGAAAACAAGAGCACAAATTCAAATCATTTCAACCTTACAATTTAATATTTAAACTTTTAACAATATATAATTAATAAACTAAATCTAAATCATAATGATGAAATAATATACTCATTCTCTTTTGATGTGATTTAGCACATTTTTATAATATGGTGGGGGTTTTCATAAAGCTAAAAATTAAAATTAAATCTTATTATATGAATTATCAATATAATTATAAGAAATATTAAATGATATTTTATGATAAAATTTAACGATGTGAAATTTTGTGACAATAATGGTTTAAATTATTTCAAAAAAATATAAGAACATAATATCCACATTCCTTTAATCATTATTGATGACGAAATTTATATTTCAAAATAATTTTTCAATTAAAAATAAATTGGTATGTACTTCCATCCAAAATATAGTAATTATAAATGAGAAGTCACATTTATAGACACATATTTGATCCTTTCTATCTTCTTTCCTGCTGTATATTTAAATTAATATCATTACTGGTTTGAAAATGATTTGTGTGAAATAAAATTTAATTTTTTTATAATATACAATTATTCAAATAATAAAATATACATGTCCAATATGTTGAAAAAATTTACCCACACATCACCATGTATTAAGAATAATCAGTAAACTATATTCTCTTTTGAAAAAAGACAAAAATCCAATTTTCTTTAATATACAAAAGAAATATTTCATTTGTTATTCATTTATGAGAAATAATAATTTAATAAATAAATTTATTATACCCTTAAATATAATAAAATATCCATCATTGAATTGCATTATTTTGAGATCTTTTAGAAAAATACATATTTCATTATGTGTACTTTATTACCTTCATTATGGGTTAAATAAATTTTCGGTCAAAAATCCATATAACAATGTCATATCATACTGAATAAAATGTGTAAAATGTATGCTAAAACAAAACGATAAAAACAGTATGTTTCATTAAATTAAAATAATTAAAATAAATATAATAATAAACTTACATGGAAAAAAAATTCATTATGTTGATTCTTAATAAATCTCCAGTTATAAGCTCAATGATATCTCTTTTTAAAATCATTATAGTCATTTCACGCATTTAAGAATTAGAATCCACTAGAATCACATAAAATCCCAGAAAAAGATGAATGTGTCGATAATTTATAAATTCTATAAGAAATAATATTTGATGTTGTAGTGGCATGAAAGTGTAGTTTTCTAACTAGGATTTATTTACCTTTAATGTACTTTGGTAAAAAATAAAGTAAAATATATAAATGTTGAAATGTAAAAAAACTTAACACCAATATGAAATAAAGTATATAATCTATACATAACTAAGTTGAAATTTCCCCAATAATTCTATATGGAAGAACAAAAAAATGTTGATACTTTTACCAACTATAGTAACTTGATCTGAGGAAATAGTACTCTTATTGATCTATCTATAATATCCTACACCATGGACCTAAATTGATCCATTTCTATCTTTTGATAATTAATGGTATCCCTATTATAATATATAATCCCATATGATACAATATAATGTTTTGGATACTCAATATATAAATCATAATAGACGAGACGTTATGGAGGAGGAGGTGTATTGGGATGATATGCAAGTAGAGTTGAAGGAGTGGGATATACAACCAAAGTTAGAGTAGTGGGATTTGCAGCATAAAACTATCTTCAAATGTCTATAAACATCGACAATAAAAAAGCTATAATACTCTCCGCTACAATATCACTGATCTCATGAACATTAGATTCTAAGGATTATATTTTTCATTTGTTTACAAATTGCTTTGAAGAATCTCCAGAATGATTAAACACTTTTTTGACCGATATACTCACCTTGTATCCTCATATGTGACACGAGTGTTTGGGTTTTCCAAATCCATTTGATAAAATATCCTTCCTACTCTTAGTTATGCCGGTCACCTGTGTGCACTTCTCTTCAAGTGATACATATATAGAATATTTCAAAAATTATCAGTGAATCATAATATATTGAGAGTTCAAATAACTTAAATAACAAAAATAACTTAAATAACTCTTTGTAATCCTATAAACTACCTCCCAAAAATTGTCTATAATATATCATCCATTTTTTTTCTTTTTTGACCCTCTTCCGTTTTTCTTGTCTAGCTCTAGGGGGGTGTCAACCACTGTATATCCTTAATACTTGGCACATATTTTTTCAAAATTTTCTTCCATCATTTGTTCTTGAAATAACACTCTCCACAAGATAAAGTAAGAGAGTATAAGTTTCTTGATTGAATATTCTAATGAGATATCATTAGTTTATTTTAATCAATGATAAAAAATTATTAACATGATAATTATTATACAAAAAAACATCTAAAATATAACAATTCACTTACCAAAAATTATTCTTGTCATCAACATTCAACAGAACGCTTCCATGTATCTTCATCTAGATATATATATATATATTGTATTTTTAGTATTTATTTCCCTAAAAATAAAATTTGATTTTAAGGTTGATTTAAAATCCCTCCGTCTTGTTGCAACAAAAGATAAAAATTTTTCCATGACTTCTCTACTATCAGGTATGTCAAATGTCATCTGATAAGAAGTTAAAAAACCTATATTTATAAATGAAATATGATAAGTAAAATAATAAGAAATAATCTTACCAAAATTTCCTCCAATAATTAATATATTATCTATTTATCAATAATTTTCCAATCAATAATCAATATGATAACTTTTTTCTAAGAATGCATGAAACAAAAAAATAAATTGTTTTGAATTTTGACACATAGGGTTATCATTTTCATCAAATTTAACAAATATCCTTTGGTCCTATCTTTAGAAAACAGAAATATTTGGTAAGAATTTTCTACCTCATTTACCAACTACGTAATCCTTCTCTTCCCCTGTTGAATCATAATTGTCCTCTATAGAAGGATACAGACACACGTCAATATAAGTATATGTATGATCCACCCAAAAATCTTGGGGTGACTCAGCTGTTTGATATAAAATTTACCCATAAATACAATTAGATAAAAATTAGTACACATATATTCAAATCCAAATGTTACAAATAATGTTTAATAAAAAATTTAAAATATTTCAGAAAAAATGAATTAATTCAAAAAAACATAATTTATCATATTTTTTGGAGTAGTTGGCAACAATGTTAAAAAGAATACTAAAAATATTCTTCTTCATATTCATTAATAGTTAATAATATTGAAATAAAAATGACAACTTTTATGAAACATAAAACTACATAGAGAAAGGAAAAAAATATAATGTAAAAATTTAATGAAATATATCAGTTATATATAATATTGAATAATTGTAAAATGATAAAAAAACTAAACCAATCTAAATTTTTTAACCATATTTTTTAAAATATGTTTTTTAAGAAAAAATATTAAAAATAATAAATATTTTATTTTATTAAATATAAAAAGGTAAATAAGAAATAAATATATGTTACCTATAATATTATAAAATTACTAAAATATTTCTTTCCTATATTCCTTCCTTAGGATCATCCCGTAAGTCATGAACTGTGTCTATGATGTAGGAATTAATATTCTCTGATAACCGTTCAACGGAGGTAGGTATCTCACATAAATCATCATTACAATCATGTTTTTCACCACTAAAATACTATTATTTCACTATAAAATGATATAACACTACACATTTGACAGATTGAGAACATAAAATGATCACTTGTGTATTCAAATCTATTCATTTTAACTATTATCATACCAAGTCATCATTTCTGATATTGTTGTTTCCAAAAATCCATTTGAAGTTACTGGTGGAAATGGAGGCTTTCCCAATAATTTTATGCCAATGTTTTAAACAAACCGTTTGTATACTGGTTTTAGATCAACCTTTCCCAACGGTTTGGACATACTGTTGGTATACTATATTTAGTATCAACATTTCCCTATGGTTTGAGTAAACTGTTGGTAAAGCTTTTATTTTTCTAATGTATACCAATGGTTTTTTAAAACCATTGGGAATGTTTTCCCCCAAATACACAACATATATGATTCCCCCGTCTGCGCGATTGCAACCCTAAACTGAAGCTCTCTCGATGCTCTCTCCTTACCCTAGGTTGCAAAACTCCTTCCCCCTGATTGATATATCCTCAATCAAGAAATTTTTTATTTATAAACTTCAAATATGTATGTTCTTCCTTATTTTTAATGTTATACATCTATTTTTTTTTGTTTTTTTGATTTGGCCTAAACAAGCAGTCCGTGCGGTCTGTGGCATGGTATACCCAATAAGAGAACTTTTATTTGATTTCTATTTTTGTTATACACTTCAAGTGTCATGATTGTGTGAATCACATATATTTGAAGTCTTCATAGACACTCCTTCTGTATAGAGTTAGTGAACCGTATGAACTAATGGAGGTGCTGGTGAGATGTATCCCCACTCAAATATGGTATAGGGTTTGTTAATTTATACTGTCGCGAGGTGAGTAATGGATATAAGGATGGTCTATGTGAAGGGATTGGGGACGATTTGGGTAGTGGTGTAGGTGGCTTTACATTTTTTTAGTGGGGGTGATATGGAAGTTTCTATGAACTTATATTTAGTTGAAAATTAGATTTGGATTTTGTATTTATTGTTTTTATTCAAGGAATAATGGGAAGGGTTGTGATATTGAGGATGAATTGGTGGTTTGATGGTTGATGTATTTAAATTGTGATGTTGGATGGATTGGGTATAGGTAATTCTATATGTATTATGAGGGTATTTCCTCCCCTGAACACCCCCACCTCCTGGACACCCCCACCCCCTTGGACACACCGACCCCCTTGGATAGCCCCCAACACCCTGGACACCCCCCTAAACACCCCCTGAACACCCCCCCATTGGACAAAACCCCAACCCCTGCAAAATACCACCCCTAGACACCACCCATTGGACTGCCCCCACCCCTTGCACACCCCCTAGACCCCAACCCCCTAGACACCCCACCACCTTGGACAACCCCGGTAACAACCTAAAGATTCATTAATGGAAAGTACTCTTGATCTAGTTATATGTCTCTTTAGGTAAAAAGTTTATATAAAATTTCAACTTCTTTAGTTTTATGTTAAGATTTGTCACCGTTACTTTTATATCCATTGAACAGTGATCACATGATTAGTATAAATATAAGGCTTTAACGAACCCAATTTACTCAGACAAAAGAAGCAATGGCCTCATCCAGTAGAATTGCTCCATACAAAGCCCATTTGTTGGAGCTCAGAAAAGACATGGCGTATTTGGGATTCGCTCTTGACTAAGCCCAAGCTGAGCTTCACCATGTTAAACTCGAACAAGACCTTCTATGGGAAAAGTGGAAGTTGATAGAGATTACCACTTGAGCGATGTTATCTGAGCCACCCCAAGAGTCTGTCACCATCGCACACCTTACCTTTAGGTCTTATGCGGTTGTTTTAAGGGGTTGTGTAACAAATCTCTAGTAATATGTTCATGTACATTATTTTTGTATATAATAATGAATATACTTTCCTGTCATTATTGATACATTGTAAATAGTTTTTAAAGTTCAAATAGTGTTTTTAGTTGTAATTTAATTAAGAATTCTATTTTATTAAATTAAGGGATTTTTGAATTAAATAATATATTAATAAAATATTATTATTATTAAATTTATTTTTATTAAATATAAATAATCTTATAATCTTATGAATGTAATTGTAATTTTTATTAAGGTTTGAAATCCATTTTTGTCAAAACCCGTGGATTTTGGATAAATGTCAGTTTTTATTTTAAAAGTGAAAATTAACATATTTATAAAATTATTTTGATAAAATAAATGTTATTTATGGAATCAGGATGTCAAAATTATCCAACGGTGAATTTTTCATAATTTTCTGAGACAGTCAAATTTTTTGGTAAAAATTAAATACTGTTTAAATATATAATGTGTTTTATGACATCATAATGACCTAATAGTGATGTAATAAAATATTATAAGCTTTATGTACGTCCAATATATTTTTTAACTTTAAAATAATGTGATTTTGGGGTTTTTTGACTTATTTTACAAAGTATTAATGGACCCCTCAAGACTTATTAAACATCTTGTATTTTTAAATTATTTTCCATGGGAGTGTGACTCACCTCCACATAAGAAACCCCATTATTTTAAGAAGTTCTGAATTTGGACTTATAAAATATTGTTTTCCTCTCCCCTTTTCAAAAAACCATGGGCAATAACCATGATCTGATTTGTGGTTTGGATTAGTTTAATGTAAGGGGTCCCAAACCTAAATAATGAAGAATTCGCTCACCTTTCCTATATAAATCACCCAAGATCCCACTTCCTCCTCACTCAAAGACATTTTATTTCTTCCAAACTCTGCCCTACTCTCTCTATAATCTTCCCATGGCTCCCCAAGATCTCAAAAATCATCTCTCAAGCCTCTCTCAAGCCTTTGGAAGCACACTTCCAAGTAAGGGTTTTTTCTTCCTTTCTCATTTTTGTCCAATTTTCTTTAAGTTGATTGGCCCTTTTAATTTCAATTATTAATCTTGTGGTATTTATTCAAATCTCCCTAATACTTCCCTATTTATGTTTAAATGATGGGATACCCTTTCCCTCTCATTAAATTCCTCCCATGTACACCCGTTACTATGCCGAAATTCCGAAAGGAACTTCTCTCTCCTCATTTACACTCAAGAAATACTTCTGTATCATGAATCTAAATCCCATTAAAATTGTTGGGAAATGTATCTATATGACCTCCTTACTGTCCATTACATTTAAATATGATTAGGAACCCCTTTCTCTCTCATTAAACGTTTTTATGAATTCTTATGTCACGCTGTTACGCTGCCAAAATCGCACCGATTTTCTACGCCAATGGCATTGTGTATAGAATACCATGCCCATTTCTCCATCAAGGTTATTGAACTTTATGAACATTAAATTATTGATTATAAAGTTTCATGTATGAATTCCACATTCCTTTATCGTGGAATAAATTATTATGTTTTATGAATCTATGTTTTATGATCCATGTGGCACACTTATGCATGAAATGAAATGTTTAAGAAGGGTGCGCCCTTATAGTGCTCCAATGCGTTGGGTAAAGTATAGTATCATGATACATCATGTGAAATGAGTGTTGAATCATTATAATTCAAGTTCAACGAGGGTTTACCCATGCTTCATGTGCAATGAAAATTTACTCATGCTCTATGTGCAATGAGCCTTGGCTCACGCTAATTCCTTGTTAAGTGTTGTTGCCACATTTCAATGTTATGATTATCATGCTTTATCATGCCTTTATGTTCATTTTTATCTTGTGATCTATTGATATGCCTAATGTCTAACATGTATTTTACTCCTCATTTATTCCATGTTTATTCCCATACTAGGCTTTATAGCTCACCCTTTTCTTATGCATGTCCTCGGGTTATCCCATGCAATTATAAGTACGAGTGAATGTAGTGGTCATGTAAAAGAAGTTTTCAATAATGATGTTGTATTTCATGTTTTATGTTGGTATGTTATGATCCTAAGCCCCAAATACACTAGACCTTTCGATATTCCATGTTGTATCAAGTGAATAGTTTATGTAATAAATCATGTTTAAGTTTGTAATAAAATCAGTGTTGTCTTTGTTGGTATCAAAGGATGTGTTTAGTTATTTTTGGGATTAGGATTATGAAACCCTCGTAAAGCCTTAGATACAAGACTAAGTATAATAAGAACATCCCCAAGTTTTGGTAAGTACTGAGTTAGTGGTTTATCAAACAAATACATCCCTTTCTGGATACAAGCAGGTAGAGGCAGGTCTGGCACAGATGTATCCTAGGGGTAAAATCTGTAAACAACGCTTTGAGCTAGACTGAAACAGGAACTGGTGCACGACAACGAGCCTTCCTGCAATCTTGGTTACGACACTCCTGGGGGATACGTTTTGATAAATTCACAAGCTTAGTATGAGCTATTATTAATGGAATTAAAAAAATGCCCCTAAGAATATATGTTAAGAAGTAGATCATGAAAACCCTAGATTGAAGCCTATAGAATCATGAGTTAATGAAATAAAAGTTTATTTGTAAGTCATCAACTTTTGTTTTTGGATTACCCTTTATGTGGTACCCCTTAAATTCCCTTTTATTCCAGCCAATGGCTAGTAATAGGAGGCCTCAGGCTAACAGTCGATGTGAAGATCAGTGTGATGACTGTAATAATGAGATTCCCAATCCAATGGGGGCAAGAATTGGGAACCTTTTCTCGCATCTCTCTCATCTAACTCAAGAATTAGATATAAACACGGGTTATGAGGAACGTCCAAACCCCCCTAATAAGGAGCATGTTTCTATTGAGAGCTTCATAAGACAAAGGCCTCCTAATTGTAGTAGATCATCCGATCCCACGATCACTGAAAAATGGATCAAATCCATTGAAAAGATCTTCTCCATCCTTCAATGTTTTGAACAAGAGAAGGTTCTCTAGGGGGCTTATCATATGGAGGGTGATGTTGATCAATGGTGGACGTTGATAAAAAATATGAAGCCTGGGGAGGTGATCGAGGCGTTGGAGTGGAAGGACTTCCGGAAGATGTTTTTTGATAAATATTTTCCATGCCCCCTCCGGATTAAGATGGAAAGGGACTTCCTTTCCCTTAAGAAAAAAGATGAATAATATGTTAGAGCGTACAATGAAGGATTCACAAGGCTTTCACGATATGATTTCGGCTTTTCCTTAGCACCGAATTCAAGGTTGACCGCTAACTTGTTGGGTTGAAGCCTAGCCTGTGGAAAGCATTTGTGATCCGTGACTTCGACAACTATGAGGAAATTGTCTGATGTGCCCTCAATGTTGAAATGGAGATCGGGGAATCATATGGGTATCATGGGGACAAGAAGCGTAAGGTAGAATTCAATGATGGTGGTCTGATGGATAAATCCAATGGTGCTAAGACGATCCAACACCCCACTTGCCAAAAGTGCGAAAAAAACACCCTGGAAATCGCCTCAAGGGGATAAGGATATGATTTAGGTGTGGAATAGAAGGGCAGCTAACTATTAAATATCTGCAAGAAAGTCCCGCGGCTACGACAGAGGAGAGGAATGCTCTGTTCGAACCTCAACGCATTGTTCATTTCTACAACTGCAATAAACCTAGGCATTTTTCAAATCAGTTCCCTAATCCAAGGGTTTTCGGAGGCAACCAACAAACTCCAAGGTAGCAAGGAAGAGCTTTTTCCATCACTTCTGCCGAAGTGAACCCTGACAACAAAGTGGTGATCGGTACCCCAGATATTCATTCATGAATAGAGAATGTACTTTTTTATTCAGGTTCTACGCATTCTTTTATATCTTGAAAGTTTAGTAGAACAATCCTAGAACCACCACAAATCATGGAAGTGAAGATGTCGGTGAGTACGGAAAATGGGGCAATCATTGCATCCCATTAATATAAGTCCTCCCATGTTATAATCTGTGGATAGAATTTCCCGGAAAACCTCTTCATACTACCACTGGTGGAATTTGACGCAATTCTTGGCATGGATTGGATTTCCTTATATAGATACAACATAAATTGTCAGGAGAGGGAAATCACACTCCATATGGAGAATCAACCCCTGATTCTTTAAAAGTTTAAGGAGGGAGATGAATCTATTTTAGCTCCATCATCTCAAGCATGGATATTACTACCCTATGAGCACATGTATCTGGCTCAGATGATTGAGTCCAATGAAGAATCCACCCTTGAGGAAATTCCAATTGTGAGGAAATTTGATAAAGTGTTTCTCGAGGAACTGCTTGGTCTTCCTCCTAAAAGAGATGTTGAATTATCAATTGAAATTATACTAGGGGCTCTACCAATATCCAAGACTCCATATAGAATGGATGTCGTGAAGCTTGAAGAGCTGAAGAAACAACCACAGGAGAATCTGGATAAAGGGTTTATATGCCCTAGTGCTTCACAATGGGGTGTACCAGTCCCCTTCATCAAGAAGAAGGATGGTTCAATGAGGTTTTGCATTGATTATCGTGTACTTAACAAAATCATGATAAAGAACAAGTATCCTCTGCCATGGATCGATGACTTGTTCGATTGGCTGTGCGGAGCACAATACATCTCTAAGGTAGATTTGTGGTCGGGATATTATCATGTAAGGTTGAAGAAGGAAGATTTCCCCAAAACTGCTTTTCATACAAGATACGTGCACTATGCGTTCATTGTAATGAATTTCGGACTCACTAATGCTCCTGCAATCTTCATGGACATGATGAATAAAGTCTTTAGAGATTACCTTGACAAATTTGTGGTAGTCTTAGATACTCTAATATACTCAAAAATCAAGGAGGACCATGAGGAGCATTTAAGAACTGTACTAGAGACTTTGCACATGGAGAAGCTCTATACAAAGTACAACAAGTGTGAAATCTGGTGAACGAGGTCTCATTCTTGGGCCATATCATCAAAAGAAATGGGATATCTATGGATCCCTCCAAAAAAGATGCAATTGTGGGATGGCTGAGGCCAACATCAGTAATAGATATTCGTAGCTTCTTGGGGTTAGCTGGATATTATCGACGATTTGTGAGAAATTTATCATGACTGTCCAACCCTCTTACAAAGCTATCTCAAAAGGGAGTAAAGTTTTCTTGGAGTTATGAATGTGAAGAAAGATTAAAGGAGTTGAAATAAAGTCTTATCACTTCACCCGTGCTCACATTACCCACAAGTGGCGAAATTTTTGTGGTATTCAGTGATGCTTCGAAGAAGGGATTAGGCTGTGTGTAGATGAAGAATGATAAAGTGATATTATATTCCTCAAGGCAGTTGAAAATCCATGAGGGAAACTATCCAACACATGATCTGGAGTTGTAGGCGGTGATCTTTTCCTTGAGAATCTGGCGACATTATCTCTATGGGTAGAAATGTGAGATATATGCTGACCACAAGAGTCTTAAATATATATTCACACAAAAAGAGATTAATATGCGCCCAAGAAGATGGATAGAGCTCATCAAGGATTATAACTGTTCAATACGTTACCACCCTGGGATAGCGAACAAAGTGGAAGATGCCCTAAGTAGAAAGGACCCAACGATTCTATCAATGCTGAGAATTGAGAAGGATAAAATCTCTTAGACTTGATGAAGATGGACATGGGAATCATAAAGAAGGGAACATCATCAATCCTATCAAAAATGATTGATCAGCCGTCTCTTTTGGAAATGTTAATGGATTCTCAAAACGATGATGTGGGAATTCAGGAAAAAGTGGAAGCTATTGAAAAAGGGAAATCCTCGGAGTTTAATGTTAATAAAGAAGGAATTGTGAGATTTGGGAAAATACTATGTGTTCCATCAAGTCCGGAGCTGAAGAAGGAACTTTGAGATGTTGCACATAGTTCAAACTTCTCTATTCACCTAGGGAGCACAAAGATGTATCGAGATCTCTAAGAAAATTTTTGTTGGGATAATATGAAGAAGGAGATTGCGGAATATACATCAAAGTGCCTGGTGTGACAGAATGTGAAGGAAGAGAGGCATAAGTCTAAGGGGATGATGCAACCATTTCCCATACCATAATGGAAATGGAATAACAACACCATGGACTTTATCATGAGACTTCCAAGGAAAACTAAAGGCAACAAGGCAATCAGGGTTGTGGTGCATCCTCTTACAAAGAATACACACTTCATTGCTATTCGGGAGGATTTCTAATTGGATCAACTGGCACCGATATATATCAGGGAAGTGGTAAGGCTATATGGAGTACCAATATCTATTGTGGCTGATCGAGATCCAAGATTCACCTCTACGTTTTGGAAGAGTCTTCAACATGCTCTGAATACTGAACTGAAGTTCAGTACGACATATCATCCTCAAACTGATGGCCAATACGAGCGGACTATCCAAACACTTGAGGACATGTTGAGAGCATGCTCAATGGACTTTAATGGGGGATGGGATCAACATCTTCCTCTAGTCAAGTTCTCTTATAATAAAAGTTTCCACCAAAGAATCCAAATGGAACCTTATGAAGCCCTGTATGGGAAAAGGTGAGAACACCAGCATGTTGGGATGAGGTCGGTGACCGTAAGCTACATGGACTAGAAATGGTCGAGGAAATGGTGGAGAAGGTGAAAACTATTCATCAGCATATCAAGGCAGCCCAGAGTCGACAGAATAGTTATGCATATAATCATCGGTGATACCTTGATATTAAAGTTGGAGTCATGGTTTTTCTATTCATATCTCCGTAGAAGAAGGTCATGAGGTTTGGAAAGAAAGGGAAGTTAAGTCCAAGGTACATTGGCCCCTTCAATATTCTTGACCGTGTCGGGGCTGTGGCCTATCAACTAACACTTCCACCTACAATTTCCAAAGTATATGATGTCTTTCATATATCCCTCTTAAGGAAGTACATACCAGACCCTTCACATGTACACTCATATGAGGTGGTACAGTTGGAGGACGATCTTTCTTATGAGGAGCAACCAGTGAAGATATTAGATCATAGAGAATAAGTTCTAAAAAATAAGACAATGCCCCTCATCAAGGTGTTGTGGCGAAACCACATGTTTGAAGAAGTGACTTGGGAATCAGTTGAAATGATGAACCTGAGTTACCCACTTCTGTTTTAGTGTGGGAAAAGTAAATTTCGAGGGAAAAATTTCTTAAGGGAAGAATATTGTAATGACCCAAAGTTTCATTAATGGAAATTCTTCTTGATCTAGTTAAATGTATCTTTATGTAAAACGTTTATATAAAATGTCAAATTCTTTATTTTTATGTTAAGAGTCGTGACCGTTACTTTTATAGTCGTTGAACAGTGATCACATGATTAGTATAAATATAAGGCTTTAACGAACCCAATTTACTCAGACAAAAGAGGCGATGACCTCATCCAGTAGAATTTCTCCATACTAAGCCCATTTGTTAGAGCTCGGAAAAGAGGTGGCATATTTGGTCTTCGCTCTTGAACAAGACCAAGTTGAGCTTCACCATGTCAAGCTCGAACGAGACCATCTACGGGAAAAGTGGAATATGATAGAGATTACCAATTAAGTGATGTTATCCGAGCCACCCAAAGAGTCTTTCACCATCAGACACCTTACCTGTAGGTCTTCTGCGGCTGTTTTAAGGGGTTATGTAACAAATCTCTAGTACTATGTTCATGTACATTATTTTTTTATATAATAATGAATATAATTTCTTGTCATTATTGATACATTGTAAATTGTTTTTAAAGTAAAAATACTGTTTTTAGTTATTATTTAATTACGAATTCTATTTTACTAAATTAAGTGTTTTTTGAATTAAATAATATTTTAATAAAATATTATTATAATTATTAAATTAATTTCTATTAAAAATAAATAATCTTATAATCTTATGAATGAAATTGTAATTTTTATTAAGGTTTCAAACCCATTTTTGTCAAAACCCGTGAATTTTCAATAAATGTTGGTTTTTATTTTAAAAGTTAAAATTAACATATTTAGGAAATTATTTAGATAAAATAAATATTATTTCTGGAATCAGGATGTCAAAATTATCCAACGGTGAATTTTTCATAATTTTATGAGACAGTCAAATTTTTGGGTAAAAATTAAATACCATTTAAATATAAAATGTGTTTTATGACATCATAATGACCCAATAGTGATGTAATAAAATACAATAAGCTATATTTTCGGCCAATATATGTTTTAAAATTAAAATAATGTAATTTTTGTTTCGTTTGTCTTATTTTACAAAGCATTAATGGACCCCTCAAGACTTATTAAACATCTTGTCTATTTAAATTATTTTCAATGGGAGTGTGACTCACCTCCACATAAGCAACAACATTATTTTAAGAAGTTATGAATTTGTCCTTATAAAATATTTTTTTCCTCTCCCCTTTTCCAAAAACCATGGGCAAAAACCATGAGGTGATTTGTGGTTTGGATTAGTTTAATATAAGGGGTCCCAAACCTAAATAATAATGAATTCACTCAACTTTCTATATAATCCCACCCAAGATCCCACTTCCTCCTCACTCAAAGCCTTTGGAGTTCGTCCAACATCTTCCCTAATCTCTCTATAATCCTCCCAAGGTGCCCCAATCTCCCAAGAAGCCTCTCTCAAGCCTCTCCCAAGCCTTTGGAAGTACACTTCCAAGTAAGGGTTTTTTCTTGCTTTCTCATTTTTGTCCAATTTTCTTTAAGTTGTTTTTCCCTTTTAATTTCAATCATGAATCATGGGGTATTGTTTTGAACCTCCCCCATACTGACCTCTATATGAATAAATTATGGTAGTCCCTTTCTCTCTCATCAAATGCCTCCCATGTACACCTGTTACTATGCCGAAATTTCGAATGAAACTTCTCTCTCTTCATTTACATTCTAGCAATAATATTGTATCATGAATCTAAATTTCATTAAAATTGTTTGAACATGTTTCTATATGAATTCCATACATTCCATTATATGTAAATATGATGAAGAACCCCTTTCTCTCTCATCAACCGTTTTTATTAATTCTTATGTCACGTCGTTACACTGCCGAAATCGCACCGATTTTCTAAGCCAATGCCATTGTGTAGTGAATACCATGCCCATTAATCCATCAAGGGTATTCACCTTTATGCACATTTACTTATTGATTATAAAGTTTCATGTATTAATTCCACATTCCTTTATCATGGAATAAATTATTATGTTTTATGAATCCATGTTTTATGATCCAGGTGGCACACTTATGCATGAAATGAAATGTTTAAGAAGGGTGCGCCCTTATAGCACTCCAATGCATTGGGTAAAGTATAGTATCCTGATAAATCATGTGAAATGAGTGTTTAATCATGCTAATTCTAGTGAAATGAGGGTTTACTCGTGCTTCATGTGCAATGATATTTTACTCATGCCCCATGTGCAATGATCCTTAGCTCATGCTAATTCCATGTTAAGTGTTGTTGCCACATTTCCATGTTATGATTATCATGCTTTATCATGCCTTTATGTTCATGTTTCTCTTTTTCTCTATTGATATGCCTATTGTATAACATGTATTTCACTCCTAATGTATTCCGTGTTTATTCGCTTACTAGGCTTTTTAGCTCACCCTTTTCTTATGCATGCCCTCAGGTTATCCCATGCAATGCTAAGTTCTAGGGAATGTTGTGGTCATATAAAGGATGTTTTCAATAAAGATGTTGTATTTCATGTTTTAAGTTGTTATGTAATGATCCTAATCCCCAAATACACTAGACCTCTCGATCTTCCATGTTGTATCAAGTGAATAGTTTTGGACATAATTGTAATAAAATCAGGGTTTTCATACCCCCCCCCCACGTACACCCCTCACCCCCTGGACACCCCCCCACCCACCCCCATGGACACCCCTCACCCACCGTGGACAGCCTTCCCTAGACACCCAAAACCCTAGACACACTCACCCCCTGAAATGACCACCCCTTGGATACACCACCCCCATGGAGATCCCCCCACCCCCTGAACACACCCATTCCCTTGGATAGCCCCACACCCCACCCCTCAATACCCCCACTAAATGGACACCCCAACCTCCCTGGACACCCCCACCCACTATACACCCCACCCCTGGACACCCCCACCCCATCGGACAGCCCACCCACCCCCTCGACACCCCACCCCTAGAAACAACCACCTGGACTTCCCACACCCTCGTTGATATCCACCCTAAACACCACCCCACCCCCTAGACACCTCAACCCCTAGAAACCCCCACTCCCTTCAACACCCCCCCAGACACCCCCACCACCTCGATAGCCCCCACCCCACTAGACAACCCCATGGGCACCACCCCACCCCCTGGACACCCCCAACCCTGGACAACCCACCCCCCGGACATCCCCCAACCCCTTGGACACACCCCACCCCCTTGACAGCCCCCACCCACTGGACACCCCTACCCCCTTGTACAACCCCCATGGACACCACCCCACCCCTGGACACCCCCACCCCCGTAGAAAACCCACACATCCTAGACATCCCCCCTGGACAGCACCCCACCACCTAGACACCCCCACCCCCTGGACAGCCCCACCCCTAGACAACCAACCCCCTGGAAACCCTCACCCCTAGACACCCCCAAACAATGAACAATTTGACTTTGGATATTCAGTGTTATTAAATCTCCTAAATTTTCAAAAATATTTCTTTTTTAGCATCAATAACTTAATTAAAAACTTTATTCAGATTTTCTGCATCTTTTATCAAAATAATTCACTTTTTAATATCTTGAAAAATGTTCTATCAGGTCCATGGTGTCCTCTTGTACGTAATAAATGAAAAAAATTCCAAAAAAACATTTCAACTCAAATATAGGCACACATAACTGAATTAGTATATATTCACATTGTTTTAATAAAAAGGTATCAACCCAAGAACAGTTCACTACATCAACTAGAAACCCATTCATTTATGGGTATCTAAAATTGGGATAGATTATCCCATTTGAAAAATAAATTCCAATATGATCATTAGAAATCTCCATGTATATGGAATCATGCTTATTTTCCCCATGGAACCTTCATCTTATAACATCAAACTCCTCTTAGTTCAATTTCATATTTCTTGGATCATGATCCATATGTATGACCATGCTTATTCAATCCCTGAGAAAATTTTTACCATCATATTCAGATTAAACTTCTATCTTATTGAGTTTATTTATATGAAATGACTTATAAATTTTTTTATAGAATGGAAAGAAGTTGAATGTAGGAAACTGATCAGATCTCAAAAGATTTTCCAAAAAAAATTGGAGGGATTTTTAGAATTTTCATTTCATAATGATTCAGAGAGTGGTGTCATACATTTCCTATGTTACAATTGTGTTGGAAGATTCTGGTTGATTTGTGAAGAAGTCATCTACCACATAACCAAATACAGTTTACATGAAAACTACTATGTGTTGTATCACAATGGGGATAAATGAAATCCTAAATTGCTGATGATCCAAATGAGAGGGATGGATTTGAGAATTTGTTATATGATAGGTTTGCTTTCTTTCGTCATCATTAAAAAGAAAGGACTCTAACCCAAAATGACTTTGATATGAGCACACATGATTTGTCTAATGAAAATGAAGATGTTGTTAGGGTGAAAAAATTGAATGATGGTGCAACGACTCCAGTATATCGAAAATTTTGTAAAATAAAAAAGATAGAATTTTTAATCTGATTGTTTCATAGGAAATCTATGTATGGGATTTATAATACATCCATAGATTAATTTCTTATCTTCTTGAAGAACTTTATCCTAGATGATTCATATATTCCCTAAAACCACTATATGACATGTAAGTTTGTTGAGGAAATTGGAATTTCAAGAAATCAAAATTCATGATTTCCTGAAATATTGTAGTTTATTCTAGGATAAATTTTTTGAACGAAATTATTGTAAAAAATATTTCACATCCCATTGGAAGCAAAAAGCTAATGGAAAACCACCCCATGTGAAATAGAATGTTATGTGGCACTTGTCCATTTATCCCTAGACACCAAAATAATTTTTTGTTTGTTGAAATTTCAATAAAAATGTGATGGAATGATACCAAGAGAATGATGAATAATGATGATTTGGTTCACCCTACAGATGGATTTTCAAGGTTGATATTTGATTCTAGATATCGTGATTTTTTAGCTGACATGCGTAATGCGAGGCAGGGTCTTCCATGTGACATTTTTAATCTGTTTGTGTAGATTCTTACATCGCAAAGCACATGGTTGGTTTTTATATATATTTATAACCATCCCCCATGGTTGTGTATGAAAAAAACATTCACTTTCATGAGTATACTCATATCTGGACCTTCTGATCCTAACAACGATATAGATGTATACATGCATCCTTTAATAAAAGAGTTGAAACTTCTTTGGGATGTGGGTGTGGCACAAACAATGCATGTTAGATAGAAATATTTTAGATACGTGTTGTGCTTATGTGGACGATCAATGATTATCCTTTTTATTCCATGATGACTGGATAGAGCACGAATGGAAAAATATCATGTCCTATTTTTATGTATAATACATGATCTAGAAGACTGAAAAGTCATTGTTGTTTCAGTTTTATGGGACATCAAAAATTCTTACCAATAGACCGTCCATATATAAATAATAGTCATATGTTTGACAATACTAGAGAGACTAACAGTCTACCTCAATGTATGTATGGAAAGGATGTGCTTAATGAATTAAAAGATTTTAGTTTTTCATTTGGTAATGGTCAAATGAAATCTAGAAAGAGAAAGCATGTTTCCACTGAAACTGGTTACAATTGGAAGAAGAAGAATATCTTTTTTGATTTACCTTATTGGCCAACCAATTTTTTATGTCATTTATTAGACATAATGCACATTGAAAATAATATATGTAAAATTTTTCTTTTGATTTTTCTAAATGTTAAGGTAATTACAAAATATGATTTAGGGTCTCAGCGTGACTTGGTGGATTAGGGCATCAGACCAGAAGTGCATCATGTGTGTATCAGTGAAAATAAATGGAAATTTACAAGTGATTCTTATACGATGAAACCTACAAAAATTTTTTTATGGAAGTATTATAGACTATTAAAGTTCATGATTTCTATTCAGGAAACATATCTAAAGGAGTAAACAGAAGAGAGTTGAAGCTAAAATCTTTTAAGACTCATGATTATCTTGTCCTTCGTCATGAGTTTATTCCAATAGAAATTTTTCATCCTTTGTTGAATAATGTAAGGCATTTTGTTATTTTGTTGTTCCACTTGTTTAGGGAAATTTGTGCTAAGAAGTTTTCAAAGTCTTTCCTGCAAAAAATATTGGAAAATGCCCGATTAATTTTGTATGAGTGAGAGAAAATATTTCCTCCATAAATTTTCACATTCATGTTATATCTGACTATCCATATTCCAACTAAAATACTTCTCAGAGGACCAATTTATTTTCCTTCGATGTATCAAACTAAAATAAATATATACACAGTGAAGTCTTTTGTCTAAAACAGGAAACATCTTGAAGGTTCTATCATGAACCATTACATGGATCATGAATGTATGGATTTCTGATCTATGTATTTGTCTGATCATACTACAGGAATGAATGACCAATGAGAAACAAAGAAGAATGGTATGAGAAAATTAGACCCATTTTTTCATCACTTCCTCAAATAGGTGGAATTCCTAGATCATATACATTGACGACATTATGCCTTGAAGGGCGGGAGATGTCACATCACATAGTTTTGTTCAGCTGTGATTTGTCTGATGACCACATCGGGTATGTAAATTAAATATGTATATATTACATACATATTTGTTAAAATATTAGTATTTTTATATATAGTGAACATAAATCAATGATATATAGAAAGAATAATTTTTTATCTTTGAGAAAGAGGAAAAATATGCATAGAAAATATTTTGTTGCCTGTTTAAAATTGAAGGTAAAAATATTAGTGTTTAAAATAATTAAATCAACATTTAATTAAGTTTAATATTCATTTATTTTTTAGGTATTGAGATTTCCTGCTAACTCTATCTCTGAGGAAATAAGATATTTGGCTATTGGTCTTAATATCACGGTTCATGACTGTAAATAAATTGGTATCAATGGGTACATACTTATTATCATTGAACGAGAAAATAACATGAGAAAAAACATGATGGTGTTATGGTTATTACCACAACAGACTGTTATTCTAGTGCACGAGATAGTAGACCATGATTTTAAAATATAGGTTATTATGGAGTTGTTGAAAAAATAATAATATTGGATTATTACCCTCATGGACGAGTCATGATGATGAAATTCCAGTGGTTTGTTCGATGATGAGGCAGGACACATTTATTAATGATTGTGGATTTTGAGTAATTGATATGAATCTCACTCTTGCTATAGATGAACCATATGTATTAACATCAATGGAGAAACATGTTTTTTATGTCAAATACCATATTTAACATGAATTTGGGTTAGTTATTGAAGTTATTACAAGACATATATATTATTATGGTAATGATGGGCTTGACACCATCCCAACTAACATTAGAAATGATCCATTTATTACTTTTGATGACTCTAATAGCTCAATTTTTAGAGTTGACTGTGAACCTCAATTTGTGGTCGGAAATATATGGAATCATCCATACATGTTCTCAATTCTTTTGGTTTAGCTTGACTTAGGTTGTTAAGGTTCTTACTATTCAAATTGATATAATATTGATTACAAATATATTGTTTCTGACTTGACCCTTATGTGAATTTTTAATGTTTATTGGTTGAAATTTTAATTTAATTTCATTTTATAATTTGGAATTGAACTTTATTCTATCATAAGAAACATTATTTCTAACTTTTTGAACATTTCAATGCTTTATTTACAATGTATAAAATTATTATAATTCTAATAACTAACATTAACATTTCACCATATAATAAACATGATGGTTTTTCATCTACTACAATACTTGTATAGATACCGACATAATCAACATGGACTAAAGAAATTAAAATTTTCCATAATGTTTAAAATTACATTATCCCTTATGAATCTGGTAGATAACTTATCCTTTCACATATGTTTATATCATCATTTACAACTATCTTAAGTTTTAACCATTCATAACATATACCTTACTAAATTTTCTAGAGGCATAATTTAGTATGCTCTCTCTCTCTTGGTTGTTGAGTGAAATAAAGCCTCAGAATCAATATTCCATGATTTTAATAGAATGATGAAACTTAGTAAATAACCATCCCACTAAAAATTAAATTTAATTATTACATCTTGTATGTTTTATTGAATTCATTATATATCCATTCAAGATCACCTAAAACAATGGGTAGTTAAATTATACATCAATACCCCGATTCCATCTCATATATTTTGTATTTTGGGTTACACATGAGTTATCCTTTTCTAATTACTGCCATTTTTTTAAAATGCAAGAAATGAAACCAATTGAAGAGAGGTGATGAAAAAAGATGATGGAAAACAATAGTTGCATGGATTAGATGCGAGTTCCACCACTGATTCTGGTAGTTAGTAATTTATTTTATATATATATATATATTAATAATATATAATTTCATGTGATTATGTTTTTTCTAAACATTTTTGCAGGATTCACCTCTTAGGGGACAATTATTTGATGAAAAGACTAGTAGTGGTCCCATTACTCATAGTGTTTGTATGGGGGGGGGGGTACGAGAGCTAGGAGATCTGGTAAGCATACCCGATTAGACCCAGCCCCTCCCACTAACAAATAATCTATCCCACATTCTAATCCCGGTGTGTCATTAGGGACACATGGGATTTTTAGGCCTCCTATTTTTTCACCACCCTTTACATCTGAGTATCCACACCAATATTTACCATATCCATTGATGATTACCACTCCCCATCCATTATTCAACTAGCCATCTGTGCCATCTTCTTTTACTTATAATTCCTTCTCTCCAAGCATCTCTATTCCATGTTCTTTGACTCCCGCTCTACCATAGTCTATCCCTGTGAAGCATAAAAAGGGACCCACTCCACCTGTAAAGGGTTTTACTTCAGTTTATGAGGATCCAATAGCTCCCATAGATCAGACTGCAATAGTTATATTTATATAACCCTAACAAATGTTTATACAATTATTTATTTTCATTATAACACGTATTGATAAAATATTTGTTTTTATTTCATAATATATATATCTACTCATAGGAGACGGGGGAGGGGTCGTACACACATGAATGTGGTGTGGAACATCCCCACATAGTTGATGGTGGACTATAAGGAAGACAGTCAAATGATTGAAAAATAGTCAAACAATGTCAGAGTTTTTTGGCTATGCTTTCCAAATAGTCCAACATCATTCCTGTCAGCCCTCTCTCATGGAGAGATTTTCTAAATGAAGTCAAGGATAATTCTTGGGAATTTATATGAGTAATGAAATCTAATGTATTTAATGAAATATTTTTTTTATTTATATGAATTAATATTTTATTTCTATTTTCATTTTAATTTCCCTGAAGGTGAGGGTGCATGACTAACACATCTAAAGGATTTAGGTGAGCTTTAAAGATACTATAAACATGGGTTGTATATTTGATACTTTGATAGACTTGGAATAGAGTTGGAGGCAGTACCTATCATAGATGATGGTCTGATAGAACAGTATCAGACGATGATTACTCATTGGACGACTATCCAGTTTAAGGTATTAATTACATTTGAGGTATTTAAATGGAAATTTTCATGTTTTTCATTAATACTATATTTTTATTATTATTTAATTTTATTTAGGAAATCACTATAGTAAATAAAAAAATATGATAAAAAATACCTCCACACATTGGGACATACTATGATGTCAGATCATGAGAGTAAGTTGGTATGACAGTTGTGTATAATTTCTATTTATGACTTACAATTTATACTATCTCCACCATAATTTATTCTTTTTATAATGTTTTAATAAAATTTTAGTTATTAAATTAATCAAGGGAAACCAATTATTAATTATGTTTTCCTACATTAAATTTCATTTTAGAAGAAAACATTGAATATTAAAGCTTGTGTACCTCGAGAAAAACTATTTTTCTCTAGTCGAAGGAAGAAAGATGGAAGTGAAGTTGACAAACCGACTCAAAAACATTTTGTAAGTTTTACTTTGTTGATTTAAAATTTTAATATATATTTTTAACCAAATAATCTATTTATATTTGTAATAGGCTGATTTAGAGGACCTTGATGTCCAGGAACCAGATAATTTTAGGCTAAATGATCACTTACATCAGGTGTTGGGAGATGATCACCCTGGAAGAGTATGCTTCCGACCTGGGAAGAGTATAACCCTAACGAGGTATTGGACCTCCTTAGGTATGATTTTTAGTGCCATAAATTTATATAAGGTTAAGTCACAGGTAGAATACGCTGAAAAAAGGGTTATAGAGATAGCACAATAGTCTGTTAGGGCAAACACTACATTAATTAAACTAATTGAATTTTTACGTATAACACTTCTAATAGAGTCCAAAACATCTTGTGATTAATATATGTCATCGATGCATTATATATATGGTTCAATAGGTGTAATTTCTAGTGTTGGTAGAGATGATACCATTCGTGGCGATGATGATGGCGAGGAGGAGGCCATGTTAGGGGAGGAGTGCGAGGAGGAAGCTGAGGTACCGGAGGAGGGAAAGGAGTCCGAGGTAGAGGAAAAAGGAAAATATGAGGCCAATTCAGAGTATGAGGGTAAGGAGGAAGGCATTGAGGAGGTTGGGGATGATTATGGGGATGAAAAAGAGGATGCATATGAGGCTGATGATGAAGATGATGTGATGGTGATGAAGGACAGATTAATCCATTACATTTTTGACTGATATTACTATCAGTATATATTTGAAGATTTTTTGTGCCCGAATATATGGGTGATTAGGTAGGCGAAATTATCTTTATTTATTGATATATAAATGATAAAACTTGACTTGATGATTTACTGTGACTAAATATATGTTTTACTGATTCACCCCTCCCCTAGATACCCCCACCCCCTTGGACATCGCCCACACCCTTGGACAGGCACCACCCCCGTGGACAACCCCCACGGACACTCCCACCCCCTTGGACAACCCCCACCACCCTAGGCACCCCCACCCCCTAGAAATCCCCCCCCCCCCACAACTCCAGACACCCACCAACCCCCCATTAGAGATCCCCCACCCCTGGAAACCCCCACCCCCTAGACACCCCTCACCCCCCTTGGATACCCCTCACCCACATGGACAACCCCCTACCACCACATCCTGGACAACCCCACCCCTAGACACCCCACCCCAAGGATAACAACTCATCCACTGGACACCCCACCCCCTTAGACGTACCTCCACCCCTAGACACCACCACCCCATGGACAGCCCACCCTCGGACACCCCTACCCCCTTGGATATCCCCCACACCCCCTAAACAACCCTTGGAATCCCCCACCCCATAGACACCCCCACCCCTGGACACCCCACCACCTCAGATATCCCCAACCCTGGGACATCCCCCACCCTTGGACACCCCCCAGACACCCCACCCCCTAGACACCCCCACCCCTTGGACGCCCCACCCCCTGGACTCCCCACCCACTTGGACAACCCTCACCCCCTGGACAACCCCCACCCCATCCCCACCCCTTGGACAACCACCTCTGGACTCCCCCACCCCTTGGATAGCACCCGAGACACCCCACCCCCTTAGACATCCCCCAACCCCTAGACAATCACCCCCTCTACCCCCTAGACAGCCCCCTGGACATCCCCCTAGACACCCAACACCCCCACCCCCTTGGACAACCCCCACCCCCTGGACATCCCCACCCATGGTCACCCCCACCCCCTTGGATAGCCCCCCCCCCCCCCACACACACACACACCACCCTAGACACCCCCACCTTCCTAGACACCCCCAGCCCCTAGACACCCCCACACTATGGAAAAACCCACCCCTGGACACCCCCACCCCTAGACACCCCCACCCCTAGACACCCCACACCCTTGGATATCCCCACCCCTAGATAGTCCCCCACCCTCTTGGACACCCCCATATTCTGAATACAATTTTGTATTCATATTCTATATGTGTTATACATAATTAAATTTTGTATGTAATTAATTGTGAATTGAATACACTGTTAGAGTTTTGTATGTAATTCATAATTCATTTTGTATGTGTTATTCATTAATAATTTAGAAGTGTTCAATTGAGAATTAAATTTTGAATTCGGTATTACATAGGGTAATTGGGTTCTCAATTGACTTCTCAATTGGCAGGTGCAAATGGGATTGCAGAGGTGGAGGCAGGCCAGCCTGCTGCTAAAATTGCAGTAGGGCTATACCAACGGTTGTAAACCGTTGGTATATATGTAAAAAGTAACTTTATACAAATGGTTTACATAAATATTTTGGTAAAAATATATACCAAATATTATGAAACTGTTGGTATAGACCTTGTAATCATTCTTTACCATCAATTTTTGGGAATCTATTGGAAAAGGATTCTTCCAACTGTTTTGATACTATTTGAATTGATATGAAATTCTTTAAACTCCAACGTGTATCAACCTTTGGTATAATGATATACCAATAGTTAGCTAAAAATGTTGGTATAATGTGCATTTCAGAGCCGTATACAAGCGGCTATAATATAACCATTGGTATATGTCTATTCCCACGGCTTGCTAGCAAACGTTTTGAGAAATAGTTGGTATAGATTATACCAATGGTTTCTAGTCCTTTACTAATGGTTGGAAACCATTAGTATAAGTCATGTTTTAAGCAGTGAGTTGAATACTAAAACTCAAAATTTAATTTAATCGATATTCCATATTTCTTAAATAAAGCTACAATATGGACTTGCTATAATGATTGAGATTTTTCTTTGGCACTTGAAAAATTCTTTCTTTCTATGGAATCCAATATACAACTATTATACAAAACACTTATATTTTTTTGATATTTGGTATAAACTAAATATCTATTAATGCAGTACCTGAACCCTATTATAAAATTTAAACATGGGTCATCACCAAAACATCTCAATGTTTCTGATTCCTGTGATCTATCATGCATGGTCTCCTAAAACCATTGAAAAAAGTTTTTTCATGCTCATTCAAATCCAACATATCTTTTTTCGTTGTATAACATTGTTTTATCAAATTATTATGAAATTTAATTTATGGACACACATAATTTATGATATTTAAGATGTATAAATTTAAATTTTTTATCCATTCACCTATAAATGATTTTAATTTCATGCTATATATCCTCTTTCCCCTAGAACTGACTCGTTAAATGAGAAATATAGGCAAAAAAATGTGTACTACTATAGAAAAATTGTTTCTAGAAAACTCTGCAACCTCATCAATGTTATACTTCTCAATAATTGAGGCTTCTAGTCGATGTTAATTTTTAAAATATACCATAAATATCTTTATATAAATTTCAAAAGGATAAAACAAACATATATATAAAGGTCTAAAAAACATTACTTCTCACACTAAATAGATCATTATATGAACCATGATATAAAAAATGAGAGTAAAATGAATTTTTAGTTGACAATGTATGGAAAATGAATCGTCCATTAAATTGATTAATGAATTCAGAATAATAACATTCATTCAAATTGAATTGAAAAATAAATAAAACACCATCGTGATAGTTAGTAATAAATGGATGAGTAGTATTCCACATAATAAAACTAGTTGGATCTACATTATCATGATGTTTCAACGATGATATCTAATTCTTATTAACATAAAATCATTTAATGAAACCAAATTTTTTACATTTAAATAATTACTTTATGTCAGTTCGATGTGTTGGAGTAATTGATAAAAAATAATTTCCTCCCTCTTTGATAATGTATAAAAATACGAGTTAGTTATGTTCATATTCAATTAGGACTGGAAACTAACTCCACACTTATTCTGATTGATTATAAGTTCAATCTTCCATTTAACCAATCTGTAGTATTTCCTATAATATCTAACAATGTTCTAATCCAAATTTCACAGATATTATTCTTCACATTTTTTACATCAATGTTATGTGTGAACTCATGATATCTCTAATACCATTGCTCAATGTATATTGATCACTTATTCTAAATATTTATATCATTATATGATTTTTGTGTCTTTTTGAATGTGATATCAATTTTTTGTCCCTCCCAAAATACTAATCAATTAATGTTTTTAGATAAATATCTACTTTTTGGAGAAATTGAATGACTCATTTAATATTTGATAATCTTTATCAATAAAAAACCTTCTATGATCCTTTTATAATAATTTCATCTCATATTGTAGTTGTTAATATGATGTCCATCCTTTTTAAATAATATAATTTCTATCCCCCTTAAGAGTGTATCTGGACAAATTTTAATATGTCATGAAGTCATTCATATTTAACATAATCATTTCATATGGTTTAAAATGTAACATTTTATAAAAAACATACACTTTGATACATCCTTCCTTTAAAAGTTTCAAATCATCAATTAATGGTGGAAAAAACATCAACATCATTTCCAGTTTGTTTTGGTCTGGAATTCATTAATCTCAACATGATATATTTCGAATTTATAAAAAAACAAAAAATAAGTTAAAAATTATGGATAAAATTGGACATGAAATATGTTTTCTATGAAGTAACTGATATAGATTTATTCCATATGATCATAGTCCATGTCTGGGATTTATAATTTCATTTTCGAAGGTAGAAAATTGTTGATTAAATTTTCTTCCACTTCGGATAATCAGTTAGATGTTGTAATTTTCCATCACATATTTTATCATCTTCATTCCATATTAAATTTTTTGAGTCATTTTAATTTTAAAATAAATTATATAAATGAGTAACCATAAGAAGATACCAAATTTATATACTAGGAGTCTGGTTGATTTTTAAATAAAACAATGATTGTTTTTCAAATTATATCTTGATGTCCCACATTTATGAAACTCTGAAAAACTTACATATTCTATACTATATAGGACTCTGTCATTTAGAAAGGCTTGTATCTTCTTATAACTCAGACCCATCAAAGAAATAATATAAGGAATCTTTTGTATAGGTATTGATTGAAAATAAATATTGATGAAAGCCTGATAGAGCTAAAGAACTTCGAGATGCATGAAACACTAATGTGTGTCATTATCACTCTTACAGAGAAGAATATTTCCCAAATAACCACAATAGCTTCATGAATAACTTTATGTATGGTACTAAACTACATTTCATAAAGGCCTCAGCATAAGACTTTGAATCTTATGACATAAGGCCCTTGTTGTAGGACCCTAAACTACATGACATGAGTTCCTTACCACATGACCATAAATTATCTGATGCACAATAAATTATGTATAACCTTAAACTAGTTTGAGTGGTTAGTAATAGATGACCTTAAACTTTGTGACTCCCTTTTTGTAAGGGATAATTCTTTATAGGCCCCTATTATTTTATTTTAGATATTTTAAATCCATGTATAAATCATGTTTCTGACATGAACATAATGGGATTTACATAACCATTGAACAAGATCTCCCATTATATCTTGAAATGTCACTTAATTTTTTTGGTTTTATTTTTCATACTATTAATTTATAGTCTATTCCTTTATTCAAAATATCTTCCCCAGCACATGATGGTGGAATTGCAGAGTATTCCAAAATGTTTTTGAAATCTCAAATTTTACCCAACTAGTTCCATGCCTTTAATGGCTAAATCATCACCATCTAAAAAAACCATAAAACAGTATTATTTCTATGGTGATGTCAATGGAATCATGTCAATATTATTCACTCGGAATCCCACGATATTTATTCAAGATTCTCCACATGGAAACCCAAAACCACTGGTGATCCCCGTGGCTTCCCCTCTCATATAAATTTATAATGGGTTAATTGAATCATCCAAATGGACATCCCTCTGACTAAATGGTGAAGAATAACATCTCTATTGAGATATTAAGAAACACCTAGGGAATAATTTTATTCCAGAAAGAGTGTTTCCCAAAATTCATGAACTAATTTCTAAATGTGGTGGTGGTTTGTCAATAACCAATGGTCAAACTATTCCTACCAGTCAAAATTTTTCTATCTCTGATACATATATTATAATACATGATATTCTCCATTTGTTTCCCCATTTTCAAATGAATAAAAAATACATTTATTTTTTTACCTTATGCATTACAAAAACTATTTACGAGGATAAATGTAGTATGTACATAAACTAAAAGAAACTCTGGTCAATGTATTATGACCTTAAACTATAATAATGAAAATTCATTCACAACCTTAAAAAACTTAGAGCATTAAATTCCATTTGACTAAAATTTTAAATTACCTCCCCACATAAGATACTAGTCTAGGTGGGAGTTTTATTTCTTATGATATTTGTGGGATGTGACTATTTCTACTAGACCTATTGTTAGAGATCACCCAACCAATGATAAAAATTTTCCTTTACCAAAACCATAAGTGGATTGATTCCATTTTCCATGAAATCTGTGGTGACATATGGATATCACAACCCATGCCTAATCATAGATTCAATAACCATGATTTGATTTGACCTCATGGAGGAAACCTTTACTGATTCATGAAGGTTTCATCCTTCTTTATCTCTCCAGAAAATACACACATTTATCTCATCACCATCTATACAAGAGCTGGATCTATATAGAAGATTACTTATAATTACTATGCATGGATTGATTCATTTTATCACATGATACATAGTGATTTCAGATCTCCCATTATAGGTACAACCTTAAATTTCATCATCAAACCCCTTTATAGATTATATTATCAACATTCCCACCTAGTTAACCCAGACCTTACTATCAAACATGAAACCCCACTACTAGTTAATGTTGTACGACTTTAAGAATTGGCCCTTTGGACATAACAGTATGTACCTAAAATATATGTGTGTTTTCCCACATTGATTCCACTTACATTGGAATGTGATAAATCATTTATATCAGGTTATCTATTCCCCTTTAGTAAGGTTTCATGTCTAGCATTGGGTTCCTCATTCACTTTGGGTAAATTTCTACCCTATCGCTAGATACGTCACTTCATGTCTGATAAATGTTATGTGACCTTAATGTTTATCCATGGTTGGTATAAAATCCATTACCTTAAACTTAATTCATCTTATTTTAGACTGAATTTTAGAACGCTAAAATGAAAATGAAAGAGACACAAAGTATTTTCAGGATGAAAACCCATAAGAGGAGGTCTTGGAAATATCCAATAAATTTCTCACTAAGACTTATCTTTTTATGGTTTATGGGAAAATTAGAGTTTTATAAATATCAAAAGAGATAATTAATTTTCATGTTGAAATACCATAAAGTGTAGAAAAGATAAATTAATGTATTGGGTCATTGAGACTCTCCTTTCATGGATTAGGTGAACTTTATAAAAAATGAATGATAGTGATGTAAATACTTTTTTGATTAAAAGGAAATAAAATAATTACTATGAAAAATTAAATTATTCACTCATTAAGTCCTCCCCTTTCATGGCATAAGAAAAAGATAGATAAAAATATAGAAAATTCATAAATATTTTAGGAACTAACAATTATCTCTAGTCAAAATTGATATACGATCACTGGACACATTAGTCTAGGAAAAAAGATAGATTGGTATTTTCCCCCCTCATGTGAGCTTAAACTCTTCCATGGGTATATTTTCATTTAGTAAAAGGCCAATTATTCACATAGAGTTTTACCTCTATTTCATATGATTATGTACTCATGAAATTTCTTGTTATATTCTTCCACCTTGTCAATCTTCTCAATACATATGTTGAAATAGTGTAGAAATTTTTTTTAATGATGTCGGGACAAATGATAGTGGCCCAAATGACACTATATCATTTCGAATTTGGGTGGTTTTGGAACTATATCATAGTGGAATTTCTATACAGTTGGTGGACTAGTACATTGTTTTATTTATTATATTATTCAATATAGGGTTTATATGTGTGAAACGTTTATTATATCCCTATATTTATATTCCTATTACAGTAAATTTTAATCCTCTCTATGGATATAGAGATCATTTACAAAACCATGTAAATATTTTTGTCTTGCGATCTTCTTCTCGTTCTATTGTTTTTCCCATTTTCTATTCTATGAATGATTTTTCATTTTTTTTGTATTCGATGTTTATGTAACAACATTTTACTATAACCATTAGGGTTATCTAACCATTATTAATTATCCTTTTCTCCATAAACCTACTTCATTAATTTTATATATAATTCACCACCAACCAATTTTTCTTGAGTCCGGATTCTCCTATTAGAATATCAAAACCTTGATAATATCTTTTTAGTAAACCTGTTCATATCAATTGGTAATGAGTGAATCTAATTCCAAAAGTAATACTCTTCTTGGAAACGAATCAATGTTGTTTATCCAGCCTTCTAACTAGAGGTATGTTTTCACCTTGATGAGAATATCCATTAATTCAATGTGTTTTTTCCAAACTATTTGGTGGTAGTATATTCATTATGAAAGATTAACTTATTCCAACATATCTCCATTTAAATTGGCTCAAACATTCTTATGTTATGGTTTACAGATTCCATAACCTATCAAGTCAATTGAATTAAAATGTCATCAATGTTACACATTTTAGCATCATACCCATTTTCAAATAAATATTTTAAAATACCACTTTTATAACCATTCATATATGGGGATGCATTTTATATTAAGAACAAAATTTAATTATTCATGATACTCCTCATTGAAGTGTTAATTCCCTGAGTTGTGAAACCTCTCCCAAAATCACAAATTACACGAGTTGAGATACAATTTTTAGAAACCCCAACTTCTTGAGATGAGATTATCCTCTATAAATATTACCATTTCATACACAATCCTTGTCATAAGACATTAAAATACATGGAACATGATCCATTTTGAAAACCCTTTTAAATATTAGAGTAGTCTATTCTATGTGGCCTAATTCTCTTACATAAGTGACATATATACATAAGAGTTCCATGTATATGGATTTGTATGTTCACATAGAGTGTTCCTTAATAACCATACAAAAGTTTGAAATAATTTAATTTTCTACCATGCACAATCCTAATCTACACAAAGGTCCCCTATTAAATAATATGTGTGGCCTGATTGAAATTTAGATAGAATGTCTAGTGATATCTAGACTACATGTCCTATAACTATAAATAATACCCCATATTCTCCAAATCCTTAAAGTTGAGACATTTACTGCTCTATGTCTAGTTTCATTATTCCTTATCTCACCTAGTTATTGATTCATTACATTTCATTTTATCTTATATATGCGTAAGATTTTTATGGATAATATCTTCTAATAACAATTTGTGTCTTGATTACTATTGTTTCAGAATGTGTAGTGATTTCTAGATCTCATATTTTAGATCTGGTTGAATTTTTTTTCTTTCATTCCCTTCCCTCTACAATCCTAGTATTTCGGCCTACCAATTCATGCCAGGTTTATCTTTATTAACCCTACACTAGGATATCAAATTCCAGGGGAATATTATTACTTTTGTTTTAAAAATAAGTCATGATTCTATTATTACTCTTGGCCTATCAAAATCTTTGAGTCTATGATTCTTGGTGAAACCAAAACACTTACGTCAATTATTCCTCATGCCAATACATACACCTTGAGTAGATATTATCCTCTTGGTACCAAAAAAATTCTTCATTTTAGATTCTCCTATATGAAATAAAAAATCTTTTACTTAATATTCTCCTCAAGGAAATAAAAAAGTCTTTACCTGAGGTCTGCCTCTTAGTGAACTTCCTTTAATAATCCTACTCCAAGGAATATAAAAAAGTTCACTACATTACCTTAAAATCAAATTATTTTTGTTTTGAATGAATCCAATTCTAGTTAGGGGTGACTTGTTGGAAATGAAATATATGGAATGAAATTTTCCCTGATAAACATTATATGACCCCTACTTTGATAAAATCGGTTGAGTTAAAGAGGAAAGAGTATCACACTCAATAAAGAATACAAAAATGGTACCTCTATCTGCTATATGATTTCCAACATACCTTGGGATGATGTTCCTTAAATAACATTTCATATTCTAGTGATGTGATGATGAGAAAATCCCACTCAGAATAGTCCATGTATTTAATCCATTAATGATGAAAATGTTTTCAAAATCATTAAACTATGTATTTTAGCGTATTGTGAAAAAAATTCTATATAAAAACCCATCAATAATTAAATCCATCAGCAAGAGGAGTAGTTCATTTCACAAGATTCAATTCGATATGTTGTGGAGCCAAAAAATACACTCGAATAAAAAGTTATGGTCATTTAATGATAGTGTTTTGTGATGGACATTTTTTAGAGTCCCTATGAATGCTGGGTATCATGTCTCCTAACTCATAAAATCTACCTTTATTTCCCAATCACAGATGCACCCCACCTCACATGCCTATACCCATACCTAGGTTGTTAAGGAAATTATATACATTTGTCAGTCATGGTTGGGCACACAGTTTAGTATATTCCTATAAAAAGAACCCCTTCCTCTAATTTTCAATATTATAAACCAATAATAGAATACATTCTCAAGGCAATTGAGAATATAAATTAGTGCTTAGATCCCTCCTTCAAGTTATTTTTCAATCTATACCTAAGGAGAACGGATAGAAAATTTCATTCCTAGTCCCTTTGGTTTGGAGCCACAAACTTTGTGCCAAACCACTTGGGTATAAATTCACTTGGCCTGCCCAATAACTGGGTCATCAACCACCCTAGGCATTATCCACACGAAAAAACTAGCTAGTAGAACACTTGGAATCTTACTACCTTGGACACATACCAATAGTGCTTCGTACAACCAGCATTCCCTATCACATGGGATTCAAATTCCATTGTCATTTCCCATTTTGTCTCCGAACCACATGCATATCTGATTAATTAGGAACCAACCACTCAAGGAGAAAACCACTTTGATGTTCTAGCAGTTGGGAACCAGATCATATGGGTTCCAATTTTTACATGAATTCATCGCAATTGTGTTGATCACTTTTGGCACCAACCGCATTTCTCACCAACTACCTGGGCATCAAACACTTCATATAGGACATTTACTAGAGTTCCACATTACCCAAGTTTTCCACCTAAGCATGCCATTCACCCAGATCTTTAACATGGGTTCACATTTCTCCAAGGCCTCCTATATGGGCACCCTAATCACTAGGGTCATCTATCTAGGCACCCAACCAAATCATGTATATCTATAATATGAGGGATCCACCCTCGCACCTTTATTTAGGATCAGTTATAGCCTTCAGTCTCTAGACATTGGTTTGATCCCTCCAATTCCATCACCATATGGCATGAAAATTCAATAGTCACACAATGAACATTTTAGGTTGGGTCAAACATTATTTGGGTAGTGATCTCTATAAAACCATCCTTTCTCCTAGAAAATATCTTTAATTGATTTTCTTCTCTTGGTTTCCTCAAACACTTTATGTCATGATAATTCTCTTGGTTTTTATGATATTCATTGGGTTGATATTATCCTATTTGTTTCCACATACACCATGAGGTTCTATTGTCTTATTGGTTTCTGAAATGGACTCAAGTCAACATTCTCCACTTAATTTTCCAAAATTCATTGAGTTAAAATTATCCTCTCGGGGACTAGAAATAATCAAACATGATCTGTATGTTATGATAAACTAGAAAAGGATGATCCATGCATAATTCCCTCACCAAACCATCAATATGTACCATTAAACAGGTAGTCCAATCTACATTGATTTAAATTTATTGTTAGTGGAAATTGTTTCATAATTCTAAAAGGAACAAATATGGTATTTATTACATGACCTTAAACGGTATGACGTGACTCATTAAATGAACCAAAGTAAATGAATTCTAATTCCATTCAATAAGATATTTAGGAAGCTCCTCTCATGGGTTTTATCCCAACTCCACAACATCTCCTACCTCTTTTTGTAGGAATCCAACACCTTCTTGAATGGAGATAAATTTAAGAGTGACCTATTATATGGACTTATACTATAGAGAAACCAAATACTTGGATCAAATGAGAGACAATATAATTATCATTTTGAATGTAATCTTAAATGTATGTTGTCAGTTAACCAATTTCACCAAATGTGTCGTCATCGCCAACCATTGTGATTGAGAGGCCACCCATTTTTTAAAATTTATATATCTATGTGATACCTAAAACAACCAAAATAAATCAGTGGGGAAAGAAAGACATAAAAAAACAATCCTTTTATCATCATTTTTTATATCATTTCTATTTTTCTATTCATGTAATGTTTTGGTTTATTATTCATTTATCTTATTCATAATGGCTTTATTATTACATGAAATACAGTTCAATTTAATTATATATTTTTTTGATTATTCATTCTAATATGGGGGCATGTTTTAATCTTACGTGGGAACATAACATAATATGATGCAGTATTTTTTCAATTGATGAAATCTTTCTATTTGGTGTATTGGTCATTAATAAGTGGTTGGTTTCAATGTGTCATAAGTATTTTGGGTTGTTTAATCATAGGATTACCCTTATATGATATTGAAGAATCAATTTACTAGATCAAATGGACCTAGAGGATGCTTATAGTGCTTGTTTTCTATTTGTTATTACTCTCATCATTAATCATGATATGTGTCTCTAAGACCCATCCTATTTAAGAATACTATGTGGCCTTATGATTTTTTAAATTTTCTTCAAATACATGATTTGAGAAGATTTTAAACCTAATACACTATAGGTATTCCCCACTTTTCACTTGAGGCTAATGAGGATTCTATCATGACATCGTTATAGTGCCTATTCCATCTCCAAGGAATTATCATGACATACTTCCCTTTTGTATTCTGATTCTATGAAATCAGATATAGTGTTGGATATACTATCTAGGAGAATAGAGGAATGAAAATGGAAGATAACACAAAAGTAGCTTTCTAAATTATATTGCATGTCTTATTCAGACCACAATTTCTAAAAAAAGGCATTAACAAAGATATGAAACAACCAAATTAAATGTAAACATTAAAGAAATAAAACATCCACATTAAATGGACACATGAGGAGAACAAATTTTTTGGAAGAAATGTATAGATAATACACACTATGTGGAAAACATGAGCTACTTGGGAAGAAACTGCGGACACCTTTATGGTTTTCATTTCAAACCCTCCCCTTCAAACCCAAACCAGATTCATCCGAAGCATCATTCTGAGTTTTTCAAATTCAACTATTAGTAATTCCTTGGTGAAAATGTCAGAAAACTCTTCCATACTATGAGAAGATTCCAATTTTATAATTTTTTCTTCACATCATCTCTAAAAAAAATGAAATCGGGTATCAATATGTTTTCTTCTTCTATGCTGCACCGTATTTTTTGTAAGTTTAATTGCCGACTTGTTATCCACATATATCAATGTGGATCCATCCTTTAATGCTTAATCTCTTTAAACATTTTTCTCAACCATATTACTTCACAATACATGGATGATGCCACCATGTACTATACATCACATGTGAATAAGGCGACCACACTCTGGTTCCTTGAATTCCACGTGAAAGAAGTTGATCCAAGAAAAAATACCTACCCAGTGGTGATTTTTCTTTCATCTTGGTCACCTCCCCAATCATTGTCTATGTAACCATATAGATATTCTTCATCATTGTATGGAAAAATTATACTGAACTCCACCAATCCATTCATGTACCTGAGGATTCATTTTTCTTCTATCCAGTGTGATTGTTTTAGTTCTTACATGTATCTTCTTAGAAGCCCAACACGGTAGACAATATATGGCCTTATGATTGTGAGATATCTTAGGCTTCCAATTTATAACAACCCTACAATTTATTTCACAAATAATCATAATTTATTTAATAAAAAATTCACTTGATACAATGTAGAAGATCAAGAGGTATAGTGTCTTTGGGGCTTAGGAACATTACATAATAACTTAAAACATGAAATACACATCTTTATTGAAAACTTCTTTTACATGACCACACACACTACATTGTACTTATCATTACATGGGATAACATGGGGACATGAATAAGAAAAGTGTGTGCTATAAAGCATAGTAAGGGAGTGATAAAGGTATAATGTGAAGAATAAAGTACATTTTAGGTAATATTAATATCAATGGAGCATAAGAAAAACTTGAACATAAAGGCATAATATAGAATGATCAACATAACATGGAAATGTGGAAACAACATTTGACAATAAATAATCATGATATAAGTCTCATTTTACATGGAGAATTATTAAACCCTTATTTCACTTGATTTATCATGATACTAACCATTACCTAATGCATTGAAGTGCTTTCAGGGTGCACCCTTATTAATCATTTAATTTCATGCATAAGTGTGCCACATAGATCATACAACATGGATTCATTAAAAATCACAATTTATTCCATGATAAAGAAATGTATAATTCACACATGAAAAACTATAATCAATAAGTAAATGTGCATGAAGGTTAATACCCTTGATAGATAAATGGGCATGGTATTCACTATACAATGACTTTGGATTGGAAAATCACGGTGCAATTTCGGCAGCATAACGGCGTGACAGAAGAATTCATATAAATTATTGATGAGAGAGAAAGGAATATCTTATCATATGTACATGAAATGGACAGAATGGGGGTCATATAGATATATGTACCGACATATTTAATGGAATTTAGATTCATAATATAATGGAATTTCTTGAATTTAAATGAGGAGAGAGAAATCCCTAACAGAATTTTAGCATGGTAACAGATGTAAATGGGAGGAATTAATGAGAGAGATAGGGGTATATAATCATTAGAACATATTAAATATAGTATAGTGAAGGTGATAAATCATACCCCAACATTTTAAATTGAAAATACAAGGGTTTAAGAATATAAAGAAACTTGTACAAAAATGAGAGAGGAAGAAATCCCTTACTTGGAAGTGTGATCCCAAAGGCTTGGGAGGGGATTAAGAGAAGCTTAATGGGAGATTTGGGAGCCTTGAGACAATAATAGAGAGAGTAGGGAATAATAGTTATGTGATCCAATGGTTTTTAGTGAAGAGAAGTGGAATCTTGGGTGGGTTTATATAGGAAAAGAGAGGTATTTGTTTATTTATGTTTTGGACACCACACATTAAACTCATCAAAAACATTAACAAAACCATGTTTTTAGCATGTTTCTTCTCAAAAGGGGAGTGGAAAAAATTATTTTAAATTTCTAATGTCTGAAATTTTTAAAATATTATGCTTTATTATGTGAAGGTGAGTCACACTCTCAAGAAAATCAATTTGAAAAGTTAAAATGGTTTGTATGTCTTGGAGGGTCCACTACGGCACCATAACATTAATAAAAAAATATATAAAATAACATTATTTTAATGGTAAAACATATATTGTCCGAAAATACCATTTATATTATTTTATTACATCACTATTGGGTCATTATGATGTTATAAAAAACATTATATAATTAAACAGTATTTACTTTTTACCTAAAAAATGTAACTGCCTTAGAAAATTATGAAAAATTCACCATAGGATAATTTTGACATCCCGATTCCAAAAATAATATTCATTTTATCAAAATAATTTTATAAATATTTGAATTTTTACTTTTAAAATAAAAACCCACATTTATCCAAAAATCCTGGGTTTTGACAAAAATGGCTTTCAAACCTTAATAAAAATCACAATTGTATTCATCAAAATTATAAGATCACATTAATTTAATAAAAATTAATTTAGTAATAATATTTTTTAAAATATTATTGAATTTAAAAATACATTAATTCATTAAAATATATTTTATAATTTAATATTAACTAAAAAAATACTATTTTTGCTTTAAAAACTATTTACAAAATAACAATAATAAAATGAATGTATATTATTTATTATATACAAAAAATAATGCACATAATCATAGTGCTAGGGTCTTGATTCATAACCCCTTATAACACCCACATATTACCTAATGGTACGGTGTGCGATGGTGATCGACTCTTGGGGTGGCTTAGATAAAAACGCTCAGGTGGTAATCTCTATCAACTTCGACTTCTCCCGTAGGTGATTCCATTCAAGCTTAACACGTTGAAGCTCAACATGGGATCAGTCAAGAGCTAAGCCCAAGGATGCTACCTCCTTTACCATATCCAAAAAAAATTCTGTATAGAAGAATTCTACTGGATGAGACCATCACTTCATTTTTCAGAGAAAATTGTATTTGTTAAATCCCTATATTTAAACTAATCATGTGATCACTATTCAATGTCTATATTAGAAAAGTTCAAAATTCGTAACGGTATTTTAAAATCCAAAAACATAAATCTAGGGAATTAAAAATTTTATATAACCATTTTACAAAATAAGACATATAAATAATCTAATAATAATTTTCATTAATAAAATTTTGGGTTGTTATGATCTTCCCCCATTGAGAAATTTCTCCCTCAAAATTTCCTTTTCCCACACTAAACAGATGTTCCTCTAATAACGACATTGCCTCTTAAAACATGTGGGTTTTTCACAACACCTTGAAGAGGGGTATGGTATTATTTTGTAGAACTTTTTACCCACGATCTATGTTCTTCACTGTCTTCTCTTCATAAGAGAGGTCATTCTTTGGTGGTACCACCTCTGTATTGAGTACATGCGATGGGTTAGGTATGTACTTCATCAAGATTGATACATGGAATACATCATGTACTTGAGATATGTTCAGTGGGAGTGCTAGTCGATATACCGCTGCTCTAAGGTGATCAAGGATCTCAAAAGGGTCGATTTACCTTCGAATAAGAATTCCCTTATTCCCAAATCTCATAACTCTCTTCCACATTGATATGAATAAAAATACCATGTCTTCAACATCAAACTCAAGGTATCGTCGACGATTATCATCATAGATCTTTTGTCAACTCTAAGTATCATTAATGTGATGCTGGGTGATGTTAACATTCTCCACCATTTGTTCAACCATTTCTAGACCTAGGAGTTTTCTCTCCCCAAGTTCACCCCAAAATGCCTGTGTTTTTCACCTCTTCCCACAAAGGGCTTCATATGGAGGCATTTGGATTCATGAGTGGAAATTGTTTTTGTAAGAGAACTCAACCAGTGGAAGATGTTGATCTCACCCTCCTTTGAAGTCCATTGAGAACGATTTCAACATGTTATCAAGTGTTTGGATAGTCCACTAAGATTAGTCATCATTTTGTAGATGATAAGCCATACTAAAGTTCAAATCTGTATTTAGAGCATGTTGAAGACTCTTTCAGAACATAGAGGATTATCATGGATCTCGATCATATACAATATATAGTATTACTCCATGGAGACTTACCACCTCTCTCAAATATATCTGTTCTAGTTGATCCAATGAGAAATCCTTATGAATTTAAATGAAGTGTTCAGTATTTGTAAGATGATCCACAATAACGCAGAGATAATTGTTTCATTTGGATTTCTTCAGAAGTCCAGTGAAAAAGTCCATGGTTATGTTCTCCCATTTCCATACTGGTATGGGTAATGTTTTCATCATCCCCTTAAACTTCTTCCTCTCAACCTTCATTTGCTGACATACAAGAAACCTTGATGTATACTCAGTGATCTTCTTCTTCATGATATCCCACCAATAATGCTCTCGGAGATCCCAATACATCTTTGTGTTTCTTGGGAGAATAGAGAAATTCAAACTATGTGCATCATCCAAAATTTACTTATTTAAAAATGTATTTGATGGAACACATGGTATTAACTAAATCACACAATTTATTATTCATTAACATCGAAATACAAGGATTTACCTTTTCTAATAGTATCCAATTTCCTCTGAATTCCCACATCATCCTTTTTAGCATCCTTTATCCTTTCCAAAAGATATGGTTGGGTAATAATTTCTGAATGGATTTATGATTTTACCTTCTTTATGATTCTCATTTATATATTCATCAAACATAAGAAGATTGGATCCTTTTTAATTATCATCAATGATAGAATTTGTGGGTCCTTTATTGGTAGAAAATCTTCCACCTTGTTTTCTTTACCAAGGTGGTAATGGATTGAGCAGTCGTAGTCTTTGATCAGCTCTAACCATCTTTATTGGTGCATATTCAACTCTTTCTATGTGAATATATATATGGGGCTTTTGTGGTCCGTATTTATTTCAAAATTCTCCCCAAAGAGGTAATTTCTCCAAATTGTTAAACCAAAGATCACTAAATCCATCTTTAGATAATGTGTTGGATTGTTTATCCCATGTAATTTCAATTAACTTTAAGTATAGGTAACGAATTTGTCATTTTTCATCAACACATGGCCGATGCCCTTATTCTAAGAGTCACTAAATACCACAAAATGTTATCCACTTGTGTGTAGTGTGATCACATGCATAGTGATAATCCTCCTTTTAAACTCCTTGAATCTATCTTCACATTCATAAATCCTTTTAAACATTACTCCCTTCTAAGTTATCATGGTAAGAGGGTTGGAAAATCATGAAAAATTTATCACAAATCAGCGATAATATCTAGCTAACCCCAGGATGTTATGGATATCCATTAAAAATTTTGTCCTCAGCCATCCCTCAATTGAAGCTGTCTTGGAGGGATCTATAGATATCCCAGTACTTGTGATGCTATGACCCATGAATGAGTCCTCCTTTAACAAGAACACACACCTATTGTACATTGAAAAGAGAATATCCTTTCACAAGGTCTCTAGTATAGTTCTTAAATTCTCATCATGCTCCTCCAAGGTATTTGATTATATTATAATATCACTAATAAAGACAACCAAAAATTTGTCGAGGTAATCTATAAAAACACTATTCATCAATTACATGATAATTTTTGTAGCATTAGTGAGTCCTAAAGGAATTACTATGAATTCATAGTGCCCGTACCATGTACAAAATGTAGTCTTCAGGATGTCCTCCTCCTTCAACCTTACTTGGTAATATCCCGACTGGAAATCCACTTAGGAGAAGTATTGTGCTCCATGTAGTTTATTGAACAAGTCATCAATTTGGGGAAGGTGATACTTGTTCTTTATCATGATTTTGTTGAGCTCGCGATAATCAATAAAAAGGCGCATTGACTCGTCTTTCTTCTTCACGAAGAAGACTGGTGCACCCCATGGTGAAGCACTTAGGTGTATAAACACTTTATTCAGATTCTCCTATAGTCATTTGTTTAGCTCCTCGTGTTCCAAAATATCTATTCTATAAGGAGTCTTGGATATTTTTATCTCCCTAGGTATAAGAAAAAATTGAAAATTCGACATATCTTCTAGGCAGAAGACTAGGAAATTCCTCTAGAAACACTTTAGCTAATTACCTCAAAATAGGCATGTCTTCAGGGATGGTTTCTTCCTTAAACTCAATCTTCTAAGAAAGATATTCATTCTCATAGGATAGTAATATCCACACTTGAGATGATTCTGCTAAAAAGGATTCATCCTCCTCCTTGATCTTGTAAAGAATCAGGGGTCTATTCGCCAAATGGTTAGTGATTTCCCTATGAAATTAATTTATGTTGGCTCTTTATAGGGAAAATCAATCGATGACAATAATTGAAAAAAATTACAACAGAGGATGTTTGGAGAGGTTCTCTAGGAATTTCAATCCAAAAATTATGACAGGGGAGGAGTTATATTCATGGGATTCACTGATTTCCCCATTTTCCATTCTCACTGGTATATTTACTCCATGATTTTTGGTGGTGTTGGGATTGTTCTACAAAACATTTGGGATATAGAATAATTCGTAGAACCATAATAAAAAATTACATTCTCTATTCTTGAATGAATAACTATCATACCTATCACCACTTAATTTTTAGGGTTCACTTAGGTGGTAGTGATGGAAAAATCTCTCCCTTTCTACCTTGGAGGTTGTTGGTTGCCTCAAAAAACCCTTAGCTTAGGGAACTAGTTTGAAAAGTGCCCTGATGCTTTGTAGTTTAAGAAACGAACAACACGTTGAGGGTCAAACGAAGCATTCCTCTCCTATGTCACATCCGCTAATTTTTATTGTCTTCATTTAATGGCCAGGTCCCTCCTCTTCCAAACCTAAAGAATTTCCTTGTCCCCTTTAGGCAATTTCTGGTGTTCTTTTTTCCCCACCTTGGGCAAGTGGGGTGCTAGATTTTCTTAGTACCATTGGATTTATCCATCAGACCTCTAGAGTTAAATTAAACTATAGGATTCTTATACCCATGAAAACCCTGTGATTTTGAGATCTCCATTTGAACTATGAGGGCACATCGGACAATTTCCTCATATATCTCGATGTCACAGATCGCTAGGGATCTCCACAGGTTTGGTTTTATCCCAGCAAAGGAGCGGTCAACCTTGAATTAGGGGATAACAAAAAATTTGAAGGCATGTCATGAAAGACTTGTGATGTTTTCCTCCTACGCTCTGATGGATTTGTCATCTTTTTTATTGAGGGAAAGGAATTCCCTTTCCATCTTAAATCATAGGGTGTAAAGAAAATATTTATCGATTTTTTCCAATAAATTCTTCAATTCCAATGCATCGATCTCCTCCTTAGGCTTCTTATTTTTTATCAATGTCCACCATTGATCAGCTTCACCCTCCATATGATAAGAAACTAAAACAACCTTCTCTTGTTTGTAACATTTATGTATGGATATGTTCTTTTCAGTGGAGTTGATCCATTGTTTGGAAATTGATGGATTAGATGATACATTATAATTAGGAGGCATTTCTCTCACGAAGGACGTGATTGCGACTTATTCTTTCTAAGGGGGATTGAATGTTCCTCTTAACCGATGTTTCTATTGAAAACTTGAGTTAGCTGAGAGACTATCATGACAATGTTTGGAATTCCTGCTCCCATCGGATTGGGAATCTCATTAGAACATGTGTCAAATTGATCTCTGCATTATTTTTTAGTTTGATTCCTCCTATTTCCTGTAATTGGATGGAATAAAAGGATTGTTAGGGGTAACACATAAAGGGTAATTAAAATACAAAAAACTGTTGACTTATAAATTACTATTATTTCCTTAACATATGAATTTATAGGCTTCAGTATATGTTATCCAAGATCTAATTCCCAACATATTTTCATAGGGGATCTTTTTTATTCCCTTAATAACAATTTTCACTAAGCAGATAAATTTACCAAATCATATCCCTTGGGAATGTCATAAACAAAAGTGAAGCAAGGCCTATTTTTATGCAGTAGTTCCCATTCGAGTCTATCTTAAATCATAATTTTCATGTTTTAACCCAAGATACATCTATTTTAGAGCCCCTCTATATGCTCATGTCTAGACAGGGATGTATTTTCTTGATAAAACACTTACTAAATCCTCAAAAAAAATTGGGATTTTTTTATTATACTTAGTCTTATTCCTAATAATTTCACTAGGGTTTTCGAATCCAAATCCCAAATGTAACTAAAACTATCCTCTGATAACAACTATAAAAACCCGTCTCTTTATTTCACACTTAAATATAATTTATTACATAAAACATTAACTTTATAAAACATAAAATATTGAGAGGTATTGTATCTTTGGGTCTTAGGAACATTACATAACAACTTAAAACATGAAATACACATCTTTATTGAAATCTTCTTTTACATGACCGGACACATTCATTCATACTTAGCATTGTATAAGATAACCTGGGGACATACATAAGAAAATGGTGAGTTATAAAGACCAATAAGGGATTAAAAAAGGCATAACATGAAAAATACAGTACATGTTAGGCAATAGGAATATCAATGGATCATAAGAGAAACATGAACATAAAGGCATGATATAGAATGATTATGATAACATGGAAATGAGGAAACAAAAATTAACATGATATATGAATGAGACAAGGATCATTTCACATATATCATGAGTAAAACAAAATTTCACTTAGCGTATCTTGATATTAACCCTTACCCAATGCATTGGATTGCTATCAGGGCACACCATTCGTAATCATTTCATTTCATGCATAAGTGTGCCACATAGATCATACAACATGGATTCATTAAACATCGTCATTTATTACACGATAATGGAATGTGGAATTTAGACATGAAACTATATAATCAATAAGTAAATGATCCTAAAAGTGAATATCCTTGATAGATAAATGGGCACGGTATTAACAATACAATGACATTGGCTTGGAAAATTTCGGTGCAATTTCGGCAGGCTAACGACGTGAAAAAAATTCTTAAAAATGGTTGATGAGAAAGAAAGGGTTATATCATCATATTTACATGAAATGGAAAAAAATAGAGTCATATAGATACATTTCACAACATATTTAAGGTAATTTAGATTCATCTTATAAAAAAAATTATTGAATGTAAATGAGAAGAGATAAATCCTTTACAGAATTTGGTCATGGTAACAGGTGTGCGTGGGAGGAATTAATGAAAGAGAAAGGGGTATCAAATCATTCAAACACAAGAAGGTAAGTATAGGTGAGGTTTGAAGTTGTACCCCAACATTTTTAATTGAAAATACAACGGTATAAAAATATAAAGAAACTTGGACAAAAATGAGAGACAAAAAATCCCTTACTTGGAAGTGTGATCCCAAAGGCTTGGTAGGGGCTTGAGAGAGGCCTCATGGGAGCTTGGGGCACCAGGGGAGGGTACTAGATATAGTAGGGAAGAGTAGGGAATATCTCAATGGGCTTTGGGTGAATATAAGTGGGGGATTGGGTGGGTATATATTGGAAAAGAGAAGAAATTCTTTGTTATTTAGGTTTTGGACACCACACATTTAACTAGTCAAAACCAAAAACCAACCAATGGTTTTTGCCCATGTTTATTGCGAAATGGGAGTGGGAGAAAATATTTCTTAAGGCTACTGGCCTAAATTCTTAAAATATTATGCCTTCTTATGTAGAGGTGAGTGACACTCTCAAGTAAATCAATTTAAAAAAGTTAAAATGTTTTTTAAGTCTTGGAGGGTCCACTAAGGCACCATAAAATTAATCACAAAAATCTAACATAACATTATTATAATGGTAATACATATATTGGACAAAAATAAAATTTATTGTATTTTATTACATCACTATTGCTTCATTATGACGTCACAAACATGTTATATAATTAAATGGTATTTAAATTTTCCACAAAAAATAGAACTATCTCAGAAAATTATGAAAAATTCACCATTGGATAATTTCGATGTAATGATTCCAAAAATAATAGTCATTTTATCTGAATAATTTTATAAATTTTTGAATTTTTACTTATAAAATAAAAATCAATATTTATAAAAAAATCATGGGTTTTGACAAAAATGACTTTCAAACCTTAATAAAAATCACAATTGTATTCATAAAAATTATACGATCATTAATATTTAATAAAATGAGATTTCAGAAATAATATTTTATTAAAATATTTTTTAATTCAAAAATCCATTAACTAATCATGATTGATTTTTTAATTGAAAATTAACTAAAAAAATAATATTTATTCTTTAAAAACTATTTACAAAATAACAATAATAAAATAAATATATATTCTTTATTCTATAGTAAAATAATTCACATAATCATAGTGATATGGTTATGTTTCATAACCCCTTAATAAATCTGCATGTGACTTAAGGGTATGGTTTGCAATGGTGACAGACTCTTAGGGTTGCTCAGATATCATTTCTTGGGTGATAATCTTTATTAACTTCTGATTCTCCCATAGGAAATTTCGTTCTACCTTAACATGTTGAAGCTTGTATTGGGCTTGGTCATGAGTGAATCCTAGTGACACTACATCCTTTCCAAGCTCTGACAAATGGGATTTTCACAGATCAATTCTACAGGATGAAATCATTGCTTCCTTTGTCTGAGTAAATTGGATTTGTTAAAGCCCTATATTTATACTAATCATGTGATCACTATTCAACTGATATAATAGAAATGGTCACAATTCATAATGGTCTTCTAAAATACAAAAACATAAAACCATGGAATTTCATATGTTATATAACCATTTTCATAATAAGACATTTAATTAGACCAAGTGAAATATTCATTAACAAATGTTAGTGATATTACACAATCAGAGTCTTCAACAAATTTGAGTCAATTATTCTTCATTATCTATCTTTTTTCAGTTTTAACCTTGTTATAACAGGGGATTTTACAGTGTCTAGTTGCCCATCTTGATTTTTTCAAGAAGCTCCTTGGCATACCTTTTCTGAGATATTTAGATGCCTCTATGCTGTTGATTTTCTCTATGCCTAGTAAAAAGGAAACGAGACCTATGTTTGTCATATCTAACTCCTTGAACATGGAACCCTTGAATTCATTGAACATTGGTCTATTGTTCCCTATAAATAAAAATTCATTTATATACAAGAATGAAATAAGTATATATCCATGATCATTCTTCTTGATGTAAACTGCATGCTCATATGGACATTGGGTGAATCTTTTATCTTGAAGATAGTTGTCGATAAGTGCATTCCAATCACATAGAGCATTCTTCAACCCATAGAGATCATTCCTCAGACGATACACCATTTCTTCCTCCCCATGAATAAAAAAGATATCATGCTAGTCAACATATACCTCTTCTTCAAGAATTATATTAAGAAACACAGACTTCACATCCAGTTAGTAGATCATCCAACTTTCATGAACAGTAAGAGAGATAATAATCCTCATAGTGTCAAGGCCAGTAATAGGAGAAAATAATTCTTCAGAGTCCACCCTATATGTCTCTTTTTAACCCTTTTCTATGATACTTTCCTTGAATCAATCGATCTCACCATTATAATTTCTCATGGTCATGTACAACCATTTGACAATGACGCTCTTCTAACTTTTAGGAAGTGTAGTCAGCTCCCATGTGCCATTTTCCTCTATAGAATTAATTTCTTCTTACATAGAGATTATCCAACATTCTTGTCATACAAATTCCTTAAATGTTAGAGGCTAATGATATAAATACAGAAAAAAAAGATTTACCTCTTCGGTTTTTTCATAGATGTCGCCTAATATTATAATTTTTATGCCAACCATGGGTGAGGATGCACTCATCAAATTTTGACTTTATGGAGTACTCTCAGAAGTGATGGAACATACTCTTAGATTTTTGTGTTCTAATGATGTTCTTGAGGAAGGTGTAGCTGGAGTTTTCTCCTGATGATCATGCCTTTCTTTAGGATATTCTATTTCGACTGGAATCTATTTTTTTGGATTCTTCATCATTCCGTTTTGAATCATCATCCTCACTAAAGACCACATCACTAATCACCAATAATTTATTAGTTAGTGGATTATAGACCTAATAGTATTTAGACTCTTCACTATAGCCAATGAAGACGCACTTTTCACCACAATTATCAAGATTCCTTCTTCTTTCTTCTAGAACTTGAGAATAGGTAACAAACCTGGAGATTATTTGGTGTGATACTCTTGGTTTGTAGCCACTCCATGACTCTTGTGGTCTCAAGTTTCTTATTATCTTGGCTGGACACCGATTGAGCAGGTAGGCAGTACATGCCACTACTTCTTCCCAAAAGCTATTTTGAAAGCCTTTATCCTTCAACATGGTCCTCGTAATGATGAGGATGGTGTGGTTCATCCATTATGCAATGCCATTCTATTGTGGCGTTTAGGCAATGCTATACTGTTTCTGGATTCCCTATTCCCTGCAGAAATCTTGACATGAATTTTATGTATATTCCAAACCTCTATCAGATCTGAGTACTTTGATTTTTTTACCACTTTTAGCGTCAACATCATCTTTGAAAATTTTGAAGAGAGTAAAAGTAAAAGATTTTTCGTTGATGAAATACACCTAGAGATTCCTACTCAAATCATCAGTTCTAGAATTAATATACCTATTACCTCCAAGTGAGGGTGTTTCAATTTGTTCAAAAATATCATTTTGAACCAACTGAAGTGGTTCATTTTCTAATTTGGACACTAAAGTAGGGAAGGAGTTCCTTTATTTCTTGCTGAGTGTACACTCTTCACACACGTGATTTGGAACATCAATCACTAGAAATCCATGAACCATGGTTGATGAGGATAGAATTTTAAGTCCTATGAAATGAAGATGCCCAAAGCGCAGATGCCATCACCCTGATTCATTCTTCAGGAGTCCCAAGGGACACTCCTCATCCTTTGAGTTAATATGAAACAGAAACAAGTGATTATTTAACATCTGTACTTCAGAAACAAGCCTCCTATGAACATATCTTAAGGACCAAGAAAAGGTTTCCAAGTGTATGACATACCACTTCTCAATGAGTTAGAAGATATTAATGATATTATTTTTCATGATAGGTACATAATACACATTATAAATGTAATTTAACTCACCAGCCATCAGATAGATTTCTATTTTATCATTTTCTGATCATGGGTACGTTTTAGGAGTCACTAATGCTCATGTCACCATGAAATTCTTTTGCGAGTTCCTTGAACAATTATTTGTTAGCAATCATATGGTTGCTTTCACCCATGTTGAGATACCACACATCAGGCCATTAATATGACCTTTCTTGTGTGAGGAGGATTGTGGTACCTTTTTCTTCATAATAAGATTCTTTAGTATAGTTTGATCATTCATCATGATCCATTTTTCTCCAACACTCCAGATCATAATGGATGAATTTTTTGAAATTGTGGAATTGGACGTTCTTTATGTTTCCACGATCATGTGTGAATCAGCATCCACCATTTAATCTTCTATTGAAACTGGTAAAATGTTATTGTTTTTATGATAGCTTGGATGATATCCACTCCCTTTTCCTCTTTCATGACAACCGCCTCTTTGTGAATGGACATTCTATTGTTTTTATAGTGTCAAATTGGACTATAATACATGCTCCAACATTGAACCCACATTATTTTGCATTTGTTTCTAATGAAATTGCAATGAACCCATTAGTTCTTCAATGGACAATTCCTCCAAATCCTTTGATTCATTGATTTCCACAACCACATGATGAAACTTAGTAGTGAGAGATCCAAGTGATTTTCCAATAACTCAAATGTCCTCCACTTTTCACCATTCCATTTCAAATTGTTAACAATAAAAATAATGTATGAGAAGTAATCAGATATACACAAACCTTATTTCATGTTTGCTACTATGAACTCCTCTCTAAATGTTTGATGACATACCTTCCTTACCAAATAAAAACCCTTGAAGTTGGTAAAAGTGGTATCCCATCCTTTCTTACTTGAAGTTTCTTCAACAATATCAATGAACATTGATTCATCCAACCCTTGATAGAGGATGAACAATGCCTTTTTTGTTTCTTCTTTTGATTTTTGAGACTCATATTTTATTCAATTGTGATGGTGGATTCTTCCTCTGTAGAGGGTATAATTTACCCATCTGTGATGATCTCCCATATTTATTAGAACCTGAATTACTCCTTCATTTGGATGCACCACATTTTGTAGTTGTCCTTAGAAAGCTTCAGAACTTTCCACATGATTTCCGCCATCTTCAAAAAATCGAAGGTAGCCTTGGTAACTGACCTCTGATACTAGTTTGTTGGCGATAAAAGCTAAGAAAAGAGAGGGAGAAAAATGTAAGAGAACACAAAATGAGATTTTAAGATTTTATTTCATGTTTTATTCAGACTAAAATTTTGATAAATTTATAGTCATTTAAAATGAAATGAAATAGAAAAATTAAATATACATTAGGGGAGAAACAATGTGGGAAAAAACACATATAGAGAATACATGATGTATGGGAAACACATGCTACTTGGGAAGAAGCCATAGACAACTTTATGGTTTGCATTTACAACAAAGAGAACATAGAGTTTCTGAGAGATAGTTTTGGATCCACAGGACTATATAATTGTTCCACTCACACCTAGTCATCCAAAGGTTTGTTCCATTAAATATCTATACCACTATGAGTTGTATGGATGAAGATGACTCATTTCTAATGATTTTGATGCTAACAATTCTGATCAACATTCCATCCATTTTTTCTAGGTTATTGATGTAGTTATGGGACTGTAAGTATGTTAATTTATTTTTCATAAATTCTATGTTGTATTTACTTATTTTTTCATCCTTGTGTTCAAGGGTGTGTCTTTGTAGTATTTGTGTATAAGACACATCCTAATCTTGAGTTGATCCCACATCCTAGATCACTGTGAGCTTGATTGTCAGATAGCATAAGTGGTCCACTGCATTTTTTTCTTTCTTTCCCTTCTATATTCTAAGCATAATATTATATATTTTCTATAATAGTGATATTTTAAAGTGGTGATATAACCATTCATATAAGACTAATTTGGTATTAATCATATTATGTACTCATATACATTCTACACCTTTCATTACCATTTTAAGCTTTTCGTTTCTTTTGTCTCAGTCGCTTGACTTTTATTTCTCAATTTATGTATCTTTCATAGAGTAAATTAATAATCTGAATCTCAGTACTCCTCTATTGAGAAAAGAAACACATTTAATGGAAGCCCCAATCACATTTAACAACACGTACCTAAATCCACTATATAATAAAAATAATTACTAGTCGGTATGGGGAATTACTAAAAGATAATTAAACACACTAACCCCCAATTAAAATAGGGTCTATGAAGAGTTAATAAATTTCCTCCCCCAAGTCTTAATTGAAGTCAAATGGATTCATTTATTATTATTATTTCATATACAAATGACATTTTCAATTACCTACCTATTGATAATTGGGTTTTTGTATCTATAAGAATACATTTTGTCCTCACTTAACCGAGATGGACATAATACTTCATGGGGGAAGCCTAGATCCACTATTTTATCTACTTGGGCCACAATTTGTTCACACTAATAACTTATTTCCTTCCCTAATCATTTCCACACTAAATGTTTCACTTGCACCTGACTTAATACTAAAGAATTTCAGACCTATTTGAACCATGACCACATTGTTGTGAGGACCAATCTGAAACTACATAGATAAAAACATAATATTAATAACTTCCAATATAGTTTGGGGTTAAAAGTGAATTCATCACCATTGGGTGTATAATAATAAAAAAATAGGTAGTATTATTTTTAATGTTATTATTATTATCATATATGTTAAACCTCTAGAATGTAGCTCGGTAGTAGCAACCATCTATGGTGTTAAGAGATATCGAGTTCTAGTAATCATGACTTCTTGCAAGTGTGTATTGTGTGTTCCCATTTTAGATTTTCAATTTACCCTCCCCAACTATTTTTAATTATTATATATATTTATATTAGCATTATTATTTGTATATGTTTTTTTAATTAATAATAATAGATTATAAAAATGAATTCATATTTGATATTATATATTCAGTTGGATTTCAGAGGATATATATATATATATTCATTTGGATTTTAGAGCCACTATATATATAATGATTTTTTAAGAAAACTGTGAGGCTTCCAAACACCTAATAATTTATGACATTAGAGGGGGTTTTAGTCCCCCTATAATTTATGAAATTAGGGGAGGTTCATAAACCACTTCGAATCACTTAGATTAGAGCAAGTTTTAACCCCCTATAATTTTTAAAAATTTTCAATAAAACTCAAATAAATTGGAGTCATTTTTTTTGAAAACTGGCGCTGTATTTTAATTTAGTTGTGTCTTCCACAAAAAGACCTCTAATTTATATTGATATTTAATTGAAAATGATTATATTTGGTTTTAACCCCATTTTAATTTTTTTCCAACAAAATTAAATTTTTATAATATATATGTGAATGCATGTGTGTGAATGTCCATTACATAAACAAATTATATAATTGTATTTAAATTAATTATAAAAATATAGATAAAGAAATTATATAAATATTTTAAATAATTAATTAATAATAGAAATAAAAATGTATACATATATAAATATTGATATATATAATATAAACGTGATTATTAATATATTTATTCAAATATAAAAATATTATTTATGGTTTTATAAATACTATACCATCATATTATGATTTATATAATACATATATTATATTTAATACATTTTTATTATATATTTATATATAAATAAAATTATATAATATTATTTATAAAAATATATATAATAAAAACAACATTAAACATATATATTATCATTATATTATATTATAAATATTTTGTTATATATAAATTTATATATTTTATATAATGATACTATATATATTTCAGTACCATATTAATTATAAATTAATTTATTAAATATATATATTATTTTTTTATTTTATATATCTCTAATTATATGAATTTTTAATTTTGTGTGCATATATATTTGTATACATTATATAATATAAATTTATATAATTACATACATAAATATATAATAAAAAAGTTTTTTTTAATAATATATTTATAATATAAATCATAAAATAAACATATAGAATTTATAAAACCAACATATAATTTTTATAGTTTAAAAAATAGGTGTAGTAATAATAATAATAATAATATTATTCTTGTTGTTGTTTTTGTTTTTGTTTTTATACACAAGCGAAGATATATATAAGCATATTAAAATAATTATATATATTTATATTATAATTATGTTATATCCATATTTATTTTAAAAATACATAAATACATACTGATACCGTGATTGGGTGGCCATGGAACTTTGGTACCCAAGAAGCCCAAATTGTTTGTCGGTAGAAGTTCGACTGAGGCCTAAGTTTATTGTTTAACATGTTATCTCAATATAAGTATGGATACCATGATGAGATGTGTCTATGTAGTCAGAGTATAACCTTTTGTACTGATTTATTTTCTTATTTGTATATGTGATCATCCCAATGGGTGATCAGTGCCATGAACTCCAGTTTTTGTTTTTTATTTCCACATACATTCATACAATTGGTATGTTATCAGTTTCTGCTTACTCTAATTGTACAAAATTTAAATTTTGGGTTATTTATTATTATTATGCACTCTAATAAAGTATATAGCCTTCCCATGGTTCCACTCAAGACTATTGTTGCTAGTAAAAATCCTCTGGTGTAAAGGAAGGTGTGCCTAATGTCATGTGGCATTTCAAATTAGACCTTGTGATTTAGATGGGGATGTTATAGAACTCGTCCTTATACCCACCTACCTATAGTCTCCCCTATGTCAACCACTAAACACTAATCACATAAATTATCAATAACAACCCGCAAACAAGTTAACAAATAAAGAAATGATCATATACCTTTTAAATCATGTTTGAGGATCAGTTGTAAAATAATCATTTTTCTGAAATCCATTTTACAAACAATTAATATACTAAAATGAGTTTAGAATAATAATAAAACCATTTAAAACTGTCTTTTAATAATTATTTAGAAAAATGAAATCCAACATCAATTTAATGCTCTAATACTTTCTTTTTAAATGTTATAAACATATGCAATTACATATATATATTTATAAACATATGACAATTCACATATTCACATATTATCATGTGAATATGTGCACAAGTTTCTATATATATATATTATCATGAATATGTTTATGAATGCATAAAACTACATAAAATGTTCAGAACATCAATTATAGGTGAATCACATAAGGTATAAAAAAATAAACATAGTAAATTTATTTACGTAGATAAATTCAAAACATTTCACCACTCAACTCACAAATTATTTAATAATAAATATTTAAACTATTAAAAATAACTTTTAGGAAGCCAATTCATCTTTAAAACCCATAAAAAATATTTTGTTATTCAAAACAATATTTTAATTTCAGGTGCAGATCAAAAGAAGATCAAAATGTCAAAAACACTAGTTCAAAATCATTTGAAATCACCTAAAAACATTGAATAACATATATATTTAATTTTAATAAATCAAAATATCTTTTATACATTTAAAGGAATCAATTTAAAATGCTGAATCATATGCAGTATATTAAAGAAAATCCAAATCATGGAATCTGTCACGACCTGATCCATACCGAGGCTTCAGCCGCAACTACCCCAAGCCCGCCTCCATAGGCCTGGGGTGACGATAAGTACCAATGGCACAAAAAATCAGCAAGGCATCTACGTAAGTACCAAAAAACATGGAAAAAACTAAATAAATGAAAAAGTGTAGAGTGAAATGGAATAAAAGATGAAACACTACTATAAATAAACCAAGCATGCATGGACCTCTAAATAATACAAGTACGGTAAAGTAAAATGAAAAGAAAAGGGGAAAAATACACACCCAACCCGAAAAGAGTCCCAACCTGATAGAAACTAGAAAAGTAAAATAGCTAAGGGATCCCCTCTATGAGAACCCAAGATAAAACCACCGTATGGGGTCCCAACACCCTGTATCCCTAAGCTCCTCTGATGTCACAATCAACCTGTCTATTGTCTGCAAAAATCACAACACGTGCATGGAAAATCCTTGAAGGAGTGAGTATAAGCATACCCAGTAGGAAGCCCAAAATGGAAAAGGGGGAGGAGTAATAGATACACTGAAGAAAAAAGTATTAGATAGAACAATGTACAGTAAAAGAGTACAGCTCAAGCCTACAAGAGAGTAAAAGTAAACTCATACAAACACAATAAGCATAAAACGATGAGAAGATGAACATATCTTCAATTCTTTTCTACCTATAGTAGAAGAGTATACTCACCCAACCATGAAAATATAGACAGAAAAAGCATGAAACATACCTAACAGATCTTCACCTCTTCTGGAATGAGAGTAACTCAAACCCAAGGAGTTGGTACCGAAATAGTATATGTATATATATTCTCAGTCAAAGAAACAAAAACGAAAGAGTAAGAGGGTATCCATCACACAGATTATCCTAAGAAAAGGTTCTCCAATAGTTATATAAGTCCAATAATGATGCCAACATCCCACACATCTTCCCCTAACACATAAGTCAAAGGGACATAATCACCACACCTTGACACTATCTTCTTCGGGAGGCACTGACTCACCAGCACAATTTTAGGTCGCGTAACAAGGATGCATCATACTGGGGAAAGTGTCCTTCTTTTTAGTGAGTCCAAAGGTACATCATAACATGTCTCATCAATTTTTTTTTCATAGTTTAAGGATCACAATTTCATAGTAGAGGACTCACAATTTAATGCTTCAATCCGAGGGTGCTCCAATCTAACAGTAGCTATAGAGGACCCACACCCATGATAATGGGGGGTTCTGCTCATGTTTCATGGGGACCCACACCCTGGTACAACAAGGGGTTCCACCCAGGCCATCGAGGACTCACTCCCTAATGTGCCAGGAGGTTCTACTCGAAAGGTAGAGGACCCACGCTAATGTTGATGGGGGGAGGGTTCACTCTAATGTCATCGAGGACCCACACCCTAGTGTGTTAGGGTGGTTTCACTTGGAAGGTAGAGGAACTGCACCTTGGCATCACCATGGGGTTCCATTCTAGGCCATCGAGGACCCAAACTCTAGCAGTAACGGGGTTCCACTTAGATGTAACTATCGAGGATCCTCACCCAAACTGATAGGGGGTTCCACTCTAGAAGAAACCTTTGGTGATTATTCTTGATCACAACCACCATTGAGCATCACCTTAGATAAGATTTTTGCCTGAAAAAGCTCACACCATATCTCTAAATCCACTACGGAGGGCACTAGCTTGTTATACGCAAAAAAAAACTCCATATAAGCTACTCAAGAGCAAAAATCTGAGTCCAAAAAAGGATATACAATAGGTAGAAGATTAATGAAGAGGTACACAGTGTGTATTGTGCCCACATGATGTGTGACCCTGCCTGGTTTCATAGATGCATACCTATTCATACTCAGGTACTAAACTATGAACAAGTACCCCTAGGAATTCTAGTATACTCCTAGAGTATATCCCCCATCTGGTCAAAAGGATAGAGAGTGCATGATGCTTATCATTTTTTTCAAGGAAAAACATAAACATACTAACATGCCTCATCAAATGTCTTCAAATAACAAAACAGATCACACGGTTGTCATCATTGTAGAAAAGTACACATTATCGGCAATTCATTCACCCAAATCAGAAACCTGATGAAGGTGTTTCATTTCATAGCATTTTGCATGAATTGTGCCTCATGGGGCCCACATATCACTCCATGAAATATATATACGGATCACACCATTTCGATGCTCACATAAATAATAATGGGATCGACTATTCATTTGATCAAATTAGACACCCATTGAAAAAACACATTTCCCTACATCACACCCGAATCGGGATTCATGGGGCACATGCCTTGTTCCTGAATTAAAATTTTCAAACTCTCCTCAAAACGTCTGCCACAACATTAGGGTCACAACGCCGCTGACTACACGCCAAGTGGACATCACATGTGAGAGTTATGGTGGGTAAATTTTTTGATCATAATAATAATATATTGCTGTTATTTGGGAGTTTCCTGGACTCGATCCACAAACCCAAGAATGGTCTCAAACATTGATCTTAAAAATAATGTCTCGAAGATAGGATCAAATTGCCCCAAACGACACATTAATTGGACGCCACACGGGGGAGTTACGACAGATTAACCGTTTTAATAATAATAATAATAATAATAATAATAGTAATAGTAATAATATTATTATTATTGTTATTATATTTAATTTTTATTTAATAAAAATTATGAATCTCCACCCCCCTTGTCTGTGAGTCTTCCTCCCTCACCCGCTCCGCCTGCAGTCTCGGCCAGCTGCCTCCCGCTCGGGCCGCCTGCTCGCGCCGACCCCTCTTGCTAGAGCTGTTCCGAACTACCACTGCATGCCATGGAATACTTCTCATATCCAGACTACACCTCATAGGAAAATGTCTAACCACCTCTCCCTACCTCTATGGTCCTCCTCACCAGACCGCCTCCCGCTTCCGCTCGCTATTGTACCTCCGATCCAACTCAAAATGAAGAAACCAATGTAGACTTGGATTCCTTGGGCCCAGATCTACATAGATACTTATCTCACTTGTCACTCCATTAATGTTTCATCGTATCAAAAAGCAGACGATGAAGAATGCATGAAGAATGGAGGAAAATAGGGATCGATCAATGGTTATGTTAGTTTGGATGTTGTCGTTGATGTTCAAGGACAATACATTTGACAACGAACAAAACATAAGATTCATGAATTTCAACATGGGATGCAAAATCCAAAAGAAAAAATCAGACCTGGATTTAGATCTATTTGTCATCGATGAAAATTCCCACCAACCATTTTTGCATTTACCGCACATTGATCTACTCAGATCTACAATGCCTCTTTGATCCGTCTAGGATTCAACATTTATCTTCCAAATGAAGGAAGGGAGAATGCTCTGCCATGGGTGGGAGGTTTATGGGACAGAACCTACTTCATTTTTATTATTTCCTATTAATAGCATTAAAATAGGTCACCCACCAATGGTTACGGGATCAGAAAATCTTGCGCCCTCTCACTTTAGGTCTTGCTTAGGTAAAACACTACATTAAAAACCCAATGGTGGTCTCAGATTCCCAATGTGAGTCCCCAAAAAAGAGTTATTTTAAAAAACATCTAAAAAAATATTTAATAATTTTATTTATGATTACTTCCTCACTGAAATTTTTTATAGAAGATATGGGCCGATAAAAGTTATGCCCCACATAGGGAAAACTATGTGCTTCGAACTCAGTAGTGGCCTCATATTTCTAATTTGGTCAATGGTTTAATAGATATCCCTATTCATTAATTTTATTAGTATAAAATATACTTAATATTTTAATAAAATTAATTTCGAGTACATCAGGACTTAAAATCTCACGCTGTCTCAGCGTGTAGCTCTAGAGATATATATAGAAACATTTCAAAGTCTTAAAAGGAAAAAAATGGGCTCCTACATCATTACCATATTCAAAGATTTTCATCCCTAAAAATTAAAAACTATGAAAAGAGGTGGGAAACTGAGCCTGAACCTGCATCTTCCATACACAGGGATGCATAGTAAAAGGAAAAGTGTAAAATTCCCTCATCACAACCTCTTTCATCAAGGCCAAAATCACTATTTGTCCCTAAAAAGGATGACATGATTCCCTTCTTCAGAAAATACATAGAGTGAATCTCCTAAGGATGTCTGGTCATGCAATATCTCACAGTCGCTGTCTCGTAACTGAGACTCTCTCACATGCTCATGAAATGAAGGATTCGACACCATCGACTAAAGAAAAGTTATACCCTCCTACTCTGCCAGGGTCTTCTATAGGGAAGCTAACTGCTGTAAAACTTCCCGCACTAGGAATGACTGGGAATTACTACACAGGCCATCTACTAAAATGTTTCCCTTTCCCAAAGTATATACTATCTCGAAATCATAGAGTTACGGGAACTTCAACCAGTATCTCTGCCTTAGGATCTAGTCTCTCTTGGTGGATATGTAAATAAACCTATAGTGGTCTTAGTAAACCACAAAAAACTATTCCAGAATGTAGCATCTCCACATTCAAAGGGAGAAGACTACGAATTCCATCACTAAGTAGTGTTTCTCATAGTTCTTTTCATGGCTTATCAGCTACCTCGACCTGTATTCAGCAACTATCTATCACTATATCAAGGTTATCATTGAGAATACAAAGGTACCAATGAAAAATGAGAGTGAGTAAACTCATCCAACCATGTGAATCTATACATGGAAAGAATGTGGAATAACCCATATGTCTTTTACTCTCCTAGAAGGATAGTAATTCCAAACCAAAAACTCTACCAAAACCACTAGCTACATACGAAGAAAACATTTTCAAGAAGGATAACTCCACTTGAAATTCTAGAACCTACTCTGAAACTCTATCACATAACCTTTCCCGGAACACACAAGTCAGTGGGACTCATCCAACACATGTCAATGCTACACTCTTTGGGGGGAATCGAATTACCCTCATGGTTTTTATTGCTTCACAAAAACACGTTTCGGTGTGGGAAGAACCCCTATTCCTCTTCCATTAAAATATATGTCAAAAAACCTGGGCATAGTGTTACACCAGTGCTCTGTTTCACCCTGGTAAAACCTCAAGAATGAATCAGGGAGAAAAGTATACCTCACACTATGTCTAAAAATTTATACTACTAGAAGTATAAGTGAAATAGAGCATACTTATTATCATCTCATGCACTACAGGATCATGGAAATTTAAATATTTCAGCTATCTACGGTCCAAATGGCCAGCTCCATGTGCCTGACATGGGCCACCAGGTAGTGACAGTGGAAGGATATCATAGCGATGTCCACCACCCACAGCTCATTTTACTCCAACTCTAGCACCAACTCCCTGGGGACCACCCTATCCCCGCCAGGGAAATTTATGATTTTGGTGTTTTCTATGTTATGAAGGCCTATCTCTTATCTGAATTCACTCCTCAACACGTCATGTTGGGTAATTGAACACCATGTGACCTCACCCATCACAAGAATAGAATCGTCTCTCACTGGGTTATCCCAGTGCTCTACATTTTACCTAACCATATCCCCAAGTCTGATGAAGGGTAGGTCTTCTACATCGAGACCAGTTCAACGGATGTCTACTACCTACGTCCAAAAACTCATCTCTTTTGCACCCACTACCAAAACTAGTTATCTAACATCCCTCTAATAGAAATATTTCTGTCCATAATGATGGATCTAGCACTACAAAATAGGTTGGGATGCACATGGGTACTATACAGGAACATATATCTCTATGGAGTCCTTGCTCAGACATCCATGCCAAGAAGTAGTCATTTCGGATCATGTCTAGAGAATACTGTGTAAGGTCTGTGAAACTAGAAGTGTGTTATTCCACTATCATCCCTCCCGGCTGAAGCACTAAAAACAACTGAATTCCCATAAAGCATAATCATGAGGTCTAGTACTCCTCACGGAACAACTACTAGAATTTGTTCCATGAGATCGTTGTCTCATCATGCCTCTAATTAACCAAGATCCACCAATGTCCAGTTGTTTCGTGGAATAGACTAGCTGAAAAATACAACATATAATCTATTAGGGTTGAAACAAACCTGAATATCCAGACCACCAACTCTATAAAATCCTCCGCTACATTAGGATCTGGATCAATGTAGAACTTCCACAGTCTCTGATGCTGGAACTCTCAGAGTATGCTCAACCTGCACATGTCCACAGCCTACTCTACTAGAAATATCTACTACTAAACAGATGGATGTACTTCTACCTACCCACATGGATGAAGGAGATCACATGATGGACACTAAACCGAGGATTCATCGCCCACAGGGATATCATCACGAACCAGAGCTGGTATCCTTGCTGGCTGTCATCGCGGTGGAATCCTAAATGTTATCAAAGAGTACCATAGTTAGATGAGAAAACACACACACACACACACACACACACATATATATCTATTGATAACCAAAATGGTGATCTTACTCAATAAGTAAAGTCAAATAATCAATTCTATGTGATGAATATACCATTAATCCCCACAATAAATTTCAATGCTTGACAAGTAGACAATAAGGTAGTCAAGGTCTCAGTGAATGGGTATATCAGCTACCACTCCATAACTAGACTCACTTTCCTGAAAGTCACACTCTATATATGTTGAAATTGTGTCCATTAAACCAAGAAATCCCTGTTAATGGGAAACATATGAACAATGTCTTAATGAATGAACATCCTCTAATACTAATTTTTTATGAACCGACCCATGTCGGGGCTTGAGACACTACTACCCCAAGCCCGCCTCCATAGGCTGGGGGGGGGGGCATGACAAGTTTCTAAGGCAAAAAAATCATGGAGGAATTTTGCTAAGTACCTATACACATTCACATAAACAACTCAATGAAAAAGTTTAGCGGGAAAAGGAAAAAAATATAAAACGCTACTATAAATAAACAAAGCATACATAGACCTCAGAACAATATAAGTATGGTAAATTAAACTGAAAAGAAAAGAGAAAAAATACATACCCAACCAGAAAAGTGTCCCAGATAGACAGAAACTAGAAAATTAAAATAGCTAAGAGATCCCAACTCATGGATCCCAAGCCATAGCCACTATATTCGGTCCAAGCACCTCGTATCCCTAAGCTCTTATAAAGTCACGATCAACATGTCATTGGTCTGCATAAGTCATGATACATGTGGGAAAATCACATGCAAGGGTGAGTATAAACATACCCAGTAGGACTCCCTAAAAAGGAAAAGTGGGAGAAGTAAGAGACACACTGAAGAGGAAAGCAGTAGATAGAGAAAGGTAGAATAAAATAGTATAATTCAACCCAACAAGAGAGTGAAAGTAATCTCATACAAATATAAGTACCTTAAAATAGTTTTAAGATGAACTTATCATCGATTCTTCTCTACCTATAGTAGGATAGCATATTCGTTTGACCATGAGAATATAGAAATGGAAATCAAGTGGCATACCCTGTGCGTCTTCACCTCTCTTGGATGGAGAGTAACAAAAACCCACAGAGTGGGTACTCAAACATGATATGTATATATATTCTCAGTCATAGAAGTCCAAATAAGATAGTTAGGGGATCTCCATCTCATAGCTCTGTCCATGAAAAGGGTCGCTAAGAGTTGCAAAAGTCTAAAATGATTCCCATCATCCCACACATATGTCCTAAAAACAGAAGTCCAAGGGACTCAATCACCATACCTTGACACTATCATCTTGGGGTGGAACATACTCGCCCACATGGTTTTAGGTCACGTCGTAAGAACATATCTTGATGAGGAATGTTTCTATCTTTCTCATGAGTCAAAAGGTATGCCAAAAAACATCTCATCAATATTTAGCATAATTGAGGGATCACAATTTCATATTAGAGGACCCATTCCCTAATGCGTTGGGAGGGGGTGGTCCACTATAATAGTAGCTGTAGAGGACCCATACCCATGATGATTGGCGGAACCACTCTAGAGTCATAGGGGCCCATACCCTGGTACAATAGGGGGTTCCCCTAGTCATCGAGGACCCACACCCTAATATGTTTGGGGGGGGGGGGGTTCACTCATAAGGTAGGGGACCCACTCCCTTGTATATGGGGGGTTCCACTATGACGTCATCAAGGAACCACACCGTAGTGCGTAAGGGGGGTTCCACTAGGAAGGTAGAGGACCCACAACTTGGTACCAAAAAGGGTTTTCACACTAGGCCGTCGAGGACCCTCACCCTACCTAGTAGGGGGTTTCAACTCAGAAGTAACTATAGAGGTCCCACACCAATGCTTACAGAGGGTTCCACTCTAGAAGAAGCCACTAGTGATTCTACCTGATCATAGTCATTATCGAGCATCACCTCAGATAGGAATAATGCTCAAAATATCTCACATCATATCATGAAATCCACTAAGGATGGTACCATCACATTGTACATGAAACAAAACTAAATACATGATACATGCGGACTAAAATCCATGCCCAAAAGAAGGATATATGAGAAGTAGAAGATTCATGAAGATGAACATGACATGTAAGGGGCCCACATGATGTGTGACATCGCCTTTTCTTCGGGACACGTACCAAGACATACCTAGGTACCTAACTATGAACAAGTACCCATATGTGTTCCAGTGTACTCTCAGAGTAGATGGATCATCTGGATAAAAGGCCAACGATCACACGATGCAGGGTTTCTATCTGAAGGGAAAAAACATATACTTACTAAAATTACTCCTAAAATGGTCCCAGATAACCTTATAGATCTCACCATTGTGATCCTTATGGAAAAGAGTTTAGTATAGACTATTCATGTGCCTGAATATGACACCAAGTGAAGAGGATTAATTTCACTGCACTGTACATGAATAATTCCCCTTGGGGCCCACATCTCGATCCTAAATAAATATACGGATCACAAAATTATGATCCTCACGTAAAACCACATAGGATCGAATATTAATTTTTCTAAATTGGATGCCTGTAAAAAGTCACACGTCACTGCATCACGCATGAACCGGGCTTCGTGGGGCCCACACCTCGATCCTGAATTTAATTTTCCCAAATAGCCTCAAAACATCTTCCATAATGTCAGGGTCAGAATAATTATGATGTCAAGTCAATTTGATGTCTCATGAGGGAGTTTTGGTAGGTCAATTTTTTAATAATAATAATATATTATTATTATTATTTGGGCATTTCGTGGGCTCGATCTGGAAAGTCAAGTAAGGTATCCAACATTTGTCTTAAAAATTCCATCTTGAAGGCAGGGTCACATCGCTGATAACGATGCGTCTATTGGACGCCACATGTGGGAGTTATGGAAGATTAACCACTTTAATAATAATAATATTATTATTATTATATTTAATTATTGTTTAATAGAAATTATGAATCTTCTCCCCCACATGACTATACGTGAACCACCCCTCAGATGCTCCACCAGTAGCCTCCTCAGGACGCCTCCCGCTCAGGCCGCCTACGTGCACCAACCCCACTCACTGGACCACCCAGCTCGTGCTGACCCCACTTAGTGGAGTTGTGCCGGACCACCACCGCACACCGCAACCTGCTCCACCTAGCCAGGCTTCACCTTAGAAGACCACCTCCAACCACCTCCCCATGCCGCCGTGGGCCACCTTGTCGGAATAGGTCCGGATTCTCCTCACTACTACCCCTCAAATCCAACTCAAAATGAAGAAAATAATGTAGATCTAGAATCCTAGGGGACCAATTTACATAGATCCATTCTCCTCTCAATGATCCATTGTATTTCGTTATATCAAAAAGTAGAATATGAATAACACATGAATAACGGAGGAAAAGAGGGGTTGATGATCATGTTATTTTTTCCATCATCGTTGATGTTCAAGGACAACACAGTCAAAAACAGAAAAACAACTTATGATTCAAGAATTTAAATCAAGGATGCAGAATCTAAAAGATGGAATCCTACCTATTTTTTTATCCGTTCATCATCGATTAACATGCTCTCCAACAATCATTCCATTTGGTGCACTCCGATTTGTTCAGATCTGTAGTGCTACCACGATCAGTCAAGGGTTTAGTGTTGATTTTCTAAGGGGAAGAAGGGAGGAATCTCCACCATAAGAGGGTGGTTTATACGAAAAACCATAGGTCATTTATGTAATAAACTTTTTATAGCATTTAATTAGGTCACCAACCAATGGTCGTGAGATCCGAACATCCCACTCCCTCTCACTTTAGGTTGTTCTTAGGTAAAACACCACATTACGAACTCAAAAGTGGTCTGAGATTCCCAATATGAGTCCCTATTAAAGAGTTATTTGAAACAATGTTTGAAATTAAATAAATTTATTTAAAAGTTTTAGTTATAGCTAAATCATCGATTACTTTTTCTATAGAAGAAATGTACCACAAATATTTATTCCATGACTGTGATAATCACCATACTTCAGAATCAATGGTGGTCTCAGATTTCTAATCTAATAAACCATTTAATAGATATCCCACATATTTTGTTTGTATAGTATGAATTATAATTTATATTTTTATAAAATTAATTTTTTGAACGCCGGGCCACAGAATCGCAAACTGTCTCAGTGCATAGCTCTGGAAATACATATATAAATAATATAAATTCATACAAGGAAAAAATGGGGCTCTTTAGAATTTTCTATCTAGAATGTTCATAGATGATATGAAACCTACAATAATGGAAATAGAAAAGTGAAATATAACACCCTAGAAATATAATCCATATGATTTTGGAATTAAAAAACCGTATAGGATTTGGAAGAATTATAACCCAGCAAAGGGGGGTGAGAAAAAAGCAATGGAGGGAGGGAGGGATGGAGGGATGGAGGGATATAGAGAGAGAGATAGGGAATAAGAAGATATAGATCACTTTCCTGTATAGATTTCCCATTTAAATTATATAAAATGTAACTTGAAGTAGGAGGTTGGAGGAGGGAGGCGCACTCCCTATGGGATTCATGGCCATGAATGATGTATGAAATGAGAATGGGGAGTATTAGGGGGTCAAAATGGGAAGTGGGAAATTTGGTAAATTTTTATTTTCTAACTAGACAAGACATCACATGGTTTGGTCACGTAGTTTCCCAAAATATGAATCAAAATTTTGCCTCTTACTAGACAAGTCGAGGCATTTCACACGGTTGTCTTGCATAGTTTACGAAACATTGTTCCAACTATGAAAAAATAATTTTTCAATCACATACTCAATTTTAATGGGCATCGTATGATTATTACTAACATTGTGACATGCCATTTTTTTAAAACAATATAAAAAATTAAAATGAATGTCCCCACAACTCCACAAAAAATAATATAAAATATATAAATACATAAATTTAATTAATTAACGAATAAAAATTTCAGGGTTTCATAAAGATGCAAATACTAATTCTTTAATCAAACCAGAGGAATCACCTTTCCATGTAACATCTTATAACTCCAGTTTACAACACATATTGGGTGATTCATATAGGATAAAGTGTCCCCCAGATAAATATTATATCAAATCACATGTGAGGGGTAAGGAATATACCTCCTTATAGTATGTATATGAACTATATTATGCATGATATTAACCTTGGGAGTCAAAGAATGATGATAATACACTTCCCTAACTTGATGTAGTATCGCAAAAGGTTTGAAATAACAAGGAGTCAGCTTCCCATATTTTCCCATTCATTGATAATCTATCATTGGAAAGATTCATAGAAAAATAATATCACCTAATTAAAACTAAAATGGTCTCCTTAAATTATATAGATAGAATTTTTGAGACTTTAAGTAGTTATAAGGAACTTATGGACCATTTTTACCTACTCGGTCAGCACCTGGACAATACTTGGTCCAATTATTGAGGTTTTTACTATTTATTTCTAGAATAACAGAGTACAAAATGATTTCCATATAAATCCTTAAAGGATGATATATAAATATAAGAAAGATATTTATTGTTTTAGGATAATTACACAAAAGATATGTGATTACCCCAAGAGAAACTGAAATCCAAGATGCATGGTCAAATAATATCCTCCAAAATAAAAACATTCTAATTAAACTATCCGTCATTTTATGGGGGGAAAATAATTAATTAACATTAATTATTACACTAAATACATTTACAGTCCCTACTAAAACCTATATGTGATCCTTGGATCCCTGTAAAAGATTATATTATATAGGATTTCATCAAGTTTAATTAAATTCCTAGTATATATAATTCTAAGCTCATCGACTAAGGAGGCTTATTTAATAATTAAAACACATATTTTTCTCAATCAGATCCATAATTAACCAAATCATGTTTTGACTACTCAATGTTCTTCGTAAGTCTTTAATGAGGTCTACAATGAACTCATACCACCACCATTATAGTAATGGGAGTGGTTGATGCTTTCCTGTAAACCTTTGACACTCTAACATTACTGGTTGACATGTATGGAATCAGTTAACAAGAAATGAGATATCTTTTTAAACTAAATAATTAGAAAACAATATTTATTATTTATTATAATAAAATGATCAAATCCCTAAAATTCTCATAATAATAACATATTTACAATAAAATAATTTTTAATTGTATTCTAATATATCTTGTAATTATATCCTAAAATAATTATTTCATTGATTTATTTCATTCATTAGATTTATTAGAATTTCGAACACACAATAACATGGGTGTTTATTTTTTTCAGGCAATGTAGTAAACCTTATGTGTTAGAATCATATGATAAAAAAGATACAAACTGTAATAGAACATTATACAGAAGAATAAATTATCCCCTCTAAGTGATATGTAAGATTTTTTCATTTTCTATACAGGAGAAATTAGATGATATGTAATATCTACTCCATGGAAAAAAGTGTTAAAAAAGGAAAATTCCTTTAATGAAGAAGATAAACGGCCCATACACAATATTTAACTCAAATGATTAATTTATACATATGGAACTCAACCAGGCATGTATGATTTTTAGCTGGATCCATAAGTTATATTTTCATTTATATTGATAAGAAATTTCGAGTTGTGTGTGAATAAATAATAAATCCCATAGGATGATTATTAACAAAATATGTACTTTCAATATCTAATCATATTAACTAGTCTGCACCATATTCAATGTACGATTAACACTTATAGGCCATGTAATACTTAATATTAACTTCAAAATTCATCCATGACTTAATTTGTATGCTTGTGTGAGATTAAAATCACATTTTCACAAGTAAATTTATCTCCAACCATAAATTTAAACTCTATATTCTCCTTATCTTCCCAAATCAAGAAATTCTCATCTAAAGCTCCGATAAAACATCTATATAGAAATTAAGGGAAATTGTAATTGTTTAAAAGAATGGTAATGATGGGAATATTCATTTATTGACCTTAAAGGGATAAATCCTTACCTCTTGGATGATCTAATTGGAATAGTTCAATGGATAGATGTTGTGCAACTTATTTTCTCATTTTTGAGCCTTAAAAAAAGAAATGGGGGTGGAATATATATAGATACAAGCGGAATTCACTATTAGGGGTTCACCATGATGGATTTTAATAAAATTATATATACATTTAATGGGAAGAATAATTGTATACTATGTTTATTGGTGTCCATGTATCCTCCATATATTTTCTATTTTGACAATAGGGATCTATTGAGCTCCCAATAATGGTGAAATAATAACTCAAGGGGAACTACCTAGATGAAACTAGATGATTCCAAAGTCTACACACAATTCCCTTTTTAATTCCTTGTTTGATAATTAGAGGAAATGGGAGGTCGAGAACATGAGGTGCGTGTTTGGGCTTCACACTTATCATTCCCCCATTTCCATTAAAATAATAAAATCCATTTTCTATCACACCTCTTAAGTTATTGATGTATGATTTACAATGGTTTTAGTATCCTTCATGGTGTGTGAAATTATGATTATGATCTATTGATGCAGTGATCGATGTACTCTCAATTGAAGTGCTTCTTTCTCTCTGTTTTGTAGATAACGGTGGGAAAAGTACATATATGTATTCGGTATGATTCTCATTCAAATTAATTATGGTTTTGGGTAATATATAATTGATTGGTAGAAAATAATGAGTTAAAATAAGGGAAAAAGTGAGTTATACAATTGAAGCTCATTTATGTAGAATTTAGGGGTGTATTTATTCTTCATGAATTCATTCTATTTTTTTAGAAATATTAAGATTTTAATTATTTATTTAAACAACCGCACCTAATATCAATTTTTTCATTCTTATATTAAAAAAATTAAAAAGAATATAAACACGTGAAAGGGACCATGGCTAAATTATTTGGAACTTTGGAAACAAACCCACGGTTGGATCATTCATTTCTCTCATGGGGGGTCATTAAATGTTTTATTGATGATAAAAAATCATTTATATGGTTTTATTCCCATAAATTTTTGGAACCATTGTTGGGTAGCTGAGCTAGTCACACTCTATTTTTTTTACACTTTGTCAATATAGTTCTAGTTTTATAAAGAACTTCCAAATGAAATGGAAGTTTCTTTTTTCTCTCCCTAGATTTTTTATTAAATAGTGGAACTACATTCCCAAAAAATAAGAGGAGTTAGTCTATCCATTTTTTGTCACATGTATTCACTGAATTCTTTATCGAGATCAGAATATATCTCATCTAGTTGTACCTTGAATCTATGGTCAGATATATTAGTGAACTCTCAAAACAATTTCTATAATTCGAACATATAAAATAAAAACCACATAGACTATATTTCAATTCTTTTTTAAAATAATTTATCTAATAGGATATATATAAAAATTGAAAACATCCATTTACCTACCATATTTAGTTCTTAGATAAGGAAATCAAAGTGTAATAAGAGATACAAACTGAATAACTTTATGGAGAAGAAAAAACTCTAGACTCTTTTCATTTTTTATAAAATTTCCTTGAAAATTAAAAATATATAATTTGATTCATTATATTCAAAAATGATAGTATTTACTATTTTATATAAGGAAGATGAAGCTAAATAAGTGATTTTCATTTTTGAGAATATGTTGTAGGATCCATTCGAGTGGTCTACTAGTGCATATCGGTATGGTGGTACATTGTTCCACATCATTAAATATTCAATGTTTGAACCCAAACTAGAATATAAAACAAATATATTAAAAATAAACCCACCCATAATTTCCACCAATCATCTATTTAAAGAATAAGGGAAACATCCATTCATCCTCTTCATACATCTAAATGTTAAAAAAAGATACAATACAATAGAGGAGGACATTGAGCAATGTTTTCATTGGTATCTCCATATCCTTTGAATGGAAAAGGGAATTGGAGAAAAAAATAAGTGATGGTTTATACCATATAGTTAAAAAACCCTTTAAATTTGGTATTGCATATATTATTTCCTATTTCGAGGTTGTAAAAACCTAATACCTGTTTATGGATTGAAATCACCTTTTATTTATCTATATCTTTCTTCCCAGATTTTTAATTATTTTAAATAATGTTTATAGGTTTAATTTTTATACTTTTATATTTGTAGAGGATAAAAAATAATTAACATTAAAACCACATACATAGCCTTTATAAACCATTTAATACCTTTAAATAATCATTGTATCACCATAAAAATCAATGAATGACCCTAAAACCACTTTTAAAGCCCTAAAAAACCCAAACCCCAAATCCTAAACCCTTAAACTATAAACCCTACTACCTAAACCCTTAACACCCCATGTTACACCCTTAAAACCATTAATAAAACCTTAAACACATTTTGAAACCCAAAACACCCTTAAAACTAGAAAATAAGAATAAAACCTAGAGAATCATCCCACTTCATAATAACCATTAGGTTGTATCACTCCTTTACATTATCTTTTGTGCTTCCAAATATGAAATTATGTGTGAACCATTTATATGATCATATTTAAACCAAATAAGTGGATGGTAAATTGACTATTTTAGGGATGAAATACCATCTCATCTAAGGTTTACATGTTTTGTTGTTTTTTTATTTTAAAGTGTTTTTAGAGATTAATTAATCCTAAAATGAGAATACATTAGGAAATGTATATTGTCATGGAATTTTTTGAAAATATGATTAATTTGAGAATATGTGTATTAAAATGAATTTTGATATTTTAATTACTCTCTAAATTGAAATTTTAACATTTCATAATCTTTTTTCAAATTTCAAACCATTGGGCGCAGATGTTATCTAATTTGAAACTCACATAACTTAGATGTTTCCAATGCTTTTGAATAAATTGTTAAATTTGTGTTTTTTTGAGAGTCTCTAATTCTTACATGTGACCTAACATTCATATTTCTTTATTTTTAAATTATATTATAGAACATGGGATGTGTTAAAATTGAATGATATATTATTTTATAATGATCACTTTAAATATCAACATCTCTTGAGGAATTCACACCATATGACCTATTCATAAGCCCTTAGAAGAAATTAATATACTATTAGGAAGACAAATTACAAGCTGAAGATCCAAACCTAACCTCATGTTGAGAAATATTCATGATTAAAAGAGACACAAGTGGGGGGTAAAGAGATATTTCATGGAATTCATGGAATTATTGTTTCAATGTTGAGAATATTTTAAGGAGTGCCATCAATTTTTGGGTAGGAATGTTTAAAAAACTGATTATAATAATTTGTTTCTATATTTCACTACATGAAAAAAGGAAAAATATAAAAAAATGCTTACCATAAAAAAATAATTATATGAAAATAAAATATAAAAATTAAGAGAAGTTGAAGAATAATTCATTGTAGTCTCTAGTTATGTGGACATTCATTATACGAATCGTCTTATTTTATTTTATCGTACTCTATTTTAGTCATTTATTTGGAATTCCTAAATGATAAAACTAAGTCTAAGCCACTTCTTACCTCACCGAGCTCAAAATCTCTCACCTTCGAACCTTTTCTCCCAAATCGGCCAAGAACCCTAAACCCGCGATGGAAAAAACTAAGCTTCCTACCGTTAGAGATGAAAGAGTAGAACCAAAAGCTAAGAAGCAGAAGACACAGCATGAAGCCAGTGGTAGTGAAGTCAGAACTAGATCGGGAAAGCGATCAGTGAATCATCACTTGCAGAATAGAGACATAGTAATCGAGAAGGAACTGTGCGCGGAATGGCTACTGCCTAGAAAATCGTTAGTACTCGAGATTCTTGAGGACCAGAAATGGGTGGATTGTTTCTCGAATAACAATGGCCCATACTACCCGAAGTTGGTAAAACAGTTCTATGAGTTTGTAACCTTCGAGGAATCTGAAAATGAGAATCGGGTAAGCTCTTTTTTAAATGGGAAAGAGATGTCTTTTTCTTCAGTAGAGTGGGCTGAGTGTTTGAAAGTACCACATGAAGGTGTCTCTGGGTACATATCAAGAGAAATGCCACCTAGCAGTGACATCATTGATTATGAAACCGCCTTACAAGAGCTGACCGGTAATGGAAATCAAAGGCAAGTGGTTGCTGCTGAAATGGATGGAGAGAATCGACTGCTCTTCAAGTGTGTTCAGCATGTGTTGATACCGAGGCGAGGAGATTTTGCAAATCTGAGATATCAAGATATCTATCTTCTTCATCTGCTAAGACATGGTGTGAAAATCAATCTGTGCAGATTGTTAATGCTTCAAATAGAAGACATGATTAGACCAAAGTCAAAGACTAATGCTTTATTCTTTGCTAATATGATTTCAGTAACGATAAAAGTGAAAGGAATAGCTGAGTCTCAGGATGAGACAGTTGTAGTCAGAAAAAATTTCTGCATCACCTCGACTGTTTGCAAGTACATGAAAATTAACTGGAACCCATCGAAGGGAGAATGGGTAAGTGATGATCAGAAGATATATGATAGGTTTAATCCTGTGGATCATCCCACAAGACCAAAGGATATGAGAGATCCGAGTCTGAGACCTGATGAAGAGGAACCTGTTTATAGCGATGAAACAGAAGAATAAGAAGAAGAAACTCCCATGGATGTTGGAGGAGATCCAGACTTGCCCCCAAGTCCTGTTGCAGAATTGGTTTATTCTTGGAAAGGAAAGGTAGAGGAAATTTTGTCTACTTATGAGGAAGACCAGTCTGTACCTCACCAAGAAGAAGAGGAAAAGGAAAATGTATCTGAATCTTATGTTTCTGGTAGTTTAAGTATGAGTCCTTTGATTGGAAGCTCAGCTATGCCTGCTGCTGAAGTAGAAAGAGATACAGAAGAAGCTGTACCTGTATCAGAAGATCTTCTAGTTGCTGTACCGATGGAACTTGTAGTAGAAGATTCTGATGAAGAGAATCCAGCACTGAATGCTGTTGTGACACATGAGAATGCACCCATTGAGGGGGAGCATCAATCTGTTCTTGGAAATGTTACAGTAGCTGTTGAGCTTGGAAACTGGGTATAAGACCCAGGGTTTATAGTCTGTGGATTGGATTATCCGGATTCAGATAATGAGATGTCTATGAATAGACCGAAGACCAATTATGATCTTGCTTCTGAGTTGTTGTCCGATAATGTGGTCAGATTTCATGATCTGAATAAGCTGAAAGAGGACCTCAAAACCAGTTTTGTTGAAGAAGTGAAGTTAATGGAAACCTCCCTTGCATCCTCAATTCAATCAATAATGACTGATTCTGTAGTCAGTTTGGCCTCAGTAAAGGGATCTGCTGCAGTTGTCCCTAATGATTTTGTCTCTAAATCTGATCTTGAATCCATGAAGAATGAGCTGAAAGAATCATTCAGTGTATCAGTTGCTGAGATGAAGCAAAGCTTTAATGAAGAAATGCAAATGTTAGATAGATCCTTCGAGCTCTCTCTGGCTTGTAATTTATCTTATTTTTTGTCTGAGCTTATGGCAGAAGTGAAAGAGTTCCAGACTCAGTCTTCTAGAATCAAAGAAAATCTTGAAGCTCTCAAGACATCAGTTGCTAATTTGGATTCTTATATGAGCTCCAAGTCTCAAGCTGACAAGGACCTAGCTTATGTGAAGAGTGTAGTAATCCAGTTTGTCTCGGTGTTTGAAAGTTTCAAAACCTCAGTGAAGGATCATGTTCAATTACAGGACTCTCAAGTTCACAGCCTAATCAGTGGTTTGTCTAAGAGTTTCAAAGAAACTGTTTCCTTCTCTCTTGGCCCTCTCACATCCAAACTATTAGTTGACCTGAATCAAGTTCGAGCAATGTTGAAGGAGGAGATTGGTTCTATTTCAACCAGTGGCTCTGTGGACTCATCAGAGTTGAGCCGAGTGGTGGTTTCTACAAGAGATTCTACTAGAGAAATAATGAAGATTGTTCAAGATTATATGAGAGAAGCCTCTGCCTCTCAGGAATCCATCAAGAGAAAAGTGGACTACTACTTCACCAAAATTTTCACCAAGCATCAACTCGAACACCACTTCAAGCTGATGTTGGAAAACATGAAGCTCCCTCCAGTAACTCAAGATTTTAGAGAACAAGTGAGCAAACTAAGACAATTGACTCCTGCCTTGGAGAAATTCATGGAGAACAAAGATGATTTCATCTCTACTATGGAAAGAGGAGGAGGAATTATTATGGATTTTCGAAATCTGTTGCTGCCTTTCTTGCATGTTGATGCCAGACCAGTCATCATACCTCCTGCTTTGCCTGCTTCTGCCTCAGCTGCTTCCACAGTCCAGCTGACTCCTGCTCAAGCTATTCGAAGCCTCACACCAATGATCACCCAAAGATCTTCAACCTACAGGCCTGACTCTATGTCAGTAGCTCAGCCTCCTTTGATCTTTTCTGACATTCCAAAACCTTCACCTGCATCCTCACCACCCGAACCTTCTTCTGATCCCAAAGGAAAATCTCACGTGGAAGATGTGGATTGATCCAGTGGCCAGGATTTTTCATAGGAATTCATTTGTATTCTGTTTCTGTACTTTCTGACTGCTCTAATACAGAAGACCTCATTTTACTTCTCATGTTTTATTTGTCTACAATATATACTTTCCCACTTTTTTATTATCACAAAGGGGGAGAACAAAATGAGAGAATGAGAAATATTTTCAATGGAGAAAAATAACCTTCTTTTCAATTTTATCTCTGATATTATTATGTTTCTTTTTACCTTCGGTACCTTATGATTATTACCTCTGATAACTTATGTCTATATCATACTATTTCTATTATCTCTGATTCTGTTTTCTCTGAGAAAATTGAATTCAAAATTATACTATTTACTATTATATTTTCACTATGTTAAATGCCCATATCATAAATTGTGATTATCAAAAAGGGGGAGATTGTTGACCTCACCTGTTTTGATAATCTCAATCATGTATTCATATGTGTTGAAAATCCCAATTATGTTTTCATTCTCTATGATATTTTTAAGTATCATTGATCTATTCTTTAATTCTTTCAAATCTGTGATCAAACCAATAATAATTTTTAAAATTGTCTTTAGAATATGTTAATCCTCATTTATCCATGTTCATACAAGTTATAAATTGATTCTAACACAATCTGATGTGTTCTGCATAAAACAGATAAGTAATCTGCCTATAGCTACTGATAAAGAGCTACCGGTACCCAGTCTACAGATAGACTTAGTCTACCGACAGAAAGAGTCACCGATATACTTAACACAGAGCTAACGATGTGCTTATTAATGTAAGCTACTGACATACAGACAACTACCGATACAAACATAGAGCTACCAGTGTAAGTATAAATAGCTACCGATGGAATAAGAGTCACCGATAGATGAAGCTACTGACAGACTCACAGCTACCGATACCGACGCATGGAGCTACCGACGCATGGAGCTACCGACGCATGGAGCTACCAACGCATGGAGCTACCGATAAACAAAGTCATCGATACAAGCATGTACCAACGGACGCATAGAGCCACAGATAGAGTCAAAGCAACTAATGACATTGAGCTACCGATGTCCAAGCTACCGATGCTGATTACCTACCGATCACTCGACTCACTGTTTGAATTTCTTTATTTCCTATATTTAATCTATCTAACGGTCATATCATGTACATTTTAATGATTTGTCAAATATCTGATAAAGGTTGTCGGATTTCAGGAACCCGTACCTCGTACCTGCAGAAAGGAAATCTTTTCTGTCCCCTGTTGCCCGTGAGATAAATACGAGAAGACTACGCTGCCCAACAAGAGAAGAGTGTGGTGGATGGAATATACCAAAAACACAAGAACAAAAAGAACACAGAAAAGCTCATAGACAATCAAGCATACTCGAGAAGTGTTCTGTGCATATAAGAAGAGCACTGAAGAACTTCAACCACTACATTTTCACTGTCTGTGAACCTGGAGCATACGACACTCTGTTTCTCAAACAGATACCAGAAAAGGACTCAGACTCACTTCTGATCGAATCCAAAGGAGTCCAGAGCTACACTGAAATCACCAGAACCATCTCTAAACTCTACATCTCTTGTTCTGTAATTTATTATTATACTTTTCGAGTAGTGTGTGTTATCTACTGTATCTAACACATACACTGTCTCCTGTACTTAAATTGGAGGATTTTTAAATCCTTACCAAACTCTTTCATTCTTTCTTTCCCATGAATAACAGTGGTAGAGGTCGTGTGTGACCTGGACAGCTAGGTGTTGTTGTACTGTTTCCAACGAAGAACAGTGGTAGAGGTCTTGGACCTGGATAGTTGTAAACTGTTGAACCCCGATCAAGGGTGTGGATCAATTTTATATAAACTTTTGAGAGGACTAAGTCTCGGCTTGAGACTGAACCTCTTGGTTACATTTGTTGTGCCATCTCTTTCAAAGTTTTATTCCACTGCTAATCACTTTAAAACCAATACATTTTTTAAAGTTACTTTGATAATTAAATTAGCAAGTGTTTATGTTAAGTGTAGATTAGTAAGTTAGTTTCAAAAGATAATCACACACTCCTGTGTTGATTAACTGGGAATTAATCAATCCCTTGAGAATCTAACAGAACCTCTACTTTAATATAAATTCACTACAGTTTAATTCATTATTTTATTTGGCGGTCTTTAAGACAGTGTTTTTTAAATACAGAAATATTAATTGGTACTCAATTCACCCCCCCCCCCTCTTGAGTAAACCACTCCGACCAACACATAGATACATAAACATCTATTATGTAAATGAACGATAAAATTTCTCATTACGTTTTTCAAAAATAGAACACTTCTCAAACATAACATACTTATAGCATAAATCTATAACCTAGTAATGGGAAACATAAGAAAGGGTGTGAATAAAAAATCTGTAAGGGTAAAGTAAGATATACTAATTAATGAACATAAATGGATATAATATTATAATAAGATTATGACAATATGAGTTTAAAAATATAAAATCATACTCATCAATTAATATATCATAATCATGAAACATAAAATAAATGTTTACTAAATCAAAATCTATGAGACAAAAGAGAATATAATTATCATTAATCAACCATGAATCATGAGAAAATATCATAAGAGTAACTAAAACATTCATGGAATTAAAATGAGAATATAAAATCTCTTTTTAGCAAGTTTCACTACCATGAATATCATTGTGGATAAATTTCCACAATGAAAATTCCTACCCAGTAATTTCAAACATTCAATTAGAAGTAAATTCTTTCCCATTTACTTTGCTATCACTTTGGATTTTATTAACTTCTTTATCTATAGGGAGTTTATCATCTCTTTCATCATTAATAAATGAATTGGAGGGATAGAACTTATCCAAACATCCTTCATTAATAATGTAACCACCCATAATTAGTTTATAAATGAAAAATCATTCTCATAATCAAAATTAGTTTATCTATATGCCATAATATCCTGAAAATATTTACAAATACATCAATTCTTAACCCATAGAAAGAAAATGTGTTTCATTAAAATTTAATTATAATAAAGATAAACCTTAAATATAAATAATAAATATGATAACATTGTATTATATCCTTATAAATTATAATAAACATCAAAGGATGTTGTTATAGAATTAAAATACCCTCAAAATATTGCTAGAACATTTCGTGAAAAAATACCCTTTTTATTTTTGAAATCACTTATTTGAAATATAAAATTTCTCAACATATTAAGGAAAACATTATCTATTGAAATAAAAAAGGAAACTTATAATTGAAACTTTGGGGAAAGGATTATTCATGATGGCAGGGAAAGAGCTTCATGCGGTGTATCTTCAGAAAAAAATCCTTTTACATTTTTTGTAAATATTCAAAACGTACCTCATTTAGAAAATGACAAGAAGAATCATTTTTTTTTATAAATTTAGACATGAGTACAAATAAATTTAATAAATCTTTGGAGAATTTTAAAAATATTGTTTAAAATATTTTTAATACAATATTGATATGGAAGAATAGATTCCGGACCAAAGAGAAATAATAATTTGGTTTTTCATCAAAACATCTTTTCTGTCTCCTGGGTACTTAAAGAGAAGAAAATGAAAGGGAAAAATGTTATCTCTAGAAATAAACATGGGGATGAATGGAAATAATATTTGGGAGATATAAATCTTATAATTTTTTCATTTGTAAATTTATTTATAAACAATACCAATAAAAAATGACACATTTACATAAAGCCTTTAATGTTGTGTTAAATTTTAAATTATAACCCCCTTGAAAGAAATAAATTACAATAAAGAATTAAATATTATAAACATAAGGATATTAATGATAAAAAATATTTAGGGGGATGTATATACTCCTTATAAAATAAGATAGATATATATTATCAAACATTCTTCAATGAAACAAAAATGAGATGAAGAACCCTTATGACTTTAGTAATTTTTAAAACAAAACTCACTAGAAGCTCAAAAATAATATTGTAAAAAACAAGAATTAAATTATTTAGTATTATGAAATAAATTTTTGTCAGTATATACACTATTTAAATAATAATTTTTTTGATAACATTAACACATTCTTTAATGAAGAAAAATTGGGATGAAACTCTTACGTCATATCGAACATGATTTGTAAGAGCTCAAACCTCAAATATAATAAATTTGGATTTATTATAATTAATAAAAATAATCCTATAAATACTTATTAAATTATATAATACCATATATGATCCAATTTTATTATTTCCATGTCTGTATATTAATAATTTTATATTAAAGTCATCATTTCGCGAGTTAAATGCTTGGTTTTTCGGGTATGTTTTTGTTCATCAGTAATATTCCATTCACATTAATCAAGGTTCATCCATATACAGAATGGTAATCGTGATATAAATACCATATATATTCATTATATATATATATATATATATTATCATTCATATTATGTGGTGATGAAAAATGAATGACATCACTTCATGAAGACGATAATCTATATGTACACATGAGTTGTGTTTCCAGTTTTTGATGGATGGAAAGAAATAAAGGTACATGGTAATTAAACATCCAAAAATAATTATTACATCATAAATATAATATAATTAAATTAAATCTACCTTATTAGAATCCAATTAAAGTGTAAATGATGAACAAACCACATCACTCTTTAGAGGTGGTGGTCCACATGTATGCACAAGAAACGTTATTGTTTACTAATGGATTATATGGTAATATTTTAAATAAGATATTATAATTAAAAATGACTAATTATATTATAAATAACTTATATAAACATTAAATACAACCTTGTGACCATCCATTAATGATGGTTATGGAAAATGAATCATATCACTATGTGGAGGTGGTAGTCGACATGTATACATGAGCAATACTTTAATTTCACATTAGATGGAGAATATATTGAAAATGATTATTAAAACATCATAATAAAATATAATTATATTTATTATAAAATATTAATAAATTTTTAATGTTCCAATAGGTTTATATAATGTGTAAAAAAATTAAATTGAATGAGTTTGGTTAAGATTTATACCTCCTCTTTGAGTGACCTACTATGGATTACACCGTAAGACTTGAAATATTGGGCTTATGATAATAAAAAAATCTCTACAATAAAGGAAATGATTATAGGAAGGTTTTTTATTTTGTATATGATGATATATAAGCCGAAAATTGTGTTAATAAGGGAGGAGGATATGTTCCTTTTTATAAGTGAGGGGAATGATACACAAGAAATTTATTATAATATTTCAATGATGAAAGCTCACTTTATTAGAAAAGTGGATCTAAATGGTTAGGTATTAATATTTATGATAATATTTATATCATATCCTCATAAAATAATAATTATAAAGGTTTAGGTGGAAATACTACCCTCGTCTCTTGTTTTAAGAAACCAAGTTATCTTTTTTTTAACCATAATCATGGTAATATAATTATACTATATCTAAAATTCAATATGCAAAAATAAGATGAACCTATTATATCTTATTATTATTATTATTATTATTATTATAGATTTTTTTTAAAAAATAATTATAATAAGTGATAGAAATTAAATTTGAATTAGTGTGAAACCCACAACGGAAACATATTTTAGAAAAATGAATCTTTAATCATAAAACGTAAATTGCTTACATTAATTTCATTATAAAAACAATAAAATGAATTTTAAAATATAAAATATAAAATATATTCTATAAACTTAAGTAAATAAATAATTAATATATATTAATTTAACTAATTTATTTAAGAACACTTTTGACACATACAAAAAAATTTAGGAAAATTTGTATTTATGCCCAAAAGTAAACTTATGCAAAAATCAATTATAATGATGATTAATATGTAATTAATTATATTATTTCAAATTAAAGTATAATTATGTAAATTTAAGATAAAATTCAAAACATAATGGGACTTTTAATTGAAAAGAATAGAAATTTTTTTTATAAAAATATGTATTTTCACTATTTATTGAAAAATAAATTTTTTTAGAAAATAAAAAAATTACCCATAAAGTAATATTAGAATAATGATTTCAAAAAAAATTATTCAATTTCTCGAGTAAAATTTATAAAAATTTTATAAATTAATTTTATTTCTTATGTGCATAAAATGCAACAAAAACAATTTTGGAAGAAAACACATTTTTCAAGCATACAATGATTTCACTGAAAATTGAGTATTAATTTATTTTTAATTAATCATTACATTTGAATTATTTAGAACAATTATACATGTTTTTTAGAATATATTTATTACTATTAATATCTTCTAATATACGGAAAAATTATAATGGATTACTATATCGCAGTTTCTATAGACCCGAGGTTGCTTATAAATAAATCTATCGAACACTTACAATTTATTTAAGTAAATAAATATATATATATATATATATATATTTTCTAAAATATTATGGGGAAATATTTTCCATGACATAAATAAATTTTATCCTTCAATTTTTTATATTGGCAATCAAAGGTTCAATATTTAAAAATACGTTTATTGAAACCCCAAATTATACAAAGGGACAATAAAACTTAATTTGAAAATACAAAGGGGAAAGAAAATTGTTATATGAAATAACACATTATAAATGTCCAATATAAGGAAAACATTAATGCGTTTTTAAAATATGGACATAGAGAAGAAGTATAATATCCAAATAATAATAGTTAATTTTATAGAATATGATCATGATAAAGATAATTAAAACGAATCCATAAATAGATGAGTGGTGACAATGACCATCAACTCCACAGAAATTACAATAAAGGGGAAAAAATTCATTTTCATGATTATTTTTCCTTTATTTGAGGAATTATTTTACTATGGAATATGAGAAAATATACTCACATTATTTTTTTATTTCATATGCATATTTTTATCCTTTAGTTTTTCATTAATCAATTTTCACATCTATCTAATATGTTACTCCAAGAAATCATTATTCAATATGAAATTTTCATGCCTAATTAACTAAAATTAACATTTAACAGATCAAAAGATACATAAAAGATTGAAAATTCATTCCTTCTCTCAAAATTATTTTACTATAAACAAAATGGATAACAGATGTTATCAAATATGGATAAATATTCAAATTATTAAACATTATATTACTCTATATATCCTAAAAAATAACACCCAAAATTAAATTTAAACCATTCAATAAAAGGATAATCTTAAAACTCTTCGAAAATATTTCTGGAAAAATTAAAAACCAATTTTTTTTTGAAAATTGTGATCATATATTTTCCTTGATCAAAAATAACATTTATCCCCAAATAATATAGTGTAGATATTATTGTAACACACCAATCATGTGCATACATGATCATATACTCTCATGATATATACTCTCATATACTATTATGAAAATATATATGCTTAAATAAATTAACTCGAAACTTATTCCTTAAATAAAGTCATGTGTAATATAATTTATTCTATAAATCCAAAATTTTAATAAACATGATCATGTATTACATAAATAACATTGTCCTAAAATCACTTATTAATCTCATGGTCAACAATGCTATCCAATTTAGTTTATTAAAATAAGTCTCCTATTTTTTCGAACTAAGAATTAGTTTCTGAACCTTAGACATATATTAAGGATTATATATCCCTCAATCATGTGTTTTCTAGAAATATAACTTTACCACTAAAAAATTTTCTATATAATATATAAAATTTGAAATATTCTTGTAAATCCGTAAAGTAATAATACTACAAAATAATCTGAAGATGTTTAATGATTCTTATAAGGAAAATATTAATAATAAAACACATCTATAACCAAATTCTAAAATCACAATACACAAAAACATCAATTATTCTACTTCAATGATTGAAATAGTGTATTTAAATTCTTGGTCTATGATTTCGCCCATGTATTAGGGTATTGGCTCAGATAATTATTAAGTTCCTTAAACAAAATCGATTGAACTAAAAATGGTAAATTTGGATGCCATTTATTTACCTCTATTAAACTCTTCAACTTTACTCAAAAATTAATTTATATATGCTCAAATTATTTACACATAAAACATATTTATGTTCCTTTGAGAAAATTCCCCTTTTTATTCTTTCTACATTCACATCATGTTGGAATCTAAAACGTAATTCTTCTATGACCTTTATGAAATATCATTTTTCACTTATTTGGTTCATTCAAAAAATCACTTGTGTTTAGGTTTCTAATAATATAATGAGATAGATGGTTGGAAATAATTTTATGTTTTTTCATTCCATATTCCATCTCATTTTATTTTTCATGAGTAAAATAATTGAATTTTTTGTCACATTAAGTGTTAAAATGATTCATCATATTTCCAACCATTAACTAAAACCAAAACCAAAGTTATAGTAACAAGAATGATTAATCATCTAATAATAAAAAATAATAAAAAATAATTAAAAGTATATCACAACCACAACACCTTATCACCAAATTTGAAAGACTAGTTTCGACCTAGGACATTTTTTCTAAATATCTACTTAAATACTTTATAATAGTTTATATAGAATATGTGAATTAACCCAAGAATATCTTCTAAGAGTGTCAAAATAGGTGCACATTATGGGCCCCTTAACGACTATAAAGACATTTCACTTGACCAAACCCTACCAAATAACATCAAAAATTTACTCTCCTCGTCCATGAATACACACTTTTTGCATAAATCTAACCAAGTATGTAAAATGATGTTATCCAAAAGGGGTTCCTCGATGAAGAGGTAATGTTATTCTTTGAGAACTTTTGTTTTATTTCATTCTCCACCCCTTAAATTGTTATTATATATTTCATATTTAGTAACCTCAGTATCATAAATATAATGTTATTTTTTCATCTTAAGGGTACAACCTGCACCCCCATATACTTCCATAAAATGGGATATGTAATCATCATTCATGTTTATGGAGGACTACCACCTTCCGAACTGATGCCACTCATTCTTCCATTACCATCTTTCACAGTTGGGAATAATGATGGATTTATATTTCATATATTATATAAATGATATTTTAATGAATATATGACTTGTTTAATTATTATATAACACATAAATTCATGATTTTTTTTTCTGGAAATACGATAACATTGTTTGTGGATGTGTGGACTATCGCCTCCTCAAAGTGATGCGATTCATTCACAATTTATGTGGAATTTATTAGGGGTCTTTTTAATAAATATTTTTGTTATATATAACATAAATATTATAATATATTATAAATATAAATATATATCATTTAATTTTCTTTCTATTAGTAAGATAAGAAAATGGTAGGGAAGTTGATGCATATGTATGACCTACGGTCTCCAGGGACGATGAATTTATAATTTTCTACCACCAAATTTTATGGATTACATTAAAAAAAATATATAAAAAATATATATGATAAATAAATAATGGTTAAAATTATGGATATGATGAAATTATGAGCAAAGTAAATGAAAAAAAACAAGTCAAAACATACTTGAAAAACAAAGCAATTAACACATGAAAATATTAAAAATAATAAAAGATTATTACCAAGAAGAGATAAGATGTAAGAAAAGAATAATATATGATATTAGAATAACTAATAGTGTTATATTTTAATTAAATAACATTCATAAAACAATTATATAGGATGTTAAATGGAGTTCATGAAAAAAGGAGCGCAAGGTAAGGTATTTTGTCATAAATTCCATTCCATTGAGACTTATTTTTTATTATTTCCCAATTCACATTCATGTGGTGTATATAATTCCATTATAAATATAATACCAAGATTAATTCATAATTAATTGTATTTTAAGCTTCAATTTTAATGATTTAATTCAAGGGTATTTGACTTCAAAATTAATGAGTTGTAACACCCCAAGATTTCATAGTATGTACTTCTTCAAAACAATTCAATAACTTGCACTACACGCAACACCAAGTTTAGGTGCACCATGACTTACCAAAAAATCCGTTGAAAAGAGGTTATGAATAGTATTAAGTAAATTTTGAACTTTATATAATACTTATAATTTTATAATCCATATTATGATTATCTTAGAAATAATGTAAGAAAAAATTAATTTTTTTCAGATAAAAGAAGAATTTTTCAAAAATGCACTTTTACCAGCTTTCAATAGTGAACACTTTTTAAATCCAATATTTTAAACTTTTATATATTCAATTTGACTAAATAAATTTATTCTTTAGAATGGGGACATAAAAAATTGACAATTTAACACCCCGATCTTCCATGATACGCTTCTCTTTGAATAATACAGTAGAGTGTGTTGTACGCAACTTCGAGTTCTACCACACACCACAACTAATCAAACTAGCCGTTATGAGTAGTAATAAATAATTTTTAAAATTTTATAAATTATATCTCTCAAAATGGACTTCATTTTTGGATTTGGAATATTTAATTTAGCCAAGGGTGAAATTTTGGTACCTTTCAGATAACTTTTATATTTTGATGAATAGTGAAAATTACTAAATTTTAATTAAAAAAAACTTTTTTAATCAAAATAATTAATAGTGATAAATAATGAATTTTAGTGGTTTGAAAGTATAAATAGAATATATTTTTACCATTTAATACAATTTTGGTCATTGGACATAAGTTGACAATTAAAACAGATATAAACAAGTGTCAATCTTTTGATATTTATCATATCTTAAAAACAAGCTTTTGATTTGACAGCGGAAATTAATTTTAAATTAATTTATGCCACTTCTATGTTTAGAATTTGGAAAAATGGATTCCATATTTGGAATTAGGATGATAAAATTGTGTAAATAGGTAACTTTTATTTTTAGACATTTTGAATAACTACTTCTGTAAATATTTTATTTACCATGGTTAAAGAGTAAATCCGGTAAATAAGGGTAAAAAATAATATTATACTAATAATAAATTATCCTAAAACGTTTCCTAATATTATTGGTGGATACAGTTCCGACCATGGGAATATTTGGGTCTATTTTGGGACCCCATGGAGCCACTTATAGGTGATAGGGATGCTTTATATTAATAAAGTTAAAGTAAATACAAAAATGACATAAGCTTATATATTTTAGCAAAACAATTTTTACATAGAGATATATATGTTAAATTTTCTATTATAAATATTAATTAGAAAGATAAAAATATTTCCTACATAATGGTATTTTATTTATAATATTTAGACATTGAAAAATTAAAAATATATATGACTCAATAATGATGCAGTATGTTCTTTATTAAAGAAAGAATCAAATAATAGTTATTATAAATGTTAGAATAAATATAATTTCACTGTTTTGATGACATAAAAGAATTTTATTCGTTAATATGACATGTTAGGATTGTATAAATGAATTTGGTTTGAATTAATAAAGTTTTTAGGACTTAAAAAAAATTATTGAGTAGTGTCAAAATTGACATAAATGAGTTTTTAAAACAAATAGTATATTATTAATTTATATTATATTCCTAAAAATATATGGTTCTTCCAAAGGATATATATAATTATTTGTGTATAATTAATGGAACACTTTGGGGTCTCTTGGATGTATATAGTATGTTTATTAACTATATAATATAAAAATACAAAGTGACATGGTAAATGTCAATCTAATTAACTAAGAGTTAAAACTAAAAGAAAAGGTTAATATAATGACCCAAAACTGCCTAAAATCTATTGGTTTAAACTATTTCGAGCCATACCCACCTTATACTTTGAATAATCCAGTTTGGAGCAATTAGAAACCGAATATGAATTTATTATTACTTAATACTTTATGTTTTTCCTAAAGAGCCCCTCCTCCCCCTTATAAAAGGACCCAACTTCTAACCAATTAGTCACACCTTCAAAGCCTTTTGGTTTGGACAACCTTTGCCAAAATACTCTCTCAACTTCCCTAAATTCATCCTAGAGGATTTAGTTTGATCCGAAATTCAACCTAAGGTGCCCTTTTGATCAAATCAAAAGGAAAAATCCGAAGAAGATGTAACATCTTCACCACCCTCTTTAAAGTTCCATTCTTATTCAACTTCTTCTTTCCTAGTTATTTCCATTCTAAAATAAAAATTTCAGTATATTATATATAATTTAATTTTATTATAATTATGGAACAGTCAAATTAATTATTCTATCCATCCCTTGAATGATATGTCACCATACGTGCGTACGTACGGCCTACCGTCTCCACGTTGTGGTGTAATTGTTATTCAATATATTATTTTTTATATGGGTATAATAATTATGTATAATTCTTTTAAATAATAAGTATAACATGATAATGATTCTGTATATAAGATATACCATCCAATTATATATTATTTTAATATCAAAATAATGATATTTTTGCTCGTGTGTACGTACGGATTACCGTCTCCACGACACGATGAGATTCATTTCCAAGTTCATCATTCATCGATGATTATAAAAATGTATATATTACTAATAATTATGTAAAATATGAAATAATAATTATACTGGAGATATATATATTTATATATATAAGTATTTATGTAATTATATATATCTTATTCACTTACTTCCGTTCAATACTATATGAAAACAGAAACAACGTTTATGCGTACGTACGGACTACCATCTCCATAAATGGTGTTTTCCATTTCATATATGTGTCTATTAAACATATTTATATTCTAAATATATAATATATATAAATCATGTTTTATATTCTGGAAGTATTTAAATCATGATCTATGTGATACAATTAGGAGTAACAATTTAAAACATGCAAGATAAAGAAAGCGATTATTACCCGAAATATTAATATACCATGGAAATTATTATTGGGTAGTATAAAGTCATAAATGAATAATGTATTATATCATAAATATTAATATGGTTCTGTTATAATTTAATAACATACTATAGTCTTCATACAGGAGTTAAACATACCCTCGACTAAAGGAAAGTGCAAGGTAAGGGGTTTTCATCTCACTCCTTATTTCCCTGAGATTCATGCCATATTGCCACTATTACCTTTTGTGTGGTGTATTTACTGCCCATAATTGTATTATTTATGTAATACACATTAATTGATGTGTATTTACATATTCATTGTATGATTTCTATTTCATGGGGTGTATGTTTCGTAAGTTACCAAATTGGTAAGGGTTTATTTCACAATCTCTTCATTATCCGAGGTTGTTTATACGTAATTGTCTACTGGGACCTCATTACCATCAACATCCATGTTTCTTAAAAATGTATTTCAAAACATTTTTTAATATTTACTAGAATATGGGTTAATGTCATTTATACCCTTGTTTGACTTTTTATAAGAGGTTTATAAAGGAAATTTTCCATCGTTTTCCAATCAAGGTCCTTTTTAACCTTTTCGACAGAATTAATGTAAGAATGTTTCTTTAACATATACGTCAGGTGCAGTTATTTTTCACTGTTATAAAATCGTCGAATCTTACCTTACAATATTATAAGAATATTTTCAATGAAAATGTTTTATTTTATAATTATGTGATTTTTAAATGATTTCAAAAAGAGAGAGAGATATTTCTCTCAAATATATGAAAATCCAGTGAAAATGTATACGTATTTAACGCAAGCTTAAAAATGAATTCAGAAAATATGAATCTTGATTGTGGTAGACAGGAAGAGATATGGTGTGGACCCATCATGTCTTTTAATTAGCCGAGCAGTCTCAGAATTAGTTATCTTGTTTTCAGAAGCTTTCATAATGTTTTCAGAAAAACACTGGAGTATATTTGAGCAATTTTAAACATAAGTATCTTCTAAAAAAATTTCACCAGTAGGTCAAATGAGACAAACTAGTGTCTTGTCAGGATGCCATGACAAAATCTTATTTGTAGTCTTGGCATGAAGCCTTGGCCACGTGGTTATGATAGTCTGGCATTATGCATTCCATCATTATGAAAGTGGTTAGGGATATTGAATGTGATTATTCGACTAGTAGAATATCCATATTAATAAGTAAATGGAATTATTTCATTTTATTTTTTCCATATTATGTTTATGTACAAGTTTAAAAGGATTTTGTTTTAGTTATACATCGCCTTAAATGTTTGTGTTTATTTATGAAAGTTTTGCTGTATTTCTTACCCTTACTGAGCATTTGAGCTCACCCCTTTCTATGTTTTATTTTTCCCAGGATTCCAAGATGTGTATTGTGATTGATATGCAGGGTTAATCCAAGGAAAAAATGACCTTCATAAAGATTTTTTATGTTGTTTTGTATGTCTTAAAGTGAAATGTAACATTCATGTATGTAATCTATTTTCCAAGACTACTAAACTAATCAGTCCTTCTGGACTTGATTCCTTGTAATCATGACAATCTATTAAAATAGTGCACCGACTCTGGGTAATTGGGGTTAGGGAATTACAGTTTGTATCAGAGGAAGTTTAGAAATAACTTTGAAAACTAGATTTAGATAAACTCTGATTAGAGCACATAGCCCTGAGATAGACTTTGAGGATTAGTATAGAAGAACTTCCTAGAATTTTTGTATTATGGAGATTTTGTGAGTTTTCCAAGAAATACATCCCTGTCTGGATAAGAATAGGTAGAGGCGGCTCTGACACAAATGTACCTAAGGGTAAAACCCGAAAACACCGCTTTGAGCTAGACTCGAATGGGAACTGGTGCATGACAATGGGCGTTGTTGCACTCTTGGTTACGACACTTCCGGGGGATATGCTTAGGATAATTCACATTTTCATTACAAACCTTTATGAAGGGCTCATGAGTATATACTTACTCAATGAAAACATTTTTATCATTATGGATTATATCCATAAACTGTTCAATTTGCATTAGGTATTTTACAAGTTTGGAATTATTCATTGCAATTCATAAACTGACCTAGTTTATGCTATTGTATATAAATGGTGCCCAGTAGAAGGAATGTGAACTCCTATAATACATATGATCCAAAGAATAATAAGGATCATTTCTTTCATGGTATTAATCCATCATTTAGAAGGGAAATAGTCTCCCATGTATTATCATCATATGAAGAAATATTATCATGTGTTTATAAGATAAGTAAATATTTTACTGAGTCTTATGGATTTGAAGGGAAGTAAAATAAGAAAAGGATGGAAGAGAGAAAGATGGATAAAGGGAATAAGGGAAAGAATAATTTTACCATATGTGATAACTGTGGGAAGAAACACCCTTGAACTTGCCTGAATGGAATGGGAGTTTTTTATAAGTGTGGAGAAAAAGGACACCATGTACGTGACTGCAAGGGTTAGAAAAGGGTTTCAAATGTACAATGCTTCATCTATAAGGAGTTGGGACACTACAAAAACCAATGTAAAAATCATCAAAGTATGAAAAAAATGATGTTATTGGATAATAATCAAGTTATGATACTACCACATATGAAGAGGAATGACTAGTGTTCTTATGTTGTTATTATAGAATTAATTTTTTTGAGTGTTGTATCAATAATATACTTGTTACCTGAATTATGGAGATAAATAAGGATTGTATTGTAGTACTATTTTATTATGGATTTGAAATTATATGGTTCTATGAAAAGTGACTTAATAGTAAGATACACTTTTTTGAAAATACATTGTTGAAGGAAAGGTAATCCTTAATATGGTCTCGATGATGAGGTAGTGATTTTGGAATAAGAGATGGTTGATTTGAATAAATTACATTAGATATTCTTGACTACCATGAAACTGATTAATGATTTGTCATTTTTTGAGTTTACAACATTTTTGGATAGAAGGAGTATATCAATTATTCTATAAGGAATAAGGGATCATGAATGTAATCAATAAGGTTTTATGGTAATTCAGGATGTTGCATTGTTTTAAAAGAATACATGATGAAGGTGTTCACATGTTATTAAATGGAAAAAAGGATCTTCATTGTGTTTACATTCCTTAAAAATATTGGACTGTGAGTTTGGACAGAATTATTTTGGATAATTCTAGTTCGAGATGAATTTTGGATTTCCATAAAAGGACAACCCAAAAGTCGGGCGGCAACCCGTTTCGACCGGCAAGGCCCCGAGACTTGAACTCGCAACCGAAGGGCGACAAGGGTGTATCACCTAGCACCGGCCCACGAGATGTCCTGGATTAAATAATGTAGTTTATTTTAAGAAGTTCTAGTAGATGAATTATAAATTCATTTTTTAACCCCAAACGAATAGGATAAATAGAATATTTTTTTAAGTTCTATTATCTTTTAAAGTGAAAGATGAGTTTGTGGTAGAAATTAGTTAAAATATGGACCTCTACTTTTCAAGTATATATTTTTCTTCTCCTCTTATTATATGAAGATATTAATTCTTATACTTTATTTAAGGGATCCTAAAACCAAAAATGTGTTATCCTAATACCTTATGTTTTGTTGAACCGATGGAATTTTAAATCATCATAGATTGATGAATTTAAAGACCTCAATTTTAAACTTGTTTATGATTGATAACCTCAATCACTACCTATAAATATTTACGTTTTCCTCCAATTATATGTCTCTAATTCCCACCAATGTTCTCCTAATAGAGATCATAATTTTGTGGTGACCCTTTCATTTCACTTTTCCTCTTATTAAGACTAAATTTTATTAACCAAAATTACGATGTGGGTTTTCCCACAAAGATATTTTCTATTTTCAACCTTTATTTTTGAAGAACAATATCAAATTGCGAGGATTAAATTTATTTAAGGAGGGAAGAATGTAACACCACAAGATTTCATAGTATTTACTTCTTTAAAACAATTCAATAACTTGCACTAGATGCAACACCGAGTTCAGGCACACCATGAATTTCTAAACAAGCTGTTCAAAAGAGGTTATGAATAGTATTAACTAAATATTGAACTTTATATAATCCTTATAATTTTAGATTCCATATTATGAGTTTCTTAGACATAATTTAAGAACAAATTAATTTTTATCAGATAAAAGAAGTATTTTTCAAAAATGCATTTTTACCAACTTTTAAAAGTGAACCATTTTTAAAACAAATATTTTAAACTTTTATATTTTCAATTTGACTAAATAAATTTATTCTGTATAATGGGGACTTAAAAAAATTTACAATGTAACACCCCATGCTTCCACAGTACTCTTCTTTTTGAATAATACAGTAGCATGTGTTGTACGCAACTTCGAGTTCTAACACACACCACAACTAATCAAACTAGCCGTTATGAATAGTAATACCTAATTTTTGAAATTTTATAAATTTTATCTCGTCAAATGGACATCATTTTTGGATTCATAATATCAAATTTAGCCTAGCGTAAAATTTTGGTACCTTTCAGAGAACTTTTATATTTTGATGAATATTGAAAATTACTAAATTTTAATTAAAAACAACTTTTTTAATCAAAGTAATTAATAGTGATAAATTATGAATTTGAGTGGTTTTAAAGTATAAATAGAATATATTTTCACCATTTAATACAATTTTGTTCAGTGTACATAATTTGATAGTTAAACCGGACATAAACAAATGTCAATCTTTTGATATTTATTATATCTTAAAAACACGCTTTTTGTTTTGAGAGCGGAAATTAATTTTAAATTAATTTCTGTCACTTCTGTGTCTTGAATTTGGAAAAATATATTCCATATTTGAAATTAGGAAGTCCAAATTGTTTAAATAGGTCAATTTTAGTTTTAGACATTTTGAATAATTACTTCGGTAAATATTTTATTTACTATGGTTAAAGGGTAAATCCGTTAAATAAGGGTAAAAAATAATATTATAATAATATTAAAGTACCCTAGAACTTGTCCTAATCTTATTGGTGTATACAGTTCCGACCATGGGCATATTTGGGTTTATTTTGGGACCCCATTGGGCTACTTGTTGGTGATAGGGACACTTTATATTAATTAAGTTAAAGTAAATACAAAAATAACATAAGCTTATATATTTCAGAAAAACAATTTTTACATAAAGATTTATATGTTATATTTTTTATTATAAATATTCATTAGAAAAATAAGAAAATTTCCTACATAATGGTATTTTATTTATAATTTATAAGCTTTTAAAACTTAAAAATATATATGACACAATAATGATGCATCATGTTCCTTATTAAAGAAAGAATCAAATAATTGGTATTGTAAATGTTAAAATAAATATAATTTGAAAGTTTTGATGACATACACGAATTTTATCGGTTAATTTGAAATGTTAGTATTGTATAAAAGAATTTTGTTAAAATTAATAAAGTTATTAAGACTTTCACAAAAATCAATTATTGAGTAGTATCAAAATTGAAATAAATGAGTTTTTGAAACAAATATTATAATATTAATTTATATTCTATTCCTAAAAATCTAAGGTTCTGTCAAAGGAAATATATCATTATTGGTGTATAATTAATGGAACACTTTTGGGTAGCTTTGATTTATATAGTATATTTATTAACTATAATATATAAAAATACAAAGTGACATGGTAAATGTCAATCTAATTAACTACGAGTTAAAACTAAAAGATAAGGTTAATATAATGACCCAAACCTATATAAAATCTATTGGTTGAAAATATTTCGACCCATAACCACCTTTGATATTTAATAATAAACTTTGGAGACATTAGAAACAGAATAATAATTTATTATAAATTAATACTTTAAGTTTTTTCAAAAGAGCCCCTCCCCCCCTTATAAAAGGACCCAACTTCTAACCAATTACTCACACCTTCAAAGCCATTTGGTTCATCCAACCCCTGACCGAATACTCTATCAACATCCCTCAATTCATCCCAGAGGCCTTAGTTTTATCATAAATCCACCATAGGGAGACCTTTTGATCAAATCAAAAGAAACAACCCGAAGAAGAGGTAACGTCTTCACCACCCTCTTTAAAGTTCCTTTCTTCTTCAACATCTTCGTTCATAGTTATTTCCATTATAAAATAAAAACATTAGTATTTTATATATACTATGATGTTATTATATTTATGGAACAAAAAAATTAATTATTCTATCCATCCCATGAATGACATGTCACCATACGTGCGTATGTACGGCCTATCGTCTCCACATTGTGGTGTAATTGTTATTCAATATATTATTTTTTAGATGGGTATAATAATGATGTATAATTCATGTAAATAATAAATATAATATGATAATTATTCTTTCTATAAGACATAACATCCAATTATATATTATTTTAATATCAAAATAATGATATTTTCGCTCGTGTGTACGTACGGATTACAGTCTCCACGACACGATGAGATTCATTTCCAAATTCACCATTCATCGATGATTATAAAAATGTATATATTACTAATAAGTATATAATATATGACATAATAATTCTGCCTTAGATATATATATTTATATATATAAGTATTTATGTACTTACATATATCTTATTCACATACTTCCGTTCAATACTATATGAAAACAGAATCAGCGTTTATGCGTACGTACAGACTACCGTCTCCATAAACGGTGTTTTACATTTCATATCTGTGTCTATTATACATATTTATATTGTAAATATATATGATATATATACATCATGTTTTATATTATGGATGTATTTAAATTATGATCTATGTGATACAGTTAGGAGTAACAAGTTAAAACACGCAAGATAAAGAAAGCGATTATTACCCGAAATATTAATATACCATGGAAATTATTATTGGGTAGTATAAAGTCATAAATGAATAATGTGTGATATCATAAATATTAATATGGTTTTTGTATAATTTAATACCATACTATAGTATTCATACAAGAGGTTAAATGTACCATCGACTAAAGGAAAGTGCAAGGTAAGGGGTTTTCATCTCACTCCTTATTTCCGTGATATTCATGCCATATTGCCACTATTACCTTTTGTGTGGTGTATATACTTCCCATAATTGTATTATTTGTGGAATACACTTTAAATTATTTGTATTTACATGTTCATTTTATGATACCTCTTTCATGGGGTGTATTCTTCGTATGTTACCAAATTGGTAATGGTTTATTTCATAATCTCTTCATTATCCAGGGTTGTTTATACGTAATTATCTGTTGGGACCTCTTTGTCATCTACATCCATGTTTCTAAAAAATGTATTTCAGAACATTTTTTAATATTTACTAGAATATGGGTTAAAGTAATTTATACCCCTGTTTGACTTTTTATAAGAGGTTTATAAAGGAATCATTCCGTTGTTTTCCAATCAAGGTCCTTTTTAACCTTTTCAACATAATTAAGGTAAGAATGTTTTTAACTTATACAGTGGGTACAACTATTTTTCACTATTATAAAATCTTTGATTCATCCGTTACAATATTATAATAATATTTTCAATGTAAATTTTTTATTTTATAATTATGTTATTTTTAATTGATTTCAAAAAAAGAGAGAGATATTTCTCTCAAATAAATGAAAATCCAGTGCAAATGTACATGTATTTAACACAAGCTTAAAATGATTTCATAAAACCTGATTCTCGAGTGTGGTAGATAGGAAGGGATTGGGCGTGGACCCATCATGGTTTGTAATTATTCAAGCAATATCAGAATTAGTTATTTTGTTTTTAGAATCTTTCATAATGTTTTCAGAAAACACCGGAGTATATTTGAGGAATTTTAAACGTAAGTATCTTCTAAAAAATTGCATCAGTAGGTCTCATGAGACAAACTAGTGTCTTGGCACGAGGCCTTGACAAAATCTTATTTGTAGTCTTGGCACGAGGCCTTGGCTACGTGGTTATGATAGTCTGGAATTATGCATTCCATCATTATGAAAGTGGTTAGAGATATTTCATGTGATTATTCGACTAGTAGAATATACATTTGAATATGTAAATGGAATTATTTCATTTTATTTTTTCCATATTATGCTGAAGTTCAAGTTTAAAAGACTTTTGTTTTAGTAATACATTGCCTTAAATGTTTATTCTTATTTATGAATGTTTCCGTTGTATTGGTTACCCTTACTAAGCGTTTGAGCTCACCCCTTTCTATGTTTTATTTTTCCCAGGATTCCAAGAAGTGTATTGTGATTGATATGTAGGGTTAAGCCAAGGAAATAATAGCGTTCATAAAGATTATTTATGTTTTTTTGTATGTCTTAAAGTGAAATGTAACATTCATGTATGTAATCTATTTTCCAAGACTGCTAAACTAATCGGTCCTTCGGGACTTGATTCTTTGTAATCATTCCAATGTATTAAAATATTGCACTGACTTTGGGTAACTGGGGTCGGGGCATTACAGTAGTGGTAAAAGTTATTTTAAAATCCCACTTTCTTTTCCGATTGTTAACATTATCTTGAAACAATCACTTTATTGAAATAATTTTTCCCTATACATTAAATTTATCTTAAATATCCATATTAATTCATGATTTATATGATTATTAATTCAGTATGTATATTAATTCATGATTATTTCCTAAAATTTGAACCTATTTTTACATACGGTGTTTACATTGAATGTTATTTGATTAACTGGGGAAATATTTGTAAATATTTATTCCTTACTCAATACATATATTTGATGATAAGGATTTTTTTTTAAAATTAAATAGATTATTCAATATATGAGGAATTATTTGTAATTTTATGAAATGGGTTGGGTACTATTTAATTTAAGCCCGTTGATTCATCAATAGTCTAATGAGATAAATCAGTTGGCCAAATCAGATGGGGTTCTACCCAGTATACTAAACCATCTTGTGAATGGCCATGCTCTTAAAGGTACCATGTACCTAAAAAACATGGAATCCAATAACTAAGCATTACCTTCCTTGAGAATTTATTTATAATTATTTTTTATAATATTTTTACTCTGAAATTAAAATCTATGGATGCATTTCATTCTCAAATTATTGATTAAATGGAATGTGTTTTATATTGTTTACCATCCCATATTGATTCTACCGTATCTCACCACGTATGTAAAGTTATTTAAATGTAATGTGTTTTTCGTTTTTTGCCTTTACATATTGATTATGTTTATTGACTCATGACATCTTCAACTGTACTTAACCATTAAAAAGAATTTGAGATCACCGTAATTTAGTTTCATTTCCCTATGTTTTAAAGAGGAATCCTTTTAATGTGTTTTCAATAATGAATTTTATTTTATGTTGTTATGTATTATGTTTTATTTTCTCATCCCAATGTAAAATCAGTATCATCTATGTGAAATGGTTTTCCAAAAATAGCTTAATTATTTGTTCCTTTAGGAAACAATTCTTGTATCTATTACAATGTAATAAAAGGTATAATATTTTGGTTGTTGAGGATGGGGTCCTTACAATTCCCATAAAAGAAGGTCTAGAAGTGAACCTCCTAGTGGAAATGGGGAAAAACTATAACTAGGTGATAAAAGAGGTGTGTTTTGGCATAAGAGGAGATTATAAAGGGAACAAACCTTATAGTATGGAAATATATGAAAATAGTAATAATGGATGACTGTTACACCAGAACAGGGTTTTTTTGTAAGTGATCTAGTTGATACATACCCTCAAAACATTATACAACATGTCACATCACCTATGAACAAAAACCTGTTAATGTCTTCCCGGATTGATGCAGACAAGTAGTTGTTGGAGTTTTGTCTGAGTGGTTAAAGTAGGATGCCACAAAATTCTTCAAATGAGATGGAAACACAATAATAAAAATGCACAACAATGTATTGTGTGCACCTTGGTGAAACAAAAAAGTGGTGAACACTACTATTGTCCAAGATAAAGTCATATGAACCTCCCTGAAATAGAGAATTTGTGGAAATAGATGATGTTTTAGAAGAAGTGATGATGAATAGAAGTAGGTTGGAACAAATGATAACATCCACAATCGTAATATTAGTTGGATAGAATACCATATATATATAATGAGGTGAACTAGTAGATGAATTATCGATTGGAAAAGAATAAAAAGAATGGGGGAAGAGAAGACTCGAGAGCAAAAGCTAAAATCTCTCTGAATCTTAATGACTGTAGTCCAAGCCAATGAAAGGGTCCTTTTAGAACAATTCTCCTCCCCTATGAAATTACTGTTAATCCATTTTCTAGAGGTATTTATAGAATATTCTAAAGATATTCCCCTAGCCCCATAATATATTACCTATAAACTCTCTCTCCCTCTCTTATAACCTTTTCCTCCTTTAACAAGTACCCTATAACCCTTATTCTTTATAAGTGTCATAGATGGTCTCTATCATATACTCAACCAACTCTTTTTAGGTTTATTACCCATAGATGTATCTATTTCAAAACCATTCTTTCATAATGTATCATGGAAGGAATGCATTTTATTAGGAAACCACACTCATTTCTTCACCACAACCCATGATATTATATATACATAGGCTTATATTAATATATTTCACTAAATATTTCTAATACTAGCATCCAAAAATGAATAAAACATACTATGTTTTCAACTATGGTGACCCAAAACATTTCATAAATAAATACTAAATATTATTATAATAAAAATACATTATATATCAATATTATCCATGATAGAACCATAATGGTTTAGTGTATTTGGAAAGATTGATACATAAACAAATATAACATAAAGGATCTACATAATTTCCAATTAAGTTTTCAACAACTAGAACCCTTATTAGAAATAACATAATTAAAAACTTTCTCCATAATCATATAAAATAACATACTTATTCAAGTTTCACCCTCAAGGCTATCATTGTGGAGAAATTCCCATAATGGAAATACCAACCTACTAATTTCCAACATTCTATTAGGAGTAACTTTTAGCTGGAGAACTACATCATCTCTTAGATGTTTATTAACACCATTATCTCTTATGAGTCTCTCAACTCTATCATCATTTTTGAATACATTGAATGGATAAAAATAACCCACCCATCCTAGGTTGATCACCTAACCACCCATCCGTGGTTCATAATAGAACCACCCATAATATAATCAAAATGAATTTTATGAAATAAAATCATTACATCAAATCTTATCCCATGGAAGGAAAAAACCTTTCATAAAAATTTCCCCATCATAAATATAAACCTTCCATAGAAATAATAATGATCATAAAATTGGATCATATCCTAGTAAATCATAAGAAACATCAAATTGTAATGTTATAAATGAAAAATACCTTTAAAAATTGCTTGATCTTTTCTTGGGGAAAATACACATTTCATTTTTAAATTTATTATTCAAGATATAAACCTTCATAAAATATTAAGGAAAAACATTTCTTTGAAATAAAAATGGAAACTTATAAAGGAATATTCAAGGAAAAGACTATTCAGGATGGTTTGGAATGTTTCTCAAGAAGTGTATGCCAAAAAAAATTCTATTCATATTTTTCAGAAAAAATTTCAAAAGTAACTCATTTGAAAAATAACATGAATATTCCTCTAATTTTATTGTAAAAATTATAACATGCGTAAAATGAATTTAATAAATCTTTTTATAATAGTAAAAAAAAATTGAGAAAATTTTAAATAAAATATGGACATAGAATAAAACATTCATGGCCTGAGAGAAATATTAAGTTTGTTTTCCTTTAAAACATTATTTAAGTATCTTGTTTAATTAAAGTGATTAAAATGTAAGTAAAAAAACCTCAAAAAATTACAATATAATAATAAAATATATTTTATTATGAATAGGTAGATTATATAATTTAATCATTGTAAATTTAGGCATAAACAATACTAGCAGAAAATCAAGACGGTAATATAATAGCCTTACTATTGTAGTAAGTTTTTAATAATGGAACCAATGAAAAAGATAACATCAAATTAAAATTTAAATATAGTGAATGTAAGGATATTAATGATACATAATATATATGGATAATTATATGCACCTCATCAAAAAATTAGTTGTACACCATCAAAAATTTCGAGATGAAAAAAAATTGGGATAATGAACCCTTATGAATTTAGTAATTTTTGAAATGAATGTTAAAGGAAGAATGAAAATAAAATTCTTCAATAAAATAGTTTCATGAAATAATATTTTATTCAAAAAAATGATTATGAAGTTTATACACTATAGAAATAATTAATTGGTGCATAATATTAAAACATTTCTTGATGATGAGAAATTGCGATAAAACCCTTACCTAATATCTTAATCGATTTGTAAGCACTCTAACTTCCTATATAATAAATTTATATTTATTATGATTATATATAGAATTAATAATGATACATATAATATCATATATGATCCAATTATATCATTTTGATACCTTCTTGTCCATAAATCACTATTAAAGCCTTCATTTCGAGTGTTAACTGCTTCATTTTTCATGTATATTTTAGTTTTGTAGTTATAGTATTTGAACTCTATTCATGATTCCTATATATAAATAATTTTAATTTTTATATAAATTCCATATATATTTATAATATACATATTTATAACCATTCATATCAGGTTGTGATGAAAAATTAATTACATCACTTCATGGAGACGGTAATCCATACGTACACTTGAGTGACATTTACACATTTTGATGGAAGGAATCAAAGAAAGATAAATGATAAATAAACATTAAAAAATAATTATTTAATCATAAATAACATATATTTTCATTAATTATACCCTTTTCACCATCCAATTAATTTGTAAATGATAAAAAAATCACATCATTTCGTAGAGGTGATAATCCACATGTACACTCAAGCAACGTTATCATTTACCAATGGACTAGATAGTAAGAAGGAAGATAATATATTATAGTTAAAAAATAATAATTATGTAATAAATATCATATATAAACATTAATTCAATCATTTTAACCACATATTAAATATGGTGAAGGAAATGAAGCATATCTCTACATGGAGATGGTAGTCCACATGTACACACGAGCGATACTTTTATTTTCCATTTGATAGATAATGGGTAGAAAATGGTTGTGTAATCATCATAATAGAATATCAGTATACTTATGATACTATATTAATCATTTTTTATGGATACAACAGTTTTATATAAGGATTAAAAATAAATAAAATTGAAAGAGTTCGGTTAATATTTATTCATCTTCTTTGAGAGACCCCTTTTGGATAAATATTTCTCTTAGGATAAGACAATAAAATATAAGATGATTGGAAGAACTAAAATATTTTTTTTCCATATATTCTCTAAGATAAAATTATCAAATTATGTGAATAAGGGGGGAGGATAGGTTCCCTTTTATAAGTGAGGGGAGGGACATACATGGAATTTCTTAAAAGAATTCAATTATATATTGTCACTTCAATGAGAAAATTCTCTTAATTCATATAGATTAAATGTTATGATAAAATAATGTAAAAATATCTTAAACCAGTAATAAATTGATAGGTGTGGGTTTTAATCTTACCCTTATATCATTTTTAAGCTTCGGTAATCTTATTTTAACCTTAACCACAGTAACAATATGTTCCAATTTTAATTATTAACTGTAAAAAAATAAAGTTAAACCAAATATATTTTATTAATTTTTAATATTCCAAATATGGATTCCATTTTACCAGATTCAATTTTTATATGTCGAAGTATTTAATTTTAAATAAGCGAAGAACCTATAATAAAAACTCATTTTAGAAAAATGAATCATTAACCAAAATCAAAACTTATTTTCATTTATTTATTTTTAAAAACCATAAAATGGATTTTAAAAAATATTAATTAATATATAATTTATATATATAATTAAAACCATAAATAAATTGTGATTAATTTCTTTTATTATTATATAACCACATTGTATCTATAAAAATAGTGCTTAAAAAATTAAGACAAAAAATAAACTATAAAAAAATCATGTATAATGGTTATTCTTAAGAAATTAATTAGATTTTTTAAATTTAAATTAATATAATTTTACTTTAGGATGAAATTCAAAACATAATTTAACTTTACTACAAAATAAATAACATTTTTTTACAAAAATCAGTATTTTAAAACATTTAATGGAAAATATGTGTTTTTAGAAAAATCATAAAAATTAACCTTAAGATTATTTTGACATGATGATTTGAAAAATGATATTATTTTCCTCAAATAAAATTTCTAAAAATGGGAAAAAATATTTATAATATCTTTACATGTAAAATGAAATAAAAATTATTTTTTAAGAAAACATATTTTTGCAGTATTAAATGGTTTAACTAAAAATTGTGTACTTTGTATTATGAATTAATCAATAAATTTGAATTACATAAAACCATAATATATATTTTTCATAATTTGATTATTAATATTCATATACACTTGGGGTTTTGTGTAAGGCAAGGTGTCGGTCACATTAAATTTATTTAAATTAAAAAAGTATATTCTAAAATATCACGGTGTTACATATATGTATATATTATCTACTTCGATTTCACTATACAATAGATCTCCATTATCTAGGCGATGGATGTATACCTCCACCTTTTCTTCCTTGGTGAGATCCACCGAAGCTCATCTCCTCTCACTGTTTCTTCTAACTTGTTGAGGATATATCCAATTGGGTTTGAATAGGTGGTGATCCTACTACTCCTACACTCCATTTAGGGCTAGGATTTATAAGGAAAAACATTCATGGCCACTTTTGATAATGTTGGTAGATTAAAGATTATATCCTAATTTTGTAGAGGCCACTTAAGACCCAATTCAAATTGACTTTCCTTAGATTCATAATCCCCACATGGATATTTAGTGAAGTATAGAGGCTCAGTAATTCATAAAGAAAAATATTCAATGACCAATATAGGAACATTCTAGAGGTTATTAAATTTTTTTTTGCTTTTCCAAATATTTGGTATCAAGGTAATTTTTTAAGAAAGGGTTCATTAAACACAGCTTGGGTGAGTCCCTGGTCTTTCTTATGGTCAAGCATCGCATCCAACTCTGGACACATTACAACTTCTAGTATTAATGTTGGAAGATTAAATCATTGTTTCTTAGGTGTTTGAATGCTATTAAAAATATTGTGGAGATGATTAATCCACTTATTAAGCTATTGAGTGGATACATCACCCCGAAATATTATATTATGGTGAAACAGAAAATCCATAAAGAAATTGAAGGACATAATCTCCTTTCATTGAGAACATTGAATGTCTACCTAAAGTAAATGATAAATCCTCACCCAGAAATATAGTCCAACTACATGTTGAATGAGCAGTTCCATCTCATCTTCCCTTTCCTAGTCAATATGAGGTAGTCTTCTTGATGAAATTTTCTAGAATAAATTAGATAATGATATCAATATGTTGTTCCCAAAAGGAAAAAACTGAATGCTTATCTACAATTTCTAGGAAAGAACTAACCCCATTCTTCTCTCCCTCACATTCATTTATTAAATAATTTTTTTATTTAAAACATTATAAATCATTTTAAAATAGATTTATATGCTCAATAAATCGTATAAAAATAGGTAATATTATGATTTAGATATAACATTAAATAAATAATGTAAAGAGACCATCAATCATAGGAATTAGTTTATACACCATATTAACTAACTCATTAACAATATATATATATATAATATATTTATTTTTTATATATTAGTTAATATGAGTAGAAAAATGGTTCAAAAAATAACACGATAAACAAATATTGGATAACATACATCCTGAAATTTTATCCCACTAATTCTTACCTATTTAATCCTAATATGATCCATGATACTCGAGGATTAAGGAATAACTAAATGAAAAGAAAAGGCAGGGAAGAGGAATCACATAATACCCCTAGAAAATCAAGCTCCCACTATAATTATATTGTTCAAGATTATTAATGAGTTGATTCTTGATTCTTGATGGTCCTATTCTTATATATACTATCATGTCCCATAACCAAGGGACTATAGTGTTCTTTAATTCCTTTTTGTAACATATGTGACCCAAATATCATAACAAAACTCATTCCACATATTCATAAAACCTCATGTGAAACTCCTAATCATTAGAGTCTTGTATAGATACTAAGGGATAATCATTACATGTGTGGGAGGTGGTTTTACCCCATTATAAAAATATTATACACTGATAAATAAGGTTCTTACATGTTTTTTTGACCTATCTCTATCTCAAATAGACATCAAATATGAAAAAATATTCATAGAAGTGGGTAAAAGTATATAACCAAGAAGAAAATTAAAATATAATATGAACATGCATCATATATCATAGAGTACCCAAAACTAACCAAAAAAATATAAGTGAGATAAATTAATCCAAAAACACATATATTAATAAATTTGTAAAAAACAAATTGACCTAAGGAACCTAAGTGGTGCTCCCAGTTGTGAATTTTCCCATTAAGTTGTCACTTGTTCTCCATGATCCATGTGTATGACATGCTTTCACTTATGGGTGCCCTTACTATACATGGATCGTGCATACAGGGATTTGGAAATTTCCTAATAGGGGACCATTCAACTACATCACTGATCCTGTTTTCACATTGTCTTATCATTGCATAAAATCTATAAGAAACACTCAACTTTATTTGAATTTCATCACACTGACACATAAAATTCCACTACTACATATACGATATGAAAATTAGTTCAGTTATTATTGATTTCAGGGTCTTTTAATTCGCCTGAGTTATTTAAAATTTGAGTTTCCACCATTCATAATAGTTCGAATAATGAACATAATGAAATGATTGATTGTTAAAATATGGAGGTAATATTAGAAGTTGTATTAGAACCAGAAAACTCCACTTAAGATAATTCAACATTTAACAATCCTTTTTATGGTTTAAATGTAATAATATTAAATGAATTATTATTTTATGCTATAGATTACATCACATCAAGCTTGTTTTGTGAAAAAAACACATACCATTACTAAAATACGAAACTTATTTATGTTAATCTTGTAGAAGATGATTATTTTTTTCTTTTGGTCCCATATCAAGGAGATTACCCTAGGGGCGGGGGTTGAATCATGGTGATACATATTTGAAAAAAATCCTATGAATTTGATCTTGTTTTCTCAATGTGATGAATGCATCATTTTGTCCCCAACATTATCTTTACACATGATGAAAGTAATAAATCTCATAGGAGATTCCTACATGGGTCACCCTAACTGGGATAGTTCAAGGAACATGCAGAGGTGATGTGGCTATGAACCAAAAACACAAGAGTAAACTTATTCTCTTTCGTTTACAAAATAGATTGGTCATGGCTACCCTTTAAACTCACTGATCACATATATGACCAAAAAACCCTACCACTCACCATGAATAAGAACACACTAATCCTTCCATGAAAACAATATTATTTGTGAAATGAGTGTGTGAAAATACACATGTAATAGTGTGTCACTTATGAAAAACTTGATGATGTTCCAGTGAGATAAATCTCATAGATTCTTTTTCCCCTCTAATTTTTAATTATCTAGAAGGTCAAGGAATCCCCTTTCAATGTTCCTATCGTGACTCTTTACCCGCCTCCTATAAGTATATATCTATTTCTATATATAAAACTACTATGTTAAGTAGTGGGGTAATCAAATACATTAATTTAATATATGGGTTAAAATCATGAATCTTTTCAGCTCTCCTCACGCGGTCATCCCATTTATCATTCCCTCCAAAAAGTTTCAAGTAATAACCATTTAGTTTACATTAAAGTCCACAAATATGGAGTATAAAATCCCCTTAAAATTTTAGATTTTGAATGTAACAACTTCAATATGGAACACATTTACCTCTTATGGTGTATGATCCCCCAGATAGAGAAACACCACAATGTATCCTCTTTTATTACAATGGAGAAGAGTGCATTAATAAATTTTTTAAATTCATGGTCTCCTATTATGCGTCATGGCTTCCTATGAATATGTATATTTTTATCACACATAATGATCCTCTGATTACTACCCATGATCACAATAAAATCTATTTTAACTTATGGAATCAATGACCTAATTATGACATGTATGTATCCTTTAATGTGAAATCAAATAGTATTATATGAAATCAAAACAATCATGGTTCCTAATCCACACTCTCTATCAAACAAGGTGTAACAACAATTTGGTCGTATCCTTCTCTTCAAGGATCAATTGAATAATCTATCCCTGAGGGGTAAGCATACTTAAAACTCTAGAAATATTGAAAATTATCTAGTTAACAATATATAAATCCATATGGCATATCCTAACATGTTGCAACATATCCTCTTCTAGACATGGGGAAACACTAGAAACTATCACCCTTTCAAATAGACACCCTCTACAATGTAAAAAACCACTTTAAGAAGTCATCACTTCTTTAAAAAGTTTATAAAGCAATCCTCTGTCCATGGTACATGAATAATGAATCTAGAAGATCATATTGTGTAGCCTGATTGTTTATGTTATTGTGACTATCTCCCATAAACTTTTTTCTCAAACATCAACGCACTTTTAAGTGTAATGAATCCAAAAAAATCCACTAATAATCACCTATTATCCATAATATTATAGAACTTAAACAAATATATTTTATTTTATCCAAACAAAATAAACACCAATCATGATAGGGATTGTGTTCACAAATCCCCAATTTGGTTTTACTGACAATTTGATATCTAAAACATCTTTTCAAACATGAATAGAAAAGTCTAGAACCTATATAACTGAAGCCACATTCTATTTTTATTTCATTCTAGAAGTGGATTAATGATTTATAAATCACGGACTCTAATATCATGTGTGTAATATATCAGTTTGTGAAATAAGAGTTATATTAAATAATTCATAAGGAAAAAAAACCAAGTGACACTTCTCTCTCATCCCCTTAAAATAACTCCTCAAAATTATCAAACACTCCCCCTTAAAATAATTACCACCTTTTTATAACATTCACCTCCTTTTTTATTGATCATGAATACATTATTCCCATTTTTTAATGAACACTTCAAGAACATCTTTGAAGATTAATAAGAGAGAGTTAGAAATTCAAATAATTAATTTTAGAGAAAAATAATACCTTGCACAAAAATAAGTATATACTAGGGAGTGAGAAGTCCATGTAAAGAGATGAATTCGGTTGGATTACCAGATCCAACTGATACCTTTCAAAATATACCTCAGGTAGATCACATGTCACGATGTTTTCTACTTGATTTTGAGTAGGCAAATAATCCATCTTCAGAACCTATCACTCAACTTTCTCCATTAAGATATGATATTTGATCAATATGTGTTTAATTATTTACTATAGAATGGGGTTGTTGCTCATTTATATATCACAAGAATTTAAAAACATAATATAGATATTTGATACTATCTTAATATATATATTTTAATGTTTTTGGTTCGTCCATACCAACGAGATGCAAGATTGATTTACTACCACATATTTATCTTATATAGTGCTTAATGATATATATTATTTCTTTTTTTAATTTTTTAATAAATTCAAGAGATTCCATGATAAAAAACACCTCCAAAAATTTATTTTTGTCCATAAAATGATCCTACCCAATTAGATTCTGTATAGCCTATAAACACCTTATGTGAATTTCTATAATAATACATCCCAAATAATAATATTTTGTTGAGTAATAGAAGTAATAGTCTCATATGTTTCATATGTTTTTTAGACGACTCTAATAATGAATGGCTTGGAATGAATTTTTTTTATCATGAGTATGTCAATTAGAGTAAATTTCTAGTAATTTTCCTATAGATAATTACATCAACATCCTCACATTCACCATCATTTAAAAATTTAATTTGAGCCCCCATCAGAGTACCCATTGGTTTAGAATCATCTATCCGTAACCACTTCAAAACATTATTTGCATATGTTTTTGGGAAACAAAATTCTTATGCTTCCTTTTAAATAACAATAAATCAATGAAAAATGATAGTTCAACAATGAGAGACATCTCAATTTCATACCTCATCATTTCTGAAAACTACTTTCATTTGGCATTATCTAAGCCTCCAAAGATAATGTTGGAAAAATATATTAGCTCCACCACCCACTACCCATAGTCTTTGATGTATCGTTTATGATAAACCCTCCTATTAAATAAATGTGATTATTTATGCACTAATATGGACATGTTTTTGATAATACAATTTATCCTCTCAACCACTCTGTTATGTTGAGGATTCCTCACTGCTGACACTTGGTTTTGAATCCTAATTTTTCTCGATATAGTTTCATTTTTGGTTTTATAAATTCCTTACCATTATCAGAGTGAGAATTTTGAATTTTTACACCAAAAATTATTTTCATATTTTTTATGACATTAAATTATGAACTTTTACACTTTAGGTTTGTGGGGAACCACTATAAACAAATCTTTCCAAATAAAATCATCAACATACAATACATAATAATTTTTTACATAAAATTATTTAGAATTAATTGGTCAAAAAATATCTTGACTAAATAAATATAATGCTCTTGATTTGTTTTAATTTTTTGGATTTTAGGTCTTCCAAAAGTCTTACCCTTTTTACATGAATCAGATGAATGGGAATTGTCACATGTGAGTTTAGAAAAAACACATACTCCATAATGTTTTACCTACTTATCTTATGATTTTTGGCTCATATGTCTAGGTTTTTTATGCCAAAGACTTTATTCATATTCCTCGGATAATGGGCACCAATTTTATTGACCATTATGAAAAGGATTAATTGTGGTTTGTCTTACTTATAGAATAATTGATCCATGTTTAGATTAAATAGTGAACCCCTTTTTTCCAAATTACATAGAATGTCCTAATTCACACAACTAACTCACACATTGAAAATTGTGCCTAAGTCCTTCCACCAATATCCCTTTTTTATGATATAATTTTCACCAACCATAGACTTCATAGAGACAATGTATTTGAGTCCCTCTATAGAATCAGGAAACTCCACCATTATAATATTTTATGTTGATGATAACATTACCATTTATGATCATGGGTAATTAAAATCCTCAATCCAAAACCCATAAACTAGGATCATATGTTTCTCAAAAATAAATCTCAATAATGTTATCTTTCCAATACCTTTTTTTCTTCTTCCATGACCATTGGGGAACTTTTATTGATTACTAATATGTCTTCTACTCCCCGAGTTCAATAATTTACACCTCCTCATGATAAATTTTGAATTTGTTATAATTTTTTAAATTCGTTGTCAAAGTTACTTGCTATTGATATCCTCATTTAAAAGTTTCACAAGGTACTTTCCGTTAAACCATTATATCACCACAAGCTAACATGTACTCAACACCTTCACACAATAAGTAATAACGATTAAAAACAAAAATAGATGATGAAAAATTGATTTCCTATATTCGGCATCGAGTCCTTCTGGAAAAACCATTTTCTAATGGAGCACATATATTTAATGTGACCTAATTTTCCAAAACAACAACACTTAATTTTTGGTTTCATATTTATATCCTTTTCTGTAAGATTTTAAAATATTTGAGCATCTTATAACTCCTCTTTCTTTTGAGGTGTCGATGCTTTTGGTCTAGCATGATGCATGGATATACTCTACTTATGATCATGCTTCACTATACATTTACATTTGTTTTTAAATTTCCACACCAGTGGTATAGGAATAAACTCTTCAACAGTCACAACATGAACTTTATCATATTAAACTATGACTAGTGTCATTAAGAAACATGATACCATTCTAGGTATAGGAATAATTTCACAATCCTCCCAATTTTATAAACAAGACATGACTTATTATTTGACTTACATAGTTATTTTACCCTTTATATAAATTTATGTTTAAATCCATCAATGATTTTATCTTGTTATTCCACTTTGAGCTTGAGTTTCACATCATTCTCAAAGTTTCTAGATATTCTAAATATCTTCTTGTGGATATATACATTTTGTTAAAACATTTATACCTCATGTTGTAATATGTTGAGTTTAGATTCATGGAAAACACTATTTTACTTCTTGGTGATGCATCCAAAAAATTCCATTAAATCATCTGGGCATGATAAAATTAGATATTTATGTGAAACCCAAACCGCACAAACTACAATGGCACAATAAAGTAGTTGTATTGGGTCGATCCTATAGAGAGTAGAGAGTGCAGGGTTAAAAAATATAAACTAAGGATTAAGTCACTCCAATTTTAATTTCATTTTAATTAAACTAATTAAATTTCATAAATAAATCAATTATACTAGAAAAGCATAATATACGTAAATCAGTTTTCAAGGGCAGTTTTCAAAATTGAAATCATGACTAAACATTGAAATTATAATAATAATTGGTTTCACATGAAATAATATTTTATCAATAGGATATATTGACCAACCCTATCAATTTACTATATAATCTCAATTAATGGTGTTTTAAATTATTAAAATAAAAAATGTAAATTAATAATAGATTGTAATTGTAAGAGAATATTCACATTCAATGGTCATGAATTATCTATCATAATCGTGTTAGGTTTCATACACTATTAAACAATCTTTATCCAATATTTTATATAATAAATGATAAATGATTATCAAAAGACAATAAAAATTTAAAAAAGTCATCATGAAAGTGAAGAATAAAATTGAAAATTTTGGTACCCATCCATTTTGAGTGATTCCCCTCTTCAATACAAATTTACTAGATCATTTTTTGGAAATTACCGACAATGAATAATCCTTATTTGATAGGGAATAGAATATATGAGATAGAATGAGCATGTGAATTAATAAAATAGATTTGTTGGATTTAAATTATAATTCATTCAACATTACATTAAATAAATAAATGGAAAAGAACAAAGCATAACGAAAACTTATCTAAGAAGAATGGAGGGTCGAAACCCTATGGCAACCTCCGGGTAGTCGAGCCTCTCCACACCTAGAATGGAATGAATTTACCTCACTGAAAACCTATATTTATAAATATGGAATCATCCTATGATTCCCCTGAGTCAATCATAGTGTTTAATGGTTAATCAGGTTAAAAGATATATCTGCCACGGAAGATATGTAAAAAATAACTATTTTTGGGGTATGTATGACTTATTCATGGAATGTAATGTGTACATGACTTGTAATGTGTGATGTTGAACTCTGGACTATTTTCATCACCTTATTCCAGGAACCAATTACACACTTTTAAATATTTTAATGTTGTGTAATATGTTTACATAACATGCAATGTCAGTTTAATGCACTAGAATCCTAATTTTTCTCTAGATCTGTAGTTTTGGGCCTCTATAACATCAAGTAATCATCGATAATCATGAGAAAATATATTTAAAATAGAATATTGATCCGTTTGGATTCAATCATCAATGCTAAATTTATCATATTTTTTTCAGCCAGGGTGAATTTCCTTTACGGTCCTTAATTGATACATTTTCCTCTCTATTGTTCCACATGTCGGTCCTATATAAGAAAATAGAAATCATAAATATCTATCATTAAACTCAACATTAATTATTTAATATTATACTAAAACACATAAAAAATGAAGACATAGATATAAAATATAGATATCAATTGATTTTATCACTCAATTTGTCAATTTATTGTCAGGATATCTCATGATCAACCGAAAGATCAACTCTACCCTTCATTTCATCATTTATCCATCACTATAATCATCTTATGGTTTGTTAATAATATATACTAAATAATATTCATTGGTGTTCCTATAATACTTAACATCTTCCGCTTCTGAATAATGTGAGTATCTGTCTTCATAGTATAACATATTTTCCCCCTTGAAGAATTTATGTTATGGTTTTAACTAACTTTTCTAGACTTGAAGGGATTATTCACTAGTTCTTCTTCCTCATTATCATTAAAATTTTATAATAACCTAGCAATGAGATATCCTAGCATACCACATTGTAGGAAAGAAACCCTATTCTTTCATTTTAATTTTCCTTTCCCCTCTTAATATTAGAGTAAATGAAATAAATCACTCCCTCGAACTCATATTTATCTAGATCTTCTATAAAAGAAATATTCTTCATCAATTTGAATGAAACCATTTATGACTTCTACTTCAACTTGGATTCATTATCATCATTTCTAATTTCATACACAAAAAAATTACGATAAAATCTATCTAAATAACTATCTTTTAGATCTTGTACTTCAATTATAGATACACTATAAATAAAACATTAAGGTATTCTCATCTTGTTTTTTAAATACATTTTACGTATTCAATATTTTCACCAAGGACTAAAATATTTTACACAATATCTTTTATATGATCTATTTGTGCATCAATCATTTTAATTGGTCTCATCCAAGAATATTTATACTTATTCCACAACACTCATTGTTTTTATTCTCAATATTTAGAATCACCTTCATAGATTTTAAAAAGTTTTTCCCACATAACATGAGATGTTTTTCAATAAATTAACTCACTATATATAGGGTCATCACTAGACCACCTATGGTATTGATTGTCTTTGTATATACTTCTAATTCCATGTGATTTATTTCTAACTAATCCCCAATTTCTATGTTGCATGATATACCATGAATAGATGTTGTGTAAAATTCCATCCAAAATAACCTAAAAGAGTGTTGCATCTCATTCTTCAAAAACTAAAAATTATTTCCTTTAAAAATTATACTTCCTTTGTGAATATAAACTTATAACAATACCATGCTTATGAGAGATTTAAAACATCACCCTAATATCCTTACCATTGATACTAATAATTGACACCTTATCAAGGATAATACCTTAGGGAGGGTTGAGGGGAGTGGTGAATATTCGTAATATATATTTAAAAAAAATTCCTGTAATTTTTTTTTCATTCAATGTGAGGAGAAATTATTTCTATCACTAACATTATCTCTAGGAGTGATGAAATTAATAAAGAATAAAAGAAATTTTTACTTGGTTCACCCTAACCTGGATAGTCCAAGGAGCATGAAAAGTTGATGTTCCTATGCACCTAAAACACTAAAGAAAATTGATTATATTTTTATGCAATTTAGAAGTTTCAATGAACCATTGAAATCATTGTCTACAAAAGTGAGAAAAACATACTACCACTTATCATGAAGAGAAACACAGTTCTCCTTTCATAAAACCCTTGATCTTCATGGAGCATGTGTGTAAAAATAAACCTAGAATGGTGTGTATCTTCTACACACCTTTATGATGTTATATGGAGATAAATCTCCTTTTTTATCCAAATCCTTTTAAACATTCCAATATTACTGAATGTCTAGAAATCCCTATCAATTATCTTGTGAAGCCTCCCAGCCCACCTTCCTATAGTCTATCTCTTTTTCCCTCTATAAAACTACTATGTGTGGTTGAGGAGTAATCAAATACATACATGAAGGGTTAGAATCCAAAGACTCTTCCTATCCCCTCCTAGTATAATATAATTTTCCATTATCACTTATAAGTGGTGAATAATGAGCATTTAGTTAACATTAATGCCCTCAAATATAGTGTATTAATTCATTATTTAACTTTCAATCATTGACTGTAACTGCTCATCTACGACATGAATTTACTTTCGGTGGCATTGGAACCTATGACTAGAGCAACACCACAACATATACTCCTTTAGAACAATGTACAAGGGGGATTCAATCATTTTTTGTGGTCATGGTAACACGTTCTGTAGAGTAGCTTCCTTTTGCAAGGTCCATTTTTATCACACATAAGGCCCCAAGGAGGACTACCTATAATCACACCTCATTCTCCTATAACCTCGTAACTCATTAAACTAATTATGGTGTGTAAATATCTCATGTCTTAAAATCCTATAGGATTTAATGAAATAAAAAAACTATGTTATCTAATTTTTGCTCTCCACGCTGTAAGGCATAGGTACGTCGTGGTGGTCAAATGGTCTTCAATGATCCAGGGAGTATCATGTTTCCACAACATAGGAACTAGTGAACAACACATTAGTTTTTTTTTGTTTTTCAGGATTTTTACCTAAATAAGTTATTGTAAGTGACATTACAAATATGTTTTTAACATCAGTTATTTGTAAGTAATGTAGAACATTGTAATTCAAAATTCTTTTTTAGTAAAACATTATAGAACAAAGACAAAAAAATTAGAATGGTAAGGGGTTTCCACACTAGTTATTGTACAATTAACATTATAACCTATATTTCAAATCAGTTATAGAATAATGGATGTGAAAATGGTTTTTTTTAGTGTTTCACATTATTCATATAATAACAAATGTGAAAATATTTAAAAAATAAAATAAATTATACCAATAGTAAAAAAACATAAACTGTAGTATCCCTAACCCGATTATGCACCCAAATAGTGCTATCAGGCTGGGTTTCACTAGCCTTAAGCACACCTCCCTGAAATCCAAAGGCTGACAACTAGAAACGAGGATGTAAATAGGTATACAGGGGAGGTTATACCCTGTGGGAAAGATAATATACTGGTCTGAGTAATAATATATAACATGAAAAATAATAAATAATACTGATTAAACTCAAACCAGAAACACCATTGGAAGAAGCACATTCAATATCAATTAAATTTTTGTTGAAATAAATAAAGGAGTAGTGAAAATTAAATAGATCAACATGCCAAAAAACCGCTGGTTGTAACTAATCCGAACAAGCATGCAGTTCATAACAAGTCTTAAATGTATAGATACAAAAGGGGAACTAATATATAACTAATAGTAGTTAATACATAATAATAATGATCATACTATAAGATAAACTAAAAAATAATTTATCAAAAGTAAATATCTAATCGGAACAATCACAGGGTCTCATGCCAAACTCTATGCAAGTAGTTACTAAGATCCAACTCATGAGGTTGATCCATTAACTAAATGTAAAATTAAAAAGTATACACACATCATGATGGACCTATGACGGGTGGGAGGTGAATCATAGTAGGGTAAAACCTAAAGTTGCATACAAATAATATGTTTTTAGGCAGGAGTGAAAAAATAAGTAAAAATAATATGATGAAATAAACAGACTCACCCCTTACTAGTGCTAAACATCTACTAGGGAGGTCTCACTTACTTCGTCCAATTCTAGAATCTTGTATGTAAATAGGATCCTTTACAATGGACCAAGCTACCCTGATGTCATATAGCTCAGGTGAACCATCAGGTTCCATGTCAATAAAGTAACCTGGTACCATGTGCCACCTGAAACCTCATGCCTCAACAATAGTACTGACATCGTAGAGGCACAACCAAAAAAGACACCATTCCTTCGGACCCCTACTCAAATGAAGATGTCGTACCATGGATTTATAACCATAGGAACAACAATACCTAACCTTAAAATTAATCATGGCACATAGCTTCAATCACGATGAGTCTCAACCCACAATTGATATCCTCACCTCTATCAATCGAAGGATCCTCACCTTTCATGTGGATTTCTACGATAATCACCCCCAAACATTTCTTAATCCACCCTACCAGGGTCCTCTACCAACTTGAGTGGTCAAAGCCACCATATCAATGGAGTCAAACTATATGAATCAACAAAATAAAAGTCATATTTAGGTAAAGAGGTCTTGAATAACTTAGTCTTGAATAACCACATGAAATCAATTTAACCAATTCAATTTAAAATTGTTAAACACCCCAAACAAGTTTACCAAAAGAGAAATATCCTCTAACCCATCCTCGCTCAAGAAAAAATGGTATTGGGAATTCCCAACTGTCTCCCATGGGTCACACAATCAAATTTAAAAGAAGAAACTTGTATAAATGAGTCTCTCTCAAAATAACCAAATGTGGGCTAAAAGAAACACCTCCCAAACATCCACAATAACACAAAAACATATATACACCACCTACCTTAGACTTATATATATAGGAACATCCAATATTGAGAACAAATTAAAAGAAGATTTGTTTAGATTTTTGTTCCCATAAAAAACTATAAAATCAGCTCGGACAAAAATAGAAGCATATGAAGAGAAAGATAAACAAGGAAGTGGGGCGAGTGAGGTTAGCCTTACCACTATGACTCCAACACACTTGATGACTTGAATAATGTACCTCCGAAATAGAAGAGAGGTAAAATTTGGTGGAAGGAAGAGAAGAAGGAGAACACTCATCTATGGGCACGAAAAAGGAGAATAATGAGGGGAAAAGAAAGAAAAACAAAGAAGAAATAAAAACTAAAAAACCCTATACAGGATGTACCATTTACTTGTATGGTTTTTTAAAATGTTCGTACACTGTTTGTGCTATAGTGCATAGGTATTGGTTAAGTGGCAGTATATGTGTCACATTCCACATGATTTTCTCTAAAGATGAGAAAACCATGAGGAATCCTCTATAATTAATGAAAACCCACTTACAAGGCCATGATAATCCCTCACATTGTTTACCCAAATCATGACGTAGTTCAAAACTAGGCCTCACAACTACCTAGAAGGGGCCACATGGATTTCCCCTACATTGTGCACCTTTTTCATGCAACCCAAAACATCCCATTTTTTATCTAATGCTTCTAAAACAAAACTAAAACATCCAGGGAAATCTCCAAGAATAAAAAACAAACCAAAAAAAACGATATAAATTTTATGGAACTCTTAGAATTCAGTTTTTATCATCAGTCTAGAAAATGGTATTTCCATAATTTCAAAACATGAAAACATGAGTTTTTTTCACCCGTTCTATAAAACCCAGAATGTTAAAATCCCCCACCTTATCATAGCTCATCCCTGAGCTATAAAACAAAGCATGGATATCGTACTAAACATAACCATACAAATAGAAATAAACCAAGACTACCCTAGTCTAAAGTGTATAGGTGAATTACTTCAGGGTCTCCCTACCATAGGAATTGCCTAATCTAATAACTATCGACCCAAAATGCAGATCACACAATGGTCCAATGAAAAATTCTTGGACCCACGATCCTATTATGACACATCATCACTCGCACGCCTCAAAAGGTTCTCTCATTCCATTAAAGACACAGAATCAAATCCCACACCACCTCAATTCTCTCCTCAAGTCCATGAAAAAATAGAACTATGAGGTCCCACATCTTAAAATATGATCAAATCAATCCTGATGCCTTTCACCTCAACCAATTACCACACAACATCGGTGCCTAGATGCCTCGCTTCTCAAATACTTCCCATATCTCTTTTTTGCACTTGATTCCATCAAATCACAAATTTCTTGCATCAAGTGATGCTCAATATATAAAAACCAAGTACCTAAAACCTCATATATATATATATATTGCATATTATATGATTCCAAGATATTGAACATCATGTATTCATTGCATATAAAACCCATGAAACTCATGTAACCATAAAGACATTCCTCAATAGGCCATGCCAAAAGAAATAAAAAACAAATCACATCCACACCAATGGAGTACCTTTGACCGTCATCGGATCACTAGCCCTCTCACCCCCTGGAAACTGCATGGTGTGCACCTAGCCTAAAGCTAGACTTCTTGAAGCCTAACTTTCTTATGATTCTATTCCAACCACTAGCTATTGACCCCAATTTTGTGTCTCATTATCTCTTCCATGACCTCCATGTATTGTTGAACCTTGGTTACCCTCACTTGGTACCGATATTGAACCGATGTCAAAGGCATGTGTTTTCCTCTGAACCTGATCTTTGGATGAACAAGAAGGCCTCATTGAGAACCTTTCTAGATTTCTAACCATCCCACATGCCCAATAGTTATTTGTAGGTTTCTCAAAATAATTATGTACATATCTTGGATACCCACACTAAAGAAAATTATAGATTATTCACTACGATGTGGTCTAATAATGTCCTTATCCTGAATGCCCTGCTAGAACATGTATCTAGATCCCTTCTATCCATCAACAGTGTAGCCATTGAAGTCACCCAAATCCAATTCTAAACTAATGTACAACTTATTTATCAGGTTTCCTTCGTCTATGAGTGACTAGTTCACCACCTTAGAGAATGTGGACAATCTAAATATGTTTACTTGCTCTCAAATGGAATTTCGTAAACCATCCTTCAAGCACCTCACCCAAGAGGTTTCTTATCTTATTATACCAGGTGCAATGAAATAAAGATTCATGAACATCGCTATATATTCCATAACGAAGATATCACGCTAATAAAGGCATAAGAACTCATGATACCTTTTATCCCTCAACATCTCCATGAAAAAATACTCAAAGAATATATCCTCAAAATCCTTCCAGGACAAACCATTTTAACAACCAAACTGAACCATCACATCCCACCAATGCTTATCTGGCCCGATAATATTGTACTTTTCTAGCATGAACCTCCTCCCTGGAGGTGTCTTGAGATTCTCAAAGATCAAATCCATTCTCTCAATCTAGTCCTCAGCCTCTTATAGACCGCCCTCACCCTGAAAATGAAGTGGTTCATAGGACTGGAACTCCCATGTCAGACACACCATCGATGAATCTAATCACTAAGAACCACATTCAATTCCCTAGAGAACCTGCACCAGGCTCTCTTGGGGCTACTCATCGAGCCACATCCCAAACGCATCATAATCTTGCAGCTACCCCACCTACACTAGATCCTATGCCTATCATGAAGCTTGTACCTACAACTCATTTTCTACTTGACACTTAGATGTATAAACCTAATCATTATCCTATGGAACTATTCCATCACCCACCAGATGATCCATCTAATTTGTCTAATAGGATCCCTAAATACCATAAATGGTTATAAAACCCATATATATAACACACACACACACACACATATATATATATATGACTCAAATAGGGATATTAGTATAAGGCAACACATCCTTACTACCCTTACTCCCCCCCCCACCACAACCAAGCCACACTGCATCCAAGCATCATGGCCACCTTACCCACCCATAATAGAGCCAAGTATCATATAATACCCCGGACATTCCCATCCTGACAACCATCATTGCCTTAAACCGTTGACTGAGTTACCTAATCATTGTGATCAAAATCACCTCAACAATAGTACCTACCAGATCCTATAAGATCGAATCACATTCCATTATATATATATATATATGAACACATGGTGTATCACTTATCATATATAAAATAAATCCTATCATAAAAACTTCACATTTTTCACATGGAATTTGATATTTATCACATTGTATAAATACTTTACAAAGAATACACACAATTATAAAATTGAAATACAATAAAATGTGCCAATAAACATCACATAAGGAAGTAATCACACCTTGACACATTAGGAAAAGGTCCAATATATCCCTTACCTCACCTGAACAAGGGTCACACATCAAATCAAACAACATAAACGTTATAGAAATAAGCCACCGAGGTGGAAATAATATAAACCCTAATTCGATAAAAATACAATGGCATTTCCCACCCTAGGAAACTGAATCGTTCCCTCATACATACAGCTTCAAGAACCCAAACACATGTTATAATCCCAGTTCTAGCATCACATAATCTCCATCCGACCATAACACAAATAGTAATACTAAGAAAATATGTAAAATAAACCCCGATGATACCATTTTTAGCATCCCAAACCCGATTTTCCACTCGATCACTATTATCGGGTTGGGTTCCACTGGACAAAGCCTCACCTCCCCAAATTCCAAAGGCATAAAACTAGCATTGAGGGTGTAAAGATGTATAGTGTTGAAATTATACCCTATAGAAAATTTAATATACTGGTTCGAGTAATATTATATATCATGCAACTAAATAAATAAGACTCGATAGACTCGAACCAGACCCGCCACTGGCAGAATCACATTCAATATCAATTAAATATTGGAATCAATAAATAAAGGACCAGTGGAATGTAGACAGATAAATATTCTAGAAAAACACTTCTAGTAATTAAATAGAACAAGCATGCATTTAATAAAAATTATTAAATGTCAATATACAAAAGGGGGACCAATGGATAACCAAAAGTAGCTACATAAATAATAAGAATGCAAATACAACTAAGTAAACAAAAACAGAACTGAACAAAAGGAAATATCTAAATAGCATGACCACAAGGTCCTCATCCAAACTCTATCCTTGAAATACTATGATCTATCTCTTAATGTCTATCATTTAACTGAATTTAAATTTATATTTTCTAAACGTGTCCTGAAGGAACCACGCAATGTGTGAGATAAATTTCAGTAGGGTACCACCCAAAGGATCATACCAAGAATATATGTTTAAGAAGGAATGAAATAATAAATAAAGTCATTACAATGAAATAAACAAACACAAATTCCACTGGTGATCACTAACCAGTTGGGATGTCTCACCTACTTTGTCCAACACCACAATTTCATAATTAAATAAAATCTTTGGACCAAGGCCCAACGTACCGCTAATTTCCTATAGACTAGGTGAACCCTTAGGGGTCCCCTTAATCAAGTAGCTCGACTCCACATGCCTTCTGACACCTTGTGTCTAAATAATAGTATTGACATATTGAATGGATAACTAAAAAATTCAATTTTCATTGGGACCCCTTCTTATAAAAACACATCGGACCATGGCCTGACAATAGGAGGAACAATGATACACATCCTCAAAATAAATCTAGGCCCATGGCCTCAATCACAATGAGACTCAATCCCCAACTGATCGTGTCACCACTATCAACTGAAGGATCCTCACATTCAACATGGATTTTAATGAAAATCACCCAAAAATAATTTTATAAGCCACACTACTAGGGGCCTCTACCAACTTCAGTGGTCAAAACAACAACATGAACAACATCAACCAGTGTGAACATGACACAATTAAGCACTTTTTCCATCAAAGGTGAGAGGAAAAACCAAATAAATAACCTAATCAACATCAAATCGGCACCTCATTCCCCTGAGACCCTGTCACTCAAATATTATGTTCGAGCCATCCAATATTACAGGACATGACACCATAATCTTTATGATCAACATCACCTCAATACAAATTCCCTAGACACCTCAACCTCGGGCCGATCTATTCATGAACCATTGGGTCTTAACTATTTATCTCAAGAAATTGTATTTGAATAATTTACTTTAAAAAATAAATAAATTTAATGGAATTGAATTGAACATATCACTTCAATATAAACAAACATATCCAATTTAATCTGATTGAATTTCATCAACATAATATACATTGAAATTCATTAAAAAGTCTTGAATTCCTTATATTTTAATAAACAGATCAAATCAATTTATGTAATTCAATTTAAAAGAGGTAAACACAACCTATAAAGTTTCCCAAAAGATAAATAATCACCAACCCGACCTCGCTCATGAAAAAATGTATTGGGAATTACCAGTAATATCCCATGGGTCACATGATTTAATTGACATGAAGCAACATGTATAAACATGTATCTCTCAAAATACCCAAATGCGTGCTAAAAGATGAACCCCAAACATCGGGAAAACCCAAAACAAGATATGAAGCATTTACGATATACTCGTAGATATAGGCACTTATGAAATTAAGCTTCCATTCGAAGAAGATCAGAATAGATCTGAGTTTCCATTGAAACCATAAAATCATCTCAGATAGAAATAGCGGCATGTGAGGGGAATGATAAATAATGATGAGGGGTGGGTGAGGTTATCCTTACTGTTATGACACCAACACACCCAAAGACTTTAATAATAGGCCAATGACAGAAAAGAGGGATCAAATCTGTTAGATGGAGGAGAAGAGGGTGAACCCTCTACTATTCATGTGAAAATTGAGAAAAATGAGGGGAAAATAATGGAAAATAAATAAATAAAAACTAAAAAAACACCCTATATATGTCGCATGATTTACCCACATAGTTTTCCAAAATGCGCACAAAACATGTGAGCTACGGTGTATAGAATTCTCAAGTTTCAGTACCCATGAGAAATTCCATAAAGTTTTCTATAACCATGTACAATCCACGTAGAATCCTCTTCAATTACTGCAGAATCCCTTGCATGTCTATATTCATCCCTTTCACGGTTTAACTAAAATGTTCGGTAGTTCAAGACTAGGTTGTATGGTTACCTAGATGGGGCTATACAATATTCGCCTAAACTATACACCTATCTCCTACAACAAAATACATTCCATTTGGACTCCAATGCTTCTAAAACCAAACCGAAACACCCATGGAAAACGTCATTCCTAATCAATCCAAAAACATGATATAAAGATTATGAAACTCTTGGAATTGAGTTCTGATCATCATTTAAAAAAAGATATATCCACTATTTCAAAAATTGAAAAAGCTAGTGGTTCTCGGCCCATTCCAAAAACTTGGAATGTTATATAAAAAAATCCAAAAAAATAACACAAAAATAACAAAAAACAACACAAATTAAATTCATTTTAAAATTACAATTTTAAATTTAATATTTTTAGTATATATTACAAATAAAATAAAACAAAATTATACTTGTGAAATAATCAGCTCATTCTCCTAGTAAGTGATTTAGTGTTTTATCAAAATAAGGGTGAGGATCATCAAAAATAAATAAATGGAAATAATTTATATTGAATTATTAATATTATTATTGGATAAATTGATGGAAATGTTGTAATGAAATTTAATATTTTGGAATTTTTTAACTGTCATGGTATAAATTTCATCATACAAAATCTTGTAAAAAAATATCCACATTACATTACTCATTATCTATTATGAGAGTTTTATTTTAAAATATGTTTTCAATTAAAAATAATATTTTATGTACCTCCTGAAAAAATATTGTAATTCTAGATGCGGAGTCATATTTTCAAACACATACCTGATCTTTGTTTTAATCTTTCCGATTGTATCTCTATAGTAATCTCTTTCCCTATTAGAAATTTATATGAATGAAATAAGATTAAAATTTATTATAATATAAAAGTATTCAAATAATCCAATGTACATGTCCCATATTTTGTAAAAATATACCTACACCTCACCATATATAGTGAATAACTAGTAAAATGACTTCTCTTTTGAAAAACACACACAACATTAAATTTTAATTTATATACAAAAAATTTACTATGAGTGGTTACTCAATTAAGATAAATGACACTTTTTGAAATATATGTCTTATACCCTTCAATATAAGGAACTATCCAACATCCAATTCCATTATTTTTGAATCTTTCAAAAATATATATTGTTCTTTCAATGTCATTCATTTTCATAATTATTGATGAAATAAATTATTATTCAAAAAATCAATATACTAATGTTGCATCATACTACATACACACTATTTAAATTTAAATTATACATCCAAAATAAGTATTATGTTTTATTAAATTAAAATAATTGAAATTAATCTGATAGTGAACTTATTTAGAAAATAATTGTATCATGTCGATTCCTAACAAACCTCGATTAATATGCCCCATGATATATCTTTTTAAAATCATCATAGCAATTTCACTCCCCAAATTTTCCAATTCCATTGGAATCACATAAACACCCAAAAAGAATATATGAATATGTTGATTATTTTAAATCCTTTAAGAAGTAGTATCTGAATTCATAGTGGCCTATAAATGTTTTTTCTTTACTAGTATGTCTTTACCTATAAGGTATTCTTGTAGAAAAATACAGTTAAATATATAAATATTAAAATGTTTTAAAAAATACCAATATGAAATAAATGACATTATATATACATACCTTAGTTGGAATTTTTTGGATAATTCTAGATGGAGAAACTAAAAAATTGGTTGATATATTTTCCAAATGTAGTGACTTCATCTCTAGAAAATAGTACTTTTACTGATTTGTCTATAATATCATGAATTTTTCCTCCAAGTTAATCCATCTCTATCTGTTGATGATGAATGGTATCCGAAATATAATATATATTCTCATATGAAACAATATGATGACAGGGATCCTCAAAATATTACTCATAATAGATTGGAGTCTTTAGTGGAGTAGGTTTTGAAGTTGGATATATAGGTGGATTTAGAGGAGTGGGATATATAGGTGAATGTGGAGGAGTGTTATATTCATCCAAGAACTATATATGAATTTCTATAATCATCAATAATACAAAATCTCTAATACTTTCCCCCACCCTCTCACCCACCTCGTAAAATTTAAAATCTAATGAATCTATTTTTATTTATATGGATCCTATATTGAATAACCTCCAAAACAATCAAACACTTTTTTCACTAATACAGCCACCACATATCCTCAAATGTGACCCAAGTGCTCAGGTCTTCCAAATAAAAAATCTAAAATATCATTCCAATTATTAGGTATGAACATCCCCTCTGCGTTCCAATCTTCAAGGGATTCATATAACGAATATTTGAAAAAAACATGATTTAATCACAATATATAAAGATTTAAAATAACATAAATAAAATAAAATACCTAAAAATACTCCTCAGAATCCTCTCATCCCCAACACTCAACTCTTTGGTAAGACATATTCACTTTTTCCTCATTCAGGCCCTCTTAAATTTTTCATATATAGCCATGGGGGGTTGACCTCTACAGATCCTAAAGACATGAAATTCATTTTTTAAAATTTTTATGCAATCATATGTTCTTCCAATTACATATACTCTCTACAAGACAAAGTTTGAAGATATAATTTTTTGGAGTGGATATCATGAAAAGATCTCCCTAGTTTCTGTATATTAATGATAAAAAAATATATTAATATGCTCATTTTCTTAAAAAAATCCTAAAGTCTAACATTGGACATACCAAAATTTATTATTTTCATACACTTTAAACAAAACAATTCCATATTTATTCATTTAAAAAAGTATATATATCACCTAGATTTTTATTTAGTCTTTCTGCAAAAAAATATGATGTGAGGGATAATTCAAAGTCCCTCCATATCCTAACATCCAAAGAAAAACATTTCTTATTGAATTCTCTACTATAAGGTATATCCAATTTCATCTTTCATGAATTCAAAAAAAATATATTAGTAAAAAATTTATAATAAAAAAATAATAAATTTTCATACCCAAATTACCTTTTGTAATGTAGATATTATCTAATAATGAACAATTTTTAATCCCAAATCAAAATAAATTTTTTTTTCCGATCCTGAATTGAAACAAAGGTCTTAAATGATTTTTAATTTAGACACCTAAGATTATATTTATATTCAAATTTATCATATATACTCTGGTCCTTGATATAAGTAACTAAAAATTTTGGTATGCATATGCTGCCTCATTAACCAACCATAGAAGCCTTCTCTACCCCTTTGGAAGAAGAAAGATCCTATGTAGAAGCATGAGGAGGAACCTTTGTGAAATTTTTTGTACGATCCTCCCCATAATCTCAGGGTGACCCAATTATTTGATATAAAATTATGCTAAAAATACTATTTACAAAAAATTAGTATAAATATATACAAATCCAAAAATTAGATTTAAAATTAAGTAAAAAATTAAAAAAGATCCAACAAAATGTAAACTAAACTAAACACATTTATATTTACATCATTTGATGTATTTAACCAAAATTATAACAAAAATTATGAGAGATGATATGATATAGACGAAGAAAAGAAAATTTTTAAATTAAATATTGTTCAAATCATTCAATTACATAAGTTTTTTAATAAAAATGATAAAATGAAACAAAAAAAAAATTCAAAACAAACCAACCTTCATCATATTCATTGGAGTAGTTACCGACAATGTTAAAAAGAATACTAACTTTATTTTTTTCTTATTCATCAGTTGTAAATAATTTGAAGATAATGTGAACAATATTTATTAATCAGAAACTGATATAGTGAAAACAAATAAAATCTTAAGTAAAAATTTATAATAATCCAACGGTTACATATAAAGAAGAATAATTTATAAATGATACAAACAAAAATAAACTATTAGAAATAAAAAAACATATTGGATAAAATATGTATTTTAAATAAAAAAATTAAAACAAATATATCTAATATTTTAAAAAAATTAATAATTTAAAAAAGAAATAAATATAGGTTATGTATAATATTATGAAATTACAAAAGGATCATATTCCAACATTCCTTACTCATGATCATTCCATATATCAAAAACTATATCTATGATGTGATCATTAATATTATCTAAAAAACATTCCATGTAAGTAGGTATCTCACATACATTTTCATCATCAGAATGTTTTTCCTCACCAATATACTATTTTTTTCAGGTAAAATAACATAACATTTCACATTAAGAAGATAAAATGATCAACCATGTATTCTAAACTAATTAGATTAACTAGTGTCATACTAAATTCATTAGGTCTAAAATTGTTGTTATTGATAATCCATTTGTAGTGAAACACAAAAGCTCAATGTGTAATGTAATCAACCTCTCACATTTCATAAATAACTTTTCAATATTCACTTGATATAGATATTGAGTTTTTGTCTTCAACACTAAAAAATTGAATTGGTTTGACTAACACTAATGTAATAATATTTGATACTACACTTTTTGTCCTAATTACTTTTATAAAATGTAGATCCATTAATTTCATACCTGAACACTGTTATTATATTTAAATATGGGTCATCTACTAATTATCTCAATTCTTCTAATATATATGTTCCACTATGAATGGTATCATTAAACCTTGAAAAAATGTTTTGTTATGCTCATTCAATATAAAAATATATTTCTTCATATGATGACACTATTTTAACACATTAATATACAATTTTATATATGGATGAGAATCATATATGTTATTCAATATGTATAGATTTTCCTTATTTATCCTTTCACCTATCAACGATTTTAATTTCAATCCACAAATCCCCTTTCCCCAAAACTCACTCTTCTATATAAAGATGTTGTAAAACCTATGTTCACTACTACAGAAGCATAGTTTGTAAAAAACTCTACAACATCCTCAAAAATATACTTATCACCAATTGAGGATTCTGGTCGATATGAATTCTTAAAACTCCCCTTCAACATCTTTATATAACTCTTAAATGGAAACTTTTAATGTAGATATAAAGGTCCAAAAAACATTATTTTTCACATCAAATGAACCATTAAATGCACCATGATACCAAAAAATGGAGGAATCTATACTTTTAGTTAAAAAATATTGAAACTTTGCCACTCTCCAAAATTTTTAATGAATTCAGATCAATCAATTTGATATATATTTTATTGAAATAATAACGCACCTTTATGATAGTTCTTTATACCAATTGTGCCACTAAACTCATGATGGTGGAACTATAGAGTATTAATTTTTTTGGATATAACCACTTTCACACAGACAATTCCATGACTTTTTTGTATTTATAATCATCAGCCAAAAAATCATCAAAATATTTTTTTATTTGTGATGTAAAATTTATTGAGTCACCATTCCTATATTGGAAACACATTGCTTTGAGTTGATATTTTTCACGTGGTAACTATCAATGTTATGCTTATCCCCTTTGTTTCCCCACTCATATCAATTTTTACACGGTTAATTGAATCATCTAAATGGACACCCATTTGACAAAATGGTGAAAAAACATTGGGTAAATTTCAACTCTATCGCTAGATACGTAACCTCATGGTTGATTAAAGCTATATAACATTAATGTTTATCTACTATTTGTATAAATTGTAAAAACATAAACTTCAGTCACATGATTATGGTTCAAAGGATTAGACCATAAATTTAAAATTAAAGACGCACAACGGATTTTTAGGATGAAAATTCATAAACAGAGGTGACGTAAAAAGATAATTCACTTATCACTAAACCTTATATTTTTATGGTTTTGGGGATAAGTAATGTATAAAAAATATCAAAAGAGAAAAAGACTTCTCAAGTTTAAAACACCTAAAGGGAGGAGAATAAATTCATGTATTTTCTCGTTGACACCTCCCCTTTAATATATTAGGTAAAATTTGTAAAATAATAATTAAAGTGACATAAATAATTTTCTGGTTGAAATCCAATTAAGTAAGTCCTGATAAAAAGTAAATTATCCACTTGATTAGTCCTCCTCATTCATAGAATAAGAAAAATAAAAATAATAATTTGGAAAAGGCATAAATATTTGAGGCGCCAACACTTATACCTAGAAAAATTCTATCTATGATCACTAAACCCCCTAGCCTAGTAAAATATTATATTGGACTTTTCCCCCTTCATGTGAGATTAAACTCTTCTATTGGTACATTTTCATTTATGATAAAGCTACTTCTTAACATTGAGCATGACCTCAATTTTACAAGATCATATAATCAAGAGATTTCATGTTATATACCTTTTTTAAAGATAATTTTCTCAAAATATATATTAGAATAGTGTGGCCTAATCTATTATGGATGAATTTGGTATAAATGCTAATATCCAAGATAAAACTGTAGATGTATAGGATTGGGTTGTTGCAGAACTATAAGATAGTGGGAGTGCTATTGATTAGTGTAATAATGAATTATTTTATTTATTATCTCATTCATGTTAGGATTATGTGTGTAGAACTATGTTAATCTCCAAATAATTTTATTCCCAATCGTAGTTATGTTTATTCCTCTCCATGGATGTTGTGATAATTCCCTAAACCACATAAATATTTGTGTATGGTTATCTTCTTCTTGTTCTTTTGTTTATTCCCTTTTGATCTACTATGAATTTTTTCCTTTTTCTTTATCTTGATGATTCTTAAAAAACACAATGATGTAACCATTATGGTTCTCATACCCTTCTTAAATATCATTTTCACCATGAACATGCTTCATTAATTTTATGTCTAAATCAATATAAATTAATATGCCTTGATTGGAGATTCTCCTATCAGAATATAAAAACTATGATCATATCTTCATGGTTCACCCATTTGTATCAATTTTTAATGATAATATCTAATCTCAAAAGGAATGATTTTCTTTGTAATGAACCTGTGATTCCCATCCAAGCGTCCAACCAGAGGCATGTTTTCATCATGAGGAAAATATCTTTTAACCTGATGTGTTATTTCCTAACTGTGTGGTGGTATTCTCTTGATTACGAATGGTTAAAATATTTCCACTTATCTCTATTTACCATTTAATAGAACATTATTATGTTATGATTTATAGGATCCATAAGCCATCTAGTAAATTGATTTCAAATACCATCTATGTTAAACATTTTTTTATCATTCCCACTACTAATGAAATATTATTACATCCCACTTTAATACCCTTTCATATTTGGGTATGAATTTTATAGGAAGACCAAAATTTCATGAGTCATGTTACTCATCCTGGCAGCCTAAATGCATTGACCTGTGATGCTTCTCCTAGTATCCCAAATTCCTCAAGTCAAGATACACCTATTGGAAACCCAAATGCCTTGAGTTGATATTCTCCTCTTAGAATATTCTCATTGCATACATAGTCCTTGTCGTATGACATTAAACTGAATGAAATATACTCCATCCATGTATCCCTTTAAATTATTAAATTCTTCTATTCAATGTGACTTAATTCATATATATAAGATGTAAATATACGTAAGAGTACCAAGTATATGGTTTTACTAGTTCACATCAAATCTTCTTTAGTAACACTATAAAAGTGTGAAACCATTACATTTTCTTCTATTATTGAGTCCAACATATGAAACTAACCCATATTAAGAAATTTTTTGTGTTGATTTCTATTTTTAAAGGATGTGTAGTGATATCTAGATTAAATTTCTCAATACTAGATACAATACCTCCTTGGAACCCTCTCCTTAGAGTTTAGATCATAGGAAATCTATTTCTGGTTTCATTATTCCTACTTTAACCAAGTTATTCATTCATTAAATTTCATTTTTAACACATATGTGTAATATATGTATGGATAATCTCTTCTAATAACTATATGTGGAATGATTCATATTATTTTAGGATGTGTAGTGATGTATATATCACCAATTCTAGATCTAGATATAAATTTCAATTTCAATTAGTTTTCACTACCAACCTAATATTTGGGCCTATCAATAAATATTGGGTTTTACTCTATTAACCCTATACTAGGATATAAAATTCCTTGGGAGAATTATTCCTCTTAGTTGAACGATATGGATTGATTCAATTATTCCACTTTGATTATCCAATGACATGAGTGTATTACTTCACATTGTGAAACCAAATACATAAGTCATTAATTCCTCATGACAATACATACACCTTGAGTTGAGATTCTTTTCATGGTGCCAAAAAACCCTATGTCGAGATCCTTCTCCAAGAAACCAAAAATCCATGAGATAATATTCTCGTAAAGGTAATAAATAAGACTTCAGTTGAGATCTACCTTCTGATGAAAAACCATTAATAAACCTACTCCATGGAATATAAGAAAGTTCCGTATAATAACATAGAATTAGATTAATTTTATTTTGAATAAATATAATCTTAGAGAGGGGTGACATGTTGGCTATGAAATATATGGTGTGAAATTTTCAATGATAATCATATTATGATCCTCACTCAAATGACATCAGTTGATCTGGAGAGGAAATAATATCACACTCAATAAAGAAGACACAAATTTGACCACTATGTGCCATGTTATTTCTCACATACTGAGGAATGGTGTTCCGTAAAATATATTTCTTAGTATTGTAATGTGATGGTGAGAACCTACCATTGGAATTAGTCCATGTATTTCATATAATTTTGAGGAAAAGGTTTTCAAAAGCACAAAACTGTGTTTTAAGGGTATTTTCAACACTATTTGTCCATATAAAACACCATTTATGAGTAATGAAATATCGAGAGGTGTAGTTTATCTCACAATGTTGAATTTCATAGGTCGTGTAGAAAAAACGGAGACAAGAATAAAAAGTAATGGTCATTTAATGTTGGTGTTTTGTGATGGATTTTTTTAGACTCCATTCACATGCTTGAAATCGTGTTCCCTGACTAAAAAAACTCTTTATTTCATACCTATCCACGCACACATGCCACCACGCATTAATATACTCATAAAAATGATATTAAGGAATACATAGACACTTATTTCACATGGTTGGGAACTTGGGTTGACAATTCAATACAAAAGGACCCCCTTTCGTTCCATTTTCAACATAACAGACCAAGTGAATACCTGATATCCAATCAACCAGAGCATTAAACTAATCACAAAAAAACATCCTTCAGGTGGTTTTTGAATCTAAACCTAATGATAGTGGATAGAAATCTATATTCCTAGGCCCTACTATTTTGACCTTCATCCTGGGTGCTAGACCAATTTCATATGCACTCACTAGTGTGATCGATAACTTAGATGTTGAACACCCTAAGAGTTGACCATTTTGGAATAATAAAACCTAGCCACATCACCAACTAGGCATTAACTACCTTGATCACTTACCACCAGGGCTCTAGAAAACTGAGGTTCCCTATCACCTGGTTGTCAAATTCAATCGGCATTATCAACCATGGAACTAAACCACCTAGGTGTATAATTACCTAGGAGCCAACCACAATGGATGAAAACAACTAGGGTGATGTACCACCTGGGCATCCAATAATATGTGTTAAAATTACCACATGCATTAAATTCATTGGTATCAATCATTTTTGGGCCCCGACCACATTGGTCACCAACTACCTTATAAACGAACAATTTTCTTAGGTCAATTACTTGAGTTACACTTCTCCCATGTTTCCCACCTCAGTCTTCTATTCATCCATACCTATTACCTAGGTTCTCACTTCATCAAGGCCTCCTACATGGGCACCCAATTCACTCAGGTCTACTACCTAGGTGCTCGACCCTACCATGTATGTCCATAATTTGGGGCATCTACCCCTCACATTTATTCAGGATCAGTGACAACCTGCTACCTCTACCCTTTAGTCTTATCTCTCCACTTCCATCACTAACCCCATAAAAATTCAAGAGTGACACTGTGAACATTTTAGGATGGGCCAAGCATGATTTGGGTTGTGATACCTACAACCAAAACCTTTCTCCCCTAATATATCTTAAGTCTTGTTTCTTATCTTAGTTTCCTCAAACACATTAAGTAGAGATACTCTTCTTGATATTCTCTAATTTCTTGATTTTATATTATCTTATTTATTTCCATATATACCATTATATGAGATTCTATTCTAGGTTTCCAAAAAACCTCATGTCTATAATATCCTCTTATTTTTCTAAAATGCATTGAGTCAAAATTATCCTCTTGGTGACAAAAAATGTCTACAACTGATCTGTTAGATATGTTAAACTAGAAGGAGGTGATACATGAATAAGTCCCTCACCAAACCATTGATATGTACCTTTCATATATTAATCCACTCTACATGACTCAGAACATCTTAAAATTGTACATTATTTCATAAATCTAAAATTCAATACTATGGTCCATATTACATGACCTTAAATGCTATGACGTGCCTCATTAAATATCAATGAACTAAATTGGATCTAATTCACTTTATAGGGATAGATAGGAACCCCCTATCATGGGTTTCATCCCAAATCCAAAACATGTTCCCCCCTTTTGTAGGATTCCACACTTCCCCGAATGGAGGTGAATTATAGAGTTCCCTCTTTTATCGATTTAAACTATAGAGTGACCAAATTCTTGGATCAAAGGAGAGAAAATATAATTTTTGTGGGAAATTTCGTCATAAATTCATTTTTTTAGTTAATCAATTTCACCAGTAGTGTTACTGGGAGGAATTCATGAATATGTTTTAAATATATGAGTCTTTGACTAGAAAATAATACCCATTAATGTATTATCAAACCTCACATCCTATCATTCAACTAAATGTTTTATCATCACAAACGAATGTTACTGAGAGGCCACGTAATTTTGAAAATTTGGAGAGAAAACAACCAAAATAGACCCATGTGGAATGAAATACATCATAAATTGAAATCCTTTAATCATGATGTTCCATGTAGTTTTCATCTTTCTATTAGTGTAATGATTAGTTTTATTATGTTTATATGTTAGTAGAAGTGGATTTATTATTATGTGAAATAGAGTTCAATTTACTTTTGGATTGTTTGTATTATTCATTCTAATTTGGATGGAATGTTTTAATATAATGTGGGAAAGTAACATAATCTGATGGGGTGTTTTTTTAATTGACACAATCTTTATTTTTGGTGGATTTGTTATTAAAAGATGGTTGGTTTAAATGTTCCATGAGGTTTATGGGTTATTTAACTTACATCGCTACTTATATGATATGTGACCATCAATAATATTGACCAAGTGGACTTATTGGCTGCTCGTTGTTCTTGTTTTATCTTTTTTCTTACTCTCTATATTATATATGATATGTGTATCTCATACCCCTTTATCTTGCAGCTTGCTGCATGGCCTCGAGGATGTTAATATTTTCTTCCTATGGTTAATAATTGAGGATATTTTATTATTGGTTGTTTATTGGTTTTTCATTCATTATTCTAACATTAATTAATTGTGACCAACCTGAATAGTGGCCAAGTTTTTTTCACTTATTGTGTTTTGTACCTTCCCCACTATTCATCACACTTTCATCATCAACATTAAATTTGGATGACAGTTCTAAAAATAACCAACGGATGATCATTGTGTAATGATTCATTGGTGAAACAGATGATCACCTCAGGTTCAAGACCAGGATAGATGGAATTATTATAAAAAATATGGTTTTCAAGCAAACTACTATGTGCGGTATCACAATGGGGTGATAATAAAATCTCAAATTTTTTAGGATGCAAATGAGAGCACTGTATTGGAGAATTTGTTATATGACATGTTTCCATTTATTCTTAATCATGGAAAAGAAAGGATTGTGATCCAAGAAGACTTAGATATGAGCACACATGATGTGTTTAATGATAATGATGATGTTGTCAGGGTGAAAAAAATCAAATGATGCTGCAACGACTCCAGTATATCGATAGTGCGGTATAATGTAATAGTTGTAACTTTTAATCTGATTGTTTCATGGGAAAACTATGTAAGGGATTTCTAATACTACCATCGATTACATTCTTACTTTCTTGAAGGAATTACTTCCAGATGATGAAGATATTCTCTCAAACCACAATATGGCATGGAAGTTAGCTGAAGAACTTGGATTTTCAAGAATCAAAATTCATGCTTTCCCAAGAAATTTATAGTTTATTCTAGGAAGAAACTACTCAATGAAATGATTGTATAAAATTAGTCACATCCCACTTGAAGACAAAAGCTAATTGAACTCCATCATGTGTTCCACCTATTGAAATGTGTCACTTTCTATTGATCCCTAGACTCTCGAATCTTTTTATGTCTGAGGAAATATCAATAAAAATGTGATGGTGTGATACAGAGACAAAAAAGACTAATGATGAGTTGGGTCACCGTTCATATGGATCTTTATAGAAGATATTTGATGCTAGATATCCAGATTTTGTAGCTGACAAGCATAATGTGAGGTTGGGTCTTTCATGTGACGGTTTTAATCTGTTTTGGTAGATTCTTAATTCACACAACACATGGCTAGTTTTTATACACATTTATAACCTCCCCCCATGGTTGTGTACGAAAAAACCTTTCAATTTCATGAATATACTCATATCTAACCCTTCTAATCCCAGTAATTATATAGACGTATACATGAAACCTTTAGTAAAAGAGTTGAAAATTGTTTGGGATTTGGGTGTGCGCATATATGATGCATATTAGAAAGACATATTTCATATATGTGTAGAATTTATGTAGAAAATCAATGATTTTTATGCTTATTCAATGATGTCTAGATGGAGAAAAAATGGAAAACTATCATGTCCTGTCTATAGGAAGAATACACGATCCCAAAGACAGAAACATCACTGTAGTTTTAATTTTATAGGACATCAATGATTCTTGACATTGGACTATCCATATAGAAATAATCGTCTAATATTTGACAATACCACAGAGAAAGATGATACATGTTAGCATATGTCTACAACTGATGTACTTAAAGAATTGAAAGATTTCAGTTTTTCATTTGGTAGATTCCCCAATAATTTTTTGTGAGTTAGAGAAAATATTTCCTCCATAATTTTTCACATGTATGTTTCATTTGATTCTCCATATTCCAACTGAAATACTTATAGAATGACCTATTTCTTTTTATTGGATGTATCCAACTAAAAGAAATATGTGCACATTAAAGTATTATTTCCAAAATAGGAATCATCCTAAAGGTTCTATCATGAACTTTTACTTGGCTCATAAATGTATGGATTGCTACTCTATGTATTTTTCTAATCTTAAAACAAGAATGAATAGAAAATGGGAAATAATGAAGAATAGCATGAGAAAATTGAACCCATTTTTCCTTCAATTCCTCAAACAGAAATAATTCATGGATCCTATACAGTGATGATAATAATCCTTGAAGAGCGAGAGATGGTACATCACATTTTTTTGTCAAACTGTGATTTGTTCGTTGAATACCTCAGTGAAGTAAAATAAAATATGTATATATTACATATATGTCAGTTAGAATAGTCTTATTTTTATCTACATGGAACATAAAGTAATGATAAATATAAATCATCATTCTTTATCATTGATATAGAGGGAGACTTTTCATAGAAAGGAGTTTTCTTCTTGGATAAAATTGAAGGTAAAAAATATAACTATTTAAAATAATTAAATTAATATTTAATTAAGTTTAATATTCATTTACAATTCATGTATTGAGATTTCCTACTGAATTTGTATTTCAGGAAATATGAGCTTTGGATTTTAGTCCTAATATCATGGTTCGTGACTATAAATAAATTTCCATTAATGGGTAAAAATTTATTATCACTGAACCAGTAAAGAACATGAGAACACAACATGATGGTGTTATGTTTACTACCACAATAGACTGTTATGCCAGTGCATCAGATAGTAGAGTGAGATTTGAAAATTTTGGTTATTATGGAGTCTTTGAAAAAATAATACTATTGGATTATTACTCTCAAGGATGATTCAGGATGATGAAATGCCATTCGTTTGATTTGATTATGAGGCATGACACATTTATTGATCATTTTGGATTTTGAGTAATTGAAATGACTCGCACTATTTCTACTGATGAACCATATGTATAAGCATCAATGGAGAAACATGTTTTTTATGTAACAGATCATCATCAACCTAAATGTTGTGTCATTATTGAAGTAATTACAAGACATATATTCTAGGACGGTGATGATGGAATTGAAACAATCCCTTCTGAAATTAGAAACAATGTATTTATTACTTTTGATGACTCCAATAGCACAATTTTCAGAGTTGACTGTGATCCTACTGTTGAGGTGGGAAATATATAGAATCATCCATCTATGTTCTCAATTATTTTGGATTAGCTCGACATGGGGTGTTAAGGTTGGTACTATTAAAATTTATTTAATATTGATTACAAATATGTTGTATTTGACTAGATCATTATCTGAATTTTCAATGTTTATTTGTTTCAATTTTATTTGAATTGTATTTTATAATTTGGAATTGAACCATATTCAAACCTATGAAACCAACATTTCTAACTTGTTGAACATTTCAATGTTTTATTGACCATGTGTAAAATTAGTATAAATCTAAGACCTCCATTTGAAATTTCACTTGATAATGAACATGATGGTTTTTATTCTTTTGCAAAACATGTATAAAAACCTACATCATCTACCTAGGCTAAAGAAATTAAAATTTTCCATTATTTTGACAAGTGCTTTACCACTTGTGAATCTGGTAGATATCTTATCTCTATTCATATGTTTATGTCATTGTTACAAACTATCTTAAGGGTTTAATCATTCATAATATATTCCGTGCAGAATTTTCTAGAGGAATAATTTAGTATGCTCTCTCTCTTGGTTTTCGAGTAAAATAATGCCTCATAATAAATGTTACATGATTTTAATATACTGGTGACACTTATTAAATAATAATTTGAATCAAAATTAAATTACTTTATTAAATCTTGTACGATTTATCAAATTCACTATATATCCATTCATTCTCACCAAAAATAATGGATAGTTAAATTATTCTTGAATACCCCTTTTCCCTCTCTTTTATTTTGTTATTTTTGGTTACACATTATTTATCCCTTTCTAAATACTTCCATATTTTTTTCAAATATAGGAAATGAAACCAATTGAAGAGAGGCAATGGAAAATGATTATGGACAACAATCGTCACATGGATGAGATGGGTGTTCCACCACTAGTGCCTATAGTGAGTATTTTATTTCAAATATATATATTTGAATAATATATAATTTCATGTGATTAATTTTGTTTTAAATTTTTTTTATGATCCAAATCATAGGTGGAAATTATTTGATGAGAAACCTAGTAGTGGTCCCAGTACTCAGGCCAGTGGTACGAGGGGGGGGGGGGGGGTTTGAGGGGGGGTGGTATGAGAGCTATGTGATCAGGTCGGCGTACTTGTTTAGACCCTGCCCCTGCCACTGAAATATAATGTATCCCACATTCTGATCTTGATTTATCATTATGTACACACGAGATATTTAGGCATCCCATGTTTCACCACCCTTTACATCTGTGTCTCCTTGCCCATCTTTACCATATATGATGATGATTCCCACTCCCCATCCATCATTGTGGTGATGCTTTACAAATACTCCAACATCATTCCTATCAGTCCACTCTCATGGATAATTTCTGCAAATGAAGTCAAGGATAATGTATGGGTAGACATATGGGTAAAAAATAGTTGTATTTAATGAAGTATATTATTTTTTGTATTTATAGGAATTAATATTTTGGTTTCAACTTCAGTTTAATTTCCCTGATGGTGAGGGTGCATGAAAAACATCTCTACAAGATTTTGGTGAGCTTTGGAGAGCCTATAAGAAATAGTTGTATATTGGATGGCATGCTAGAGATTCCATAGAGTTATAGGCGGTACCTGTCATGGATTATTGTCGGATAAAACAGTATCAGAAGATGATTACTCATTGTATGACTATCCAGTTTAAGGAATTAATCAAATTTGATGTATTTAAATGAAAATTTTCATGTTCTTCATTAATACTATCTTTTTTATATTTGAATTTTATTTAGGAATCATCCATAAAAATAAAAAAAATGATCCAAAAAAATACATCCACGCATTGGGACGTACTACGATGTCATAAAATGAGAGGAAGCAGGTATGAGAGTTTTTTATAATTTTTATTTAGGACTTTCACTTTCTATTATTTCCTCCATTATTTATTGTATTTCTAATGTTGTCATATAATATAAGTTATGAAATTAATTATTGGTAACCTATTTTTAATTATGGTTTCCTACAGTCAATGTCTTTGTAGAAGAAAACATTGAATATTGAAGGACATGTGCCTCGACCAAAAAAATTTATCTCAAGTAGAAGGGAGATAGAAGTGTGGTTAACAAACTGAATCTACAGCTAATTGTAAGTTTTACTTTGTTGATTCAAATTTTAAATTCTATTTTGCAAAATAATAATCTACTTATATTTTTAAAAGGATGCTCTAGAGGCCCTTTATTCCCAAGAACCTGACAATTTACAGCCAAATGATCACCTACATCAAGTGTTGGGAGATGAGCACCCATGGAGAGTACAAAACCGACCTGTGAAGAGTATTGTTCCGAAGAGGTATTGTCCCTCCCCATGTATGATTTGTAGTGCCATCGAGTTCCAGCAGGTTAAGGAACATGCATAACAGGCTGAAAAAAGGACCATAGAGACAGCAGAACAGTCTGCTAGGGAAAATAATGAATTTATGAAACTGATTGAAGTTGTACGCCCAGCCCTTCCAACTGGGGCCAACATACCTTGTGCTGAATATATGTGATCGATGAGTTCTATATATGGTGTGTCAGGTCGCAGTTCTAGTGGTGGTTGATATAGTGTCGTTCCTGATGGTGATGATGGCGAGGAGGAGGCCGAGGCAGAGGAGGACGGAGAGGAGGAGGCCTAAGCGAAGGAGGAGTGTGAGGACGAGTCCGAGGAGGAGGAAAAGGGTGTGGAGGAGGCTGAGGTGGAGGCTGAGGTGGAGTAAGAGGGAAGTAGAAGGTAATTCAGGAGGGAGGGGATGATGATGGGGATGACTATGAGGATGAGGATTAGGTTTATAATGATAATGATGATAGTGATGGTGATGAGGGATAGATTGATCCATTGAATTTTTGATTGATATTACTGACATTTTATGTTTGATGATTTGTTGTGCCTGAATATATGTGTGATTAGGAATTTCAAAATATATTTATTTCTTTATCTGTAATTAATAAAACATAACTTGATGATTTGATGTGACTGAATATATGTGTGACTGATTCACCCCTCCCCTTGGCACCCCCACCCCCATAGACAGCCCCCACCCACCCCCTAGATAGCCCCCACCCCCTGGATACCACCACCCCCATGGACACCTCATGGACATCCCCCACCCCACCCCCTAGACATCCCCACCCCCCGGACAGCCCCCACCCCCTCGGCACCCCCACCACCTTCAACCACCCCCACCACCTTGGACACCCCAAGATAGCCCCCACAACCCAACCCTGGGACACCCCCCACACCCTGGAAAACCCCCACCCCATAGACACACCCACTCCCTAGATACCCCCTACCACCACCACCCTCGACACCCCCCCACTAAACACCCCCCACACCTTGGACACACCACACCCCCAAGACACCCCGAATCCCCTGGACACCCCCACCCCTTGACACCCCAACCCACTTGGAAATCCCCCATATCTCTCGAACACCCCCACCCCCTTGGATATCCCCCACAAACCTGGACACCCTACCCCCTTCGACAACCCCCCCCCCCCACCGGATACCCCCTACACCTGGACACCCCCGCCCTCTGGACACCCCCACCTCTTGTACAACCCCCACACCCCCTTGGATACACCCACCCCTGTGGACACCCCCACCCACCCCAGTAAACCCCCACCCCCTGTACACCCCCACCCCCATGACACCCCCATTCCACTTTGACAGCCCCACCCCCTTGATACCTCCCACCCCCTTGGACAGACACCCCCCAAACACCCCTCAGACACCCTTACCCCCGTGGACAGCCCCCAAACCCTGGATATCCCCCTGGACACCCACGCCCAGAAACTCCCCCACCCCCTAGACACCCTCGGACACCCCACCCTCAGGACACCACCCTCTTAGACACCCCACCCCCTTGGACAGCCCCCACCCTCCATGAAAGCCCCCCAGAAACCCCACCCCCTTGGATAGCCCTCCCCCCACAACCCTTGGACACCCCCCGGACACCCCCACCCCTGGACACGCCAACCCCTTGGACAACCACCCATCCCCTGGATAGTACCCCACCCCATGGACACCCCATCCCTTTGGATGCCCCCCCCCCTAAACACCACCACACCTAGAGGCCCCACCCCCAAGATTCCCCCACCACCTTGGACAGTCCCCACCACCTAGACATCCCCCCTTGGGCACCCCCACCCCACCCCTTTGGACACCCCCCCACTGCCCAAGACACCCTCACCCCCTTGGGAACCCCCTTCCCAAACACCCCCACACCATGGCCACCCCAACCCCTTTGACTTCCCCCACCCCTGGACACCCCCACCATATGGACAACCCCCACCCCCCCAACACCTTGGACACCTGCACACCCTTGGGCACCCCCCCAAGTAACCCCCACTCCTAGACGTCACCCACACCACCTAGACACCCCCACCTCGTTGCACACCCCCAAGACCGCCCCCACCCCACCCACCGAGACTCCCTCCACCCACTAGACAACCCATCCACCCCCCCCCCCCCCCTGACACCCCCCATAGGACACCCCACCCCTAGACACCCCACCCCATTGTACATCACATACACTCCATGGACACCCCCTTGGTGGCCCCCATGCCCTTGGAAAACCCCCACCCCCATAGACACCCCCACCCCGGGACACCCCACCCCCTTGGACAACCCCCCCCCCCCCCTTAACACCCCCCACCCTCTCGACAAACCCACCCCCTGGACACCCCCACCCAATTGGACAACACCCACACCCCCTAAACACCCCCAACCCCGGGAAAACCCCAACCCCCTAGACACCCCTTCACCCCATTGGACACCCCCACCCCCTTGGATAGCACCCCTCCCCATGGACAGACCCAACCCCCAAGACACCCCCGCCCCCGTGGACAGCCCCCACCCCTGGAACCCATCCACCTAGAAACCCCCACTCCATAGACACCCCCACCCCCTGGACAACCCCACCCCCTAAACACCCTCCACACACTTTCACACCCCCACCCCACCAACTAGAAAGCCCCCACCCCTCCCCACCCCCTTGGACCCACCCCCTGGACACCCCCACCCCCTGGACACCACCTACCCTGTGGACACCCCCTCCCAACCCCCTGGACAGCCCACCCAACCTTGAAAACCCCACCACCCTATACACCCCCACCCCTGGACACCCCCACCCCCTGGACATCCCCCCCTGGATTCCTCCACCACCTGGACACTACCCAAGACACCCCCACCCCCAGGAGACCCCCACTCCCCATGGATAGCACCCCACCCCCTCAACACCCCACCCCCTTGGACATCCCCCCCCCCCAGACACCACCCCACCTGGACACCCCCCCCCCCTCACCCCTTGGACAACCCCCACCCCCTAGACACCCCCTGGACACCAACCCACCCCATGGACACCCCCACCCCCTTGGATAGCCCCCCTGTACACCCCCACCCCATTGGACAACCCCCACCCCCCCACACACACACCCCCTGGACAGCCCCACCCCCTTGGATAGCCCCCCCGGATAGCCCCCACCCCCTCAAACACCCAATATTCTAAATTCAATTTTTTATTCGATATTCTATATGTGTTATACATATTTAAATTCTCGATGTAATGAATTATAAATTGAATAAACTGTACATAATTAAGAGTTCTTTATTTCATTCATAATTAATTTTTTATTTTTGTATGTCTTATTCATTCATAATTCAGAATTCAGTACATAATTTATTCAGAATGTATTCAATTGAGAATTAAATTCTGAATTCTGTATTATATAGGGTAATCGGGATTTGAATTGAATTCTAAATTCCCAAGTGCACTGGGGATCGCAGGGGGGAGGTAGGCCAGCCTTCTACTACAATTACAGAAAGGCTATGCCAACAATTTACTTCCGTTGGTATATGTATGATTAGTAAATTTATACCAACAGGTTACATAAAACTGTTGTTATATAGTTATACCCACCATTAGTAAACCATTGGTATAGAACTTGTAATCAGTATTTACCAATATTTTTATGTAAAATGTTGGTAAAGGGTTATTCAAACAGTTTTGAAACTAGTGGAATAGATCTGAAATGCCTTAATTTGCAATGGGTATCAACCATTGGTATAAATATCTACCAACACTTAGCTGAAATCGTTGGTATAAGGTACATTCTAGAGCCACATACCAATGGTTATACTATAACCATTGGTATCTGTCTATCGCCACTTCTAACTAGCCAATGTTTTGAGAAAACATTGGTATAGTTTATACCAATGATTTTTAGCCCATTCCCAATGGTTTGAAACCATTGGTATAAGTCACGTTTCCTTCAGTGAATATCATCACTCATCCCCACATACAACCTACCTTCTCCACAATGTGATGCAATTCATTCTACATGATCTTCATTAAACCAAAATTATATAGATGAATTTCATGAATAAATATGATATATTTCATAATAATATCATTTTTTAAATTATATAACTACTACTTAAGAAGTGGAACATGATCTTATCAAACAAAACATACTTAAGAACATAATGTAGTTCATATCCGAATAATTAGTGACAATGAAATGTTACAAACAAATGGATGATAATATAATCATATATGATATCATCAAAATGACTATGATTCTAGATTATTTCAATAACATTTATTAAGTCAGTATGCATGTGGTTTGGATAGATACGAGGGATATTGAAGCTTAGGTAAGGTATAATTCTAAAATCTCTTTATTATCTGAGTTTGTTTATACGTAAGTATATACTGGGGTCTATTTATCATCAATGTACATATTTCCTAAGTTTTTAATATTATTCCTATTCTTCTAAAATTTCTTAAAGATAATTTTACCCTTTTGTTAATATTTATTAAATGGTATGAAGGAAATATTTTGCCTTTATTCGATATAAGGATTTTTTTACTTTTTCGGCCAACGTATGAGAAGAATGTTTTTGATAACTTGTATAACATGAATAGATTTTTACACATTCATAACACCTTATTTACATGAATCTTCCTTTATAATATTTCAATTTTATTTTATATTAAATGTTTTTAAATAAGAAAATATAGTTTCTTTATTAATTAATTTCTAGTGTTTTAACAAAATTATTTTCCATCTAGGATTAAGGATATGTTTCAAGTGTATTGTTCATATTATTATTATTATTACGGTTAATTATGTTTATGATGGAATGATATTTATGAAATACATTTGTTTTACATATATTATGTTATGAAGGATTGTCGTTTAAGAATCCCATTTTATTCATTGGGTTATGCTATGATTTATGGTTTATGTTTTTGTGGAACATGTAATAATGATTTCATTATGAGATGGTTGGGACTTATATATCCATCCAATTCATTGGTTAAATATTTATATCTCATGGGATAGACATGACTAGAATGGTATGTAAATCTGGTTTACTAATATAGGGATGGAATGGAAAGTAAACCTTGTTCAGTAATGGACTTTTTCCACTATAATGGTCTTGGAAATGATCCTTGGATAATATGAAATGATTTTATATGCTTATGTGTATGACAAAAAACTTCAGGTCTTATTTTATGATTTTTAGTATTATTTACATTAATTATTATGAACTTTTATCAAATGACATGATATCACGATCTTTCATATGCAAGATAAGACTTCTAAATGTTATGTTCTTATGTCTTATGATTATGATATGATTGATATTTCCCTTTTTTACCCTCACAAATATTTTTAGATGATATTTTCATATGTTTCTTTTCCTCCAGTCATGAAGGAGGGTATTAAGTATGATATTTCAAAATGAGTCTAGTTTTGAAGAAATAAGCATGAGACAATATAGATGTTTTATGAACTAGTTGTTTATGTTTCAAAATTTCTAAATACACTATACCTATATGGTCCTATCATTGATTTATTATTTGTTTTAATTAATATACATCAATTTTAAATTACTATTAATGTATTTAAATTATGTGTTGAATATACATCAATTTTAAATTACTATTAATGTATTTAAATTATGTGTTGTTATATAATTGACGGTAGGTCGTACGTACGCATGAACACTGTTTCTATTTTCTTATCATATAGAATGCAAAAAAGTAAATGACATATATATATATATATTATCATTATATTAAAATTATGATCTAATATGTATCACATATTCTTTTTAAACTCATCCATAATAATTTCAATGTAAATCTTGAATGAATGACATCTCTTGGAGGTGGTGGTAGTCAGCACGTCCACAAACAAAGTTATCGTTTTCCCACAAAATAGAAAGCATGCAGTTATTATTATATAATAATTAAATAACTATAAATGTATCTTAAATGTCATATATATAATATAAAAATATTATTTTTAATATTACTCCCAAATTTTATAGGTTGTAATTGAGGAATGAATGACATCAGTTCACGAGGTTGTGGTCCGTTGTACACACGAACAATGATTGTGTATCCAATTTTAGGGAAATGTGTTAAGGTGTAGGTCATAAACATACCATTAAAACATCTCGTTATATTGAATATATTAGGGTTATTATATAATAATTATATACAAATAATTTATGGTTTGGAGAAATAAATAAAGAAAAAGTTATTTTTGAAGAATGTTACCTCTTATTCGGGTAACTCCTTTTAGTTTCCACCAAAGGACTTCTATGGTCTGATTTCTACTCAAAGTGAGTCTTATAGGATGAGAGGATAGATTTTTCCAATCTATATTAGTAGTTTTTTGACGATTATAAGGTCTTGATAGGTGTGAATTAGTGAGTTGGTGAGTTCCCTTTTATAGTGGAGAAGGAGTGAGATTCTTCTAAATACCGTAAAGTAAACACTATTGGGAGGCAACCATTAGTTCATGTGCCTCCAATAATGAAAAGGTTTCTATAAAATAGTGGATATGGTCCAAATTGATCCATAAAATGGGTTTTAGACATGGTTATAGGTCATTGTTCCCCTTAACATAAAGCTTAGTCCATTGGTAAACTCGTTTTTCTCTCAATTCCTAGGATTAATTTTAAATATTTTCTCTAATAATTTTTGACAAATATTATGTTGAACTTATTATAAATTAGAAATAATTATGATTCAAAATATGGAATTACTTTTTTAAAATTACTATCACATAATTTTTAGAAATTAATTTAAAACTAATCACATGGACAAGATAAAACAAAGAGTTTATAAAGTGGAAATGTTTAAATATTTGAAATGTTTTTATATCCAATTTAAATTTGAAAATTATTCTAATGAAATAAATTGGATTTAATTATTTATAATTTAAATAAATATAATTTAAAACTAACTTAAAATATAATTTAACTATATAAATAAATTAGATGAAAATTAAATGTTTAGTTAAACATCACTATCTTTTACTATTCCTCAAAAAATAAAACTTTTTTGAAAAATAACAAAAAATCACCCTTATATAATTCTGATATTATGATTTCGAAAATGAATTTTATTTTACCATATATAATTTATAAAATATTTAAAAATTTATTTTAAAACAACTGCACTAATAAAAGTTGGTAACACTTTCTTTTAGAAAAATACAAATTTTAAGCATAAAATTTGATTTATTCTTATATATTGTATTGAAAACACATAAGATGAATGTTAAATAATTTTTTCAATAAATAATATATCTATTTAATAAAAATCATCCACTAAATTGGTATAAATAATTTATTTATTTAAAACTTGTTTGATGAAAATAGTTTTCCTAAAAAAGATTTCCTATATTTTCAAAAGGATTTTATTTTCATTTCTAGTAAATTGGTTACTAATAAATTCATCTTATATACTTGTGTAAAAAAATATTTTCATAATTTAGTTAATCTTTTTCATACCTGATATTCTAATTTCTAGGTGATAACTATAATATCTTTATAATATTTCACATTTTATTGAATCTCTATGTTGTGGGTAATTAAAGCTATGATCAATGTTGCATGTAATGAAATATAAACATTGTATTGCATGTATCACAAGAAAAAAATCAGTGTTTTATGTACTGCAAGAGAAACACAAGGTTGAGTGTAGTAAAATAAAACTAACTGGGTGGGGTGTGCAATTTAAGACATCAAATAATTTTAATATATTCAGAAATAAAAATTTATAAAAACATAGGGTGTTACATTATACACACATTAAAATGAATTTCACCCTCTAAATTATTCTAGGTCATAAAAGGTTTAATACTTGAAAGTTTCTCTCTTAGGAACCCACATCATAAAAATAAATAATTAAAGATCCCTTAAAAATGTATGAAACATAACAGTTACCCAGAGTAAATCATAACTAAGTTTCCACATAGAAGAACATGGATGGAAAGTGAAGATGTGGAATTGGAAGAAAAATGTAAATAATCCTAGATAGTGATAAAGGTCGCTCATCAAAAGAAATTGGGTGATGCAAAGAAATATAACCATCATAAAACTTTTAATATGGGATGATCTAAGGGACCATTTGATTCGTTGGTAATAAAGGTACTTGGATAACATTTTTCTTTCAATATATTTTTCCTGTTGTGGATGAATTTTACCAAGGAGATAATTACTTGATTTCATTCCATTTTATAAAAATAATCTCAAGTGTTGGGTAGGTCATGAACTATTTCCACTTCATCACTTACTCCAAGAAATGAAGGTGTATTTATTATCCATGAAGCACTAAAAAATCAGAAGATCGAAAAGTTTATCGATAAGTCATTCAATCTATCTTATGGTATTAGAAAAAATAGTTATAAATTTTTTCCAATATGAATAAATCTTCATATAGTGAATTAATACATTAATCTCTAAAATCTAAACCAACATTCAATATATACTTTTTCATAAAATGTTATATTTTTAACCCTTCCAACATTAAAAACATATAAATTCGGTTACTGAATTTATAAAAATAAACTTAACATTAATATCCCAAATATCATAAATTAGATCTTCATTTTCATATACCAATCATGTTAATACCTTCACCATGTATTTTCTTGAAACATGATAATAACCAGAATTACATTAAAACCATATTGAATACATACATGATTCTTCATTCCTTATATAAGTTCGTAAAATTTACAAAAAAAGTTTTGTTAGAAGCATGAGTTCATCCTTGTACTAATAAAATATGTGATTTAATAATTCCCAAATCCAACTAGATAATGAATAGAGATTTCACTAAATGATGAAACAAATATTTTCATTGGGGGCATTCATACAAAATCAAAAATGAAATTTCCAACTACGGAGAGGAGGATAAGTATTCCGTAATTATAAAGTTTCACTTCATCCATTATGATAGAATAAGGTTTACCTTTTTTCCTTTGTCTTCAATGGTATTTGGGGATCTTCATACACATTAGTCTTTAGATTGGGGAACTTGTTCGAATAATTCCCAAACTCCATGAAATTGATACACTGAAGTGTGGGAGGTGTTCTTGGTAGATATTTATCATTATTCAAATCATTATATAACTTCATCCCATCACTTCAGTATTCATATGATTGATGAATTTCCATTTCACACTTATGGAATTTTCTTTTCCCTTTTAGACATTGACCTAAGTGCTTCATTCCATATTTTTGGTATATAAATAACTAAAATTTCTTTCGACCATTTATGTTTTCATGAGACTCGATCTTCATTTTCTTATTAAAACCATAGGAATGGTGGGAATATCTAGTTTCTATTTCTACCTTTAGTACACATCGTCCAACTTCGTCATAGATACTAAAGTCTCTTATAGCCATGGCCTTTCTAGGACTGGGTTTTATGCCTCTAAGGATTCAGTCATTTTTTATTTCAGGGCTGATGATTAACCAATAAGAGCACCTTGAATGTCTAGTAAAATTATCTTCATAGGTACCAATATATTTATCATCCTTTTACCTAATATCATATAAAACGTTCTCTATATTTTTTAATTGAATATTATAAAAATACTTAATAAAAAATATCTCCTCAATCACTTCTCATTCTATAGATTCAATTTCTTCTTGTTCCCTCATGTTATTAATAGGAGTTCACCATTTATATGATTTACCTTATAAAGATAAAAAGTTTTTTATTTTTCAAATATTGTAGAATGGAGAATTTATTTTCAGTGCTACTATTCTATTTTATAGAAACAAGTTGATCAGAAGACCCACTGAAAGAAGGTGGTTGTTTCATCATGAAGGAATCAAAATAATATTTTTCTCTTTTTTAAAAATTTATATGTTTAGTAATATTTATCGATTGATATTGTTTTTTGAGAAAATCAATAATATTTTGAATTATACATCTCATATATTTTGGTTTCTTAGGAAGAAAATTATTTAATTCTCTATCATACTTTTCATTAACATGGTTCCTTTGGGTTCCAGCCACCGACTAAATCCAAAACCATTGTGTGAGAAACACTAATCATTGTAGGGGACCACATTATCATGAAAAAAACATAAAGGAAATCCAAATAATAACACATTATTCTTTTATTTATGACACTTAGGTTTATCCTAGTTATTCATAGTCATAATATATTAAAATAATTAATGATGGTTCATATGGAGTTATTGAATTTCTAAAGAATATTCCATGAGAGTGTCAAAATATGTGTGCAACAAGGTCAGTTTCCATGCAATGGTTTCCAATCAAGTATAGCTCCATACAATGTTTTTTGGGGTTTTACCCCTATTCATATCTATTCAAGAGCCATATACACCTGTAGTACCTAGAAAGTGATTTATTTATAGGAAATCAAAAATCTATATCCTTCACCGAAAATTCTAGGTCATTTTTCTATAGTTTGATTGATCCTTAGACTTATCATTAGGGACATCAATAGATATATTCATAGGTATATCACTAATTGTTTCTCATAATATATTCTAATGGATGGATAAATGTTTTTTTTCATACCAAATATACTGTCTTAGGATTAAAATATGTAGATATTACAATGTTTTTTATAAATATACATGACGTTACAAAATTACACGTACTAGTACCATAATAGTTTACTATCTTTGGAAACATGAAAAAAAATATTTTCAATTGGTGAAATATATTCAATGCTTCCCACAAATATATACTCATTTATATCTCCTATATAAAACCTTTATTCATAACCTAAGAAAAGGAAACATATGAAATGATGAGATCAGATTCTCATTAAGGGTAAATAAAGGAGATATGTTAGAATTAAAAGAACATAAGGGTGTGAGAACATAAGCATGAAATTTAAAGATCATAACCAATACATCAAAGATCATAATCATGAGTCATAGAAAAATATTGGATGTTCATAAGACATGAATCATACGGGAATCAAAGAACAATATCCATGAGAGTGTAAAATATGAAGAAGACATGGAATTTTCATAGACACGTAAATATTTGAAATATGATGTCATGGATACCTACCAAGACCTTTATAACATGTTAGTATTGGGATAATCACCCATGTGCCTACTATGTTATTGAAATTTAATCCCATGTACCATTTTTTGGGCTTGGGATTCCCTTCCATGAACCCTATTGTTGTGGTCTTGAGATTCCCACCCATGTCCCCTCTTGTTATAATCTTGGGATACCCTTTCGTGCACCCTCTTATTACTATCTTGGGATTACCTCCCATGTAACCTATTTTTATAGTCTTGGGATGGCCCCCAGTTTACCCCTTTTAAATCATATAACACTTATCATTACCCAATGAATTGGAGGGAGATAAATTCTCAACTATCACATGATGAATACCATATTTATGTGTGCCTCAAAATCACAAAACAGTCATCATATCATAAACCATGAAATGAAATGGGTATTATAATCATTTCATAAAATCATTACTTGTGGAAAAGAGATATGTTTCATAATAAATTCCTTATATCATAACCTATGAAAAGAAGCAGGTTTCATAAGTATTTTAACATGGTACTACATGTGAAAGGGAAATAGGTTTCATTAACAACTCGTTATCTTAATCATAAACCATTAAAATAAACCACTAGAATTGTATCCTTAGATAATATCCCCATTGAAATATAAACTATATCATATTATATTGTCACAAATATCATATAATATTGAAATATATTTTAAAAACATTTATTTTGGAAAATATCCTTTATTCATTGAAAAAACTTTTTTTATAATATTAATCTTTTTAAAAATATTTTTCTTTGAAACTAAATTGAAAATTTATAAAGGAACCTTTGAAAATAATTTAAATCCAATGTATTATTAAAAAAACTACAATACCATTTCCTGGAAAATAATTTTAAATAGTAAATAAAATAAATTGAATGCATTTTTTAGAAGATAGTTTTTTATTAAAACAAATTTCTGACCAAAGAGAGAAATGATTTCAGATTTTATTACAAATATTTTCTAAATAATACTAAGTAGAAAAGAGTGTTAAATGGTAAAATTTAATGAATATATCATTAATTAAAATAGGTAATAAATTAAAATATTATTCTTTGGATATGTATCGTAATATTTGATCAATGGAAGCATAATCATAAACATTCGTAATAAACAATGGGATTTTATAAATAAAGTCTTAACACTTTGGTAACATTGAATAACATTACCCATGAGAAAATAACATTACATGTATTGTAAAATATCATTAGTATTAAAAAATAATGATATTACATGTAAAGTTGTCTGTATATACACCTCATGAAAGAATATAGGTGCATAACATTACATACATATCAAAGAAGGAAAATTGAGACAAAAATCTGCTTACTAATTTGGTAACATTTTAACCATAAACGACATAAAAGAGAGATACTAAAATGGATATGTAAATAATAATAAATTTTATAATAAGAATAATAAAATATGTTCATGGTATGTATATACATCATATAGGAGAATTAGGTGGTGAATATAGCTTGTGTCTCACAAAAGTGAAAAATGAGATGAAAATTCTTTACTTATTGAGTAAATTTTGAATCAAGAGATCTATGAAAGAATAAAATCAATATAAAATTTGAATATAATTAAATAAATTAAAGTCATGATATAACATGTCATTGGTAAGAATATACACCATAAAAGATAAATAAGTGGTGAATATGGCAGAAGTCTCATAAAAATAAATTTGTGACTAGAAATCCCATTACTTGAAGTCTTGGGTTCCTTCGAACACATTAAAACTTATTATATAATAAATTTTAGTTTATTATAAATAATTAATAGAACCAAATTCAAAAAAATCATACCATATATGATTTTATTATGAAATTATATTACCCATTTATTAACAATACCATGTTAATGTTATATTTAGGATAATGGCCACTTTGTTTTTCATACAAGTTTTGACTTGTTATTTATTTTCAACTTAATTTGATCGTGATATCATCATTTACGGGATTTAAAACATGATATAAATATCATGTATAATAAATATATATATATTTAGAGTAACTCATAAAATTTAGTGATAAGAAATAGAATACACTATCCATGGACATGGTGGGTCATACGTATGCATGAAAGTTGTTTATGTTTTTTACAAAATTGAAAAAAAGACATTAAATTACATATATATTTATTATAAATAATTTAGAATTATTATTTCATGCCTATAAAATATTTTTATTAAACTCATCCTTAATTAATTTCATGTAAAGCATGAAATAATCACATCGCTTTGATGAGGCGGTAGTCCACACTTTCAAAAACAAAGTGATCATATACCCCAAATATGGAAAGAAAGAATGTATGTGTTATATAATAATTCTAGAAGAATAAAAAATCATTAAAATTATATATATATATATATAATATAAAAAAATTATTTACCTCATTATTACCAACCTTGAGATGTGATAATGGATGAACGAACTACATTGGTTCACGGGGCGGTAGTTAGTCGTACACATGAACGATGATTCTGTATCCCATTTGATGGATGTTTGTGATGGTGTAGGTTATAAAATTAAAATAAAACAATCTAAGTGTATGGAATATACTTATGTTATTATTAAATCATGATATAAAAATAATTTAAGGGGTGGATAAAGAAATTAAACAAAAGTGCTCATCGAAGAACATTACCTCTTCTTCGGGTAACCCCTTTTAATTTGCACCAAAGGATTTCCATGGTTTTATTTTTAAAAAATGTGAAGCTTATATAATGATAGGATATATTCTGGGAGTTAATTGAGAATGTTTTCAATGATCCAAATGTCTTGATAAGTGTGAATAATTGTTGGGGGTGAGTACCCTTTTATAGTGGATGAAGAGTGACATTCTTGTAAATACCAGAAGGTAAACACTATTAAAAGGTATCCCTTACATCATGTGCCTAAAATAATGAAAATTGATTGATAAAAGAGGTAATATGGTATACATGTTTCCAACAAATAATTATTTTATATTTTTCTATGTCATTTAACCACTTAATATAATGTTTATTCCTTTAATAATCTTGTTTTTCCCTTAATCACTTTAATTAATTTTAGGAGTTTTCATTAATAATTTTTTGTAAAAAATTAAGTTGAACTCATTATAAATTATAAATTATGATGACTAAAAAACATTAATCTGTTTTTCCGAATTCCTATGATATAATTTTTAGAAATTAATTTACAATTAATCCCACAGATGAGACGAAATAACAAGTTTATAAAGTAAAAATGTTCAAAAGTTTGAAATGTATAATTATAATATTTCGATGTGAAATTGATTCTGATGAACTAAATTGGATTTAATGATAAATTAATGAAATAATTATATTTTATAAATAAATTAAAATATATTTTATCTATATAAATAAATTATAAGAATAGTCAGCTTTAAAATAAAATTAATCAATTTCCACTATTCATCAAAAATGAAACTTCTTAGGAAAATATCAAAAAATTCACTATAAGATAATTATAATATTACAAATTAATAAAGGAATATTATTTTTATAATATAATTTATAAAAGTCTCAAAATTTAGTTTCAAATGAATTACATCATTAAAAGGTGGTAATACTTCTTTTTATAAAAATACAAATTTTAAGCCTAAAATTTGATTTATTCTTATCTATTATCTAGAAAATGAATAGGTTGAATGTTAAATAATTGAATAAATATATAATAAATTCATTTCATTTATTTCATTCACCAAAATTAGATAAATTAATTTATTGATGTAAAACATGTTTGATAAAAATATTTTTCTAGATAACGATTATTTATATTTTCAAAAGGGTTTTATTATCATTTATAGTTAATTAGTCACTATAGAGTCCATCTTATTTTCATATGTAAACCATATCTTCTTAATTTAGTTAATTATTTTTTATACCTTATATTCCAATAGCTAATTGATAACTATAATATTTTAATAATATGTCACATTTTGTTTAAAATTAGTGTTGTGTGTAACGAACACTAATATCGATGATGCATGTAACGCGATATGGATTTGGTATAGTGTGTATCACAATAAAAATATATAATTTCATATACTTTAAGATAAACTCAGGGTTCTTTTAGTTTAATATTAACTTTTTGTTGTGAATAATGAAAGATTAATTTGGTGTAGCGAGCAATGAAAGCTATCAAATAATTTTAATTTACTCAAAAAATAATAACTCATCAAAACTCATGGTGTTAAAGTACATCTCATTTATTTTATGATTCCACATTAATGATAGTTAACCATGATACCACAAAAAGATCACAATAATGATCTCTCCAGTGATAAGGCTTCAGTATAGGATAATGTATAGTAGGTGGTACCTATGGGTGGGTTTCCATTTATTACACTGACCATGGATTATTAGCTTTCACAAACAACACATGATGAGGATGTGTGATTTTTGAGCACACTCCATAATTTTCAGAGACAATGACCCTTTACGGATTATGGTGATTTAGATCAGCATGCAGTAAAAGACTGCCTAGAGGCAGTCACCTAAGTTTTCCTCATTTTGAGGACACCTCCAGATGAGATGGTATCCCAAGCATTGAGTTTTCATTAGCACTCCATAGGGTGGTGGTGGATTTTAGTGACTCTTATTTAGGATTAAAAGTTTCTCTCTCATATAGTGTTGGAGTGTCTCTTCATAGATCTATTCTATTCAACCATGTTTTTAGCAGTATACATCTAAGAGCTACTACATCTTCAGTAGGGCATCATGATTGTGGTAGAGTATTCAATATGGATCATCAACCTCTAATTATGCTCTATGTATATGGTTTATGATTTTTATGTGAATGTATATTTAATTGGGTCGTTTATCAAAATATCAGGGCTTGATTAATAACCCGTTGCATTCCTACATATTCTCAGGTGAAAGAGTCAATTATGGTAGTGGAGATATTTTCAGATGAGAAGATGCCAAAAATTGGTGGTTGTAGTGGGAACATAGGAGAAAAGACATGGAGAGCTAGTAACCAACATCTGATACAAGGATCTATGCATGTGATATGCTATTGGATACATTATCAGGATATATGATCTACAATTTAGGGCTGTCAGGATAGTTTTAGTTATCCTAAATAAAGATGTTTTTCATCATGAGATGGCCAAGGATATCTCACATGGGATTGCTTGAACCGCCTTGTAGCTAATAGAGAGATGGTTGATAGACCCCCCAGACTAATAAAATGGTTGGATAAAGTAGATATAAAAGTTGGAAGATTTTGAAGAAGACCATGGAGAGAAACCTGAGGTGACTAATGGTTTTATCTATTGCCACCTCCACCTCTAGTTAGTCCACACCAGACTCAAAGAGCTGGTGGGAAGGGAATAGGACAACTGCAAGCAATGGAGTCCTATAAACCCGAGGATCCAAGGATGATTAGAGGTATAATACATGTATTACCTAAATTTTCTTATATAATTATATACATAAGTTTGATATACTATTTTCTCACTACTTCACTTTTTTGGGAATTAGAGATTCCATTTGTGGCCATGTATTGACCATTGTTCTTTATGAATCCTACTAGATGGAATTCAGTGATCAAACAATTATATAAAAAATTTGATCTAACTTTTGGAGAAGAGGGATTATTATGTGATCTATTGATAGTAGTGATGATTCCATATGGAGTCATCATAGGTATATAATAACTCTCCACAGTTCCGGATCAAATTTACTTCTTCATGTGGGATGTGGTGTACCCATGTGGATGGAACAAGGTTTTTCTTTTGGGGGGGGGAGAGAAACTCTAATAGAGTGGGATATGATAATTTAGAGGAAGATACAACTTATTACTCATAAATTTGATTGTATTACTATTTCTGACGCTTTTGTCGAGGCACATGCGTTTGTTTGTGGAGGAGGAAAGGCACGATTTTGTTGCCCCGTATTCTCGTTTTCCAAAGGTGGGTGGCATCTGTCACTTTTTTAGGGATGTTTTCTCCTTGATCAAAATGAGATGATGGGATGTCAGTTCTTCCTTCCTTGGATTCCTCCTCACAACTTGTCACCTAGTCCAGCTACCCCTTATATATTTAATACGTTGTTTGTGAAACTCTTCCTAGCGCCATATCTCCATGGACACTAGATAATTATACTACTTCTACAGGACATTCCAAGGGGTCTGGTCAGGTCAAAACCCTCCGGTCAAGGGAGTAGTCACGTTGGGCATCATTGTCATGTCTGGACGCTGGGACACTTGCGTGTCTATCTTCTGTCCCTTATTATAGGGCTTTTCGAGGGCATGAAAGCCCATGGAATCCCACATCGAACGTGGGGAATCATATTACATGGGCATGTATCTGATATTTTCCTCATCTTCCCATGTTTGACACAGGGTATGCCACATTTTTATCATCTAGCTAAGATGGATCAGACTGATTAGAATGCTGGCTAGATTGTATCATATGGGTTCAACCACTGGAGAGAACACTGATGTTGGGGCCAACTTATAGTTGAATTCCCATTCACTGTTGATGGGAATGGGGAATGAGATGGCATGATTTCATTGGGATGTGGTGTCCCAAATAAGATTAAGGATGGATGATGGTTGGATGAATGAAGTGGATGATGAATGAAATAGTACCACGCAAGGGGTGTGATGAAGTTGGTATTGATCCTTGAAGAGACTTCCAACATATCCATGTGGTAGAGAATCAAAGTCTGTGTAGTTCGGTGAAAGTAGTTCATTTTGACAATGGATTACCACTGGATGGAGTGAGAATGGATTACCACTAAAATAGGCTAACAACGACTTACCGGTGAATGAAGTACCAACAGCCTACCACTGAAAGAGGCTGACAACGGCTTACCGCCGAATGGAGGGACAATGGCTTGTCATTGAATGGGGAACATAAAAGTGGAATACAATTTAACCTCATGCAGGATGGGGTGGACTGACATGAAGTGGCCTGGACCATTGGTTGTTGGGCTTGAACCTCTGGGAGACTTCCTACATACCCTGTTTTGGAAAGGATCAAAGTCCACATAGTTCAGTTATGGGGAAGGAGTTGGTGAACTGACTTGAATGGGGACCTGGGGTCCAACTATATAGTGAGATTGGACCTCATGGAGTCTTCCTATGTACCTTGCCTTGGAAAAGATCAAATACCATGTAGTTTAGTGTAGGATTTGTGTTCAATGACTTATTGCGGAATAGGTAAACAATAGCTTACCGCTGATTGGGAAACAAATTTTGTGTCATGTAGGACTAGGGAGAACCGATGTGAAGGGGGTCGTAATGACCAGATGTAGGGCTTGAACCTCAGAGAGGCTTCCTACGTACCATGCCTTCGCAAGGATCAAAGACCTCGTAGTTCAGGGAGGCATTTGGGCCTTACACTCTGAGGCAAACCAAAGTGTTGGTGTACCGACATGAAGGAGGTTAGAGCGACCAATGGGTGGTGGGATTGAACCTCGTGGAGGCTTCCTACATAAAATGCCTTAGCAAGGATCAAAGACCACGTAGATCAGGGTATGGGGTCTTGGTGCACAAACAAGAATATGTTCGGGACCAATGGATGGTGGTGGGCCTGAACCTCATGGAGGCTTCTTACGTACCCTTCCATGGCAAGGATCAAACACCTCATAGTTCGATTAGTGTGGGGCTTATACTCTAGGATTCCCTTGGAAAATTTCATGGTCGGTGCTTTATCTAAGCCTACGTGAGTCATGTTCTATGTGAGATACAAGAGGTAGTAGGGACCTGACGATCACATTATGAAAGGTGCGTCAGTGGGAGATGAAGTGGGGATTACATGTAGTTAGTAGACAAAAGTGGAAACAAGGGATTATGCGTCGTTAGCATCCTAGAGAAGTTGTGACTTACTCCAGGATGGAGGCCCAGTGGTGAAAAATCCTATCAGGAGAGAGATTTGGAACTTAATAAAGGAGGGCTCTGGCGTCCATCCCCCCTGGTCCTTGGGACCGAAGAAGAAAGGAGGATCAGAGATGATGGCTCCTACAAGAAATGATAGGGGCTTACACTGAGATGGGTTTCCTTTCCCCACGAACATAAGCCACTCTGATAAAGAGGATCACATTCCATGTGGGGAATGATCTCACTCTCGTGGAGACCAGTGAGCAGGCATAATGTCCAAGGTGGGGGAACCCCACGTGCGAGGCACGGGACATGGCCACAGTTTAACATCATGTGATGAGGATGAAGGTTCTTGAGTGTTTAACATCCTGTAGCTCAGATGATGCGGGTCCTCTCTACACCCATAGGACATACATAACCAGTACCCTCTACACCATGGTGAAGAGAAGGGACATGCAACACTGTGGCTAGGGGGTGTTTGTGAGAAAACCATTGAGGGGTCCATGTTAGCATGGCTATGCGAAGAAGAGATATCCGTTAGCATGCCTATGCGAAGAAGCATGATGCGAAGCAAGGAAATGTGTAGTATTGTCCATGGGACTATGAAATTACTCTGTGAAAACCAGAGGGGTCACACGGTGAATGAACGCGTGACTCTGGTGTGTCGCGCGTATGGGTGGCATGAACAAGGTGCCTCAATGTGAGGGCAGTACATGGAACACATGTTAGAGAATGGGTCGAGGTAAAATAGTAAGTTTGTGCACAAAAGGAAGGGTTAGCACACAAGTTGGACCGGAGGCACGCAAGAAGCAGGCTTTCACACACATCAGATGGGTGGCACGCAAGTGGGACCTGTGGTGTGCAAGATAGATGTGCTGCACAGAAAATAGGTGGTGTGCACAAAATTTGACTAAAGGCACACAAGAAGCATGCTTGCACACACGTCAAATGGGTGGAGTGCAAGAACTCATATCCCAGAGGGGGCCACATGCAAGACGCGACCCTTGTGCATAAATAACTTTGAAAATTTATGATGATATGAGGGACCTTCTAAAGGCTCCCCCAACCTATTTCGCAACAATCGTTACCTAAAGGCCATGGTTTTTCACGTAGTCACAGAAGACGAGGTTTGGGTGTAGTAGAGAGTCACTTCATCTTCGGCAACCGTCCCCGAAGAGAGGGGAGTTGGTTTTTTTATAGATGGAGTCCCCAATGTTTCACGAAAGGTACATGCGCGCAAGGGTCCAGCATACAAGGGACCAGCGCGAAAACCCCGACCGACCTCGCCTATGGCGCAAAACCAGTCTTGGCTAAGGAAACCATTTTTCAACAACACCTTGGCCACCGAATCGGGGGCTGGTGCGGCTGGTGTGCCAACGGTAGTTATTCGTCACCTTCGGCACAGAACTGGGATCAGGCGTGCAACTACGGTTCATGGGGGCCTTTGGCACGACATGAGCCTGAGCATAAACTTCTGTTTGTCACACCTTCAGCACAGAAATGGTCCCGCGTGCAAAAACTCATTTTTGACGCTACCTTTGGCGTTCAAGCAAGGCCGGAGTGGCCGGTCGCGGAGGATTAAGTTTTGGGCATCAAAGTGAAGGCCTACATGAAATGGTTTGCGCACTGAAGGCTGGTTGCGCGCACTTTTTCAATCTTGTTCATGCCCACGCACTGGGCCCCAGGATATCCTTTTCATTTTCCAAATTCCATTGGAGATATTTCATCCATATGAAGGGGACCCTCCTCTAGATTTCAACATAAACAAATGCCCCTCCCCCCGCAAAATCGGAGCTGAAAGGGAACCCAATGGTCAGATTTTGATGGTATGCCGAAGAATAGAAACGAATTCCTTGGGGGCATGAAAAAACATCGATTGTGCATGCAAGAGGCCAGTGCGGGGCACAGAAGTCACGTCCATGCTTTATAAATAGGCTGAGGGCCCCTCTTGGCCATACTTTGACTTTTTATGTGTGATAGGATTGCTTGCTATCGCACGTGAAAAAACTTACTATTCTGCGCGTAAGATTCCGCGATTGAATCCAGGTTTTGTGCATCATCTGGAATTTTTCTTGGCACATCCACCATCTTTCACCCCACCACTATTTTGCGTGCCGATTCCTCCGTCTTTCATGCCGACCCCTTCAGAATTATAGAAATGGCCAATCATCAGACCGACACCGAGAGGGAAGATTCCGCTACAATAAAGAGAACCCAAATGATCGCAAACCCTCTGATTATTTGCATGAGGAGGTTCATTTATGAAAATCAAATTATTTTTATCTTGTTGATGCAATCCCAAAAGGACTACGTCCTGAGTGGCAGACTACTGCTCTGGAATTTTGGTCTTCTGGAAGAAGTGTTAATGCTAGGTTTTGAGAAGGACGCACCGTGGTCGTGGGTGACGCGTGAAGATAGTATTCCACAATTCCACATTACCAACAACATACATCCTACTAGGGAGACATAGAATGCAATCATCTACGTCTTAAATTCAATGACTAGGACGGTGGCTGGAAGGGATCCAGTTACCGAGGAATCTCCTTCTATTTATGCCAGTACTTTTAGAAGCAGAATTACTGATGAGACAATGGGCTGACAGGAGTGGGATTTCAGATCTAGGGGCAACATGATCAACGAATAGGCATGGACGTACTGGGCACACCACGAATCTAAGGAATTTGGTTTGGAGCTATGACCATTGGGATTTTTGAGGTTGTTTGGATGTCTCTATTCCACTTCTACCAACAATAAGACTTAGTAGTAGATATGTTCAGTCGCTGGTAGCCTGATACCAATACTTTTCACCTCCATCATGGAGAGGTGGGCATCAGTCTATGGGATATCTACTATATCGGAGGGATCCCCTTGGTGGGATATCAGTATGATGAGTTCCTTCTGACAAAGAATGTCTAGGGGGATAGGACCCACACCCTGATTATCTCATGGCACCTGCTGGAGCTCACTAAAGAGGATATAAAAATAAAACATATCCTAAAGGACATATATGACTCATGATGGTTTAGTCTTTTCCGGACCCAAGACACTACTGTGAAAATTCCAGGTCGAGGGAAGTAATGCCCGAACTCATCTCAGAGGGGAATGGAAGGGTCATATTGGACGATTTTGGAAACCAGAGAATATCAATCATGGGGATTTGGAATAAATGAAATTTGAGACCATAATGTGAGATATTCTGGGTTCCTTGCCACATTCATGAGCTGCTGGTTATTACCTGTGTGGGGCACAATGAAGGGAGTCCGCCCGAGGATGCTTGTGATGGCCGAGATCATGGAGGCAAAGAACAAGGTTAACCTAGTGGTACAAGTATTGGCTAGGCTATATAGTATCCTAGGACGAATTTCAAGGGGAAGTATGCCCAGGAGGATATGCAGGCCATTCCAGATCCTTCATGGTTGGGTCACATCCCACTATGGTGGGTATGACTTCCCGAAGGCCATTTTTTCCCTAGAAATGGTATGCCTCCATCCCCCTTGAACATAATTGGGATCCACCCATTGACAGTCAGGGATGACGGAGTCAAGATCAAGATAGGAATCCACACTCATTTTGACTTCCACCCATGCTGAACCACTATTTCCAAAATGGTAGACGATATGCGGGGTCTGCTGGAATATAGGGAGTACCTGCAGAGCATCTGGGTCAGCATGATGGTGGCCCGAATTGAGAGAAAAATATTTTGTGAACCCTATGTGCTGACCAGATTTTCCAGGAAGTTTGGGTGTGTGCAACAGATTCCCAAGAAAGTCTATACAGAGGTACGGGAAGAGAAGCATCCCTGCATTCTCAGCCAGATATGTCTTATGTTCAAAATGGTAGGCCTGGGATAAATCATTACTCTTCGCCCCACCGATGTCAGTGCCAGACTTTTGACAAAGTACGCTGAACACTGGATGAGGTCATACCACGAGGCAATTCTTTAGAAAAGTGTTTGGAAAATCAAGGAAACTAGTGCAGAGCCTGAAGAGCTGGAAGGTTAGTGAGGTGCCGCGGGGGAAGTGAGGCATAGAACGGGTTGGGGGGCTAGCGTGGCACAAGATGGTAATTCATCAGTAGGGGCAACATAGGTTGAAAGTGTGCCTCTACCCTCCAGGGAAGGGTGGTCTCATGCACGGCCTCGGGGTCCAACTAGGGACCTCTTAGGGAAGCAACTCAGGTACCTCCTGATTTCGTCTGCCAATGTTATCTTCCCTTCTCTTTGGTCTGCATGGAGAATGTTGTGACAGTCCATGTCCTCCGAAGAGTTATGTCGTAGGTTGATGCGTACCGGGATTGATCTACCAGATCTAGGGCGCATCTGGATACTGGATAAGGTAAATTTTCATATTCGTCATGCATACCTCATAGCCATGGACATATATGCATTCCAGCGGGGGCGATATGAAGATCTGCATCTCCGGGTGAATGTAATTCTTGGCCAAGCGCAAGATCCAGAGAGGATACCATCCTAGGATGAATGTGTGGATGAGGAAGGAGGAGAAGGAGGGGGAGAAAAATAAAAATAAGAGGAGGAGGAGGAGGACTAAGTCGAGGGTCTTGGTGGTGAGAGGCCTTTAGGAGATCCCACTGACTAGTGGAGTTACTGAGAGAGTGGTGAAATTTTTGGCTCTGATATAGAACTAGTAGAGAAGCTCAAGGTATGATTTAAATCTCATACTGGTCTTCATCATCATTTTTTATTCTCTATCCATCAACAAAATCTTTTCCTATTTAGGAACACGGGGGGTGAAGGTTCCTAGGAAGCCTTCCCCACTGAAGGTGTGGGTACGCCTGTGGAGACCGGGGAGCAACCTCACAGGTCATTCCTTAGGACCAGGCGCAATGGGGCGCCGATCTCATATGGACTAGGTGATAATGAGCCAGGAGGAGGGCCTCCTGCCATCCCCATTGTCCAAGACGAGATGATACAAATAATTGAGTTAACATGCTCTGAAGGCTCTCCTACGGAAGGGGTCCCTACCATGACACAATCTTTGGTCACCACCGCACTTGGATCCTGTATGTCCTTGTCACTGGTTTTCCCTCTTTGCAGGAGAATTCAGTGAATCATGATGATGATCCCTAATGTCGTGATCATAAGGTTTGAGGCACGACAAACCGTCGAATTCTGGACATCTACAGGAGCAGGATGGGAAACGACCACGTCGTCCTTTGCAGAAGTAACCATTCTAAGCATTCATACTCTGGTACTCAGTGAGCCAGAGATCGCAATGAGGGATGGTAATGCCGCCTAGGTGGAACAACATACTGACGAGAGCGAGGTCGTTAATGAGGTGGAGATTCCCAAATAGGACCCTACTGCTGAGCTCCTCACTACTTTCCCCAACTATCAGCCTATAGATCCTGAGGAGATAGATGATTCTGATTTAGAGGTGGACGATGAAAGCCAGATGACGTGTCGCAAAGGGTAGAAGTGTATCAATCACTTTCTCGGTCAGCCTCAAATGAAATGGCCAAAACAGATGGGATCACTCCACACCTAGCTAAGCTTTCTCTGTGCTGGAGGGGTGGATGCTCAATGCCTTCATTTTACAGTCCACAATTAGATGGCTTAGAAGATGAGTGAGAACAGCCAACACTCTGAAATTGATCGGTCTCCGGAAGATTCGGGTAGTACCCGAGCGTTTCTGAAGGCAAAACAAGTAGTCCAACGTCTCAAATAAAGGATGAAGGAGGAGGAGGTATTCATTGCAAACTGCTCCGAAAATGTGGAGTAATTGAGGGCCCAGCTAGCAGATGCCCAAGAGAAACTGGTAAAAGCGGGTCACCAAATGACCACACTCCAACCTTGGAAGGCTCAAGCACAGGCTGGGGCCAGTGAACTGCGCCCTGTAGCCGCTGATGAAGAGAAGGTTCTCAGGGGGCGGGAGGCAATCCTAGAGGCCACAAGCCAAAAGGTAGCAACTATAGAGCGATTTATCCAAGATGTTGATCCCAAAGGGACATGTTTTTTGGAAAACTCATAAACAAATTTCTCCTTAATGTCCCTTATTTTGAACTGCACGTATGGTTAGATTTATTTACTTGTTCGTTTGGATTAATTCATTTGACCACAATCCTGAAATAAGTAGCAATCCATTCCTAAGCTCACGTGGGTAATACCCGGTGGGAGAAAAAAGGGATTCTTTCACTATTACTTCATTCGAATATAGGAGCGCTAACCAAGCTTTGGGCACCCATGTTTCGAAAAACTAACTGGGATTCCTAGAAAGAGAAGAGAGAGACTTGACTGGAGAATGACGCTCTTATAACAGCTGAATTATTACTTTCCTAGTGTGCTCTTGTGCACGAGAAGAGTAACTCCATGGGCACTGGAATAAATCCGAACATAAGGGAATGAAAAGTGTGAATTTAAATACCCTAGATTTGGAACACATCAAGGGTGGCGGGACAATAAAGGTTAACTGCTTACCATATTCGAAATACAGTATCCGTATTTTATTAGCCTGAAATGGGGATGAAAAATGAGGGCCGACCACTAACTGTGTTCGAAACATGGGGTCTGACTCATAAAATCTTCCATTAGTCTTCTGGAACGTTGGCCCAAGATAGTAGTAAAGCCATAGGCCTAGTATCCATACTGTTAGGGGGTTCCTTTAGATTTGAAAGAGGACAGGGGTCCGAATAAGGGGAACACAAAGAGTGGAATGTGGAGTGATGGTTTGTTCGAACAGAATCTAACACTCTCAAAATTATGCCACCGTGGTGGAAGAACATTATATGGGTGCATCAGTATGATCATGGATCATTCCTTTATGTAGACAGTACCTCTCTAGCGAGGGAGCCTCCACTTTGCAATGTCATCACGGGGTATCCCAAATTTGTTCAGGTTAAAGCTACAGTCACATGGTTCCCCACAAGGGGTCAGGGCAGGGGGTAGAAAGGAAGAGGAACAAGATTTATGATTCCTGGGGCTGGACCCAAGGGAAAATTTTTGTGTGTCTCCACACATCCCATGAGGATGGGAATCAAGCCATACGTAGTTCTAGAAGATGTCGTGTAGTTTAAAGTCTTTTGGAAAGGATGCTGAGTGGTCTTAGTTTGTGGTCATAGATCTTGGACCATAGATGGTAGGAAACAAGGGAAACACCTAGTGGGGTAATTATAAAACCCGATGTGAATGAGAACCTGGGGTCCGGACCACCACGTGTTACCTGGGACGTTTTTAGGTCGAGGGACCAAAAATGAGTGTTAAGATGGGACTATGGGGGATGTGCCCGAGTATTCCTACGTATCTCATGAGAAATAGAATCAATCCATACGTAGCTCTAAGGGATGCAACGGTATGGTTCCAGTGTTGGGGATAAAAGGGTGTGCATGCCTGGCCCTCGCACTAACAGAAGCGGAATTTGATAAGTCTTGCTTGTCCATTAGGGTGAATGGAGGTTTTTTTTCATGAAGAGACAAGCCCAAGATAGAAATTCCCATCATCTTCACGAGAAGCAAGCCAAAGGAAGGCAGTGAAAAATGTTATTGTGTTTGACCGATACCAAAAATGATGTCCCTTGAGCAAGGAAATCACAACGCAGTGCCATTTTTCATCATACGGCTAGGATGATATTGTCTCTGTTTAAGATCATGTGATGGGACCAACCATGCATTTTAACATCGTGCGGCACAGACTAAGTAGAAATGAGGCTAAAAGGGGGAATGTGCACGGTGCAATAAAGCATACCCGATATGAATGAGGACATGATCCCACACCACACTGTGTGCAATTCTGAAAAAGAAACCTCGGGTGAAGGGGACAAAAAGAGGTAAGAGAGTAGGAAGTAGGAAAGGCTGACTCTCAGTTAAGATGGACCTGAAGACAGGATGCCCGAGTGTTCCTATGTATCCCATGAGGATGTGAATCAAGCTACATGTAGTTCTTGAAGGTTCCTTTTAACGTCCTGTGGGAAAAAATACAGTTTAATGTCATGCAGGACAATAGGTAGGAGGGACTAGCTCCTAGTAGGGGGGATATGTGGCGTGGATCTTTCAAACCCAACATGAATGAGGGAAAAAACCCATACATGCCACACTGCGCAGCCCTATATGGGTGGGGGCCTAAAAGGAAGAGTAGAAGAGATAAATTAACAGAACCGAGCTGAGCCTAAAGACAAGATGTCTTGGCATTCCTACGTATCCCATGGAATGTAAATCAAGATGTATTTAGTTCTACAAATTTTAAATACAAAAAGATCTTAGTTTAAGGTCTTATAACATGGACCATAGGGAAGCGGGACTATCCCAAGTAAAGACGGACCTTAAACCAATACTTAATCCTGCGTGAGTCGAACCCATTATAGGAAACACGGGCGGATAAGGTATTTTCAATACGTGAAATACATGAAAAGGGGAAATCGGTGGAGCCCCAAATGATAGCCTTATTTTGGATTTTTCCTCCTAATGTGTGGATACACAATGAGGAATAATACCAAGAGTCTCGAAATTATACTTGAAAATGATGAGGTGGAGAAGGGTGTGAGTCATGTAACTGACACTTTGGGATTAATGATGTTGGCGTGATGATGGAGGATAACAGTTGACCGTGTTCTAAATAGGGCATCCACATCACGTTAGCCTGGAAAGGGAACAAAAAATGAGCATCGACCACTGACCATATTTACAACGTGGGACTTGTATCAATTTTTTTCTCGAATCCCTTGAAGAAGTAGTCCTGTAATGGTAGGAGGGACCTTGGGCCGAGCATCCATGTATTCGGGGGGACCCATTGAATGTGAAAGGTGATGGAAGCCCTAATGAAGGAGAACACGAAGCATGAAAAATGGGTGAAATCATGTTTGAGTAGAGTCTGACATTTCAATTACTAGACCAGAGTACCCTTAGGCACATTGGTGAATCATCGAAGAGGATCGAGGGGATAATCTTGAGAGCGGCTGATTTGAAAAGGAAAGGATAGCACACGGGGATGGAAAAATCTTAGGAGGATGAGGTACATGGCGTGGTCGTGACAACACCCGACGTGAGTGAGAACATAATCCTATACCACACCATATATTCCTCTCTCTGGGGGAATGTAGGCCAAGGGGCCAAGATGGGGCTGGACCTGAAGACAAGATACTCGGGCAGTCGTACGTATCACATGAGGATCGGAATCAAGCCACACGTAGTTCTAGAAATGATGCACATAGGGGTAAGATACCCCAATGAGGGGGGTGTGTATGAAACGGTGAGTAACCCAACGTGAATGAGGACATAATCTCATACCACACCATACAAACCTAAATAGTAACTTGGGTCGGTGGCCCGAAAAGGCCAATGGGGCTGAGGCTAGGCCTCAGATGGGAAGGCTCAGTCAAATTGCAGTTTAATATCTTACATTGAGGATGAACAAAGGGGTAAGATACCCTAAACAAGGTAGGTTTACGACGTGGCAAGTAACCTAATGTGAATGAAGAAATATTCCCATACCACACCGTTACAATATCGTAAGAGTTAAGACTTGGGCCCGGGGCCTGAAACTGGGCATGTGAAGCATGACAGGTCTTGCGCTTGCGGTATGGATGATAAATAAAGGGAAGGATGTCTTAAGGGTATATGTGTGTCATGGAGAAATATCCTGATGTGAATGAGGACATAAGTGTGATCCACACCACAACACCCTAAATATGATCTTGGGTCGGGGGCCCAAATAGGCCAAGGGGCATGAGGGGCCTAGGGGCCTGTGGTTGGGCATCCCGGCCGATGGTAGCCATATGACCTCTTGTGTGGTTACCGCCTCATCACAGCTCCTAAGCCCACATGTTTAGTGCTCGGTGTGGGAAACAAGGAGCTAGACTCGGCTCTCCTTGCCATGTAGGGGTCTAATAGCTGGCATCACCCAAAGGGAGTTCATCTATTGGAGATACAACAGGGTAGAATGGGCCACTACACTCAATGTTTTTGACATCATGGGGTGACGCTAATGACAATGGATAGTTTTTGACTATGTTTGAAACACAACGTCCCTAGAGTGAATCGGGTTGGGAAAAACAAATGAGCATCAGCTTCTGACCATTTTGCAATGCTTGACTTGTATCAATTTGTTTCTCAACATCCTCAAGGGCGTTGGCCTGAAAGGGTAGGAGAGCACTTTGGCCTAGAATCCCTACCATTCGGGGGCCCTTCTAGATGGTAAAGATGATGGAGTCCTAATCAAAGGAGTGGGTGAAGCATAGATTTACCCATCTTTGAAAGAGGAAAACACCTTCAGGGAGTGGTAAGTATGGAGGAATCGAGATGAACTCGATGTGAATTGGGAAAAAAATCCTACACCACACCATATGTCTTGACCCGGGGGGAGATTCTAGCATATGGGATGGGCCAGTAGAAAAAATTTACGGTCGTTCCTACGAATCCAATGAGGATGGGAATCATTCCACACATAGTTATTGAAGGCCATGCTATTTAACATCTTACGGTGAGGAAATGGGAGGATAGAATAATGGAGAGCGGGAACATGGTGTGACTGTTATAATCCTGACATGAGTGGGGAAAAGGAAGCCTACAACATATCATAAAAGGACCCTCTGAGAGAACTATACCCAGGGGGATAGTCAAGGAGAAGAGTTTGGGGTCGAGATCAAGATGAAACAGTTGAGCATTCCTATGTACCCCGTGCGGATGGGAATCAAGACACACATAGTTCTTAAGATGCAGTTTAACATTGTGCAGGATGATGCACAGTTTAAAGTCATGTAGGACTGAAACGTTTAAGGTCATGTTGGACCACCATGTAGATTAGGTTCATGGGAGACCGAACAGTTTAAGATCATGCATGACTAGTCGGCTCAGTCAAAGTATTGCATGAGGAAATTATCATTGGTGGTAGGAGTTATACGCTCACCATCCATGGTCACCAGTGAGTATGCACCATTGTGGTAAACCTTGTGAATCATGTAAGGTCTTTCCCATTGGGCTCCAACTTGGGTGGTTTCCTTCCAGGGATCACTGGTGTCCGGAGGGACAATACTGAGTTACCGTATAAGAAAGATTGGAGGTGTACCCTCTTATTTAATGCCCTAGCTATCTTGTTCTGATGCCTTTCTAGATTCTATAGGGCATGAAGCATATTCTCTTCAAGTGCTTCCAATTAATCCAGATGAATTTAGGCTACCTTATCTAGCACCTGCTGGTCATGGACCGTTGTGTGTAATGAAGGCAGCTAGATCTCGATGGGTAGGATGGCCTCAGCTCCGTACACTAGGGAATATTGGGTCACCTAGGTGGAATTAGGCGACGTCATCTGATAATCCTAAATATTGTAGGGGAGCTTGTCTAGCCAACTCTTCATGTTCTGAGCAACCATTTTCTGTAGAATTTATGATAGGATTTTGTTAAACTCCTCGATCTTTCCATTTTCTTGCGCGTGGTAGCGGGAGGTATTGTTAGAATGGATTTTGTACTTGGCATACAATTTTTCAGCTCGGCTACTCGAAAGTTGGTGTCGTTATTGGTGAGGATGGTGTGAGGGACTCCAAACCGATAGATGATATTGGAGTTCGTGAAGTCTATGATAGAATTGGCTTGACCTCCTTGGGCGGAACAACCTCTACCGACTTGGAAAAGAAATCCATGTTAGTCAAGATGAACTTTCACGGGCGAGCTGTTGCCGGTGGATATGGTCCCACGACATCGATTCCCCACACCGCAAATGGAAAAGAGTACTTGGTGGAGTGGAAAGGTTCTAGTGGTAGATGCATGATGATAGCATGGATTTGGAACACATGAAATCTCTAGGAAAACTTGATGCAATAATGGATCATGGATGGCCATAAGTACCCTAGTGTCCGGATCTGATGGGACATCTTTAGCCCAGTCTGCTGAGCCCCATAGGAACCGGCGTGAACCTCCTGCATGACCTGATAAATCTCGACTCCTTGGATGAAAGAAAGGAGAACACCATCGAACCCGCACTTTTAGAGTATCTTCTCAAGACAGGGACCACTCTGGAGGGTAAATTATAGAGAGTGGAATCGGATTCTCTTGCGCTCATCCCGATCAGTCATGAGGCAACCATTTTGGAGATACTCAACAAAGGGGGTTCTGTAGTCGAGAGTCACTTCTACCACAACATCTAAGGAACCTGGGGGTCCTAATGTAGAGGCTCCAGCAGTAAGAAGACTTACCCATGGGCTATTGTCATCATCTGGGGTGATGAGAGAAATGAATCTATGATGTGCCACAAGTATAATCAGATCATCCTACCCGAGTTCTGCCAGTGATGCATCCAGGTCGGCTAGGGCATCGGCTCGACCGTTCTGAGATCGATGGACATGAGTAAATTCCGGATGAGATGGAAAATGGGACCTTAGCTGAAGAGTGCACTACAAAAATGATACGAGCTCTAGCTTTCTAACAATGTAGTCACCATTGATTTTCTTGATGACTATTTCAGAATCTCCTTTCACATTCAAATCGGGAATATTGATCTCAAGGGCCAGCTCAAGGCTAGTGATAAGAGCCCAGTACTCTACCTCATTGATGGTGTAGCCTTTTGACAACATGAATGAGTACGACAGAATGGATTGTGCCGGGGTGATGAAGACAATACCCAGGCCTACTCTGTTGAGTCTAGGACTATTGAGGCACCTTCTAGTGGGGCTTCAAGAGGCTCCATCAAAGTGCATCTACCAACACAGGATGGCATGATCTAATAAGAGGATTGACTCACCAGGAAAATCCAAGTCTAGGGATTGGTCCGCGGGGGTTGGATGGACAGTAAAAAAATCTTCCAATGCTTGTCCCTTGATAGCCTTCTAAGGCATGATCCTCATGTCAAACTGCTAGAGGATTACTGCCCACCATGCTAGACGGCCAGTCAACATGGGGCGGTTCAGAATGTACTTCAGCGGGTCTACTTGAGAAACCATCTGTACCTCGTGGTGCTATAGGTAATGTCACAACTGCTTCACAAAAAATACGAGTGCAAGGTAGCTTTTCTCGATGGGGGTGTATCTGGTCTCTGTATTGAGGAGCATGAATCTAAGGTAGTAGAGGTTTTTTTATATCCCCTCATTATTCTTCTGGGAAAGGAGGGCACCGATAGATCATTCTAGGGTAGTCATGTACTGGATCAGTGGTTTTCCGAAGATGGGTGGCATCAGGACCGGAGGCTAGAGTAGGTACTACATGATTTCCTCGAAATCAGTCTGGAACTCTTCGTCCCATTTTTAGGTGGGGCCTTTCTTCATGAGATGTGAAAAGGGATTACACATTCTGACCAAATTCACAATAAATCGGCGTATGTAGGCTATGTGGCCTTAGAAGCCTCAAAGCTCCTGAGCATTGCTTAGGGGTGGCATCTGGCTGGTGACCTTGATCTTCTATGGGCCGATCTCGATGGCCTAGTACCTGACGACAGAGCCAAGGAACTTCCCAGAGGTGACCCCAAAGTCACACATCAACATGTTCATCTTCAGGTGGTGGGAATGGAGTAAGTGGAAAAATTTCTCAAGGTCCTTGAGATAGTCCTGGCACTGAAGAGATTTCACCACCATATCATTAACATGTCATTCGAACAATGTCCCAGGGATTAGCTTGAATATGGGGTGCATGCCCGGCTGATAGGTGGAACCTGCATTCTTTAAATCGAAGGGCATGACCTGGTAACAAAACCTACCTAGTGGCACCCTGAAAGTTTTGGACTCCTCATCCTCAGGGGCCATTTGAATCTGGATGTATCCAGAGTAACCATCCACATAACGCCCCGACCCCAGTTACCTAGAGTTGGTGCATTATTACATAACATTGGCATGATCACAAAAGATAAAGTCTCAAAAGACCGATTAGTTTATTAGACTTGGAATCTCTAGATACATTCATAAGTCTTACATTACATCATAAAATGAAAACTACAACAACATAGTCTCCATAGTCCACAATCATATCCCCTCATACTATCCCTGCAGGTCAGTCATAAAATACTTCTTCACATCCTATGAAAAATAAAACATAGATTGAGGTGAGCTCATATGCTCAGTAAGGATAAAAATATAGCATAAACTTTCATAAATAAGAATAAACATTAAAGGAAATGTATAACTAAAACAAAATCCTTTTAAACATGAACTTAATCATAATATGGAAAAAATAAAATGAAATAATGCTATTTACTTATTCACATGGATATTCTACTAGTCAAATAATCACATGCAATATCAATTACCTCTATCATAATGATGGAATGCAAAATTCTAGACTATCATAAGCACATAGTCAAGGATTTGTTCCAAGACTACAAATAATATTTTGTCAAGGCCTTGTTCCAAGACACTAGTTTGTCTCATTAGACCTACCGATGAATCGAGGAGCTATTGCGGGATCCACCTGTCAGTTATTAAGTCCAATTCATTCTTCATATGAATAGGTTTAAACATAACATAAAAATTCGTATTAGAAATAGGATACGAAATTTCAATACATTATCCATAAACCATGAATTTTATAAAAATTACAAATCCATAGTCAATAATATCACAAAACCTTCAATACAATATAGACATTTTGTATAATAATAAATCACCTTCAAATAACCTTAAAATCCATCAAAGGATGTTGACATAGATGAAATCAAAACTATTTTAGTGAAATATCTCTTTTTTTGAAACATTTAAAAGTTACATTATTATATAATAAAACATTAAATTTGAAAATATTCTTATAAGATTGTAAGGGAAGCTTAGACGACTATACAATGGTGGAAAATAGCCACACCTGCCGTATAAGTTAAAAAAAGACATTCTTACCTTAATTTTGTCAATAAGGTTAGAAAGGACCTTCTTGGGAAAAAACGGAAAGATTCCTTTATAAAAATGTTATAAAAAGTCAAAAAGGTTATAAATAACTTTAACCCATAGTATATATAATAGTAATAATGATTTGAAATACATTTTTAAGAAACATGGATGTGGATGATAAAGAGGTCCCAGTAGATAATTACGTTTAAACAACCTCAGATAATGAAGAGATTGTGAAATAAACACTTACATTGTACTTTTCCTTGGTCGAGGGTAGGTTAACCTCTTTTATAATGGTGAAATAATTTTTATTTAATTTTAGAATAATCATATACCTTAATAATGTATCATATATGATCTTTTAACATTTCTTTGTTAATAATATATTTGTATTATCGTTGTTTCTGGTGTTAATTGATTCATTTTCATTTATATGCTTTGTTACGTAAGCCATTTTTTATGGATAGGTTGTGTCATATTCATATAATGAATGATATTAAGGCTTTTAAACATTATTTTTAACCATAAAATGAAAATTATTCTTGAATGGATATGATGGGGAATGAATCTCATCGCGTTTGTGGAGACGGTAGTCCGTACGTACGCACGAGCGACAATATCATTCTTTTGATATTAAAATAATATGTAATTGGATGGTATATCATATATACAGAATTATTATCATGTTATATTTATTATTTACATCAACTACACATCATTATAAGACTCATCCAAATAATAATTTTTAGAATAACAATTACACCACGACGTGGAGACGGTAAGCCGTACGTACGCACGTATGGTGACATGTCAATAAAAGGATGGATAGAATAATGAATATGTTTGTACCATATTTATAATAACATCACAGTATATAGAAGATACTGGAGTTATTATTTTATAATTTAAATAACAAATAAAGAAGAAGTGGAAGAATAAAGGAACTTGAAAGAGGGTCATGAAAACATTACATCTTCTTCGAGTTATTCCTTTTGATTTGATCAAAAGGGATTCTTATGTTGGATTTATGATCAATATAAGGCCTCTAGGTTTAAGTGAGGGATGTTGAGAGATTATTTGGGCATGGGTTGGCCGATCAAAAAGGCTTTGAAGGTGGGAATTAGAGAGAAGGGGGAGTGCCATTTTATAAGAGGGGTGATGGGAACCTTTGGAATAGCTTGAAATATTATTTTATAATAAATTCATATTCAGTTTATAATGGCTTCAAAGTATATTATTTAATAGTTAATGTGGGGATAGTTCGAAAACCACTCAAACAATAGTTTTTAGACAGGTTTGGGTCACTATATTAACTTTATCTTTTTGATTTAACTCTTAGTTAAATAGTTTTACATTTACCATGTCTCTTTATATTTTTATATTATATAGTTAATAAACATATTATATACTTATAAGAGAAACCCAAGTGGTCTATTAATGATAAAAATATCATTATATAAGTCCTTTGTCCTAACCTTAGATTTTTAGGAATATAATATCAATTAATAATATAATATTTGTTTTAAAAACTCATTTATGTCAATTTTGACACTATTTAATAATTGATTTTTGTTAAAGTCTTAACAACTTTATTAATTATAAAAAACTTCATTTAAGTAATCCTATCATGTCATATTAACCAATAAAAGTTTTGAATGTCATAAAAACTTTCAAATTATATTTATGTTTACATGTATAATACCAATTATTTGATTCTTTCATTAATAAGGAAAATACTGCATCATTATTGTGTCATATATAAATTTAAATATTAAATGCCTAAAAATTATAAATAAAATATCATTAAGTAGAAAATATTTTTATATTTCTAATTAATATTTATAGTTGAATATATAACATATATAACACTATGTAAAATTTTTTTTCCTAAAAGATATATGCTTATGTCATTTTTGTATTTACTTTAGCTTAATTAATATAAAGTGTCACTATCACTTAGAAGTGGCTCCATGAGGTCCCAAAATAGACCTAATGATTCCCATGGTAGGAAATGTGTCAAACAATAGGGTTACAACACATTTTATGGTAATTTAATATTATAATAATATTATTTGTTTACCCTTATTTATCGGATTTACCTTTTAACCATAGTGATGAAAATATTTACCAAAGTAAATATTCAAAATGTATAAAAATAAAAGTTACATATTTAAAAAATTTGTACCTCATGATTCTAAATATGGAATCCATTTTTCTAAATTCAAAACACAGAAGTGGTTGAAATTAATTTAAAATTACTTCTCGTTGTCAAAACAAAAAGTGTGTTTTAAAGAAATAAAAACTATCAAAAGACTGGAACTTTCTTATGTCAAGTTTAAATGTAAAATTATTCCACATGACCAAAATTAGATTAAATGATAAAAATATAATCTAACTATACTTTAAAATCACTCAAATTAATAATTTATCAATATTAATTATTTCGACTAGAAAAGTTTTTTTAATTAAAATTTAGTAATGTTCACTATTCCTCAAAATATGAAAGTTATCAGAAAAGTACTAAAAATTCACCCTAAGATAATTTCGATATTCCAAATCCAAAAATGAAGTCCATTTTGAAAGATAAAATTTATAAAATTCAAAAAATTGGGTATTGCTATTCATAACGACTATTTTGATTGGTTGTGGTGTGTTAGAACTTGAAGTTGCGTACAACACACAGTACTGTATTATTCAAAGAGAAGCGTACCATGGTGGCTTGGGGTGTTACATTCTCCCCTCCTTCAAATAATTTTTTCCTCTAAATTTCTAGAATATTACCGCGGGAAAAGACTCAGGTGGTTCTTCATCATATGTTTCTCGGGTTCCCACGTTGCCTCTTCCATCTTATGGTTTCTCCATTGAACTTTTACTAGACGAGTCATCCAGTTTCTTAGTACCTATTCTCTATTATCAAGAATCCTAATCGGCTCTTCGCAATAACACAGATTGGGTTCTAGTTCTACTTCCTCATAAGTGAGTACATGTGTTGGGTAAGGCATGTTTTTTATCAATAGTGATACGTGGAACACATTGTGAACTTCGGAGAGACTTGGTGGAATTTCCAAATGGTAAGCTACATCCCCAATTTGTTCTATAATTTCAAAAGGTCCTATGTACCTGGGACTCAATTTACCTTTCTTATCAAAATGTATAACACCCTTCCATGGATTTACCTTCAAGAAAACACGATCTCCTACCTGAAATTCAAAATCCATCCTTCGGTTATCGGCACAGCTCTTCTGCTTACTTTGACTCCTTTGATGTGGGTTTGAATTATCATCACCTTTTACATTGTTTCCTCAACATGTTTTGTGCTGACAAGTTTTCTTTCACCAACATCATCCCAACAGTTTGGTGTGCGACATCTCTTTTCTTATAACTCTTCATATGGTGCCATCCGAATACTTGAATAAAAGCTATTGTTATAGGAAAATTCCACCAGAGGTAAATATTGATCCCACATACCCTAAAAGTCAAGTGAGAAAGATATGAACATGTCTTCTAATGTTTGAATATTCCATTCTGATTGTCCATCAGTTTGGGGGTGGTAGGCAGTGCTCAAACGAAGATCAGTATCCAGGGATTTCTAAAGACTTTTCCAGAATCATGAAGTAAAACGGGGATCACGATCAGAAAGAATTGATAGGGGTACTCCAGGAAGTCTCAAAACTTCATTAATATATAGTCTTGCTAGACTTTCATGTGGTAGATCTTGTCATATAGCAAGAAAATGTGCTGACTTGGTAAGACGATCAACAATGACCCATATTGCATCGTTCCTTCTATAATTATTTGGTAACCCCATGAAAAAGTCCATCATAATATTATCCAATTTCCACTTAGGTATGGGAAGAGGTGTCATGACTCCTCCAGGCTGTTTCCTTCCAGCTTTCACTTGTTGAAAAACCATACATCTTGACACAAAATTAGCAATCTCCCTCATCATGTTGTCCCACCAAAAATGTTCCTTCTAATCTCTATACATTTTGGTGCTCCCAAGGTGTATAGAGAAATTGGAACTATGAGCATGATCCAAAAATTCCCTTTTTAGATCATGTATATTCAGAACAAAAAGTCTCTTCCTAAATTTCTAAATTATTTCTTCATACACAAAGTCACTCAATCTCCCATCATTCACAGCATTAATCTTCTTATGAAATTATTTATCATCGTTTTGAGAACTCTTAATCATTTCTAGTAAAGATGGTTTGAAAACCATTTGATAAAGTATCTATGTTTCACCTTCCATGGTTATTCCCATATTCAACATTACTAGATCCATGAAAATTGGATCCCTTTCGACTCTCGTTTTGTTCAAAACACCATGATCCTTTCTGCTCAAAGTGTCTCCCACCTTATTTTCCTTCCCTAGGTGGTAGTGTATCATGAAATCATAATCCTTGAGTAGTTAAAGACATCTCCTTTTCCTCATGCTGAGTTCTTTCTGGGAGAAATTATACTTCAAACTCTTGTGATCGGTATATATCTCATATTTTTCACCATAGAGATAATGTCTCCATATCTCCAAAGCAATGATTATAGCATATAACTCAAGATCATCAGTAGGATAGTTCTTCTCACAAATTTTCAGCAGTCGTGAGGCATAGGCAATAACCCTATCATTCTCCATAAGGACACAACCAAGTCCTTTCTTTGAAGAATCACTATAAATAACAAACCCATCATTCATGGATGGTAGTGTTAATACATGAGCATCGAGTAATCATCTCTTTATTTCTTCAAATAATTCTTCACACTCTTTTGTCCAAATAAATTTAACCCCTTTACGTGTGAGCTTCATTAATGGGTTATCCAATTAGGAAAAATTCTGGATTAAACACCGATAATAACCTTCTAAACCAATAAAAGTGCATATCTCAGTTATACTCATAGGTGCTGGCCATTCTTCGAGTTCCTTGGTCTTAGAAGGATCAACGTAAATTCCATCCTTAGAGACAGTATGGCCAAGAAAAGAAATCTCTTGAAGCCAGAATTCATACTTGCTAAACTTCCCATATAATTCATGTATTTTAAGAGTCCTAAGGATATTGTGCAAGTGATTTTTCAAGATCTTCGTAGCTTTTGGAATATACCAAGATATCATCAGTAAATACCACCACAAAATCATCGAGATATTCCATGAAAACTCTGTTCATTATATCCATGAAAATAGAGGGTGCATTAGTCATCCCAAAAGACATTACTGTAAACTCGTAATGCCCGTTCCTGGTTCGAAATGTTGTCTTCTGAATGTCTTTCTTCTTCACACACAACTGATGGTATCCAGATCTAAGGTCAGTCATCGAAAATTATTGAGCTCCATGAAGTTGGTCAAATAAATCATCAATTTGAGGTAGGGGATAGTTGTTCTTTATTGTTATAGCATTGATTCCCTTGTAGTCGATACGTAACCTCATACATCCATCTTTATTCTTAATAAAAAGGATAGGGGCTCCCAATGGAGAAACAGTAGGGTGAATAAATCCATTATTACTCAATTCCTCTATTTTTTTCTTTATTTCAACTAATTCCACAATGGCCATTCTATAAGGGATCTTTGATATTGGCCTTGAACTATGAATTAAATCCATGGAAAACTCAATTTCTCATTCTTGAGGATGTCTAGGTAAATCTTCTGAAAACACATCTACATATTCTTTCACAATAGGTACATCCTATATTTTAACATTACTTTCCCAACCCACCATTATTTCATTATCTTCCTCCCCGATAATTGAATTTAGTTGAGCTACTGGGGGTGGATCTAGATAAGAATAAGGTGGTGATGATTCTACTCTAAAGATAAGGTGTTATTTATCATCATCATAAAAAATAGTAACCTCCTTCTTACAATAAATATTCACATCATGGTCTGGAATCCAATCCATACCAAGGATTATATAAAATTCAATCATGGGTATGAAGATAAGATCAGTAGATAAAGAACATTTACATGCTATAATGGGGATTGATTCAGTAAACGTTTTTGCAATGATACTTCCCTTAGGAGTTTTGACTGAAAACTCCCTTGATAAATCAAATTGGAAATATCTAATTTTCTTAGCAAACTGGGAAGTTATGAAACAATGCGATGATCCAGAATCAAATAAATCATTTTCTAAACTTGAGGAAACAATAAAATTACCTTCCACTACATCTTTCGGAGTTTCTACCTCAGCAGTAGTGATAACATAAGCTTGGCCTTGATCCCTTGAAATTTTCTGAGGTATGTTCCCCTGATTCTTAGGAAATTGATTTGCATAATGTCCCATCTCCCTGCAATTGTAGCATTGAACATCAGTTTCTTCTTTATTTCCCTTGTAATCACGAGATTGGAGGACTTTTTCACCACACTTGTAACAGACTCCCATTCCCTTCAAGAAAGTACCGGGGTGTTTCTTCCAACATTTACTGCATGATGGATATTCACATTTTCCCTTCTTCCCCTTATTTCCATTCATATAGTGATCAATAGATCTCTTCTTCTCTTGATTTTCTTTAATGTTATGAGACTTAGAGAATTCCTTTTCTGTCTGGATAGCACATGAGACAATATCTTCATATGACTAGAAGGATTGTGAGACTAATGATCGATGGAGAAATGGTTTTAACCCATCAAAGAAATGATCAATCTTACTCCTTGGGTTATGTATATAATCTGATGCATGCCTTGCTAACCTTATAAAGTTAGTCTCATACATTGCGACATTCTCATCCTCCTTTTGTCTCAGACTTAGAAATTCCCTTTCCATATCTGCTCAATGGTCATGAGGAATGTATTTTTCTAAGAAAATAGCTTTTAACTCCATCCTTTCCATATTTGATACTTCATCATCCCTATTTGTGTTTTGAATAAATGACCACCATTGTTTAGCATCTCTAGTGAGGTGGTAAACTGCCATGATAACTTTTTTTCTTTCACTACTCCCCAAGGCATGGAATATTTTCTCTATGGAATTTATCCATTGCTCAGGTAATAATGTATTTTTAATTCAATTGAATATTGGTTGTTGTTGCCTCATGATGTGATCTATCATTTATCCTCCATGCTATGGATCTGTGTGCTCTATACGGGCAATGTTATTATTCATAACTTGAGTAAGTTGTCCTAGTATGGTGATTAGCTAATCAGCACCAGTTGTATCACCAGCTCCACTATAATTATCTTGATCATGAGGGAAATATCTATATTTAGTTCATGAAATGATATAATTTCCATTTCTTCCACTACGTGCCATTTCTAAACAATGGCATACGCTAGATTAGTTTACGAATCGCAATACACAAATCCAAACATGTAAAACACTTAACATGAATTGAGCAGATTATGGATATAATCCATAATCATAAAAATGTATTATTTTAGGATGTATATACTCATAAACCCTTCATAATGGTTTGTAATGAAAATGAGAATTATCCTAAGAATATCTCCCAGGAGTGTCATAACCAAGAGTGCAGCAAGGCCCATTGTCGTGCACCAGTCCCCATTCGAGTCTAGCTCGAAGCAGTGTTTTTGGATTTTACCCCTAGGTACATCTGTGGTAGAGTCGCCTCTACCTGATTGTATCAAGATAGGGATGTATTGCTCGGAATAATCACAAAATCTCTACAATATCAAAATTATAGGATGTTCTTATACACTAATCCTCAATGTATATCTTAGGGATATGTGCTCTAATTAGCGTTTATCTAAATCTATATTCCAAGGATTGTACAAAAATTCTTCTGATACCAACTATAATGCCCCAACCCAAGTTACCCTGAGTCGGTGCATTATTACATAAAATTACCATGATCACAAAAGATCAAGTCTTGAAAGATCGATTAGTTTTCTAGCCTTGGAATCATTAGATACATTAATAAGTCTTATATTACATCCTAAAATTAAAACTACAACAACATAGTATCCCTAGTCCACACTCATATCCCCTCATACTATCCCTAGAGGTCATTCATAAAATACTTTTTCAAATCCTGGGAAAAATAAAACATAGAAAGGGGTGAGATCAAATGCTCAGTAAGGATAATAATATAGTAGAAACATTCATAAATAAGCATAAACATTTCTGGCAATGTATAACTAAAACAAAAGCCTTTTAAACATGAAATTCAACACAATATGGAAAAAATAAAATGAAATAATGCCTTTTAATTATTCACATGGATATTCTACTAGTCAAATAATCAAATTCAATATCAATAACCACTTTCATAATGATGGAATGCATAATGCCAGACTATAATAACCACATATTAAAGACCTTGTGCAAAGACTACAAATAAGATTTTTTCAAGACCTTGTGCCATGACACTAGTTTGTCTCAGGAGACCTACCGATGCATCGAGGAGCTATAGTGGGCTCCACCCGTCACTTATTAAGTCCAATGCATTCCTCATATGAATAGGATTAAACATAACATAAAAATTATTATTAAAACTAGCATACGAAATGTCAATACTTTCTCTATAAACCATGAATGGTATAAAAATAACACATCCACAGTCAAACATATCAGAAAACCTTCAATACAATATGGAAGTTTTGTATCATAGTAAATGATCTTCAAATAAGCTTAAAATCCATCAAAGGATGTTGACATAGATGAAATCATAACTATTTGAGAGAAATATCTATTTATTTACATTGAAAATATTATTATAAGCTTTTAAGGGATGCTTCGACAATTTTATAACGGCGGAAAATAGCCGCACCCGCCGTATAAGTTAAAAAAAGACATTCTTACCATAATTTTGTCGAAATGGTTAAAAAGGACCTTGTTTGGAAAACGACGTAAAGATTACTTTATAATAATCTTATAAAATGTTAAAAGAGGTATAAATGACTTTAACCTATATTCTATAAATATTAAGAATTATTTGAAATACATTTTTAAGAAACATGGATGTGGATGATAAAGAGGTCCCAGTAGATACTTATATACAAACAACCTCGGATAATGAAGAGATAATGAAATAAAACCTTACCTTGTACTTTTATTTGGTAGAGGGTAGGTTAAAATCCTTTATAATGGTGAAATAATTGTTTTTAAATTATATAATAATCATATACATTAATATGATATCATATATGATCTTTTAACATTTCTTTTTTAATAATATCTTTGTATTATCGTTGTTTTGGGTGTTAACTGATTCGTTTTCCTTTATATTATTTGTTATGTAATACATGTTTTTTAGGGATAGGTTGTATATTATTCATATCCAGAGTGATATTATGTCTTAAAAAAAATTAACAATAAAATTAAAATTTTTCTTGAATGGATATGCTGGGGAATTAATCTCATCGCGTTCGTGGAGAAGGTAGTCTGTATGTACGCACGAGCGACAATATCATATTTTTGATATTAAAATAATTTATAATTGGATGGTATATCATATATAAATAATCATTATCATGTTATATTTATTATTTGAATCAATTACAAATCATTATCATACTCATCCAAATAATAATGTTTTGAATAACAATTACACCACGACGTGGAGACGGTAAGCCGTACGTACGCACGTATAGTGACATGTCATTCAAAGGATGGATAGAATATAGAATATGGTTGTGACATATTTATAATAACATCAAAGTATATAAAATATACTAGATTTATTATTTAAGAATGGAAATAATAAATAAAGAAGATGTGGAAGAAGAAAAGAACATGAAATAGGGTGGTAAAAACATTACCTCTTCTTCGGGTTGTTCCTTTTGATTTGATCAATAGAGCTCTCTAGGTTGGATTTATGATCAAAATAAGGCCTCTAGGTTGATTTGAGGGAATTTGATAGAATATTTGGGCAGAGGTTGGCCGAGTCAAAAGGCTTTGAATGTGTGAATCAGAGAGAAGGGGAAGTGCCCTTTTATAAGAGGGGTGAGGGGCACCTTTGGAAAAGCTAGAAATATTATTTTATAATAAATTCATATTCTGTTTCTAATAGCTCCAAAGTGGATTATTTAATGGTTAAGGTGGGGATAGGTCGAAAAACACTCATCCAATAGGTTTTAGACAGGTTTGGGTCACTATATTAACTTTATCATTTTTATTTAACTCTTAGTTAAATAGTTTGACATTTACTATGTCTCTTTGTAATTTTATATTATATAGTTAAAAACATATTATATATTTACAAGAGACCCCCAAGTGGTCCACTAATGATACAAATATCATTATATAAGATTATTGGCTGAACCATAGATTTTTAGGAATAGAATATCAATTAAATTAATATTTTTTTTAAAAACTCTTTTATGTCAATTTTGAAACTATTTAATAATTGATTTTCGTTAACGTCTTAAAAACTTTATTAATTCCAAAAATATTCATTTATGTAATACTAACATGTCATACCAGACAATAAAATTTGTGGATGTTATAAAAACTTCCAAATTATATTTATTTTAGCATTTATAATACCAATTATTTGATTCCTTCATTAATAAGGAAAATACTGCATCATTATTGTGTAATAAATAAATTTAATTATTTAATGTCCAAAAATTATAAATAAAATCCCATTATATAGGAATTATTTTTATCTTTCTAATATAATATTTATAGTCGAAAGGATAACATATATAACCCTATTTAAAATTGGTTTTGCTAAAAGATATATGTTTATTTCATTTTTGTATTTACTTTAACTTAATTAATATAAAGTGCCATTATCACTTAAAAGTGGTTCCATGGGGTCCCAAAATCGACCCAAATATGCTCATGGTTGGGAATGTATCATCCAATAGTGTTAGGACACGTTTTAGGATAATTTAATATTATTATAATATTATTTTTTTACCCTTATTTATCGGATTTATACTTTAACCCTCAAAAATAAAATATTTACCGAAGTAATTATTCAAAATGACTAAAAATAAAATTTACCTATTTACACAATTTGGACCTCCTGATTATTAATATAAAATACATTTTTCTAAATTCAAAACATAGAAGTGGAAGAAATTAATTTAAAATTAATTCCAGTTGTCAAAACAAAAAAGCGTGTTTTTATGAAATAATAACTATCAAAAGATTGGAACATGCTTATGTCCATTTTAAATGTGAAATTAAGTCCAATGACCAAAAGAAGATTAAATGGTAAAAATATAATCTAATTAAACTTTAAAATCACTCAAATTCATAATTTATCATGATTACCCTTTTCGATTATAATGGTTGTTTTTAATTAAAATTTAGTAATTTTCACTTTTCATCAAAATATGAAAGTTATCAGAAAAGTACAAAAAATTGACCCTAAGATAATTTTGATATTCCGAATCCAAAAATGAAGTCCATTTTGAATGATAAAATTTATAAAATATCAAAAATTAGGTATTACTTTTCATAACGGCTAGTTTGATTGGTTGTGGTGTGCTAGAACTCGAAGTTGCGTACAACACACCCAACTATATTATTTAAAGAGAAGTGTACCCGTGGAATCTTGGGGTGTTAAAATACATGAAGAAGAGGTCTTGGAACCATGATATATCATCGATCAATAATTCTACTATAGGAAGGGGAAATTAAACCTTCAGACAATGACGGTTGAGATCTCAAAAGTCGATGCAGACATTGATATGTTTGTTCTTCTTCCAGACCAGTACAATGTTGGATAGCCTCATATGGTATGGGACCTCCTTGAAGAAGTTATCTCTGATAAGCTTTTCAACTTAATCCTTGACCATGGCCCCATGAGAGGGGTTCATCTTCCTGGGAGGATGCTTGAACCCACAATGATTTTTGGGGAGACCGAGGTGGTGGACGACTACATTAGGATCTAGTCCTTGCATCTCGTTGTAACTCTAAGAAAACATGTCACGGTGTTGTTTTAGGAAGTCTACGTACCACTGCTACTCCTCGAGAGGCATGGAGACACTGATCAATGTGGGTCTCGGGTCCACCTCGCTAACAAGGTTCACATGTACTAGTTCATCAACCATAGTGGAGATGCCCTCTTCAAAGATGGGTGGAGAATCCTACAGATCCTCTTCTTCAATTGAGGAGGGATCCCCATTGGGAGGAGCTTCCTATAGGTTAATGGATATCGATGGGAGGCTGGTGCTAGCTTGAGTAGTAGTGGTCACTGCATCGGAAGATTTCGGTACTGCCGAAACCATAACAACGAAGGCTGTCGACCCGATCTTATCTGGTATCCGGCCCAAGGGGCCATGCTTGATGATATCAAAGCAATAGTGGCATGTCAGCTTTAGCCTGTTAATTTTATCCTAGATAAATAGACACGTATGACGTCCTGTTGTTCCTATGGGGAAGACATCCAGATACCGTATGGGGGTAAGAGGCTCCATGATCATCGAAGCCTGATTAGTGTAGGAGTACCAGGTGATTTTTCATCATAGCTTGGACTTGGGAATATGATTCCCTCATGTACCATAGACAAAAAAACATTGCCCCATTTCAAGAGTTTTTGCCTCCAATCAATGGATCAGGAAGAAGTAGGGGTCATCCAGACCTACCTAGGGGTTAGTTGTAACCGTGACGGGTTCGAACTCACTAGCCTGAATCTGCTTATATTCGCTCTTGTAATAGTCAACATCCAGGTAGCGGGATTCACAAGAGGCGAAAGGAGATGCATCACCTAGGAGTACACCTAATCGACCATTAAGGAAGTACTTGAGACATTGGTGATACGATGAGGGGACCACCACATGCAGGTGGAGCCATGTTCTTCCCATCAATACATTATACATAGTGTCCTGGGAGACAACCACAAACTCGGTGCTGGAAACTAGGCCACCGAATTGGGTCTTCAAACAGATCTTGCTGATTGGGGTCTACTCTATCCTATCGTATCCCTAGATTCTTAAATTGGATAAAGTCCAGTCATCTTCGGATAACACCATCTTCCTCAGTGTTAGTGACAGGATAAGGTTAATCTCGAAGCCGTTGTCAACAAGATAGCGATGAACCTTCACACCATTAAATTGGCCAGTGATTTATAGTTTGAGGATGTTCCCCTATATGAGAGAGCCTTCATCCTTTCCAGAGAAGGAAATGATGGCCTGACATTTAGCATTCTTTACCGCTTCAGCATGAAAGGCTTCTGATGTTGCTACCTCCGTCTCAAACTGGAGGGGGCTTCTTAAAGCCTCAACGAGGGTCTCACGTATATCTGACGATAGGCAAAGGGCCTCGAGGATGGAAAGTCTCACTGGGATGCTGGCAAGGTGCATGATGACATCATATTTTCGCATGAGGTGCGAAATTCTACTTGTAAGAGGATGCTCTGTGATTGGAGGCATGGTGGGCCCTACCGGTTGGACCGGCGGCTGGCTAGTGTCAGGCATGTCCTGTTGTTTACTAGTCGAAGCCTAGAGAGTAGATGTAGGATGAGGTCCGGATGACTGAGACTGTCCCATAGCTAGGCGAGGCTGGTCGCGACATGGTCGAAGTGGCTCTACCTGATCTAGTAGCAAAAATGTTGGTGGAGTCGGGCCTGAAGATACCGGATGGGGAGGATGCGAGTGCTGAGCTCTGCGTTGGGCATGTTGTCTTGTCCCAGTGGCTTGCACGACCTAGCTGGATGTGCCAACTGATGTGCCTCGATGACCCATATTGTAACACCTTAAGATTTTATGAAAAATATTCTTTTTAATTTCATTAATGTCTTGTGTTTTACGCTACACCAAAAGGATCTTTCATAACACGCATCCCTGACTTGGCTTGCATTACATGCAATCACGACCTTCCACGATAGTGTGTGTTCTATGCAATACCGTGTTTCTCTAAACAACGATATGTTATATAAACTAGCCATTATGAATAGTAATACCCACTTTTTGAAATTTTATAAATTTTATCTTTCAGAATGGACTTCATTTTTGGATTCAAAATATCGAAATTATCCTAGGGTGAATTTTTGGTATTTTTCTGAAAACATTCAATTTTTGATGAATAGTAAAAACACTGGGTTACTATTCAAAAACCGACTTTTTATTTAAATAATTATGTATTCTATTTAAATTTATTGTAGGTAAAAATTGATACATAATATCTATATAACTTCAATTTAAGTCATTGGAGTCATTTTATAATAATTTTAGATATATAAAACTTTTATTGAACTTTTCACAGTCTTTTACCAACCTCCTAGAACAATATGAAAATTTATCTAAAACATAATTTTAACGCTTTTGTAAATTAAATTTCAAAAATCCGAGAGATAGAGTTGATGTCAGTATGTAAAATGTGGTTCACTGAGATGAAAATAATGTTTGGTGAATATTAACTTTTTACTTTTTTTACCACGGTTAAAAGTGAATAGGGTAATTAAGGGTAAAAATAATAATATTATTACCATAACACATGTCCTAATTAGATTGGATAAGTGTAATTCGACCAAAAACAACCTTAGGAATAAAATATAACCATTTAGGCCCACTTGGATTAGATTAGGACATTTAATATTAATTTATTTAATGAAGGGTTAAAATAGTTAAAATCAAGGATTAATAAGTAAATCATTTTTAATATAGGGTTATACATAAGATAAATTAGACTATAAATAATCATTATAAATATAAAATTATTTCCTACTTAATGGTATTTTATTTTTAATTTTTATAAAATAAATAATTTAATTTGTTTATGACACAATGATGATGAAGTAATTATCTTATTAATGAAATATTGTCATAATTGATGATATAAATACCCAAATAAATGTAATTTGAGACTTTTAATGAATTCCAATAATTTTCTAGCTTAATATGACATGTTCGTATTTATGTAGTTATATTTTTCTAACTAATCATTTTGTTATGATTTTCACAAAAATCAATTACCAAATAGTGTCAAAATTGACATAAAATAGTTTTTAAAACAAATATTATATTATTAATTGTTATTTTATTCATAAAAAACCTAAAGATCGGCCAAATTACATAGATACGGTTATATATATTGTTAATAAACAACTTGGGGTTCGTTTGGCTTGTTATAGTAAGTTTATTAACATTATAGTGTAAGAAAACAGGAAGACAGGGTAAAAGAAACATTATTTAACTTAAAGTTAAATCTAAATGATAAGGTTAAAATAGAAACCTAAACTTGTCTAAATTATATTGTATGAGAGGATTTGGACCCATCCCCACCATATATTCTAAATTACTCAATTTTTATCTATTAAAAACCGAATATGACTTTTTAATAAAATAATATTTTTAGTTATTCCAAAGGTGCCCCTCTCCTCCCTTATAAAAGGGAACCTCTTCCCTCTCTCCCTCACACCACTTTGAGCCTTCACGCTCGGCCATCCCATGCCAAATTCTCTCCTCCACTTCCCTAGAAACATCCTAGAGGTTATGGCCTTCTTCAAAGATCAATTTTAGTGCCCTAAGAGGAGGTCTAAAAGAGGTGCTTCAAAGAAGAGGTAATGTCCGATACCGATTCATTCAACTTTATTTCTTCTTCCACTTCTTCTTCTTTAGTTGTTTCATTATGAAGTAATAACATAAGTATCAATAATAAAATTATATGTTATTATATGTATGAAACAACCCTATTTCACCATCTATCCATCCTACGGAAAATGAAATCACCGCGCGTGCGTACGTATGGAATACCGTCTCCACGCCGTGGTGTAATCTATTTTCCACCACCACCTTACTTGGATGGGTATAATGGTGTAAATAATGAATATATATGATTATTTAAATTGATAATGATTCTGAAATAGTATACATACACTCCAATAAAATTCCACGATCATGGGAAAGATATCATCGCTCGTGCGTACGTACGGACTACCGTCTCCACGAACGCGATGAGATTCATTTTCCATGATTAACCATTCAAGAATGATTATAAAGTATATATAATAAATAATAATGAAATATATGAAAAAATAATTCTACTGGATTTATGTATATATATATATATATGTATGTCATCTATTTAATTTCATTCAATTCAATAAGGAAACAGAAACAACGTTCATGCGTACGTACAGCCTACCGTATCCATGAACGGTGTATTTCATTCCTTTTATGGATCTACAATATATCTGTATATGATGAATATATATTATATATAAATCATGTTTTAAATTATGGAATTATTTAAATCATGATATAAGTAATAATATCAAGAACGACAAGTCGAAACACATATGATAAATGAAATGATTTTACCCAAAACGCTACTTTTACAAGGAATTTACAAAAGAACGGGTAATATAAAGTCATAAGTGAAACATATATGATATCATAACAATGAATATGATTATTTAGTAAGTCAATTAAATTATTTAAATCATTATACAGGAGGTCCGGATCCATACGAAGCATATCGGACCTAAGGTAAGGGATAAATTTTCAAACTCATTTTTTATCCGAGATTGCTTATACGTAAGTATTTACTGGGGTTACATTTATCATCCATGACCATGTTTTCTAAAAATATTTTCATAAAATGTGTAATATTCTTCCATGCATTTTTAAAGTCATTTTTACCCTTTATGGACTTTTTACCACATTGTATGGATGGAATTTTTCCTTTGGTTACCATATAAGGTACTTTTTGACTTTTCTGACAAATGTACGAGGAGAATGCTATTTTTATTTTATACGGAGTGAACATATTTTTATGGTTTTATAAAGCCTTATTTTCATGAAGGTTCCTCCAAAATATTTCATGACTATTTTCAACACAATCCTTTTCTTTTAAAATTGCATGATATTTTTTGAAAAGAAAATGATTTTGAAGATGAAATGATATTTTCCTAAAGAATTCATTTCAAGTGTTTTATCAAAACCATTTTTCAATTAAGATGACATTATTTCATATGTGTATGTTTCAAGTATAATGTCTCTATGATTTACATATTTTAACTTTTCTTATTATGTAATGATATTCATTTCTTTTATATGGATTATGTGATGATGGGATGATGTTTATGAAACCCATTTTATTCGTTGGGTTATTATAAAGGATGTATGTTTATTTTGTGGCACAAGTAAGTATGATTTCATTATGAGATGGGTGGGACCTATATCTCCCTCCAATTCATTGGGTAAATATTTATATCTCATGAGATAGACATGGCTGGAACGGTAGTTTTATCTGGTTCAGTAATACAGGACTGGAACGAAGAGTGAACTCGATTCAGAAAGGGACATTGTCCACTAAGATGGTCTTGGCAGCAATTCCTTGGCTACTATGGAAATCATATCATGTGGTTAATGGTTTCCACAATCACATCTTTTATTCCCACACTATTTTATCATGATTTATGTTCCTTTATGATATATGCCTTACATACTTCCATGATTTATGTCTTTTCTCAAGATTTTGATGTTTAGATTTTATGTTCAAACTTTTGCATTCAAATGTTCATGGATTGTTTTATGTTCTCTATGTTTACCCTTACTGAGAATTTGAGCTCACCCTTTTTATTTTTTCTTTTTCCAATGATTTAAAGAAAGGTTTTAGGTAAGAAAACAAAAGGGGAAGTTCATTACGGGAGATGTTGAGGATCTTTCGCCATGATTAGAAGATTATTTTTTTCCGAGTTTCCAAAGACACAAAACTATTATGGTCTTTGTGTGTCAGTTTTTGTTCTGTATTAAGTAATCCACAAAAGTAATGTAATGTCAATGTACGTCAAGCTCTGGGTCTCTACAGTTGGTATCAGAAGAAAGGTTTAGTCAACCTTTGGAAACTAGGATGCGAAAACGTTAGTGAGATCCCTAGATATATTTCTAAGGTATTTCGAGGGATGTTTCTAAGGATAAGTATATGTATAGGTTATAATCCTAGAATTACAGTAACGATCATAGAATTAAACCTAAGATGTTAGATATTAAATTTACTCGCCCTTTATTATGTTGTTTTCCCTAGCATTATTTTTTCCTCTCACACTATTCTTTTTGGGTTTTAGAAAATGGCTGGAAATAGGAAGATTCACTATAATTGAGGATATGATGGACAATGGAATGATATTCTTCATGAGAAACCAAATGAAATGGGATTCGGAAGTCCAAACATCGTTATTTTTCCTAATTAGCACTCTCATAATATGATCAATAATCTCAACATTGGTAAGTTTCCCGACACAGATAATAAGAGAAAGATGGAGTTTCATGATGATCATAGAGGAAATAAAGTTCAATTTCCGTCATGTAAATCATGTGGAAATAGGCATCAGGGATATTGTTTAAAAGGAACTGGAAGATGCTTTGGGTGTTGAAAAGAAGGACACAATTCCAGTAAGTGTAAAGGAAATGGTTTAGTTAACAACATGGACAAGGATAATGGTATTGCTACAACATCAAGAATGATTAGATGTTTTAAATGTCGAATGTATGGGCATTATTCAAACCAATGCCCTAAGGGAAAATCTCATGAAGAGAATAAGCATAGTCATATGGGTAGTATTTATGTGGATGATGATTTAGAGACTACAAATGAAATATTAGATGAAAGAAATGATGAAGCACAGCTAGTGGTTTAAGAAGATAGTGAAATGATTGTATGTTTATAAAGAATAATGTATGGTACTATGGAATAAATAATCATCTAAGGATTGTTACATTATTGTTTTTCCTAAAGTATTTGAAAGTATATGTTGAATGGTACCGGTAACCATGGAAGGTTATTCAGATTTTTTTGGAAACTAGATGATATGCGCATAATGAAGGGATAAGAAGATAATGATATGTTTGATTGTATTCATGAGCTCATGACGGATATAAGGACTATGTTATATTATGATTTGATTATATAGATTTTTTTTGGGATTTTGGTATGTGGAAAGATTTACATTTTGACAGTATTCATGTTTTCACTAAGGTTCTATGGTAATTTATGTTTCAAGAGAATATATGACTAAGGTATTCATGTGTTTGGAATGAAACCAACAAGATATATCTTATGATATATGTGGTATAAATGCCTGTACTCACATTCTTGGTAGATAACCATTCTAGTAATTGTTTTCTTTATACTATGATATTGGACCGAAGTATTTTAGATAAGCCTAAAGATTGGAATGAATTATGTTGGACATAAGTTAGTATTGTTTAAGGATAGAGCTTTTTTCGATATTATTGATGGAATGTTATAGTAATGTAGTTTTAGAAAAAGGACAACCTTCAAAATGGTCATCAACCCATCGCATCGGACAAGGCTGTGGGAATTGAACCCACAACCGAAGTGCGACTGGCCTTTATCGCCTACCACTGGCCTACAGGAAGTCCCTAGTTAGTAGAAACTAGTTTTATTTTATTAATATGTATGATATATAAAGTATAAGTTCATTTTTGGAATCGTATACGATTAACCTCACTATAGATAGACTTATGTATATTTGATAACTTTTTCTAACCTTTAGTTTGAAAAAGATGGAATGACCCATCATTCTATCACATGATCTATTAACAGTTCACGAATAACAAATTCAACATCATTTCTTTAAGAGATGAAGTGGAAATTGTTCAAAGCACGAACAATAGTGAGATTGTACCAAAATCAAGCAAGTATTTCTTCTAATTCAAAATTTTCAACTTTAGGGAAATGATATTGGAAACCAAAAATGTTGTCCTAGTTCCCTTATATCCGATGAATCAGATGGTACCCTAGATCATCACAAATACATAGCTTTGTGATTTTTGGATTTTTTATAGTCATGTTCTCTACCACTCTCCATCAAAACATGACGGTTAGATTTCTATTCCATATCCATATTTTCACCTATGTTCTCCTATGTGGAAACCCAGTGATTAGTTAATTTGGGTAACCATTACATTTCATACTTTAGTTTTTAAAGCCAAGTTTTGGTATTCCTTTTTACAATGTGGGTTCTTATTAGAGAAACTTTCGAGTAGTAAACCAGTTATATCCCCGACGAATTTCGAGGGTGAAATTCATTTTAAGGGGGGTAGAATGTAACACCCCGAGATTTTATGAAAAATATTCTTTTTAATTTCATTAATGTCTTGTGTTGTACGCTACACCAAAATGAGCTTGCACAACACACACCCCTGACTTGGCTTGCATTACATGCAATCGCGACCTTCCACGATAGCATGTGTTGTACGCAATACCGAGTTTCGCTAAACAATGATATGTTATATAAACTTGCCATTATGAATAGTAATACCCAATTTTTAAAATTTTATAAATTTTAACTTTCAAAATGGAATTAATTTTTGGATTCAGAATATTGAAATTAGCCTAGGGTGAATTTTTTGTATTTTTCTGAAAACTTTCAATTTTTGATGAATAGTGAAAACACTGGGTTACTATTCAAAAACCGACTTTTTTATTTAAATAATTATATATTTTATTTAAATTTATTTTAGGTAAAAATAGATACATAATACCTATATGAGTTCAATTTAAGTCATTGGACTCATTTTATAATAATTTTAGATATATAAAAATTTTATTGAACTTTTCACCGTCTTTTACCCACCTCCTAGGATAATTTGAAAATTTACATAAAACTTAATTTTAACGCTTTTGTGAATGGAATTTCAAAAATACGGGAGACACGGTTGATGTCATTATGTAAAATTTGGTTCAATGAGATGAAAATAATTTTTGGTGATCTGTAACTTTTTACTTTTTTACCACGATTAAAAGTAAATAGGGTAATTAAGGGTAAAAATGATATTATTATTACCCTAACACATGTCCTAATTATATTGGTTAAGTTTAATTCGACCAAAAACAACCTTAGGAATAAAATATAACCATTTAGGCCCACTTGGACTAGATTAGAACATTTAATATTAATTTATTTAAAGAAGGGTTAAAATAGTTAAAATCAAAGTTTAATAAGTAAATAATTTTTAATATAGGGTTATACATAAGATAAATTCGACTATAAATATTAATTAGAAACATAAAAATATTTAAAACATAATGGTATTTTATTTGAAATTTTTAGACATTATATAATATAATTTTTTTATGACACAATGATGATGCAGAAATTATCTTATTAATGAAATATTGACATAATTGATGTTATAAATACCCAAATAAATTTACTTTGAGACTTTTTATGAATTCCACTACTTTTCTAGGTTAATATGAAATGTTAGTATTTATTTAGTTAATGTTATTTGAACTAATAATTCTATTATGATTTTCACAAAAATCAATTACCAAATAGTGTCAAAATTGACATAAAATAGTTAATAAAAAAATATTATATTATTAATTTTTATTTTATTCCTAAAAATATAACGTTCGTGAAAATGACTTATATACGGTTATATATATTAATAATAAACAACTTTGGGTTCTTTTGTATTGTTATAGTATGTTTATTATCATTATAGTGTAAGAAAACAAGAAGACACTGTAAAAGAAAAATTATTTAACTTAAAGTCAAATATAAATGATATGGTTAAAATAGAAACCTAAACTTGTCTAAATTCTATTGGATTATATGATTTCGACTCATCCCCACCTTAGCTTCTAAATAACTCAATTTGGAGCTATTAAAAACCGAATATTACTTTATAATAAAACAATATTTTTAGTTATTCCAAAGGTGCCCCTCTCCTCCCTTATAAAAGGGCACCTCCTCCCTCTAATCCTCACACCACTTTGAGCCTTTAAGATTGGAAAAACCCTGAAAAAATTTCTTCTCCACTTCCCTAGAAAAATCCTAGAGGTCCTGGTATTCTTCAAAGACCAATTTTAGTGCCCTAAGAGGAGGTCTCAAAGAGGCGCTTCAAAGAAGAGGTAATGTCCGTTACCGATTCATTCAACTTTATTTCTTTTTCCACTTCTTCTTCTTTAGTTGTTTCATTATGAAGTAATAGCATCAGTATCACTCATATACTGATATGTTATTATAATTATGAAACAACCTTATTTCACCATCTATCCATCCTATGGAAAATTAAATCACCGTGCGTGCGTGCGTACGGAATACCGTCTCCACGCCGTGGTGTAATCTATTTTCTGCCACCACCATACTTGGATGGGTATAATGATTTAAATAATGACTATATATGATTATTTAAAGTGATATTGATTATTAAATAGTATACATAAACTTCAATACAATTCCACGATCATTAGAATGCTATCATCGCTCGTGAGTACGTACGGACTACTGTCTCCACGAACGCGATTAGATTTATTTTCCATGATTAACCATTCAAGAATGATTATAAAGTATATATAATAAATAATAATGAAATATATGACATAATAATGCTACTATATTTATGTATATATATATATATATGAATCTCATCTATTTAATTTCATTCAATTCAATAAGGAAACAAAAACAACGTTCATGCGTACGTACTGCCTACAGTCTCCATGAACAGTGCATTTCATTCCTTTTATCGATCTATAATATATATGTATATGATGAATATATATTATATATAAATCATGTTTTACATTCTGGAATTATTTAAATCATAATATAAGTAATAATATCAAGAACGACAATTTGAAACACATACAACAAATAAAATGATTTTACCCAAAATGCTGCTTTTACATGGCATTTACAAAAGAACGGGTAATATAAAGTCATAACTGAAACATATATGATATCATAACAGTGAATATTATTATTTAATAAGTCAATGAAATTATTTAAATCAGTATACAGGAGGTCCGGATCCATAGGGAGCATATCGAACCTAAGGTAAGGGATAAATTTTCAAACTCATTTTTTTATCCGAGATTGCTTATACATAAGTATTTACTGGGGTTTGGTTTATCATCCATGACCATGTTTTATAAAAATGCTTTCATAAAATGTTTACTATTCTTCCATGAATGTTTAAAGTCATTTTTACCCTTTATTGACTGTTTACCACATTGTATTGATGGAATCTTTCCTTTGGTTACCATATACGGTACTTTTTGACTTTTCCGACAAAAGTACGAGGAGAACGTTATTTTTATCTTATATGGAGTGAATGGATTTTTGTGGTTTTATAAAGCCTTATTTTCATGAATCTTCCTCTAAAATATTTCATGACTATTTTCAAAAAAATCCTTTTCTTTTAAAATTTCATGAAATTTTGTGAAAAGAAAATGATTTTGAAGATGAAAGGATATTTTCCTCAAGAATTCATTTCAAGTGTTTTATCAAAAAAAACATCAACTAAGATGAAATTATTTCATATGTGAATGTATCAAGTATAATGTCTCTATGATTTACATGGTTTCACTTTTCTTATTATGAAATGATATCCATTTATTTTATATGGATTATGTGTTGATGGGATGATGTTTATGAAACCCATTTTATTTGTTGGGTTATTATGAAGGATGTATGTTTATTTTTTGGCACAAGTAAGAATGATTTCATTATGAGATGGGTGGGACCTCTATCTACCTCCAATTCATTGGATAAAGATTTATATCTCATGAGATATACATGGATGAAATGGTAATTTTATCCGGTTCAGTAATACAGGACTGGAACGAGGAGTGAACTCGATTCCAAAAGGGACTTTGTCCACGAAGATGGTCTTGGAAGCAATTCCTTGGCTACTATAGAAATCATATCATGTTATTAATGGTTTCCACAATAACATGTTTTATTCCCATTCTATTTTATCATGATTGATGTTCTTTTATGATATATTCCTTACGTACTTCCAAGATTTATGTCTTTTCTCAAGATTTTGATGTTTAGATTTTATGTTCATGCTTTTGCATTAAAATGTTTATGGATTGTTTTATGTTCTCTATATTTACCCTTACTAAGCATTTGAGCTCACCCTTTTTATGTTTTATTTTCCCCAGGTTTTAGAGAAAGGTTTTAGGTATGAAAACAAAAGGGGAAGATCTTAACGAGAGATGTTGAAGATCTTTCACCATGATTAGAAGATTATTTTTTTCCGAGTTTCCAAAGACACTGAACTATTATGGTCCTTGTGTGTGTGTTTTTGTTATGTATTAAGTATTACACAAAAGTAATGTAATGTCCATGTACATCAAGCTCCGGGTCTCTACACATATCTCTGTGACTTTGCTGATGTTTGTGTCGGTTGGGGATGTTGGGGAGGTTCGTCGGGCGGTCCCCATCATCGAGAGTCATATATTGGTTTACCAACTCCACGGTGTTGACCGAAGTGTACCATTGACAATCACATGAAGAGTCATCCACTACTAGGTGGATTTAGGGAGAAATCCCCATATCAAGGGGCATGATGTCGCTGATAGTGCGAGACGACAATGGAATCGGTGGGGCGCATTGCTTTCCCTTGCACCACTGATGCTTGTTCTTCTTGGAAGAGGCCGGTTGAGATGAAGATGCAAAAGTGGTGGCTATGCCTTCTAAAGGATCCATCTGATTCAGGTGCACACAGATGATACTATGGGAATGTGCAAAAGTTTTGCGATCCATCCAGTCACCATTATTCTGGGACCCGCAGTTGGAAACCTGATGCCACTCACCTTCGTCGTCACTTTCGATATCCGACCTTACAAAGAAACCCGCCACTTGGGCTGGGGTTGGGCCCATCTTGACTATGTTTTTATCAACCTGGTCTTGAATTCAATCTTTGAACACATATCATTGCTTGAGGGTATTCCCTAGGATCGGATGATAGGGGCAGTAGTTGGGGTGATCAGGGAGGTTCACCTCCTCTGGCCTTCTGCACTCAATAAAACACATGATCCCATGTTCCAAAAAACTTCTAAAATAGCTAAGAACCTGAATCTCATTGAACGAGTAGGTTTAGTTTCTTCTGTCTTGAAGGGGGGCCTTGGGGACTAGCCCTGACGAGGAGATGGAGGAGCCTATCGAGGGGGAGGACCCTGATTATCCTACCTGGACAGTGGCTGCACATTTTTTGGGGGCACCTTTTGATTCTGAGGAGGACGCTGCTGGGCAGGAGGATGCACCTATGGTGGTGGGCCTCTGCGAGGTTGCAAACGTGGCGCCACTGGTAAAAATGTCGGCTATTTGGGGGCCTCTATTTGGGCCACCATGGCGGGCTCAGCTCTGACAGCTCATCTTGCAAGAATTGTGGGAGGAAACGATTGTTCCTAGACGGCATGTTCTAAGGCTTCTTCCAGGAGTTGGGCCTTATCAGAGATGTCTCAAAATCCCCCAGGGTAGTTATGGGTTATGAGAGAGGGAACCAGTTCAATCCTGACATTTCCTATACACATGGTTAGTAATTTCTCCCGAGTCAGTGGCTAGTCAAGGGAGTATATAAGCCCTTTCCACTGGGAGATAAAGTCCACAAAATGCTCATCAGGCCTTTATTTTAACTAGAAGAGGTCTGTGATGCTGGTTTTCCACGTGGTGGAGCTGAACTGGTAGAGGAATTGCCTGTGAAGGTCCTCCCAGCTGGTTATGGATCCGATGGGAAGCTGGTTGTACCAGACGAATGTAAACCCCTCCAATGTCTGACCAAAACAGCGGAGATTAGCAGCCTCCTGCTGCGTTAGAGTCCCTAACATGGGCCCACACCTTGAGTTGACGTGGGCCAGGTGTTTCAGTGGGACCCGCGTCCTGTTAAATGGGTAGAAGGTGGGATTTAAGAAACCTGGAGGTGCCGACATATCATCCAACCATACCAAATATGGCTTGCCATCAGGTGGGATCACCACCGATCGTGATACTAATGCCTCTAAGTGAGAAATGAGTACAACCATTGGATCAACTGGGCGTGGGTCCATGTCTTGACGGGGATCCCTAAACACGAGTGCATTGGCAGGTTATTCAACATAGTAAGGCGACTCAGTGGCTCGTGGAGCGGCTGGTGGGGAGACCTGCGGGGCAGCTGGGGGAACTCGAGCTGGGTTCCTTGGATTACTGCGCCATTCTGGAGGGTTTGGCAAGACATATTGTGCTCTCTTTCCGTGAGCTCCAGCTTCAACCTTCTCTTCGGGAGCAGCATGATCAAGGATTCCTGGGCGCAGCTCATCAATTAGAATTTGTTCCTTCCACTGTTGTACTATCCTAGGACTTCCGTAGTCAGGCCATCACTCCATAGCGCGTTCTTCTAGGATTTCATTGAACAACTTCTTCTTCTCAGGAAGTTGTTGGTACAACGTGGCCTTTTCAGGGTCCTACTCCATCTTATGCACTAAGACGGATGGGTCGGATTGTTTGGCCGCTCTGACGTGCTCTTTTCCCTTTATAGAATTAATACTAAGTACCAATGCCTCGGTGGGCACAAGGAGACCAAGTAGGTTCATCTACTAATGAGTAATCGTTCCCGATTGGTCAAATAGTGGTGGAACGTCCTCAGTGGGTAATTATTCATCGAGAAGCTTCAGATCGTCCTTCTCATCCACTATGTTATCCATGTTGACCATGACCCTTCCTGGGGGCATGTCCTTGAAATTGCTTAGTGATTCCGGCTTCCGCTGGATAGGACTGAATAGGAGGGAAACATACTACCCACTGCCATGGACTTTCACATGGAGGGAAGCCTCCTTGTTGATATTGCAGGGTATCTTGAAACTCTAAATGCATTGCTCTTGGAGGACCCTATGACGATAGGGTGACTCGGGGCACTGGGCCACATGGAGCACTTCTAGATCAGCTATATGGAATTTCTCTCCAATGTTTTCGAAATACGCTTGGATCCTAGGATAAACCACTCATTGATGATGAAGGCGAAAGTGCATCACCCCGAGGGTGTGGAGGAAACAACCAACCTTCTCCATGGTGAGGGATTCCGGTATATAGAAATTCAGTGCTGCCACGGGCCAGAACTTCTCGGAGAAGTTGTCTGCCCTGAGGATGTTATATAAGCTCCTTGGATCAGATTTAGGGTCTGGCCCTTGATTTCCCTATTTGTCAACTAGGGGTGGTTAAAGAACAGGTAGTGGTACTAAGGAAGACCGCTGGGACGGTAGGCTAGCCGGTGGAGAGTATGGAGAACGGGCTGACTTGCCGCCGAATCTTGGGCTGTCCTCTGAAGAGTGTAGCGACATGGCCACCACATCATGATAAGACGGGCTGACGGCTATAGTTCCTTGCTCAGGTTCTAGGGATAATGGCAATAGGTCGTGCAACTGATCGCGCACCAACAGTCCCCAAAATAATTATATGTCTTCTCTTGTCAACATAGAGAGTGCTTTTGGTGATGACGGTGGTGATTTCACGACCGTAACTTGCAAGGTTTCAAGGTATTCATCCTCCTTGATATACCTAAATAGGGAGGTAGTAATCCGATGGAACTCACATTCCGGGAGTATTAGGCTGATGTGCCTTGTTCCTACCCTAGCCTTTGACTTGGATGAGCGAGTGGAGGGTTCCCGTGTGGGGTCGTACTCTACTTCAGAGTCTAAGAAGCAGACCTGTTTGATATCTATCCAAACATTCCCAGAATTATTCTTATGGAGGTGGTGACCCGTCCTCTTGCCCCTGGATGGCTCTTTGGGACAGGGCAGATTTCTTACATGAGGCCCTTCGGCTACACTGGTGCTGGGACGGAGAGGGTTTCCACCTGAGAAAGTTGGGGTACGAGAAGCACCAGGGCAAATGTAAAAGGGGACATGTGGAGGAATTCCATGGTTATAAATGGACTGGGAAAGACCTACACTAGAACTAGAAGAATCATGGGGAGGACATCCACACTTGTTTTCCCTGGCGACCTCAGTATGAGGAGGATCCTTGTACCGGTCAAGCTGAACACAGGTAGGACCTCTGTGCTGGGTGCGGGTGGAGTGAGACTGGCCTTCACACCTCTTGTTGATGAGGTGAGGAAGACTTTACCAACTGCTAAGAGGAAATGGGGATGATCCCTATGTTGAGGAGAGATCAGACATGTAATTTCCCTCCATCGTCCGTCGGGGGCAGGAGAAATTACTCCATACCCAGTGTAATGGGAACGGGAGAGGATTCCGTATCGAGTGTCACCGTAGCAGGGGAGACCCTCATTCGGATTGAGGGTGGCACATGATGGACCTCCATGCTGAGTCTCGAAGCGAGGAAGGCCCTCACTCTCCGTGGTAGTGGTACGGGGAGGACCTCCATACTGGGTAACATCGGTGCGGGTTAGCTCGCGGTGATCACTGCTCGCGTCGGTGACCAAGAGAGTCAACCCAGACTTCTCTTGGGGTAGTTGGGGCCTCGATCATGGTCGGTCATATAAGTTCCCCTACTTAGTGTATGCAGGGAACTGATGATATGCGTCAGCGGTGGCTCGGGCCATAGTAGACGTTGACGTTGACAACCCTTGGCGGGTGTCCTCCTCATATTGAACTTGACTCTGGCATCATGTCAAATGAACTGGGGTCGGTGGTGCAGGTACATATCTTACCTTCCCCTCATCCAGCAAGACCAAGCAATGGCGCTGACACGGCTAGGTGGGAGCCCTAACTGGGAGGCCCTGAAATGGGACTCTGACCGGGCTTGGCTAGATGTCACCTACCTCATCAGCGTAAGGAAGGGAGTTATCAAAGCGTTCTGGGGAGAGGCTCCTGAAATGGTTATATGTCGGAGTGGAAAGCACCGTCTCCCTGCACGGCCCTCGGGGTGGAGTCGGCGACAAGGCACAGACACCTCCAGATCTAGGCAGGCCATATCCCGAGTCGGGATTATGCCCTCCTCCTCATAACGGTGCACAAGGTCATTGATTACTCTCTATTGAATGACCTCGGAGGCGGAGATGGGGCGTGTGCACCCCGCGATTGTAGATGTAGAGGTCTTCGTGGAAGAGTTGAAGCCACGTGGAATGGCTGTGTTGGGGCTGCCCCTGCCCCTATGTCGATGGCCAGGTGGTGATTGCGTCCCTGGAGCAGCAACTTGATTCCTAAAAATCAAGGAGATTAACTCACCAGTACTAAAAGATAAAGTAATCAATGACCAATGCCCCAGCGCCATCCCGTCTTCCATGGCAGGTAAGAGGGATCCACACTGACAACGTCATAGAACGGGAAGTCCAACGTTCTACTGCCCCAACTTCTGGTGAGTTTCATGCCCGCCCCACTATTTGCTTAGTGGGACCCGGTGCCAGAAAACTGGATCTGGTAACACGCTAATCCATTAATTCCTCGAGCGCTACTAATCTCCATTTTGAGGAGAAGTGTAACACCCAAATATTTCATAGTAAATTATTTTCTTTAAATTCTATAGCCCGCGCTACACACAACACTAAGTTCGAGTGCACCAAGACTTACCAAAATAGCTGTTAAAAAGAGGTTATGAATAGTATTAACTAGATTTTGAATTTTAAATACTCCATATAATTTTAACTTATGTGTTTCGTAGACATAGTATAACAATAAATTCAATTTTTCAAAAAAATTTGTATTTTTCAAAAAAAATCAATTTTACCACCTTTTAATGGAAAACCCTTTTTAAATCCAATATTTTACCCTTTTATATATTCATTTTGACTAAATAAAATTCTTATTTATAATTGGGATATCAAAATTTACTTTGGATGAAATTTTGGTATTTTTCTAATAATATTCATTTTTTATGAATAGTGAGAAATAATGTATTTTAATTCAAAACATCCTTTTAATCTAATTTATTTATATGGATAGATTATATTTTAAATTGTTGTTTAAGTGTAATTAGATTATATGTTTACACATTAATCCAATTTTGTCATTGAAATTAATTTTACTTTGAAATTATACATAAACAAGTGTCAATCTTTTGATAGTTATTAATTCATAAAAACACGCTATTTGTTTGGACAACATGAATTAATTTTAAATTAATTAACCCAACTTCTATGTTTTTAATTTTGTAAAATTGACATCGTATTTGAATTCAGAATATCAAATATAGGTTAGGCTGAATTTTTTGGTATTTTTCTGAAAAACATCAATTCTTTGATGAATAGTGAAATCACTAAGTAGTAGTTAAAAATCCAGCTTTTTCATTTAATGAAATTTTACCACTTCTGTGAATTTAATTTTGAAAATATGAGATACATGGTTTTTATTAGTAAGTAAAATTTTGTTCAAAAAGATGAAAATATTTTTTGGTGAATAGTATCTTTTGACTTTTATTTACCGTGATTAAAGGTAAATAGGGCAATTCAAGGTCAAAATAATAGTATTATAATAAAAATTACTTTAACACTTGTCCTAACATTATTTTATGAGTCATGGACGACCATTAGCATCCTTGGGTCGATTTTGGGACCCCATGGAGCCACATAAGAATGATAAGGACGCTTTATTTTAATTAACTTAAAGTAAAGACAAAGACGACATTAACAAATGTCTTGTAGTATATCAATTTTTACATGGGGTTATATAAGTCATATTTTTGACTATAAATAATAATTGGAAATCTATGAAGATTTCCTACATTATGATAATTTTTTTATAAATTTTAGACCTCAAATAAATTAATTTATATATGACACAATAAGGATGTAGTATTTACCTCATTAATAAATGATTTAAATAAATATGATTATTAATATTAAAATAAAATCCAAAACCTATCCAATTCTTATTGGATGATTTTATTTAGACCATGATTCATTGTATCATAGATTTAATTAGTTTTGTACATTTAGAAACCGAATATCACTATATAATAAAATAATAATTTTACATTTTCCTAAAGAGCCCCTCCCCCCCCCTTATAAAAGGACACCACTTCTAACCCATTCGATACACCTCTCAAGCCCTTGGTTCGTCCAAAACCTGCTAAAATAATCTCTCAAGATCATCCTATTCCTCATAGAAGTCTTACCTTGGACATAAGGCACTTCTAAAGTCCTTTTGGTTCAAAACAAAGGAAGATACCCAAATTAAAGGCAACGCTTTCTCTTAAATTCTTTTGTCTTGTTTTGTTTTATTTTACTTTTCCAACCCCTAAACAGTTTTTATTAATTTTTTATAACAAAACCAAAATCCTAAATATACTAGTATGTTGTTATGAGAAGTATTTTAACTACACTTACACACAACTCCATCTAATGGGTGAATAACATATTGTTTCTTTGGATGACAAACTAACACCTCACAAAATGATGATTGTTCGATTATATCTTACCACCTCTCTTGGTGGAAATTATGATGGAAATGTATTTATATTATATATATATATATGTATATTATATTTATGTTTTCTTTATGCTTCTTTATTTTCCATTTATATCATTATTTTATGGTTTCTATTATGGGTAAAATGCGAAAATTTCTTTTGAGGAAGTGTGGACTACCGCCCCCTCAAAATGATATGACTCATTAATGCCTTATGTAAGACAAATAAAGGATAGAATTAGTGATATTATATATGATATTATATATGAATTATAATATAACTATGTATCATTATGTTTTAATTCCATTAAAAACAAAATAGAAAATAAGGTAGCATTCGTGCGTAAGTACGACTTACCATCTCCATGAACGATATATTTCATTACTTATCATTAAATGTCATGTACTTTTATAAATAGATATATATACTGGATATATAATATATACCTGATATATAAATTATATATATCATTCTAGAGATAATGGACTTTTGAACTGATGGAAAAATTGTAATTATAACAAGTCCATTTTTGACTCATGTTCCGATCATCGATAAAATATCCAATATGAACTCAAATAAATAACTAATTGTTATGGAAAGGTAATAAGTGATATAGAAGGAATAATAAATTTGAAGAATTTTCTTAATCAATTAGAAATTAACTTCAGTTTATTATTCAGGATGAATAAGGAACATACAAGATAAGTCGGATTTGAGGTAAGGGGGTTTCTTACCTGACTTTTAATTCTATGAGATTTCCATTGTTTGCAACTAATTTATTGCATGTAGTGTCTTGCATACTGAATTTGATATAAATTATCATTTTTATCTTTATATTCATGTTATTCTATGAATAATTTTGTGGTTATTAACTTTTGGTCTGACGACTCGATTGATTACAACGCGGTAAGATATTTTCATCTCATTTTTTATTCCCGTGAGATTCATGCTATATTTGCCACGTTTTATAAATTCTCAAGTCACCAGTATAAACTTGATAAGATTAATTTTAACTCAATTTTCATTCATTTAGTAAAACATCCAAGTCATTGGTTTATCTTAAAAAAACATGTGTGAATGTCCTATGATTGATTTAAACAGAATATCCAATCATATTGAGTGTATTTATATTTGTCATACATTATTGTGTAATTGATTTATCCTTAATCTAAGAATACAGTATTTATAAGGGATTTTGTCTCAAATTAATTTCCATTTACACTTTATTGTTGTTATGCACCAATTCAATATTATATGGTGTATATTCTGACCTTTGGCATATCATATCATGAATCCTTTTATTTTCAGGATATTATAAAGTTCTGATTAAACGTTATTCCTCAATTATTTGTATTCAAGTGTCTCTAATTTTGTTAGGAACTCTAACTAAAATATAATTTTAAATGTTTTAAAAATTTATTCTTTTAAATCTTTCTCATTATTTTCCATGTTTTAAAAATGGTTTTATGGATTTATTTATATGGGAATTAATATTTTGAAATTAAACATCCTTTTAAAATTTTCAAATTGGTATGAGACACTTTGATTCCAAAATCTATTTTTAAATGGATTCTTGACAAATAGTGTGACATTTAAATGTTTCCTAGAAAAAGGGGGATATTTCCCTCAAATAGTTTTGATGATTATTTTCATCTATGTCAATATCCTCTATTATTCTCAATTGAGGTTAATTTGTTACAATACAATATTTCATGTGGTATTGAATGAATTATGTTTGACTGTGGATGTGATGATTTTATACCATTCATGGTTTCGGGATAAAGTATTGACATTTCATATGCTACTTTTAATATGAATGTTTATGTTACGTTTAAAACCTTTCATATGTGGAATGGAGTGGACTTTTTAACTGATGGGTAGAGCCTGCTATAGCTCCTCGATGCATCAGTTGGTATCATGAAACAAACTAGTGTCTTGACACAAGGCCTTAACAAAATCTTATTTGCAGTCTTTGAAAAAGGCCTTGACTATGTAGTTATGATGTTCAAAATTATACATTCCATCATTATGAGATTATATATTGATATTTCATGTGGTTATTCGACTTGTAGAATACCCATTATTGTATTTTATTATGGCATTATTTACTCAACTCATATTCCTTCCTTAAAGTGTTCATGTTTATTATTTGTAAAGTCATGTGTTTTCAATTATTCACCATTCCTAATGTTTATATTAGGTTCCGATATATTTCTTACCCTTACTGAGCATTTGAGCGCACCCCTTTCTCATGTTTTATTTTCCTAGGATATGAAGATGATAGATATGAGTGACTTGTAGTAAAAATCTTGGAAGAATGGGTGTTTCTAGTGGAATAAATTAGTGTTTTTTTTCAAGATATAGTTTTGAACTTATGTATGTATCTTATTTCCAAGGCTACTAAATGGATCGGTCCTTCGGGGCTTGATTCCTTATAATCATGCCAATGTATTAAAATAATGCAGCGACTCCTGGATTCTGGGGTCGGGGTGTTACAGTTGGTATCAGAGGAAGTTTATTACAAACCTTGGAAACTAGATTTAGATAAACTCTAATTAGAGCGAATTACCCTAAGATAGACTTTGAGGATTAGTATAGAAGAACTTTCTAGAATCTTGGTAATGTAATGATTTTGTGTATTTTTTAAGCAGTACATCCCTGTCTAGATATGAGTAGGTAGATCCGGCTCTGGGAAAGATTTAACTAGGAGTGAAAACTGTGACAAGGAGTTTCAGGCTTGACCCGGGGTATCCTAGTACAAGACAACGAGTCGTGCTGCAATCTTGGTTATGAACCTCCAGGGGGATATGCTTAAGATAATTTACAGTCTCTTTACAAAACGATTTGAAGTATTTTAATATAATATGAGAATAAATGACCTTGGTTAATCCTAAGGTGTTTTAATTGAAAATAAGGTGTCATGATATTCTCTAAATGATTTTATGACTATTATTACTCCCACAGTGCTTTCTGGTTCTAGCCAATGGATAGATTCCAAATTAGTCATAGAAACTTTGAGCATGATGTAAATGGTTTGAACGATGGTGGAAATGAGAAACAAAATAGAATGCTGACAGGTATAAAACACATCATGTTCAGGTCTAATCAATTTTCGAAAAATATGATAATCAACATATATATTAACCAACTCCCAGACTCAATAAGGAAGAGAAAAGTGGTGAATGATAAGACCTCCATCAGTGAGGACCATGGAGAAAAGAAACTCATTTTCCGTCATGTTTGAAATGTGAAAGGAGACACCTAGGAAGGTGTCTTAATAAAACAAAGAAATTATTTATGTGTGGGAAATAAGGACATAAAGTAAGGAATTGCCGAGGAAAAATGAAGAGTACTATGGAAGACAATAAAAATGATCATAAGAATCCATTTACAGTCATTTGTCGTAAATGTGGGGGACCAGGCCATTACCCGAGTGAATTCCCTGTTATATAGGATATCATCTTGGTCAAGGAAGAAGGTTTTTTGAAATAAATGGATGGAGAAATGATTAAAAATTATTAGTGCTCTTTATTTATGGGATTACATTGGAAGACTTTTCTCTTGTATTTGTAACCCTGCAGTTTGTCATTTGAAAATGATATTTGAGGATGAATTATCTTTTTTCTAATGGATATAGTTATAAATAACCATTTGGTTTTATATGGCCATTGATTTTTAGAAAATTACAAGTTATTAAATTTTGGAATGAAAATGCGAGGTATGAGATAACATTTGTGATGAAATTATGTTATAGTTATTTTGAGGAATCTATCTCATTTTTTTGAATAATATAAAATTATATAGTTTTTGAAAAATGAAAACACGTAGACCGTGTGACAACCCATCGCATCGGACAAAGCTGCGGGAATCAAACCCACAACCATAGTACGATTTGGATTTATCGCCTACCATTGGACTACATGAAGTCCTTGGTCAGTGTGACTAATTCTTTTTAGTTAAATGAATTTATTGATCAATAATAAGTTGATTTAGGATTTATGTCTTATCAAATGGATATCCAAAGTATAGGAAAATGATTTGGTGATTAAGTGATAAATGAGATTTTGGAAGGTGTTTTTTCTATTAGGAATACTATATGCCTATGGAAAATATAATACTATGGGATTTCATTTGAAGAGTAAAGTTGTTTTTTTAACCCAAGTCGTTATTGTGGATTTATAGAAATTTGTGTTATTTATGGAAATAATTAACCTATCATAGAGAATATGTGATTTGGTTAATTAATTTTATGTATGTGACTTTAAGAGTAGTTGATATTATTTAGAGATACAATTTATCATTTAAAACTACGTAAGAAAATTATTCTAAGTTTTGGGTTCCATTATTAGTTTGGATTATATTAAAATATTTTATGGACAATAGTTTATTGAATGGTTTTTATTAAACTTTGGGTAATGTTGGTTTAATTTTTGAAATTAATATTAGTATTTCTTTCTCTAAAGTATTATCCTTTTTGCGGATCATATGATCTTTTAATAACCATTTTGGTTTTGGTTAATCTCTAAAGAAATGGAAAATATATAGTTCATCTATTGTGGATTAGGTGATTCTCTATAAGTTGATTATAGCACTTCAGGTGTGACCAAGTCATCTTTAATACACATCATTTGGAGTAAAAGATGAGTTTATGGTAAGAATTAGATAATGGATGAAACTATAATTCTCAAGTATTTTTTTTCTTATTATATGAATAAATTAATTATTAAAATTTAGGGAATGGATATCAATACAAAAAATGTGTCATCCTAATGCTTTTTGTTTTATTGAACCGATGATATTTTAAATCGTCATAGATTGATGGCTTTGAGGCCCATAATTTTACACTTGTTTGTGATTGATCAGCACAATAACTCCCTATATATATTTACGTTTTTCCTCCAATTATGTGTCTCTAATTTCCACCAATGTTTTCCTAATTGAGATCATAATTTAGTGGTGACTTTTTCATCTCCTTTTCCCTTTTATAAAGACTAAATTTTATTAACCCAATTTCTGATGTGGGTGTTCCACAAAAGTATTTTTCTATTTTTAAACTTTTATTTTAGAAGAATAATTTCAAATTATGAGGACACAATTTATTTAAGGAGGGGAGAATGTAACACCCCCATATTTCATAGTAAGTAATTTTCTATAAATTCAATAGCTTGTGCTACAGGAAACACTGAGTTCGAGCGCACCACAACTTACCAAACTAGCCGTTAAAAAGCTGTTATGAATTTTATTAACTGGATTTTGAATTTTATATACTCCATATAATTTTAACAAATCTATTTTTTAAACATATTATTAGAAAAAATTCAATTTTTTAGATAAAAATGTATTTTTCAAAAAAAATCAATTTTAAAACCTCGTAATGGAGAACCCCTTTTTAATCCAATATTTGACCCTTTTACATATTCATTTTCACAAAATAAAATTCTTCATTATAATTAAGACATCAAAATTTACTTTTGATGAAATTTTGGTATTTTTCTAATAAAATTCATTTTATTATGAATAGTAGGAAATAATGTATTTTAATTGAAAAATGCCTTTTAATTTAATTTATTTATATGGTTAGATTATATTTTAATTTTTTTTTGAAGTGTAATTAGATTATATTTTTACCGTTTAATCCAATGTTGTTCATTGTAATTAATTTCACTTTGAAATTATACATAAACAAGTGTCAATCTTTTGATAGATATTGTTTCTTAAAAACATGCTATTTGTTTTGACAATGGGAATTAATTTTAAATTAGGTAATCCAACATCTATGTTTTGAATTGTTAAAATATAGATCATCTTCACATTCAGAATATTAAATATATCTTAGGATTAATTTTTGGTATTTTTTTGAAAAACATCAATTTTTGTTGAATAGTGAAACCACTAAAGTAGTAGTTAAAAATCTGACTTTTTAATTTAAATTAAATTTTACCGCTTCTATGAATTGAATTTCAAAAAATAATATATACATGGTTGTTATTAGTAAGTAAAATTTGGTTCATATGATTTAATAATTTTTGTAGAATAGTAACTTTGGACTTTTATTTACCATGGTTAAAGGTAAATAGGATAATTAAAGATAAAAGGAATATTATAATAATAAAAAATTACCTTAACGCTTGTACTAACCTTATTGGATGAGTCATTTACAACCATGTCCATGCTTGGGTCTATTTTGGGACCCGATGGAGCCACTTAAGAATGATAAGGAAACTTTATTTTAATTAACATAAAGTAAAGACAAAAATAGCATTAAAAAATATCTTTTAGTATATAAATTTTTACATCGGGTTATATAAGTCATATTTTCGACTATAAAAAATAATTGGAAAGATAAAAATATTTCCCACGTTATGGTAATTGTTTTATAATTTTTAAGCATTAAATAAATTAAATTATTTATGACACAATAATGATGTAGTATTTACCTCATTAATAAATAATTTAAATAAATATGATTATTAATATTACAATAACATCCAAAACATGTCAAATTATTATTGGATGATTTTTTTTAGACAATGAGTCATCGTATCTTCTACTTTAATTAGTTTTGGACATTTAGAAACTGAATATCACTATATAATAAAATAATATTTTCACACTTTCCTAAAGAGCCCCACCCCCTCCATATAAAAAGACACCACTTCTAACCCATTACACACACCTCTCAAGCCCCTTGGATCGCCCAAACCCTACCAAAATAATCTCTCAAGATCCCCATATTCCTCATAGAAGCCTTACCTTAGGTAGAAGACACTTTATGAAGTCTTTTTTGGTTCAAACCAAAGGATGTTACCCAAATTAAAGGTAATGCTTTCTCTTAATTTTTTTTTATTTTTTTTGTTTTATTTTACTTCTTCATCCCCCTAAAGACTTTTTATTAATTTTTTTATAAAAACACCATTATCCTCAATATAATAGGATTTATTTTGAGAATTATTCGAACTACACTTACACATACCTCCATCTAATGGGTGAAAAACATATTGTTTCTGTGGATGGAAAACTAACGTCTCACGAAACGATGATTGTTTGATTATATCCTACCGCCTCTCATGGAGGAAATTAAGATGGAACTGTATTTATATATGATATATATGTTATTTTTATGTTTTCTCTATGCTTATTTATTTTCCATTTATATCATTATTTTATTATTTCCATTATAGGTAAAACGCGATAATTTTATTTGAGGAAGAGCGGACTACCGCCCCTAAAAATGATATGACTCATTAATGCCTTATGTGGGACATATAAAAGATGTAATTAATGATATTATATATAATATTATATAGTAATTATAATATACCTACGTATTATTATGTTTTAATTCCATTAAAATACAAAATATAAATGAAAGTAGCGTTAATGCGTACATACGACTTACCGTCTCAATGAATGGTACATTTAATTTCTTAACTACAAATGTTATGTACTGTTATAAATAGATATATATACTGGATATATAATATAAATATTATATCTACATCATTTATATCATTCTGGAGATAATGGACTTTTGACCACATGAACAAATTGTAATTATAACAAGTTCATTTTTTACTCAAGTTCCGAACATCGATAAAATATCTGATATGAACTCAAATAATTAACTAATTGTTATAGCAAGGTAATAAGTGATATAAAAGGAATAATAAACATTTAAATTTGTTTAACCAATTATAAAATAACTTATGTTTATTATTCAGGAAGAACAAGGAACATACAAGACAAGTTGAACTTGGGGTAGGGGGGGTTTTTATCTCACTTTTAATTCTGTGAGATTTCCATTGTTTGCCACTAATTTATTGCATGTGGTGTATTCTAAACTGCCATTTGATATAAATTATCATTATTCTCTTTATATTCATTTTATTCTGTAAATAATTTGGTGGTTATTAAATTTTTTCATACGATTCGGTTGATTACAACATGGTAAGAGATTTTCATCTCACTTTTTATTCCAGTGAGATTCATGCTATATTTTCCACTATTTAATTTTTTTGTGGTGTATGTACTTCCCAATATTGTATTCATTGTGTAATATAATTCAATTTATAGGTATTTAAATATTTATTTTATGATTCTTCTTTCATGTGTTGTATGTTTCGTACGTTACCAAATCGTTAAGGGAACCTTTTGACCCAATTTCCATTCCTTGGGTTAATATTCTAATTCTTAATTATTCCATGCTATTATTATGTGTGGAATCACAGTTTATTTATTTATGTTGTAACTTCCACTCCCCTTTGTGTGGATTTACTTTTTATACAAAATATCACACAATTTATAAATTCTCAAGTCATTGACATGAACTTGATAAGAGAAATTTTAACTCAATTTTTATTCATTGATTTAAACATCCAAGTCATTTGTTTTGTCTTACAGAAACATGTGTGAATTTCCTATAACTGATTTACACTAAATATCCAATCATATTGAGTGAATTTTTATTTTTCACACAATATTATGTAATTGATTTATCCTTAATCTAAGGATACAGTTTTTATAAGGGATTTTGTCTCGAATTACTTTCCATTGAGACTTCATTATTATTATGCCCCAATTCAATATTATATGGTGTATATACTAACCTTTGTCATATTATATCATGAATCCCTTTATTCTCATGATATTATAATGCTCTGATTAAATGTTATTCTTCAATTATTTGTATTCAAGTGTCTCTCAATTGGTTAGGAACTCTAACTAAAGTATAATTTTAAATGAATTAAAAATTTATTATTCTATATCTTTCTCATTATTGTAATTGTTTTAACATTCGGATGAAATATTTATTTATATGGACATTTATATTTTGAAATTAAAATTTCTTTTAAAATTTTCAAAGTGATATGGGACACTATGATTCAAAAATCTATTTTTAAACAGCTTCTTGACAAATAGTGTGACTTTTACATGTTTTCAAGAAAAAGTGTGATATTTCTCTAAAATAGTTTCGTTGATTATTTTCATCTATGTCAATATACTTCATTATTCTCTATTTATTTTAATATGTGACAATAAAATATTGTATATTGTATTGAATGAGTAATGTTGGACTATGGATGTTCTATTTTTATACCATTCATGGTTTGTGGATAAAGTATTGACATTTATTATGCTAGTTTTAATACAAATGTTTATGTTACGTTTCAAACTTTCCATATGAGAAATGCATTGGACTTATTATGTGATGGGTGGATCCCGCTATAGCTCCTCGATGCATCGGTAGGTCTCATGAGACAAGATAGTGTCTTAGCACAAGGCCTTGAAAAAATCATATTTCTAGTCTTGGACAAAGGCCTTGACTATGTGGTTATGATATTCGACATTATGCATTCCATCATTATGAGATTAGATATTGATATTTCATGTGGTTATTCGACTAGTAGAATACCCATGACTATGTTTTATTATTGTATTATTTACTCAGCTCATATTCCTTCCATAAAGTGTTCGTGTTTATTATTTTTAAAGTCATGTGTTTTCAATTATTCACCATAACTTATGTTTATGATATATTTTGGTGTATTTATTACTCTTACTAAGCGTTTGATCTCAACCCTTTCTTATTTTTCATTTTCCCATGATATGAAGAGGTTAGTTATGAGTGACTTACAGGAATAATCTTGGATGCTTGGATGTTTCTAATGGAATAAATTAGTGTTGTTTTTCTTTTCAAGTTGTACTGTTGATCTTATGTATTTATTTTGTTTCTAGGACTACAAAACTGATTGCTCCTTTGGGAATTTATTCCTTATAAGCATGATAATGTATTGAAATAATGCATCGGATCCTGGTTTTTGGAGTCGGGGCGTTACAAGAAGAATTTCATGTAAGGTACACCATTTTTGTTTCCAAAGCTTTCGCCAAGGCGCATGCGTCCATCTGTGGAGGATGAAAGGCATGGTTTTGTTGCCCCACATTCCTGCATTCTAATGGCGGGCGACATCCCTCACTTTTTCAAGGGAGTTTTCTCCTTGATCGAAACGGGATTTTGGGATGACGGTTCTTCATTCCATGGATTCCTCCTCGGAACTCGTACCCTAGTCGGGGTCTCCCTTATTGATTTAATACATTGTTCATGAAACTTTTCATAGCACCATATCTTCATAGACACCAGTTAATTACACTGCTTATATTTCGAAATTCCAAGGGGTCGGTCCGGGCAGCAACCTTCGGTTAGGGGAGTAGTCACATTGGGCATCACTGGTGTGTATGGACGCTGAGACACTGGAACTTCTGTCTTTTGTCGCTTATTATGGGGCTTCTCGAGGGTGCGGAATCCTGAGGCATCCTGCATCAAACACGTAGAATCATATTCCAAGGGCATGTATATGAGCTTTTCCTCAGCTTCCCATGTTTAACACATGGTATATCGCAAGTTTCACATCCAGCATAGACGAATCAGACTGATCAGAACACTGACTAGAGTGGATCAGATGGGTGAAACCCCTAGAGGGAACAATGATGTTAGGGCCAACATATGGTTGACTTCCCAGAAACGATTGAGTGGAAAGGGGAATGAGATGCCTGATTTCACCGGGATGTTGTGGGCCAGATAAGTATCATGATGGATGATGGGTGGATGAATGAAGTGGAGGGGAAATGAAATAAGACCACCGCAAGAGAGATAGTGAAGTTGGGCATGAGCCTCGACGAGTCTTCCTTCATATCACCATGGTAGGGAATTAAAGTCTGTGTAGTTCTCTGAATATAGTTCATCTTGATAATGGCTTACCACTGGACAGAGTGACAATGACTTACCACTGAAAGAGGCTGACAACGGTTTACCGATGAATAGAGTGAAAACGACCTACCGCTGGAAGAGGCTGACAATGGCTTACCATTGAATGGAGTGACAACGGCTTGTCGTTGAATGGGGAAAAAAAAGTGGAATACAGTTTAACATCATACATGACGGGGGTGGATCAACAAGAATTGGTTGGGACCATTGGTTGTTGGTCTTGAACCTCAGGGAGGTTTCTTACGTACCCTACCTTGGTAGGGATCAAAGTCCACGTAGTCCAGGTATGGGGCAGGAGTCGGTGAACCAACATGAATGGGGACCTAGGGTCCAGGTGGATGGTGGTCTTGAACCTCATGGAGGCTTCCTACATACCTTGCCCTGGAAAAGATCAAAGACCTCATAGTTCTGAGTAGGATTTGTGTGCAATGGCTTACCGCTGACTGGGGAAACAACAGCTTACCACTGATTGTGGTCCATAGTTTAGCATCATGCAGGACGGGGGAGAACCGATGTGAAGGGGGTCAGAATGACCAGATTCTTGGATTGAACCTCAGGGAGGCTTCCTACGTACCTTGACTTGGCAAGGATGAACGACCTCATAGTTCAAGGGAATTTGGGGCTTACCCTCTAAGGCAGCCCAAAGTGTTGGTGTACCGATGTGAAGGGGGTCAGAGCAACCAATGGGTTGTGGGATTGATCCTCATGGAGGCTTCCTACGTACCCTGCCTTAGCAAGGATCAAAGACCATGTAGTTCAGGTTATGGGGGCTTGGTGCACCGACTTGAAGATGGTCGGGACCAATGGATGATGGTGGGCTTGAACATTAGGGAGGCTTCTTACGTACCCTACCTTGGCAAGGATCAAAGACCTCATAGTTTAGGTGGTGTGGGGCTTATACTATAGGCTTCCTATAGAAGATATCATGGTCAGTTCTTGTTCTAAGCCCACATGAGTCCTTCTCGGTGTGAGAAACAAGAGGTAGAAGGGACATGAAAATCCCGTCACGAAAGCTGCGTCTATGGGAGGTGAATTGGGGATTACACGTAGTTAGCATCCCAAAGAGGAAACATGGCCTTATGCATGATTAGTAGCCCAAAGAAGTTGGGACTTACTCTAGGATGGAGGCTCAGTGGAGACAAAACCAAGCGGGAGGGAGATTTTTCACTGAAGAAAGGAGAGGTCCGACGTCCATACCCCTCTTGTCCTTGGGACCGAAGGAGAAAGTAGGAGCATGGATTCTACCTCCTACAAGGAAGGACATGGGATTACACTGAGATGGTTTCCCTTTCCCTCGAACAGATTCCGCTCCGATAAAGAGGATCTCATTCCATGTGAGGAATGATCTCACTCCTGTGGAGACCAGTGGGCGGGCAGAATGACCAAGGTGGGGGCACCCCGCGTGTGAGGCACGGGGAAAATCCATAGTTTAACATCATGTGGTGAGGATGAAGGTTCTTGGTAGTTTAACGTCTTGCAGCTCGAATTATTTAAGTCCTCTCCACACCCCTAGGACTTACATAACCGGTACCCTCTACACCTTGGTGAAGAGAAGAGATAGGCAACGCCGTGGCTAGGGGGGTTATGGAGCGAACCATTGATGGATCCATGTTAGTGTGGCTATGTGAAGAAGTGATAGCCATTCAAATGCCAATGTGAAGAAGCATGAGGCGAAGCAACACAACGGGTAGTATAATCCATGGGACTTTAAAATTACTCAGTGAAAACCTGAGGGGCCACATGGTGAATGAACGTGTGATGCAGGTGCGTCACACTTAAGGGTTTTATGAACAAGGTGCCTCAAGGTGAGGGAAGCACATGGAACACATGTTAGAGAATGGACCGAGGTAAAATAAGAAGTGTACGTGCCAAAGGAAGGGTTGGCGTACAAGTTGGACCGGAGGCATGCATGAAGTAGGCTTGCACATAGGTCAGATGGGTGTGCTGAAAGTGGGACCTGTGGCGTGCAAGATGGAGGTGTTGTACAGAAAACAAGGGGTGTGAACAGAAGTTGACCAGAGGCATGTGAGAAGTAGGCTTGCACGCACGTGAGACAGGTGGCATGCAAGAACACATGTCCCAGAGGGGGCCGCATGCAAGATGTGACCCTTGCGTGAAAATAACATTGAAAATTTATGAGGATCTGAGGGCCCTTATGAAGGTGCCCCAATCCTATCACGCGACAACCATTACCTGAAGGACATGGTTTTTCATGCAGTCACGGAAGACGAGGTTTTTGTGCAACATAGAGTCGCTTCGTCATTGGTAAATGTCCCTGAAGAGAGGGGAGACAAGTTCTTTTATAGTTGGAGTCCCCAGAGTGTCGCACAAGGTACATGCGCGTAAGGGACCGGTGCATAAGGGACTAGCCCACAAACCCCAGCTGATGTCACCTAGGGCGCAGAACCAGTCTCATCTGTAGAAACCCCCTTTCGACGATGTCGTGGGTGCGGAAGCAGGGGTCAGAGAGGCCGGTGAACAAATGGTCGTTCTCCGACTCCTTCGGCACGGAACCGGGCCCAACCGTGCAACCGTGGTTTGTGGGGGCCTTTGGCCTGGAATGAGCCCATGTGTAAACGACTATTTGTTGAACCTTCGATACGGAAACAAGCCCGCACATGAAAACCCCTTTTAGACACCACATTCGTCATGAAAGTGGGGCCAGAGTGGCCGGTCATGGATGGAAGAGTTTTGGGCACTAAAGAGAAGGTCATCACGCAAGAGTTTGTGCACCAAAGGCCTCTTGCACATGATTTTTCAATCTTGTGCGTGCCCACCCCCCGAGCCCCGGGATATCCTTTTCATCATCCTGGATTCCTTCAAGGATCTTTCACCTACCCAAAGGGGCCCCTCCTCTAGATTTCAGCTTCAAAAATTTCCCTTAGATCAGTGGATGCTATCGACATTAAGATTCCTATACTGGTGGAAGAGTAAGATGGTGTCTTTACTAAGGATGTATTTAGAATACCTACCAACTAAGAGTGATAATTATTCATATACTTTCACCTAAGGACATCCCTATTATATATTTTTTCATACTAGATGGCTTCTGTAGAGAATCATGAGATATATGTGTAGTTGTATGACTTGTAGATGTTGGGATTTTTCAGACCCAGTTTTTCACCCTAGGCTTCCCCAGTATGGTTTTCCACGAAGTGAGATGGGAAATTGAGTTCGTAGGTGGAATAAATTTGTTTTATATAGGTTTATATGAATAATAATTACAAATTTTCAAGGATCGATGAACTCTTCGACCAGTTGAGAGGCTATAGATGGTTCTCGAATATTGACCATACACCAGTTTATCACCAGATCTGACTTTGGGATAAGGATATACCAAAGATGACATTCTAATTATGATACAGTCTTTATTAGTACATGGTGATGTACATTGTATTTATGAATTACATAATAGATTTTATGGGACACATTAAAAATATTTTTTACACCTTCTTAGATTCATTCATGGTATTATTCATCAAAGATATCCTTGTGTACTCCTCATCCAAGAATGGGAACATGAGTCACATGAAGATGAGTCTGGACATACTTTAAGGTCCCCAGATCTATGGGATGATTTGTAAGATTCATTTATAGTTTTGAGAGGTTCACTCAGTGGGACCCATCATCTTAGAATAGAGATTTGTAGTTGATCAGATAATGGTTGATGCAGGGATGGCGTGGGATCCACCCAAGATCATGATGGAGGTGTATAGATTCCATGGGTTGAAAGGATACTATTAAGGATTTTGGACTGATTTCTCTAGTTTGTCATCACCCTAGAATATATTGACTTGTAAATGTAATCCTTTTATGTGATCAATTTGGTTCTAGTAGGCTTTTCATAAATTGTAGGAAAGGTTGACGAACACTCCTATATTGAGAGTTCCAGAGGAGGATGTTGAGTATGAGGTGTTCTACTATTAATTAAGGGCTATGATTTTTTTTGTTTTGTTTTATAGGTAGAATATTATTTCTTATGGGTCCTATAAGTTGGTACATCATGATAAGAACTACACAAACCATGATTTAGAGTTGGAAACAATGGTATTTGATTTGAAGATAGGGTGAGACTACCTTATGGGTGAGTATTTTATCATCTATTTTGACCATAAGAGTCTCAACAATATCTTCACACAAAAGGATATTTACATGAAATATAGTATATAGATATAGTTCCTTCAGTATTATGACTTTGAGATAGTTTATACACTCATAAAGGGGGAAAAAGTTATAGATTCTCACAATAGGATATCTTGTTCACAGTTGTTGACAGTGGATTTAGAGTAGTTATCCTAGTTGTAGTTTTCCTTAGAGGATAAGGATGGTGCATATTACCTCCAGTTGATGGTTGTTACCCCACCTCTCTTACGGTGTGTTAGGGAATCTCATCTTGGAGATGCTGACTATGAGACCTTGCTTGTTTAGATATCTGCTAGACATGTTTCAATTAAATTCTATGAAGAAGGGAGTATTTAATCACCATCAAAGGAGGGATTATGGTATTAGTGATGTTGCATGAGGAGGTTTTGAGGGAGTTTTATACATCCTCCTTGGAGGTAATCCATGTGTGATAATGATGTATCAGGACCTTCACCACCATTTTTGGTGTCCATGGATAAAGAATTTTATAACTTTTTTTGTCTATCAATGCTTCATTTTTCAGTAGGTAAATGATAAGAACTAGGTTTAGTGGGTTTTTCATTACCCATTTAGCTAGTATAGTGGATGTGGGATAGTATATCTATCATTAGTGGGATCCAACAATCATATAGAGGAATCGATTCCATATGTGTGATCATTGAACAACTCACCAATTCAGTTTGTTTCCTAGCTATCTGAGAGTAGAGTTCAATTGATATATTGGGATACCTTCATGTACAAGAGATAATATGGATTAAAGGAGTTCCCTAAATATTCAGTTTAGACTTTGATAGTTTTGTCACATCCCAATTGTGGATAGTATTTCAAGAGGCCTTTGGGATTCAGTTATATATGAGCTTGGAATTCCACAAAAAAAATGATGAGTAGACTAAGTGAAATATTTAGGTTCTGGAGGACATGATTCAAGCATGAATGTTGGAATTTTTCCACAGTTGGGATGATCACGTACCCTAGGTGGAGTTTGCATAAAACAATGCACATCATTGCACAATTGGTATGGAACCATTATATGCCTTGTATGAGAGACCCTTTATATCACCAATATGTTGGACTGACCGATAGGAGTCTACACTCATTGGACTAGAGTTAGTGTGAGTGATGAAAGAGAAGGTGCAACTCATCCCGGAGAAATTGAAGGCTACCTAGAGTGGTCATAATTCTTATATTGACTGAAAACAGCGGCCTTTAGAGTTCAAGAAGGGAAACCACATGTTCCTGAAGGTATCACATCATCATGGATTATAGAAATTTGGATGATAAAATAAGCCATATATAATATTATTTAGGTCGTTCCATATACTACCAAGGTTCGGTGATATGGTATACATCTTGGCCCTACCACTGTAGTTAGAATGGGTACCAAACATCGTCTACATGTTGTAGCCAAGGAGGTATGTTCACAACGCACAATGTGTTATCGACATAGGCATGCTAGGCATCAAGAAAGGATATACATTTTTAGAGTACCCAATAGTGATCAAGGATTGGAAATAGAATATCATTAGCGGGTGATTGATTCCCTTGGAGCACGTTCAATGACAAAATGAAAATTGTCAGGAGAGAACCTGGGAGTGGGAGAACCAGATTCAAGCCCAGTACCCTCATATTTTGAGTAGGAATTTTGTTTTTTGAGAAAATAATCTCTAATGTGTGGATAATTTAATGTATCTATATTTCCTTATAAATATTTGGGATGTTTTAAATAATATTTTTGGGGCAAGGTTCAAAGTTAGCACATGATTCATGGGGTCAGGGAAGCTTAGTTTTTGTATAATAAAAATATTAATATATAATATCATGGAAGTTTAGTTCTTATGAAATAATTGGATAACTCTCACAAAGAGTCTCAGAAAGGAAATATGATTCCTTCATTAAATTCGGAAGGTGGTTTTTACCCTATGCGCGACATAATCATTGTGTGCATTGGGTGTTCATCTTTAACACTGTCATGAGCAGAATGATAGTAAAAAAATTATGAAATATATTTATTTTTTATTAATTCCTAAACCTAAAATATCATATATATATATATAAAATAATTCTAAAGTAAATTTGCAAGGTATAGCTGCATAACACTAGAGAGTGAAAGAGGGTCATTGGAGGAGGATTATTGGAAACCAATGATAGATAATGGGTTGGAAATCAGTGTGCCAATGGTTCTTGTGGATCTGTACTTATAAAATAATCAGTCAATATTTTTTAGGGATCAATCCAAACACATTGTAGGAAATATTTTTCTATTAGCCTCATCCTTTTTAGATTATACCATGTTGAACGTAAATCAAATCCACTAACTAATTGATTAATTGGTCAATCATTTTTTGCTGGTATTGATTTATTTACCTCCAATTAGAAATTGAATATATTTTATTATTTGTTGTATATTTTCTCATTGTTTTTTTCTAGTGATAATGAATCCTGGAAAACCCAAGGGACAGGTGCAGTTCTTTCAACTTTTTGAATTTTTTGTCCCCCCTTCCCCATTCATCATGCATTCATCATCGACATTCCATTTTTTTCTATAGTTCCATAAATACACAGTGGACGTTCGTTGGGAAAAGGTTTTTTGTGTAATGGATCCTCATTGTGGGTTTGGGATTGGTATCAATGACATGATCGCAGTGTGGTGAATACTATGGGTGATTGTGGTTTATATAAATGACCTTCTGTTTAGATATACAACCTATAAATCATAGTTTTTTGTTGCGATGGAAGAATAGTGTGACGATGAATAATTATTGACCTGTTTTGATAGTTGGAATCTGGCCTCGGATTATGGAAGGGTTTGGTAAAAAAATCCCATGATTTCCCAGTGAGATTAGTGGCTGAATCAAATGATTAGTTGGAATGAGTGGAACGCCATGGGAAACTAATAGTTATTTTAATCCAAATTTTCATAGAATGTAGTCTAGAAAACAAATTCCCTGTGGGCACAAGCTATGACAGCTGGGGCTCAGAAGAAGTTAAATATCACATGATGTGTGAGACCTACGCCATTCCATGTGATATAGTGTTGGATACTCTAGATGTACCCAAGGGGTACCTGCGAAAGATCACATCCAAACACATGGGAATGACTAGAGTACACATGAACATCAATTGACTCACACATGGCCAAGGTACTTAGAAATTACCAATGTAAATGAGCATAACTGTTGAACACAAGAATGGAAACGGTAACTTCTGAGCATAAGATAACATTTCATTTATTCCTTTTACATTACGTTTAATTTCTAAAAGGTAGGTTAGGGCCCTCCGTATCTTCAATATAGAACATTTTCAGTTGGGTGTGTTCTCTTGGACCATCCCTATGAGATTATAGTGAAGAAATACTTCCTGAGCATTGAATTTTGATCCCCTATATAGGATTAGTCTCAGATATAGTTTATAATCCCTTCATATAAGCCCAGGTGTGATACTCTATCATTTATTCTTCTTCACGAGGTGGGGTTTTATAGAACTTTGTGACCAATATACAAGAGTGTATGATCCCCTACATAGTGTAAAATTCCAGGTAGGGACCATTATACCACAGAGGCCCTAGGTGGGATCCCATATCAAATAATAACGATATTTGATGATCTAGAAAGTACTTATTTTATGATTAATGATAAGCATGACATCTCAAAAGAGTTTCATTAGTGAAACCATGAATCATGGATTGTGTTCTCCTGGATGAGTGTTGCCTTGAATCCTCAAGTAGAATCCTATGGGTGGATGTATGGTGGTGACCTCTTTGATACTAGGTGTCTATATTGAGTATATCTATTTTTTATTATTTTTTATGTCTCGTATTTTGATTTAAATATATTCATGGTTATGATTTTATAACTCTCTTGATGATTTATATATGGTTATTTCAAGGTGCACTATAGGTTATTGTTATACTAACTCATGTATGGGATCTTCCCACACATATCATGTTTTATGTATATGAATTTTTTTTATAGATTATTAAGGGTACTTTGAGCAAGAGTATCATAGTTGAGTAAGAAAGACCATGTTTCATGTTAGGTGTTTCTATTGATAACAATCCCCTACTTCTTTTCAGGTTCAACTCTTTTACGGTTTTTGGGTGGGCTTGTATTTGGACCTTTATGATTTACATTACTTTCTTTTCATGATCTTGTTATGGGATATAGATGTATTCATGAATTTTGTTAATATTTTTATTTTACCTGTAAATATTTTGTAGTTATTTGGAGAAGTGTGCTTGAGTAATACAAAATCATTTTATTTGTTGAAGGTAGAGGACATCTAATTATACATCACAAGAAGGGGAAAGGAACTAAAATTGAATTATTTTTTTCAATGCTCAACTTGTATGATGGAATTGTGGGTAGAAAGGCCATAAAATGAAATATTATAGTGTGAAATGATTAAAATATGAATCATTTTATTTTGGTAGTATATCCACAAATATGATTTTAGATGATACCAGTAGTATTTTTTTTAGTGTTTCATGTTTTTTTGAGTACTAAATTATAGACTATAAGACCTATTTTAACTCTACATCCGAGGAGTATGAGGAATTATATATCTGTAAGATTCAGCATTTTGAAACTTGTACATGATGAAGCTCTCAAGATAATTTTAAAGGGTGATATTACCATCTGAATGTAAAGCATGGTCATTCTATAATTTCAAGGAGTAAGCTGCATATCAACCCTGAGGAGGAATTTGAAATTGATAAGATAGTTTCATGATGTGGTTTCATATACATAATTTTTTGATGGATCAAGGAAAGTTACACATGGTTCTATAGTAGTGGCCAAATGAGTGAAATATGAAACATTGTACCTATCAAAAGTTTCAAAATGAGTAGTGCATTATAGAAAAAAGACTACCATATCCAAAATGTTGTGGAACAAATACCATCATCACTTAAATAGTAAAGGTATGAGAGTCATAGCTTCTAAAGGCATACTGAAAATCAAAATCATAGAATTTAGAAAATGAGAAGACTGTATTCTTGGGGTGAAGTGGAAGGTGTTATTCCGAATGGATGTAAAAATACTTAATGATGAAAAGTTAGATATTTTGCATAAATATATATGGGGTCATACAATAGTTTTTTCTCATAGAGGTTCACTATAAAATTTTATCTTTATCTAAAATAAGAAAAAAAGGTGTGGATATTATTTGTCAAGTACAAAAATGAATTTTCCAAAACCGTAATTAAATGGATATTCAAGGTGTAAAAAGAGACCATATGTAAACTGAAATGTTTGAGGTTTGAAAATGATGTGGAATATAGCCATATGAAATTAAGCGGGTATTTCTGGTGGAATGGAATATAGTTTTAGATGATCATACCAAGAAATTTGAAAAATATAGAGTCTAGTAGTGGATTAATTGGACTTCAGTGGAGAAAGTAAGGATAATAAGAATATATTTTAGTTTCTCCATGAAGTATTGGTAAATTAATATAAATTTTGATTCCTCTTTTTTGAATGTATTATTTTCCAATACATTGGGGAAGTAACTTTTGGAATCCTATTGGTTTGTAAAGAAGGTGAATATTTACAATATCAAAGTTTTCAATTCACTAATCTATGTCTAGTATGATTCAAGCAAAGGGAATATGTTAGTGGATAAGTCCCAAGTGTGTTTATTTATAGAGTATGAAAATTAATACATTGTAATTTGAATATGTGACAATGGATTATGGATAGTCGTAATAAGATAAATTTTCTTCGTAATAAATAGATCTAGTGAAAAAATAAGAGCTAAGTGGAAATAATTGATGAGATCAATGAATCGTAGAAATAAGAGGGTAATCAAAATTAAAATATAGAAGTTTAAAATAATTTAAACAGAAATATAGGTCCAAAAAATTAGATAGTCCATAAGAAGTTTCGGGGAAATTTTTTATGTCATTGATTTATTCAAGTCTGTAAAAACTAAAAAAACATATGAACTATTGAATATTGGGGTAGATATCTAAAATGTGATATTTTGAAATTAGTTATTTTAGAAAGATCCAAGTGATAGAGATGTTTATGGATGTATACTAGGATTTTGTATTGAGTTATAGATAAAAAACTGACTTAAATTACTTGATTCTTATGTATGGTAGAGAATATAAATGTTCATAAGAGGAAGATACTCTGAGTGAATCAAGTAAGTGGGAGTTATAAATGGGGTATTAAATGGATTCATTAGATGTTTCTAAAAATAATTTAGTTAACATAATTACCTTATTTGATTATTTTTCTTCAAAACAAGTGGATTTTTAAAGTACAAGGAGTAATAGAGAATTGTGTATGTAAAGGATTTTCATGAATGGCCTTCAACAAAAAAATGTTATATATTTGACTAAATTATTTTCTCTAGTTGTCGGGAATACAATGATTCAGATGGTACTCAGAATTGTTTTCATTGAAATGACGCATTTTAAGTGGCTATATATTAAATCCAATTTACTTTATGGGGATTAGGAAGAGGATATTTACATGGGGAAAGGGGAGAAAAACTGAAATGGCTTCCTGAAAGCCTGGCCCACCAAAAATATAGAAATAAAAAATCATAGAAAACCCAATGTAGGGAAAAATCAAACCCTATACATGTATTCTCCATGGTTTCTCTATGATAGATGGGTCTAGGAATTATTCCTGTTTTAATTATATAATATCTATATATATATTTATATCATAAAATTTTCTATTTAATTTTTTTTAAAAAAATAATCCGGGTCGTCTCGGAGCTATGATTCGTCTTAACAACGACACTATGATGGTTAAGACAGATCATCTAAAACAATAGTATATAGGTATGAAATTTTCTGATTAGGACTAGGGAATGATATGACATTTTTATATACTAGCATATAGAATGGAAATGGTTTAATGGAGAAATAAATAGATAATCTAGTGTGTTAGATAAAAAAATTGTATGAGAAGAGATAAGAATAATGGAATTGGAACTAGTGGTTTAATTCATTTATGAAATAACTGTAGTTTATCTTGAATATTTTTGATCATTTTATTTATTAAAAAGTGGTCTTTTATAGTTGATTTTTCATCTTTCATTTCAATGTTTATTACATGATCTTAGTAGAAGCAAGGAAGGATTGACATGAAGAGTTGAAGGTTGGATTTTCAAGATGTTTTGCGATGAAGGATCACATTCGATAAAAAAAATTGGTGATGAGGATTTTAAGGGACTTAATGTCTACAAGAATTTTCCCTAATTATCCTAACTATGTTAAAAAGGTGGTTGAATATTTTATAATGAGTGACCTGAATTCTGTTACCACTCCCCTAGTCAGAAACTAAAAGTAGAGTAAGGAAAGTGCACTAGAATGGAAGAAAAGATTTATTACATTGTAAATGATTGATTTTCATTGGTTATAAGAAGTTGGGTATATGACTTTGTTTGTACACAACCAAAAATTTCATGTTTAATTGCATTTTTATTTAGTTCGTGATTAATATTGGAATTAAAAAAGGAATCGATAATATGGAAGCTCTAGTATCTAAACAGTTCTAAAATATTTCCATTCTGTATCACAAGGGATGAAATTTAATCATGGCTTTCTGATTTTTATTTCAGTATAGATATGGAACAATAATATGATTACTACTATTACAGTGTTCACATATGGAGGAGAAACTATGATTTATATGCAAAAACATCAATAATTTTTTCCACTTTAAACAATGAAGGTAGAGTATTTTATACTTAAGAAATCTAGGAAGAAATTTATTTAGTTGAAGTGGTTGTTAGTGGATCTTGAATGAATTAAGGTGGTTGAGATGCTATTTAGTGATTCATAAATTGTATCCCACTTCAAAAAAATATAATGTTTTATTTAAGGAAAAATCATATTTATATTGATTTATCACTTCATCCAGATGTTTTTAGAGGAAAAAGTGATAATGCCGTGGAAGGTTTCTGGTGTTTGAAATCTGATGGATATATTAACCAAGAACTTAGTCAAGGATATGTCAGGGTGGTGTTATCCCTTGATTGGTTTGGGGTAACTAAAATAACATTGGGGGAACTATGATACAATAATGAGGGATTTATAATGAAGTAGAGTTACAAATATAGTTTAAGGACATGATGATAGTGCCTAAAAATGATCCTCAAATTGTTGATTGTTAGGCAGTGTAAATGTGAGTACCATTTTTTGCTAATTTTTTTGGGTTGATTCTGAAATTCAATAATGAAACTAATTGGATATGGTGGTGTGATGAAACTAAATTCAAAAACTCCAAAAATAATAAAAACCAATAGAAAAATCAAGAAATTTATCTTGGAGGATGATTCTATATAAGAGTAAACCTACTCTTGCATAAGAGTAACTAGTAAGAAAAGGATGTATAAGATTAATCCAATTATCTAGATGAGATTAATTTGGAGTAAAGGATTTGGAGATTTCTTTATTCATTAGGAGCAGTAATTAAGTTGGTGGTTTCCTTTGATGATGTGATGGTATGCTAGTGGTGATCAGATCGATGGAGCATTCTCTCTGTGAAGATCGGTAGGTGCTAGAAATTGGTTCATTGCATGTATGTTTGAGACATCACCTATAAATTAATTTTAAGTAGTAATTATATATAAAAATATTAAGTGTTATAATCATTTTCCATTTTTCATAATAAATTTTTGAATCCCCTTGGGGATTAAAAATAATTCTGAATAATGTAGATCCTATATTTTATTATTTATTATCATCTTTTTCCTCTTTTGGTTGTTCGTGTTCAGTGAACTACTATATTATGGTGAATTGAAGGGGTTTTTTCTAGATGGATGAACATTATTTTTAATAATTCACTAGATGGTCCTTCTTCTACATTTCAATCTTCCCAACAGAGCTTCCGATTCAGGTGGTTATGGGTCCAATAATTCACATACTAATTCACCCTCTATATGCATGACTCATTTAGGGGTTAAAATGGTTTCAAAACCATTAAATTTTTAGATATGAATCTATGTTACTAATTTTTTAAGAAATATAATGTTTTACTAATAAATTCAACAATCAATATAATCCTCTAAATTCAATAGTTGAAAAGCAAATATTGATGGAAACATGGGAACTAAACAAATAAAATTAAATTAGAAAAGGAAATTCTATATCATGAAAGTGAAACTATTTTTATGAAAATAACATTCCTTAAATAATTCATGAGGCCTTTTTAGTGTCAGGTAAATACTTCTGGGAATGACTCGTCAATTGTTTTTAGAATTCCCAATTAATCAAACTATGTCACTATGAAGTATATCATCTCATTGTAATAACCCAATAACATTAGCTGTGAATTAATTTCATGGGTTACATATGATTTAGGTACGTAAAATAAAAATCATATATTACCTTCAATTTCAAACTTGACTAATAAATATGCATAGTTTTCTTATGAATGGAACTGTAATATGGAAAATAGAGAACCAAATATCTAAATCCTTAAAATCATAAGGAAACGAGGTCCCTTGTGATATCATACAAATTCCTTACAAGGTCCATCCAACTATAATTAAAAAATTCCAAAATTTAGTAAAAATTATTCTCACAACACATAAACATCAATCGAATAATATCACCCTTATAAAGAATGTGTTTTTCAACATTAACATAAACTAGAAAAAATAATATCATATGAAAAAAATTTAATTCAAAAAATTGTACTAATTTTATTCCAAAACCTGAAAAAATTAATACTAAACAAAAAATACATATAATAAAATATTAAAATTGAAAAAATAAACATGATTAAGTGAAAAAAATTACTTCGATTAACTGATCCAAATTTTTATATTCATATAAAATACAAAACGTTAAATGTCAATAGTGTACATAAAAATGAAAAATTAATCATATGAAAATAATATAAAAACTATTCATATTAAAATGATCTATATAATTTATTTTAATTTGTTTTAAATGTAAAAAATACTTTAAAATGATTCATGAAACTTCCACATGAGTAACTAAAAGTAGAGTAAACTCGTGAATGGGAATAATAATAGGTTATTATTATAATAAAGAAAATAAAAACCCAATTAAATCCCAAAAGGATAAATTGATATATCTCACACAAACATGTGAGATAAATTAAACTTTTAATTTAATATCAGGTATGGAATCCTATGTTATCTCCCAAACATAAAATTCTTACAAATTAAAATCAATTTAATTCATAACACTTACATGAACTAATAATGAATTAGAATATTATTATATAATTTTTATAGTGAATTTGAGTATTTATAAGTGAACATTAGGTAAATAAATAACACCATTAAATCATAAGGAATATTTTTTTTGATTTCCAAATGATCATCCAATTGAACTATTTAAATGTGATCATTATCTATGAAAGAAACCTTAAAACTATGTAATGAATGTTATGAACATTTTTATAAACAAAACAAACATATCTTGTGTTAAAAACAAATTATCAAAAGTTATAAGTTTATTAAGACTGTATTAAAAAAAAAACTAATAAACACCACTTATATTTATGAATTTCTTATCATATTTAATTAGTATTATAAGAAATTTTTTAAAATCTAAAAAGGCGAACAACACTTTTTTATAAATTCCACATCAAAACTGATGAGTCCTATATGTAATTATTCAAAAACACACAACTTATTTTGGAAAACTATTTATTAGAAGGAGTGGTATAACCATTTTTTCAAACCAAACACCCAGATACCATATATATTTACAAACATATTATCATATTTATCCTGGGGAGGAAAAAATTTTACTAAACAAATAGTCATACACCACTTATTTTTAAAAATATATCATCATAACTGATGAGTAGCATAATTTCCATGTGGTTGGAAGTGAATAAATCCATAAAATAAATGTATTTTATTAAATAAATAATTAATCTAAAACTATATAATAAAAAATTATTTTCAATAATAACAATGAAATGTAAAATGGGAAATAGAATTACCTCAAAATGAGAAATGTTAGATAGTACACCTTAAGAATCATTCCTAAAATTATAGATGTGTTTGGATTTCAGCTCCAACAAGTGAATGTATTCCACTATAAATGTAGTGATAGAATCATGTAAAAAATTCATGAAACAGGATAATAAATTGGGGGATGGATGAGTGTGGTTTGTTTTGTGTAGTGATGGGCTTGGGATATCGAGTAAGGGGATTTTTTTATTCTTACTTTAGTGTTGTATTGGAAGGGTTGATGGGAATTAATAAATTTTTGTTAGGGAATTTAATGGGGAAATTATTAATAAATAGAGAGGTTATGAGAGTTGTGGTATGTCTAAGATCTTTGATTTTATTTTGTTCAAAAGAATATAGAGGTTAGGAACTTGTCCTTGATGTACATCCCCGAGGATCCCACTCTTCTTCTGTACTTATTATTCTTCTCCATTAATATACCCTACTGTAATTCCTATAATACCTTCTCAAGTAATATATAGTTATCTATTTATTCAATATAGAACCAGTTTTTCCTAAAATATTGTGATTTCATTTATAAGTAAACAATCATATAATGGTGATTGTTGGTGTATTTTAGTGGAAATATGTTGCAAGAACATGTGGTAGATTTTTAATCCTATGTGACGGAACATGTTGAGTTCATGTAGTATCATGGAGCTCTGATGAAACTATTGTATTAAAGGTGAGGAAAACATGGTTATGAGAAGGTAGAAAATGAGTTGAGGCTATAAGAGGTGTTGTAATACCTAATAGTACAAGCACACATGTTAAATTATTTTTCCGATCCTCATCATTCTTTTAATACCTCGTGTTTTTTGTTGGGGTAGAACTAACCATTATGCAAACCTCATATTAAAATTTTGGAAACGGTGGAGTTTGGATTGCAGGTTTCAGGAATAATGGAAGCTTGGATGGTACGGTACCCAATATTTATTTTTCAATAATTAATGATCAATCCGAGATCAATAAAATGATGAACGCCAGTATCCACATATTAGATCAAGGAAATAGTAAAAATGATTAGAAACCCAAAACAAAGAGAAAGGATCAACATATTTTTTATAATTAATTTAATAATATATGTGTTTTCTCCATGGTGATTCATTCATTATTGATGTGTTCGAACATAGATCTACAGGTGTACCATCACTGCATTATAGTGATCAATGGTAGATCTTCTCTACTGGTGATCACACATGTTCCACATATCTTTATATGTTGGTGAAGGAGAATCTGGGTTCTAGCATGTAAGATATATACGCTTGCTATGTCAACCTTTGATCACCTTGAGAATCACATCCAAAGCGTTCTCCTTGATCCAGTGGAGAATGATCTCTCTTATTATTGAGAACATTCTTAGAGGGGGATGGACTCTCTCGGATTGAGAGATTTTATCCAATTCATTGTGCACAACACTATCAATATCAATTGGCAAGCTCTTGTCTAATAAAATAATAATATAACACGGCATTTAATCCACTATGGAAATAATAAATAATTTTTACAAGTGCCCCAATTATTTTATTAATCCAATAAAAACCCCTATATAAAATAATAAGATAAGCATTATTATTTTTTAACATGTTTTTAGTATGCGAGTTATAAGAAAATTTTATTTAATCAAATAATATTCAATATTGTTATTTCTCATTGGACCCTTAACTCAGTCCTCCAATCCTCCACTATATTTATTGAACCCTGGATAATAACGATTTATTTATTAAATAAATATCACGACATTATTATCCAATAAATATATAAATATTTTATTCAGTAAATTGAAAATAAATATTTATTATTTATTATACCCACAATATATTCTCTTGAATAACTAGTTCTGAAATAGATGCGACCAGACATTCATGATAATTACTAAACTACAAATAAGAATAATCATTATGAAATTTTTTAAATAATGAGTAATATATTATTTAACTGAGATACTAGATACAATTAGAGTGTGCCCATATATGCCTTTTTCTTGGTGAAATTAAGAGAATAGGACTAAGGTCCAATGATAGCATCTGGAAACATGTCAGGGAACCCATAGAGAAATAATTTAAAGTTGTAACTTCATGTCACCTCATATGAACCCTTACTGTGTAATATAATCTCTTTGTCTCAATTTCTTCAATCAAGTGGGATGCATGTGAGTGCCATCCACCCATGTGCTCAATTTCTCTTTCAATTACTTTCTAGAAATTGAAATTTCCTATAGAACACCATAGATATAAATTTATTTAGGCTAAAACATATATATCAAAGGGAATGAGATATTAACTTCTGTTATGGAATAGAAGGGACAAATCCTTTCTCACGTTATTCATTTATGAAATATTACTTATGACACAACCAATATATCCTACCTCATTGAGAACATATGTTGTCAATTGTTTCCCCAAAACATCTAAGTGTACGAGTCATAATACTCATTAATAATAATCTTAAATTTTAAGTACCAATACACATTTCCATAGATAGGAACATTCAATGAAACATATAAATGTGGATTTCCTAATGGCGGGTCTCATTATAATAATATCCCTCAGAACATTACCAAGGGCGTACAACATGAGAATGGGCTCAAATTTCTATGAGTCTCCACCCCAAATAGCTTGTATCATTTGTGTCCCTTAAAAAGAAATCATTAGGCAATATAATATATATTCAAGAATAGTTTCATGGAACTTCCGGTTTCTCATCATAGAATGGATCCATTTTGATATTTAGTGTGACAAATACTCTATGGGATTATCACATTAAATGTCATGTAGAAGAACAATAATGACGTGATAAGGAGTTTATTAATATCAATCTAATGAATAAATGTTTATCATAAAGTACGAAGATGTTCGTTCTAGTTCACAAACTCCAACATACTCCCACTTGCACTAGAGCCAACTACTAACTATATTTTGTCTTCTAGATCTCACATGATATTTATGATTCTTCTAAGATAGGCCTTTAGTCAAAGGTCCCACCACATTCACTTTTATGGATAATTTTATCAATGAAATCTCACTCCTTTAATAGAAATACCTAAAGAGGTGATACTTCTAAAGTATGTGCTTTGTCCGTTGATGTGACATTGGCTATTTTGAAAGATTCACCACTTTAGTTTTATCACTATACTATCTGAAAGTGTCTTTACTATTAGGTGCCACATCAAGCTCCTAGAAAAAGTTCCAAATTGAGTCGGATTATTTGGATGCATCAGATGACACTATATACTCAGACTCCATTATAGAAGCAATGACAACTATTTTCTTTGAACTCTTCCAGCTCATAGCTCCTCTACTGAGATAGAAAAAGTATCTCGATCGCAACATTAGAGCCTTCTGATCTATATATAAACTTGTTTCAACATACCCTCAGATGAAAAGTTTCTCATCTCCTCCATACACTAGGAAAATATCCTTAGTTCTTATTAGATACTTAGACATAGTATTAACAGTAGTCCAATACTGTTCTCCTAGACCGTCCTGATATCTACCTACCATTCTTAGTGCATAGGAAACTTCATTTTTAGTACATAACATGGAATACATGATAGATCCTATTGGTGAAGTGTATGGGATCTTACTCATTCTATATTTCTCCTATTGTGTCTGGGGACACATTTTCATATAAATATTTATACCATGTGACACTAGAACAAATCCCCACTTGGATTATACCACACTAAATTTCATTAGTATATGGTCAATATATGTACTTTGACTTAGTTTTTGCATCATATTGGATCTTTCATGAATGATCTTAATCCCTAAAATTTAGGATGATTCACCTAAGTAAATGATGGAGAAGCACTTGTTCAAACAGTATTTAACTAACTGTAAGAATGGTATATCATTTCAAATAAGAAATATTTCATCAACATATACTACTAGGATAACGACCTCATTCTCAATAACTTTTGTAAACACATGTCTCACATTAATTCTTAATGAATCCAAATTTCCTTATGGATTCATTTAATCAAACATTCCATGAAATGGTTTCTTTCTTCAATCCATAAATGGGCCTCTGTAACTTGAGAACCTTTTTGGCATCACCTGGTGTCATAAAATCTTCTGGTTGTATCATATAAACATCTTACTAAAGGTTCCCATTAAGAAATGCAGTTTTTACATCCATCTTCCAAATCTCATAGTCATGGTAAGCTGCTATGGAGTGTATGATTCTTAATGATTTAAACATAGAAACTGGGGAAAAGGTTTCATCGCAGACAATTCATTAGTGTTTTCAAAACCATTTTCCACTAGCCTTGATTTATAGTTTCTTACTTTACCATTCATGTCCATTTTCAACATGAATACCCATTTACACCCAAAATTATTTACATCTACTAGTTTATCGACCAGAATAGAAACATGGATCTGATACATGGAATCTATCTAATTATTCACAGCATCTATCCATCTTACAACATCTGAGCTCTCTACTACCTACTTGTAGCATAGGGGTTTATCATTGTTCAAAAATAATTAGTCACCATCCTTGGTGATAGGAAAACCATATCTTTGTAGTTACCTTACCTCTCTTGAGAACCTATGTAGTAATTATATTCCAAGAACCACTTATTCCATAGGGACCTGTCTAACTTTTAATAGTACCAACTCCTGTATATCATGAGAATTGACTTCATCAAAGTCTATCTTTCTCCCACTATTGCTATTGCGGATGTGCTCCCTCACAAGAAATATGGCTTGTATGGAGAAAATCACATTCTTGTATGAGGGTTTGTATATGTATTATACTTTTGTTTCTGTGGGATACCCTATAAAGATACACTTCATGCCCAGAGGTGCTAGTTTGTTTCTTGAGAAATCCTTAAAAAATCCTCACATCCCCATACACATGTTTGAGATAAAATGGGTTTCCTTCCTCTCCATTTCTCGATGGTGATTCCATTTTCTTCTTATGTTGGTACTCGTTTTAATGTGTATATTATCATTTATAATTCATATCCCCAAAAGGATAAAATAATATCTTCATGCCCCATCATTGAACTTACCTTTTTCCAATAAGGTATAGTTCCTCCTTTCACTACACAATTCCACTATGGTGTATAAGGAATGGTGAGTTGAAATAGAACCCCAAACACTAGTAAATAGTTTATGAAATCTTGGTTAAGAAATTATACACCTTAATCAGATCGAATATTCTTTATCTTCTTACCAAGATGATTCTATAGTTCATTCTTTAATTCCTTGAATATCTCAAAGGACTCGGAATTATACATCACCAAGTAAATATACTCATATCTACTCAAGTAATCAGTAAAAGATATGAAGTAAGAATATACAACTCTAGATTCTACCGTATATGGTCCACACACATCCGTGTGTACCAATCCTAAAAGCTATGTGCCCCTTTCTCCCTATCCACTAAATGGTTGTTGGGTCATTTTCCCTTATAAACAAGCATGATATCTATCAAGTGGTTTTTTCTCAGAAGAGTCTAAATAACCATCTTGATAGATCTTTTTCAAATATTTCTCTTTTACATGACTGAGATGGTGATGCCATAACTAGGTGTTATATGAGTCTGGTGAACATGATTTGTTATCAATTTCCAACACTCAGTTTTGTTAATTTAATTCATAGAAACTATTATTTTAATTTTCCATACGATAATATATGTTTTCCATATAAGAGAAACATATTTTATTTCCAAATTAGAAAATAAACCCATCTATATCCAAACTTGATACAGAAATTATGTTTTTGGAAAAACTAGGTACATTTTAAGATCAATATAAAACCAAAATCATTCGCATTTTTAATTTTAGGTGGTATTATCCAATGGAAAGATCATTCAGCCTCTCACCATTGGATGCTCACTGATCCACCTCTCCTCTATAAATTTTCTATAATCTACTTGGTACTTGTATTTGAAAACAAATGTGATCACCACAAGATGCATATAATAGCAAATGTGTAGAAATGGAAAGATTTCATTTGATAATGAATGTACCTTTAAATTTTCTTCTTCTTGTTTGAATGGTGCTTATGGTCTTTAGACTATTTATATGTCCTAAGAACCTTTACCTTTCCTTTACTCATATTATTCACCATAAATACTATAGGTTTTCACTCCAAATATCCTTATCCACTTGAAAAATTAATGTAAGAATTTATGATAGAATTTTCTAATTATAACTCATATTATAATTCACAATAAAACTACTAAAGGTATTAGGATGTGAAGATAGTATGATATCTATATGCAAATCAACCCAAAATTTAATCCCTAAGAAATCCAGATGCTCAATATTTCCAATAATCTAGAATACATGTATCTAGGATAATGAAAGATTTCCAATCTTAGCGGTGAACAAAGAATTTGAGATCTTATACCTCTCTTATCTCTCCTTATCCATATAGATATTTGAAAGGTGGGACATCATGCTATAAGAATCAATTTGGACATGTTCCTTCAAGAGATCATTGTTCATGGATTATATCATGAGGAACTGAGCATTATTAGAATCATTCAGATGATTCTCGTACACACAGATCTCATCATCACTCACATCATTTTCAGGCGCAATTGGTAATGGTTATTCCAAAACATGTAGTTTCCTTTCATGGAGAAGGATGAACAAAAGACGCCTTTTCTGCTCAATGAAATTAGTTTCGGTGAGAAGATTTTCTTTCTCGAGCATGGATCGAAATTGTATGTTTGATTTCATTTAGAATTTCATTTATACAAATAAGATGAATATATTTTTATTTCTTTATATGATAAAATTAACACAAATAAATAAATAAATGATCATTAGTCTCCCAATAATTTTTCAAAACCCAATAGACCTCACCATTGGCCTTATAATATCAGGTTTCTTATAAATTCTAGTGGCAAGGATCCATATTTCCCTTCACATTACATGAATATTCTCTGGTCAAGAAATTTGAATTTTTTTAGGTATGAATTCAAAATTCCCACTACATTAACTTGTATCTCCTTGATCGGTTGATTGAAATCCCCAATCTTGAAATCCTTAATTTTGGATTTCCTCAAACTTTTCTTCTTAGTTACACCATTTTCTACATTGGTAGTCAACCATTGATGTATACTAATTTAAGACAACTCAAAACCTCAAATTATAATTCCATGATAATTTGAAGCACATGAACTTTTGCTAGTCATGAACATTGAAGTATGGTTCGATTCTAACCAAAGTGACATAAGGCTATACCCCCTGAATATTCTATTGAGGTATTTTATCCTTTATACATAAATTTCCAATTACTATCTTTTCTAATACTTTTTAATATTATATTGGATAAGATTATGTGACTCACCATGTAATATTTAATTTTTACCCATAAGCCAGTTTATTGCAGTTCCATCTTGCATGCTTGTTAAATCATTAATTATGTGATCACGGACAAAAATCTATAGTGAATAACCATATAATTAACAGAAATAATATAAATGGTATGGTCATGAACTTGTTCTAATGGTAATTTTATCTAGTAGTTGATAAAATTTCCACTGACCTAGGGGAGAAACACATTTAACCAATTAGGTTCGTGTTTAAAGCTTTCCAAATGTCCACCTTCATATCTCCTTGGATTGGTTTCACCTCAGATCCTATCATAAACCACCTCCACTAGCTTGGGATCTCAATCCATTGCATACGCTTTTAATCACATTAAGGTTAGGGGTAAAAGGTGTTTTACTTAAAAGATACCATGGTAATCCAGAGCCTACGTATTAATGAGGAGAGAATGCATTAATGTCAAAAATTTAATATAATAAATTAAAAGGAAACCAATCACATTTAAAAGTTCTGCTCTTTATCATGATCATCCACATGGATGCAATATATTTACATATTTAATAAAAAAATAATTCATTCATTTAATCCTTATTATTTAACATAAACCACACTTGAATCAATTAATTACTATCTTTAAATAATCAATCCTTTTATCTTAATCATTTTCTAAATTTTATTGAGATTCTCATCCAATATAATTTTAAACCAATTAGAATTCATTTAAAATTATCCTTATACTTAACATTACATTAGATGTAGCCCGATGAATACATGTTCAAACCTAACCAATATGTATTATTCTCGTATACTATTTTACTCTTGTGACATATAGAATAGACTACTTATCACGTACTTTCTTGATATGTACTTTATGGATGATTACAAGAATTACATGACTTTTTTTCCACGTGTTATACTTTAATTCACTTAGAGTAACAAACTATAATATGACTTATACATGATATGATGATTTGAAAATTATGAAAATATTAAATTTAAAATTCTACATAATTTGGTATAGTACACAACATGTAGATCTGATTTGAACAGTATATATTACCTTAACCATCTATCTGACGTACATTCATAGGGACTTGGCATGTGCGGAATAATTTGGAAATTTCAGATCACAAGGAACGTACAGTGGTCCACAGGCCGTGTTGACTCCACATTACAAGGTCATCGGTTGTCTAAGTCGTGTATAGAATACACAGACCATCCCTAACCTGAAAGGGAGTACCCAGCATGTCTATTGGGCCATAGGGAGTGTAGTCAAGCTGACTATCTGCCAGTTGTTCCTGACCAACATGTGGTCTAATGATTGAATACACTATGTGTCATTAATTCACACTGGTTGAGTGATTTTTGAACTACTCCCGATGTTTTGAACAAAAATATACAATGTGTAGATCTAACTAAATGACATGTACTGCATTGTTACCTATATAGAGCCCTTTCCACCATTAGATGAGTTCCTCAATTTAATTTTAATCAAAACATTAATCGTTTCTTCTAGATCTATGAAAAATGATAGAGGAATAAATGATCTTATAATTCAAATTTAAAAAGAAAAATTAAACTTGAATTGAAAAATTAATTATTAAAGTGTAAATCAACAACAAATTATTGAAAAATTTATACAAACACCAGGATATGATACCACTTGTAGGTTCTGAATGTAGCAGAAGTGTGGATGGAACAGTTCCCACCATTTATTTTTCCATAATCGATGATAAATCTATGATCAATACAATGATGAACCCTAGTATCCACAAATGTAATAAAGGAAGTAGGACAAGGGAATATAAAACATGAAATGAGAGGATCGACATATTTTTTATAATTAATTTAATTAAATAAGAATTTACTCCAAGGTGAGTCTTTCTTAGTTGATGTGTTTGGCCATATACCTGTATGTGTACCGCCATTACGTTGTAGAGATCAAGTGTAGGTCTTTTATAAAGATGATACACATGTGATCCATGCATATATGGGCATTGCCGAAGGAGTCTCTAATTACCAGAAAAGAAGATCCTTATGCTTGATATGTCTGCCTTTGATCCCCTTGAGAACCGATTCAAAAAGAGTTCTCATAGATCTAGTGAAGGAGGATCTCTCTTGTTCATGAGAGCATTACTAGAGAGGGATAAACTCCCTAGGCTTGAAGTATTTTCTCCAATTAATTGTGAAAAACACTATCAGCGTCACTTGGATAGCACTTGGATAAAAATAGAATAATAAAATTCGGCATTTACCAAACTAGGCTAATAATAAATAATTTTCCTAAGTTTATTAATTATTTTATTAATCATATTGAAACCCTCATGTTAAATAATAATAGAAAGATTATAATTTTCTGAAATGCGCTTAACTTGAGAGTTATAATTAAATATTATTCAATCAAATAACATTCAATATTATTATTTCTTATCTGACCCTTAACTCGGTCTGATAATCATTTAGCATATTTATCGAACCTTTAATAATGACTATTTAATTATTAAATAAATATCACTACATTATTTTCCAAAAAAATATATAAATATTATATTCACTAAATAGAAAATAAATGTTTATTTATTATTTCATCAACAATATATTCTCCAAAACAACATCGGTCAAAATAAATGTGATCAGTCAACTATGAATAATTGATAAATCACAGTTGGGGATAATATTTATTCATCATTTTATATAATAAATAATATGGTTTTTAATCGATATACTGGATACACTTAATGTGTAACCCTCTAGGATTCTTTCTCAATGGAATTAGGTGGAGCTGCCTAATGTCCATGGTTAGCATCTAGAAATACACCAAGGCACCCATAGTGAAGAAAGTTAATGCCGCAATGAAATTTCACCTCATATGAATGATTATCATGTAATATAATAACTTTTTCTTGATATCTCTAATCATGTGGGTTGCATGCGAGTTCCATCAACCCATGTCCTCGATTTCTCATTCATTTACTTCATGGAAATTGAACTTGCATATAGAACACCATGACCATGAACTTTTTTAGTATATATAATTTTCATCAGAGGGGCTGAGATGTGAAATTTCATTATGGAATATAAGGGAAAAAAATCCTTTCTCACATTTTTCATTTGTGCAGTATTGCTCATGACACAACCAACATATCTTACATCACCATGAACGTATGTCATCATGGTGTTTACTAACACATCTATGTGCACGATTCATGATACCCATTAATAATTATATTAAAGACTAAGGACCAATACAAATCTCCACATATAGGAACATCCATTGAAACTTATAAATATGGATTTCCAAATGGCGGGTCTCATTCTCATTATATCCTCCTTAACATTACAAAGGGCATACACCATGAAAAGGTGGCTCAAATTCCTATGAGTCTCCACCCCTAATATATTGTATCATTTGTGTCCCATCAAATGATATCATTAAAGTATAGAATATATATTCAACAATATTGTAATTGCACTTCTGAGTTATCATCATAGAAAGGTTCTTCTATGACCTTTTAGTGTGATAGCTAATCTTAGGACATTATCACATACAATGTAATGAAGAATAATAATCATGATGTGATAAGGAGTTTCTTAATATCTATCTAATAAATACATTTTTATCATAAAGTATAATGAATTTGGTTCTAGGGTACTAATTCCAACATGGTTCTGTCCTTCTACAACCACTAAATATTGAAAAAAGTGAACTTTAGTTGCAATCTTTGGTGGAGATTATGTGGCAGTCCAAGAGGGTATAAAAACATCCTTTTCTTTTTTTTGACAATTTCATATTTGGAGTAAATAGATGCAAGAAAACCACTAATTTTACCATTGTTGGATCATGTGTATGTGGATTATTAGTCATCTAATATTTTGAAATTTTTTTTCTATAGTTTTTCTTCAAGATCAAGCGAAGGAAATTAAGGAATAGAAAACATTACCAATGAAGGAAGAGGAAATGTCACCTTGTTGGAATATACTATTAGTAGTGGGGATCATGAGTGATGGATTAAATCCAATGATGTAGATGAAATAGGTAGAAACATTAACACATTAGGGAATAATGAGAAAACACTATGGTGGTATGAAATAATGATAAATCCTAATGTTTTTATTTTCTACGTTTCCAAATAATGAAATTCTTTCTAGAGAGGTGGAACTCTATGGTAAATAATGAGAGCTTAATATGGCAACGAGTCAATACATAAAGGCCTATATTGCATAGATATTTAGACTTGAATGGGTAGTCAAAATACATTTGTAATCTAGATAATAAAATAAGAGTGATAGAATTAAGGTAGCCGATGAGAAAAGGAACAAATTTGGAACTCTTTCATTGCGAGATGACATTTTGAAATATGTTGTAGGGACTAATTTGGAAGGTGAAACATTAGGTAAAATGAGATACATAGGTAATATTAGAACTGTGGAAGAATTAGTGGTGGGTTTGATGAGTCACCAGATCATAATAATAGAAGAATATACCACCATGCCAAACATATTTGATAGGAAATTGATTTAGAAACCCTACTTAAAACTATTGTGATAATGGTAATACCTGATAATCATGTTGTTGGTGTATTTTTATCACTCCCAGCATTTAGGGGGTCTATAATAAGTTGAATTTGGCTGCATTATATGGTAGGGTCTATATTCATAAACCACCAGATCATATTTTGTATCATAATGTTCTTAATTATAATGTTATGGATGATGTGGAAGATGATTTAGTAAATGAGTGGTGCCTCCTAGAGAGGCTTCTATAACAATAGTATCATCCACTACTTATTGGATATCAGTTGAAAAGTCCTAGATTCTACCTTATGTGTGGGTAAAGTTAAGAGATTATCTTGAAAAGTTTTCTATTCTTTAGAAAATGGTTAAAGATAGTGTTATGAACATAGAGAGTATAATCAACCCATGTTTAAATGGTCAGGATGTAGTCCAAATGAATTTTTTCACATCCTAAATATGAATCTCCCTACTGAACAGATTAGGTCAATATTTAACAATATTAAAGAAATGAAATAGGCTTCTAATTAATTTTTCATTACAGAACAATATCAATAATATGTAGGCCCAATTATCCAACTTGGTTTGGTAAAGATTCCTCATATAAATAGTACATTGTATGATAAATTAGTAAACTGAGGTTTGGCCTAAGCAAGTAAGGTTGTGATTATGGTAGATGCACAACCTCTTACTCATTCAGCTTGTCACCATGGTGATATTTTAGTATATCTATAAAAATGGAATTTTTCTTTTCCCCTTGATGGATTTCATTATCCAGTACACTATTAATGATTGGAGATGTTGGAGAGGTGTAAGGCCACTTATTCATCAAGAAAAACCAACTTCGATGAACAATTACTATTTGGTGGAAAAGAAAATCAAAAAATTGAAACTGAAGTGAAAAAAGGAGTAACTGGTATTGTTTGAACATTTTAGAGGTTTTAATGATTGAAAACTACTAATTTTTTCAGGATACTAGTGGGATTCATAGCTTCTCACAAGAACACATGGTTTTTTTCAGGTTGGTGGTCCTGAAAAGTTCTTCAAGAATTATGATGAGAGGGCCAAGAAGAGCCAAGAATGTTGTGGATGAAAAAAATGTTAGTTTATATATGTATTTTTTCAAATATCAAGGATTATATGTTCATAAATGAGGCTAACAAGATTTTATATGAGAATAAACTTTGGAAGAAACACATTGTTATAGAGATAATTGCGCAATGCACATCTGTCGAACAATGTGAAAGTGGAATGTATATAGAATATTTTAATATCCCCATTACATGTTCAATATAGTCCAAAACTACAATGGAAGATGTTCTGAACCTGTGAGATTAAGTGGGATGTCTAGACTTTCTGAATTTATTCTATTCGGCACAATCTAGAGGCCATGTCCTTGTCTTTGGAGTACTAGTCAGGGGAGAGTCTTCTATTAATCATTTCTTTACTTATTCTCTTGTAATAATTTTCATTAATTCATCTAATTTCTTCACTAATAATAGATATTTATCTATTTATTCACTCTATAACCAACATTCTATAATAATACTTCATCATAATACAAATTAAAATATCACTATTATTAGCTAAAATAAGAAACACCACCATTTTCATTTTAAATGTTTAAATTATACCCAATTCTATGTCCATTTTTTTCCAGAGAGACATTGTTCCATAATTATTGATGACACATAAGGAAAAAAAGAATAAATTTTATTATAAGAAATCTCAAAAGGATTGTATATTTCTCTATACCATGAAATTATTATCTATTCCTCTATAATAATACCAAAAATTAATTCAAAAGGACCTGACATGACATGACCTAAATAAATTAAAAAATGCAATATGATATGATGTAGTTCATTGAATTGTATAACACTAAATCAAACAAATGTGTATTAATATATACACCCAAACACATAATGATAATACAACTAATTTTATTCAATGATTAATTATCATCACCTTCCAAGTGGCATAGTGATAGTAGATATCAATGTTCCAACTATAATAAATATTATAATGATCTTTAAATTTTAAAGAAAACTGCATCTTTTTCCCCAAGAATATGGTTATTTTTATTAGATAACTGATAATTTAAAATTAAAATTTGGGATAAGAATCATCTCATTGAAAATTATTCACCATATAGTAAAAAAGGTAATGATTTTGATATTTATTTTTAAATCAAGGTAATATGAATAGTATGTCCGGCCTTTGAAATTTTCAATGAATGGAACGATAATAAATTTTCAAATGCTGCTAGAAAGAGCAAATCATCATGTAATATGGGAACAAAAGAATATTCATACCATAAATTGTACCCATTAATAATGGGTAGTTTTTTAGCCCTTAAATATATTAGGAGATAAAATAAACTCTTTATTTTATCAATAAAGGGAATATAATATAGAAAACGAAATCACCTAGTGTTAATGAAAATTTTTTATATAGAACTAACAAAAATGGAAGGCATGATCCCAATAAAGTCACGGAATGATAAATGTTTAGTAATTAAAAAAAGGATAAAAAATTATAGATTTAAATATCATAGAAAATTACTTTTAAAATAAAAATAACTACTTATTGTAATAATATTTCTTAAATATAAACTTACACCACTACCATGCATTGAGAGATTGAAAACATCACCATTTGAACCTTCCCTTTGATACCAATTGTTTGCTTCTAATCAATAGGAATACCCTATGTGACAGACACATGACTTATTTGAAATTTATTTTTCATGCAATTTCTACTATTGATTTTTTTGTGGAGGTTTCCATGACATTTTTGGAGGAAAGGGTGGATTTTCAATATTTGGGCCAACCTGTGAGACCATTTCCAGTTTTTTTTAAAAAAATTGTTTCTCTTTTAAATTCATTGTTTTTTATAATTTTTCACCCATTAAACTTCCCAATTAGCCTTTCATGACCCATTAAATCCACGATATCTATTTGGACAACTTATGAACTCATACTCATGGTGGAGTTGGGTGATTTAATCATGCATTGGGAAACCTATAATCCCATTTCTAGTTTTTAAAAAATAAATCATTTCTTTTGTATTTCATTAGTTTTTTAATATTTTTATGTCATCCTACCTCTCACTAGAGCCCAAAAACCCTAGTAGCACCCCCGTATTCTAATTTCCATCCTTGGAACTCATTGTATTCAAGGATTAGGGTAGAATTCATCATGTTTTCTCGAATCATCTAGATTTGAAATGGTAATTTTCTTCTTTCATAAATCCTTCATTTTTTACTCTTTCCCCCATTTCAATCACCACTTGACCTACACATCCTTATTCAAGCCTCCATATTCATTTTGGATTCATAGAGATTAAACTAATAGTGTATTTGGGGAGATTTATTCCAAGTTTCTCATGTATGTGATTTTCCTCTCTTGTTTCTTCCATTTCCATAAGGTTTCATCCACTTTTCATGAATCCCAAATTGTACAGAAGTTAGAACTTCATAAATAGTTTCATTTTGAGTTTCTTGGTCTAGTATTGTGGTTTTTGGTATGTTTTCACTCCCTTTTGGTGTGGTGGTGGTGCCATTGAAGTTCTGCACAAGGAGTTGAGGGTTATCACATATATGGTTGGTCATTCCATGTGTACAAATTGAATATTGAGTTAGCATGATGAAATTATAATCTTTTGATGTCAATATTCCCTTGTTTTTAGTTTGAAAAAAATTGGTATCATTTTTTAAGTGGTTGATTTTTCATTACCAATATTGTGTTAAAATTGGTGTTTTACTTATGCATTCCATGTTGTACCAATTTGCGTTAATTTATAATTGATGTAATGTCTTTATGAAAACGTTCTAGTGCTGAAAATTATGGTTTTAAGTAATATTGGTATGAATTTGATTTTAAAATATTGGTTTAAAATGGTTTTTTGGTGCAATGTTTTGTTATAACTCGTGAAATTGTTTTATGTAAATTCTAAGTGTTTATTTGAGTTATAAAAATAGTGGAAAGCATGTGTGGATAATTTTTTGAATGATTGTGACCAGAAATGTGGTTTTTATGTGTAAATGGAATTTTGTAGATTTTGGAAGTTATTTGAGCATAAAGTGGGAATCTTGGGTATCTAGGTGGGCAGACGTGTACTAGAATACTAGTGTTCCGAAGTGGTTTTGTCCCCATTTTACAAAGTACGTTTGAAGTTGAAAACATTAAAAAATGATGATGATGATGAGGTTTGAGACCACTAGGTTATGGGGTATTCTTCTATTAGTGGATCATGCACATGAATTGATATTTTTATGGTTATTTTCACACCGAGATGTAAGGTACCTGGGGCTCACAACTAACTAGTGCCTAGGGGTTTTCCCATGTTGAGTGATCATTGAATATTTGGAATTTATCTTATGATTATGGTGTGCATGGAGGGAAAATTAAGTATCCTGCATGTTTTATTTAAATTTAATGATTCTTTAAAGTTACACACTTTTAAAACTATATTAATTTAACTATTTCCCCTTTAGAAATTATTGCTACCATTTCTCGTTTATAAAATATGAAAACTTTTTATCTCTTAATTATTGTCACATGGATTCCTTGGGTGGTATAATATTGTGCTCAGTCTCACATCCTATATACACCTATTGGTGTAAGTATACTTTGTTATGTTTGACAAAGTTAATGGAATGTCATTTAGAGAGGGGAGTTTGAGTTGCTAGTTTCTTCGATTGTGCGGTATTATGGAGACAACTAGTGTGTGAGGAACCCTTTCTATGTGGCAGTATCTAGGTTGTTTTAGTCTACTTTTTTAGTTTGGGACCTCTTGTGTCATATTAAAAACCTTCTACTATGTTCGGAATTTTTAATTAATGCTTGTTTGGCCTGAATTTTCAGATTTAGTTTATTGTTTTTTTGGTTGTTTTATGTATCCTAATTCAAGTAAATCATTCCCAAACCATTGTTTATGTTACCTGAGGATACAGAACACTCTTAGGGCCTCTTCAATGGATGGTTTTGGTGATGGTTTTGATGGTTACCAGATTTGGTGCATAAAAAAAATGCTATTAGAAGAGGTTTATATTTTTTGTTCATATTATTATTTTGGGGTGAGTCTAGTTATACAAGATCTAGGACAACTGGGGCTCTATGTTTTGGTTGTGGGTAGGGTGCTTGTCTAGTAACTCTCATGGAAAACATTTAGTCTCCATGGGATGTTTGGATTTTTTTACTTCTCTTCCAGGTGGGACGTGCGGCCTGCAGACTGCACGTAGATAATGGATTAGAGTGAATTTGTTGTTTATTTCACTATTTTTATGTGTTTGACTTATTTATATTTGATAATTACTAAAAAATAGAATTTTTACGCTGATGATTTAATTTTTGATTATTTCATTGTGTAGGAACATGCCCCCCGGATAGCACCCATGAACCCACATGAGGATGCTAGAGAGAGTTCTCCCTCACCGATTGATCAATGGATGGTAGAAGTTGTGCACAGGGTTGTCCAAGATCTAGTATTGGTAGTATCACCTGATCCTCCTCTAACTACGGAAGAGGAATATGGTCATAAAAAGGAAATATATCAGGGGTTCCTAAGGAACAAGCCTCTAACTTTAAGAGGTATCATGGTAACCCGAGAAGAAAATGAGTGGCTCCAGAATATCGAGAACATGTTCGAGATCCAGGGCACACCTAAGGAGGTTAGGCTTAAGTGTTCCTATTTTTTGATTGAGGGTCCCAACTATAGGTGGTTGGAATCAGTGCTTCAAGATTGGATGCATGAACAGATGAGAAGTAAGGACTTCAAGGTTACCATTAACGACCAATATTGCCCTAATGTCTTAGAATATTCTTGATCCCGAGAGTTTTTGGAGCTGGTTCAGGGGGACCTTTCAGTGATGGATTATGATAACCATTTTTCTGAGCTTTTCTGGTATGCTCTGGAAATGGAATCCAATGAGTATACGAAGGCTCAGTAGTTTTATATGGGTTTGCGGACAGAGATATATTCCCATGTATTCTTGTTCATCTTGAATACATACACCAAGGTGGTTGATTAGGCTTGTATAATAGGTATTGACCACAAGTGGAGGTCTAGTTTCTCTAGAGTAGTGTCTGTGATGGGATGTGGCGATTTTTTTGAGAATAAAATGAAGCGAGAGGAACATGGGATGATGGGAGGTTGTAGTTCTGGTTACCTTCTAGAAAGTTTTCATCAATGTCTTCTAATAAAATGTTTACTGTGTTCCACCAGTGTGGGAAACCAGGGAACACCCGAATATCAAGAACATCTACTTTCAAACCTTGGTATCTGTGTGGAGGTATGGTACACTTGTAGTTTTTTGCAGGATAGAACGTCCACTCCAGAGTGGGGCAGGATTAGTGGCTTTCAGGGGAGTGTCAGCTCAGTCAAAGCCATCGAGGGTTGGGGAATATAGGTTTGGTTTTCAGGGTGGTCAGTCCAGATCATCTTTTGGGAAAATCTATTTCAAGATAGATCCACAGGTGAGTGTCCATTCTCAGGAAGATAGTGGGAATCGTCATGCAGTGGAGTAGGAACTAGTGGGATCTGATTTGGGGCCTTCAATAGTTCGAGGTACCATCTTGATTTCATCTTCCACAGATTCTTCTATTTTTTATACTGGTGCTGTTGTTTAATTTATCTCTGCCCATTTTGTTCTCACATTGAACATTACAGCTGATTTATTATCTTTTGAGATGATGTTGGTGACGCCATGGGGTAAGAAAAAGGTGCAGGGTCTTAGGTGCTTGTCGTGTGAACTTAATGTGTCTGGGGTAGAGATGGAGTGGGACCTCTTGGTCTTCGATATAGATGTTTTTTATGTAATCCTCATCATGGATTGGTTAGTTTACTTTCAAGTGTACATCGAATTCTATAAGCGACGGGTGAGTTTCATAGAACTTGATGAAATTCATCATGTTTTTCATGGGGAATAGGATCCTCAGTCGGGTCATGCAAGACTGCCACTCTTAGAGTTGAGAAATATTGTCTTCTAGTTGTCATCACTCATGCTAGAGGACGATTTTCATGCCACTGAATTTGGGTTACCTCCTATAGTAGATGGGTTTTTAGAGGTATTCTATGAGTATTTTTCAGGATTTTCCCCAGAGCGGGATGTAGAGTTCTCGATCAATTTGGAAATGGGAACACAATTGATTACTCTTCCCTCATATCTTATGGCCCCCACCAAGATAACGGAATTAAATATGCATCTGGAAGATTTGGAATCAAAAGGATTCATTCACCTAAGAGTCTCTCCTTAGGAAACTTCTATCCTTTTGGCGAAGAAGACAGAGAGATCCCTCTGATTGTGTATTGACTACCCCAAGCTGAACAAGTTACCCATCAAGAGAAAATATAATTTTCCTCGAATAGATGACTTTTTTGATTAGTTTAAGGGTGAGAAGAGGTTTTCTAAGATATACTTGTGTTTAGGTTACCACCAAATCCTATAGAAGGAGGCAGATATCCCAAATATAGTGTTTCGAAGAAGGTACGACCACTTTGAGTACTTGTTCATGCCTTTAGGGTTTACGAACACTCCTGTGATCTTTATGGAGTTCATGAATAAGGTGTTCCCCCAGTACCTAGACTCTTTTGTCATGTTATTCATGGATGACATCCTAGATTACTCTAGGTTTGATGAGGATCATGAGAATCATTTGTGGATCGTGGTGGGAAATTTTTGGGATCACCACCTTTATGAAAAGTTGTCTAAGTACTCCATTTGGATTAGGGAGGTGATGTTTTTGGGGAATGTGATCTCCGAGTAGGATGTTTTGGTGGATCCTGAGAAAATCAGTGTAGTGATGTCCTAAGAACATCCATTTTTTGAGATTAGATGTTTCCTAGGCATGGTGGAATACTATAGGTGGGTTTTTGGGATTTATCTCATTTTTCTTCTCCCAAGACCATGCTCACCTAGAAGGGGGTGACTTTTTTTTGGGCCTAGAATGCTAGGAATCCATTGAGGTACTGAAGCGACAGTCCACTACCACCCCCATTTTAATCATTACATAATCTTGAAAGGGTTAAGTGGTATATTATGATTCTTGAGGTATGGATACTGTGTGGGTTCTTGTGTAGGACAATCACATGGTGGCGTATGGATCCCTCCAACACCAACCACATGAAAATAATTACATGATATATGACTTGGATCATGCAGCTGTGATGCATGATTTGATGAATTAACATTACGACCTGTTTGGGGTGAAGTTTTTGGTCTATTATGATCCCAAGAGCTTAGCCTACATCTTCTCATATTAATATATTAACCAAAGGAAGTGTCTTTGTATTGAGTAAGTGTATGGGATTGACTTCGATATCTTCTACACCCTAGGGATGGGTTATATGGTGGTTGAATCCTTGAGAAGAAGAGTATTAGTGAAGTATTTGGGGATGTCTAGTGATGAATGGACACTGATGGGGATCTTTTCTCAGATTCATGTGGATACCAAGGAGAACCATGGATGTGCGTTCTGGGGGGATAATTCAATGACCCCTTCTCTTTTGGAGTTTATTTAGTGGGAGTAGCCTGATGATGATCTATGTCAATGATCGAGGCAGTTTTTTCATAGTGGGGAGACATCTTCTTATTATGCTTCATCCCCCAAGGGTATCTTGTACTTCAAGGGCTTCATAGTTGTGCCTTTTTATCTATAATATGGGTTCATGAAGGATAGATACCGGTCTATGTTGGTTATCCATCCTAGTGCCACCAAGATGTATTATGATGTTTGTCGACAGTTTTGGTGGCCAGTCATGAGACAGGACATAGCTGCCTTTGTATCCAAATGTAATACATGTCAGCAAGTGAAACAAGATCATCAAAGAAACTCTGGTTTCCTTCAGCTAGTACCCATTCCTACATAGAAGTGGGAATAGTTTCCCATGGATTTCATAGTTTCCATTCCTCACACACATCAGGGAAAGAATTATATCTAGGTGGTGATTTATCGTCTGACCAAATCGTCCCATTTCATTCCGATCAAAGATTTTACAAAAGTGAAGGGATTTTGTCCAGTTGTATGTGAAATATGTTTTGAGACTCCATGGTGTTCCATATGCCATCATTTCAGATAGGTACCCTCTTTTTACCTCTTGGTTTTGGAGTTGCCTTCAGAAGGCATTGGGGTCATAAATTAAGTTGTGTATGACATACCACCATAAAATAGATGGTCAGATAGAGTGGGATAATTAGTTTTTGGAAGAGATGATTCAGGCATGTGTGTTGGATTTTGGTGGTTCATGGGATTTCATTTTGGGATTGGTAGAGTTTTTCTATAACAATAGCTACAAATCCTCAATAATGATGGCACCGTTCGAGGATCATTATGGTCAGTTGTTTTGATCTCTTTTCTGTTAGGTAGAGGTGGGTGAGAACTCATTGTTGGGTCCAAGTATTATGCAAGAGACACGGGACAAGGTTCAGTTGATTAGAAAATGGTCTTTGATAGCGCAAATTCAACACAACTCTTATGTCAATCAAAGGTGTCGAGCTTTGGAGTTTTCTGTGGGTGACTGTGTATTCTTCAAAGTGGCACCTCACTTGGGTAATATCCATCTTGGTAAGAAAGGGAATACAAAAACAAGGAATGTAGGACCTTTTGAAGTCATTCAAATGATTTTTATGTTGGTATAATGTTTATATTTTCCCTCTCAGTGGACATCGATCCATGATGAGTTCCACATCTCCCAGCTAAATAAATACAATCCGGACCTATCCTATTTTTGAGTTGGGAGGGGTTGGATTTCGAACTTGATCTCTCTATGGTTCAGAAACCATTATGTATTATAGACTCCTGAATAAACATTATTTGAGGGAAGTATATTCCTCTGGTTCAAGTCCCTTGGGAGCGTGGGACTGATGATCATGAGACATGGGAGTGGAAGTCTTGGGTCGAAGAGTAGTTTTTGTTTATCTTTATATAATTAGGCTTCAAGTGGACTTTCTGAGGGCCAAAATTTTTATTGTGGGGATAATTATCACATATAATTTTTTAAAGTTATTTTTTATTTAATTTCTACTCTTTCTTTGTTTTTCGTGGTTTCTAAGGAATTTTGGGAGGAAAGGGAAGTTTTTCACGATTTGGGCCAAACCATGAGCCCATTTCTAATTTTAAAAACAAAATTTGTTTCGTTTATAAATTCTACATTTTTTATCATTTTTAACCTATTCCACTTCCCACATGGCCTCCCCTAACATATTCAAACTGACATATACATTTTTAACCCTTAAGAACTCATACTCAGGGTGGATTTTGTTGATTTATTCTGGTATGGGTCCAAACTATGATCCCATTTCCAGTTTTAACAAAATAATTTAATTATTTTATATCTCATTATTTTTTTTTAATTTGTTTTTGTTATTCCATATCTCACTCAATCTCAAAAACCCTAGGTTAACCCCCTTGTTCTATTTTCCTTCTTTGGATCTCATCTTCATCAGGGATTACAGAAGACTTCATCAAGGTTTCTCAAATCGTCCAAATTTGAAAAGGTAATTTTCTTTTATAAATTATTAATTAATTACTCTACCTACCCCCCATTTTAGTCCCCACCTTAACTCCACAGCCATATTCAAACCCCCGTTTCAATTTTTACTTCTTGGATATTCAACTACTAGTGTATTTGGGGAGATTTATTCAATGTTTCTCAAGTAAGTGAGTTTCCTCTCTTGTTCCTTCCATTTACTGAGGTTTTCTTCCACTTCCTGTGAATCCCAAAATGTAAAAAAGGTAATGATTCATACATAGTGTTTTTTGTAGTTTCTTTATCCAATATTGCGGTTTTAGTTTTCTTTTCACTCCCTTGTAGTGAGGCGGTGGTATGGTTGAAGTTGCACACAAGGATTTGAGGGTTTTATCATATATAGTTGGTAATTAAATTTTCAATCATTGTATAATGAGTTATAATGCTAGATTTATATTAGTTTTATATTCATATTACATTTTTTCAGTCAAAATATATTTTTGGTAGAATTTGTTAAGCAGTTGATTTTTATGTCACAATATTGTGTGAAAATGGGTTTATTACTTGTGCATTCCATGTTGTACCAGTTGGTGTTGATTTATATTTCATCAAATGAAATTATAAAATTGTTTTAGTGCTGAAAATTATGGTTTTCAGTAGTATTTGTATGAATTTGGTTTTAAAATAGGGGTTTTAAATGGATTTTAGGTGCAATGATTTGTTACAACTTGTGAAATTGTTTTATGGGAATTCCAAGTGTTTATTTGAGTTATTAAAATGGTGAATAGAATGTGTAGCTACTGTTTTTAATTATTATGACAAAAAATGGAGTTTTTATGTGTAAATTTATTTTTTTATCTTGTGGAACTATTTTAATCATAAATTGGGAAACCCAGGTATCTTGGTTGGCAGACGTGCACTAACATTCTAGTGATTCGGAGTGGTTTTGTCTCATGATTCACTTATAATGATTGACATTGAAAACACAGACAGAAATATGATGATGATTATTTTGGAGACCACTAGGTTATGGGTGATTCACCTAATAGTGTATCATGCATGATAATTGATATTTTTGTGGTTACTTTATCATGAAGAAGTGAGGTACCTGAGGCTCACAACTAACTAGTGCCTAGGGTTGTTCTCGTGTTGAGTGATAATTGAATATTTGGAATTTATCTTTAGATTATGGTGGGTTTGGATGTAAAATTAAGTATCTTTCATGTTTTATTTAAATTTCCTCATTTTTTAAAGCTACCCACATTGAAAACTATTTTCATTTAAAATTTTCACATTTAGAAATTCTTTATACCATTTCTTGGTTCAAAAATTTACAAACATTTTATCTTATAATGATTACCACAATGAGTATTTGGGTGTTTTAATATTGGTATTAGGCTCACACCCTAATTAAACCAATGGGTGTGTGTTGATATAGTTATGCTTGACACAGGTAAGGGAATGGCTTTTGAAGTCGGCTGTTCGGGTAGCTAGTTGCTTCTATTGTGCGAGGTTGTAGAGACAACTAGTGGGTGATGGCCCCATGTCATGTGGAAGTATTTTGGTTGTTTTTTCTATATTGTTTGCAGATTTATACCTCTTGTGGAATGATAAACCCTTGTATTATGTTCTGAATTTTTAATTAAGTCTTGTTTGGCATGAATTTTCAGATTCAGTGTATTGTTTGTTTTTGGCTGTTTTATGTATCTTAATTTAGGTAAATCATTCCCAAACCATTTTTTATGATACCTAGAAACTTTTCCAGCCATGGGGATAGGGAGCAAATTTCGAGCCTTTTCATGGGCCAGGTTTGGTGTCAGTTTTGAAGGTGACCAAATTGGGTTTGTGACACTAGGGTTATGGGGTGTGAATAAGAGTAATAAAAATATATTAATTGTGTCCCTTGAATTTGATATTTCTTGCTCAATATGAGGTAAAATTATTTATATCCCTAAAATTATCTCCGTTAGAAATTAAATCAATAATGTATAACATATATTTTTTCTTGGTTCAGCTAAACCGCGCTAGTCCAAGGTGTATGCAAAGGAGATTTTCTTATGCACATAAAACACTAGGGCACACTGATTCTATTTGGATTACACAAAAGAGAAATCACACTAACCCTTTGAACTCATTGTTTACACAGATGATAAAAAACGCTAACTCTTATCATGAAGATGAAATCATTGATCCTTCCATAAAACTCTTCATGTTTATGAAAGGAGTGTTTGAAAATACACATGGAATGGTGTTTATCTTTTACAAAACTCAATGATATTCTAGTGAGATAAATTTCCTTGATTCTTGTCCATGATCTCCAATAAAAAAATTATGGTATGTCTAGAAATCCCTCTCCAATGATCTTTTCAAGCCTCTACTCCTACCAGATGTAAGCCTATCTCTATTTCTCTATATACAACTACTTTATGTAGTTGATGAGTAATAAATCAATTTCATTTAAAGGGTTACTATAATAAAATTGTTCCTCTCCCCTTATAGGAAAATAACATGCACCATTATCACATAATGGTGGAGAATGATGGACATTTAGTTCACACTAATAAACTCAAATATAGAGTATAACTTCCCGATAAAACATTCAGTATGTCACTATAACTTCTTAGATATAGTGTGGCTTTACTTTCAGTTGTGTATGATCCTCCAGCAAAAGCAACACCAGTTAGGTTGTGGTATCATATTATACAGTGTGGATTCTTCTACTGAGGTCTATTATTTATCATGTGTTAGGCCCCTCTAAGGGATAACCAATATCACACCATAATCTCCTATATCCTTGTAACACCTCAAACTAATTATTGGGTGTAAGTATCCTATAATGTGAGATCCTATAGGATTAAAATAAATCAAAACAATCATGCTACCTAATCAGCACTCTCTATGCCGCAAGGTGAAACTGTAATATGGTGATCTCATTATCTTTAAAACTCTATGGAGTAACCTATTCCCAGGATGTTTGCACTAGAGAAAAATAGGGTTTTCCACATCATTTATTAGAATACTATTTACCTAATGATGTTATTGTATGTGAAATTGTAATTAGATTTCTCATGTTTGTTATTGGTAACCGATGTGGAACATGTATTTCATAATATTTATTTAATAAATCATCATAGAAATTAGTAAAAATTTTCATAATGGAAAGGCTTTTTATATTAGTTATTTAATAACTCACATGGTAATCTATATTTCACAACATTTATATAATAACCGTTGTGAAATATAGATTTAATTTGAATAATTCGCATCAATCATATAATAATCAATGAAAAAGTAATTTAATAAAAGTTAAACTCAAATAAAATATCCCAAGAGTATAACAACATAAAAAAATAAGAAAATGGTAGAAAAAATAAAAAAACAATAACAAAAATTAAAATAATTTCAACTTTACAGTTTGAAATGTAATCTTTTAAACATATATTAAAAAACTCAATCATACCTAAGAAATAGTCCTCTCATGCTCCTTGTATGTTATTTTTTATGTTTTAATAATAAGTGTGAGTGTCATCAAAAACATAAAAATTAAATGGAAACCATCTTATATATATTCTTAATATAAATACATGATTTTTTTGAATGATTATGATAAAATTTAACAATGTGAAATTTTGTAACTTTAATGGGTGAAATTATTTGGAATATAAATATGAGAACATATTATCCACATTCCTTTACTCCTTAATGATGTTCACAGGACTATTTAAAAATAATTTTTTAATTTAAAATAGAATTTTATGTACTTCCATCCAAAATATTGTTATTATAAATGAGAAGTCACATTTTTAAACACATATTTTATATTTGGTGTCCAATTTCCAATTGTACATCTAAAGTAATATAATCCGGGGTTCTAAAATGATATGTATGAAATAAAATTTAAATTCATTATAATATACATCTATTTAAATAATCAACAGTACCTATCCAATATGTTGTGAAAATTTACCCACATGTCACCATGTATATAGAACAAATAGTAAACCATATTCAATTTTTAAAAACACACACCATCAAATTTTCATTAATCTACAAAAAATAAAATTTGAGTGGTTATTTAGTTATATCTATTAACACTTTAATAAATGAATTTCTTATAGCCTTCGAAATAATGATGTATCTCACACCGAATTTCATTATTTTGATATCTTTCAAAAATATATATTTTTCTTTCTCTATTTTTCATCGTCTTCATTTTTAGTGAAATAATTGTTTATAAAAATGTATATTAAAATTTCATATCATACTGAATACAGGTTGAAAAGCTTTATCTCATAAAAAACTATAATACATAATAAGCTTCATTAAAATAAAATAATTTGAAGAAATATGATAATAAACATGCATGGAAAAGACTTTCATCATGTTGATGCAAAAAAAATTTCCAGTTATAAGATCCATGATATCTCTATTTGAAATCATTATAATAATTCCAGAAAGAAAAATTTTATAATCCATTAGAATCACATAAAATCCATACAAAAAAGATGAATCTTTTGATAATTTAAAAATTTTAGAAGAAATAGTCTTTGATGATATAGTGGCCTATAATTTTCGTTGTCTAACCATTATGTTTTTTCCGTAAAAAAATATATAGATAAATATTAAAATGATAAAAAAATAACACCAATATTAAATAAATTATATAATCTATAAATATATCTGTTGAAATGTTTTAGAAATGTCTTTATAGAAATACTAAAAAATGGTTGATGATTTTTCAAACTGTAGTGACCACATCTATAGGAAATGATACTCTTGTTGATATATCTTTATGATTGTGCACTATACACCTATGTTGATCCAACTCTATCTGCTAATTAAAAACAATATCTCTAATATAATATATAATCCCATATGAATCAATATTATATGGTAAATCCTCAGCATATAAATCATGAAAGATGTGAAATTGTAGAGGATGAGGTGTTAAAGATTAATATTTTGGTGGAGGTAGAGGATTAGGATATACATCCGATGGTGGAGGAGTGGGACCTATAGCCTAAAACTATATTTACATTTCTGCAAATATATAACACAAATAATCTCTAATACTCTTCTACATTGTCTTAATAATCTCTTGAACATTAGATTCTAAAGATTATATTTTTCATTTATACATATCTTCTATTTAAGAATGTCAAGATTGATCAAAAACCTTTTTGACCAATACAACTACCTCTTATCCTTGTACGTGGCCTTAATATTTGGGATTTCCTAATACAATAGCTAAAATATACTTCCCACTCTTAGGTATGAAGGTCCATGGTGTGCTCTCCTCTTCAAGTTATTCATGTATATTATATTTGAAAACTCATTAATGTATCAAAATATATAAAAAAATAAAATAAAATAAAATAAAATAATTAAATTAAATGACTCCTTAAAATCCTATCAACTAAAAACCTTGAATCTCCTATAATATTTCATCTCTTTATTCTCAATTTTACCATCTTATATATTTTAGGTCTAGCTATGGGTGGGGATGTCAACCTCTATAGATATGAATGTCTTGAATCTCAATTTTTGAAATTTTTCTACCATCATTTATTTTTATAATAACATAAAATCCCCATAATATAATGTATAAGGATATATGTTTTTGTATTATATCACTTTATAATATCTCCTTGGTTTTTATAAATTATAGATAAATAATTATTCACATGATAATTATTATACAAAAAATTCTAAACTTTAATATTGCACTTACTAAAAATGAATCGTGTAATCTAATTTCACAAAACCAATTCCATGTATCCTCATCTATAAAAGGATTCATATCACATATTTTTTAATTTTTATTTCCCCAAACATGAAATTTTATTTGTAGGTTAATTTAAAATCCCACCATCTCTTAGAAGCTAAAGATAAACAATTATTCATAACATCTCTACTATTAGTTATGCTAAATTTAGTCTGAAAATAAGTGAAAACCCTATATTATTAAAAATGTGTTATGATAAGTAAAATAATAATAAATGACCTAACTAGAATTTCATCCCATAATTTAGATATTGTCTCTTTATCAACACATTTCTAATTAAAAATCTAAATGATAACTTTTTGTTGATCTTGAATTGCAACAATAGCCTTAAACTGTTTTGAATTTTGACACCTTGGATTGTAATTATCATAAAATTTTACATAAATCATATAGTCCTGACTATAGAAAATTGAAAATTTTATAAATCATATTCTATGTCATTTAACAACCCTCGAAGCCTTATCTACCCCTATTGAAGTAGAGGTCTTCGATGAAAATGGATGAGGAGGTGTGGTAGCGGAAGTGTATTTATATTTCATCCTAGAAGATTTGGGTGACATAGTTTTTTGATATAAAATTTATCCTAAAAATAAAATTTAGAAAAAATTAGTACACATATAAACAAATAAAACTATTACATATAAAATTAAATGAAAAAAGAAAAATGATCCGACAAAAAGTAAAATAATCTATTTTTTAAAAAAATTAATTGGTTAACCAAGATTCAAACATTATTATTGAGAGACAAAATAATATAAAAAAGGAAAATAGAAATTAAATAAAATATTATACAAATAAAATTTTTACATAAAATTGGAATAATTTTTTTTGAAATGATACAAACAAAACTAATCAATTCAAAACAAACCAGTCTTTATCATGTTCATTATTGTAGTTAAAAACAATATTAAAAACAATACATACAATATTATTAATCTTATTAATTATTAGTTAATAATATTAAAAAAACACTGTCAATATTTATGAAACATAAAATGATATTTAGAAACAAAAAAAATTAAGTAAAGTTTATACAAATCCAATGTTAACATATAATGTTGAATAATTGAAAAATGATACAAACATAACAAAACTAATATAAATAAATTATACTATTTGATAAGATATATTTTTATGTAAAAAATTTAAAACTAATATATCTAATATTTTATTAAATTTAAAATGGTAAACATTAAATAAATATGTGTTACCTAAAATATTAGTAAATTAATAAAGGTTTTTTCGCATATATATTCCTCGTGATCATTATGTATGCCACAAACCGTGTTAATGATGAGTTTATTAATAATCTCTTATAATATTTTCATAAAATTATTCATCTCAAATAAATCAAAATCATCATCATGTTTTTTATAACCAAAATAATATTTCCTCTTGTAAACTGATAGAACACTATACATTCTAGGGATTAAGAACATAAAAGGATCAAATGTGTATTCCAATCTATTCATATTAACTAGTGTCATACCAAATTCATCGTGTCTGACATTTTTTACCAATAACCCATTTTTAATTAAACATTGAAAATAAATATTTAATATAACCAATATCTTAAATTCATTCTGTAACTCTTCAATATGTACTTGATACAGTGATTGTGATTTTGTCTTTGTGAGTTGAAAAACACATTATTTTAATGAAGACCAATGTAATACTATTTCAAATAGCACGTATATTCTCATGATGTTTAGTATATATTCTATATCAATTAGTGTTATACATAAACCCTGTTATAAAATTTAAACTTAGGTTATCTACTATTCGTATCAATGTTTCTGATGTACCTGATCTACCATCCATGGTCTCTTTAGGTGATGGGAAAAAACTTTTTTATGCTAATTCAATATCCACATATTTTTTTCTTTGGATAACACTATTTTAAAAAATTAATATTCAATGATATATATGGATAAGAATCATCTTTGTTATTTGTGATTTCTAAATTTACCTTCTTTATATGGTTTACAATTTAATGATTTTATATTCATGATAGAGTCACCTTCCCCCAGAACAGACTCATATATATATATATATATTTAGGAGAATATAGGTGCACCAATGCAAAAAAAATAGTTTCTACAAAACTCTATATAACCTCATCAAAAATATATTTATCAAAAAATTGGATTCTTCCTGTTGATATGATTTCTTACCATATCCATTCATTATCAGATGAAGGTACATTTTTAGTGGGAAATGTATATTAACAACATCTTTCTATAAATTGATTAATTAATTCATAACAATCAATTTTTTTTAAGAAGAATTGAAAAAAATAAAACACCTTTATGATATTTATTCAGATATAGATAAGAAGTATTCAAAATAATAAAACCAGTAGGATTTTTTGCATCATGATGTGATAATCATGAGATTTTATGCCAATAAACATAAAATATTTTAGTGATTTTTTTATATTTAAAGAATAACTGTGTGGAACTTTTGTAAAATGGGGCATTGAAAAAAACTATTTTTCTCCCACTTATCTAATTTTTGACAAGACAGTGGAAGGTATGTTCATCTTCCATTAATAGTGAAAGTTAATTCTAAACATATTCTCATTGATAATAAGTCCAATCATGCATTTAACTCATAACTAGTATTTCCTTTAATAACTAACAATGTTCTCATAAAAATGTCATAGATATTATTAATCACATTCCTCAATGTTATGTGTGAACTCATGTTATCTCCAAGATGGATTCTCAAAAAATATTGATTGTTTTTTCAAATAATTCTATCATTATCTTGTTTTTGTTTCTTCCCAAATGTGATATCTGTATTACGACCCTCTCAAAATAATGATTATTTAAAAAAGGTTTTGGAGAAATATCAAATTTTCATGATCTGTTGAGTGCATTTTTTAATATTTGATAATGTTGATCCATAAGAAAAACATTTGGGGGCCCATGTATACATTTTCCTTCTGAATTTGTTTCTTATAATATAAATTTTTATCTTCATAAATAGTTAATGTTCGATACCCCTTGGAACTAGAAAAAAAATTAATTTTTTAGGGAGTCATTTATAATTAAAATAATCACTACATATGGTTTAAAATGTTCTGTTTCATATGAATCATACATTATAATAACTTAATCCTATAAAAGATTGAAATAATCAATTAATGGTGATAAAAATATCAATATCATTTCAAGGATATTTTACTTTGAAAATCATTAAACTCAACATGATATATTTCCAATACATTGAAAAACCAAGAGATGAGTAATAAATTATGAATAAAATAAGACATGAACTATTTTTTATACAAAGGTTATTAAATCTATGAACATTCTATGTATGATATTTCTAACTTAATTTCCAATGGTTGATAACTATTTATCAATTTACTTCCCCTATAGGAAAGTAGCTAGATGATATAATTTTTCAGCACATATTTTCTCATATACAATCCATCATAAACATTTTGAATAATTAGAATTTTCAAATAAATTCATTAAATGAGGAAGTATACAAAGATACCAAATTTATTTACTAAGAATCTTGGTAAATTCTAAATCAATATGTGACTATTATTTCAACATAATAATGATTTCCCAAATGTAGGAAACTTTGAAAAAAAATCATTCTTTATTATATAGAAGATTTTCATTCAAGAAGGCATGTATCTCCTTATACCCAAATACAATAAGACATTAAATCCAAGGATTCTTTTCTACAAAAATTTGTTGAAAAAGAATATAGATGAATCATGATAGGGTTTGAGAATGTTGAGATGCATAAAACACACATTTGTTTCATTCCCACTCTAATAGAGAAGTACCATACAAGAATAACCACATTATTTTCAGGAATTAATTTTTATATTATTGTAAATAATATTTCACAATGTCCTAATTAGAAGACTATAAACATCATGACATATGTCCATTGTCACATGACTCTAAACTATATTACTTGAGTTCCTTACCACATTAAGATAAATTATGTGACAAACGATCAATTATTTATGATCTTAAAATACTTGGAGTGGTTAGTAACAGATGGCCTTAAACTATGTTCCTCCATTTGAGTAATGGATCATTCTTAAAAGTCCCTCTTATTTTATTTTAGAGAGTTGAAATCCATATAGAAATCTAGTTTCTATCTTGAAAATTATAGGATTTTCATGACTAATGACCAAAAATCCCCTCATTAAATCCTGATATCTGATTTAATTTCTTGAAAGGATTTATTTACCCTCCAATTGATTTAGAATCAATTCCTTTATCCCGTTTAGCCTTATTAACACATGATGGTGGAAATAAAAGGTATTCCAAAACATTTGGGACATATCACCTTTTACTCAAAAAGTTTCTTGATTTTGAAATCAAAATCAGCATCTTCTAAAAAAATAATAAAATAAAGATTCATTTCTTGGTTTTTTCAAAGTCCTTGTGATGGTATTATTCTCTTAGTAACCCATTGCCTTGAGTCAAGATCGTCAACTTGGAAACTGAAAACCATAGGTGTCTCCCCTTGGTTTCCCCTCTTATATTAATTTGTATAGGGTTATTTGACTCATCTAAATAGACCACCCTAGGAATAAATACTGAAAAAATAGATTTATATTAACTAATAAGTAACCCCTAAGTCATGTTTTTAGTCCCAAAAATAGTGTCACCAAAATCTATGCACTGCTTTCAAATAGTGTGGAGTTAATTTCTAAAATACTAATGGATAATATATTCCTACAATTTAACATTACATTATCTATGATACAAACATTTAAAGACGCGATTTTCTCCATTTGTGTACCCATGTTCCAAAAAATCAAAAATAACTTTATGTTTTATACCCATATGGATTAAATAAACTATTGAAGAGGCTCCATGTCATATGATGATAAAATAAAAGACACTTTAGTAAAAGTATTATGACCATAAACTGTAATCATGAAAATTTGTTCACAACCTTAAACTACTTAGAGTGGTATATTCCACGTGGCCTCAAATTTTAATGTACCCCCTTACATAAGATCTCAGTCTTGGTGGGATTTCTCTTTATTAAGATATTTTTTGTGTGTGAATTTATCTTCTTTTAATAATGTTATAGTTCTCCCATCCAATGATAAAAATACCTCTTTACTAAAACTACATGTGGATTAATTCCTATTACAATGGAATACATAGTGATGTATGGATCTAACATCACATACCTAGTCATAAATTCTATAACCATGCTTGATTCTATCCCAATGATGAAACCTTTAATGATTCATATTAGGTTTCATACATCCTTATATCATTAGAGCTCCCAAAAGTTTCACTTATTCCCTCCCACCCACAATCAAGATTTATATGGAGGCTTACTTCCAAGAACAACACATGGATAGATTCATGTCACAATGTGAAACTTAGTTTTGTCATATCTCCCAGTCTAGGCCTAGCTATAAATTTCAACATCAACCCCCCACCCCCCGGGGATTATACACTCCACAGTAACACCTTGTTAACTCTAACCTTATTGAAAAACATACAACCTCACTACTAGTAAATGTTATACGACTTTAAGCATTGAACCCCTTCAGGAATAATATAATCACCCTAAACTATATGCATGATTCCTACCGTTTGATTCCACCTACACTAGAATGGGATATATCTTATATATTATGTTATATATTCTCTTTTATCTAGGTTTCATGTCTAGTATTGGGTTCTTCATTCACATTGGGTGAATTTCATCCATTACTTCAAAACATACCTTTAGCGGTACTGTTATTTATCAGCACTAGAAGAAAACACTGATAATATAATATATTTTTCGGTGCTAAAGAAAACACTGAGAAATTTAACTTTTTATTAGTTCATTTATTTTAGCACTGATAATTAAAACCATTATCAGTGCTTTAATTTTATTGCTAATAAAGGGTAACTTTTATTAGCACATTGTTTTTAGTGTGGATAAATTATACGCTTTATCAACACTTTATATTTAGATAAGATAAATATTTCTTTCATCATCCTATTTTTAGCATTGATAAAATGAAATAAATAAAAAAAAACAAAAAAAGTGTATTAAAAAAATATTACAGATTTGATTAATTAAATAATTATTGATAAAAATGAATTGATTGATTCTATATTATTAAATATTAAACATTTTATTAATTAGATAATTATGATAATTAATTTTATTAAATTTATATATTGAAATTATAAATATATTTGAATGTATATATGTATGATTATATATTACAAAATATTTATTATTTTTACATTAAATTGTCATATATTTATTGAATAATGTTATATAATTAAGAATTAATATGAATTAAAAATATTGACTAATTTCATAGTACTCGACATATAATTAAATGTTATTTTATTTTTCAATTTAATATAGATGAAATGTGTGTTATATTGATTTCACTTATACGTATAATTAATGAATTTTTATATACAATATGCACATATAGTGAACTTATCCATTTTTTCAATATTTTTAATGTGCTCTTGTATTTGTAATTTATTCAATTTAACTCATTCTGAACTTATATTCTTGCACTCAAAATTAGACATTCATTAATAATGTTAAAAAAATATTTGTAAAAAAATATTTATAAATAATGACATTTATAAATAAATATATTTATAAATGTACATTCACTATATTTATATAATTATAAATAAATACATATATTTTTAAAAAGTATTTATATAATTATAAATAATTAATTATTTACATATAAATAATTATTAAATTTATAATAAATTTACTTATATAATGAAAACATTTACTATATTAACATTAATATATATTTATTGAATATATATAATTATATAAATAAATATAATGATATAAATAATATATTTTCAAAATATTTCATTAATTATAAATACATAATTATGAATAAATAATTATTAAATTATAATAAATATGTTCTAAATGAAAATATTTACTATATTTATATCTATTTATATTTATTATGTTATTATAAATATTTACAATTTTTTATTCATAATTATAATTATAAATCCTTTAACAATTTTTCAGTAAAAATCATTGATAAAATAATATTTATGATCACTTTTTTCATGCTGATAAGGATGATGATTTATCAGCACTAAACAAAGCACTGATATATAGACCTTTTATCAGTTCTTATATAAAAAGCACTGATAAAAGGGATCTTTATTCAGACTTATTGGTATGAGATGATAAAAGTGTCCCATTCTATTTTAAAAATCCTAACCATTTGTGAACTCGTTGTGATATATAAGCTTTCTGCAGAATCCACATGTTTTCAGCACTCCTCCTCATTGAATCCAAGGTCGAATCACACCACTTGACTGCCTCTAAACATCTTGTCTGACATCAAAGGAGGGTCTCGGATTTTCTTCAACTTAGCGAGGTAGGGATTCTGATTTTGTTTGTGTATTTTTTGTTTTTTTATTTCTTCTTCTATGATTTGTTTAAGATATGGTGTTTATAAACTGTTTTTACTATTTGTTTGTGATTTTTTGTTAAGGGAATGATTTTTTATCCATTTTTTGCATTAACTGTGGCTGTATGATCCATTGTTTATATCTATCACTAAACAATGGATTTTTTCATTGTTGTTTTATTGTTATGTTTTATATCTTCTTACTAAATAATTTTTTCACATATATATTTTAATGTGTAGAAATTTTCATATATATTCTTTTTTATTGACTCCTAATTTTTGAGGACCACTGCTGGTTCCTTAATGATTATATATATGATGACACCCTTCATGGACACCATAACGGACATACAGCTTTAGATGCTATTTTTTATGAAGTAATTTAGTGGAGTGATATATGTTACTCTATTTTTTATATGTATCATAAGATCTAGTTCCTCTTATAATTCCCTATGGTCTTTAGTTTTTTTATGGAGAAGATTCAAAGGGGTCATCCCTAATTAATAACATGAGGTTATATCACATCAATCCTTCACTTTTTGAATCATTGTGGTGTCTTTAGTTCATGTTATGTTTGAATATCTAGTTTTTATCTATTTCATATTTCTTATAGACTATAATTGGGTGAGTTTTTATACTGGTGTCACATGTATGTGTATTTATATAGCTATTTCATCATGTATTTCCATAGATTTTTGTCTAATAGGTATGCCTATATCGGGTAATGATGATTTTGAGTATGCATGTCCATTACCCCTAAGGGTCATGCTAGAATTTTATTCAACATCTGGTACTAATTATTTCTATTTGGGGGGGGGGGGGTAGACATCCTTTTTTGGTTTATTACACTTATATTTTAAACCATCCTTTAGTGACATTGAGTTTTGTTAAAGGACATAAGATGATATCACCTAGTGTTTTTTGGGTAATTTGGGATTGGGTCGTTACACTATATTTCTTCTAGTTTAATCCTATAAAGTTTAGTGATACTATCATATATTATCTACCTTTTTCTACCCCTTTTTTTAAAGTCCAATAGAACTTATTATTGGATTTAGAATGTCTAGGTGCTCAGATATTCTAGTAGAAATGATACATATTTACCTTATTCGAATTATCTATAACTTTTACTTTTGATAATGAATATCTAAGTTGTATTTATTTAAATATTTTATAAAATTAATATTTTATAAACCCAATAAGATGGATATGAACCAAAAATGTATGCACTCTAGTCATTTGATAAATAAATATGAAGAAGGAGTAAAAGAGTTCCTCAAGTTTGTAAGAGAACATGCATACAACACTTCTAAAATCCTTTGTCTCTGTTTACATTATTTTTATTAAATAAAAATTAGTTCAAAAGAGTTAGAAGAACATTTTATTTGTGAAATAATAGATTAAAGATATAAATATTGGACTAAACCCGAGGAAAAATTAAATGGGGACATCGATTGGGATGGTACTACTATTTATAAATCATTTAATATGAATACCTCTGTAAAAGATGATGGAGATAACATGGAAGAAATGATAATCGAAATTGAAAATGACATTCATGAATGTAAAAATTCATTTGGGGATTTAAATAGTTCTTGTAAGAAATAATTTTATATCGGTTGTACTAAATACATAACATTTTCTGCTATATTAATGTTATAGAATTTAAAAGTTTCCAACATATGGAGTGACACCAAAATTACAGAATTACTTGGTCTTCTAAAAGATATTCTACCAGAAGAAAATAATCTACCATGATGAACATATGATGCTAAATTAATGTTACATTCAATAGGAATTATTTTTAAAAAAATTCATTCATGTAAAAATGATATCATATTGTTTTTCAAGGACTATGAAACACTCACCAAATTCCCAAAATGTGGAGCATATCAATTCAAGAAAAATTAATCAATTCCTTTGATTTTTTTATGGTACATTCCTGTCATTCCATGGTTTAAAATACTATTTGGATGTTAGGAAACCAATAGAAAATTAACATGGCATGTAGATACAAGAGTTAAAAATAGGAACCTACATCATCTAGAAGATTCTTCTCAATGGTAGAAAATTGATTACGAGTTTCTTGAATTTGGAGATGATCTGAGAAATTTTGGTCCATCATTTTCTACAGATGGAATAAATCATTTTGGTGTACATAGTAGTACTCAAATTACATGGCCTGTCATGTCAGTAAATTATGACTTTATGCCGTGGTTATACATGAAGTGAAAATAAATTATGTTGTCTCTGATTATATCTAAACCAAAGTAACCTGATAATGATATTGATGTCTATTTGAAAACATTGATAGAAGATCTGAAATTGATGTGGGATATAGGTGTTACAATATATTATGCTCATAGAAGTGAATAATTCACATTGAGTGCCATGTTTTATGGAATGAGTAATGAATTTCCTTCTTATGAAGATTTATTAGGCTATTTAATTAAATTCATATTGGGGTGTCCCAATTGTGAAAAACTCATATAATCAGTTCAATTAAAAAATTCCTCTATGACGGTGTTTTTTGGACATAAATTTTTTTACCTTGATGACATAAATACCAATAATGGACGATAGCATTCAATGGGAATATCGAACAAGGTACAACACCATATCCAATAGTGGGAGATAAACTATACAAAAAATTAAAAATTATTGACACTGTTATTGTTAAACCATTTTTGAAAAACCTTATAAAATCAGGTTGGAAAAAGATATCAATTTTATTTGAATTACCATTTTGGAATTGTTTGTATGTCAAAACTTTTATTGTTGTAATGCATGTAAAAAAGAAAGTTATTTTATAGTATTATAGAGACATTAGTAAATGTTCATTGAAAAAAAAAATGGAATCAACACAAGGATGGACTTCATTGAAATGGTGATAAGGGAATAGTTGGAACTGTTGAATGGTAAAATTAAATCTCTTTTTCCTCCAGTACATAACAATCTATCCAAACAGAAAAAATTGCAATTTTTTTCATTTTCCTTAAAAGTTTAAAAGATCCGAAGGGGTATTCATAAAATATCAAGAATGTCATTTCAATGACAAATTTCAAGTCACAAGGACTAAAATTGCATGACTGTCAGGTTTTGATGAAATATTTAATGCCTTTTACTTTCAATTTCATTATGACTCGAAATTAATGACATACATTAACTAGAATCTGCTTTTTTCCAAATCCATATACAGTAAAGTTGTAGACCCGGTGAAGTTTATTATCATGTATAAGGATATTTCAATCATACTATCTGAATTAGGAATGTTATTCCCACCATCATACGTTGATATAATTGTACACCTAATGATTCACTTGGTAATAGAGGTTAATCTAAGTGGTCTTATCCATTACATATAGATGTACCCCATTTAATGGTATATGATGATTTTGAATGGGTTTGTCAAGAATCGAACTCAGCCATAAGGTAGTATTATAGAATTATATATTATCAAAGAAGCTATTGAATTCTGTACCAATTACCTATTATATTTTGAAAGAATTGGTCTCCCAGAGTATCGTCACAGTGAACTCCTTATGTGTGAAGGGATTTCCAAAAGGGACGTTGTTAAAATTACCTTAACAGAGCAAGAGCATGCACATAATTTACATATTTCTTAACAGTGAAGATATTAATCCATACATTTAATCCAACAAAGAAATTATTAATGATTTGAATCCATCAAGGGATGAATGATGGATATCAGATACACTTAATCAATTGTTTATAGGATGGTTCTAAGATTAAATTTATAATTAGTTATCTGAGAATACAAATTCAATTTCTGAATGACATCAATAGCTAGCCAAAGTATTAAATGAAAATGTTATATCTTACATTGTGTTCATAATAAATTGTTATAAATTTTATAAAAAAGAACACAATGACTTCAGTACGATGAATAATACTGGTGTTACACATATGGATGATGTGATGCTCAAATCTGGTTCTAAGGATAGAAATACAATATTTTCAAATATATCAGATTTTATAATTATCAAATAGATATAAAAGTTGTATTATACAAAATCTAAAGTGCTAGTTTTCCATTAAAATGGGTTGACAATGTCAATGTAGTGAAAGAAGATGAAATAGGATTTGTGAAGGTGGATTTTAGTATAGAAAGGGGAAAATATGAGCCTTTCATAATGGAATCAAAAGAAGTGAAATTATTTTATGTATTTGATCCAACAAACAGGAATTGTTATATTATCCTAATAGTGAAAAAACATATGTTTATTCAAATGAAAATTCGATCAAGAATGAATCTTTCATTGGGACATCACAATTAGTTCATGATGGTCCCACTGTTTTCATTATCATGTATGTTAAAGAGGGCCAAAAAGAGAGGCTTTCAATTTTCAAAAGAGGAAAAAAATCCTTGAAACCATTAAAAAATATTGTTTTATGAGAAGGTAAAAGTTTTTTCTAATATATTATTTTTTCCCTAATTATATTAGATGTTCTCTATTGAATTAACATAATCTATATTAAATGTTTTACTACTCTTGTAGAACATTTCTTATGCACATGATGATGTTAACAATCCCTCATAAGAACAAAATATAATGAAGGATACCCTTTAGATATATGAAAAGGTAATGTTACAATATACTTTGTCTATTTTACCAAAAAATATAAAATGGAATATTGATTTAAATTTCATTATTCTTTGCAATTTTTTTATTTTAGATGATTTATGTGCATGTGTCATGCCTTTACAAGAAGATAAATGACAATTTCTATTCTCAATCATAAAGGTAATCTTTAAGTTTTCACAGTAAAATAATTTTCCATAGAATTAATGTATTGTTTCATATTTATTTTTAATTTATTTCTTTTTAGTATTACTCACATAATAATTGTTTTACTATACAAGTTAATTCTTTTGTTCATGTTGGGGGTTCTCTTTTCAACATTCATGCTCCTTCTCCCTTAAGAAATTTTCACCACTAAATTTGTGCATTTATCACTTACATTCATGTTACCTCCATTTCCTTTGAAGGAAGAGAAATGAAATTGTCTCTTCTCAATTATAGAGGTAATCTTGATGTTTGCATAGAAAAATCATTATCTATCGAATTAATATGTTTTTTGATATGTATGTTTAATTTATTTATTTTTATTATTAATCACATAATAATTGTTTTATTATATAATTGGACTCTTTTATTCGATTTGGGGGTGCTCTGGTCAACATTCATGCTCTTTCTCCCTTAAAACATTTACAACCCTACACTGGTGCATTTGTCACTTTTTTTCAAGTTACCTACACTGCCTCTACAGAAAGAGAAACAACACTACCTATGCTCAATTACATTTTTAATCTTTATTTTTTCATTGTAAAATAATTTTCCATGGAATTAATTTATTATTTCATAATTATGTATAATTTGTTTTATTATTACTCACATAATAATTGTTTTCTTATATAGGCGGATACTTTTGTTACAATTGGGGCTACTCTGTCCAAATTTCAGGGTCTTGTTCCCTTAAAACCTTTGCACCCATACAATAGTGCATTTATCATGTTATTTTATATTACCTCCACTACATTTTTAGAAAAAAGAAACGATGCAGGCTCTACTCAATTATAGAGGTAATCTTGATGTTTGTATAGTAAAATCATTATCAATATAATTAATTTATTTTTTCATATGTATGTTTAATTTATTTATTTTTAGTATTACTCACATAATAATTGATTTCTTATATAGTTGGATTATTTTGTTCGAGTTTGGTTATTATGTCCATCTTTAATCACTTTATGCACCAAAACTTCCACATACATCTTCTCTGAAAAAACCTTTCACTCTTGTAGTGTTGACTTTTTTCACTTTCTTTTATGTTCCCTCCACTACTGAATCACAGAGGTAATCTTGATATTTCTATAGTAAAATCATTTTCCATAAAAATAATGTATTATATCATATTTATGTTTTATTTATTTATTTTTATAATTACTCATAATAATATTTTTCCTATACAGGTGGATTATTTTTTTTGGAGTTGTGCTGGTTCTTTCAAAACTACTCATGAAACTTTGGAATTTCAACAAATAAATTCAATAGAAATTGTGGTTACTTTGATATTTAGGATGTTTTTTGAATGTATGTAGTAATTTTTATTTATGTAACTATATAAAAAATAGTTGGAAATGTCTATAACATAGTTTTTTTGTATTTGTGTTTTAATTTTAATTTCATTTAAATTATGTATTGGTACTTGTATTTGGTGATATCTTATGTGTTTTTGGTGTTGTAGTGTAATGTTACAGCACACTGCATTGGTGTTGTAGTTTACTATAACATCATACTTGAGTATGTCCCTTTATAATAACATTTAAAATAGATGATAAAATTACATTTATTAGTGTTGATAAAAGTCATTTACCGTCTCTTTTTTTGGTGCTGATAAAGGTTTCCTTTAACAGTGCTAAACTAAAGTGTTGATAAATGAGTCTTTTATCAGCACTTTTGAAAGAGTCGATAAAGGTATTATTTATTAATGCTGATAAATGTCATGGGATTTTAACATCCCTAACATTGTTAGCACTTTTTTAGCACTCCTGGAGGCTATTTATAGAGTTGTTAAAGGATGTTTTTGTAGTATCTCTAGATATGTAACCTCATGTTTGATCAGAGCTAAATGAACATAAACATTATCTATTATTGTTATAAACTATACAACCTTAAAAGTATCTTACATGGTTTTTCTCCAAATTATAGGACCTAAAGATGAAAAAGAAAAACATAGAAATTATTTTCTTGATGAAAACCCATAAAGGGGTTCCTAGAAAGATGTTTAATATCCAATCACTAAGAATTTTCTTTTTTTTTTTGGTTTAGGGGAATCATACAATGTAAAAAATATCAAAAGAGATAAAGACATCACATGATGAAAAATATAAAAGGGTGGTAGATATAAATTCATTTCATGGATTGGTGAGACTATAAATTTCATCTATAAGGTAAAAGGGATAAAAGAATTAATGAAAGAGACATAAAGAATTTTCTGGTTGAAATCCCATAATGGAAGGAGTGAGAAAAAGTTAGTTTCTCACATACTAAGTCCTCCACTTTCGTGGAATAAGAAAATGATTGAAAATTACATGGAAAATGGATAAATATTTTAAGAACCAACACTTATCTATTGAAAAATTCGAGCTTTGATCTCCAGAACCACTAGTCTAGGAAAAAGTTAGAATATTATTTTCCCCTTCACGTGATCTTAAACTCTTCTATGGATACATTTTCATTTATGAAAATTCCACTTTTTCACATTGATCATGCCCTCTATTTCATATGATCATGTACTTAATAAATTTCAAGTTATATACTTTCAACATAAGAATGTTATATATATATATATATGTTGTAATAGTGTATCTTGATCTGTTTTGGAAAAAGTTTGGCCCAATATTAGGCCTAGATGGAACAATAACAATGTATATTTGGGGGATTATTATATTATATCATAGTGTACTTTTTGTGCGATTGATGGAACAATGAATTATTTTCTTTATTAGCACATTTTAGCTAGGGTTTCTATGTGTGAAACTCTAATTACAATTATATATTTCTATTCCTGGTCATAGTGAATTTTCATCTTTTCCATGTTTGTAGGGTTCATTTTTCGAACCGTGTAAATATTTGTGTCTTTCAGTGTTTTTATCATTATTTTTTTTCACTTTTACTATTATATGAATCATTTTTTATATTTTATACTGATATTTTGGAAACCACATTGGGGTTTTAAAATTAGCGTTCTTGAAAAATTCTTAAATATTATTTTTTTCATAAAACTACATGATGAATTTTATGTATAAGTAACCACAAACAAAAATGTCCTAAGTCTAGAATCTACTATTATAATATAAAATCCTTAATTATATCCTATTGATTTACCCTTTAATACAAATTGGTAATTAGTTAATCTAATTCCGAAAAAATAATGATCTTGTTGGTATTGAATTAATTTTGAGTATCCAACCTTCTAATCAGAGGCATGTTTTCATCCTGAGAATAATATCTTATAAACCGATTTGTTATTTCCTCTATGTGTGGTGGCGGTATCTCTATTATAAATGTTTAACATATTCCCACTTATCACCATTTACCATTGTCTTGAACATTCTTATGTTATGATTTAAATATTCCATAACCTAGATAGTCAATTGAAATCAAATACACTCAATTTTAAACATTCGTGCATCGTATCCATTTAAAAAAATATTATTTCATCCCAATTTTTAACCCTTGATATTTGGGTATGCATTTTCAATGAAGAAAAAAAGTCAAGAGTTAGGGTACTTCTCTTGTAATCCTAAATTCAATGAGATATGAAACCTCTCTCGAATGCCAAAATTCCTTAAGTTGTGATACAACTGTTGGAAATAACAACACCTTGAGGTGAGATTCTACTCTTGGAATATTCTCATTGCACACATAGTCCTTGTAATTGCCATTAAAACACATGGAGTATGGTTCATTCTAAAATCCCGTAATAATCATAGCATAGTTTATTCTATGTGACCTATTTTTCTTACATAAGAGCCAAATATACATAAGTGTACCAAGTATATGGTTTTACTAGTTCACATTGGGACTTATTTAATAACCCTAAAAAGCATTAGATAATTACACTTTATAATATGCACAATCCTAATGTACACAAGGAACCCCTATTAATAACTATGATTGTATTGATTCCTATTTAGATAGGATGTGTAGTGATATCTAAACTACATGTCCTCGAACTAGCCATAATTCCTCATTTTCATTTTATCCTTATAGTTGATACCATAACCAGTATATTTATGTTTTCATTCTTCTCTCCCTCACCAATTTATTTATCCATTCCATTTTATTTTCATATTCATATTAGTATGATATGTATGGGGAATATCATCTATGTACTATGTGTCAATTGATTCCTATTATTTCAAGATGTGTAGTGATGTCTAGATCACCTATATTATATATAGGTGAAAACCTTGCTTTCATTCCCTTACACTAACAACATAGTATTTGGGACTACCAATTCATTCTGGGTTTTTTTCTATTTCCCTACATTTTGATATCTACGTCCTTGAGTAGATAATTCCTCTTTTTTAAAAGACAAGGCCTGGCCTAATTATTCCTCTTGGCATAGATAAATCCTTGAGTCTATTACTCTTGGTGAATATGAAATCCTTATGTCAATTAACTATTCTAATGACACTATAAAAAATTGAGTTCAGATTTTCAACTTGGTGCAAAAAAAAAAGATATATGTTGAGATCCTCCTCTAGTAAATACAAAATCCTTGAGTTACAATTCTCTTCAAGGGAATTGAAAATCCTTGAGTTAAGATCTGCCTCCTAGGGTATATCCTTTAATAAACTTACTCAAAAATAAATAAAAAATCTCACTTTATTTCATTATAATTAGTTTTTTTTGTTTTGAATGAATCCAATTCTAGGTAGGGGTTACATGTTGGAGATTAAATATATGGCATGCACCTTTTCCTAATGAACATAATATGATCCACAATTGGATGAAATTAGTAGAGTTGAAGAGGAAGGGTTATCACACTCAATAAAGAAGACACAAATGGGTCCTCTGTGTGCCACATGATTTATCACATACCAAGGCATGTTTTTTCTTATAAAAGTTCTCAATCTTGTGATGTGATAGTGAGAACCTTCCCCTAGGAGTAGACAATGTATTTCATCTATTTATAATAAAAGTTTTCAATAGAAAAAAACTATGTTTCTGAAGGTATTTTTAACAATTTTTGGCCATATAGAAAACAATTAATGAGTAAGACCAGTAACAATAGGTGTAATTGATTTCACAATATTAAATTTGATATGTTGTGGTGCCAAAATAGATAACCAAATCAAAAGAAATAGTCATTAAAATATGGAGTTTTGTGATGAATTTTTATAGATCCCATGCCCATGATTGGTATCATGTGCCCATGAAAATGAACTCTGACTTCCTTGCTTATCCACACACACATAAAAACTCACACATATATACCCACACCTGGACTATTAATTAATTTAGAGATATTTATTTCTCATGGTTGGGAACCCAAGTCAGTGTTTTCCTATAAAAGGATCCCTTTACCTCCCATTTTAACATGAAAAACAAACAGAAAAAATTGAAAACCAAGGGACCTGAGCATCAAAATGGTTGAAAAAACACCCCTTTATGTGATATTTGAATATATAACTAAGGATAATGGATAGAAAATTATATTCCGAGGACATAGCTTTTTAATCCACAGGCTGGGTGTAAAACCATTGGTGCATCAAATCACTTGGGATCATGATCACTTGAGCAGTAAACACCCTATGTGATGACCACTTTGGAACTAGAAAACCTATCCTAATGATCCCTTGGGATACAAATACCCTGGTCACTTACTCCTAGGTCCCTAGAAAACTTGGTTTCCCTATCACCTAGGTGTCAAATTCCTTGGTCGTTATCCACTTGGGCACCAATCCACCTGTGTGTCTGATTACCTGGGCACTAACCACACAAGGTGAAAACCATATGAGTTTTATACCACATGGTAACCATATTATATGTGTTTCTATTACAATAGTAATTGACATCATTAGTTTTGATAACATTGGGTACTGACCACTTTGGGATCCCACTACCTGGGCATCTACCACTTCACCCAAGCCACTTACCAGATCACCATTTCACCAGGATACCCACCTAATAATGACATTCACCAAGACATATTACTTGGGATCCGAATTTACCCAAGACTCCTACATGGGCACCCAGTTCACCCGGATCAACTGCCTAAGAACACCAACCTTCCATGTATGTCCATAATATAGGGGCTCAACACCTACTCCTTCATTCAAGATTAGTGATATCTTGTAGTCTCTATAATTTGGTCTTACCACTACACTTCCATCACTAACAACCATAAAAACCAAATAGTAACACCATGAACCTCTAAGGTTGGTTCAAACATGATTTTGGCTGTAATACCTACAAACCCAACCTTTCTCCCGAAAATTATCTTAGGTAAAGTTTCTTCTCTAGGTTTCCTCAAAAAATTTAAGTAGTTAATCATCTTGATTTTTTAATATTACTTGAGTTTAGATTAACATATTCTTATCCACATATACCTTGAATTGAGATTCATCTCTTGGCTTCCAAAAAATTTTCATGTCAATTCCTATTAGTTTTCAAAAATTCATTGAGTCCAAAATTCTCATCTTTGTGACTGTAAATACTCACACCTAATAGGTATGTTAGGTTAATCCAAAACAAATGATGATTCTTACATAAGTACACCACCAAACCATTAATTTGTATATTTCATATTATAATCCACTCTACATGACTTTAAACTATTGGGAATTGAAATTTTTGTTTAACTAGAAAAGGAACCACTATGGTACTTATTATATTGTCCTTAAAAGGCATGACATGCCACATTAAATAGCACTGAGATAAATTGGTTCGGATTCCCACCATAGGGATACATATGAAGCCCCTAACATGTGATTTATCCCAACTCCACAACATCTCCCACCTCCTTTTGTAGGAGTCCAACACCTTCCTGAATGGAGATAAATTTCAGAGTTCGCACTTATATGGATTTATACTATATTGTAACTAAATACTTGGATCAAATGAGATACAATATAATTCTATTGTGAAATTTACTCTTAAATTCATGCGGTGATTTAATCATTTTCACAAAATGTGTTGGAATCGCCCTGAAATTTGATTTAGAGTACACCCACATTTGGAAATTAGTTGAGACATGTGGTAAATAAAATGAACAAAATATATTCATGGGGAATGAAATCCAATAAAAAGAAAAATCATTTTGTCATAATGCTTCATGTAGTTTCTATTTGTCTATTCCTATAATGTTTAGTTTCATTATGAATATATGTTAGCTACAGTGGATTTATTCTTACATGAAATTCTGTTCACTTTACTTATGATTTTTTGTTTTATTTATTCTAATGTGGGGGAATGTTATAATATTTTGTGGGGAAGGAACATAATCTGATGGGGTGTTTTTTTTTCATTTGATGCAATATTTGTGTTTGGTGGATTTATTATTACATAGTGTTTGGCTTCCATGTGTCGTGATTTTACGAATATTATTTTTCTATTAATGATACTACTATTATTGTACATATTTAACCTCTAGTATGCATTTCATTTGTAGTAGACTTATGGGAAGTCATGAGATCTCAAGATCAAGTCTTCACGGCTTACAATAAGGGTGTATTGTCTGTTTCATTTTTAGCCTTTTAATTTCAACTCCCCAAATATTTATAATTATTATTATATATGTTATATATATTAATATTAGAATTAATATTATTTATATTTATTAATAAATAATTAACAATAATAATTTATAAATCTGAATTAATATTTTGGTTCACTAAGTACCCAAACCCAAGAAAAATTTTAAAGAATAAAACTATATTTGATATTAAAAAAATTCCAAATTAATCGAGTTATGTTCATATTGATACCAATTTAATCATAAATAATTTTAATCTCTAATAAAATCATTATTTTTCATTAATAATTTATAAATAAATATAATTTATATTCTAAGAATAATAATGATTCCACTTCCCATGAATTATACCAACACCTTCACACACAAAAAATTAACTTTTGTTTAACTTATAAAATAATATGAATTTCATTAAAAAAATAAAACATATTTTTTAAATCATATTAATGTAAATAATGTTAATATCTGTTATAAATAAAATAAATTTGGTTCAACTATAGTGTAGGATAAATTTCATATAATAAATAAATAAAAATAAAATTGAAAGAGTGAAAAATGACATTATTTCATAATTTATACATCAATTTTCCACTGTTTTATTAAAATAAAAAATATCATGATGAGTAGATAAATTTGGTATGAATAGTTAAGAATGTTTTGATTTTATATTTTTAACAATATTTTATTATACATAAAATTTATACATCCTACAAAGTAAATGGGACTTAAATTTGAAGTTATAAATATCTCACTTGTGAGCTTTTGATATAGATCACCTCTAATTATGGTTAAAATGATTCTTTAAGTCAATGTTTTGTAAGTCACATCATCATGGACAAAGACTCGCCATTTTTTACCATAATGTTATGTTTGTGACTCTAATACCAAAAATATCACTAGTTTCACATCATTAAAATTGATTAGGAAAACATTTATATCACTCAAGGTTAGTGTAAATTTTGGGGTTCAAGCATTATACATGTGAGAAGTGGTATTGAACCATTAGAAAAATGTAATAAATCGATTAGGTTCATTCCAACACACGAATTTCCCTATCCTGGTTTCAAATAGTCAAAGAGTACAACTAACCATCAAAAAATGCTGCTAAAAGTATATGAATAGGTTTAAAATGTTAATTTATCATGAACATGCATCATAAATCATGAAGGTACGGAATGTAAAAAACTATATACAATTAAGAGAAACCAAACCAAAAAAATCATGCATAAGTTTGAAAATATAAGTAGAAAATCATTTTTTGGTGATCAATAAAAGTCGATGCCAAATCCTTTTTGGAATAATGGGACACCACTTTTGATGATTATTGTGCCTTCGTGGTAAGATGGGTAAAAAATAATATACTTTTGACCACCAAAAGTGGTCCCCAACTTTTGCAACTACAACAAGACTGCGATAAAATTTTATTTAATTTAAAAAAATATCATTGGGGTCACTAGAGGAAATAATAAGTACATATTTTTTATTTTAAAAAAATATTAGTTAAATTTACATTCAAACTCATTTTAAAAAAATATAAAACATTCATCCATAATCACGTATAGAAAAATGATACATTTAATTTCAAAAAATCATTACATGTACCTATAATAAGTAATCCAACAAATAAAATATCCACCTAAAATAAATTACATACCAAAAATTCTAACACCCAAGTTTTTTTAATATTTTCTTTTCCCAAATTGTCATCATAATGAACTAATACCATCGATCCCTAGACATCTATACGACTTTCTAACCACCAATGTTATAAATTTTTCTCTGTTATAAAAAATCTTACACCCTTCATTTTAAGGTTCCATGTATTTTATAATTAGGTATAATGGTTTTTTTTATTGTAATGTGATCCCATTTGATCATGTGAATGTCTAAAGGAATGTTTTCTCATAATGTATGCATTCCATATTGAGTGAATGAAATAATTTTCAATGTATCTTGTGATTTTTATAGATGTGTTGTCATATATAAATATAAAATATGAAAATAACATATAATATTAACAAATTATCAATCATATTTGAAGTGGTATATGTGAGAAAATATCATTTATGTTTGGATTAATGGTTTGAGTACCATTGTTGGATATATCCTAGAACTTATAGAGTTAGTGATTATAGAAATATATATTTTAATTGGATAGAGATGGTGGTTTGGCATTATAAAAGTTTTGGACGTTCTGGATAATATATAAAGAAAATTGAAAATCAATATAAGAATCTAGAAGGTCAAGGATATATAAGAGTAACTAGTAAGATTGAAATAATGTGTAACATTAACAAGATGTGTAAGATTAATCTAGAGTGGTGAATTTGGAGGTTCCCACGTTCACCAAGAGGTGGATTTAAGTCAGTGGCTACATTTTACTACGTTAATTGATTCCCATGAAGATTGGGTCAAGTGGGAATTCTCTCTATGATAACCAGAAGGTGGTGGAAACTAAATAACTAAATAGTTGGTATGGATTTTTCCTATAAACCTATAGGAACTAGCCATTTTTCATATAAATATTTTTTTAGAAATATTTGGTTTCTCTTAACAAATATTTGTAGCATCCCCCTGTTGAGTGGGACTAAGTCTGAACAACATAAATCCCTATTTATTTGATTTTTTATTCTATCATTCTCTAAAAAATATGTAATTTTATTTTAAAGATTTGACCTATTTTAAATAATATTTTTAGAGCTAGTTTCTTTGTTATCATAGGATTCTGTGGCCCGGGGAGTCTCGATTTTGATATCATAAAAATATTAATATATTATATCATTGAACACATGTTTTTTTTGAAATAATAGTATAAATACAAAATGGAGTCTTATATAAAAAATCTAATATATAAATTAAATATAGAATGTAGGTTTTACTCTAGGAATGACATAATCTTAGTGTACATTTGTTGTTCGGATTCAGTGTCTTCATGGATGTCATAAAAATTAAATAAATTATTAAATCTATTTATTTATTATTAAATCCTAAAACTAAAACATCATATACATAAACACAATTATGGAAAACCCACATGATTATCCATATAACCCAAGGGCTTGAGAGAGGTCCATTGGAGGAGGATTCTATGATGATGAAGGATATTTCGTGGTCTGAAAATCGATGTGCCAATGGTGCCAACAACAAAAATTTTAAACTATTCTTCAACAGTAATCAATCCAAACCAATGGAAGGTTGTTTTCATCATTATATTAATCCCCATTTAATTTTCCCATGATGAGGGCGAATCAAATCCAATAATATATTGGATCATGTTCGAACATGATTTTTAGTTGTTGATTTAGCTTCTTATGGTTGGTAACTGAGGATATTCATCTATTGATTGTTTATTGGTTATTCATTTATCATTATAATGATAATTAATTGAGGAAAACCCAAAAAATGGTCGAGGTTCATTCCTCTTATTGTGATTTTTTCTTTTCCTCTGCCATTAATCAGGCGTTCATCATCAGTATTCTATTTGGAAAATGGTTTGAAAAAATCATGGTGGATGATCATTATACAATACTTATTTGGAAAAAAGTATCATTACTGACAGCTTAGTATTGGTATCTACGAGACAATCTAGATATAGTGATGAACATGGGTGATCTAGTTGTGGCATCGAATATATTTGATTGAGGTCTGAATCAGAGATTCATGGTTCCTGGTTTGGTGCAGCAACGAAAGCCTTGTGTGAAGGGGAATTATTCTCAAGAGATTTGGATGGTCATAATATATCTACAAATGAAAATAAGGATTTTTCAACCCAAAACAATAATTTATAGGAAATATTTTTTATTAGATTGAAGGAGGATGAAAAATTATAGGAATTGTGTGGTAAAACAATAGTTTATAGAAGTCATGGAATACTAGGCATGTAGTTCAAAAAACACACACCATGTGGGACCCTGGATGTGGCACGTAGGGTTTCAGAGAAGATAAATATCACACACTATGTGGTACATAACATATTCTATGTAACTTGATGTTGGAGGATCTACGTGTACCCTAAGGTTACATGGCCACAAACATGACCAAGCACACAAGAAAAAACAAATTACACAAGCATGATCATGTACTGGGATATAGTCAGGGTACTAAAAGTCAACCATAGTACATGGTAATGATTCCTGATCTTGGGAAATGATACAGACATGTTTGTGTTTGTTGGAATACGAAGCCTACTCCCAAAACGCACCATGATATTTTTTAGGGCATTTGGGGCCCCTTATCTATTCAATGTTGACATGTTTTAGATAGGTTTTTTCCCTTGATCCATCCTTGTGAGCTATAGTGAATAATTATGTCCTAACCATATGATTGTGATCCCCTCTATGGGATTATTCTCAAATATATTTCAGAAATCCCTTCATGTGACGTGGGGTATGATCCCCAATCATTTATTCTTATTCCCTGGATGGGGTTTGATGAATCATTATGACCAAAATAGATGTGTATATGATCCCCTAATTATAATGTTATTCCAGGTAGGGATTAGTATACTCTAGAGGCCCAAGGTAAGGTCCCCAATATTTGAATCATGATATTTTGAGTTCTGGAAATTACATGTTTAGTATTCCTCTATGAACATGACCTCTTGGATGAGCTTCATCAGTGGTAGTATAGCTTGTAGATTGAGTTATTCCATATCAGCATTACCTTTATGCTTCAAGTAGAATGATATGGCTGGTAGTGTAGATGAGACCACTTTGAGAATTGGTTTCTATCATGATTATATCAAAGTTTTATTATTATTTTTTCTTATATTCTGATTGAAATATCTTTGTGGTGATGATATAAGAACTGTTTTTATTCTTTATATGTGATAATTTCAGGATGTCCCACTTGGTATTGATATAATCATCCATGGATGGGATTTTTCATTGCTTGTAATGTCTGATGTAGATAAAATATCGTTCAACAGAGTCCTAAGGGAACCAAGAGTGGGAGGAGAATACATAGTTGAGCTAGTCGGACTGTGGTTCATGCTAGGTGTTGCTTTTGATAGCATCCTCCTTTTTAACAATGTTGGACACTTTTTTTAGTTTTTTGGTTGGTATGTATTTGGACCTTTTTTCTTTCTAGAACATTTTTTGTATAGTGATTGTTGGATATAGATATATTCATATATTTTGGTATCATTTTTAGTTTACCATTCAGTATTATGTGCATATTTGGTGATGTTTCTGTTCATATAGTGATTGTAGTCTATGGTCTCCCATGTGTGATATATCTCTACATGGTGCTAGTATGTGATGAACCAAACTATTATAAATAAAATTCTTTTGTAATTTTTATTAAATTTATTATTATTTATTAAAGTTATTTAAAACACATGTACTTATTTTTTGTTATTATTATCCCACCAAATCTCTCTTTTTTCAATTTTTTCATTTAAAAAACCAATTTTTTGGATGAATGAAAACCTCACAAAAACTAATATCAAATTCACACATCCCCCACATTAAAAACATTAAATGACCATACCTAATCCCAAAACAACATCGAAATTTTAAAGTCCAAATTCAATGATTTGAAAACAAAAAAAACATTGGCAAAGCATGGCCGCCCCCCAAGAAACCCACCAATGCGGACACTGCCATCATTATAATGCAGACCTATGCATCATCACATCACCAACCATCATCGCACCACCATCACCTCCACCGTGTAGTCCCATATCCTCATCATCTCTTCACTAATTACCTCTTCTCCAACATCCACCATCTCACAAAACACCATCACCATTGTCTCACATGACCTTCCTCATCATGACCATTGTAAATCCCAATCCACCATCACTGTCTAATTATTATCATTGGATCTAAAAGACTATTATGTATCATTACTATTGATTATATATATTTTGAAAAGTTATTACCTAATTAAAATTAATAAATGGTTTAACAAATACAATTGTCACAAACAAAGGAAGTGACGGCCTCAACCAGTAAAATCAAACCATATGAAGCCCATTTATCAGAGCTTCCAATGGATATTTCATTTCTCATATTTTCCCCTGATGAATCCCAATATAAGATCCAATAACTCTAATATGAGAAATACCATTTATAGGAGAAGTTCAAGCTCATTGAGATCATGTCCCAAATCATGTTTACCAAAGTACCCAATGACTGTCCCAGCATTGCGCACCTTACCCTTAGAAATTTTTATGGTGTATCAATGGGATATGTAAAAACACCATAGAAATATGAGTATATATATTATATTATAAATAATAATGATTATTTTTCCATCCAATTACTGTGACATTATAAATATCATTATATTGACTCTATAAAACGAAAATAGAATTTTTGGTTAATATTCAACTTCAATTTAAAAATATATTTTCATGAATTAAAATATCTTGGAAGTAAAGAATATTGTAATAAAATATTATTATGAAATAATTATTAAGGAATATAAATTATCAGATAGTATTTATGAAGTTGAATGTAATTTTTATAAGTTTTCAGAAAAACAATTATTGTAAAAAAACCTGTCATTTTCAATAAACGAAAATTTTTATTTTGAAAATGAAAATTCACATATTTAAAAAATTAATTATTTAAAATGAACATTATTTTTTGAATCAGGATTTCGAAATTATCCAATGGTGAATCTTTCATATTTTTTTGGAAAAAAATTAAATACCATATAAATATACTTTGTGTTTTATGAAATCACAATGACTCAAAAGTGATTTTATAATTAATATAAATACAATACATGAAAAAATATAAGTTTTCCCTTTAAAATAGTGTGATTTTAAGTTTATTTTATTTATTTTGTAATGAAATTATGAAACCTCCAAGACTTATTATATATTTTATGATTTTAAAACCATTTCATTTAGAGTGTGACTCACCTCCACATAACCAAGGGTAATATTTTAATAGGTTAATCACATAGACCTGTAAAATAATAAAAACCAATCCCATTATTTAGAAACAATGGGAAAAATCATGGGATGGTTTTTGGGTCTAGAAATTTTATTATGTAGAATCCAAAAACAAAATAATAAAGAAACATCCATCTTTCCCTATATAAACCCACCCAAGCTCCCATTTCTGTTCACTCACACTCTGTGGATCACTCCTTACTCTTCACCAACTCCCTAGATTCCCCCAAGGTGCCACCAATATTTCATGAAGCCCCTCCCAGGACTTTTAAGTCAAACACTAATGTAAGGGATCCTCACATTCCACTACTCCTTTAAATTCAAGCACAATATTTGATATTAATGTTCTTAATTTCAATTTGTAATAATTTCATTCAGTTATAATAATTCTCTTACTATCCAATTTATTTTATATAAAGGATATATCATTTACCCTCTCTCATTTTTACCGTTACCTAAGCTATTACTATGCTGACATTATGTTAGGGATCTTCCACTATCCCTTTTTATCGACAAATATTTTTATGTAATATCTTTTAAATTTCATTTTATTATGATGGGATATGATATTGAATATTACCCTTATTTTATATTTTTTATATTGATAATTATATTTTCCTTTCACTCTCATTATGTATCCCATTATCATTTATGTACACCTATTACCATGTTGAATTTTCACAATGTTTCTTTTCTCCATTAAGGTTTCTTCATTACCTTATTAATTATATTTTCAAATTTAAAATGTCGGGATATACTTTTACATGTACCTATTAATTCCAATTTTATTTCCAAATAATGGTTGACCCATTTCTCTCTCATCAACAATTTTTAGGAATTTTTAAGTATCATCGTTATGCTACCGAAATTTCACAATGATTTTCCGTACCAAAACAATTATGTAGTGAATACCATACCCGTTTTTATATCAAAAGTATTCACCTTTATGCAAATATACATATTTATTGGGGGATTACATGTATGTAATCAATATTCTGTAATCATGGAATAAACTATGATGATGAATGAGTCCATTTATTATGATATATGTGGCCCACCTAAGCATAAGAATGAAATGATTGTGATGGGTGTGACCAGATAGATCTTCAATGCACTGGGAAATGTTTAGTATCATGATACATCATGTTGGGACTTGGGTGTACCTAATTAATTTATGGGACTTTTCCCTCCATGAATTCTAGGCAGTTTTTCCTTGAACTAGGTCCAGTATTATGTGTTTTAAGTTGTTCCCACATTTCTCATGTTTGGATTATAATTCTATATAATGAATTATTATCCATGTTCATTTTTTCCATCATTCATATGCCTATTTTATAACATGTATCACTTATTAGATTTTTATTCCCATACTAGGATTTATAGATAACTCCTTTTTTATGTATGTCCCAAGGTTATCTAATGAAGTATTCTATTCAATGTATTATTTTTATAATGTTGAAGATGTTTTCAAAAAAGCATGTTAAATATGTTTTAAATATTGTTATTATATCCCATTTTGAAGATGTTATGTTATGTACCTAATTTCGAAAAAGACTAAACGTATCTTACTTTTGGGTTTTATTTAGTGTAATTTTATGTAATAAATAAACTATTAATGTGTAAAAAAGATTAGGGCTGTTATAGTTGGTATCAGAAGAAAAGAATAGTTATTTTTGGGATCGGGATTAGAGAACTCTAGATAAAGAATTATGGATAAGTATAAGAATAAGAAAACATCCCTAAATTATTATAAGTATAGAGTTAGTGTTTTATCACGAAAATAAATCTCTTTTTGGATACTACAAGTGGATGTGGTTCTGTAATAGATGTACCTAAGAGTAATAACTTGGACAAGGTGTTCTAGGCCAAATTCAAGGTAACCTGGTATATGAAAATAGGTCTCACTGTGCACCTAGTATGAGTCTCGTTGGGGATATTATTTGGTAAATTTATAAGGTTAACAAAACCCATTGTTTAAGGGAAAAAATTACCATAATAATGTATGTTAGAAAATATATCTTGGATAACGTAGATTGAATCATAGAAAATAATAAGTTAAGGAGGTAAATTTAATTTAGATGTTATTCCTTTAATGTTAGTGGATTGCCATTTATGTGTTTAATTTTTTAAAATAATAATCCCTAATTTTTCTTTTATTCTATCCTATGGTCTGAAATAGGGGAACTCAATTAAAGAATCATTGAGATGGGAAATTTGATGACAACCCTAATGAGATACCCAATCCGACAGGAGAAGGAATCAAAATATTTTTCATGATACTCTATCTGTTGACTAGGTACTGAATAGAAACCTAAATCAAGTGGAACTTCCAAAACCCCATAAGAGAAAATAATACACTATTGATAGATTCACATGACAAAGTAATCCTACATTCAATGGATCATTTGATCCCTTAATCACATAAAAATGGATCAAATCCATTTATAGGACATTCTCCATCATTAAATGTTTAGAGAAAGAGAAGGTTATATTGGATTCTTATCATATGGAGGGAGTAGGTGATTAGTGTTGTACATTGATCAAGAATATTAACCCTGAGGAGGATATCAAATCCATTGATTTAATGGTATTCTGGAAAATGTTTTTTGATAAATAATTTCCACACACTCTCTATCTTAAAATGGATATGGATTTTCAGGCCCACAAGAAAAAAATGAAAAATCTGTCAAGGTGTATGAGGAAAACATCACAACACTAGAGTGATGAACCTACTTATTTTTCATTACCCCTAAATTCAAGGTTGACCGATTATTTGATGGGAAAAAAACTAGCCTATGAAAAGTTGAGATGGTCTATGACTTTGATAGCTATGAGGAAATTTTATGATGTACAATTAAAGTCGAAATAAATATCAAATAATACCCAAGTTATTATGTGGATAATAAGTAGAATGTTGTGTTTAATTCTAAAGGTATGATAGAGAAATATAATGGTTCTCATAAATTTCAGTATCTCACATGTCAAAGGTGTGGAAAAAAGCACCCCCAAAATTGGATAATGGGGTTGAAGAAATGATTTATGTATGGGGAGTAAGGGAACCTAACTAAATTTTTCTAAATGGAGGAACCCACTAATTTGATGGTGGAAAGGAATTGTCCAGTCAACCGTCATTTCATTGTTCATTTCTACAACTTCAAGGAACAAGTGAACTTTTCAAACTAATTCCCTATGCCAAGGGTTTTTGGAGGTAACAAACTACTACCAAGGTAAAAATAGAAATATTTTACAATCACTTTACTAAAGTGAATATTCAAAATGAAGTAGTGATATTTACTCTAGTTAGTCATTCATGAATAGAGAACGTACTTTTTGATTATGATTCTATGCATTCATTCATGTCACAAAAGTTTAGTAGAACTATTAAAACTCAACCACAAATCATGGAAGTATATATGTTTGTAAAAATGGAAAATTGGGAAATTATTTCATCCCATGTGCATAAAACATAAGTATTTTACACTTATTTCGGTGTAATTTTATGAAATTCTAGGAATGGATTTTATTTACCTATATAGAACCACAATAAATTTCCATCAGACAGAAATCACTCTTCATATAGTGAATCAGCCCCGATTCTATACAAGTGCATCGAGGAGGATGAATCTTATTTAACACCATCATCTCAGGAATTGATATTATTACCCTATGATCAATCGTATGTATCTCAAATGAATGGGTATAATGAAAGGGTCATCCTAAAATACATTCCTATTATGATGGAATACTGTGGTGTTTTTGCCAATGAATGTTTTGGTGTTTTGCCTAGTAGGGATATTGAATTCTCAATCGAGCTTATACCTGGGGCATTTCCAATAACCAAGAATCTATATAGAATGGATATTGTGAAATATGAGGAGATAAATAAACAACTAAAAAATATTTTTTATAAAGGTTTTATATGCCCATGTGCTTCCCCATGGGGTGCATCAGTCCTCTTTATCATGAAGAAGGATATGTCAATGCACTGATGCTTTGATTATCATGAGCTCAACAAAATCACGATAAATAAAACGTATCACATTCTTTAGATTAATGAGTTTATTGACCAATTATGTAGAGAATAATAATTATCCAAGGTGGATCTTTGGTCTGGTTATTATCATGTAAGGGTGAAGAAGGAAGATATCCCCAAGACCGTTTTCATATAAGTAATGGGAACAATGAGTTCATAGTGATGCCATTCATACTCTTTAATTCTCTATCAATAATCATGGATTTTATTAATATATTATTTAGATATTACCTTGAAAAATTTATGGTAGTCTTTATAGATGATATCCTAATATACTCTAAAAGTAAGGAGGAACATGAGGGATATTTGAACATTTTTATAAAAACCTTACAAAAGGATAATCCTTATTCCAAGTATAGAATGTGTGAGTTCTGGATGAAAGAAGTCTCATTATTGGGGAATAACATTATAATAAATGGGATATATATGGAACCTTCAGAGACAAAAGAAATTAGAGAATGGTCAAGGACAACATCTGTGATAGATATCCATAGTTTCCTTGGATTGGCTGGGATTTGTAGTTGGTTTGTGAGAAATTTATCATTATTGTAAAACCCTTTAACCAATATCACTTGAAAGGGAGTAATGTTTTCTTCTAATGATGAATGTGAATAAATATTCAAAGAGATAAAAAGGAGGTGTACCACAGACCATGTTCTAACACTACCCACAAATGGAGAACTTTTATTAGTATTAAGTGATGATTTGAAGAAGGTGTTGGGTTGTTTTTTAGTATATAATGGAAAATTCATAGCTTATTCCTCAAGGAAGTAAAATATTCATTAGAAAAACTATCCCACACATGTTCTGTAGATGTAAGTTGTGATATTTTCAATGAAAATCTTGCAACATTATCTCTATGTCGATAAGTGTGAGATATATATTGATCCCTAGATCCTCAAATATATATTTACACAAAAAGAGATTTATATGCGCTAATGAATATGGTTTGAGATTATAAAAGACTATGACTACTCAATTCACTACCATCGTGGTATAATGAAGAATGTTTAGGATTCTCTATGTTGAAAGGATCGATCAATTTTTTGTTGATGAGAATTAAGAAGGACTTAATCTTCATATAATTGAAGAGTATGGACATGGGAATCATAAAGGAAGGAAAATAATCAATCTTTTCACAAATTATTTCTCAATTATCTCTTCTCGAAAGGTATAAGGATCCTCAAAAGGTTGACGTGAGAATTCAGAAGAAAGTGAAAACTATAAGAAAATTCAAGTACTTAGAGTTCAATGTTAATGTAGAAGGAATTGTGAAATTTGGGTTAAAAATAAATGTTCCATCCAATCCTAATTTAAATAATGTTCTATTGGTTTATATACATAGTTTGAATTTATCCATTCTCCAAAGAAACACAAAGATGTATTGATATATCTAAGATCACTGTTGTGTAGGACAACATGAAGAAGGAGATCGCTGAATATACAACAGTGTGCTTTGTGTGCCAGCAAGTGAAGGTTGAATGGAATAATTATAAGGGGATAATGCAACCATTACCCATACCAACATGAAAATTGGAAAACATCACCATGTAATTTTTCGCCGAACATTCAAAGACATCCAAAGGAAAGAATGCTATCTGGGTTATTGGGGATCTTCTTATAAAGCCTGCACACATCATTTCCCGTCCAAACGATTTCTCACTAGATCAAATTTCACAGACATAAAGCATAAATTTTTTTTGGATTAATGGAGTACCGCTATCAATTAAGTCCGATTAAGATCCAATATTCCCCACTGGGTTTTGGAAAAGTCTCTAGCATGCTCTAAATACTGAGATAAAATTGAGTATGAATTATTACCCTCAAACCGATGTCCAATCTGAGTAGACTATCCAAACACATGAGGAAATGTTGATAAAATTCACAATTGACTTACATGGAGTTTGGGAAAAACATTTTTCTCTTATCGAGTTCTCTTACAACAACAATTTCTTCATGAGCATCCAAATGGATCCCAATGAAGCCATTATGGGAAAAGGTACAGAATACATGCATGTTTAGAATATGTTGAGGAAAACAAACTAATAGTTCCAAATATGGTTGTGTAAATGGTTAAGAAAGTTAAAACAATTCAAAATCACATCAAAGATGCACAGAGTCGATAAGAATAGTCATCCTGACAATCATCGATGAGACCTCTAGTTCTATGTTCGAGACATGGTATTCCTCTACATATCTCCATGAAAGAAAGATATAATATTTTAGAAAAAGGTAAATCATAGTCTAGGGTACGTCATCCCTTTTGATATCCCTGATCATATCATAGAGGTGGCCTATTTACTAGAACTACCACTAAACCAATCTCAAGTACATGATGTAATCCATGTATCCCTATTAATGAAATTCATACCAGGCCAATAACATGTACTCAGTACAGAGGTGATACTATTAGATAATGACCATTCTTATGAAGTGTATTCGGTGATAATCTTATATCATAGAGAAAAAGTTATATGAAAAAGACAACGATACTTGTCAAAGTGCTATGGAGAAACCAAAAGTTTAAAGAATAAATAAGGGAATGAGAGGAAGTGATGAAGTAGAGTCACCCTCATCTATTTTATTTCAGGAAAATAAAAAGTCAACTGTGAAATTTTATGAGGGGAATATTTGAATGACCTGAAATATTATAAATAAAATCCCCCTTGAATTTTTATTAAATGTGTTGTTATATAAAATAGTTATTTGAAATACATTCACTTATCTTTTATTTTTATTCCCATTAGATTTGAAATACTGTTATGTTTCATTTTCATTGAAAATATATCCATTCAATAGTGATCACATGATTATTATAAATATAGGAGTTTCACAAATCAATATTTCACAGACAAATGAAGTGATGGCCTAAACCAATATGAGTGTACCCTATAAAGCCCATTTATCAAAGCATCTGGGGGGATAGAATTTATGGTATTTTTTCATGACCAATCCCATGTTGAGATCAAATAACTTATGCATGAGTGAAACCATTTTTGGGAGAGTTTCAAGCTCAACGAGATCACATCCCAAACCATGTTCACCGAACTACCCCATGAAAGTCCCACCATTGCGCAAATTACCCTTAGGGAGTTTTCTTGTGTATTAAAGAGATGTGTAAAAAACCCTAGAAATATGAGTATTATTTTTTTTATAGAATAATTAATATACTTCAATCCTATTATTTTTACATTATAAATGATTTTATTTTGATTCCATAAAACACAAATATTATTTTTTGTCAATATTAAAAATCAAATAAGAAATCTATTTTGATGAAATTTTGGATCTTTTAAATAAAACGTATTTTGACAAAATATTATTTTTAAATATATTTTTTTAAATATGAATTATCATATAATTGTTATGAAGTTTAAGGTAATTTCAAAAAGGGTTCAAAAAAAATTATTGTCAAAAAAAACCAATCATTTTCAATAAATGTCGATTTTTATTTTAAAATTGGAAATTAAAATATTTAGAAAATTATTTAAATAAAATTAATATTTTTTTGGGAATAAAGATGTAAAAATTATTCAATGGTTAATTTTTCATTATTTTTGGTGACAGTTGAATTTTCAGGAAAAAAATTAAATGTCATATAAATATACTTTGTGATTTATAACATCACAATTACCCAAAAGTGTTGTAATTAGTAATATAAATAGGATCCAAGATCAAATATATGTTTTCCCTTTACAATAATATTATATTAAGTTTATTTGATTTATTTTTTTAAATCCATGACGAATCCTCCAAGACTTATAATATATTTTACGATTTTAAAATAATTTATTTAAGAGTATGACTCACCCGCATGACACCAAGGCTAATATTTTAATAAGATATAACCATTTTATTAAAAAATAATAAACAACTCCCATTTCTAAAAAAATCATGGTAAAAAATAATGGGATGGTTTTTTGATTTGGATATTTTATTATTTAGAATCCAAAATGAAATTAATAAAGAAATATCCCTATTTTCTTTTATAAACCCACCCAAGATTCCATTTATCATTATAAAAACTCATTCTATCACATAAATATTCTTAAATAAACTTCTTAGAGTATTTTAAAGGTTCGAAAATTCTTTCCAAAATCACCTCCCATGCCTTTGGTGTCACACACTCAAGTAAGGGATCCTAACCTTCATCTCCTCCTATCAATTCCAGCACATTATTTGAAATTATTCTTCTTAATTTCATTTTTTATATCTTAATTAAGTTTTAATCATTAACTTACTATAAAATATTTTTTATATGAATTATATATAATTTAAACTCTCTCATTTTTACCCTTACCTAAGTCTTTACTATGCTGAAATCTCTTAAGGGATCTTTCACTCCCCTATTTTATCAAGCACTCCTTTTATGATATGTTTTTAACTTTTCATTTTATTATGATGTGATATATTATTAAATATTACCCATAAATTATATTTTGATTTATAAATGATGAGATATTTATTTCAATATCATTAAATCTCCCATGATCCTTTATGTAAACCTGTTACCATTCCAAAATTTCGGAAGGATTATTTTCTCTATTCATGTTTCTTCATTACCTAATGACGTCTATTTATAAATTTATAATGATGGGATAGGATTTTCAATATCATTATTATTATCCATTTTTTGTCCAAATAATTGTATACCCCTTTCCATGTCATAAACCATTTTTGTGAATTTTAATGTAACTTCACTATGCTGTCGAAATTTCACTACAGTTTTCCATGAAAAAATAATTGTATAGTAAATACCATACCAATTGTTCTATCAAGGGTATTCACTTTTATGAAAATATACTTATATATTAGGGCATAAATTTATTAAATAAACATTCCTTGATCATGGAATAGATTATGATGATGAAGGAATCCATGTTGGATGATCTTTATGGAACACTTAAGCATGAGAATGAAATTCTCTTAGATAACACTCATATGAATTGGGTAATGTTTAGTATCATGATATGTCATGTTGGGATAGGGGTGTACCTGATTCCTTTATGGGAATTTTTCTACCATTAATTCTTGGTATTTTATCCTTTACGTATATTCAATATTCAGTGTTTTAAGTTATTGCCACATTTTCCATGTTATGATTATAATGATATATCATGCTTTATCTTTCATGTTCCTTTTGATCCTCATTGATATGCCTATTTTCTAACATGTATCACTTATGCCATGTTTATTAAATTTTCAAATTTATATCTCAATCTTTTCTTATGTATGTCCCCAGGTTATCCCATGTAGTTTTATGTTCGAATAAGTAATTTGATCATGTTAAAGAAGCTTTCAATAAAGCTTGTTAAGAAATATTTTAATAATGTTATTGTATCACATGTCCAAGATGTTATGTTATGTACTTAATTCCAAAAGAAACAAACCTTTATATCTTTTGGGTTATATTAATTGTAATTTTATATAATAAATCAAGTATTAATGTGTAAAAAGAGTAGGGTTGTTATATTGTTTCCAACCCCTAGACTATTATAGGTGGACTTGTGGTGTCACACTCTGTTTACAACCAATAAAGTAGGGCCCAATGGTTTAGGCCATGATATAAAGAATTTCTAATGTTCCTACCTATTGTATGGCGAAGTTTCAATGTGAGGCTGGATTTAATTATCTTCTCAACTCTAATACATCATATTCACTAAATTTCTATTGTTTCTCTATATACATATGGAATCATGTACTTGTTTGGTCATTTTCACAAATTAAATTCCGTTTTAAGGGCCTTGAGGGAGTGTTTAGTAGATTAATACAGTTGATAATGGTTTCTATTATAACATATATGGTGTGATCTATCTAGAGCCTATTGGCATTTTCTTTAACCAAAATCAGTATCTAAAAACTCTATACATGTATAGTGTAAGGTTGAATCCACTGTGGGAGGACCTTGGAGCTTTACCTTGATTAAATTTCATGGGTTTTGAAATGCGTATCTAGCTACTAGAATCTCTGTGTATTATACTTCTGGTATGTGACATGAGTGAGAATATTATGTGTAAATGAATACTCAAGGTTATTTACAAAGTGAAATTCTTGTTGATAGGAATTCCCTTTGCATGTTAGTAACAAATAAAAGTCTAAAAATACGGTCTTCGGAAGTTTTTTAACAACATTGGAGTATTAGTCACCCTGATTTCAAGTACTTAAGTTAGAGGGTTGGTTTTCAGGACAATGTTGGAGGCACAAAATGTTGAACTTATAGCCATGAGATGGGTGATATCAGTGAAACCCAGTATCAAGGATTTTCATTCCTCAGAAAAGTGCACTGACAGTTCTTGGGGTTGATATAGATAGTTCCTTGTGGTGCTTGGAAATTTAAAAAGGTGATTTTTTATATCTTCGAGTGACATGACTCATGGGGTAATCACTCTATTAGAATAATTAGTGATGTTTTATTTCCTTACTAGGAGAGTCTTATTACATGATAATTCATGTGGTGGTTTCATAAGTTTCGTTGAACCACTAGAAGAAGATTTGTGAGATGAATGATAGGAATTTTTTGGTTCTATGGATGAACCCGGTGAATCTTGTGATGATAGTTTACCAATTAATTTGGTTCAGGGTCACCATTTATGTTTACAACCAATGCATTTGGCATGAAGATCAATGGGTTTGGTGACCCGATGGATAATGCCTATAGAGTTTTATCTATGATGGATGATGAAACTGACAATGGACTGATGTACCATTTTGTGGTCAACCAATGTCTTTTGATAGTGGAGATGTCATGGTTCATTTAGAGTCTTTCATGAGGGGAAGAGACTCATTTAGGATGAGGTATTAATGTACACCTAGTCTGCTAGAGAATGTTATTCACATCAATAATGAATTATTGGATGTAGTGGAATGTGTTTTGAGAAATGATGTTTTACCTATAGTGTGGTGTTTTTCTTGAAAATTGGTTTGATTGGATGGTCACGTTTAGCCACAATGTTCGATGATGGACTTGTTGAGGTACATGTAGAAATATGTGAGCATTGAGATGTTAATTTAAGGATAATTATATGGTTGGGAGAATCTCAGTTTTGTGTGTGAAATGGTCTCACTTTTTTGAAGGATTGCAGTCAATGTATGAATGACCGTTGAATGATCATAGAGACTCTGGAAGTCTGATTTGTTTTCGACCTAAGAGAATTTGGTTCTACTTTAAATTACTGATGTTCATTCTGATGTAGCATCAGATGGAAACTAGATGTGAGTTTCAAACTTAGGTGATTCTCTTCATACTAAGAGGGAGTAATATCATTAGTTTGTTGATGCATAGTTTATAGCCATGTGGTTAGTGCAAGTTGGTAATGAATAAACATGAGAAATTACTTCAGAGTTATTTTAGACAACAATATTTTTTTGGACCAGTTTAAAGATACCACTGAAGCCTAAGATATCATAATATATTGTTGCAAGGGTGTCAGATTCATAGGTCTATAATCATTTTAGGTATACGACAATAAAATTTACTCACTGCTGTTTAGTGTGAACCTTAATATGGTGGGTTTAGACCACATTGATCATGAAATACTAGGTATGAGTGAGGCTTTTGATATTATCTAGAACATTTTAAAAAAACGTCATCTTATTAAGGTTTAGTTATTTTATAGTGACTCATTGGGTTGGTTTTGAATTAGAAACACGGTGTCAGTATTGACTTCCAACCCTAATCTTTCATCAATCGAGCATGATGGACTGAACCGCACTAGACATGTCATTGTATTTTTAAAAATATAGAACTATATGATGATTCATATAGTGGGTAGTTTGATGATGCCATGAGATGAATCTATTGAGGACAAAATGGAGTGTTAGGTTCAACTAAAGTGGTAATTACAGTCTTGATGATCGACACGGTAAGATTTTATCTCAAATTTTGGTGTTCATATTTGGATTTGTGTAGTGGTGGCATGATGGGAGTTCATTGTGAGTGAAATCTTGTGTAATAGTTTGGTACTAATAGATTTAATAATAGATAAATACTCATGGAAGATGATTTTGGAAGACTGGGAGGTGTCATTCATGTGCTACCCCAACTTCTAGGGGATGATAAGAGTTATTGTGGAGAGATTTTAACAGTTTGTGCTGTTATGTGTGGGAATTTTATAGGGGATGTTTGAAATTTTATTTTCATCAATGTTAAATTTTAGGGACCATAAATTGGAACGATGTTTTGAATTCTTGAGTGATTCAAAATTGTTTTTTTGAATGGGTTTCAAGGTTTGGGTGATGAATCGAGGGTTCAAGGGGCCAGTAATGGATTGACTATAGGCTAGAGACTAATAAAGTGGGATGTAGAAACCCATTCACATCATTATTAGGGTATTCATGATGTGATTAGGGTTCATTGGGTGGACTAATATGTTTCAAGAGATGAAAATAGGGTCCGTAGGAATTTCCTAAAAAAATCACAGTGTGAGCCATAGTGTCACACTTTGACACATGTTGGCCAGGACCTATAAGTGATTATCCCCAAAAAACACACAAAATTAAACAATTTTTTATGATATTAAATTTTCATAGAGGTTTTATGGATGTTTTTTAAAGGTAGATATCAATTATTAACCGTAATATACAATTCCCTTGAACCGCTTATGATTATTTTCATGGGAATAGGAGGTTTGGACTTCTAGGAGCTCCTCCAATCTCATTCTTCCACCAATTGAACCATAGTTCATTATGAAGGATCCATATTGGTATGTTTTATCCTTTGAGACCATAACTGTTTCCAATTCCATTCTAAATATCATTCATTAATTGATCAATAATTAATTCTGATTAGATAACGTGGATGGAAAATTCCAATTTATTTTGAAGCATTTGTTTAAGGATGATGAGAATTTAGATTTTCATATAAAGATTTTCTCACATGATGATGAACGCATGTTGTTTATTGGTGTCTCAATGAAGGTATGTCATTAGTTGGAATATTGTTTTTTTAGATTAATTATATTAAATTGGCAATTTTTATGTCACCATACGATATGGATTTTGACCATATTGGTATGGGACGAACATGACAAAACTTATATGGGTGGTCAGTCTTAGTTATGGCTTAGTGGTGAAATATAATATTTATTTTCACATGTTCTCATTTAATCGTCGATTGTGGGTTTTGTTTTTATTCATTTAATTAATTATAATTTACTCATAATTAACTATTTTGGAATGATTGACCTTTAGATATGAACTCATCGTGATCTATGGAGGTTAAATAGTCTTACATAAACTTAGAAAAAGTTTCTAGAATCTACATGGATTGAAATTGACTTCATTTTAGGTAGGTGGGCCTATGTACTCCACCTTTCGTATTATATTAAATTTATTGGCATGTGGTATCAGGTTCTCCACCATGGGCGGACAACCATGATTTTCACAATGAGTTATGAATAATAGTAATGTTTAATTAATTAATAATGCAGTAGTATTAATTAATTATGTATAACATTCCAAATGTAATGGTACAATGTCTCAGGGTCCCTAACATACCCTTTTCCACTAGCATGATACTGACTGTCGATGGCTGACGTTTGATCACATATGAATTACTTAGACTATATGGACACCTAGAGTTGTGTTGATTTTCTACGTGACACATAGCACATATAAGACCATGTTTTATGCCAATATCATATATGTGTGGTCTGTGTAGCCCTATGATATCATGTTTGTTGATTAGTCCATGAGTATTCTTGATAGACTAATATACCATGTTTGATTTTATCACATGTGTACAAATCATGGTTTGGTAATGATTATTCATACAAGTAGTGTGGATGTGATAAGTCTAAGACTCTCCATGCACTAATTTTTTTATCTATTATGTAGTTTGAGAACAGAACTAAAAACAGAAAGAATAATTATTGGGGGATGACAGGGATAGAGATGAATGGAAGAAGGGTATATAGAAGAGACTTTGTGAGTTTTCACTCACAATCAAGCGAAAACCATAGAAGCTGAAGGCGGATTCTAATATAATCTATCATTGACCCTATTACTGACCCCTACTATGCATTTAAAATAGATTCCCCACCTCAATGTGTTCCGAATACTAACAACATACTGAACATATTCTAACAACTCATATTCTCCAACAATAATGACGCTTATAACCTTACTCTCCTATAGAAGGTCTCTAACACATCCACGTCCTTCAAATTCACCTTGTCCGAAAGGTGAGGAAAATGATGAAGTGTTTGTGCAATGACCATTCACATAGGTTGTGCATTCATGAATGTGTTTCCAGAGTGATCGTCTTAGTCTTACCTCGTGCAACATAATCTCCATGAAATATGCCATATGGTCCTTTTTTCTATATAGATATGTACTCTATCATTATTTACTTTCCCATAGAACTATATATGGACCATCCTACACTATAGATCAAATTTGTTTCCTACTTTCCTTGTGTATTCCCAAGTCTTATAACATCACTCTATTACAGTGGGGTAGAAAATAAATCCCAAGTCATGGTGACTCCTGCCACCCATGTCCATGCGTCAGCCCCCACCATGAAGAACAACGGTCATTCCCTTAGCTTATCACGATCCTTCCACCATTAGCCCATCATGATACATTTTATTTTCATCAATGATTCGTCGTACCCCACATCCTTCAATGACATTTAAGTGCTTGCACTGATCGTCGGAGAAAGCTACACCTTCCAATTGAATTCCCAATATGTGTTTAGGCCAATTGTTTCTGGCTTCTAATGCTCGCAAATAATGATTATTTATGTGGGGAAAACTCCAAATTATAGGTTTTAATTAAGTAATGTTGATGATGGGTACTATGGAAGTTTTCTCTGGCAGCAACCAAATAACCCATATGTAGCTGATGCGCATCACCCATTTTTTATGCAGATAGCGGTGGAAGAACATTCAAGGGTAGATGAACCACCCTTGATGTTTCTAAATCTATCCATAAATATAATGGAATTGAATCCAATTATTTGTAACAATGAGAGAAAAATCTTGCGTAACTATTATGTATCCTCTAATGGTTTTCTTCAAAGAGTAGAAAAAACATGGCCCCCTTTCTCCTGTGGATGTAGGCACACTGTCGAACCATGTAAATATTATTGTGGATATATTTTTATTTAGTCTTTGTATTAGTTTTGATCACCAAAAACATGTACTACCCCAAAAAATTGGTATCATTGGGTTCAATTTCAATACAACGAAGCACCAGCAACATTTTGCAGTGATCATAAAATTGAACATGGTGTTTTTTTTGACACCAGATTTATGAAATGAATGGAGAGATGATTCCAACACCACAAGTGGAACTAAAAACATAGCTAAAATGAAAGAGACAGGCTCAGTCAAAGTTTGGTCAAATCGTAGGTGCCACAGTACTATCGTGCCAGAGAAGATGACACTATTCACACCACCGGTCACTTTTAGGTGACATTTTGGCAAATTATCCGACCACTGTTCTAGAGAGCCACATCAGCACCACATCAACAGTTAATATAGTCTGTGGAATCATTTTTGGTCATATATTTGCCAATATTAGTCTATTTTTATTGATCCAAGAGTCGAATACAGGTATTTCAACTATTTAGGACACATATGTATGTTTAGTTATTCGAAATTCACACTCCCTCAATAGACAAAATTACCAGTAACATAATTAAACATACTACATTTAATTGTTCCATATGGAAACATAAAATGGAAGATATTTTATATATTAATTGTTTGAGGAATCATATAGTGGAAAACACTAAGCATGTTGCAGCACAAGTGGAGAAATCAACAACAAGTGCTAAACCCGATGAGAAGACGTCAGTCGATATCCTGCCAGTTGATACAGAGTGAGTTGTATTCAACAAAAAGTTTGCTACCCAAATCAGATAGTGGATCGAAAATAGAATCTTCCAAAAATGTTCTAATGAAAATGATTCCTCCGATCATTGGAAAATATTGGAAAATATATATTCTAGGAAAACCGTGCAAAACAAAGAAAAACGGATACACCATCTTGTCAACATGAAATAAAAATATGCTACCAATGTATTAGAGTACATGACTGAGTTCCAAGGTACTGTTGATCAGTTAAATTCTATAAAAATGATGATTGATGATGAGTTTTAGGCACTATTAATGTTGAGATATTTACTGAAGACGTGGGACACATTAGTTGGGTCGGCCTATTATTCAACTCCAGATGGAACTATGACTATAGAGATAGTGAAAGACAGAATAGTGAATGAAGAGTTCTGAAGAAAATTCTAGGGACATACAACAAAATCAGAATCTATTGTCACATAAATACAATTAAGGAAAAAATATAAGGGAATAAGTAATGTATTAGAACCCCTTTTCCAAGGTCTTCAATTCAGGATGAAATTGAAATCTCGATCAATATATGTCATGAAGTTCCACCACTATGGAAAACCTGGACACTTCATCTAAGAGTGTATAAAATTGAAGGCAGAGCAGCGGAATCATGATGGTAAAACCCAAAATAATCATAATAAAATTGTCAATGAAGATATTGTTGTTGTTCAAGAAGAAACTTAGGTTAGTCTTGCAAGCCAAGACTTGACATGGGTGTTTTATTCTAGCACCTCCTACCATGTTTCTACTAGAAGATAATTCTTCTCATCTTACTGGTCACTAAATTTTGGACATGTAATGATGGGAAATAACGGTGAATCAAAAAATACTGGTATTGGTAATATTTTTCTGGAAACATATATTGGATACAGGTTATTGGCGAATATGTGAGGCATGTTCCTGATATTCTCTTCAATATGATATCCCCTAGAATACTTGATGATGATAGATATGTCAGTTCCTTCAGTGATGGGAAATGTGTGCATACCAAAGGAAACCTGGTAATTGCTAAAGGAAAGAATGATACATCTCATTATCTCATATATGAATGACCGGGTGGAGGAGAAGTAAATGAAGCCAGAAAATATGTTCCTAGGGAAGTTTGGCATAGGTGGTTGGGTCACAAGAGTGAGAGAGGAATCAAAATTCTCTCCAGCAAATATCACATCTCAAGAATAAAAGGTACACATCTAGATACATGTGTTGATTTCATTATTGGAAAGCAATACAAGGTATAATTTCTTGGTTATATACCATCCATAAAATAAAAAAATTCATATTTTTTTGATATTTATTTCTTCATGATGATCACCAAGATGACGGGAGGTGCTATTTATTTTGTTACCTTTATAGATGATCATTCTAGAAAATTTTGGTAATTTTATTTGAAAAAAAAGATCAAGTGCATGATGTTTTCAAGAAATTTAATGGGAAGGTGGAGAGAGATACATCTATATGGTTATAGTGTGTGCGAGAAGACAATGGAGGAGAGTATCATGGTCCATTTGAGGAGTACTGTAGGTGTTTCATCATTAGGATAGAAAAATCAGTACCGAAGACTCCTCAGTATAATTATCTTATTGAGAGGATGAGTAGAACAATTTTCGAGAGAATCAGATGTATTATCTCAAATGAAAATCTTTCAAACACCTTTTGGGGGAGGAAATGATGACCTAATTTGAACTTATAAAAATTTATCCATCGATTCTATTAAACTAAGACATTCTAGAAAGTTTCTGGATAGGTAAAGATGTTTCTTACCAACACTAGAGAGTATTTTACAGTAAGGCATTTCTTCACATCCCGAAAGATGATAAGGAAAAGCAGGATGAAGAAGAAAGCAGTGTCGCCTTTTAGGATACTATCATAACGAGTTTGGATACCAACTTTGGGAACATATTAGTAGGAGGATCTCTAGAATCAGATATGTTGTGTTTCTTGAAGAATAGACGATCCAAGATTTTGAGAATCCATAAACTGTAGAGAAGTCACAATTTAAGGAAATTCCATTTAGTCTATAACCAATCTCACCACTATCAGAACCATCTATCATGAGAGAGATACATGAAACTTCTGATACATCACTACTACTTAATATGTCTCCATCTATTAATATGTCTCCATCATATGATATTCCCTATAAAATTACCCCAGAAGCGCAGTTAAAGAGATTCGCCAGAGAACAACAACTGAGTCATAGACACTCACCACATGAGTATGGGATGAGAACTGATGGGGGATAGACAGACAGTTATGATGATGTGGTCAGGAGTTAGCAGAATATGGAATGGAAAAATTCTATTCAAGAGGAGATGAAATCCTTGCACAAGAACAGTACATTTTATTTGGTAGAATTAACACATGGAAATAAGGCACTAAAGAACAAATGGGTGTATTGAATTAAAGGAGAAGATGGAAGCTCATAATGATGCTATAGAGATAGAATGATTATGAAGGGATTTGATCAGAATAAAGGAATTGAATTTGATGAAATATTTTCTGTTGTGGTTAAAATATATTCTATTCGAGTTGTTCTTGGAATGGTGGCCAATTTGATCCTGGAGGTTCAACAACTAGATGTAAAGACATCTATCTTACTTGGTGATCTTGATGAGGAGATATACATGGAGTAGCCATAGGTATTTCAAATGGATGGAAAAGAAAACCTGGTATGAAAGGTTAAGAAATGTTTATATTGTCTGAAATAGGAACAGAGGTAATGGTACAGAAAATTTTACTCATTCATGGTGAAAAATGAGTACTAGAGGACGACTGTTGATCATTGTGGTTTCATCAAACAATTTTTATAGTGATTTCATTACCTTATTGCTTTATGTTGATGATATGGTAATTATTGGTGAGATATCACCAAGAATGATTGGTTGAAAAAGGATTTGAACACGTATTTTGAAATAATGGACCTGGGAGACAATACTTAGATTCTTGGTAAGACAATTACTCGTGACAAGATGAATCACAATATTTGGCTATGTCGTGAGAGATAGATTGAGAAGGTTATTAAAGTATTCAACATGATCAAGGAAAAATTAGTTATCTCTCCACTTGCCAGTAATTTCAAGCTCATGATAGGTCAGAGTCCATCAATGGAGGAGGAGAAAGAAGATGTGGAAAAAGTTCCTTATCAGTGTGTAGATGGCAGTCTTATTTATTCCATGGTGTGCACTAGACCAGATATTGCTCACGATGTTGGTGTTGTGAGAAAATTCTTATTAGACCTGTGAAAGGATCATTGGACAACAAACAAATGTATATTGAGTTATCACTGAGGTATATCTAGTCATTTTTTATGTTTTTGAAGTCAAAAACCTTTTTTAGAAGGATACATAGATGCAGATATGGATGGAGATGTAGATGAATCAAAATCCAAATCAAAGTACCTGATATCATTTTCAGGGGTAAAAATTCCATGGAAATCACGAATTGAAAAGTGTGTTTCCTTATACACCACAAAATAAAAATATATCATGGTCATTGGGGGGGTGCAAGGAGATGTTGTGGATGAAGAATTTTTTATTAGAGATGGGATAAAGTCAAGATAATTATATTATCTATTGTGATAGTCATGTAACTATTCATCTCAGCTAGACCCCGACATCTAATTCCAGGTCCAAAATCATCGATGTATGATATCATTGGATCATAAATGTGTTGGAAAAAAATGTGAAAGTTGATAAAATCCACACCAATGGTAATGGGCCAGACATGATGATGTAAGTTATACTGAAAGAGAATTTGGATGCATTTAAGGAGATAGAAGGTCAAGCTTCTACCTCAAATTGGTCGTGAGGGGGAGATTGCAGGGGGTCACTCCCAATTATGGGAATTTATTGAGTAATGTTGATGATGGGTTCTATGGAAGTCTTCTTTGGTAACAAACAACTCACCCTTATGCAGTTAACACACGGCACCCATTTTTGAAGCAGCCAATGGTGGAAGCATATTCAAGGGTAAATGAACCACCCTTGACATTGATAAATATTTCTATCAATATAATGATATTTAATCCCATGATTTTTAACAATCACATAAAATTATTTTATAAATCTTGTGTATCCTTCAACGATTTAATCCAGATAAAATAAATAAAAACAAGGCCCCCCTTTTCTCCAATGGACGTAGACACACTACTGAACCATGTAAATACCGATGCTGATCCATTTTTCTTCTATTTATGTATTATTTTTTATCTCCACAAACCTTCGCTACCCCAAAAGTTGACTATTATCTTCTCCCCGACATGATGTGTGTTGGTCACCTTGGAATCCAATGTCAGACGATCAACTTCTAGAACCAAAATTAGCAAAGCAAAAGGCAGTAGGAGTGTAAGAAATTCACAACAAAAATATTTAACGTCGGCCTCATCGTATCACTCTGATAATAGAGTCTCGATCATCACCTCTAACTACCCTAGAGGAACCTATGTCATCATGGGAGGTTGAGTTATAGTTTCGAGTTGTGGTAGATACTCTCAGTGATGCCTAACACCTTTCAAGAATTCATGAACATCAGCTCCAAAATTCATCACCTGGTCGTGGTTGAGCAAGCATCATGGGATTGAGGAGAGAGACTCGTGGATCATCTGGAGTTGTTTTACCCCCTAATCTTGTGATATCACCATCATTTAGTAGTATTCTATGCCTCCAAAAATTTCAAACTTAAAATTATTCCTTGGTATTTGCGTCCACACTAGCCTTGGGTGGGTGTCACAATCTACTCATCCACGTTTGCCAAAAGGAAAGTTTATTTTTTTCATTTTATTTTGTAGTTTTTATTACATATTTATAAATATCCACCTCCCCCATGTTTTTGGATGTTCATGTGAATGTGCCACACAAATGTGAGCAAAAGGTCCAAGCAAGCTCACCTCACAATCGGAAGGTTGAGGCATAGAGTGACGAACAACAGATGAGGATCCATTCTAGAACTATAGGGCCTCTTATTCCAATGTTGCACATCGTCCTAGTGAGGGAAGAGAAAGTTAAATCATGAGTTAACTAATATACTCACATGAGTTCATGGTTTCACTCATCTCCACTGATTGAACTCACCAAAGAAATCAGTTTTCAGTAAAATCATTTATAAAAATACAAACTCACAGTATACTCGTAGATGCGCGTAGACTCACCACATGTAATGAATTAAGAAACAATGATATAATTTAGAATAAAAAATTTGAGGATGATTTAATTAACCTAAAGTCTCACACCTACTTAGGGATCAATTTTAAATTTCTTCCTCATCCATTATATGTTGTGACCTCTTCTCTACCTGCGGTGTCTCGCACGACACAAAACCCACTTGCTCGACTTCATCAGTGAGTCCAATTCCTCCTGCACCAATGATGGCGATGAGATGGACCAGTCAAAAAAGTGTGGCATCATAACGGAGAAGGATTCTGTGGGTCGACAACTACACTGGAGCGACCGAACAAGCCCCCATGTCTACCTCTGAAACCGACTCCCAACACTCACTTAGTCTAGTGAGAAAACAACTCGGTTTGACGGTCCTCACATCACATCACACATTGGACTGACAACCATACACCTCGCATTGAACGTGGGAGGGGGACAGGGTTCTTAAGGTTTCTTATTTCTTCTTATGTGCTTCACCCTCCATTAAGACTGAAAAAGAACAAACTGAGTTTTTTTGTGAGTATTGTAGGATTGAGAGGGTTCTGGAGTTTTTCTATATGGTCTCAATTTAAATCTCTATATGATTTTTTTGCAGGTTTATAATTTAATTAAAGTGAACTAATGATTGAGTTTTCTATTTATTTTTGACTATTTTATTGTGAATTGTTGGTCTATTCTTGAATTGTTATGAATTTTTTATTTATTCGGATTTGACATTTTTTTTGATTTTACATGTATTGGTGTTAATGTTTTATTTATTGGTGATAATTTTAATATGAATTTTTATTCTATTCCTAAATAAATATGAATTTTTATTCTATTATAATTTGATTTTTTTATATGTAATTGGAGTGATGTTAATTATTGATCTGATGTAAGTTGGTGTAAATTTTTAGGATTTATTTCATTATTTTATTTCATAAATGTTGACATTAGTTTATGAAATAGAGAATTGATGTAATTTTTCCCTATGTGTTTTTTGGCATTGTTTCTTTTTGGATATTATTGGTGAAAATTTGTTTCCTGAGGCCTAATTTTTTTTTATTCAATTGATTTCATTTATTTTGGGGTTTCTCAAGTATGATGGTATCCAATTTGTCTACTAAAACTCAGGTTGATAACATTCTTTATACAAGGGAGTTTTAAATAATGGTGTTGGATTGGGTGTAACTAGACTCTTATGTGTCTACAAGTTGAGTCTATGAGTCATGTTTGTCGGGCTCGAACAAGTCTAAGTGGACTCTCGAGTTTGAATACCTTGTGAAGAATGCATAAAAAAGAGGATGTGTTACAGCTTGAGGGGGAGGTGATTTTTTCAAAATTGTGGTAATTATAGGAAATGGGGGGCTATCCATGTGAGGGTTTTGTTTTCCAGTGATGTGCATGTGATATTATATAAGGGTAGTTTTTTCATCTTTCATTAGTGTTGTGTTGGCAAGGTACCAGGGATATAATAAATGTGGGTTAGGGAAGTTGGAGAAGAAATAATAAATAGAGGGTGTTGTGAGAGTGATTGGAATGTCTGTGATTTTAGATTTTATTATGTTCAGTAGAATCTAGAGGTTGTAGCCTTGGTCCTGAAGTACCAGCCTTGGGGTGTCCTCTATTATTCTCTGCTTCTCCATTAATCCTATAATAAAATTCCTTTAATACCTTCACGGATAATATATCATTATATCTTTCTTCACTCTATCAAAAATATTTCCTAACAACACCTCATCACAATCCAAATGAAAAGACCACTTAATTTTATAAATTAATAAACACTCCCATTTCCATTTGAAATATTCAGAATATCTACAATTCTATGTCCATTAATTCTTTCTAGGTCAACATTGTACCATGAGTATTGATGATACATAAACAAAAAAGTATACATTATGTTACAAGAAGGATAAAATGGATTTTTTAGTTATATATATCCTGAAACATTCATCCAGTCCCATATAATAATACCAAAAAGTTAATTCTAAATGCCCTACACTACATGGAATAAAAAATTACAAAAGGAAATATAACATCTTTCAATGATTTGAATTGTATTAAATTAACTCAAATAAATGAATATTAATATACAAACACAAACATTCAAGGATAATACAACTCATTTCATTATAATATTAATTATCAAAACCTAAAATGTTAAACAATGATAGTAGATCTCAATGTTCCAACTACATCAAATATTATAATGGTCATGAAGTATAAAATAAAACATAATATTTATCAACTAGAATCTTCCATGTTTTAATAATGAAGAGATAAATTAAAATTAATATCTAGATTAAGAATTAGGTAATAGAAACATATTCATCATTCAGTTTAAAAGGTAAAATTTTGATTTTTTTTAAATCAAGGTAATAATAATAGAAGGTCTAGTAGTATGAAAGATCAAATGAATGAAACGATAATAAATTAACAAATGATAAGAGTAAGAGATAATTATCATGTAACGGTGAATGGAAGAATATTCATACCCAAATTTGTCCCCATTTTATGACAAATAAATTTTTTGATCAATCATATATATCATGATTTTAAAAATAAACTCCTTAGGTCATGAAAAAAGGTTATAAAAAATTTACTCACCCAGCATTAAAGACAACATTTTCTATAGTACTAACAAAAAATCAAACACGAATTAAATGAAAGAGAATAATGGAAAAAGCTTAGTAATTCTTAAATGAATAAAAAATTAAGGATTTAAAATTTTTAAATAATATAAATATTTATGTAAGGAAATCCTAAATTTTATTGGATGTAATTTTTTATCAGAATGATAAATTCAAAACATAATAAACAATATAGTAAATTATTTTGAAAAAAAATTAACTAGGCAAAAAAATATAGATTTAAAATAAATGATAGGGAAAGAACTGAAAAATAATTTCATCCATGTAGTCATAAGAATATACATCCCTGTGATCTAGTTCCTACAAAATACTATTTAATTTTACATTGAGTATACAAAAATTTACAAGACAAGTGATGGAAGAAGTATATGTAAATTTATTTGTAGAAAATAATTTATTGATATTGTACATTGTAATATAAAATATTAACACTGTAAACTAAAAACTATTGTTAACTATAGAAAAAAATTATCACCATAAAATAAAAAAAATATTTGAAATCATCAAGTAATAATGATTCTATTAGTAACATAGAAAGCATAACCATCAAACAAACTCAAAGTAGAAACTAACACATAGTAGAAAATCCAAAAGACAAGAGGATTATTTATTTCAAATAAAATATCCATCAATATAGTAGAAAAATTATACCTTTAAAACTACAAGAGGAAGCTAGTGTCAAGTTTCATGGGGATGTTTTATTGTGGGTGGTGGAGGGGGTTTCCAATGCGTTGGGAGGGACGGACCTAGCTGGTAGTGTACATGGGCTGTTATCATCAAGTAGTTGATGGCGGTGACATGTACATGTTGTAAGCAGCATAAAAGGGATGAAAGTGGTGGTTAGTGGTAGATATGATGAAAAGGGGATGGTGGTGGTAGGTTTTAGTACTGGTAGTGAGTAGTAGAAGGTAGTGGTGACAAGAAACATCATTTATGGAAAAACATATGTGTCACAAGGATTGTAGTTGGGAAGGGGAGGAGCTAGGGTTTGGGGACTAGAAAATATGATTAGGATATTTGGGTGGGTGTTGGAGATAGGGTTTTGTGTTTCTTATTATATATATATATATTTCAACTTGGAAACCATCTAAAACAACCACTAAATAACTATTCTGCTATTATCCTTGTAATTGAAAACTTCTTCACTTCTCTGATGAATTTTAATCTAATAGTGAATCCAATGGAAGCCTAAATCCCCCTGGGTGGTTCCCCCATGTGTGAATTATATCCAAAAACAAATCAAGTACAACTCATATGAATTTGGAATATTGACATAGAAAAACACCCAAGAACATTCACTCTTGCTCTATGCTCTCTCTGTACAACTAGATCTTAATGGTGAGTGACTTCTAATTACCTGTATCATTAATAAAAGTTTCTACACACATCATAAGAGGGGAATATTCAAGACATGGGTATTCCAAATTTCTAGGAGGTCACCACCCCAACCCTAAGAACAAGTCATAAGCTAGAGAGTGTGACAACAATAATTAAATTACATAAGAATGGTAGGTAATTAAGAATATAACCCCTATGACGGGTGGGTCTATACTTGAATGCCTATGTTGATCCTCAAGTCGGTATCAGAGAAGATAATTTGAGGTCATTCCCTAATTACATAAAAAACTAGTACATATGAATAGATCACACATGTTCAAATATAAACCCACACAGATGAATATATATAATTATTACCTATGAATAGATCACACATGTACAAATATGAACCCGCACAGATGTTTAAAAATAAGGTAGGTTTCTATTGACACATACAATATAGATATAATTATTATTTTCCAACTAAATAAATTTTATAGCTTGTCCCATGGGATAGGATAATGGGTATAATGATTCAAGGAATTGTGTGCTCACCTATCCACTAACTAGTATAATGATTTTGGGCATAAAAATCATCCTAAATATCAAAATTATGAAATTAAGAACGTTTTGGCTCAATCTTGAATACCAAAATATGTATACACAATCTACATGTCTAGGTATAACTATAAAATAATGTAAAACCATCTTTAAAGAGATTAACAAGTTTGGATTGTAACTTCATTGATGAATCAATTTTTAAAAATAATGGATTACATTTAAAGTAGTGATTTCAATTATATAAATTCATTATGAACCATAAAGAATATGTAAGAAGGATAAACAGAAGGAATTAAATAATTAGTACTTATATTACAATGTGGCATGATGAAAAATTCATATACAATAAAAAATGAAAATACAATACTCTATACCCATGTGATGATTTTTGGAAAAATCATTATTAGTCAAAACCTATAGTTTTTATTTTGGTCAACTCAACCATAGGACAGATCCGGGATAACGTTCTACGAATGTAAAAAGCAAGATGGATTGTACCTATCGATTTAATTGAAATTTAGATTTTTGGGATCCTTTTATGGAGGCTAAGCCACTTCAACTTTTTGGTGAATCTATAATCAATGGAGAATTAGGTCTTGAGAAGTTTGTAATATAGTGTATGAAATTGAGGGAGTAAATCAAGGTAACACCACAATATTTTTCATGTTAAACACTCATAACAAAAAAAACTAGATTGAAATTAGGGAGAAATAATATTATAAAAATACTTAGATTTAGAGAGTACAGGTTACATAAATTTCCATGAAAAAGGGGAAATAAGGGGATTAATGGATATTGATGACCATACCTCATTATAAGAGTGCTTTCATGACTAATCAAAGCTCAATATACCAAGGTATAAGAGATAACCCCTCGGTGACATTGAGAGGAGAAGGATTGAATTGGATGGAATGAAGTGGCTCATTTCCTGACACCCAACATTTAATGATTAATTTTAGGTTAAAAATTTATAAAATTTAAATTTTTTCCACATAAAAAAATAGCATAAGGCCCACCAAAACCATGTTGGAAACCGAACATGCTATACTAGAAATGTATGTACTCTTTTACCACCCTATAATTTTTTTTATCGACATCCATTAGACCTTTGATAAGAAATATACATCTAGAAATGACTCTCCTCCTCAGACTCATTTTCTCAAAATAGTCTTTGAGCCCTATAAAACCCCTTCATTTCTCTAAAACTATCCCAAATACATCAAGAATTGAATCTAAATCCCAACCTAAATATTGAAATCTATTTTATAATTTGGATAATTTTTCACCCAACCACTATTGTTCTTATCTTCCCTGATAATATTTTACTGGCATCCTAGGAAAATAAGTATGGCAACATTCTTTGCATCACAGATTTCCTCTCAAGATTCTTGTCTTAGAGATTGTATCAAACCATCCTAGGTCACCATCTGAACCTACACTCATTTCAATCAGACACTAACTTCAATGGAATTCTTGATCTTAATGGGCTACAACTAATTTTTCGATAATAATAATTTAATAAATAGCAATTATTTCACCCTTAATCTAATCAGTACATAGTTTTATCTCAAAATCTATCTACACCCGTACATAAATCAAACATCCATGCCAAAATAACATGTATTAAAAATAAATAAATAAGTACAAATATAAACAAAAAAAATAGAAAAATGAACACTAAAACACACTTTGAACAACCTCCCCTACATAAAATCCTCTAACAGTGGCTATCCTTGGACACCTGAATATCCCTACACCTCCAACCATAGAAAATTATAAAAAGGTACCTATGGCCAAAACTACTAAACTATCAAAAATGAACACTAACATTCTAGAACAGAATATCCCTTGTGACCCAATTTCACTATCCATATAAATCATGGACCTCTCCTGAGAGTCAAACTAGAACCTGAAAAATGCCACCCAATCAACAAAAATAGAGCGGTTCCATATTGTGAGAGCTTGAAAATATCTATAAAAAAGAGTATATTATTAGTGGGGTTTTATGAGATGTTCTGAATAACACCCTCTAAATTTATTTTATATATAAATTTGAGGGGGTTTTGAACAACCCTCTATAATCATGAAATTTAGAGGGGTTCCACAACCCCTTATAATTTTTTTATAATTATTTTTAAAAAAATTTAGTTTCATTTTAGAGGTGGTTATTATTTTAGTGGAATTATATATTTAGCTTAATTTTAGAGTCTATATATATAAATATATATATATATATATATATATTCATTTGGATTTTAGAGGAACTATATATATAGTGGAATTATTTTATAAAAATAGTGGGGGTTCAAAACACTCTATAATTTATGATATTAGATGGGGTTGGAAACCCCTATAATTTAAAAAATTAAAGGGTATTCATGAAATACCTCTAATCCAGTAGATTAGAGGGGGTTTCAACCCCCTCTATTTTTTAAATTTTTTCAAAAGAAATATCATATAAATTAGCAGTGGTTTTTGGAGGACCACCCCAACATTTTAATTTACCTATGGTTTTCCAAAAATTACCACTAATTTATATAGATGTTTAATTCAAAAAAATAGAGGGGTGTTTTAACCCCCTATAATGTAAATATCTTAGATTACAGGGGGTTCAAACCCCATGTAATTTATTTTTTTCTTCAAATATTAATTTTTTTTAATATATATGTGTGTGTGCACATGTGTGTGTGTGTGTGTATATATATATATATAACATAGACACATTATATAAATGTATTTAACTACATTATAAACATATATAGATAAATAAATTAGAAAACACCATGAACAAACACCATAACCATTTTCATATCTCTCAAAGTCTGTGACACTGGTTCCTTGCTAAGACACCATTCTATGTTTGGAAAAGGATTGGACACCGTGATCCTAACACCGCATCTATGCTACCAATTCCCGATCTCTAAAAAAATATTCCATCATGGCTATCACACCACTCTATGTAAAATAATAAGACACCATTTCTTGGTGACACTGTTTCTTTGTGACACCGTTTCCAAGTGACACCATTTCCAGACAGACTATGACACCGTTCTTTAATCTATTTTGTCGTTTTCAATTTAATTTTTACATTAATATTTGAGTATTTTAAATGCACTAACATAATTAATATTTATTTATAGACATGTCACCTGACAGTATGATGTACGAGGTGTAGAATACATGCATCAAGTCAGCTCCAACACATACACTCCACGAATAAAAAGAAAACTGTGGCCCTGAAACAAGAAGGTGGTAGAGCAGCAGACGTGTGAAAAATTTAAAAAGAGAACTAATACCTGTAATAAGAAACATCTGAAGAACAAACGAAGCATTCACAAGTCCAAAAGCTAAGATACCATAGATCGGATTCAAGAACATATTTGAAATACAAACTTCATGAAGAACATGATCCAAATCTAACTTGAAACCAGAGCACCAGACTAGCGATACTCTATTTCTTACAATAGGACCCAATACATGCTTATTCTTCATCCTATAAGTTCATAGCTGTATAGAATAACCCTTAGATCATTTATAAACTTATCTCATTATCTTTTCTCTATTGTGTACTAATTTTAGCTTTCGAGTAGTGTGTCTGTGTGTGTGTCTGTATTAAAAACACACACTGTCTCCTACACTAAATTGAAGGATACAAGAAATCCTTCCTTTTATATGTTTTTAAACATTTTTTAATCCCACATATAAGTGTAGAAGAGGTCCCTGTGTGACCTGGTAGTTTATAAACATGAAGAACTATGGAAGAGGTCATGTGACCTGGACTGTCTTGTGCACTATTGTTTACCCCGATCTAGGTTATGGATCAAGTTTATTAATATAAACTGATTAGTGGAAGGTGATCACAAAGTGGAGTGGATTAACTCTCAACTTGAGACTGAACTACTTGTTTTATATCCACTATTTTGTTTAATTTAGTTTTCTCTATTTTACGGTATAATTCAAAAGTCACTATATTTACATTGATAGTTAATCTTGTAAATAAGTTATAATTGTTTTGCCTTATTTGATTTTCTTCAAAAGTAATATCAATAACTCATTTTAAGATTACTGATAATTAATCACTCTTTTGAGATGTTATTTAAACAGTGAAACTTTCATAATCGTATTACCTTGATTAACTAGGCTGTATTTATTTTTATTAGGGAACCTTTTAACAAAACTTTTCAAACAGAAATTTTTAAAGATACTCAATTCAGCCCCGTTCTTGAGTAATCTACTCTGACCAATACTTATACATATATAAATATTGGTATACCTAATATAACTATAATTATTTTTTTATTTATTTAAATATATAAATATCATATGCAGTTTTATAAATACTATACATTTATATTATGATTTATATTATACACATATTATATTGAATTCATCTGTATTGTATATTTATGGATAAAAACACAAATATTATATTATGTAAACAAATATATGTAATATAGAAAACATTGAAATTAAATATATATTGTATATTGTATAATTATATTATATTATAAAGAATTTTATTATATAAAAATTTATATATACTGTATAATTATATTGTATATATTTTAGTACCATATATATTTTAAATTCATTTAGAATATATATATTATTTAATTACACAATATATATCCAATTATATGAATGTTTTTAATTGTGTGTGTGTATATATATTTTTGTAGAAATGATATAATATAAATGTATATAATTATATACATAAATAGATAATATAAATGTATGTTTTATAATATATGTATACTATAAAACATAAAATAATTGTATACTATTTATAAAACCAACATATATTTTTTATATTTTAAAAATTTATAGAAATAATAATAATAATAATATTATTATTATTATTATTTATTTTTTTATTTTTATACACACACAGAGACATATATAAGTATATAAAAATAATTATATTATATCTATATATATTATAAAAATACATAAATATATACACACACAAACATTAATATAAATGTATTTATAAATATATGTATAAAAATATATTTATATTTATAAATATGATTTTATATATATTATATACATAGATATATATTTATGTATATACAAAAATATATTATATTATATATATTTCAGTACACACACTCAGATATATATATTCATATCATATATTTCTATAAATAAAAATAATAATGTGTATTTTATTAACAAAAAAATGTTCAGTTCTGTGGGAGATTTCTTTAGTTGTTCCCTATGGAATGAGGGTAAGAATCCCAGTAGTCCCATTTTACCAAGTATTGGGTTATACCTCATAAAAGATAGAGGATGGGGGGTGTGATTGGTAAACCACATACCCATATCCAACATCGGTTTCTCACATCGGATGGCCTCCTCTTTATAAGAATCCCCGATCCTTCTCTCCATCAAACACGTTTAAGGAATTTGAGTACATCCAATAGTCCTCAGCCACTCCATCATTATTGTACGACCCAAATACTTGTCAAATCCGTTACTCAACAATCCCATGATCCTTTATGTGACCCACTTCACAGCTTGGATGTCTAGATCCCAAAAATATAGGGTTGATCTGGTTATTGGGCTGGTGTTCAATGACAGCTAGTTGTAAGAACTTGAAAAAAAAAACAAAAAATTAGAGGTGGTTTAAAAAATAAGTAGGGTTGGTTCCAACAACCTCTAAATCAAAATACGCATAAGTTAGCTATTTTTAGAGATTTTTCAATTAAATTAGTGGTTATTTAAACCCATCTAATTTAACCTCCACTAATTTCCCATATTACCATACGAATGGTTCATAAAAACCGCCAATAATAATATAAGTTTGACACATGATTGATGATTCATTATAACCAACATTAATGTATTTATAAGGGGTTATAACCCCCTCTAATATAAAAAATAATCTCATCTAATAACTATATTTTTTCTAGTGGACCCCATAAGTAATAACCATACATTCCACACTTTTCTTTTCCAAAATAAACCAGAAATATGTTGGTTTGAAATGAATTTATGAAATAATGAATTGTATTATCTTTTTGGAACAAAAACCATAAATACATTTTATATTTTAAAAACATAAAATTCCCTTTTGAAGTACTATTTTAAAAATAAAATATTAAATCCTTTTACAAAAAACCTAACCCATGTAAAATATTCCCTTTTTAAATTCATCTATATAGTTTCTCATTAAAAAACCATAGAATTAAGACCCATAATAATTAATATAAAACAATAATAATAGTAATAAAAAATAATAGATAAATATAAAATTATTTGAAAAAAAGGTAACCAAGGAGGATAAACAAGGGAAATTCATAAAAAAAACAACATCAACCATAAGATAAAGAATGAGAACCGAATAACATTAAACATCCTAAGTATTATATAAGGATCATGGAATAATCTTGTACCTATAGGTTACAAAGTAAATAAAGGCTTGATTGAAGGAACACTAGACTAAAAAAACCTCTGAACAACACATCTAGGCTACTTGAGGAAACATCTAAAATGGGCCCTAACTAGTATCATGCTTAAGACTAGGGTAGAACCCATCGTAGTACCCATCTATCTATGGTTTCCCATGTTCTAACAACAAAATAATCTTCATATACATCATCAGTAACAACCCACAAGTAAGAGAACATGTAAATAAGAGATCCTCATTCTTTTAAAAAACTTTAATGGGTCACATATTAAATAATAAACATTCTCAAATCCATTTTTCAATCATTTAATAAAGTCAATATATTTTAAAATAAGTGAAAACCCCATTTAAAAACATATATTGATAATACATTAGAAAAATGAAAACCAACATCTTGTTTAATATTCAAAGCATTCCATTTTAAATGTTATAAACTCAGTCAATTACAAATATTTATTTTAAACATTTAAAAATTCACATATTCACATATTATTATATGAATATATGCATAATTATATATATATATATATAAATACCAATTCATATGTGTATAAACATATACCATAAAATCAAATGTTCAAAATATCAATTTTAGGTGAATCACGTAAGTGAAAAAACAATAAACATAGTAAAATTATTAATGTTGAGGAACCTAATACATTTCTCCACTTAAATTACATATTATTTAATAATAAATCATTAAATGATTCAAATAAATTCCAGACACCCAACTCCTATTAATAAATCGTCAAAACTATTTTATTAGTCAAAACATTTTTTAATTTTATGTGGGGATTGAAAGTGGATCGAAATTCTCAAAAACTCAATTTAAAAATCATTTTAAATCTCTAAAAACCATGAATAAAACAAAAAATTAATTTTAATTGAGAAAAATATCATATATAAATTTAAATTAATCAGTTTAAAATTCTTAATAATATTTGGTATATTAAATAAAATGTAATGCACAAAATCCCCTACATGTAATTTGAATAAATGATATGAAATCCCCAATAACGGAAAGAAAAAGGATATAGGAGAGTTTGTCACCCCCTAAGAACATAATATGATTGATTTAAGAACCTTAATTACCTTCTAGGGCTTGGCTAAATCAAAATGCCACAAAGGGGGAATAAAAATTGAGAGTGAGATAGAGCGAGGGAGGGAGAGAAATGAGGTCGATGAGAAGAGGTAGATGACTCAATTGGCTAATTTTACCAAAAATTACCTGATAAATCATCATATGGGATAGGTTGGAGGGTGGTGTGCACCCCGGTTCTACCCGGTCTTACATGAAATGAATAGGAGGATAGTTTAATAAATTTTTATTTTTTAATTCATTGGTTGTTTTTCCTCATTATTATCCAAATTGTGTGCCTCTTACTGGAAATGTGTTGGAACCCCGTATGGTTGGCTGAAAATATTTAGGAATCCATTCACTAATTGTTAAAAAAGGATTTTTCAATAGAAAAACTTATTTTCATAGGGTCCACATGGTTATTACTAATCATTATAAATTCCAAAAAATTTTGAAAAATATTTAATATTAAAAAGAATGACCCCAAAAATCATCAAAAAAATAATTACCCCTAAATGAATAAATAAATTTAATTAATTAGGAAATTTAAATTTCAATGTGTCATAAAGATTCCCATGCTACACTTCACTTGAACTAGAAGAATGAACCATCCTAGTAACAACTTCTATCTCTATGTGACAATACATATTGGATTTTTTATATTGGAAAAATCAGTCTATGGATCACCATCATCAAATCAAATCACATGTGAAGGGATAGGAATATACCTCTTTATATAATAGATGTAAAATTTATTATGAACAATGTTGAAAAAGCGAGGAAAATAATAATAATAAGAAACTTCCCAATTTTATCAAATATCTCTAAATGTTTTACATAATAAGGAGTTATCATTCCCTATTTTCCAAATAATATATAACCTAACCTTGTAAAGATTCAATGAAACATATGATTGCCTAATAAAAACTGAATTTGTCTCCCTAAATTATCCAAATAGGATTTTTGGTGACCATGAAAGGTTATAAGACACTTCTAGATCATTTTTACTTCCTTAGCCATCAACTGGACTATACTAAATCGGATCACAAATGATTTTTTTATTTGTTTCTAGAATATGGGAGTACAGAATGATCAACCATATAAATCATCAAAGAGTGATATCTGAATAGAATTCTGATGGATTTTGTTGTAGGATAATTCCACAAAAGATGTTTTTATCCTAAAAACACTAAAATCAATACAGAATGCTCAAACCATATCCTCAGAAATACATAAGGTCCACTAAAACTATCTACCCATCTATGAGTGAAAATCAAAACTTAAATTTACTTTCGAGACTAAATACCTTTATAATCACTACAAGAACATAGATGTGAACCATAGATCCCTGTTAATGATGATACTTTCGAGGAGTTTATGGAGTTTTATAGACCAATTGATATTTATATTTTCAAGATCATTGATTGGGGAGAATTATTTAGTATGTAAAAAAATGAGTTACCACATTCAAATGATCTAAAATTACATATATCATGTCTCTACCACTACATTATTGGCATTTTTATTTTCTGGGCACATCAAATGCTCCTTGGTGGGAGAATAACCATAAATGTTTTTTTTGATTTGATGGATCGTTCTAAATATTTTACCATATTTTAATTCCAAGACCAATAAATTTTTTTCCCTCAAATAATAACCTCAAATAAAACCAAGAATTAATAGAAGAAATTTTCATATTAAATTAATAATTTATTTATTTATTATTATAATAAAAGGTATAACTTTTAAAATAATGTTCGTTCATAGATGATGTCTATCATATAAAAAACCCTTTTCTAGATTACCTTTATTGTATTGTAAGGATCCATGTGTAGAATACCTATTGCATGTGAACCCATAAATAATATTAAAATCCATAGAAAACCATATTCTATATAATAATAATAATAATAATATTATTATTATTATTATTATTATTTTGTGGTTTTGTGGTTTTTTCTAACTCGCACAATGATAAATATTATTTACCAGATTGTAAATAAATCCCCATCACCAATCACAATCTTGGTCCGCACCAACTTCTCGATATATATTTAATACATAAATAAATATTTCATTAAATATTTCATTTATCAAAAAAATAAATATTTTATTTATGGCCCGATAAATAAATATTTCTTAATTAATCACGTAACGAAAAAAATTATTTATTAATGAATAAATAATAATTTATTACCTTCAGAATATGAAAGATTAATAAAAATTGAATAAAATTTCACCTCGATCATGAGAAAAATAATTATTTGGTTAGTTAAAATTAAATAGAATTTAATCAGGATAAAAAATCCCACTAAGTGTTTCAGCTGCTAGGATTTTTTCATGTTGGCATTAGGAGGGCTTTGTAAAGTCCATGATTTGTGTGTAGAAATAGGTAATGAAACCCAACAAAAGTAACTTAATGTCCCAACATCAACAACCACTTATGAACACTCACTATTTGATATATTCTCTTCTCTTGATATTGAATCAAGAAAGTTTCACATTTGTGTCATCAACCTGTATTCCTGATACATTATTCTCTGAATCTCTAAAATAAACATATTATTATACCATGTACCTAAAATTTGATGTTGTAGTTCTATTCCAAATAATGGGTCTAGATATCAACTTCAATAAAGATGGAAGATATAAAACCTTTCTTAACGTATCCATTAATAACATGTGATTCATGACGCACTAAATGTACCATACTTTAGATGAACATATGGAGTTATTGTTTTGGTCAGTGGATATATGTGCACATGCCATGACATTCATTAATTATAATTTTAATGTCCAAGGACCATTACTTTGACTTGAAAATATGAATATCTAATGAAACCAAAACATGGATAATTCTTACTAGTGGATCTGTTCTTATAATTTCCCATCTTGGATCATTCTAATTGGGGATTTCATGAGAAGAAGTTGTATCTTCTTATGAGTACTGGTACCTGAAGGACTATATACTGTGTGTCCTGTCATAGTATATTATCCAACCATAAAACAATTTTTATCAGTATTATCATGACACTTCCAGGTTCTCATCACTATTTGGAAATTCTATAACCTTCTCAATATGAAAACTAACTTAAGGAAATATTATAGTAAATTTACTTAGAATAATGAACACCATGTAATACGTTGTTTAATAAATATTCAAATGTTTGAATATACATGTAATAAAAGTAAAATCCATTGGTTCAAGAACACCAACCCAAAAAAAACCCAATTAAACTTGAGCTACTAATCCATGTCTTCAATCCCATAAGAACTCACATGATAATCATATTTATATTAGGTTAAGTATTTAGTATAGGGTCCAACCACATTGTTTTACATGGAAATTACACTCTCTTTAACATCGCCTCTTGATGAAAAATCCCTAAAGATGTGATACTAGAAAAGTATATTCATTATTCACTAATGTCACCTTGGCTCTTTTGTGAGAGTAATTACTATGGTATTATAAGAATATAGTGTGATAAGATCTTTACTACTAGAAAACACAACAAGATATTGGATGAAGTTTCATATCTACACTACTTATTTAGCTGCCTCAAAATGCAAAATATTCTTATAAATTTCTACAGAATCTTGGTCAACAAACATCTTTTAACTCTTCAAGCTCACTACACCTCCATTCAAAGTGAATATGTATCTTATATATGATTTCAAATAGTCTTGACATGTTTGGAAACTAGAATATGCATATCCTCCAATGACTCGTTCCTTATCTCCTCCATTGAATAGGAACATATCCTTAGTATACCTCTGATAATTAAGGATAATAATGACTTCTATGAAATGGTTGTCACCAATTTAATGTTGATATTTTCTTACCACACTCAAGGCATATGAAGTACCTATCCTAGTATATATCATATCATACATAGCTGACCATATCACTATTTCATATCAAAATCCATTCCAATATTTTTATCTCCTCATATTTCTAAGGACACCTTTTCATAGAATGGTGAATTCTATGCGATATTGTTAAAAATTACATCTTGGATTATTCCATATGAAACCTCTTCATTATTTTATCAATATATGTACCTTTAATTACACCAAGTAGTCTCTTGGATCTAGCCTCACGGATATGATCATAATAATACATGATGGATTTCCTAATTACTTTATGGAGAATAAATTATTCAACTCGGAATTAATTGACTTTAATACCAACATTTCGTTTTCAATAAGTAATATTTCATCGACATGTACTATTAAGAAAATGAACACACTCCCAATAAATCACTTAAAACAAAATAATCACATTTATAAAAATTAATTTTACGTGGTCATGAAACTTTCATTAATCCATAAATGGACTTTTTAAATTTTTATACCTTGTTCCCATCCTTTTGGAGTCACAATCCATTTAGATTTTGTCGTATAAAAATCTTCTTGAAGGTTCCTTCATAGTCAATTCCTTGACATTGTTTAAACTCTTTTTCAACCGGTTGGGCCATATAGGTATTAAAATTCCCAACCATGAACAATTTTTGATTGAATACCAATTTATATCCAAAAATATTGACATCTACTTAATGATCTACAAAAATATATACATGGTTTTACATCGTGGAATAGATTTCAAACTTTTTTTGTTTATTTCTACTTGGAAACATGTGTTCCACTTATTACTTTATTATTATTTTGATGATCAAAGTTATCAAAAAAAATTAGTCACCATCCTTTGTGACTAGAAAAAAATACCTTTGTAGTTATCTAACCACTCTTCTACTACTACATAGTACTTGTGTATCTGAATAATCTTCCTCCATGGGGCTTTATGGAATTTGTTCCAGTTATAACTTGGGTATACCTTGATCCTAAAATTCAACAAATTATATCTCACTCCCAAGATCTCTTTTAGATATGATTTCCCTATCAAGTGATATTGATTTTATTGTCAGTACTTCCTTTTTTTCTAAGTGGACATATTAGTAATATCTATTTTTTTCCATGGGGTACCCTATAATGGTACACATTGGGCATTGCGTGGAATTTCATAACATAAAGTGAAATTAACAAATGCTACCCAACCCTAAACAAGTAGGTTTTACAAAACATGTTTCTTTTCATTACATAATTGGAATGGTATACCATCTTCCACTTTAGTTGGAACTTAGTATTGTATTTGCGCTATTATTTATAATTCATATCCCCCAAAGGATAATAGAAGTCTCTCATAACTCATCATTAGTATCACTCTATCTAAAAAAGTGTCTTCCATCCTTTCACTTATACAATTCCACTATGGTTTATAAGGATATGTTAGCTGAGATAGAATGCCAAAATCCTTTAAATAATCAATTAAGTCTTGATTAAGATACTCTCCAACACAGTCTGTGAGGGGTTTCTTAATCTTTTTACCAATATGGTTCTCAAATTCATTATTCTATTCCTTGAATCTCTCAAAGGAATATGACTTATACCTCATTAAGTATACATATCCATCTATAATAAAATCATCAGTAAAAATTTATGAAGTTTGATTATCCACCCATTTCGTTAAATGGATGGTCCACACTCATTGATATGAACTAACTAAATAATATCTTTCTCCCTTTCACCCTTTCCACTAAATAGGTATTTGGTAATTTTTAATTAAAATAATGGGTAACATACAAAAATTGGTTTTAGTTAAAAATAATCAAAATACCCAAATTTGAATAATTTTGAAAAATGTTTTTCATTTATATGGCATATCCATTTATTCCATATTTGTATATGTTATGAATCATGTGAAGATGTTTTATTATTGATTGACATTACTTGGTTTGTGTAATCCAACACATAAAGAACATTATTTAAAAGTTACCTACCCTAAAAATTTAATATTTAAAAAAGAAGAAATAGTAATTCATAAAAATGAACAAAAATACATTTTTATCATGTTTGGATATAGAAATAATTTTCTTTGTAACAGATGTAACAAAATAAAAATCATTTGAAACCAATATTATTCATTTCGTCAACAAGAGGTGGTAGTCCTTGATATCCAGAAAATTTTAGTTTGGCTCTGTTGGATTCCAACACATCTACCACCCCTCGTTTAATCATTTTGAATCTACGTAGTTCCTATATTAGAATACATATGTGAGAACAACATGATCTATCTAATATCCAGTTTTTAGAATAAGATAAATATCAGTCGATAAAAAATGAACTTGAAGCTTCCCCTTTATTCTTTGGCCGGGTTTAGTATTTATTCCAATGACACTTCTTTCCATATAAACAATAGATATAATCCTTCTCCCCTACTTTCCCCTTGATCGTTCTCTTCATGGAAGGGTTTCGTAAAGTAGGTTTGGGTTTAGGGTTCTTTTCCTCTTCTTTTTTGTTTATCCACTATAAGGATAGAATAATTTTCACTATTCATATCTTTATCTAAATGGGAATGAAGAGTGAGTGGAACTTGAATACACCTCTCAATGTCGTTTATGTTAATTTTTTTTAAAAAAATTATACAAGATATGAGGGTTTGATTCAATAATGACATCATCATGAAGTTCATTAGGTAATATAAAAATCCAGAACCTCTACGTGGTAAATATGGCCTATGAGCTTGACAACGGAAGCCCCAACCGAAACATCATTTCCAAGTTTACTCAGAAAGAGTGCCTTGGTTATCTCAAACCATTCATGTATTTTTCTCTCCAGGAATGGATAATGAAGAAGATCGTGCATACTATAACTATCTATGTTTTCATGAGACTTCATGAGTTTGTTGGAAATAGAAAAAAGAATAAAATATTGAATGTTGACCATTTCATTCAAGTGTTTTTCCTAGAAAAAAAAATTCATCACTCTCCTCCTTAGCCTGAGGATTGGGTATTAAATATTCTTGCACGTAAGATTTTCCTTTCACAGTAAAATGCATCCTAAAGTTGTTTGGCCCATTCCTTGAAGTTACTTATAGAGAGGAGATGTTCTTTATCAAATAATGACTGTAGACATAGTGTGGATGATGAACATTTTATTTATTCTAAAATTTTATAAATCATATTATTAGTACTTTTCAAGATTTTAATTTGTGAGAGAAATAATTAATTTTATTATGTCTCCCACGAATTTATAAAGATTCAAAGTTCTTATCTATTAGTCTTATAATGTCTATTTTCATTGAAATAATGTTAGCAAGGATCCATATGACCATTCACTTAACCCCAATAAGGGTTAGTCAACCTATTTGAAGGTATTTAGGTAGAATGGTATTTTCTATGTATGGATTAAAAGTGGACTCCCCATTCCTAAAATCCGAACTTGGATTTCCTCAACACTTTCCTCTAAGATACCTCAAGTCTAGAATATGCTTCTTCTCTTATTGTAAGATAGTTATGTAAACCAATAACCTTCATAATAACTCCACGATAAATGTATGCTTCCAAATGAGGGCTGGTCAAGAACATTGTTCAATTGATTTTATTCATAATCACATAATGGATTCCCAAGTATGACTTAATATTTAGTTGAGGGATTTTATTTATTACACGTAAAATTATATTATTTAATCTTTTACATGTTTCTTTAATATTAATTAGACTTTACTTCATATATTTTCAATGTCTGATAGAAAATTTATGCATGATATATTTATTTAAATTCCATATTTTCAAATTAATTTATTTATTTACGAGACCATTGTATTTCATTAATCATATAAATATTGCATAAGAAAAACTAAATAAATGACCCGGTCATTATATTATATAATTATTGATGTAACACCTTCGGGTAGGTAATGTAGCTGGTACTATTCGGTACTGTAGTACATGGAACAATTCACCTGTGGGCCACTGGGTTGGGCTTGGAGTCCTTAACTGCTTATGGCCACCCAAGGCCTTCAAGTCACCCAAAGCCTTTAGACCAGTTAAGGTTTTCAGGCCACCTCAAGGAATTTGGGCCTCCTCCTTCAGATCATGCAGTGTACATGCAACCAGACACATCAAAGGAACTAGCTCCAGATGAAGAATCAGAGTAGGCAATTTCTCCAGATCAAAAGTATATGGATATTGAAGAATGAGATGGTATGGAAAATTCCATTGGGACCAGTCCTGTGAACCTATACACATGTATTTCTAGAAGAACAAAAAATAAAAATATAGGAATCTGACATAACGATCTAGACGTAGGGGAGGGTCATTTCCAAGTTGACATATCTGGGATGAATTCCTCTAAGCCCTTTGGATCATGTAATCCCCTAATCTTACGGGCCTTGTAAGGGTTCCCTCTCATCCCTTGGAAGGGGGGTTATCTGAAATCAATAAAAAGAATCCCTTTGGGACATTTGGGTGATTATTTTTAACAAAGTCCATATATTTTAAAATAAGAACATTGTCTTTGATAGAATATAGGACCTGTAACACCAAGCTTAAACATCTCGAAAAATATATTATGTAAATATGATTGTTATAACTTAGCTATTGAATTGGAGGGTATGAATATGATTAACTATATTATGAAATATATATAATGTTCCAAAAAAATATAAACTTCTTGATAAATTCTTAATAAATAATTACTAAACATTTAATAAAGTTATTTTATCTTTTAAAAAATATGTTTCCTTCATACAAAATTTATTATTTTTAGCAAAGAAAATATTATAATAATTTTTTCGTTTTTTTTTGAAATTTTATTTTTTAAATTTAAAATAATATTTTAAATAAAAATATTAATATTAACTTGGGGTTATATTTTGGAATTTTTCATAAAATATAGATTTGTTACTAAATAGTGAAAATACAGATTTTTGGTAAAATTTTCATTTCTTTTAATAAAGCAACCATTTTAAAAGTGGAATTATTATTATCTATATGATTTAAATGACACATAATTATAATATAGTTATATTAAATTTCACTAATAACATTCATATAATACATATAATGTATTTTAATATATGTTTATTTTTAGTCTTTTAATTGCATTTTTTCTAAAAATTATTTTAAGTGCATAATGTTTTTCATTTATACTAATTAAAATAACCCCTAATAAAGAATTAAATAAATTAAATTCATATTATATATATATATATTGATTTAAATTAATTTAATTATGACTACTTTACAAATAGTTATTATAAGATCATCTTATGCTTGAAAATTGTATTTCATGAAAAATCATTTTTTGGCACAATTGTGGGTTTAATTTTAAATTAAATTATGGAAATTATGTGATTTGAATTTAGTGAAATGAAATAAATACTTTTAATTTAAATAATTAATATTATATAATAAGTTAAACAAAAAAATTACGGTGTTTGAGGTTAAAGTGGGTTTACTAGGGGTTAAACTAACAAGATAAGGGTTAAAAATGACCTAAAACTTATCCAATTACTATTATTTGTAATTTCATGACATTATATCATCTATATTTATAAAATTATCCATTTTATATCCTTACAACTTCAGAAAAGTTTGGGTGTAATTCATTTTTTTCAAAAACACCAAGTGTGTCATTTCTGCCACTTATAAAAGGCAACCCCTTCAACTCCCTACTTCACACTAAAAAATAAATTTATTTAAGATAATAAAAAAGATACCTACATTAATTCCACCAAAAAATTCTCTATTTTTTTTATCATAATGTAAACCAAGGAATGATTTTGGTGAAAATCTAAAGTGGTCTTCCGAAGAAGTGGTAACGATCTTAAATAGTAATTTTATTTTTATTCTTCTTACAACTAATTAAAATTTTATATAATAATGTAGACATAATAAAACATTATTATATTAATTGAATAAAAATTATGCATCTCATCTTCCAACAAATGGGAAACAAAATCACGAATCTTGTGTGCAATAGACTACCACCTCGTGAACTCATATGATTCATTTTCCATTAACACCTATCAAGGCTGGATAAAATGATGAATTTAATGTTTTTATATAATATTTATGATACAGTTATACTTATTTAATTTTAATATCACATATACCTTCTTAATTTCCATTTTTATAAAAATATTATAACGTCGCTCGTGTGTACAGTGAACTAACACCTCACAAAGCGAAGAGATTTGATTTTCACTTATGCTTTAAATGGAATGTTATAAGAATAAATTTAAGGAATATATGTGATTTATATGACATTAAATTGATTATATAAAATAAATTTATCACCTAATTTCATACCCTTCACCCTTTTATGAAAGGATATCTTCTCTTGTGTGTATGTATGATTTACCATCTCCAAGAAGCGATGCGATTAATTTTCTATGTACAATTTTCAAGGATGGTTCTAAAAGTGTATAAAATGATTAAATATGATATTTATAATATTATTATAATTTTGGAGATGGTTTATTTATATCCTATTAACAATAAATAGAAATTTCATGACAAAATCCTCAGGTAAAAAAAGACAATTAACACCCCAAACAATGAAAATAATGAAATAATATTAACAAACGATGCTAAAATGTTATAATTGGATTATATATTATATTATAGATATTAATATTGTTCTATTATAAATTAATAACATTCTTAAAACCATTATAAATGATTTTAATTCACATTCATTTAAATGAAAGCTTGAAGTAAGTGATTTTGTCTCAATTTCCATTTCATTAAGACATATTTGTTAAAATACACAAAATCAAATTTATCTGTTTTATTTATATCCCATTTGATGTATTTAACTGGAATATATAACTATTCATGATCTAAATTTTTTTAATACATGTTTATTCTTCCAAGGAGTTACAATTTGAAAGCTACCAAAGTTGTAAGAGTTTATTTTACAATCTCACTTTCCTTTGTTATTGATTTTAATCATGATAAAGGAATATAATAATTTATCATTTATAAGATTCAATTATTCAGTTAAGTATCTATATTATTTGTATCATGGATGTGATTATTTCTTAATACATATACTCTTTTTTACATATGGTGTTTAATTTGGAATTTGTTAGATTAACTGGGGATATTCTAATAAATCTGTACTATTTACTCAATGTAGATATTTGATGACAAGTTAATTATTCATGAATTAAATAATGTATTCAATATATGTGGAATTACTTATACTCATAGTGATTGGTGGGTCCCATAATTATATGGCCTCTCGATGCATCGAATGTTCTCATGGGACATATCAGTTGGCTAAATTAAATGGGTTTTTTACTCATAGTTTTAAATTATCTTGTGAAAGGTCATTATGTAAGAGGTATCATGATGAATATGGAAATTAAATATAATAATTAAAAATCTTCTTCATTTATAATTCAATTATTTTTATTATTCATCAGATTATGACATTGATGTGATCTTTTTATTCATTTCAGTCTTATTTTATTGATTAAATCGCATGTGTGTTCAATTATTTACCTTTACATATTAACAATTCCATATTTAATGTTCAATTTATTGATTAAATGGAATGTGTTTTCATTTATTTAACTTTTAATAGTGATTAATATTTATTTACTCATTGTATATTTTGTTGTTTGTTACCCTTACTTTGAATTTGAGCTCACCCTTTGTAAGGATCCGACCCATGTTGCCCAGAGTCGGTGCCTTATTAGGATATATTAGAATATAGACAAAGAATATGAATCTCAAGAGATTGAGTGGTTTATTATTTTTGGAAACAAGATACATACATAAGTTTAACAATACAACTTGAAATGAAAAACAACTTATAAACTCCTTAGAAAACTTCCATAACTCCTATGTTATTTCATCATGTCATTCGTAATAAAATTATTCATGTCCTAAGAAAATGAAACATAATAATTGGGTGAGCTCAAATTCTCAGTAAGAGTAATCAATGTAGCAGAAGATATCATAACATAAACATTAAGAATGTTGAATAAATAAAAACATATGCCTTCAAGAAAATACACTTGAATATAATATGGCATAAATATGAACTGAGTAAATATTTCCCTAATAAAACATAATTGTGGGTATTATACTAGTCAAATAACCGCATGATCCATAAATAATCTTTCCATATTGAGGGACTGCATAATGCAGGACAATATAAGCATACCCTCAAGGCCTCGTGCCAAGACCATAAATAATCGTTTTTCAGGGCCTTGTGCCAAGACCATAGTTTGTCTCACGAGACCTACTGACGCACTGAGGGGATATAGTTGGCCCCAACTGACACTTACAACATCTAATTAATTGTTAATATGAATGGGGATAAACATAAATAACATATACAATCATATTGAAATTAATATATGAGATAAAAATAATTTTCCCTGAACATTAAACAAAAACACTAACCCTTAAGAGTAAATTCGTGAATGGTTTTAAGATATAACATCCATAGAAAACAATAATAATAATCCACTAAATTAAATATGGTAGATTATTACCTGGAATAATAATCTAAATAATGCATAATAATCAATAAGAGTGTTGAAATAGATGAAGATACTCTTATAAAATCTTCGAGTAAATCTTGAGATAAATACTCTTTCACTTTGAAAAGAAGAGTTATTTTGGAAAAATATTTGAATAAAACTAGAGGTTAAGTAATATAGTACTATCATAATAAAATGAATGATTTTAAAAATATAATGGTTTCTAAAAACATATTATTGAGTGCCCTTGAAAATAGGAAAGAATTAGAGAAATTGCCTTGGATCAGGCTTTTATTTCGGAAACAATTTGGAAAGTTCCATTTTAAACATGTAACCATCCATAAAATAAGAAAAGATTATGTTTGATAAAAATATATATAATTGAAAACATATTTTTTAGGAGTAAATTATAATAAAAAAGAGTTTCATTAAGGTAATTAGACCAAAAAATTAACTCGAATGAAAATGGATGTTCGGGTGGAAAACCCGTACGTTAAGTCTGAACGTGTTCCGCTCTTGAACTTAAGATTCTGGAATATGAAATTATAATTATTAGTAAATTATTTAATTAACTATTAGAAATGTATTTAGTTTATCTTAATTTTTTTAGTTCATTTATTCCCTTAGTGATAAGTTATTATATTGAATTTCATCATTCGGGAGTGTTCATTTTCTTTATTTTCATAATTGGTTCACTTGTTCTTAAGTAATGGGATGGAATGGATGTAAATATCCATAATTGAAATTACATATTATTATGATCATAAAGAAGTTTTAATGTTCATTTATATCATATGGTTACATGGGAATATGATGAATCATTAGATGAAATATTTTTGACATTCACCTTGATTATTTAGCGGTATTTTGATTATTAAGAACTAGTTTGGTCATACGATTTAATAATATGTACGTATACTGGTTTTTGAATATTAATTATGTTATAATAAATATATTAATGTTTTTTTCAACCATAAAAATGATTTAATGACCCATAATAATGGATAAATTTAAGAATGAAACTTTGTCGTCCATGAATGTTATAAATTGGAACCTCCTGGACGTGGACTTCATTTATAAAATAAAAGGGAGAGAGTAAGAATATTGATGATGGATCTCCCATTAACATTATATAATTCTAGTATATAGATGATACTAGATTTCTCATGGTCATTTGGAAAGAGGATGTGGGGATAGGATAACAAAATATGATAAATCAGAATGAGACTAAATGAAGAAGAAATGCTTTTTACCTCTTGAAATATCCTCTTGGACAACCTCCTTAAGGGAAGGGATTTTGGTATTTTGGAAATACCAAGATCTTCCTAGATTTGGGGAGTTACTAGGGAAGTATATTTGGGCAGAACCTTGAGGAGTTTCAACGCTTAGTGGAGTGAATAGAAGAGGAAGTGATGGGGTGTTTTTATAGTGGAGGGGAGAGGGGATTTCTCAATATTAGATTCATTAATATATTATTTCTCCACAAGACAAGGAATAATGAGTAATATTTGACTATGTATAGTAATTGTTTCATATGAATCTGAATCAATTAGGCTTACATTATCATAACAACATATATGACTTTTTAGTTTGTATATTTACCTTATTTTGTAAATTATGGTATTTTACTACTTATAAAAATTCAAGTTTTCCAAAAAAATCCCAAAAATTCACCCCAACATTTTTTCAACGTGTAGAATTTAAAAACCAAGTCCATTTTTAAAAAATAATTTTCTAAATATTGTTAATTTAATATTTAATTAAAATCATAATTTATTCTAAAAAATAATTTTAAAACATTTCTTTAATTATTACAAAACATAGGTATATCATACTTCAACTTGAATATTTTTTATATTCTATCATAGTTATGGTTACTATTCAATAGGGTATATCACTATTCATAAGGGTATGTTTCTTTTCATAATGGTAGGTTACTATTCACAAAAAAATTATGTTTTTATTATCAGACTCCAAATAACTTACTAATTGCAACCATGTATGTTAGATTTTCGAAATTCACATCACAGAAGTGACAAACTTATTTTTAAAGGCCACATAGAACTTAGTAGTTCATTATATTGTGATTTCATGGGATTATGACATGTTTATAAGAAAGGTTTTTCCACTGAAATATATTTATTCTTTACATTCTCCCCTCCTTACAAAAATTTCATCCTCAAAATTCACAAAATGTTACCTAAAAAAACTCGTGTATGTCTTCAACATAAGCTCCTCCAGCTCCCATGATTCCTCTTCCATATTATGGTTCCTCTAAAGAAACTTTACCAGACGAGTTGTTCTATTTCTCAATACTTGTTCTCTGGTATCAAGAATCTTGGTATGCTCTTCACAATAAGACAGATTAGGCTCAAGTTCTATTTCTTCATAGGTGAGTACATGTGTTGGGTCTGGAATGTATTTCCTTAACATTGATAGGTGGAACACATTGTGCACTTTGGAGTGAATTGGTTCTATTTCCAAATGGTAAGCTACAGCTCCAATTCGATCTAGTATTTCAAAGTGTCTAATGTACCTGGGACATATTTTTCCCTTCTTACTAAATCGTATAATACCCTTCCATGGAGATACCTTTAAAAAACGTGATGCCCTTCTTCAAATTCAAAATCCTTCCTTTGGTTTTCCTCATATCTCTTTTTCCTACTTTGATATGTTTTGATATGGGCTTGGACAATCTTCACCTTTTGCATTGTTTCTTTAACATGTTCTGGGCCTACGAGCATTCTTTCTCCAACCACATCCCAGCAAATTGGTGTATGGCATCTCTTTATATACAATGATACATATGGTGCCATATGAATACATGAATGGAATCTAGGAAAATTCTAAGAGAGGTAAATATTGATCCCACATTCCTTGAAAATCATGTGAACAATACCTCAACATGTCTTCCTATGTTTGAATAGTCCATTCTGATTGTCCATCAGTTTGTGGGTGGTATGCAGTGCTCAAATGAAGATCTGTATCTAGGGCCTTCTAAAGGCTCTTCTAGAATTGTGATGTAAAATGGGCATCCCGATCAGAAACAACTGATAAGGGTACACCATGAAGTATTTTCACTTCATTAATATATAGTCTCTCTAAACATTCAAGTGGTAAATCTTTTCTTATAGAAATAAAATGTGTTGATTTTGTAAGTCGGACAACAATGACCAATATAGAATCATTCTTTCTTGGAGTCTTTGGTAGTCCCATGACAAATTCCATTGTAATATCATCTTATTTCCACACATGTATAGTAAGGGGTTGAATGAATACTCTAGGAAATTGTCTTCTAGCCTTCATCTATTCACAGACCAAACATCTCGACACATAATTAGCAATCTCCATCTTCATGTTTTCCAACCAAAAATGTTCCTTTAGATCTCCGTACATCTTTGTTCTACTAGAGTGTATAGAGAAATTAAAGTTATGAGAATCATCCAATAGCTCCCTCTTTATCATGGGAATAACGAGAACACAAATCCTCTTTCCTTATTTCAAAATTCCACCTTCATATACGAAGTCAATCAACTTTCCATCATTTATAGCATTAATTTTCTTTTGAAACTCCTCATCATGAGCATGAGAACATTTTAACCTTTATAGAAAAGAATGTTTAGCAACCATTTGAAATTTTATTGATGTGTTACCTTACTTGATAATTCCCATATCCATCTTTTCTAGATCCACGAACAAAGGATTCCTTTCAACTCTCATTTTGTTCATAATTTCGTGGTCCTTTTTACTCAAGGTGTCTTCTACCTTATTTTCCTTCCCCAGGTGGTAGTGTATTGTGCAATCATAATCTTTGAGTACCTCAATCCATCTCATTTGTCTCATGTTGAGTTATTTTTGTGAGAATATATAATTCAAACTCTTATGATCTTTATATATCTCACATTTTTTTTCCAAAGTGGTAATGTCTCCAACTAACCAGAGAAAATGTAACACCCCAAGATTTCATGGTACATTATCTCTTAAAGTGATTCAATAACTTGTACTATATGAAACATTGAGTTTGTTTGCACCATGACTTACCAAACTAGAAATTCAAAATAAGGTTATAAATAGTATTAATTGGATTTTGAATTTTATATACTCCATTTAATTTTAAATTATGTATTATGTGTTTCTTAGACATATTATAAGAACAAATTTAATTTTTCAGATAAAAAATGTATTTTTCAAAAATGAAAATTTACCACCTTTTAATGGTGAACCCTTTTTTAATCCAATATATCAAACTTTTACATATCCAATTTGAAAAAATAAAATTCTTCTATAGAATCGGAACATAAAAATTTACTTTGGATGAAGTTTTGGTATCTTTCTAATAACATTCATTTTTTATGAATAGTGAGAAATACTGTATTTTAATTCAAAATTACCTTTTAATCTAATTTATTTATATGGTTAGATTATATTTTAAATTGGATTTGAAGTGTAATTATATTATAGGTTTACCATTTAATCCAAATTTGTTTGTTGGAAGTAATTTCACTTTGAAATTGAACATAAACAAGTGCCCATCTTTTGATAGTTAATATATCTTAAAAACACGTTTTTGGTTTTAACAACAAGAATTAATTTTCAATTAATTAACCCAACATAAATGTTTATAATTTGGTAAAATAGAAATCATTTTTTAATTCGGAAAATAAAATGTAGATTAGACTGAATTTTTGGTATTTTTCTAAAAAACAAAAAAATTTGATGAATAGTGAAACCACTAAGTAGTAGTTAAAAATTGAACATTTTAATTAAAATAAAATTTTACCGCTTCTGTGAATTGAATTTCGAAAACACAATATACATGGTTGTTATTTTTAAGTAAAATTTCATTCAATAAGATGAAAATAATTTTCTGTGAATAGTATCTTTTGACTTTTATTTACCGCAGTTAAAGTTAAATAGGGTAATTCAAGGTAAAAAAATATTATAATGATACAAAATTAACATAACACTTGTCCTAATATTATTTTATGAGTCATTTCCGACCATGGGTATCTTTGGGTCAATTATTGGCCCTCATGGAGCCACTTAAGAGTGATAATGACACTTTATTTAAATTAACTTAAAGGCAAAATGACATAAACAAATAGCTTTTAGAAAATTAATTTTTTATGGGGGTTATATAAGCTATATTTTAGAGTATAAATATTATTTGTAAATATAAAACTATTTCCTACATCACAGTATTTTTTTTATAATTTTTAGAGATCAAATAAATAATATTATATATGACACAATAATGATGTGGTGTTATCCTCATTAATGAATGATTTAATTAAATAAGATGATAATGATTAAAAAAGTATCCAAAACCTTTAAAAAAAATTTGGATGATTTTATTTCGACAATGACTCATCTTATCTTAGACTCTAATTAGTTTTGGACCTTTATAATCTTAAAATCATTATATAATAAAATAATCTTTTCAATCTTTCCTAAAGGGCCCCTCCTCCCCCTTATAAAATGTCGTCACCTCTAACACATTACTCACACATCTCAATCCCCTTGGCTCATTCCAAATCTACCTAAATAATCTATAAATATCCCTATCTTTCACCTAGGATCCTTAAATTAGGCATAAGTCACTTCATAAAATCCTTTTGGTTCAAACCAAAGACAGTTACCCAGTTATAAGGTAACGTCTTCTCTAAAGTTCTCTTCTTTTATTTTACTTCTCCAACCCCCTAAAATCTTTTTATTATTTTATTTTATAACAAAACCAGTATCCTCGATATATGAAGTTGTTTTTATGATATGGTTTCGAGCTACACATACAAACACCTCCATCTAATGGGAAAAAACGTATAGTTTTTGTGGACGGTGAACTACTACCTCACGAAACGATGATTGTTCAATTATCTCCTTCTGCCTCTTATGGTAGCCATTATGATGGAAATGTATTTATATATGATATATATTATGTTTATTTTTCCCTATTATTATTTAATTTTCATTTACAAACATACCTTTATGCTTTCCAATATGTGTGAACATGATAATTTCATTTGAGGAAGTGCAGACTACCACCCCATCAAGGTGATATGATTCGTTCATGACATGCATGGATCATATAAAGGATAGAGTTAATTAAATAATCTAACACATATATCATATGACATTATACTATAATTATAATAAACCTACGTATCATTAAGTTTTAATTTCATTAAATATGAAATAGAAATGAAAGTAGCGTTCATGCATACATATGGCTTACCGTCCCTATAAAAAATTGCATTTCATTTCTTATCTTCAAATATCATGAAATAATTATATATATATATATATATATACTGGATATATATGATATATATGATATATATGATATAAAAATCATGAATACTATACTAGAGATAATAGACTTTTAACCACATGGACAATTTGTAATTATAACAAGTTCATTTTGGACCCATGTACCAAATATCGACAAAACAACCATTATTAACTTAAATGATTAAATAAGGTTTATAACATGGTAATAAGTGAAATAAAATGAATAATAAACATGAAAAAGGTTCTAAATAAAGTAGTAATTTGATTTAGATTAATATTCAGGAGATTAATTAATGAACGAGTCAAGTCAGACAAGAGTTTAGGTGTTTCTTATCTCAATTTTATTTCCATTAGATATCCATTATTCAACAATTATTTATTGAATGTACTGTATTGTGTAAAAAAATTAGATATATATCATAATTATAATCTTTATATTCATTTTGTTTTGTGATTCATTTCGTGGTTATTAACTTTTGTTCATACCACTCAATTGATTACAATGTGGTAAGGCTTTTTCATCTCACTTTTATTCTCATTAGCTTCATGATATATTTTCCACTATTACGTTTTGTGTGGTGTATGTACTGCCCATGATTTAATTCATTGTGTAATATAATTTAATTTATCAGTATGTAAATCATAATTTTATTATCCTTCTTTTATGGGGTGTATGTTTCGTATGTTACGAAATTGATAAGGAAATTTCAAACTTCAATTTCCACTCATTCGGTTTTACGCAAACTTCATTGATTATTTTACTCCAATATTATGGGTGAAATCACTATTAATTTACTTATTTAGTAATTTCCACTACCCTTTTTGTGGATTTACGTTTTCTACACGTAATCACTATATTGATAAATTATCATGTCATCGATATGAACTTTATAAGAGAAATTTTAACTCAATTTCTATTTTTTGAGTTAAACATCCAAGTCATTGGTGTTGTTTTTAGTAGAATATGTGTGAATGTCCTCTGATTTATTTACACTTAATATCCAATCATATTGAGTTTATTTATAATTTTCACACATAATTATGTCATTAATTTATCCTTAACCAAATGACAAAATATTTATAAGTGATTTCATCTCAATTTACATCCCATTAGGACTTGTTTGTTGTTATGAACCAATTTACTTTTATATGGAGTATATAATGTACATTGACATATTATATCATGAATCTCTTTATTCTCATGATATTATAAAAATTTATTACCTCAATTATTTTTATTCAAGCATCTCTCATTTGGTTAGGAACTCTAACTAAAACATCATTTTAAATGTTTTAATGATTTATTCTTATAAATAATTTTCATTAATGTCGATGTTTAAAAAATGGTTTTAAGGATTTATTTATATGGAAATTAATGTTTTAAAATTAAAATTCCTTTTAAAAGTTTCTAATTGGTATGGGACACTTTGATTCAAAAATCTATTTTAAACGGCTTCTTGATAAATAGTGAGACTTTTAAATGTTTTAATAAAGGGGGATATTTATCTCAAATAGTTTTGATGATTATATTCATCTATGTCAATAACCTTCATTATTCTCAATTGAGGTTAATTTATTATAATATAATATTCTATATTGTATCTAATGAGTTATGTAAGACTGTGGATATGCTATTTTTATACCATTCAAGGTTTATGGATATAGTATTGACATTTCGTATCCTAGTTTTAATACGAATGTTTATATTATGTTTCAACCTTTTCATATGAGGAATGCATTGGACTTAGTAAGTGATTGGTGGATCCCACTATAACTTATCGATTCATCGGTAGGTCCCATTAGACAAACTAGTGTCTTGGCATAAGGCCTTGACAAAATCTAATTTTTAGTCTTGGCACCAGGCATTGACTTTGTGGTTATGAATTCTGGCATTATGCATTCCATCATAATGAATTTGGCTATTGATATTACATGTGATTATTCGACTAGTAGAATATCCTTGTGAATAATTAAATGGAATTATTTTATTTATCTTTTCTATATTATTCTGAATCTTATGTTTAAAAGGCTTATGTTCTAGTATTATACATTGCCTTAACTGTATATTCCTATTTGAGACAGTTTTTGCTATATTGTTAACTTTATTTAGTATCTGAACTCACCACTTTCTTATTTTTTATTTTTCCAGGATGAAAAGAAGTTTATTATGATTAACTAATATGAATAGGCTAAGGGATATAAGAGTGTTCAAAGTGGTCACAATGTTGTTTTTTTATTTCATGATGTAATGTAAAACCTATGTATATGTCTAGTACTTCCAAGGCTACTAAACTGATCGGTCTTTTGGGACATGATTCCTTGTATCATGCCAATGTTATGTAATAATTCACTGATTATGGGTAACTAGGGTTTGGGTGTTTTAGTTGGTATCAGCGGATGTTTAGTACAAACCTTGGAAGCTAGATTTAGAAAAACTCTGATTAGAAAACACCACCATAAGAAAGACATTGAGTATTAGTATATAAGAATATCAAAAAATTTGGTAATGTAAATATTATGTGGGTTTTACAAAAAATAAATCTTTTTCTGCATACGAGCAAATAGAAGCGGCTCTGGTACAGATGTTCTTAGGAGTGAAAAATCTGACAAGGAGTTTTGGGCTTGACCCAGGCTATCCTTGTACACGACAATGGGGCTTAATGGACTCTTGGTTATGACACACCTGGGGGATATTCTTAAAATAAGTCACATTTTCTTTACAAACCGATTTTAAGGATTTTAATATAATATAACAATAAATATCCTTGGTTAATCCTAGGGTGTTTGAGATTAGAAGTAATTTGTCATGATATTCACTAAATGATTTTATTACTATTGTTACTCACACAATGCTTTCTAGTTTTAGTCAATGTCCGGATTCCAAGGAATTAATTGTAACATTGAGCATGATATACAAGGTGTGAATGATGGTTAAAATGAGAAAAAATGGAAAGTGGATAGGCATAAAAGATATCATGTTCATTCCAAATCAATTTTCCAAAAATATGATAAAAAACATATATATTAACCAACTCCAGGTCTCAACAAATAAGGGAAAGGCGATGAATGATAAGATCTCTAATAGTGGAGACCATGGACAAAAGAAAGCTCAATTTCAATAATGTAGGAAATGAGGAAGTAGACACCTAGGAAAGTGTCCCAATGGAATAAATAAATGATTTATGTGTGGGAAAAAAAGACAAAATTAAAGAATTTCCATGAAAAAATGAAGAGTATTATAGAAGAAAATAAATATGATACCAAGAATCCATTTACAGTCATTTTCTGTAAATGTAGGGGACATAGCCATTAACCGAGTGAATGCCCCATTCTACAGGATTACATCTTATTCAAAGAAGAACCTATGTTGAAATAAATGGATGGAAAAAAATTTAAAATAATTAGTGATATTTATTGATGGGATTACTTTGGAAGAATTTTCTAATCTATGTGCAACCTTGCAGTTTGTTATACGAAAATTCAATTTGAGGAATAATTATCTTTTCTATTATAGATATAGTTATAAATAGAAATTTGGCTTTATATGATCCTTGAATTTGAGGAAATCACATGTTATTAGATTTTTGGATAAAAATGTAAGGTATGAGATAAAATTTGTGGTTAAATTAGGTTATAGTTATTTTGAAGAATTTATCATTTTTGGAATGTTATAAAATTTTGTTTTTGATAAAGGAAAACACGTAGACTATGTGAAAACCCATCGTATCGGATAAAGCTGCGTGAATCGAACCCACAACCAAAGTGCGACTAGGATTTATCACCTACAACTAGACAACGAGAAGTCCCAAGTTTTGGTGACTAATTATTTTTAGTTAAATTATTTTATTGATCAATAATAAGTTGATTTGGGATCATATGTTTTTCAAATTGAAATCCTTATTATAGGAAAAATATTTGGTGATTAAGTGATAAATGTTATTTTGGAAGACATTTTCTTTGTTCGGACCACTATATGCCTAAGGAAAATAAGATACTATTGGATTTCATTTGAGGATTAACGATGGATTTTTTATAGATATTTAGGTTATTTATGGACATTATTAATCTATCATAAAGAATATTTGATTAAGATACCTACTTTTAATTATGTGAATTTAATAGTAGTCGATGTTAATTGGAGATACATTTTAACATGGAAGACTACGTAATAAAATTCATATAAGTATTGGTTTTCAATATTAGTTTGGATTATATTGAATGATTTTAAGGACAATTGTTTATTGAATGGTATTTATTGAACTTTGGGTATTGTTGGATTAATTTTAAAAATTAATATTAGTGTTTCTATCTCCAAACGATTATCCTTTTTGGGGATCATCTAATATTGTACTAACCATTTTGATTTTGGTTAATCTCTAAAGGAAATTGAAACATGTAGTTTACCTTTTATGGATCATGTGATTCTATATAAGTTGATTCTAGTGCTTCAGGTGTTACCAAGTCATCTTGAATACTCATCGTTCGGGTGAAAGATGAGTTTGTGGTAAGAATTAGATGAACGATGAAACTCTACATGTCAAGTATATTTTTTTCTATTATTCTATGAATAAATTAACAATTAATATTTAGGGATTGGATTTTAAAACAAAGAATTGTGTTATCCTAATGCTTTATGTTTTTTTGAACCGATTATATTTTAAATCAACATAGATTGATGTATTTTAGGGTCTCCATTTTACACATGTTTGTGATTGATGGCCTCAATCACTACCTATAAATATTTACATTTTCCCTACAATTATGTGTCTCTAATTTCCATCAATGTTGTAACACCCCGACCCCAGTTTCCCAGAGTCAGTGCATTATTACATAACATTGGCATGATACAAGGAAATCATGTCCCGAAAGACTGATCAATTTAGTAGCCTTGGAAATACTAGATACATTCATAAGGTCAACATTACAACTTGAAAATAAAAACAACACTAAATTATTCAATTTGAAACATCCAAGCTTCCTAGATTATGACTTCAAGTCACTCATAACTAACTTCTTCACATCCTGGGAAAAATAAAAAATACAAAGGACTGAGCTCAAATGCTCAGTATGGATAACAATATAGCGGAAACTTTCATAAATAAGCATAAAAATTTAGGGAAATCCATAACTAAAACAAAAGCCTTTTAAACATGATCTTTAGCATAATATGGGAAAAAATGAAAAAATTCCATTTAATTATTGACATGGATATTCTACTAGTCGAATAATGATATGCAATATCAATAACTACTTTCATAATGATGGAATGCATAATGCCAGACTATCATAACCACATAGTCAAGGCCTTATGCCAAGACTACAAATAATATTTTATCAAGGCCTTGTGCCAAGACACTAGTTTGTCTCATGAGACCTTCCGATTCATCGAGGAGCTATAGAGGGCTCCAACTGTCACATACCAAGTCCAATGCATTAATCATATGAAGAGTTTGAAACTTAACATAAACATTCTTATTAAAACTAGCATACAAAATGTCAATATTTATCCACAAACCATGAATGGTATAAAAATTACACATCCACAGTCATGCATAACTCATTCAATACAATATGAAAGATTTTATTGTAACTGATTAAGCTCAGTCGAGAATAATGATGGATATTGACATAGATGAAAATAATCATCAAAACAATTTCAGAAAATATCCCCTTTTCTTGAAATCATTTAAAATTCACACTATTGGCCAAGAAGCCCATTAAAATAGATTTTTGAATCAAAGTGTCTCAAACCAATTTGAAACATTAAAAATGAATTTTAATTTTAAAACTTTAATTTCCAAATAAATAAATCCTTAAAACCATTTTTAAAACATGGAAATTAATGAGAATGATTTAGCATAATTAATCTTTAAATCATTTAAAATGATATTTTAGTTAAAGTTCCTAACCAAAAGAGAGACACTTGAATATAGATAATTGAGGTAATAATTTTTTTTTAATATCATGAGAATAAAGGGATCCATGATATACTATGTCAAAGTACATTATATACACCATATAAAAGTGATTTGGTGTATAACAACAAGGAAGTCTCAATGGAATGTAAATTAAGATGAATTCTCTTATAAAGACCGTATCCATAGGTTAAGGATAAATCAATGACATAATTATGTGTGAAAAATATAAATACACTCATTATTATTGGATATTCAGTGTAAATAAATCAGAGGACATTCTCACATATTCTTGTAAAAACTACACCAATGAATTGTTAATTTAACTCAACAAATGGAGATTGTGTTAAAATTATTCTTATCAAGTACATATCGATGACTTGAGAATTTATCAATGGAGTGATTATGTGTATCAAAAGTATATCCATCGAAAGGGGAGTGGAAATTATGACATAAGCAAAGGAATAGTGATTCCACAAATGATCTAGGAGTTAAATAATCAATGAAGTATGCGTAAAGCCGAATGAGTGGAAATTGAAATTTCAAATTCCCTTATCGATTTTGTAGCTTACGAAACATACACCCATGAAAAAAGGATCATAAAATGATGATTTAAATATCCATAAATTAACGTATATTATAGAATTAATACAATAATTGGTTGTAAACAAACACATTAAATAAATAATTTGCGAACAATAGAAATATCATGGAATTAAAAGTGAGATAAGAACCCACTTACCTAAAGTCTGAATTGTTTTCTTTGTTCCTTGTTCTTCCTGAATAATAATATTAAGTTGATTTCTACTAGATTAAAAAAACATTTAAATTTTATTATTCCTTTTATATCACTTATTACATTTCTATAATAATTAGTTAATTATTTGAGTTCATATTGGATATTTTATTGATGTTCGGAACTTGAGTCAAAAATGATGTTGTTATAATTACCATCTGTCCATGTGGTCAAATGTTCATTTTCTCTAGAAATATATAAATGATTTATATATCATATAAATATTATATATCCAGTATATATATGTATTTATAATAGTACATAACATTTGGAGATAAGAAATTAAATTCACCTTTCAGGGAGACGGTAAGTCGTACGTACACATGAACGATACTTTCATTTCTATTTTTTATTTTAATGGAATTAAAACATAATGATAAATAGGTATATTATAATTCCATTATTATATCATATGATATATTTTTTACATAATTAAATTAACTCTATTCTTTATACGTTCCGTGAATGTCATGAACGAATCATATCACCTTGAGGGGCGGTAGTCTGCACTTCCTCAAATTAAATTATCATGGCCACACATATTGGAAAGCATATTGGTGTGTTTTTAAATGAAAATTAAAGAAGCATAAATAAACAATAAAGATAATATAAATAATATATAAATACAGTTCCATCATAATGGCCACCATAAGAGGCGGTAGGAGATAATTGAACAATCATCGTTTCGTGAGGCGTTAGTTTGTCATCCACAGTATCATTATGTTCTTCACCCATTAGATGGAGGTGTGTGTAAGTGTAGCTTAAATAATTATTATAACATCATCCTAGTATTTTTAATATATTTTTATTGTTACAAAATAAAGTAATAAAAAGAGTTAATGGGGTTGGAGAAGTAAAATAAAAGAAATGAATTTAAGAGAAACCGTTCCCTTTAATTTGGGTGACTCCCTTTGGTTTGAACCAAAAGGACTTCTTGAAGTGAATTTTTCCTAAGTTAAGGCTTATAGGTGGAGTAGAGGGATGTAGGGAGCTTAATTGGGTAGAGTTTGGACGAGCCAAAAGGCTTGAGAGGTGTGGATAATTGGTTGTAAGTGGTCTATGTTTATAAGGGAGAGGAGCTGCTCTTTAGGAAAAAGTGTAAAACAATTGTTTTATTATGAACTTATATTCAGTTTCAAATGGGTCAAAACACATTAAAGTCGAATATAAGTTGACTAATATTCGAAAAAAAATCATAAAATCAGAATTGGTCATGTTTTGGAAAATATTTTAATCATTATAATCTTATTTATTTAAATCATTTATTAGTGAGGTAAACACTGTATCATTATTGTGTCATAAATAATTTAATTTATTTGATGTCTAAAAATTTTAAAAAAATTACCAAGATGTATGAAATCTTTTTGGATTTCCATTGAATATTTATAGTCTAAAATATTACTTATATAACCCCATGTAAAAATTAATTTACTAAAACATATTTGTTCGTGTCATTTTTATCTTAACTTTAAATTAATTAATCTAAAGAGTCATTATCACTCTCAAGTGGCTCCATGTGGTCCCAAAATAGACCCAAGGATTTCAATGGTCGTCCATGAAACATCCAATAGGGTTAGGACAAGTGTTAAGGTAATTTTTTATTATTATAATATCATGTTTACCTTGAATTACCCTATTTATCTTTAACTACGGTAAATAAAAGTCAAAAGGTACTATTGACCAAAAATTATTTTCATCTTATTGAACCACGTTTTACTTCTTGATATTAAAAATGTCTCTTGGATTTTTGAAATTCAACTCACAGAAGTGGTAAAATTTAATTTAAATGTAAAAGTCACTTTTTTAACTACTACTAAGTGGTTTCACTATTCATAAAAAATTTATGTTTTTCAGAAAAATACCAAAAATTCAGTCTAAATATTATGTGATAATCCGAATTCAAAAAATTCTGTATATTTTTTCAAATTAAAAACATAAAAGTGTCATTAATTAGTTTAAAATAAATTCTCGTTGTTAAAACAAATAGCGTGTTATTAAGAAATAATAACTATCAAAAGATTGACACTTGTTTATGTCCAATTTCAAATTCAAATTAATTCCAATGACCAAAATTGGATTAAATGGAAAAAATATATTCTAATTAAACTTTAAAACAAATTAATAAGATAATATAACCATACAAATAAATTAGATTAAAACACAGTTTTGAATTAAAATACGGTATTTTTCACTATTCATCAAAAAAATGAATTTTATCAGAAAAATACCAAAATTTTACGCAAAGTAGATTTTGATGTCCCGATTATAAAGATGAATTTTATTTTGTCAAATATAAAATATTAAAATGAGCTAAACTATATTTAACGAGGGTTTTCCATCAAAAGGCGGTAAATCGTCCCTTTAATGAATATTAGAGTATTTATGCTTAAAATAGAATTCCTTTCTTATTTTAAGACTCTAAATTTTATTGGATAAATGTAAAAACATTTAAAAAACATATATAATAATATTTTATCTAGTTATATTCATTTCCACCAATATAATGGCATGGCATTAGGTACCGTTTAAAATAAAAATATTATATTATTAGTGAGCAACGAAAGATTTCAAAGATACTTGTTGTTGTTTATTTGGTAAGCCATTGAACATATCATACCCTTTAAACGTAAATTATAATTTCATTAAAAAATATTAGTAAATATGAAAATGTATATTCTTTATTTAACCAGGATGTTACATCCTTCCCCCTTCTGGTAATTGCGTCCTCGTAATTTTAAAATTGGGCTTGGAAGCTTCATTCAAAGCCCCACAACAGAAAAAGAGTTAATAACACTATCTCTTTACAATAAATTAAGGGAATTAAAAAAAGATACCCGAGACAACATATACTATTATTCCATGAAAACATAGATATGGAGGAGCAAACAAAGTGTCAAGTTCTGATGGAGAGGGATATAAAACATGATTAAGAGAAAGTTAACAACAAGAAAATCACAATATTGTGATGGGATAAATGGTCAATAGTTTCCCAGTAGGAAAAGTAAACAGATAATTTTTTTTTGTTTTAAGTTCCATTTAATAAATTTGAGGAATTTATTTATGATATTGACTAAGAACAAAAAGATATATACTTAATTTTTAAGTACAGTTTCATTCTTTGAAAAATTTCTACCACCAACTCATCTTTTTTTTTTCAAACGATGAGTATTCAAGATGACTTGGTCACACCGGAAGAGCTAGAATCAACTCCTAGAGAATCAAATGATCCACAAAAGATAAACAATATATTTACCTTGTCTTTGGAGATTAACCACCACCAAAATGGTTATTACAAGATCAGATGATATCCAAAAAGGATAATCCTTTAGAGAAAGAAATACTAATCTTAATTTCTAAAATTAAACCAACAATACCCAAAGTCCAATAAATACCATTAAATAAACTATTGTCCTTAAAATCCATCAATATATTCTAAACTATTTTTGAAACCCAAAACATAGAATAATTTGATTATACAGTCTTCCACGTTAAATTTTATCTCCCAATGACATCAACTACTCTTAAAGTAACATACTTAAAAGTAATTAACCTAATCACATATTATCTATTATAGGTTAATCATTTTCATAAATAACCCAAATCACTATAAATACACAATAAAAACAATAGAGAAAAATCCACCATTACTCCTCAAATGAAATACCATAGTATTCTATTTTCCTTGGGCATATAGTGTTCCCAAGAAAGCAGACATCTTCCAAATAACATTTATCACTTAATCACCAAATCATTTTCCTATACTAAGGGTATTAATTTGAAAAGACATAAGATACCAAATCAAATTATTATTGATCAGTAAAATCATTTAACTAAAAATAATTAGTCACACTAACCAGGGACTTCACGTAGTCCAGTGGTAGGAGATAAATCCCAATCATACTCTGGTTGTGGGTTCGATTCCCACAGCTTTGTCCGATGCGATGGGTGGTCAGACGGTCTACCTGTTGTCCCTTTTCAAAAACTATATTTTATAACTTTACCAAAATAAGAAAAATTCCACAAAATAACCATAACATAACTCATTAAATACAATATGGAAGATTTTATTGTATCATATTAACCTAAATCAAGAATAATTAAGGATACTTAAATAGATTAAAATAATAATCAAAACTATTAGAGAGAAATATCCCCTTTTATCTTGAAATCATTTAAAAGTCACACTATTTTTCAAGAATCCATTTAAGAATAAATTTTTTAATCAAATTGTCCCATACAACTCTGAAAATTTTTAAATTAATTTTAATTTTAAAACATTAATGTCCACATAAATAAATATTTAAAACCATTTTTAAAAATTGAGAAAGATTTAGAATAACAACTCTTTAAAACATTTAAAATGATATTTTAGTTAGAGTTCTTAACCAAAAGAGAGACAAATGAATAAAAATAATTTAGGTAATAAAAACATTGTAATATCATGAGAATAAATGGATTCATGATATACTATTTAAAAGTACATTATATACAAAATATAAAAGTGATTCAGTGTATAAGAAAAAGAAGTCTCAATGGAATGCAAATTGAGATGAAATCTCTTATAAAGACTGTATCCTTAGGTTCAGGATAAATCAACGACATAATTATGTGTGGAAAATATAAATACAATGAATATGATTGTATATTCAGTGTAAATCAATCAGAGTACATTCACACATATTCTTGTAAAAACAACACCAATGAATTGGATGTTTAACTCAATAAATGGAGATTGAGTTAAAATTACTCTTATCAAGTTCATATCGATGACTTGAGAATTTATTTATTGAGTGATTATGTGTAACAGAATTTTATCCATAGAAATGGGAGTGTAAATTATGACATAATCAAATGAATAGTAATTCCACATGAAATCTTGGAGTAAAATAATCAATGAAGTATGCGTAAAGCTGAATGAGTGGAAATTGAAATTTCAAATTCCCTTATCGATTTGGTAACTTACGAAACATACACCCATGAAAGAAGGATCATAAAATGATGATGTAAATATCCATAAATTAAATTATATTACAAAATTAGTACAGTCATGGGAAGTACACAAACGACAGGCAATAAATAAGTAGCGAACAATGGAAATCTCACGGAATTAAAAGTGAGATAAGAAACTCTTTACCTCAACTCCGAATTGTCATGTGTGTTCCTTGTTTTTACTAGATAATAAAATTATGTTAATTTCTACTCGATTAAGAACAATTTTAAATTTTATTATTACTTTTATATCATGTATTACCTTTCTATAATAATTATTTAATTATTTGATTTCATATTGGATATTTTATTGATGTTCGGAACTTGAGTAAAAAATGAACTTGTTATAATTACAATTTGTCCATGTCGTCAAAAGTCCATTTTCTATAGAATGATATATATGATTTAGATATCATATAAATATTATATATCCCATATATATATGTTTTTATAAAAGTACGTAACATTTGGATATAATAAATTAAATTCACCTTTCGTGGAGACGGTAAGATGTACGTACGCAGGAACGATACTTTCATTTCTATTTTTTATTTTAATGGAATTAAAACATAATGATACATGGTTATACTATAATTCTAGGAAAATATCATATGTTATATGTTTTACATAATTCAATTAACTCTATCATTTATACGTTCCATGAATGTCATGAACGAATCATATCACCTTGAGGGGGCGGTAGTCTGCACTTCCTCAAATGAAATTATCGTGGTCACACATATTGGAAAGAATATTGGAGTGTTTTTAAATGAAAATTATCGAAGAATAGAGAAAAAATAAACATAATAAACATAATATATAAATACAGTGCCATCATAATGGCCACCATAATAGGCGGTATAAGATAATCGAATAATCATCGTTTTGTGAGGCATTTGTTTGTCATCCACATAAACATTATGTTCTTTACCCATTAGATGGAGGTGTGTGTATGTGAAGCTTAAATACTTCTTATAAAAACATCCTAATATATTTAATATACTGTTTTTGTTTCAAAATAAAGGAATAAAAAGAGTTCATGGGGTTGGATAAGTAAAATAGAAGAACTAAATTTAAGAGAAACTGTTACCTTTAATTTGGGTAACTCCCTTTGGTTTGAACCAAAAGAACTTCTTGAAGATCCTTATGCCTAATTTAAGGCTTATAAGTGGAGGATAGGGATGTAATGATATTAATTGGGTAGATTTTGGATGAGCCAAAAGGCTTGAGAGGTGTGAAGAATTGGTTCTAATTTGACTTATTTTTATATGGGAGAGGAGGGGCTCTTTAGGAATGTGTGAAAATATTATTTTATTATGAAATTATCTTCAGTTTTAAATGATCCAAATCACATTAAAGTCAAATATAAGATGACTAATATTCGGAAAAAAATCATAAAATCATAATTGGACATGTTTTGGGTAATTCTTTAATCATTATAATCTTATTTAGTTAAATCATTTATTAATGAGGTAAACACTGTATCATTATTGTGTCATAAATAATTTAATTTATATGATATCTAAAAATTATTTAAAAAATACCATGATGTAGTAAATCCTTTTTTATTTCATATTAATATTTATAGAATAAAATATAACCTATATAACCCCATGTAAAAATTAATTTACTAATTTTTTTTGTTTGTGTCATTTTTGTCTTTACATTAAATTAATTAATCTAAAGAGTCATTATCAATCTCATGTGGCTCCATGGGGTCCCAAAATCGACCACAGGATTCCCATGGTCGTCCATGACTCATCCAATAAGGTTAGGAAAAGTGTTAAGGTAATTTTGTATTATTATAATATATGTTTTACCTCAAATTACCCTATTTACCTTAAACCGCGGTAAATAAAATTGAAAAGATACTATTCACCAAAAACTATTTTCCTCTTATTGAACCACATTTTACTTCTTGAAATTAATTTTCTCTCTTGGATTTTTGAAATTCAACTCATAGAAGCGGTAAAATTTCATTTACATCTAAAAGTCACTTTTTAACTACTACTAAGTGGTTTCACTATTCATCAAAAATTAATGTTTTTTAGAAAAATACCCAAATTTCAGCCTAATATTTATTTAATATTCTGAATTAAAAAATCATGTCTATTTTTACAAATTAAAAACATAAAAGTGGCGTTAATTAATTTAAAATTAATTCCCGTTGTTAAAATAAATAGCGTGTTTTTATGAAATAATAACTATCAAAAGATTAACACTTGTTTATGTCCAATTTCAAAGTGAAATTAATTCCAATGACCATAATTGAATTAAATGGTAAAAATATATTATAATCACACTTTTAAACAAATTAATATGATAATCTAAACACATAAATAAATTAGTTTGAAACATAGTTTTGAATTAAAACACAGTATTTTTCACTATTCATCAAAAAATGAATTTTATCAAAAAAATACCAAAATTTTACCCAAAGTTGATTTTGATGTCATGAATCTAAAGAAGAATTTTATTTTGTCAAATATAAAATATAAAAATTAACAAAACTATATTTAAAGAGGGTTCTCCATCAAAAGGCGGTAAATCGGCCCTTTAATGAATATTATTAAATTTATGCTTAAAATCTAATTCCTTTATTAATTAAAGCCTCTACCTTTTACTGGATAAACGTATAAAAACATAACAAACATATATAAAAATTCATTAGTTATTTCTATTCATTTAAACCAATAAAATTGCTTGGCGTTAAGTACCATTGAAAATAATAATATTATATTATTAGTGTGCAACGTAAGATTTCAAAGAAACCAGTTGTTGTATATCGGGTAAGCCATCAAACATATCATCCCCATTAAATTAAAATTTAAATTTTATTTGAAAATTTTATTAAATATGAAAATGTATTATTCTCTATTTACCTAGGATATTACATCCTTCCCCCTTTTGGGAATTGCATCCTTGGAATTTTAAAATTGGGCTCGGAAACATCATTGAAATCCCCACATCAGAAAAAGAGTCAATAAAACTGTCACATTAAAATAAATTAAGATAAGTAAAAAAGTTTCCCCGAGACAACATATACCAGGATTCAATGAAAACATGGATATGGAGGAGAAAAAAAAGTTCCAAGTTCTGATGGAGAGGGATAGAAAACATGATTAGGAGAAAGTTAACAACATGAAAATCAGAAACTTGTGATGGGATAAATGGTCAATAGTTTCCCAGTAGGAAAAGTAAACGGATAACATCTTTTTAAGTTCAATTTAATAAAGTTGAGGAATTTATTTATGAGATTGACTAAGAACATAAAGGGATATACTTACTTTTTAAGTAGAGTTTCATTCTTTAAAAAATTTCTACCACCAACTAATCTTTTTTTTTCAAATGATCAGCATTCAAGATGACTTGGTCACACTGGAAGAGCTATAATCAACTCCTAGAGAATCACATGATCCAAAAAATATAAACTATATATTTACCTTGTCTTTAAAGATTAACCACCACCAAAATGGTTAGTACAAGATCGGATAATCCCCAAAAAAGGACAATCCTTTAGAGAAAGAAATACTAATCTTAATTTCTAAAATTAAACCAACAATACAAAAAGTTCAGTAAATACCATTGAATAAACAATTTTTCTTTAAAATCCATCAATATAATCTAAACTAATTTTGAAACCCAAAACATAGAAGAATTTGATTACATATTCTTCCACGTTAAATTGTATCCGCAAATGTCATCGACTACTCTTAAAGTCACATACATAAAAGTAAATAACATAATCACATATTCTCTATTATAGGTTAATCATTTCCATAAATAACCCAAATCACTATATATCCACAAATAAAACTTAGATAAAAATCCACTATTACTCCTCAAATGAAATCCCATAGTATTCTATTTTCCTTGGGCATATGTGTTCCCAACAAAGCGAACGTCTTCTAAATAACATTTATCACTTAATCACCAAATCATTTTCCTATACTAAGGGTATTAATTTGATAAGACATAAGATCCCAAATAAACTTATTCTTGATCAATAAAATCATTTAACTAAAAATAATTAGTCACACTAACTGGGGACTTCAGGTAGTCCAGTGGTAGGTGATAAATCCAAATCGCACTCTGGTTGTGTGTTTGATTCCCACAGCTTTGTCTGACGTGATGGGTTGTCACACGGTCTGCCTATTTTCCTTTATCAAAAAAGATATTTTATAACATTACCAATATAAGATAAATTCCTCAAAATAACCATAATATAATTTAACCAAAAATGTTGTCTCATACATTGAATTTTCATCCCAAATTATAATAACTTGTAATTTCCTCAAACCCAATGATCATATAAAACCAAATAGATATTTATAACTTTATCCACAAGAGAAAAGAAAATTCTTCCTCATATATCATTTTCACATGACAAACTGTAGGGTTACAAATACAAGAGAAAATTATTCCAAAGTAATCCCAACAACAAAGAGCACTATCACTTTTAAAAATTTCTCCAACCATTTATTTCCACATAGCTTCTTCATTAACCAAGAAAATATCCTATAGAATTGGGCATTCACTTGGGTAATGTCTAGGCCCCCAACATTTACGGAAAATGACTGTAAATGGATTCTTGGGACTATTTTTATTTTCTTCCATAGTACACTTCATTTTTTCCCAGCAATTTTTCACTTTATGTCCTTCTTTCCCATACAAAAAGCATTTCGTTGTTCCATTGAGACACTTTCTTAGGTGTCTCCTTCCATATTTCATGCATGATGTAAATTTAGGATTATTTTCTCCATGGTCTCCACTGTTGGAGCACTTATCATTCATCACCTTTCTCTACTTTGTTGATTCCAGGAGTTGGTTAATATATATGTTGTTGATCATATTTTTGGAAAACTGATTCGGCATGAACACGTTATCTTTTACGCCTATCAACATTCCATTTTTTTGCTCATTTCCACCATCGTTCCCTCCTTCTACATCATTCTCAAAGTTACTTTGACTTCCTTGGAATCCAGCCATTGAATAAAACTAGAAAACATTGTGTGCGTAAGAATAGACATAAAATTATTTAGAAAATATCATCACACCTTATTTTAAATCAAAACACCCTAGTATTAACCAATGTTATTTATTCTCATCATATATTAAAATCAATAAAATTGTTTTGTAAAGAAAATTTAAATTATCCTAAGAATATCTCCCGGTAGTGTCGAAACCAAGAGTCCAGCAAGGCCCATTGTCATGCACTAGTTACCGTTCGAGTCTAGCTCAAATCGGTGTTTTTGGGTTATACACCTAGGTATATCTTTGCTAGAGCCGCCTCTACCTACTCGTACCCAGACAGGGATGTATTTCTTGGAAAAGTCAAAAAATATCTACAATACCAATATTTTAGGAGGTACTTATATACTATTTCTCAATGTCTATCATAGGGATATGTGTTCTAATCAGAGTTTGTCTAATTCTAGATTCCATGGATTGTACTAAACTTCCTCTAATACCAACTTTAATTCCCCGACCCCAGTTACCCAGAGTCTGTGCATTATTACATAACATTGGCATGATACAAGGAAATAATGTCCTGAAAGACCAATCAGTTTATTAGCCTTGTAAATGCTAGATACATTCATAAGGTCAACATTACAACTAGAAAATAAAAACAAAACTAAATTATTCCATTAGAAACATCCAATATTCATAGATTATTCCTTCAAATCACTCATAACAAATTTCTTCCCATCCTGGAAAAAAATAAAACATTGAAAGGGGTGAGCTCAAATGCTCAGTAAAGACAAAAATATAGCAAGAACATTCGTAATTAAGCATAAACATTTAAGGAAATGCATAACTAAAACAAAAGCCTTTTAAACATGAACTTTAGCATAATATGGAAAAAAATGAAATAATGTCATTTACATATTCACATGGATATTCTACTAGTCGAATAATCACTTGAAATATCAATAACCGCTTTCATAATGATGAAATGCATAATTCCAGAATATCATAACCACATAGTCAAGGCCTTGTGCCAAGACACTAGTTTGTCTCATGAGAAATACTGATTCATTGAAGAGCTATAGCAGGCTTCACCCGTCACTTAATAAGTTCAATGAATTCATCATATGAAGAGTTTGAAACATTATATAAACATTTGTATTAAAACTAGCATACAAAATGTCAATACATTATCCAAAAACCATTAATGGTATAAAAATTGCACATCCACAGTCAAACATAACTCAGTCAATACAATATAGAAGATAGTATTGTAACATATTGTGATCAATAGAGAATAATAAAGGATATTGACATAGATGAAAATAATCATCAAAACTATTTGAGAGAAATATCCCCCCTTTTTTTTAAAAACAAATTAAAAGTCACACTATTTGTCAAGAAGCCCTTTAAAATAGATTTTTTAATCAAAGTGTCCCATACCACTTTGAAACTTTTGAAATTAAATTTAATTTGAAAACTGTAATGTGTATATAAATAAATCCATAAAACCATTTTTAAAACAACGACATTAATGAGAATGATTTAGAATAATAAATCATTAAAACATTTAAAATGATGTTTTAGTTAGAGTTCCTAACCAAAAGAGAGACACTTGAATACAAATAATTGAGGTAATCAAAACATTGTAATATCTTTAGAATAAAGTGATACATGATATACGATTTCAAAGAACATTATATACACCATATAAATGTGATTTGGTGTATAACAACAGAGAAGTCTTAATGGAATGTAAATTTAGATGAAATCTCTTATAAAGACCGTATCATTAGGTTAAGGATAAATCAATGACATAATTATGTGTGAAAAATTTAAATACACTCAATATGATTGGATATTCAGTGTAAATCAATCAGAGGACATTCACATGTATTCTTGTAAAAACAACACCAATTAATTGGATAATTGACTCAACAAATGGAGATTGAGTTAAATTTACTCTTATCAAGTACATATCTATGACTTGATAATTTATCAATGGGGTGATTATGTGTATCAAAAGTATATCCACAAAAAGGGGATTGGAAATTATGACATAAGCAAATGAATACTCATTCCACACATAATCTTGGAGTAAAATAATAAATGAAGTATGCGTAAATCCAAATGAGTGGAAATTGAAATTTCAAATTCCCTTATTGATTTGGTAACTTATGAAACATACACCTGAGAAATAAAGATCAAAAGATGATGATGTAAATATCCATAAACTATATTATATTACAAAATGAATACAATAATGGGTAGTACATAGACCACATGCAATAAATAATTGGTTAACAATGGAAATCTCACAGAATTAAAAGTGAGATAAGAAACCCCTTACCTCAAGTCCGAATTGTCTTGTGTGTTCCTTGTTCTTCCTGAATAATAAAATTAAGTTAATTTCTACATTATTAAGAACACTTTTAAATTTTATTATTCCATTTATATCACTTATTACCTTTCAATAATAATAAGTTAATTTTTTGAGTTCATATTGGATATGTTATTGTTGTTCGGAACTTGAGTCAAAAATGAACTTGTTATAATTACAATTTGTCCATGTGGTAAAAATTCCATTATCTCCAGAATGATATAAATGATTTATATATCATATATATATTATATATCTAGTATATATATGTATTTATAACAGTACATAACATTTGGAGATAAGAAATGAAATGCACCTTTCATGGAGACGGTAAGCCGTACGTACGCATGGACGATAATTTCATTTCTATTTTTTATTTTAGTGGAATTAAAACATAATGATATATAGGTATATTATAATTCCAATATAATATAATACAATAATTGTTTTTACATAATTAAATTAACTATATCCTTTATACGTTCCATGAATGTAATGAACGAATCATATCACCTTGAGGGGCGGTAGTCTGCACTTTCTCAAATGAAATTATCGTGGTCGCACAAATTGGAAATAATATTGGTGTGTTTTTAAATGAAAATTACTGAATCATAGAGAAAACATAAACATAATATAAATAATATACAAATAAATTTCCATCATAATGGCCACCATAAGAGGCGGTAGGAGATAATTGCAAAATCATCGTTTCATGAGGCGTTAGTTTTCCATCCACAAAAACATTATGTTCTTCACCCATTAGAGGAAGGTGTGTGTAAGTGTAGCTTAAATAATTCTTATAAGAACATCATAGTATATTTAATATACAGGTTTTTGTAAAAAATAATGTAATAAAAAGAGTTCTTGGGGTTTGAGAAGTAAAATAAAAGAATAAATTTAAGAGAAACGGTTACCTTTAATTTTGGAAACTCCCTTTGGTTTGAACCATAAGGACTTCTCGAAGTGCCTTCTGCCTAAGATAAGGCTTCTAGGTGGTGGAGAGGTATGTATGGAGCTTAATTGGGCAGAGGTTGGACGAGCCAAAATTCTTAAGAGGTGTGAATAATTGTTTGTAAGTGGTCTCTTTTTATAAGGGAGAGGAGGGGAACTAAATAGAAGTGTGAAACTATTATTTTATTATGAAGATATCTTCGTTTTCAAAAGTTAAAAAAAACATTAAGATAAGATGACTAATATTCGAAACAAAATCATCCAATCATAATTGGACATGTTTTGGATAATATTTTAATCATAATAATCTTATTTATTTGAATCATTTATTAATGAGGTAAACACTGCATCATTATTCGGTCATAAATAATTTAATATATTTGATGTCTATAAATTATAAACAAAATACCATGATGTAGGAAATCGTTTTGGATTTCCAATGAATATTTATATTCTAAAATATAACTTATATAACCTCATGTAAAAATTAATTTACTAAAAGATATATATTTGTGTCATTTTTTTCTTTACTTTAAATTAGTTAATCTAAAGAGTCATTATCACTCTCAAGTGGATTAATGGGGTCCCAAAATCGACCCATGAATTCCCATGGTCTTCCATGACTCATCCAATAAGGTTAGGACAAGTGTTAAGGTAAATTTGTATTATTATAATATACTTTTAACCTTGAATTACCCTATTTACCTTTAACCGCGGTAAATAAAAGTCAAAAGATACTATTCACCAAAAAGTATTTTAATCATATTGAACAATATTTAACTTCTTGATATTAACCGTGTCTCTCAGATTTTTTAAAATCAACTCACAGAAGCGGTAAAATTTGATTTAAATGTAATCATCACTTTTTTAACTACTATTAATTGGTTCCAATATTAATCAAAAATTGAAGTTTTCAGAAAAATACCAAAAACTCACCCTATGCTTTATTTGATATTACGAATTAAAAAATGGAGTCTATTTTTCCATATTCAAAACATAAAAGTCGCATTAATTAATTTAAAATTAATTCCCATTGTTAAAACAAATTGCGTTTTTTAAGAAACAATAACTATTAAAAGATTGACACTTGTCTGTGTCCAATTTCAAAGTGAAAATATTTCCAATGACCAACATTGCATTAAATGGTAAAAATATATTCTAATTACACATTAAAACATGTTAATAAGATAATATAACTATATAAATAAATTCAATTAAAACACATTTTTGAATTAAAATAAAGTAATTTTCAATATTCATCAAAAAATGAATTTTATCATAAAAATACCAAATTTTTTGCCAAAGTTGATTTTGATGTCTCGATTCTAAAGAAGAAATTTATTTTGTTAAATATAACAAATAAAAATGAGAAAAATTATATTTAAAGAGGGTTCTCCATCAAAAGGCGGTAAATCGGCCCTTTAATGAATATTAGAGTATTTATGCTTAAAATCGAATTCCTTTCTTATTTTATGCCTCTAACTTTTATTGGATAAATGTAAAAACATTTAACAAACATATATAATAACATTTTAGTTATTTCTATTCATTTCGACCAATACAATGTCTCAACATTAAGTACCATTTAAAATAATAATATTATATTATTAGTGTGTAATGTAAGATTTCAAAGAAACCTGTTGTTGTGTATCGGGTAAGCCATCAAACATAGAATCCCATTTAAATTGAAATTTATATTTAATTCACACATATTAATTAATATGAAAATGTATTGTTCTTTATTTAACCATTATGTTTCAAATGATCTCCTAATCGAGATCATAATTTGGTGGTGACTTTTTCATTTTTCCTTCCCCACTTATTAAGACTAAATTTTATTAACCCAATTTCTGATGTGGGTTTTCCACAAAGGTATTATTCTATTTTTAACCTTTCATTTTCTATGACCAATTTAAAATTTTGGGGATTCAATTTATTGAAATAGGGTAGAATGTAACACCTAATGATTTCATGGTATGTTGTCTCTTCAAAGTAATTCAATAACTTGTACTATACGCAACACTGAGTTCGAGCTCACCAAAACATACCAAACTAGTCAATAAAAAAGATTTTATGAATATAATTAAAGGTATTATGAATTTTATATACTCCATGTAAGTTTTACTGAGGTATTATGTGTTTCTTAGACATATTATAAGAACAAATTCTGTTTTTTAGATAAAAATGTATTTTTCAAAAAATGCAAATTTACCACATTTAAATGGAGAACCCATTTTAAATAAAATATTTGACACTTTTACATAATAAATTTTACAAAATAAAATTATTCTTTAGAATCGTAACATCAAAATTTACTTTGGATGAAATTTTTGTATTTGTCTAATAAAATTTCTTTTTTTTATGAATAGTGAGAAATACTGTATTTTAATTCAAAACTCTCTTTTAATCTAATTTATTTTTATTTTCAGATTATATTTTTAATTAGTTTTGAAGTGTAATTAGATTATATTTTTACCATTTAATCAAATTTGGTTTTTTGGTAGTAATTTCACTTTGAAAAGGAACATAAACAAGTGTCTATCTTTTGATAGTTAATATATCATAAAAACATGATTTTTGTATTTACAATGAGAATTAATTTTAAATTCATAAATACAACTAATATGTTTCTAATTTTCTAAAATACACATTTTTTTGGATTCGGAATACCAAATATAAATTAGGCTGAAATTTTGGTGTTTTTCTGAAAAAATTCAATTTTTGATTAATAGTGAAACCAATAAGTAGTAGTTAAAAATATGAATTTTTCATTTAAATGAAATTTTACCGCATCTGTGAATTGAATTTCAAAAATCCGAGATACATGGTTGTTATTAGTAACTAAAATGGGGTTCAATAAGATGAAAATAATTTTTGGTGAATAGTAACTTTTGATTTTTATTTACCGCGGTAAAAGGTAAATAGGGTAATTTTGGGTAAAAAAATATTATAATAATAAAAAATTACTTTAAAACTTATCATAACCTTATTGGATGATTCATGGCCGACCATGGGTATCTTTGGGTCAATTTTGGGACCCCATGGAGCCACTTATGAGTGATAAAGACAGTTTATTTTAATTAACTTAAAGTAAAGGAAAAAATGACATAAACAAATATCTTTTAGTAAATTAATTATTACATAGGGTTATATAAGTTATCTTTTTGACTATATATTTTGTTTGGAAAGATACAATTATTTCCTACATCATGTTATTTGGTTTATAATTTTCAGACATTAAATAAATAAAATTATTTATGACAGAATAATGATGTGGTGCTTAACTCATTAATGAATGATTTAAATAAAGAAGATTATAAAGATTAAAAAATATCCAAAACCTGGCAAATTTTTATTGGATGATTTTTCTTCTACCATTAGGCATCTTATATTCGACTCTAATTAGTTTTGGACTTTTATAAATAGAAATTCATTATATAATAAAATAATCTTTTCACACTTTCATAAAGAGCCCCTCCCCCCCTTATAAAATGCTCTCACTTCTAACCCATTACTCACACCTCTCAAGCCCATTGGCTCATCCATAATCTTCCAAGATAAGCTCTCAATATCCCTCTATTCCACCTAGGAGCCTTACCTTAGTCAGTAGGAACATCAAGATATCCTTTGGGTTCAAACCAAAGAGTGTTACCAAATTTTAAGGTAACATCTTCCCTAAAGTTCTCTTCTTTATTTTACTTCTCCAACCCCATTAAATATTTTTATTTCTTTATTTTATAACAACACAAATATCTTCAATATAATAGGTTATTTTTATGAGAATTATTCGATCTACACTTACACACACCTCCATTTAATAGGAAAAGAACATACTGTTTATGTGGATAACGAACTACCACCTCACGAAACGATGATTGTTTTATTATCTCCTACCGCCTCTTACGGTGGACATTATGATGGAACTATATTTATATATGATATATATTATGTTTATGTTTTCTCTATTATTATGTAATTTTAGTTTAAAAATATACCTTTATGCTTTCCAATATGTGTGAACATGATAATTTCATTTGAGGAAGTGCGGACTACTGCCCCCTCAAGGTGATGTGATTTGTTCATGATATGCGTGGAATGTATAAAGGATGGAGTTAATTATATTATGTAACCCATATATCATATGATATTATACTGTAATTATAATATACCTATGTATCATTATGTTTTCATTTCATTAAATATGAAATAGAAATAAAATTATTTTTCATGTGTATGTACGGCTTACCGTCTCCATTAAACAGTACATTTCATTTCTTATCTCCAAATATCATGAACTAATTATAAATATATATATATATATAATGGATATATATGATATATATGATATTTAAATCAGGAATATGATATTTTATATAATTGAATTTTGACCACATGGACAATTTGTAATTATAACAAGTTCATTTTTGACTCATGTAGCAAATATCGACAAAACAACCATTATTAACATAAATGATTACATAATGTTTATAACATGGTAAAAAGTGAAATTAACGGAATAATTAAAATTAAAAATGTTCTTATGCAAGTTTAAATTAACTTTAGCTTATTATTCAAGAGATTAAATAGCGAACGAGTCAAGTCGGACATGAGGTGATGGGATTCTTATCTCACTTTTATTTCCGTGAGATTTCTAGTATTCACCACTTATTTATTGAATGTACTGTATTGTGTAATTCCATTGGATATATATCATCATTATTATCTTTATATTCATGGTATTTTTTCATTCATTTAGTCGTTATTAACTTTTGTTCATACTACTCGATTGATTAAAATGTGGTAAGGATTTTTCATCTCACTTTTATTCTTGTGAGATTCATGCTATATTTTCCACTATTACCATTTGTGTGGTGCATGTACTGTCCATGATTGTATTATTTGTGTAATATACTTTAATTTATGGGTATTTACATCATAATTTTAAGATCTTTATTTCATGTGGTGTATGTTTCGTAAGTTACCAATTTGATAATGGAATTGGAAATTTCAATTTCCACTCATTCAGTTTTACACAAACTTCATTGATTATTTTACCCCAAGATTATGTAAAGAATTACTATACATTTAATTATGTAGAAATTTACACTCCCCTTTTTTGTATTTACTTTTTATACACATAATAACTGCATTGATAAATTATCATGTCATCGATTTGAACTTGATAAAGGTAATTTTAACTCAATTTCTATTCATTGAGTTAAACATCCCAGTCATTGGTGTTATTTTTACAAGAATATGTGTGAATGTACTATGCCTGATTTATAATAAATATCCAATAATATTGTCTGTATTTATTTTTTTTACACAAAATTATGTCATTGATTTATCTTTAACCAAAGGATACGGTATTTATAAGGGATTTCAACTCAATTTACACCCCATTGAGACTTCTTTGTTGTTATGCACTGATTCACTTTTATATGGTGTATGTACTGTACACTGATGTATTATATCATGAATCCCATTATTCTCATGATATTATAATGTTTTTATTACCTCAATTATTTTTATTCAAGCATCTCTGGTTTGGTTAGGAACCCTAATTAAAAAAATCATTTTAAATGTTTTAAATATTTATTCTTCTAAATATTTCTCATTAATGTACATGTTTTAAAAATGGTTTTAAGGATTTATTTATATAGAAATAACGTTTTAAAATTAAAATTCATTTTAAATGTTTTAAATTGGTATGGAACACTTTGATTCAAAAATATTTTTTAAACGACTTCTTGATAAATTGTGAGACTTTTAAATGTCTTCAAGAAAAAGGGGGATATTTCTCTCAAATATTTTTCATGATTATATTCATCTATGTCAATATCCTTAATTATTCTTGATTGAGGTTAATTTATAATATTAAAGTCATACATATTTCATCAAATGAGTTATGTTTGACTGTGGATGTGCTATTTTTATACCATTCATTGTTTATGGATAATGTATTGACATTTCGTATGCTAGTTTTAATACAAATGTTTATGTTGTGTGTCAACCTTTTCATGTGAGGAATGCATTGGACCTAGTAAGTGACAGGTGGAGCTTGCTATAGATCTTTGATGAATCGGTAGGTCTCATGAGACAAACTAGTGTCTTGGCACAAGGCCTTGAAAAAATCTTATTTGTAGTCTTGGCACAAGGCCTTGAATATGTGGTTATGAAGTCTGGCATTATGCATTCCATCATTATGAATTTCGTGATTGATATTACATGTGATTATTCAACTACTAGTATATCTATGTTAATAAGTAATTGGAATTATTTGATTTATATTTTCCATCTTATGCTGATGTTTAAGTTTAAAGGGCTTGTGTAATAGTCTTATACATTGCCTTAAATGTTTATTTTTATTTAGACAGTTTTGGCTATATTGTTAACCATACCGAGCATCTAAGCTCACCCATTTCTTATGTTTTATTTTTCCTGGATAAAAACAAGTATATTATGATTAACTTGTAGGAATATGATAAGGTATATAAGATTGTTCAAAGGGGGAATAATGTTGTTTTTTTATTTCATGATGTAATGTAAAACATATGTATGTGTCTTATACTTCTTAGGCTACTAAACTGATCGGTCATTCAGGAAATTATTCCTTGTATCATGCCAATGTTATGTAATAAATCATCGAATTTGGGTAACTGGGGTCAGGGTGTTATAGAAAAGGTTACCGCTGCTACCTCAAGATCATGAATTGGATAGTTTTTTTGTGAATTTTTAGCAGCCTAGATGCATAGGCAATCACTCAATCATTCTGTGTAGGACTCAACCATGTCCTTTATTTGATGCATTTCTATAGATAACAAACCCATCATTCCCCGATGGTATGGTTAGGGTTGGAAAATTCACTATCCTCCACTTTAATTCTTTAGAAAATTCTTCAAATTCATTTATCCATATGAATGTAACCCCTTTTTGTGTGATCATGGTCACTAGGTTGGCTAAACGGGTGAAGTTCTGAATGAAATGATGATAATTACCTACTAAAATAATAAAACTATGTACCTCAATTATGATTGATGGAGTAGTCCATTCATGATCAGCCCTTTTCATCACAGGATCTACATATATTACATCCTTATAGACAATGTGGCCAAGAATGGAAACTGATTAGAGCAAAAAAATCACACTTTTTAAACTTTCAATTTTATTTATTTCTTCTAAGTTTCTTCAGATTAATGAACGAGTGATTTTCATGATCTTAATGTATTTTATATTTTACCATGATATCATAAATAAACACTACTACAATTTCATCAAGATATTCCTTGAAAACTATGTTCATTAGATCCATGAAAATAGATGGTTCATTACCTAGTCCAAAAGGCATTATGGTAAACTGATAATGCCCGTACATGGTTTGAAATATTGCATTTGGAATGTCTTCCTTCCTCACAAGAAACTGATGATATCCATATCTAAGATAAATCTTCAAAAAATATTCACCTCTATGAATTTGATCAAATAAATCATCAATTTGTGGAAGAGGATAATTATTATTTATTGTAATAGCATTTATTTCTCTATAATCAATGTACAACCTCATGGATCAATCTTTCTTCTTGACAAAGAGGACAGGGGCTCCCCATGGAGAAACACTAGGTTGAATAAATCCTTTATCACTAAATTACTCTAGGTGTTCCTCAATTACACTAACTCCATTGTGGCCATTCTATAAGGAGTATTTGATATGGGCCTTGAACTAGGAATTAAGGCAATGGATAACTCAATTTCGCAATCTATAGAATGTCCAGGTAAACCCTCTGGAAAGAAGTCAAAATATTCTTTCACAATAGGTATGTCCTATATTTGTACATCCTTCTCCTCGCCCATATTTATTTCATTCCCTTCCTCGCCAATAATTGAATTCAGTAGAGCTACTGTGGTATGATATATATGAGAATCAAATGGCGAGGTTTCTGCTCTAAAAATAAGGGATTCTACACCATTCTAAAAAAATGTAACTTCCTTCTTCTTTCATTAGATCTTCACATCATAATTTTATATACAATTCATACCGAGAATTATATCATAGTCAACCATTGTTATGATGATAATGTTAGCAACTAAATCATGTTTATGTGTCATGAGGGGCACTAATCGACACGCCTTTGATTTAATGATACGTCCACTATGAGTTTTGACTGATAACTATTTTATTAAATCAAATTGGGCATGTCTAATTTTCTCTAAAATCTAGGAAGATATAAATGAATGTGATGATCCAAAATCAAATAAGGCATTGGATAAGTTTGATGAAACGATCAATGTACCTGCCACCACTTTGTTAGGAACTTCAACCTCCATGGTTGTGACCATATAAGCTTGTCTATGTTCCCTTGTCCTTGTTTGGGGAACATTTCCCTAATGCTGAGGACATTAATGTGCATAATTTCCTACCTCCCTTATATTATAGCATTGAAAATTGGTAGATTCTTTCTTCCCCTTACAATAACAAGTTAGGTGTCCCTTTTCTCCGCACTTGTAACAGACTCCCATTCCTTTCAGGCAAGTGGCAGGGTGTTTCATCCCAAAATTTTTACAGTGTGGAAATTCAACTCTTCCCTTTATCCCAATTTCTTTATTTTAATTCCCATAGTGTTCAGAATCCCTATTATTCTATTTCTTTCCCTTAATTTCATATGACATATAGAAGTATTTTTCTGTCTTGATAACATATGAAACTATGTCTTCATATGATGTGAAATTCAGGGAGACTAGAGACCTTTTGAGGAATGGTTTCAAACAGTCAAAGAATCGATAACTATTTCTCCTCAGATTTTGTATACAGCCCACAACATTCCTTGATAACCTAGTGAATTTAGATTCATACTTTGCAACATTATCATCATCATTTAGATTCAAATTAAGAACCTTCCTTTCCATATATTATCGTTGTTCATGAAGAAAAAATTTCTCTATGAATATTTCCTTAAATTCCATCCATTCCCTCTCTTCTATCTCTCCCTCCACCTATGTGTTTTGGATTAACGACCACCACCAATCTGCATCTCCTAATAGATGATAAAGATCAATGAAGACCTTCTCTCTTTTATTATATCCCTAAGTGAGAAATATCTTCTCTAGGGAACTTATCCACCTCTCAGCTAGAAATGGGTTTGTAGTCCCATTGGATGATGGTGGTTGTTGTTTCATAAAGAGACCTAATAGAGCTCCTCCACGTGGTGGATCTAGATGCTCCATACAGGTAATGTTATTATTCATAACTTGTGTAAGTTGTCCCAGTTTAGTTATGAGTTGCTCAACACAAGTCACAACACCAGAGCCAACATAATTATCTTGAATCGGAAGGATATCCCTATAGGGGATACGTGTATTCGTTTGGTTTCCTTTCCTTCCACTAAGTTCCATTTATAGATGATTACATACACTAGATTAGGTTATGAATCATAATTTATAATCTTAACATAACAAAATAGTTATCATAAATTGACATCATATTCATAGATAATCCCATAATAACCAAAAATGATTTCATTGAGGAAATATTTACATTTAAATCCTTCATAATGTCTTGTAATGAAAATTTTAATTATCCTAAGAATATCCCCCAGGAGTGTCGTAACCAATAGAGAAGCAAGGCCTATTTTCGTGTACCCGGATACACCGGGTCAAGCCCAAAACTCATTGTCGGAGCTTTCACTCCTAGGTACATCTGTGCCAGAGCCGCCTCTACCCGCTCGTATTAAGACAGGGATGTACTGCTTGAAATTTCCACATAATCTATTCCTTACCAAAATACTAGTACATTATTGTATTTTTATCCTCAAAGACTATCTTATGGACTCTTTCGTAATCTATGTTTTATAAATATAGTTTCCATGTTTTCTACTAAACATCCCCTAATACCAACTGTAAGGATCCAACCTCATTTGCCCAGATGTAGTACCTTATTTGGCTACATTGGAATATAAACATAGAATAAGAATCTCAAAGGACCGATTAGTTTAGTATTATTGGAAACAGGATACATACATATGTTCAAAAATATAACTTGAAATGAAAACAACATAGAAACTCATTAGACAACTACCATAACTCCTAGGTTATTTCAACATGTCATTCATAATAAAATTATTCATGTCATGAAAAATGAAACATAAGAAGGGGTGAGCTCAAATGATAAGTAATATTAAGCAATACAACGAAAGATATCATAACATAAACATTAGTCATGTGGAATAAATAAAAACACATGCCATTAAAAAAATAAACATGAACATATTATTGCAGAAATATGAGATGAGTAAATATTTCCGTAATAAAACATAATCATGGGTATTCTACTAGTAGAATAACCACATGAAACATCAATACTATTTTCATAATTAGGGAAGGAATAATTCTGGAAAATATAACCATACCATCAAGTCCTCATGCCAAGACCATAAAAAATCATTTTGTCAAGCCCTTTTGCCGAGATCGTATTTTGTCTCATGATACCTACCGATGCATCGAGGGGCTATAGAGGTCCCCACCAAACACTTATTATATAAAATCAATTCCTCATATTAATGGGGATAGACAAAAATAGGATATATATTTATATTGAAATTATTATATGAAATGAAAATAACATTCCCCGAACATTAAGCATAAAAACAAACCATTCGGAGTAAACTGGGGAATGGTTTTATGATAGTACATCCACAACCAAAATTATCATAAACCATTAATTTAAATATTATAGATGGTAAAATGTAATAAAAATAAAAACAATACATAATAATCAACAAGAGTGTTGAAATTGATGAAGATACTCTTATAAAATCTTCGAGTAAATCTTGATACAAATACTCTTTTACTTTGAAAAGAATAGTTCTTTTGGAAAAATATTTGTATAAAATCATAAGTGAAGTAAGATAGTATATTCAAAATAAAATTACATATTTTATAATTAAAATGGTTTCCAAAAACAAATTATACAGTGCCCTTGAAAATAGGTATGATTTAGAGAAATTCCCTTGGACCAGGCTTGTATTTCAGAAACAATTTCAAAAGATTCTTTTAAAATGTGTAACCATCCATAATATGAGGAACTTTTCTTGTTTTTAAACATATATATAACCCAAAACCATAATTTATGAAGAGTAAATAATAATACACTAGAATTTCATCGAGGTAAGTATATAATAAAAGTAACCCCGAATGAAAATGAATGTTCGGGTGAAAAAAACCCTTACCTTTAGTCTGAACGTATTCCGATCTTAAACATAAGCTCCTGGAATATGAAATTAGAATTATTAATAACTTATTTCAAAACCTATTAAAAATTTATTTGGTTTATCAAAATTCTATTTAGTTCATTTATTCTCTTAGTGATAATTTATTACATTGAATTTCAACATTCTGGATTGTTCATTTTCATTATTTTCAAAATCAGTTCAGTTATTCATAAGTAATTGAGTGGAGTGGATGTAAATATACAGAAATTAAATTACATATTATTTATGAACATAAATAATTTTTAATGGCCATTTATATCATTTTTACATAGAAAGAGGATGAATCATTAGATAAAATATTTATGACATTCAATTAGATTATATAGATGTATTTTGATTATCAGGAAATAGTTTGGTCAGACGATTTAATAATATGTACATATACTGGTTCATGAATATTAATTATGTTATAACACATATATTAAATTCTGGTTCACCATAAATTTTTTTTCACGAACATTAATGGTGGATAAATTGAAGAACGAAACTTCGTTGTCCATGAAGGTTATAAATTAGAACCTCATGGATGTTGATTTTGTTTATCAAATAAAAGGGAGAGAGTAAGAATATAGATGAGTGTTCTTCCATTAACATGATATAATTATAGTATATAGATGATACTATATTTATCATGTTCATTTGGACATAGGAGTTGGGGAGAGGATAACAAAAAAAGATAAATCGAAATGAGACTAAATGAAAAAGAAAGGTGTTTTACCTCTTGAAATAACCTATTTGAGTACCTCTTTAAGGGAGGGTATTTTGGTATTTTTCCAAGAACAAGATATTCCTATACGTGGGGAGTCACTAGTTAAGTCTATTTTTTCAAAACATTTAGGAGCCTCAAGGATTTGAGGAGTGAAGGGAAGAGGGAGTGATGGGGGGTTTTATAATGGAGGGGAGAGGGGATTTCTCAATATTATATTCATTAATTTATTATTTCTCTAGAAGACAAGGAATAATTAATCTTCCATGTCCAAGAATAATAATTTTATCATGTGATTCCAAATAAATTGGGCATACATCAGCAGAACATTATACATGACTCTATAATTAGTATATTTAGGTTATTTTGTAAATTATGGTATTTCACTATTCATAAAAAATCATGTATTTCGAAAACATCCCAAAAATTCAACCCAACCATTTTTCAACGTTTAGAATCCAAAAATAAATTCCATTTTTCAAAATTAATTTTCTCAATATGATTAATTTAATATTTAATTAAAATCATAGTTTATTATAAAAAACAGTTTTAAAACATTTATTTACTTATTCCAAAACATAGGTATATCATACATCAACTCGAATATTATTTATATATAATCATATGTAAAGTTAATATTAATTAAGGTATATAACTATTCATAATGGTATGTTAATATTCATAAGTGTAGGTTACTAATTACCAAAAGTCTTTTTTTCTTATCCGACTCCAAATAACTTACTGATCGCAACTGTGTATGTCAAATTTTCTAAATTCACATCCCAGGAGTGACAAACTTATGTTTGAAGTTAAAGTAGAACATTGTAGTTAATCATGTTGTGATTTATGTTATTATAACATGATTATAAGAAAATAATTTCCATTGAATAATATTGGGTCGTTACACCCTTATTTTCATTCATCTCCCTATGATATAAAGAATAATTCTTTGAATGTGATTAAAGGATGTTGATCATTTGAATTTTTTATGTTCTATGTTTTATTACCAATGTGAAATAGGTATCATAAATGTGTCTGGTTCTTCAAGAATACTAAACTATATGGTCCTTTTGTATTTCACCCTTTTATGTAGAACCAATGTATTAATGTAGACACTAGTTATGGTTTACTAGATGTTGGGACATTACTATTACTATCAGAGAAAGTTTAGTATAAACCTTTGAAATAGATTTAGGAAAACATGGATCATGGAAACAAACATATGATAAACATTGAGGATAATTATAGAATAATATTCTAAAGTATTATTATGGAAGATATTGTGTGGTTTTCTAAGAAAAACATCCATATCTGGATGCTGCAATTGGATTTGGTTCTAGAAAAAATGTACCTATGAGAAAGAACTTCAGAAAGGGAATGTTCGGATTTACTCAAGAATTATTTGGTATATAAAAATGGACATTATTGTGAACCTAGTTTGAATCTCTTTGGGTATGTTCTTTTTATAATAATATTTTTTTTACAAAACATTAAGAATGATTTGAAAATAGAGATATCCCTAACAACACTATGATTACAATTTATATGAGGATAGTTTAAAATTTTAATGTACCATTACGGGTTTATAATTTTAAAATTGATCATAAGTTAAATGTCATAAAAACCATTTTTGAGGTATTCTATGATGGTGAGATTATCTAGATTAGGTGTATTTTGGGAGACATTTATGGAAATACAAAACATTGGTTTATTATATGTTTTAGTTAGAAATTTATTTAAGTAAGAATGCATTTACATTTTGTGGAAATAATATTAAAGGTATTGGTAACCTCTAAGTATTATCTTATAATTTACGTGGTGGTAATTAGGGTTCATCACAATTTGGGAATTTTATATAAATTATATTAATACGGTTTTTGAAAAAAGGACAACATGCATGTCAGGTGACAACCCATTGCATCTGGAAAGGCCATGTGGTTTGAACCCACAACCAAATGGAGATAAGGGAGATACTCTTACCATTAGCCTATATTATTTCATGGATAATAATCCCTATTATTAATGAACAATCAAATTTTATTATTTATAGTACCTAATACATGAAATTGTGTCACTATCAAGTATAAATTTTTATTTAAAAACCTAATAGCATCAGATAATATTAAATTGCATGGGTTACATATGATTTTGGTTCATAAAAAAATATTTATTTATTAGATGTAGTTTAAAGATATACTATTAAATACATATATATTTCTCATGAATTTCACTTCTAGAAGACATGAGAAGACTAAAGCCTTTATGAATTAAAATTATAAGGAAGTGAAATCCCATGTGATATATCATAAAATCACAACAACGTCTATCCAACTAAAATTAAACACTTCCATAATTTAATTAAAACAATTATCAGAATAAAAATATATCAAAATAATGGTATAAAACTTATGAAGACTACATTTTTCAACATAAACATATACTAGAATTAATAGTATCATATGAAAAGAAAATTTATTCAATTATGTGAACTGATTTGATTCCAAAATCTAAATAAATTAATACTAAAAAGATAAATACATAAAATAAAATATTAAAATTGGAAAAATAAATATGATTAAGTGAAATAATTAATTTGATAAACTCAGTTTATTAGTTATAAGAAAATAAAATTCCACATATTCAATGTCAATAGAATACCTGAACTAAAAAAACTAATTATGAAAAAATAATATAAAAAATATTCATAGTGAATAGTAAATATTGACTCCCTCCATTATATACCTAATATATAGTCAAATAGAATCCTTATAATCTTTCTAAGATGGTAAAAATAATTCAAAAAAATTAGTTTTTATCATTGGAAATGTGAAACAATAATTAAAAATGATCTATGAAAGATCCGCATGAGTAACTGATAGTAGAGGAAATTCATGAATGAGAACAACAAAGGTTTGATTCATATTTTTATAGGATGTGTAGTGATGTATTAACAGTAAATCATACACCTATACATGATACCTAATTTTCACCCTATCCATAGAGTTGAGACCCTTACCAATCTATCTCTAGTTTCATTCATCCCTCTCTCACTAAGCTATTCATTCATTCTATTTCATTTTTTCCAAAATATGAGTAATATATTTAAATCCAGTCTCCTCTAAGAACTAAGGGTATCTTGATTCATATTATTTCATGATGTGTAGTAATTTCTTGATCACCTATTTTAGATCTAGGAGAATACTTCACTTTTATTCCATTCCAACTACCATCCTGGTATTTGGACCTTTGAACATGTTAGGGATTCCACAATTAAACCTACAAAAAGATATCAATGCCTTTTAGTTTATTATTCTACTTAATTGAAAGATAAGTATTGAGTCCATTATTCCACTTGGAATATCAAAATCCTTGAGTTGATCAATCCTCTTGGTGAAAGAAATAATTTAGTCGAATATTATTGATGCTAATACAAAAAATTGAGTTGAGATTCTCCTCTTGGTTCCAAAAAAATCCATGACTTGAGATTCTCCTCTAGGAAATAAAAAATCCTTGAGGTGAGATTCCCCTCATGGGAATAGAAAATACTTGGGTTGAGATCCCCCTATTGGTGAACATCCTTTAATAAACATACTCCATGGAATATAAAAAAATTCCTTATATCACCTTATAATCAGATTATTATTATTTTGAATGAATCCAATTATTGGGATGGGTGAATTCTTGTAACAGAAGTATATAGTGTACAATTTTCCACGATAAACATGATATGATCATCACTGGGATGAAATTATTTAAGTTAAAGAGGAAACAACATCACAATCATTAAATAAGACACAAATGGGATGGATTTTATTAAAAAAATTCTCATTCTAGTGATGTGATAGTAAGAACCCCCCCTTAGAGAAGTCCATGTATTCAATCCATTGATGAAAAAAATGGTCATCAAAATAATAAAACATAGTTTTGAGGTTATTTTTAACACTTTTTATTCTTATAAAGCACAATAAATGAGTAATCCCAATAGAAATACTCTTAGTTCATTTAACATGACTCAATTTGATCGGTTGTGGAGAATGAACGAACACATGAATAAAAAATCTTTGTCATTTAATGGTGGAGTTTTTTGATTGAATTTTTTTTAGAGTCCTTATGCATGTCTGGGATAATGTGCCCTAGATCACATGACCCGGCTCAAATTCCTCTGCCCATACCTAGTATTTTGAGGCAGTTCTAGGAATTTATCAATCATGGTTGGGCATCCAGGTTTGGGTTTGCCTATATAAGGACCATCTTGCCTCCAATTTTCAACATGACAAGCCATGTGTAGACTTGATTACCAAGCGAATTCAGAATATATTTGAGTTTATAGGACCATCCATGATCTAATCTTTGAATATAAACCAAAGGATAAGGGGTGGAAAATTCCATGCCTCGTCCCTCCTATATAAAGCCACAACCTGGGAACCAGACCACCTACGCATCAAATCACCTGGGTATATAATTAATTGGGCTTCAAACACATTGATAATTGACCACATGGGTACCATCAAACCTGGACACTTGATCACATAGGCACCAAATGACTTGGGAACTCACCACTAGTGATCCACAAAACCCACGTTACCTATCACCTTGGTATCAAATTCCATGGGCATGTTACAACTAAACACTGAACCACCTTCTTGTTCATTTAGTTTTGTCCCAACCAAACTATGAATAGAACACCTGGGTGTTTTACCACCATGGAACTCAATCATATAGGTCGAAATTACCATGTGAAATTTCTGCATTGGAGTTGATAACATTGGGCACCAAAAATTTTTAGCGCCAACTACCTAGGAGCCAACAACTTTTTCTAGAACACCTAACAGAGAGCCACATCACCCAAGATTCCCAGCTAATCATTCTATTCTCCTAGACCTCCTACTTGGGTTCCCACATCACCCCAAACTCTTATATGGGAACCCACTTCACCCAAGCCTCCTACATGGGATCCAACTTCACCTTGGTCAGCTACCTAGGTTCTCACCCAATCTTATCTATTCATACTATGGGGGATCTACCCCTAAAACTTCATTTAGGAAGAGTGAAGACCTATATTATCTATCCTTTAGTCTGATCCATCCAATATCATCAACCCCATTGAAAATTCTATAGTCACCCCATGAACTTTTCAGGTTGGGTTAAACCTGAATATGGTGGTGATACCTTCAACCTTATCCTTGATCTCAAAAAATATATTACGTCATATTTTTACCTTTTTGTTTCCTCAAACAAATTTAGGTCGATATATGCTTTTATTTTACTCATGTTACTTGAGATGAGATTTTACTGTTTATTTCAAAAAATACATTGAGGTGAAATTCTCCTCGTTGATTCCAAAATGCCTCATGTCGAGATCCCCCCTTAGTTATCTAAAATGACTTGAGTATAAACTCTACTATTGGTCAACAAAATTACCCTCACCAAATTTTCATTTTAGGTAAAACAGGAAAGGGTGAATCCTTTCATAATTAATATACAAAGCCATTGATATGTACCATTCATCTTCTAGTCCAATCTAAATGACTGTAATCTTCATAGAAGATGAAATTATTGCATGACTTTAAAATCCACCACTCTAGTCCTCATCACAGGACCACAAATATATTTAGGTGCTTCATTAAATGGAAATGAACTAAATGATCTCCAATTTAATTCATGGGGATACATAGGAATACCATCACATGGGTTTGTTCCTAAAAAAACATCTCCCACCTCATTTTATTAGTATCCAATGAATTTGTATATAGAGATAAATTTTAGAGTTACCTTTACATGGATTTAAACTATATAGTAATGAAATACTTGGATAAAATGAAAGAGAATATAATCCCCATGTGCAATTTTCTCTCAAATGCCTGTTTTCAGTGCGTTATTTTCACTAATAGTGTTAGTGGGAGAGGTTCAAAAATATTTTTTTTAAATATATGAGTCTCGAATTATGAAATAGGATTTCTTAAAGGATGATCCAACCTCTCATATTATCATTCAACCAATGGTTTCATCGTCACCACCCAATTTGGTTGAGAGAACACCCACTTTTTTAAGATAGTGAGAGCTGTGGGAGTCCTAAAACTTTCAAACCAGGATTGCGGGGAATAGAAGCCATTAGAAACAACAATTATTTTATCAACTTCTTTCTTGCAGTTTATATTTTAATACTAATGTAATGCATAATTTTATTATGAATATATGTTAGTACATGTATATTTTTTCTTACATGTGATATACTTAATTCTTCTAGTTTTTGGGATAATTCATTTTAATAAGGGGTATATTTTAATATTTTGTGGGAAATGAACAGAATTTGATGGGGTTTGTTTGAATTGATGTAGTATTTTTTGGTGGATTGATTATTATTTAGTGGTTGGTTTTAATGTGTGATGAGGTTTCTAGGATGTTTAATATTATATTTCTCAATATATGATATACGTATATCTATTATCAAGATAAAATGGACCAAAAGGATGTTAAATGGTTTTTTTCTATGTTTTCTGGCTCTCATTATTAGTCATGGTATGAATCTCCATTCGCACTGACAGTTAAAATATACTGTGTGGCTTAAAGGTTATTCATATTTTTTTCAACTTCACACTTTGTGAAGATGGTACACCATGTACACTATATATATTCCTTGTTTTTCAGTTGAGGTGAATGAGGTGCATTTCATGACATCATTACAGTACCTATTCCACTTCTATGACATCAGAGAGAGAACAGAGACATCCTAAGATTATTTTTGATCAAGTGGACTTCCTTATAGTTCTAATCATGCCAGCTTATCTAGAGGTTTGTTTCATTAGAGATATTGACCATTAGGTATGGGGGTAGATGTATCTTCACCACCAATGGGTGTATAATAATAATAATAATAATAATAATAATAAACATAACAAAAATAATAATAGGTATTTGTATTTTTTTTATTATTGTTATCATATATTTTTTACCCCTAGGATGTATCTCGATGGTAGTATCCCTATGGGGTGTCATGAAGGTCCTAATTTCAAGCCTTCAGAGCTTCTGATAAGTGTGTGTTGTGTGTTTCCTTTGTACCATTGTAATTTTCCATCCCCAGCTATTTGTAATTATTAATATTTATGTTATTTATATATATATTAGAATTTTTTTTAAACTTTTTATTAATAATTTAGTAATAATAATTTATAGAAATGAATTCAGATTTTGGGACACTACCTACTGAAACCCAACCAAAATTGTAAACAATAAAAATAAATTTGAAGTTACAAAAAACTAATTTTATTGAGTTAGGTTCTACCATATACCCAATTAATATTTATTGATTATCTTCCATAATCAAATCATTATTTTACAATAATCATGTAACACCCCAATAATCCATGGTACACCTCCTTTTTAAATAATTTTATAGTATGCGATGTAATCAACACCAAGTTCAAGTGCACCACAACCTATCAAACTAGTCGTTTAAAAAATAGTTATGAATAGTATTAACCAAATATTGAATTTTATATATCCCATATACATTTAATTTCATATTTTGTGTTTCCTAGACATAATATAATGAAAAATTAAAATTTTTAGACAAAAGAATTATTTTTCAAAAAGTTGTGTTTTCCGCCTTTTAATGGAGAATCCTTTTGAAATCTAATAAATGACACTTTTATATAATAAATTTTAAGAAATTAAATTCTTATTTATGAGTGGTACATAAAAATTTAGTTTGAATAAAATTTTGAAACTTTTCTAATAACTTTCAAATTTTGATGAATAGTGAAAAATACTAAATTTTAATTAAAAACAACTTTTTTAATCGAAATAATTTATAGTGTTAAATTATAAATTTGAGTAGTTTTAAGGTATCATTAGATTATATTTTTATCACGTAATATAATTTAAGTAATTTTATGTAATTTTACGTTTAAATTGTACATAAACACATGTCAATCTTTTGATAGTTTGTACTTCTTAAAAACCCGCTTTTTGGTTTTGACAATGAGAATTAATTTTAAATTAATTACTTAAAATTCTATGCTTTGAATTTGTAAAAATAAATTTCATATTTGGAATCAGGAGGTCCAAATTTTTTAAATAGATAAATTTTATTTTTTGGACCTTATGAACAGTAACATCAGTAATTATTTTATTTACCATGGTTAAAAGGAAAATCTGCTAAATGAGGGTAAAAAATAAGATTATAATAATATTAAACTAACATAAAATATGTACTAATATTATTTTATGATATATATGTGAGCATGGTATTTCTTGGGTCCATTATCGGACCCCATTCATCCACTCGGATATGAAAATTTCATTTTATAAGAATTAATTTAAAGTATAGAAAAATATAACCTAAACATGTATCTTTCACTAAAACAATTTTTATACGGGTTTATATAATTGATCTATTAGACTATAAATATTCATTATGAAGATAAAAATATTTCATACATCATGATATTGTATGTAATAATTTTAGACATAAAATAAATATATTTATTTATGACACAAAAATGATGCAGTATTTTTCTTATTAATGAATGAATAAAATAATGATATTATAAATATTAATATAACTATAGTTTGAAAGTTTTTATTCCATAAACAAATTTTTTGGATGAAATTTACATATTAGTTATTTTTTAATGACTTTTTTTTGAGTGAATAATGTTTTTAGGAATTTAAAAAAATCAATTACTAAATAGTTTCAAAATTGAAATAAATGAGTTTTTAAATCAATTGTTATTTTATTTAATGATATAAAATTTCTAAAAATATATAGTTTATAAAAATAACTTTTATAGTGATAAAAAATTCATAAATTATCCACTTTAGGTTCTCTTGTAATTTTATAGTTTATATATTAACCATTTAGTACAAAAATACAAGAATACATGGTCCGAGTTACCTTATTTTACAAAAGGTTTAAATCTAAAAGATAAGGATAATTTTTTGTACCTAAACAGGTATAAACCTATTGGTTTAGAAGATTTAGACCCATAATCAAATTATACTCTACATTAATTAATTTTTAGATATTATAAAACGAAAATAATTTTATAATAAATTAAAATTCCAAGCTTTTTTTAAATTGTCCCGCACCTCTCTTATAAAAGGAAACCTCTCTTTCTCTTTAGTTTACACCTCCAAAGACCATTGGATCGGCCAAAACCTACCCAAAACTCACCCAAAATTCCCTCACTTCATCATAGAGGAAAAACATTGTTTAGAAATCCAACTTAATGAGTCCTTTTATGCAAATCAAAAGGAGACACCTGAAGAAGAGATAATTGTTTTATCCCCTCTTTCAAAGTTCATTTATTCTTCTACTTCCTCTGACTGAGTTGTTACCATACTAAAATAATAAATATAGTAAATAATATATTCTGATATGTTTTTAAGATTTTTTTATAACCATATTCCACTTTATAGCAATCCTATGAAATACAGTTCCACCATGTCTGCGTACGTACGACTTACCCTCTCCATGTTGTGGTGTAAAATGTTTTTCATGTATACTTTATATATATGGTTATAATGATGAATATAATGGATGTAAATAATAAATATAACCTGATATTTCTTCTTTAAAATTCATATTCCATCCAATTACATACCATTTGACCGTTAAGGAAATGATATCAATGCCTGTGCGCATGTACGACTTACCATCTCGATAATGTGATGAGACTCATCTTCCATGTTCACCGTACTAGAATTATTATAAGAATAAATATTATTAATAAGTATGAAATATATGACAGAATAATTCTAATGGAATTATATATATATATTTATATATATCATTCACTTACTTCCATTCAATATAATATGAAAACAGAGACAATGTTTATACGTACGTACGAACTACCACCTCCATGAACGGTGTGTTCCATTTAATTTATCTATATATTATATATATTTATATACATAATATATATTATATATAAATCATATTTTACATTCTATAGGTATTTAAATTATTATCTAAGTAATATGATCAAGAATAAAAAGTCAAAACATTTACAATAAACAAAGTGATTATAACCCAAAATGTTATATTAACATGGAATTGTTAATAAATGGGTAATATAAAGTCATAAAAGAATAATATTTGATATCATAAATATTATTATGATTTTGATATAAGTTAATAAAATGTTTGAACAGATTATACAGGATTTTCGGACACGTACGGAGAGTATCAAACTAAAGGTAAGGGTTAATACGTCAATCTCATTATTATCCGAGATTGTCTATATCTGAGTATTTACTTATACAAATTTAAAATCCATGTCCATGTTTCATAAAAATGTTTTCAAAAGGTATATTTTAAGGATTTATGGAAGTGAATATTTAACTACTTCATCATTTTAATTTTTTTAATGATTTAATTTTCTAAATCAATTTAATTAATGTAAATTTTTTCAAAATGATTTTAAGGATTTGTTTATAAGGGCATGATTGTTTTAAAATGTTAATTCCATACAAATGTTTCAAAGTGGTATGGGACACTTTGATTAAAAAATATCTTTTAACTGACTTTATTTATAAATTGTTTGACATTTAAATGATTTCATAAACAAGGGATATTTCTCTCCAATATTTTTACTAATCACTTTCAACTATGTCGACATCCTTTGTGGGATATTATTCTTCATTGAGGTTGATTTATTATAATACAATCTTATATATTGTATTGAATGAGTTATGATATGTTTTAATATGTATGTGATATTTCTATACCATTCATGGTTTATGGTTAATGTATTCATGTTTTCTATTAGGGTTTTAATACGATTGATTATGTTATGTTTTACCATTTTCATATGAGGAATGAATTGGACTTATTAAGTGACAGTCGGGGCCCGCTATAGCCCCTCGATGCATCAGTAGGTCTCATGAGACAAATTAGTGTCATGGAACAAGGCCTTGAAAAAATATTTGTGAATTTTCTTGGCACAAGACGTTGATGTAGTAACTATTTTTTCAGAATTATGCATTCCCTCATTATGAAATTAGTTATTACATGTGATTATTCGATTAGTAGAATATCCATGTGCATGTTTATAAGGTAATTTTTAATTTATTTTTCCCATATTAAGTTCAATTTTTTGTTATAAAGGACTTTGTTTTTATTATAAATCTTTCCTTACAAGTTTATACCTTCCGCTGAATTATTTACCCTTACTGAGAATCTGAGGTCACCCCTTTCTTATGTTTTATTTTCCCATGATGCAGAGAAGTGTATTTTGATTGATATGAATGGTTAATCTAGGGTAATAATGGAATTCTAAAATGATTATCTATGTTTTATTGTATATTATAAATTGTAATGTTATGTTCTTATATATAATCTATTTTCTAAGACTGCTAAACGTATCGGTCCTTCAGGACATGATTCTTTGTAATCATGCTAATGTATTAAAATAATGCACCGGCTTTGGGTAACTAGGGTCTATGTGTTACAAATAACTTATAAATAAAGATAAATTATATTCTTATAATAATAATTATTGAAATTTACATTCATTACACTAACACCTTCACACAAATAAATTACCTCTTATTTCACTAATAATATAATAATAATTTTTCTAAAAAATTAGAGAATTATTTTAAACTATATTAATGTAAATAAAATTAAAATATTTTATAAATAAATATATATAATCCACCTATAATGTATGATAATTTTTTTATAAAATACAATAATAATAATAATTAATGTGTAGAAAATCACATTATTTCTTCATTTATAAGTTAATTTTACAATTTTATATTAAAATAATTTTTGTCATGATGACTAGAAAAATTTAGTATACATAGTTATGAAATTTTGATTTTTTATATTCAAAAATATATTCTAAAATGTAATCATTATATTGACCACCTAATAAATGGGTCTTGAATTTTACTATATGATTTTTGAACTTGTGACCTATTAATATGGATCACATCAATTGATATTGTAATTCGGTCTTCAAGTCAATGTCTTTTAGATCATTTAATCATGGACATCGATACAAAAATTTCAACCATAATGTTATCTTTGTGAGCTGAATACAAGAATCACCCTAGTGCCACATCATCAAAATAACATAAACACACATCCATGTCACTTGAAGAAGAGTAAATGATGGTGTTTTAGAACACATGTAGTAGGTGGTATCGTGGCATTAAAAAAAATGTAATTAATTGGTGAGGTCTATGCCAAAATTCTGAATTCCCTATCTCAGCCTAGGATAGTAGAGAAAAAAAACCGTCCAAGAATGTGGCTAAATTTTTATGACTAGTTATAAAAATACAATATATTGTGAACATGAATCATAATCACAAAGGTACCACAAGTAAAAAACAGTATACAAGCAAGAGAAACCAAGACAAAAATTTATGAATATGTTTGAAAACACATGTCAAAAATCAGGATTTTTATATCACTTAAAGTGGACAAAAAATCCCTTTTGGTAGAGAAGGAGACAACTTTTTTATGGTTACTACATCTCTATAGTAGGATGGGTCACCAAATAGGAATTTTTGACCGCCATTAGTGGTCACCACCTTTTTCAAATGACATAAGGGGGTTCTAAAATGGTTTTTATTTTAATAAAAATATTTTTCATCGGAGGTCACCATAGGTAATAAAAAATGTATTTTTTAATTTAAAATAAAATATATAATACATAAATAAAACATGACTCTCATGTTTAACAAAAAAATATAAAATATTCATTAATAATAATTTATATAAAAATGATATATTGAATCTCAAATATTCATTACATATACCTATAATATTTAATCTAAAAAAAGAAAATATCAACCCAACTAACAAAAATTACATTCCAAAAATTCTAACACCCAAAAATACCAAAATCTTACTATTCCATATGGTCATCATAATGAACCAAGACTATCACTCCCTATATTTCTAGGCCAGTTGGTCACCAATAATGTTTTATGGTGTTTTCTATCAAAAAAACATTCGGAAATCACTTTATGATTCCAGGTAATTTCTAATTAGGTATAAAGTTATGTTTTCTTGAGAAGTTAGCCCATTTGATAAAGTGAATATCTGGTTAAAAGAATTTATCACAACGGATGAAGGCCATATTGAGTGAATGATCTATATTACAGTGTCTCTTGTGATTGTTTATAGATGTGTTCCCTAAAAGAAATAAAAAATATGAAAACTTAATATAATCATAATAATTTATCAATCATATTTGAAGTGTTATATTTGAAAAAAATATCATTCATGTCAGGTTTCAAGGAGTGAGTACCATTTTTGGTCATGTCCTTTAAATTCCTGAATTGATTACTCTAGAAGCACATATTGGAATTATATGGAGATGTTGTTGTGAAAAAAAATTGAAAATTAATACAAGGCTTTGGAATTTCTAGATATGTGATATTTTATAGGAAGATTCAATGGATGTGTAAGATTAACGGTCTATGAAATATTAATCTAGAGTGGATAAATAAGATCTCACATTGTTAATCAAAGGAAGAAATTATTATTTTGTTACCTTTGACCATGTGAATTGATTTTCATAAATATTAGATCAAGTGTAAATTCTCTTCATGATGATCAAAAGGTGGTCAAAACCAAATAACTGAATGGTTTCTATGGATTTCTTCAATAACATCCTAGGAATTATCGATTTTTCATATAACTATTTGGTAAAGAAATATTTTATTTCAATTAGTAAATATGTGAATTATTCTCCTCATAGTGTGAGACTATGCCTAATGGACTTAAATCCTTTGTGTTGTTTTTTGCCCTTTTTCATTGTTTAGTGGCTTTTTACCTTGTAAAACATTGAGAAATTTTAAATAATGCTTTTAAAGCTAAGCGCTAAGTTAGAATAGTATTCCAAGACCTAGGGACGCTCATATTTGATTTACTAAAAGTAATAATATATTATATAACATGAATATAGTTTTTCTAAAATAATGGTAAAAATCCCAAATAGAGTCTTGGATTGAAAATACAATACCACAATAAATTTCATAAACTGGGTTTTTCTTTTGGATTAATATAATTTTTTTGGATATCGAGTGTTAGACATCAGAATCATTGTGAGATGGTTAATAATTAAATTTATGATTACATTTATTTATTTGTTTTTAAATCATAAATCCAAACCAACCTCTATAAGAAATTGATTTTGAAAATCCCTTGGGTTAACAAAAAAAAATTTGGTATTGGGGGAGGGTTATTGGAGGAGGATTCTGGGATTATCAAGGAATAATTGTTTTTTGGAAATCAATGTACAAATGCTGTTTTTGGATTTAACCAATAAATTTGATTACTGTTCTTCATCACTGACCAATCTAACCATGAAGTATTAACTTTTTTCATTGGTTTAATAATCCTTTTATTATCCGATGATGAACGTGAATCCACTCCATTAACAGATTGATTCATGGGGAGATCTTGATTTTTGGGTATTCATTTATATTCCCAAGGTTAAGAATCAATGATATTTGAATATTTCTTGTTTATTGGTTCTTATTTCATCATTATATAAGTAATTAATCTTGGCCAAAAAAACAATGGATTAGATGCATTAATCTTAATGTGTTTTTTTCATTTCCCCAAATATTTATCATGTGTCCATCATCGACATTCCATTTAGCCGACGGTTTGAAAAATACTCATTGGATGATCATTTCACAATCATTTTTTGGTGCAATAGATCATCACCATAGGTTTGATATTGGGATCGACAACATGATTGAGGTGAGAAAATGACCACAAGTGATAAAGGTATGGTTTAGAGACTCCTCGTTCTCAGTTTGGAGTGGAGATGGAAGTATGGTGTCATGGAAATTGATTCCTGATAATTTTCGAAGGAAAAAATTAAAAAACTAATGATAGAGTGGTTTAGTCAACCCAGATCCATGATTCCCAAGAGATATTAGTAGTTGAATTGAATGATTACGGGGTGTGAGAGAAACCACATGGGAAAACTAATAGTTTTTTCAAATATTAATTTAAATAATGAATAGTATTAAAAAAATTCCATGTGGTACCCTAGCTATGGTCGATATTATTTAGAAGAAGTTAAATATCCCATGTTGTTTGGAACTACCCCATTTTATGTGACCCAATGATGGTCTCTTGACATGTATCCTTGGGGGACATGGGAATGGACCTGAAAAGAAACATGGGAATGACCATAGTACATGGGCATAATCATGTACTCATACATAACTAAGGTACTCAGATAAGGCCTGAGTAAATGAGCTTGGTTATTGGACATGAAAATGGATACGATAAAGTCTAGGATTATCAAAACACATTGTGTACTCTTAGTATATGTCTAACAATATCTCTAGGGTTAGTTGAGGACCTAAGTCTCTTTAGTATAGAACAGTCCTAGTTGGATGCATTCCCCTAGTCCATCCCTATGAGTGTACAATGAGGCATTATGCCATGATCTTAGGATTTGATCCCCTCTATGGGATTACTCTTAGATAGAGTTAAAAAAATCCCTATTTTTGACCCAAGGTGTGATCCTCTATCATTTATTCTTGTTTACTAGAAGGGGTTTTAGAATCGTTATGAACAACATACATTGGCTTACGATCCCCTACTTATCAGTTTATTCCATGTAGGGTTTTTTATACCCCAGAGGCCTTGTGTGAGATCCTATATTATAGAATCATGGTCTTCAGAGTTCTAGTGAGTACTTATTTGGTGAGTTGTGATGTGAAAACCCTCTCAGGTGAGTGTAATTAGTTACATCATGGATCATGGAGTGAGTTCTCCAAGATGAGTGTTATATTGAAGTATCAGACAAAATACTATGGGTGACTTTACAGTTGAGACCACCATAAAACATGGTTTTTATCTTGAGTATATTTGGGTTTTCTTATAATTATGTCACATATATTTATTGAAATATATTAATGGTGGTGAGATGAGTACACTCTTGATTATTTATGTTTGGTGATTTAATGGTGTCCTACTAGGTATTTTTTTACTCACCCTTATATGGATTCTGCTCACACATGTCATGTCTTATGAAGATTACATACCATTCAACAGAGACCTAGGGGCACCAAGAGGAGTAGGAGCATAGTTGGTCTATACAGACTGTGGTTTATGTATAGTGTTACTTTTGGAAGCATTATCCTCCTTGTTAGGTGGTAGAATTATTTTTCAGTTTTTGAGATGACTTTTTTTGGCCATTTTTTCTTTCTACTATTTTTTTTCATCTTATGACTATGGGATATAGATTTATGAGTGAATTTGGGTATAATATTTTCTTTACATTTCATAATATTTTGGGAATTAAGAGATTTGTGAATGCATACATGTACCTTTGGTTATGGACTCCCATGTGTGTGATATGCTTAATCATCACTAGTAAACAACCCCTAGCCTATTGAAGGTAGCCTTGTGGTATCACACTCAGCTTACCATTTTCCATGTGAGTTCTAGTGGGTCAGTTCATGACAGATTGGTATCAGAGGAGTGTTCATTTTTGGACCAAAGTTTAGATATTTTCTAGTTGCAAGATTAGTTTTGGAACTAGGGAACTAGATTTAAACTGTTTCGAGTTCACCTCTAAGTGTTCCGGCTCTAGTGTTGGCGTAGTGGCCAACATATCCTTTCATTAGGACAAGGATAACCTACATATTTATTTGGTACATGTAGACACTAGTTATATGAAAAAATTGGTGCATGTAATATATAGGAATGTGTTGTAGTCTTTATATCCTCGGGTCAACTCCTCAAATATAAATATTGACATTCACACTCAGTATTTATTTTAGGATTCCTCTATAAAAGAATTCAACTTTGATAACCTTGTAATATTGCGAGGATGAATCACCAAGTAATAAAGATTCAGTATAAGGTCCAATTAAGGAGGTGGTACTATCATGTGGTTTTCAAGTCATGCCACCACTCATTGTGTAGTAGGTTGTACTGGTAGTTCAAGATGAGGACTTGTGTAGGATAAGTGCACTCCATAAGTTTTAGAGATAGTGACCTCCTAGGTTTTATTTCTATCCAGAACCCCAGGTATATGAGGAATGGATGGGGGTAGTTACCCATGTTTTCCAAATTTTGAGGGAACCTCCAGATCAGATGGGGATCCTAGTGGTGAGTCTTATTTAGGTATCCATAGGTAAGTTTTAGAGGATTGTGAATTAGTTGTATAATGAGAAAACAATCTAATTGATAGAGTTTAACCATATATTTATGGAGTATTTCTATCTACCAATGTTGTGAGTAGTGCACATCTATGAGCTTATCCAATTTTAGTATGAAATCATTACCATGATTGATTATTCATTTTTATTCAAAAACCTCCCTTGATACTCTATGGAAATGGTTCGAGATACATTCTTCTGAGAAGATAACTTTGAGTGGGGACAATTCCAAGATATCATATATATAGTGATATCTCATTGAATCTCTACCTATGTTGGAGTGGTAATGTGGGTTTTTCTTGTGGATAGATTTCTGGCCCATAGATGCCAACAATTAGTTGTGGTATTGCGAATGAAGAAGATGAGACCTCTATATCTGGTAGAAGACAACAAAAACATTGATTCAGTAATGTGAGAAACTTCAAGATATGGTCTTAAGACAAAGGAGCTCTAGTTTAGGGATCTTGGTATGGTTCTATTCATCTGAGAGGGAGGTGATTTTTCATTTTTGATGGATAGGTACATCTTGAAAATGGTTTTCCGACCCTCCATGCCACTACCAAAGATATTGTTGATGGACCACCCATAAAGAGATAGTGGTTGTAGAAGAGTAGTGTGAAAGGTGGTGTATGTGGTAGAATATTATAAAGATCATTAGTAGGTTTTAGAATTTTTTTTCAATTTCCCCCACCACCCCTAGGTGGTCAACTCTAGGCTCAAAGAGCTTGTGGGCAGGGATGAAGATAGCTGCAGGTAGTGGAGACCTACAAACTCGAGTATAAAAGGATTATTAGAGGTGTGATTTGTTTATTCTCTAGTTTATCTTTAATAATAATATATACTAGTCTGATCCACTCTTTTCAAGTCACTTATCTTATATGAGACTTGGATATTTTGGTTTATCCCTTTTCTCAATCCTTATACTTAAAGATTGTTACCAGAGGGTATTCAATGATCACACACTTCTATCGATATTGTGATTGGATTGTTAGTGGAGAGGGTTCTTATGATATCTCATTGTATTATCGATGATTCCATATGACGTCATCATAGGTATAGACTAAATATCCATAGTTCATGCTCATATAGACAATTTCATGTGTATTATGTGGTGTATCAATATAGATGGGATTAAGTGTTTCTTCATCAGCGTGAAGGAATCTCAAGAAGATTAGGATGGAATCATGTGGAGGATACAACTGATTACTCACTTTTTGGATAATATTACAATTGGAATATTGTATGATATGGAAATTAAGATTCTTATAATGTAGGTAGAGTATGAGGATGACTTTATTATGGACATTTCATGCTTACCTCCCCACTGAGAGAGATACTTGAATATAGACTTGACCTTAGGGACTAACCTGATATCTGTTACAATATATCATGTTACTCCCATAGAGCATTGTGAGATGAAGGTGTAGTTAGAGGACTTTAAGATAAAAGGCTTTGTTAGAACTACTGTATCACCCATATGTAACCCCTGTGATGTTCACCAAGAATTTGGAACATAACCTGAGTTTGTGTGTGGATTATCATAATTTAAACATAGTGACCATGATGAATAAGTTTCTGCAGATTAGGATCAAGGAAATATTCAACAAGTTGTGTGGTGTAAGGTGGTTCTTAATGATTTTCCTTAGGAAAGTATATCACCAAATCTGATTTCAAGATGAGGATATACTACACAAGACATTCTGATTTCACTAGGGTCACTATGAGCACTTGCTGATGCCCTTTTGTTTGAAGAATCCCATGATAGAGTTCATGGGACTCATGAACTGTATCACTCATCTTTTCTTAGATTGGGTCATGATAGTCTTCATCGATGAAATCCTTATGTATTAGACATATGATGAGGAGCACACAAGACACTTGAAGATGGTTTTGGATATAATCAGATATGACCAACATTATGGGAATATTTTGATGTGTTAGTTTAGCATTCAAGAGGTTCAATTCTGAGGACATTCCATCGCATCATAGGGAGTGGTTGTAGATCTAGTGAAGAAATAAGTAGTTCTATCTTGTGATCCACCTAATATTCTTACAAAGATGCAGAACTTCCTTAGTTTAGAAAAATACTATCAAATATTTGTGACCAATTTATCCAATTTATCTACACCATTTTCTTCTTTGACTCTTAAGAGGTAGCCTTTTCTGTGGATAGACATGTGACAACAATATTTTTATGAGTATGACAGTGGTTGATGAGTGCTCCAAACATGAGACTTCCAGAGGGGGGTGTTGAGTACAAGGTGTTATGAGATGCCTAAGGGACTAATCTAGGATATAATTAGATACGTATGTTGGTTGTGATTGATTATGGGTCTAAAAATTCGAGACCTCATGAGTATAAGTCTGTCAAACATAATTTAGAGTTTGCAGTAGTGGTATTTGTCCTAAATATGTGGTGGAACTACCTTATGGGTGAATGATTTATCATCTATTCTTACCACAATAGTATCAAGTATATGTTCTCAAAAAATCATCCTAACTTTAGAAAAAGGGGATGGCTAGTGTAACCTCGGAATTATAACTTTGAGATAGTATATACTTATGATAAGGAAAATTTAGTGGAAAATGTTCTCAATAGGGGATCTTGTTTGTAGTTGTTGGGTGAAGTTTTAGAGTAGTTATCTTTACTGTAGTTTTCATTAGTGTATGTTGAGGGTGTTTCTTACCAACATTCAATAGCTATTACACCTCCACTTCTATAGTGTTCTATGGAATCTCATCTTGGAGATGTTAACTGTGATAACATACATGTTCAGATACTCATTTTATGCACTCCTGATAGATTCTATAAAGGTGGGGATAATGTCATATTTTTAGAGGATGGATGATGGTACTTGTGATGTTGTGTGAGGTGGTTCTGAGGCAGTTTAATAAACCCCCATTATGGTGTATCCGAGCGTGGGGAAATTTTACCAGGATCTTTGGTACCAATTCTATTTTCCATGAGTGAAGAATTCTGTAGATATGATTTCTCTTTATGTCTCATTTTCCAATAGGTGAATGATGATCACTAGGTTCTTGAGGGTTTGGATCAACCCCTTTAGGAGAAAGAGTAAAATTTTGATTGTATATATATGGAATTCATGTTTCAGATCCCAAAACCATCTAGAGGACATGATTCTATATGGGTGATCACAGACTGACTCACAAATTCATCCAACATCCTAACTATCCAAGTATTGTGTTTAGTAGAGAGATTTCACACATTTACATGAAGGTGATAACCAAGCTTCCTGTAGTTCCCTTGATGATTAGTTTGGACCATGATTATCAATTCACATCATGATTGTAGAGAGTATTAGAGTAGGAATATGGGACTCAGCTACATTTGAGAATGAAATTTCACTACTATGCTAAAAATCGAATGAAAGGAATATTCATGTTTTGTAAGTCATGATTTAAAATTAAATGAGGTACTTTGGACATAGTTGGGTATATCACCTACCCATGGTGACGTTTTTATACAACAATAGCAACCATTCCACCATCAGTATGGCTCCATTAGAGGCCTTTTATAGGAGACCCAACAGGTCACCACTATGCTGGACTAACCTAGGGAATTCATGACTCATGAGCCTAGACTTGGAGTGAGAAGTTACCAAAAAGGTTCATGTCATACAGGAATGTATGAGGATTTCATAGATCCATCTGATGTTTTATATAGGAAGAAGATGGAGGCCTTTAGAGTTTGAATATGGAGACCATGTGTTCCAGAAGGCTTCACCTATATGTGTATTATTGTTATTTTGATGGGGCATCAAGTTATCTCTTATATTCTTTGACCCATTCCAGATAGTATATAGTGTTGAAATGATGGCATACCAGTTAGTCCTATCACAATAGTTAGATTAGGTAGATGATGTCTTCCACATTCCACAGATGAGGCGATATGTTCCAAACCCATTGGATTTTATAGATGGATGGAATCTAGATATCGATGATGGAGCTACCTTTATAGAGTACTCAATAGTGATTAATCATCTACATGAAAAGATCTTCCATGGGAAAGTGACTCCCTTGGTGCCTATTAGGTGGAAGCTTTGGAATCTTTAGGGGAGAACTTGGGAGTAGGAGAACCAAGTGTAATCCCAATACCCTCATCTTTCTAAGAATAATGTTCATTGTTTAGAATAAAAATACGTGATCTTGTGAAAATTTAATGACTCTCTTTTTTACTTGTAAATGTTTTGGATTTTTAAAATAATATTTCTAGAGGTTGGTTCTGAGTTAGCATAGGATTATGAGGGCCAAGGGCCACAGTTTTGAAAAATAGAAATAAAAATATATTATTTAACATGAGCACATTTTTTATGAAATAATTGGATAACTCCAAAATGGAGTCTCAGATTAAAAATCTGAGACCATCATTAAATATGGAATGTGTCTTGCACCATAGGCTCAACAAAAAATTTGTACGCATTGGGTGTTTGGCTTGATCACCATTGTAGGAAGAATAATAATTAAATTTATTGTTAAATTTATTATTTTTATTATTAAAAACAAATATTAAACCATAATCAATATAAAAATTATAATGTAAAATCCATAATGTTATCCAGATAACCCTCTGGATTGAGAGAGGGTTGTTGGAGGAGTATTCTCAGATGATTAATGGCCAATCATAGTTTGACAATCGATGTTCTGGCAGTACATGTGGATCTCTCCCAAGATAGTGACATGTTACCATTCATCATCAGTGATCAATAAACACACGAGGTATGGGGTTTTTTTAATCAGTTTTAACCCCATTTTATTATCACATGACAAACATTAATCAACTCCACTAACAGATTGATTCACAAGACGATCTTGTTTGGCATGTGTTGATTTGTCTTCTTATGTTTAGGAATTAAAGAAATTTGATTATATCTTTTTTTATTGGTTATCCATTTATTATTGTAATTATTAAAAAAAGAGTCTAACTCAACCAATGGTTATGGTTCATTCCCATTGTTGTATTTTGTGTTTCCCCCCTAATATTAATCATGCATTCATCATCAATATTCCATTAGGTTAAAGGTTTTGAAAATACACGATGGATTATTGTTTCAGAAATGTTGTATACTGAAAAAGTTCATCACAAGGGGTTTGAGATTTTATTGATGAAAATTTGAAGCTTTTAGATGATCAAAGTTGTTTGAGGTTCAAATCAAAGTCCCTCAATTCACAGATTAATGTTGAAATGGCAGCATGGTGTGACATGGAAAGATTCTTAAATGGTCTGGATGGTCAGAATATCTTCATTAGTGATGGTAAGGTTTGTTCAAAGCAGATCCAAAATTTCTCAGTGAGATTGTTGGTTGGATCAAAGAAGGATTTTTCATGAGTGGAATTGTGTAACAAACCATTAGTTTCTAGAAATATAGATTTACAAAATGTGTTGTTCTAAAAACACATGCCACATTGGACCTTGAATGTGGAATATAGGGTTCCATATAAGTTAAATATCATATTTCATGTGGTAAATACAACAATTCATGTGACATGGTGATGGATATTTGGTATATACTTAAGGGGTATATGGAAACTGACATTACTAGACTCATTGGAACAACCAGAGTACACATAGATGGCCATGCACTTAGACATGGGCAGTGTACTCGAACATGGTCAGAGTACAAATGCATGACTGTTTAACACACAAACATACATTGGTAGGTATAGGATTAGAGGAACACATTTTTTACTCCTAGTGTATACTATGTACTTTCTCCATGGTAGGTTTAGGCCCTTGGTATATTCAATATAGTCCAGCTTAAGTTTGTTGTGTTCCCTTAGTCCATTCCTATGAGTGTAAAATCCAGAAATACAAAATTAGCATATGATTGTGATACCCTAAATGAGATCAATGTTATATCGACTTCAAGAATCTATCAATGTGACTCGATGTGTGATCCTCTATATTTTCTTCTTCTTACCTAGGTGGGTTTTAGGAATCATCATGAATGACATACACGGTTGTACAATCCCATACTTATCGATTTATTCAAGGTAGGGTCCAATATATCCCATAGGCTCTGGGTGGGATCACCTACACGAGAATCATTATTTTTAGAGTTCCAACGAGTACTTCATTGTCATAGGTCAATGATCACGACCACTCAAATTTGTGGAATCAATGAAATCATGGTCCAGGGAGTGATTTCTCACGAAGGAGCACTACCTTGAATCCTTGGTATGAATCCAATAGGCGGTATTATGGTAAAAACCACTTTGATACATGGTGTCTATCATGAGTATATCTAGGATTTATTATTTTTATGAATTTTATTTTGATTGAAATATCTTTATGGTGATGGGACAAATACTCTTTTGATGCATTATGTTTAGCGATTTTAGGGTTTCTTATAGGGTATTGTTATACTCACTCTTGCATGGGAATTGTTCATGCATGTTGTTTATTATATAGATGACATAACATTCAATTAATTCCTTGTAAGACCTGGATTAGGAAGATATTATTTGGGAAATAGATGCCATGGTTCGTGTTAGGTGTTTCTTTTGATAACAGTCCAATCCTTCATAGAAAGTTTGACTCTTTTTTAGTTTTCGGGAGGAATTTTATTAGTGGATTTATGATATTTAGTACCTTATCATGCTATGATTGTGGGATATAAATTTATTCATGAATTTATGTATCAGTTTTACATTAAATTTCTACATTGTGTAGGTATTTCAATATGTTTTCATGCGTACTATAGAAAAACATTATATATATATATGGAAGAGGTTTTACAGTTATACATCATGGTAATAGGAAGGGATGAATTCTAAATTGAATTAGTATATCCAAAAGAACATCCCATATATTAAAAACATGGGCACAATTTTTATAAAAATAAATATTAAACTGATCAATGATTCAATTCAGAATGATTTTCTTTTGTATGTGCATTCGTAAATCCAATATCGAATGATACAAGTTGTCCTATGTTGTTTTTTCAAGTTTATGTGACTCTTACGTCACAAAATATAGAGTATTTTAACACTGCATATGAGGAGTAAAAGGAATTATAAAACTAGTGGATGCCAAATTGTACATATTATAGATGATAAAGTTCACAAGATAATAAGAAAGTGTGATATTACCATTCGAATGGAGAACATACTCTTACTATAATTTCAAGGAGTATGACAACAACTAGTGTTGAGGAAGAATTTAATATAGATTGGATAACTGGATGATGTGAGTTTCTTTAAAGTATTCTTGGGTGGATCATGGATATTTACAGAAGGTTTTATGGTAGTAGCCATGTGTGTGAAAGATGAAATAGTACACCTAGAAACAAATTGAAGGATATTTGAATTATATAAAAACAAATTATAGTTCTATTATATTGTGTATTGAACACCTCAATCAGTAATCTGATACTTGGATGATATTCCTATCTACTAAAGGCATACTGAGACATGAAATCATGGAATTTGAAAAATGAGAAGAGTGTGTTATTGAGAAGTGGTGAAATTTGTAATTCTAGATGAATGGTAAAACACCTAAGGATAAAAATTTATGGACTTTTCATATAGATATACGGGGACCTACACTTTATGAAGAGGTGGAGTTTCATTGTACTATGTTATCTTCATTGATGATTCAACTCAAAAGTTATGGATTTTCTTTCTCAACAACTAATATGAATTTTTCAAAACCCTCATTCAATGGAGATCCATAGTGTAAAAGGAGACCAGATGTAAAATGAAAATTTTCTAGTTTATGAATATTGTACAATACAGAACTAGGGAATCATAAAGTCTCTATTAACGGAATGGAAGAAATTTTGATAAGTCCATACTAGGAACTCAGCAAAAACTAGATTCAGGAAGAGAATGAATTGGACTTTATTGGAAAAGTTAAGTGAATATTGATATATTTTGGTTTCTGTATATAGTTTTGGGAAAGGGGTATAAATTTTGATTCTTATTGGGTGGATATATGTACTTCCACTTAATTGAGCTAGAATATTTTTTAATCCAATTGGTATGGAAAAAAATGAATGTTTAACATATCAAAGTTATTGGTTCACTCATTTGTGTACAAGATGATTGTAGTGAAAGGGATATGTTATAGGAAAAGCCACTACTATATTTATTTATAGGTTATCAAAATTAATACATTAGATTTCAACTCTAGGATAGCGAATTATGGATATTCATAAGAATCCATAATGATTTCCTTAATAAATAGATCTTGTGGAAAAATTATAGCTGATCATAAATTATTGATGAGGTCAAATATTCATCACAAATTAAGGATATTAAAAATAAAAATTTATAAGTTTTGGATACTTTATAGAGTATAATATTTGTAAGATCATCAAACCATATATAATAAGTATTGGGTGAATATTGAATGTCCTTTATTTTTCTATGTTTGAAAGTATCAGAAAACTCGGGGACTATAGGAGCTCGGGGTTGTTCTCTGGAATGTGATGCTATGGAATTAGTGGTTTTGGAAATAGATGAGTTACATAGATAGTTAGGGAGCTCTAATAGGATTCAATTTCTAGTTTAGAGATACAAAGTGACTTATACTACATCATTCTCATAGATGGTAGAGATCCAAAATGTTCATATTATAAAGAAAGTCTGAGTGACTTAAGGAAGTGAGAGTCAGAACTTTTCAATGAAATGTATTTCTTATATGTTTCTGTCACATTAAATTTTACTTTTACTACAAAATGGGAACATGTTCCAGGATATTTTTGAATATGGGGTGGATGCAGGGTGGGGTGGCCAAATTTTTTGGACCTTAATGTGAACGGGCCAATGTTGGTTGAGCCCACACAAGAACGGGCCAATGTGGGTTGATCCCCCATAGGTGAAGGTTTATATGCATGCCCGGTTTAAAAAAATATTTTTACAATATATACTTCTATAAAATTATATTTTTTTAATAAGAAATCACGATTAGGCCATGCCATAAGATTTCTCACCATAATGGTCATTATAAATCACTATTTATTCATATGTGAATTTTAAATAGGTCTACATTCAATGATTTAATATGATATTATAATATTGATATAAGTATCATTAACCATATTCACATGGCATGTAATCCCACCCCTTGAAAAATATAACCCATATCCCTCGTACATGGTTTCAATTATATAAGAGTTATTTTAATCATAATATTCTATTGGGTCAATTTATTGTTGTTATTTAATTTTATTTTATTATTATTAAAATAGGAAAGGATCTCATTGGAACCCTAATCACCTCCTATGAAACCAATAATTACATAGATACTCGTTATTCAATCACAGGTTTGTTCATTTTCATCACCACAAAACCAGCATAATCATTCATCTACCTTTATTGATCACTCACCCACTTTTCATTGTTATAGTTCTCCACCCCATCTGCATCGCCATGTTCGATAACTAAAAAACAAAAATGATATATCACATACTTTAAAACTACATATATGGTAAATTAATAATTATCACCACAACAACCATTAATAATGAGAAAAAATACAATATGTATTTGATTATAATGAGAGTAATTATATAGGATACATACAAGCTTATGAAAGGTGGTGAAGGTCTGAATTTTTTGTTCACATTATTTGTGGGATTTTGCTGACAAACCCAGGTGTCTTTGCTCTACACCTCCCTGGCTCACCCATTTCACGTTACTAGAGATAACATAACGACATTTTTGGAAGAGTGTGATTCGTAAAAATTTCATATTTTAAATAAATGAGATCATTTAAAAAAATTTAAGTAAAGGCTTTTCTTGAAGGTCATTTAGAAAACGAAATAATAAAATTGTACTAAAATATTTTCAACAGTTTTTAAGAAAACAAAGATTTAGATGTTATGGGGAATAGTTTTCATATAAGGTTGACATTTTGATATGTTAGATGTTAAAAATGGTTTCCTTCATGGATATTTCGAAGAAGATATTTGCATGGATAAGGGGGTGAAAAACTTACATGGTGGCCCAAAATCCCAACAACACATGAAGACCCAAGAAAACACATTGGAAAACCCATGGTAGGGGAGACTAGAACCCTCTACCTATACGTTCCAAGGTTGGTCCATGACCAATAGTTCCATGTATTAAAACTATAATAATTATATACTATCTATAAATATATAATAATTTTATAAAAAATAATATTTTAATTTCTCTAAAAAGTAAATTAAATTATTCCTACATAAGGTAGGGTCTAGACCAAACTGTGGCACTATGCGGGTTAGACTAACTCATCCCGAACAATTATATGAAACCAATAAAATTCTAGCTTAGGGTCAGGCCAAGTCAGACCATTTTTACACACTCTTTCATGGAAGAATGAAAGAATAATCTAGTGTGTCAGATAAAACAAAAAAAAATTAATCTAAAATAAGCATAATGGAATTGGAACTGGTTGTTCCATGACTTTATGGAGAAAATGAATTTCATCTAGAGCAATACGAATCATTATTGTTATCAAGATGTGTTCAATGAATAAAGAATCATTATATTTCTTCTCAATTTCAATAAAATGATCTTTTTAAGAACAAGGAAGGATTGATATGAGGATTTTAAGGTTGAATTATCGAGTTATTTTGAGGTGAAGAATCCTAGTCTGAAAAAATAAATTTTGTGTATGAGAACTAAAAGGGACTTATAGTCTAGAACATTTCTCCAGAACCAATCAAACTATGTTTACAAAGTAGTGGAATATTTTAAAATGATTGACTTGAATTATGTTACCACACCCCTGGTAAGAAAATTCATGTAGATTAATAAAAGTGAACTAGAACAGAAGAAAAGGTTGATTACATAGAAAAGTTTCAATTTTCATTGGTCGTTGGAATCTTGATGACTATCATGGTTTGTAAAAAACTGGAAATTGAACATGTAATGGTACTTGTTATCCAATTCATGGTTACTCTTGGAATATAACACTGTGAATCAATAAAGTGGATATTATAGTATCTCAAAGGATCCAAATGATTTCTATTCTATTTAAGAGATAATGAAATTTTATCATGGTTTAGTAATATCAAAATTAGGGTATATATGGTATACTAATAGGATTACAATTAGTAATGTGTTCACTTATGGAGGCACAATTGTGAGTTAGATGCCGAAACTTCAAGTAGTTGTTTCTCTTTCAACAACTAAGGTAGATTATATTGAACTAATGGAAGCTAGAAATAAATTGAATTTGATAATGGGGTTTTTAGAGGTTCTTGAAAGAATTTAGGTGGTGGAGACTCTATTTATTTGATTCACAAAGTGTAGTACACATCCCAAATAATATAATTATCTATTTTATAAAAAATTATATTCTATTAAAAAATAAACTCATCTAGAAGTTTTTATGGGGAAAAGTGATAATGTTATGGATTCTTGATGGATTCTAAAATATGATAGATATACTGACTGAGGTCTTAGTATGAGATATGTTGGGGATGTTTTATTTCTCAATTGGGTTGGGATTAACAAAAGCACACTGGAAGAAATATGGTACCAAAAAGGTGGATTGGTAATAAAATTTAGTTATATATATGGGTGTAGGACATACTGGTGGTGCCTAACAATTATCCTAAAATGGTAGACTATTAGGCTATTCTGATGTGAGTACAATTTTTGACAATGTCCTGAAACATTTCAATGTGATTCTAAAATTATAGAATGAAACTTCATGATGGTGGTGGTATAGTGCTACTATATTACAGAGGTTTAGAAATGGGAAAACCAACAACAGAAAATCATGAGAAGACTCTAAAAGGTGGATTCTATGTAATAGTAAACCTCCCCCCACTTAAGAGTAACCAGAATGATGTAATTAATGTGTAAGATTAATCTAATTTCCGATGTGAAATTAATTTGCTGTGGAGAATTCAGATATTTCACTCTTTTTTAAGATAATGAATTAATTTGGAGGTTTCCTTTGACCAAGAGAAGGGAGGAATTTTCTGATTAGATCAAGAAATAATTCTCTCTCTGAAGATCGGTAGGTCCTAGAAACTAGTTCACTAAAAGAATGTTTTGGACGTCGTCTATAAATAGCTAGGAACTATTATATTTTAATTTCAAAATTTAATGTTGTAGTCATATTCCATTTATCTTGATAAATGTTTTCATCATTCACCATGTGGATTATAACTAATTATGAGCCATTTAAATCCTTCATGTTTTTCATTATAATTTTATTTCTTTCACTTTGGAAAGTTCTTGTTTGGTGTATGGTGGATTTGTGGTGAATGGATGTTGTGTATTTTATTATTATCAATGATACATCATATTAATAGGTTCATTGTGAATTAGTATTTGTGAATTTTTTTACTATATTTATAGCTTTTAAAGGTTGATTCTGGTTTGGGAATTTTCGATCCAAATAATTTACACACTAATTATCCCTCTATTTTCATCACACATTTAGGAGGTAAAATGTTTTCAATACAATTAAATTTGTTGATATTCATTAAACATACAACATGTTTTTATAAATATTTTGTTTTACTAATAAATTCAACAATATATAAAATCCACTAAATTTATGTGTAGAAAATGAAATATTAATGGAAAATATTGAACTACACAACGAAAATTAATTGCTAAATGAAGCTTCTATATTATGAAAGTGTAAATATTTCTATGTGAATAACCTACCACAATAAATTCATGAGGACTTTTTAGTGGCAGTTAAGTATTTCTGGAAATGATCCATCAAATTTTATTATTTAGAATATATAATCCATGAAACTATGTCACTATCATGTATAGATTCTCAGTCAAAGAACCCAAGTGGATCTGACAAGATGTAATGGAATGGGTTACATCTTCTTTTGGTACCAAGAAAACACTAATTCATTACCTACATTTTTAAAGTATACTAACAAATATGCATAGTTTTCTAATGAATTCCCCGATACGAAGACATGAGAAGAAAAAATTCTTTATGAATATAATCACAAGAAAATGAGATCTGATGTGACATGTCACAAAATCCCAACAAGTTCGATCTATACAAAATTAAAAACATCCATATTTATATTAAATTTATTATCCCAACATACAATGATCACTCAAATGGAATCACACATATGAAGACTATTTTTTTAATCTATAACATAAACTAGAAAAAATAATCTCACATGAAAAGAAAATTATCTCAATTAAGTGAAATAATTTTATTAAAAAATCTAAAAAAATTAAATATAAACAAACAATAAAAAAAATTAAATATTAAAATTGACCAAATAAATATAAGTAAGTGAAAAAATAATTTGATTATCCAAAATAAATATTTATAGGCAAAAAAAACTAAGAAAAATAAATTTCAATAGTGTACCTAAAAAAATAAAATTAATTATATAAAAATAATGTGCAAAAAAATCCATAGTCAAATGATCCGTCCCATTTTTTTTAAATAATTACAAACATAAACAAATACATATAAATGATCCAGGAAACGTACACGTGAGAAAATTATAGGAGATAAAATTCAAGAATAATATAATTAAGATCTTATTATCATGAAAAGGGAAAAAAACCTATAAAAATCCCAAAATGATAAATTGAAATATGTTACATAAACATGTGACATAAATTAAATTTTTATTTCATTTTAGGTATGAAAGCCTAGTTCAACTCCCAATGGTTAATTATCAGGAAAATAAATCATTTAAATTTATAACAATTCAATGAACTAATAAGAATTAAAATATTATTAATGGATTTTTATAGTGAATTTCAGTATTTATAAGAAACCATCACATAAAAAAAATAACACCATTAAATCACAAGGAATAAAATTTTTGATTACCAAATGATTAAAAAATCCTAAAAGTTAAATCTAAACATTTCATGTGATAGAAACCACAAATCTATGTAATGAATATCATAAACTGTTTGGAAAATAAAAAAAAACTATTTAATTTTAAAAATAGATTATCAAAAGTGATATATTGCATAATCAAATTTTCAAAAAATAACCAATAATTATAACTTGTTTTTATAAACATATTACCATATTAAATGAGTGGTATATTCTATTTTTTAAAATAAAAAAATAAAAAAACCCCTTATTTTTTTAAATGTCTCTTAAAAAATGATGAGTCGTATAAGTAAATTTTTAAATAAAATAAACAAACACCACTTATATTTTAAAATTACTCATTATAAATAGTGATATACGAAGTTTTTCAAACCATACTAGAAAATACCATTTATATTTAAGAACTTATTAACATAATTAATGTCGAGTGGAAGATAAGTTTTAAGAAAATTATTTAATCATAAGTTATTTTTACAAATTTATCATCAAAAGTTACAAGTATCATAACAATTTTTCTTCTTTTTTGTGAAGGGGGAAATAATTTAAATTGGTTGAATTTTTTACCAATAATTAATCTAAAATTGTATAATAATCACTTGTTATCAATTATAACAATTAAACAACAAATGGGATATAGTGGTCCCTCAAAATGGGAGATGTTAGATAGTGTATTATAAGATTCATTCCAAAAATGATAGATCTATTTGGATTGATGCTCCAATAATTGAAGGTATTCCACCAAGAATAGAGTTATATAATATTGAAAAAAAGACAGGACACCTAATAAGAAATGGGGGGTTGGCTGTTTGAGGGTTTTGTTGTGAAGTGTTGGGTAGAGGATATTAAGTAAGGGTGGTTTTCTCTTCTTACATTATTGTTGTGTCGGAAGGGTTTCTAGGAAGTAATAAATATGGGTTAGGTATTTTTATTATAGTAGTAACAAATAAAAGGGGTTTTGAGAGTGGGTGGGATGTCTGTAATTTTAGATTCTATTTTTTTCAGATTAATCTAGAGGTCATGACCATATCCCTTAGGCACCAGCCTTAGGGATTCCTCCCTTCTTCTCCACTTCTTATTATTATCCATTAATCATATATTTTAATTAATATAATACCTTCACTGGTAATAGATATTTATATATTTCATCAATCTAGTACCAACATTTCCAAAATATTCTTTCTTTCAATAAGAGGAAAACATCACAACCTGATGATTTTTGGTGTATTTTGGAATGACGATTTATGTAAGAAGATGAATGAGATATTGAATCGTATATGAGGGAAAATGTGGAGTTCATGTTGTATCATGATGCACTAATGAAATTTTTTTATTAATATAATGGATAAAATGGTATGGAGGGGGTGAAAATGGAGTTGAGTCCATAATAGACATTGCAATCTACATGGGTGTCAATAAATCTGTTGTCTGATTTTTTTAACGTCGTACTCCTTATAATACCTTTTATTTTATAATATTTAAGAACCAAAAATTGAACATAACTCTTCTTTGAATTCCAGAAGTTTTGGAGTTTCTTTTTTCTAGACATCATCTAGAAAAGAATAAGAGAAGGCAATCTGAGATGAAAATTTTGGTGGATCTCAAGTGACAGTCAGTGAGGGTATTATAACATCCTTCATTATTTGATATTTTTTTATTTATAGGAAATAAGTTTTAGGGAACCACTATTTTATCATTTTTGGATCATTTGTAAGAGGATGAAATAGATTCCAATATTTTAAAACCTCAATCTTCAAAGGATCCTCTAGAATTATAAAATTTAATGAAAGTAGAAAAATGTTACCAATGAAGGAAGAGTAAATGTTACCTTATTTGTTTATCCTATAAACAATGGGGATCATGATTTCTAGATTAATTTTAATGAAGTATATGTAATCATATAATGCACTAAAATGGTAGGAAATAATGAAAATACACTAAAAAGATAGTAAATAATTAGAAATCTTCATGAATGATTCTTGGATGTCTTTTTAGAGGGTGGGTGGAACTCTAGGGGCCATAGTTCGAACTAATTATAGAAATATGGAGATAGATAAAGGCTTCCATTGAGTTGATATTTGGACAAAAATGGGAATTCAAAATGTTTTTTACTCCAGTCAATAAAATTAAATATATAAAATCATGTGAGAAGATAATATATAGAACAAAATTGGAACTCTATCAAGGATATATTATATAATAAAATATGTTATATAGACTAAATTGGAATGTAAACCATTGGAAAAACTAATATAAAAATGGATGATTAGAATAATGGAAGAATTAGTGGTGGATTTGAAAATTTTCTAGACTCTAATATAATTAGAATATAAAAAATTACATAATTGATTTGATAGGAAATTGATGTATAAACCCTCCTTTATGTAGCAGTGATGGAGGCTTTACGAGTGGATTATGCTCAAGTGTATAGGTTTCACTCTAAGCTGGAGAAGGGGGATACAAGTAGTTTAATACATCCACTATAGATTCTAGGGACCATATTCATGAAAACCACATCAAAAATTGTATCATCTATATACTAATTCTAATTCCAAGAAATATATAGAAAATGATATAGTTAAAGGAGAGCTTCCTACTAGAGATTCTCTAGAAACAAGACACTCATGCATAACTTGAAGATATTGGTTGAAAAGTCATTGATTCCACATTATGTAGTGGTAAATGTACTATATTATCATGACATGCCTTCTATGTTGGTTTTCCATGTATGAGACAATGGTGAAGGATAGAGATTACATCCTTGGAGAGTATGGACAACCCTTATCCTAGATGGAAATGTAAACCAAACTGGTTGGTATTTCAATGTATATAATCCCTTTGTCTTCCCCATGCAATGATTTTTATCCTATCTTCAATGTTGTTCGATTGATTTACTTCATGTTATTTAATATTTTCTCATTTAATGCTATGTCCCTTTAGTTTTTTGGTGTATTTTAATTTCATTGGAAAATATTATAAATTGTTGGATAGTGTAGCCCATGAATAATAGTAATATACATGGTTTAAGGCTTTATTGTTTTGTCTTCTATTATTTTTAATTCTCAAATTTCATGGATTGTATAACCAACAAACTATTATTAGAGTCTGGTACCAAGGAATCTACAATTTTATGAATATGGCCATAGCAATCCAACCACAAGTTCCAATGTTGTCTAAGGAAAACTACAAAAGGAAATGTATCCAAATGAAGGTGTTTTTTTGGTCTCAAGAACTATGGGATATCATCACTGATAGGTATATTGTACCCACTATGGTGGAAGAAGCTGCCTTCATAAATGAAGAAAAGAAGGCTCTCAAAAATCAAAGGAATAAACACAACAAGGTGTTGTTTATCTCTATCAAGGGTTAGATGAATAAAATATTTAAAAGATTGTTGAGGAAACATCAAGCAAGAAAAAATGAGATATCCTTGGAACCATCTTCAAAGGTGTTGATCGAGTGAAGTGGGAACATCGTCAAACACTAATATCAATGTTTGAAGTGGATCACATGAAGGAATACGAGAATACCTATGACTAATTTTCCCATTTCATTATTATCTTTAAAAATTTAAAAAAGAAATGGTGAAATAATTGAGGACATTAAAGTCATTAAAAAGGCACTTCGATCTATCACAACAAATTTTACGCATGTTTTTTTCACAATCTATGAATAAACGGATTTTTAAAAACTATCCATTGAAGAATTGATGGGATCATTTCAAGTTCATGAGCAGCGAATGAAAAAGAATGTTGGTTCAATGCTTGAGCATACCTTAGAGTCTAATTTGACTATACAAGAATAAAATAATGGCAAAACAAAATGAGGTTGTCATCATGCAAGAGGAAGAGGTAATGACTATTATTAAAGCTATCAACAAAAACAACAAAATTTTATCAGTTTATGTGGAAGAGGAAATGGTGGAGGCCAATTCAAGCATTGTCCTAGAAACACAATGAACATTCAATGCCAAAATTTTATAAAAAGTAGGCAATTAAAATTACAAGTGTTGGTGAAAAATGAATCATGAAGAATGATCCAAATATGTTGAATAGTCTCACCATGAAGAATAATTCAGCACACTCTTCCTCACACCTGAAAAGGCATGTGGATGGCCAGATGTGTGGAATCTCGACATGGGTTAAAGCAACCATATGATTTTTAACAAATAATTGTTCGAGGTACTAAAAAAAGAAGTTTGTGGTGATGTGAGCTTTGTTGAATCATTAAAGGTACTTGTAATTGGAAAATGTAAAATTGAAATTTATCATAATAATGTTGATTCTAATTGAATCCTTAATGTTTATTACATGCTAAACATGAAAAATAATATCATAAGTATTATCCATCTCCATGAGAATGGGTATTCCATACACATGCAGAACTATTCTATATATATATAAGATATGCTTATTGGATAATTTTTTCTCATGTAATAATGGAGAATAAGAGCATTCTTCTGTTGCATATTAACACAAGGGATGAGGAATGGTGCTTGGGACTCATGAAGAATGACTCATAGAGATGGAATATGGGCTTTGGGAACATCCATTTCAGTGTCCTGAAAATTTTAACCTCATCAAGTATGGTGCATGTCTTGTCGAAGACTGAAGTTCTAAATCATGTGTGTGAGGTGTGTTAACTTGGTAAGCAACAAAGGAATTCCTTATAACTTGGAGTGTCTAAAAGGGAAAAGGAACCACTTCAGTTGGATCAAATTGATATTTTAACACCACTTTAAACACCCTCACCTAGAGGTAATAAGTAATTTATTATCGTCATTGTTTATTTTATCAGAAAATAATTGAGTGTATTATATCAAATAAAAATATTCCACTTTTACTATCTTTGAAATTTTCAAATACTGTGTTGAAGTAAGAAGTGGTCAAAAAATAAATATACTCAAATATGATAGAGGTTCAGAATACAGTTCGTATTCATTTCAAGATTTATGCATGGAATAAGGCATCAAGAAGCAATACACTGTACCCTACTCACCATAGTATAATTTCTTTTTATAATGAATGAATTGCACCATCCTCAACATGAAGAGGACCATGTTGAGGGAGAAAGGTCTGCCAAAGAGATTCTGGTCAGTGGTAGTGGAATGTACTTCCAACCTTCTCAATCGGTTTCCAGCCAACATCATTATATATTTTACACCACAAGGGTAATGGAGCAACTAAAGACTGAGCATTACGCACCTAATAATAATTGGGTTTGCCACATATTCTCATGTTCCAGAAGCATGCAGAATGAATCTTGATGATCATGGAGAAAATTTCATCTTCCTCAGCTATAGTGAATAATCTAAAGCCTAAAATATCTAAAATCCAAAAAACCAACAAAGTAGTTGTGAGTAGATATGTGATCTTTAGTGAGGAAGAATCTTGGAAATTGAATTATGAAGAATCAAAAAAATATATTCTAGTCGAAATAGATGATCATGAAGAAAGGCATGATAATCAATAGAAACATTCTACAACACCTTCCTCAGGAACACCTTTAGTTGACAGAAGTATAGGATTAAAATCCATCAATCCTAAAATCCCTCCATAAAGTAAAAATAATGATATCTCATCCTCACCAATAGCATATATAAAAATTAAGAGCTTAAGGGACATCTATGAGAAAAATTAATGGTAATTTGTTTTACCATTATGCAGATCACTAGCCTATATCATTTCTACCTTCTATAAGATAATAATGTTATTGAATCACTATGAATGAATGAATTCAAGCCATAGAGAAAAATGACACTTGGGAGCTGACTACACATCCAAAAATCTAGAAAACCATCAGCGTCAAATGGGTGTACAAGATCAAGAAAAATATTTAGGGCGAGATTGATCTCTAAAAGGTATGGCTGATAGAAAAGGGGTATTAATAGAAGTAAGGGGTGTATTATGATGAAGTATTTTCTCCTATTTCTCAAATAGACACTATGAGGATGATTATCTCTATTGAAGTCAATCACAGTTGGATGATCGACCAACTAGATGTGAAATATGCATTCTTGAATGGAATTATTGAATAAGAGGTCTATGTTGACGAGCCTGATGGATTTTTATGGAAGAAGATGAATGAAAGGTGTATCAATTAAAGAAATATATCCATGGGTTAAAGCAATATGCACTTGCTTGGAATATAATCAATGAAAACTATATTCAAGAGAATGGATAATACCAATGTCCATATAAGCATGCAGTTTACATCAAGATGAATTATAGTGGTGATATACTTATAGCATGTTGATATGTTGATGATTTCTTTTAAGGAAAAATCGACCACTTTTTGTTGAATTCAATAATTCCATGTTTATGGATTTTGAGAAGACTGAAGGAGGACCCATGTACTTTTTTCTAGGAATTGAAGTAAAGAAACAACATGGTTGCATCTATATATCTTAGAAGAAGTATGCCAAGGAATTGGTTTAAAATTTCAAGATGGTAAATTACAATGTTGTTAACACACCAGTAGAAATAATCTTAAAAAGTGAAAAAACATTGAGAAGGAAGAAGTGTTTACTCAAATATTTTCAAGAGTCTGATTGGAAGCCAATATTACCTAAATATCACAATGTCATATATCATCTACTGTGTTTTACTTTTAAGTAGTTACATAAAGGAACCAATAGAGTCACACATTCTAGCCACACAAAAAATCCCGATTTACCATAATGAAATGGTGTAATTTGGACTTTTATATCCATAAAATTATGAATAAAAGCTATATAGATACTCATAATGTTATTGGGGAGGTGACCAAGATGATTGAAAAAGAACAAATGGATATTTATTATTTCTTGGAATGATTACTTTCACGTGTAATTGAATGAAGCATAGTTTGTTCTCACCATCCACATGTAAAGAAGAGTACGTAGTAGCATCGTCCAATTTTTGTGAAGAAATTTGATTGATAAATCAACTAATGCAGCTACAGCTTCTACAAGATGTATCCACAACCATATATATGGATAATAAGTCAGAAATTGAACTAGAAAAAAATTCAATGTAGCATGGGAGAAGAAAACACATTAACACCCAATACCATTTTCTTATAGATCATGTGAAGTATAAAATGATAACATTGGAATATTTTCATACTATGGAATATGATCCTGATATTTTCACAATGGAATTACTAATAGATAAATTAAATCAACTAAGAACGATGCTTGAAATGAAGTTGTTTTTGGTTTGAAGGGGTGTGTTGGAATTAAAAACCATGTCGGTTGGTTCTTCAACGTTCACCTTCTCTGTGTCTTCCTCATGCAATGCTTCCTCTTCTATCCTTAATGGTGTCTGGTTCATTTACTAGATTTTATTTAATTTTTTCTCAATTGAATCTATGACCATTTATTGTCTTTGTGTCATTTAATTTCTTTGGAAAATTCTATACATTGTTGGGAAGTGTGGTCTATAAATAATTATGAAATTCAAGGTTGAAAGCTTTGTTGTGTTGTCTTCCATTTTTTCTTTATCACGTTTCCTAGCTTGTATATCCAACAGTCCCAATGACTTGGATGTGGTCTAAAATAATTATTCCACATCCAACATGTAAATATCTCTAAAACTAATATTAGGGAAATACTTAACAAGTTAAGAGCACAAAAAAAACTTGTAATTCCATTTTCATTTCTAACCAACATCCAAAAAATGTAGTTCTATTTATCCAGCATGGTTTGGTGAAGATTTCTCATTCAATTAGTAGTGTGGAAAATAAATCAATAAACTAGGGTTTAGCCCATGAAATAAATGTTATAAAAATGGTAGATGCACAAAATCATACTCCTTCAGTAGATCACCATGGGGATCTTTTGGGTAGTCTACCCAAAGATAAGTGTTCCCCTAATGGAGATCATTATTTGGGAACCTTTGGAGATTTAAGAAGTTGTTAGAGGTGTATGTTCACCTATTCACTAGGAAATAATATCCTTGTTAAACTGTTCTTATTGGGTAGAGATACTACTCAAAAATTGGATGATGAAGTGTATCAATGTAGTGACTAGTATTAATTGAAAATTGGGTACCTATTGATTGTTCAGAACTATAAATTTTTGAAGGATACAAGTGGGGTGCCTACTACTGCACATGCACACAAGGTCCTTCTCATGTTTGTGGTCCTACACAGCTCTTCCAACATTATGAATAGAGATTCTAGAATATCCTTAAATATTTTGGTGGAAAATAAGATGTTAGTTTATTTCTGGGTGTAGTATAATATTAAGGAAGTTGAGTGCAAGAATGAGGACCACACACATTCTGAGAAGATAAAAGGTCGGTTGAAATTTAGCATTATAGAGCTATTTATACAATAGTATGTCGTGAACCAAAGTGAGGATGGTGTTTTATTTGAAGACAAAAATGTCTCTATTACATGTGCATTGTAGACCCTGAATACAAATAAAAATTTGGTACACTTGTGAGATTGGTTGTGATGTATGGGGTTTTGGAATTTATTCGATTCCGAATAATCTACAGGCTATGACATTGGCCCTAGAGTACCAGCCTCGGGCATTCCTCTCTTCTTCTCTACATTTCTTATCCTCCACTAATCTTATTTTTTAATTAATTTAATACCATAAATGATAATATATCTTTCTCTATTTATTCTCTCTAGAACTAAAGTGTGCTAAAAAAACATCTTCACAATCAAAATGTAAATATCCCTACAATTAGATAAAATAAATAACACCTCAATTTTCATTTGAAATAATCACAAGATACCTAATTCTATATCCATTGATTTTTTCTCGAATGACATTTCTCCATAATTATTGATGATACATAAAATAATAATGTAGAAATTATATTGTAAGATGGATAAAAATGGTGTTGGGACTGAAAAATGATTGGCCCATGGTGCAGCAATAACCACACGATAAAAGTAATGTAAAAAATGAGGAAATAAATGACACTAGATAAAATGTGGAAAACCATGAAATGAAATGGGTAAAAACACATGGAAAAAATAGAAACATCACTATGGGTATATTTGGGTACACACTCCCTCGCTATTATAAGGATAAATCCCTTGTATGTATCTCCCTTGAATATGTGGGTAAAATACCTCACAAAATGCGGCAAATATGGGATCTATTGATAGATGAAGATTGGTGAAGTTGATGATGTAATCGTAGGGTAGGATCTCCATTTATAGGCTGTGTCTACCCCCTATTTCTCTTCTCCACTACCGAGTTTGGTGGGGTTTCCCACCCACCACATCTACCACCACCATCCCCCTTTGAAACAAACAGGGGTGGTGTCATTCGTCAAATGAGATACTGTCGAAACATCTCCCACATGGAGATTTGATTGAGAACCAATCCCAAATCCACACATCCTTTCTATCTGATAAACATACAAATCACATATCTACAAGGCCACTCGACGAACCGAACTATCTGACCTTATCACATCTAACCTCTTTCATCTGGAAATATGCCATATTTTCTTTAGTGTGATTTTCTGCATGTCCACACTTCCTTCCTCCACCACATTTGGACAAAGTGATACTATACGCTAATGTGATTCATCCTCAAATGAAAATATGGATTCCTTAAAATGTAAAAGAAACTATGACTATCAAAAAACAAAAAAATCTTCTAATTTTTGTGCCCTAGCTCCTCCAATAATCTTCCCATCCAAATCACCTCTTTGCATGCATGTGTAGCTACCATGTACTCTTCCTCTATTGTGGATAATGCTAAAAAAGTATAACATTGAAATCCAGCTCAAAGCTCCTCCTATAATGTAAACACATAACTCATATTGGATTTCCTCTTGTCAGAATAACCTAAAAATTTTGAATCAACATAGCCTCTAATAGTGAAATCTGATCCTCTATAACATAATGCAATATTTGGGGTTGCCTTGATATATCTCATAATCCTCTTCACTATGCTCCAATGCTCTGATCCTAGATTCTTCATGTACTGTCTAACTGCTCCTACTAGAGATGAAATTTATAGTTGTGAAAAACATAGAGAACATAATACTTCCTACTAGTCATGCATACAGTACGTGAGACATCTCCATCCTCTATGCTTCACTACTATGACTCATCATAGATGATTACTTGAAATTAATAAGAAGAGGGGTAGATATTGGATTATAGTCTTTCTTGTTGAATCATTTGAATACATTCCATAAGTATATCTTCTATGATACTCAAATATTCCCCTTATTTTTCTCTCAATAAATTTTCATCCCAAGAATATTTGTTATTGGTCCCATGTCCTTCATATCAAACTCCCTACCCAACAATGAAATTATATCATGGATCTCACAATTGTGGGGGGATACAACCAACATGACATCCACATAGAATATAACAATGATGAAATAATAACCATCTAAAACCCTAAAATATGAAAAAGGATTTAAATGATGTTTTCTATATCCAAGGCTCAAGATATAGAAATAAAATCTCTTTTACCAGCACCTTGGTTCCTGCTTGGGACCACATAGAGAATTTTACTCAAATATTCCCCTTATTCTTCTACTTTGACTATTTTTGTTTCCTCGTTCTCCTTCTCCATGTCTTGACTATTTTTCATTTTCACCTTTTATTCTATAAAAATAAAAGATCTACTGATGATAAGTTTGTGGGGAGTAGGGTACCACAAATGATACCCCTTCACACCATCAACATACCTAAAGAAGATACATTTCGTGGATCTTGAATCCAACTTCCATATTTCTTAGTCCTTAAACATTGCATATATAGGAATTCCTAAACATTGTAAAAGAGAATAGTCACTAGGTTTACCAGTCCAAATCACTATCAGTGTCTTCAAATCAATCTCCATTGAAAGAGATCAGTTGACCACATAACAGGTAGTATACATTACTTCTGCCAAAAATGTTTTGGCAATTCCTACATTCTTCAACATCCCCCTTATTCTATCCAATATGGTTCTATTCATCTACTCAACTACTACATTCTACAAAGGATTTTACACCACTATGAACAATATCTCGATTACTTCCTATTGAGAGAACGTATCAAACTCCCCGATTATATATTCTCCACCATTGTCACACCTCAGAAACTTGAACTTCGTTCAATATTCAAGATACTTCCATGAATTTAATTTTTAAACTACATAAAAACATAAGCTTTCAGATTGATTGGATACACCCAATATCTCCGAGAAAATTCATCAATTAAGGATTCAATGTACCTTTCTCCTCCTAGGGATATAATCGGTCCTTACCAAACATTGGAATGGATCAACTCTAAGATCTATTTTCATCTTACTATTGACATCCAATACATTAACCTATGTTTCATGCTCAAAACACATTTATCACAAAATTGTAAGGATGCCTTTGTAATCCCATGTAGAAAATTATGATTCTTATGAATATTATATCCTCTTTATGAAATATATCTAAGCTTCTGATTTGATAACATCATTAACACTTCTATTGAGTTGGTTGATGTGACAACTATCTACACCTACTTGTACTTTTCAACCATACTAACATACATGTTATTTGATATCTTCTCTGCCTTCATTAGCACAAGAATGCCCTTCAAAATTATCATCACTCCATTATTGTTGTGAGCCTTCCATCCGATGTCATTAAATTATCCCAAATACAACATTTTTTTCTTCATTCCCATCACATGGTGTTCTCTATGCATGGTTCGCAATATACCATCATGCATCTTCAATATGATGGTACCGACTCTAACAATATTCAAGGTTTGATCATTCCCCATGTACGTAAGTCCTTCCAGTATAGTTTCATAATTTTCAAACCATTCCCGTCGAGACATCATGTTCCATGTTGCTTTTGATTCCATTATCTATGAATCATTAAGATGCTTCCTACTTTCAAAAATCATCGTTACTTCACTGACAAGAATGTCTCTCTTTATACGAAGTACTCACCACAGTTCCCTAGGATCTATTTTCACTACTCTTCTTATTCCAAAAATCCTTCTTGATGTGACCCTTCTAACCACAATTGAAACATGAGACATTATGTTTCCTACTCCTCAGTTTGGACCTACATTCATTTTGGATCACACTGGAACCAAAATCCATCATCCTTCCTCTCTCTATTGATAGAGGCTTTTCTTGGTGTGAAGTTGTATGAATGTCCTACCTGTTCTTGCACTGAATTTATTCTTTAAGAACCATGACTGAAACATCATTTAAGGGAAACATATCTATTATGATGTTATTTTTGAGGTTAATGATGAGTTTTTCATATGAATTTGGAAAACTTTGGAGAAGAATCTCTGGACATTCAGTATCCACAATTTTAAAAACCAATGTCATGAGTTGAAAAAATAGGATATTTAGGTTGTTGATGTGGTCAGTCACCGATGATGACTCATCCATCCGAATAGTGTACAATTTTCTCTTCAAGAAAATTTAATTGTGTAGTGATTTTCCTTGTATAGCTTCATCAGAGTATCACATATTTTCTTTTCAGTATTTTTCTCAATAATGATTGATAGGACCCCATCTTCCAAAGAAAAATGAATGTTGGAAATACCATTCTCATCCATATAATTCCATTTCTCTTCTATCACAACCGTCGAATTTTCACCAATTTCCAGTAGGCAAATATCCTTTCGCAGATAGTCCTGTATCTACATTTTCAACAAAAAAATTATTCCTTTTGAATTTTGTGATATTTAATTTCACTACCATTTAGATTGTCTGTAATTATATAACCTATTCTATTTTACAATGGGGTATTTAATAATATAAATAAAATTTTTCTGATTTTAAGGATCAAATGGAGTCACAACAACATAGCATACTCAAAATTATGAGAAGTATTAATACCCGAAAATGTGAATAGCATCGGGTGAGAACCTGCCCTCTGATGCCACATGTTAGGATCGAAATATAATTTTGCCATGGTGTAGAAATAATCATGAGATAAAAATAATATGAAAAATGAGAAAACAAATGACAAAAGATTTATTGTGGAAAACCCCCAAATGGAAGGGGAAACAAACCGCATGAAACATAAAAGTATCACTGTGGGTAAATGTGGGCACACAATCCATCCCCATTACAAGGAAGAAACCCCCATAAGTATCTCTAGTTAATATGTGGGGAAAACACCTCAAAAAATACCACAAAAAGGATCTACTGATAGATAAATCTTGATTAAGTTGATGATGGAAGCACATGGGAGGCTCTTTATTTATAGGCTACCTCTCCCCCCTCATTATCTTCCCCAATAATGAGTTTGGTGGGGTTGGATACCCGCCACATCTACCACTGCTATCCCCCTTCAAAAAATAGGGGGCAGTGTTGTACGTAGAATGAGATACTACTGAAAAAGCATTGTTTATTCATCTATACCTGGAAACTAATAACCTTTCTTGAATAATATCACCAAAAAATAATTCAAAATCAAATTATACCACATGTACAACATAAATTTAAACATGCAATATAATATGTTTCGGTTCCTTTAATTTTTTAACACTAACTCAAACAAATGAATATTAATATACACACACAAATATACAAGGATAATACTACTGATTTTATTCTCATTATAATTATCAATGCCTACAATGTGTCATAATGATAGTAGATATTGATTTTCCAAATACACTAAATATGAGAATGGTCATGATGTTTCAAATAAAAAAACGTTTTCTCCACCTATAATCTGGTGAGTTCCAATAGAGAAGAGGTAAATTAAAATTAACATTTTGGATAAGAATCATTTAATAGAAAATTATTCATCCTAAAGTTGAAACAACAAAATTTACACTTTTTCAAAAATTAAACTAATAATAATAGTGGGTCTATTCTTATGCATGTCCTAATGAATGGAATGATAATAAATTTATAAATTCTAATAGATAGAGTTAATCATCAATTAAGCTACGCGTGGAATCATATTCATACAAAAAATTGTCCATATTTATAAAAAATGAAATTCTTAGCCATTATATATATATGGGGAGAAAATAAAATTAAACTCTTGAGGGTATCAAAAATATAAATAAAATATAAAAAAGATTCTCACCTATCATTGAAGAAAAAAATTTCTATAACACTAAAAAATGAATGTAATAATGCAATAATTATGCTGAATGATAAAATTTTAGTAATTCATAAATGGATAAAACATTAGGTATTTAAATATATTATAAAATTAATTTTAAAATAGAATTGAATAATTTTTGTAATAATATTTATTATATATAATAATTTAAAAAATAATAATTAAAAATTTACTAAATTTACTATAAGAAATTAAAATAAGTAAATCTAATTTCTTATAAAAGGAAGAATTGCAAGTACGAAAGAATTTAAAAAGTCCATGAATTTATATTGACTGTTGTACATAAATTTAAATAATATAGATATTCATGAAAGGAAATCATCATTTTGATTGAACGTAATTTCTTATAACAATGAAAAATTTAATTAATAAATAAACAACACAAATAATTATTTCTAAAACAAAAAATTGCTAGGAAAAAAATAGAGAATAAATCAATGGAAGGGGAGAACCTGAAAAATAATATCATTCGAGAAATCACTGGAAGATTCTTCCCATTGATCTAGTACCTAAAAACTCCTTAATAATTTTATATATAGGAAAAACTTATTTATAATATAAGTGATTTAAAAAATAGTTGAAAATTTATATCCTGAAAAAAAAATTATGATTCTATATAGAGAATAATAAAATATTAAATCTATGAAATATAGAAAAAATTATATATATGTAATATAAAAATGAAAGAAACACATAGTAGTAAATATATCAATCACATAGGGATCATATCCATTGAACCAACTCTAAATATCTACTATCATGTAGTAATAGAACTCAAATCCAAGGTGAAGATTTATTTCCAATCAAATAACCTTCAAATTAGTGAACAAAATAACACCTTTAACCATGGGGTGGTAGTTACTCTTCGAGAACATGGTGAGGAAGGTGTGTGGGTGGTTATGGGGGTTTCTGGTGTATAGGGTAGGGGTGGCCCTAGAAGGTGGTGTGATGTATATGGAAGCATCAAGTAGGGGATTCATGTGTCATGCAAGTGAATGAGAAGTTATACAAGGGTTGGTGGTGGAAATGAATATAGTGATGGTGATGCAGTTCCTGTGGGCACAGTTTTTAAAATTCACTTGTTTTTTCATTCTCAAGAATCAAATTACTTATTAAGAAACTTATGAGAGTGTCCAATGGATTGGTCTAGTTGATAAAGGTGCCTACTGTAGCCTATGTTTCATGATTTATCTAGCACCTAGTTGTGTGGGGTTCAATCAATATTTTCATCTATAGAATCTTGGCATGGTTAGTGTAAGGGTGATTTCATTGTATAATTTCTTTGGAGATGTTCCTTAATGACAATATATGAGTTCCAACCCATATTGAAACCATGATCAGGTGGTGAAAGACTATAGAGCCATAGAAATGAGGCTCTAGTTATTTATACGTCGACATATCATACTACTTTGAAGTAAACTGAGTGAGAATATTCCTTGTGAAGGAATTATCACGGTTAATTTATAAGGGTTTTTATCATCCATGAGAATTTTCTTTTCATGTTGGTAACCTTTCAAAGGATTATAATAAGATCTTTTATGTTTTCTTGCATCACCAGAGTATTAACCACCTGAAGTGATATTACTTAAGTTACAAGGTTGGGTTTCAAGATCATGGTGTATGCACAACAGTTTGATCTAACAGTTTTGAGATGGTTGATGCCTAGTCAAACACATTAGAAAATATTTTCCTTCCTTATAAAGGATAATTGAGAGTTCTCAGGTTTTGTAAATCTGGCGCCTTATGGCGCATGGAATGTTGAAAAGTTGAGTGGGTCTGGCATGGAGGACCATGGATTTTGGGGTAATCACTCTATTTGAATAATGAGTGATATTTTTTTAACTTATTGGTAGAGTCTCCATACATGAGTGTTCATGTGTAGGTTGTGTAAAGATGGTTGAACTGTTGGAATCTGGTTGGTGAGATGACTGATGGGATTGTATCTTGTTTTATAGAAGAACCCGATGAATCTAGTGGTGGTGGGTCACTGAAAAATTAGATTTAAGGTCAACTGACATGTTCACAACTAGTGAATTTTGAATAATGATCATAGGGTTTTTTTGGATCAGTGGATAATGCTTATAGAGTTGACTCTATGATTGTAAAAGTGATCAATAATGGAACAACGTACTACTGTGTGGTCAACCAATTTTTTTTACAGTGGAGATATCAAGGTTTGTTTAAAGGCTTGAATGAGGGGATGATTCTTACTTGTAAAGTGGTTGTAACCTACACCTAAGCTACTATCGGATGTTATTCACATCAATAATTAATTATTTGATTAAATAGACTTTATTATGAGCAATTCAGTTTTACCTAGTGTGTGTTATTTTTATTGATAACCATTTCAGTCAAATGGTCATATTTAGTCATTGTGTTTGATGAAGAACAATTTATTGGAATATTATACTGATTTTGGATTTGAAACATGATTCTGAGCATACTCCTATTGTGGTGATCATCTACCTTTTTCATGTGAAATGACCTATATTGTGAGAAGGGTTATGTTTTGTGTAAGAATGATAGGTATAAGATCATAGAGACTGAGGAAGTCCAATGTGATGTGGACCCAAGAGAATCCAGTCCTATGTGAAATTATTAATGTTGGTTCAGATTTATCACTAGATGGAGACCAGATGTGGGCTTCAGACATGGTTGATTCGGTGCGTACTTTGAAAAATTCAGATTATTGGTGTGTTGAAGCACGATTTATAGTGTTGTGTTTGGTGAAATTTGTTGATGAATCAATTGGATAAATTCATTCAGAGGTGGTTCATACTTAAACAAGGATATTTTATGGTTTATTTATACCTTTTAGGATAATGGTATTGTGATCGGTGGCTCTTTAGGTGTGAGTTTCTTAGGCTGAGACCCATTTTTGGTTGATGTATGGAAAAGTACTACCTGGTGTTTAGCATGAACTGAAATATGATGGGATGGAACTTCATTGAGTGCATCATACTAGGTATGACTAAGGTTCTTGGAATTAGATGGGTCCTTATAGAAATGATCTACTTTTTTAGGTAACTTTAGTCAACAGAGACTCATTGTCTTGTTTTGGAGTCATGAATGAAGTGTTGGTATCGACTTCCAACTCATGTCTAGCGTTCATCGAGCATGATGGACTGAACTGCACCAGGAATTTCATTGTTGTTATAAAAATATTAAACTATAGCATGATTACTATTGAGGGAAGAATACTCATTCCATAAGAGGAATCTATTGAGTATACTGTGGTGTTTTGGATTAAATGAAAATGGTAATTATTATATGGATGATCAAGGACAGTGAGATTTTTACTCAACTTTTGGTGTTTGTATTTGGAGTCGTGCAACAGTAGCATGATGGGAGTTCTAAGGGAGTATAACTTTTAGGTGGTTTTTGAAATTTAGATATGGATCAGGAGATAAATCCTCATGGATGATTATCATTACATACTAGGAGTTTTCTTCCACATGCAGGAATAACTTCTAGAGGATGAGATGTGTTGTAATGGGGATATTTTAAGGGTTTGGGCGATTTTTAGTTGGGATTTTCCCAGAAAAATTTCAAGAATTATTTTTAAAATTGTTCTTTTCAAGAACCTAAAATTAGAATGTGGTTTTTAGTGTTTGACGATTTCAAATTGGTGTTTTTTGGGGCAGGTTTCAAGTTTTATGTGATGAACTGAGGCTCGGAGAGGCCACTAGAGGAGTGACCAGGGGCCCGATACTATGTAATGGGCAGTGATAGTGCATTCAAATCATGAATAGGGTATTCAAAATTCATGGAGGGTTGATTGAATGGGACAAGAATGATTAAGTTGTGAAAATAGGGTTATGAGGAATTGCCTGAAAAATAACAGCATGAAATGTAATGGCTAGGCCCAATAAGTTTTTTCAATGAAAAATCACAACATGAAACCATTTTTCATGTTTTTAACATCTTCTATACAGTTCATTGGATTTTATAAATTATGGGGATCAATTCATACCACTCATTTTCCATTTCCTTGAGTCCCTTTGGATTATTTTGAAGGGAATGAGGTGTTTCGGCCTCTGGGAGATCCTTTAATCTAATTCTTCCATCGATTGAAGCATCATTCAGTGTGATGGATACCTCTGGGAAAATATAGAAATTTTAATCCATATGTGTTTCTAATTCCATTAAAAAATCTCCTTAATTTTTGGATCAATGCTTGATTTCAATTAGAGGAATTGGATGAAAAATTCCATTCAATCTTAGAGAAATTGTCCGAGGATGAAGACACTTTTGATCGGTATAGGAAGATGATGTCACATGATGTTGAAAACATGTCATTGATTGGGATTTTGATGAAGGTATATCACCAAATAGAATATTCTATTTTTTCAATTTAATTATTTTAAATTTGATGTTATTGTTTTCCCGTGTAATAGGGATTTTTACTGGATTGATGTCTGATGAACATGATGAACCTTCTGTGGGTGGATGATTAGGGTTCTAGCCTTATGGTGACATCTATGAATCCTTTCAGAATGTGTTCCCTTCACCCTTGGTTGTGGGTTCTATTTTTATTGATTTAAATAATAATTATTTTTTAAAAATTAATTATTTTTTAATGTTGGACCTTGAGATAGGAACCTGTGGTGGTCGATGGAGGCCAGATGAACATGGATTGACTTAGAAAAAGTCATTGGTATTTTCTGGGATTGGCTTGGAGTTTACACTCTTGGTATTATTGAACATTTATTGGCATGTGGTGTGAATTTCTTGATCATCAGTCAAAAAACATGATTTTCACAATGACTTATAAATAAAAATTATTAATTAATTAATTAATGGGTCTTCATTTTTAATTAATTAAAGGAAACATTCCTCATATAATTGAAAGAAGTGTCAACGGACATAACAAACCCTTGTGCACTGGCCATATACCAACCACCGGTGGATGACGTAGGATCATTTATGAATGACATAGACTACATGGGCACCGGGAGGTGTATTGATGTTCTAAATGAGAACTAGAGCTCATAAGACAATGTTTTATGCCCAGATCACATGTGTGTGGCGTGTGTATCCCAATTATGCCTTGTTTATTTGTTAGGCCATTAGTATGATCGATATACTAATAAAAATTATTTAATTTTGATCACATTTGAAGTTTCTATAACTCGTTATAATATGACCTGATCTGATATATGTGAACTTTTTTTCATTAATGTGATTCCTGTATTGGCATAACTTAGTGAAAATGCATTATTTTGATCGCATGTGTGTGTGTGTGTATCTCGAGAGACCCTATATGATTTTTATGCCATGAGTATATATGTGTATCCTGTTCTTCCATGTTTGAAGATAATAAAATGTATCTATATGATTCTAATAATACTCATGATGTTATTTTATTATATGTATTCCTCGTATTCTATCACATATTATAGAGGTTACCATGTATTTGGAGGCATCATCCTCAGTTCCCAAAATAGGTGGATCGTTATTAAATGATTTTTCCTTAGTGGGGGTGTGTACAGAACTTGTGACGATGTCAACAATGGAATGAATCATAATGTGAATATGTGATGATTTCATGGACTTATCTTGTTAAGGATACACTTAATTCATGGATTCCAGGTATATATTATTCAATTTTCTATGAATTACCATGTAGTGTGATCAATTATTGGTGTTATACTGAGTATTATGTAATACTGGTTTCCCATGTTAGTCAACTCCTAGTGAATTTCCATGTAGAATTCTTGATATATAGCATTATTTTGAGTTATATGTCATAAATGAGGCCTAAATAATCTCATGTTTAATCTATGAACAATGACATAAGGTCATCGAGTGATAAATTCACTGTCATTGGGTCTAGTTTTTTTATTCCTAACTTCCACAATGTGTATCCTTCTCACGTAAATCTAAAGCAGGTATGGTTAAGGTTTGTGCTGTCTTGGTAAGAACACAATTTCTTGACACATTGTTGTTATTTATTTTATGTGATTGGTGATTATATGTTTTGTTGTATAGATATATTTCCTATTTATTGTCTGTTGATTTTATTACATACATGTACATCTAATATTTCTAGTTGGGTATTGGACTGTGTTTGTGGTGTCCTACGGAGTTGTACTCACACCCTTCTTGGAATATGACAGAACTTGTGTATTCGAGCATCCCCCACCAGTTGTAGGTATATGATGGGATGAGGCACCGGTTTATCATCTTACAGGATAACTCTCTGTGATTCTTGATACCGGGATGAGATGTGTCTTTAGAGTGGGATTAGATCCATTTGTACCGTTTTATTCTCTTATTTCTATATGTAATCAACTCGATGGGAGATTAGTTCCTTGTACTCATGTTAAGTTTTTATTTCCTTATAAATTCCTATAGTTGGTATGTTATCTCTTTCCTCGTAGTCTAATTTTAAAATGATTATATTTTGGTTTATTTATAATTATTATTCACTCTGATTGAGGATATAGTCTCTGCATGGTTGTACTTGAAACTCCCATTACTAGACGATAACCTCTAGTGTATGAGGAGGCGCACCTTAGGTCATGTGGCATTCTAACATGGACCCTAATATTTGTGTTTGATTGTTACAACACCCATCCAAGTACCCACCTACACATAGTATCCCATGTTTCAACCACAAAACAATCATTATATTCATTGTGAGTAAAACCCTCAAATAAGAGCATAAAAAAAGAATTGATCCTATTTCATTAAAACCACATTAAAATATAACTTGTAAAATAATCATTCTTCTCAAATCCATTTTACAATAATTTAATAAAATCAACCTATTTTAAAATAAGCACAAAACCATTTAAAAATAACTTTAGATAATACATTGAAAAATGTAGTTGGGGTTTGGATTAGTGGTAAGCACCCCTTAATTCTACATGAAAGATGGGGGTTCAAAACCCATTGGGCGTAGGGTACTGTAGCAGAATTGTAGCAGCGGTGGCACTATAGCAGTGGAAAGCACTGTAACGGCGGCAGGTCACTGTAGCGGTGGCAGATTATTGTAGCAGAGGCGGATAATGTGCATTACTGTAGTAGCGCAGGGTACTGTAGTAGTACTATTACCAAAATGGGCTTTGGGCCAAAAAAATGGGCATACAGGCAATGTAATGGGATAAATGGCCACTGGGCCTTTGGGCTATGTAATGGGTCTCCCTCTACCCTGTTAAAAGAGTTATTTTCTTTGCTTTAATAATAAATGAGGCTTTGGCCCCAACTTTAAAAAAAACATTGAAAAAACCAAATACAACAACTAGTTTAATATCCAATATTTCCCATTTAAACATTCTAATCATATGCAATTGAAAATATATGATTATAAACATTTTGAAATGAACATATTCACATTATCTCATGTAAATATGTACAAAAGTGTATATATATATGTTCTCATGAATATGTTTATGAGCACATAAAAAAATCAAAACATCAATTATATGTGAGTCAGATAAATATGAAACAAATAAAGATGGTAAAATTATTAAATGAGAGTAACCTAAGACATTTCACCACTTATCTCACACATTATATAATAATAGATATTTAAATTATTCCGAATAACTTTTAGACACCCAATTCCTCTTTAAACCCCATAAAAAATATTCCATTAGCCATAACCCCATCTTATTTTTAAGTGGAGGCCAAATGCAAATCCAAATTCCCAAAAACTCCATTTCAAAATCGTATTAAATCACCTAAAAATTATAAATGACACAAGAATTTTATTTAAATTGAGAAAAGTAAAATTTATAAATTTAATGGAATCAATTTAAATTGCTTATGCATATGCAGTATATTAAAAAAATCCAAATCATAGAAAACCCAACCCAGAATGTGAAAAGATAACTCAAAACCTCCAAGATAAGGATTTATGTTTATGGTTAATTCTGACCATATGAATTTATTCCCATGAAGAAAGGTTCATGTAGGAATTCTCTTTGTGATTTTCAAAAGGTGGTGGAAATAGAATGACTGGATGGTTATTGTGGATTGTTTCTATAAATAACAAGGAACTGTCCATTTTTCATATAGATATTTAGTATGGTAATATTCTATTTATCTTAATAAATATTTGTAGTATTCCCCTCATCGATTGGGACTATGTCTTAACCACATAAATCATTTCTATTGTTATTTTTTTCATTATCCTTTCATTTTTTAATGACACTACATTTTCCTTTTAAAACATTGAGATATTTTAAATAGTATTTTCAGATCTTGGCTCTGAGTTAGCACAGAATTATAGGGACCAAGGAAGATCGATTTTGATATAATAAAAAAAATTAATTTATTATATCACACACATACAATTTTTTAGAATAATGGGATAACTCATGAATAGAGCCTCATATCTAAAATCAGAGATATCCATTAAATTTGGAATTCCAGTTTTACCCTATGCATGAAATAATATTTGTGTGTGTTGGGTGTTCATCTTGAGCATTGTCATGGTAGGAATAATAATTAAATAAATTATTAAATTTATTAAATTTTTTATTAAATAAATAACCTAAAACCTCTTATAAATAAATATTCATGTGGAAAATCCTTAAGATTATGGATTAAGAGAGGTTCATTGGAATATGATTCTTGGATAATCAATGACAAATTGTGGGTAGGTAATTGGTGTGCCCAAAGTACTTGTGCATCTCACCAATTAAAATGATGTTCGAACATAAATCATAAAAAATAAATCCAAATTATGGGTAGGAAGTTTTGTTTTCATTGGTTTAATACCCATTTAATAATCCCATGATGAGTGCATATCAACTCCAATAATAGATTGATCAGTGATTCAGTCATGTTTTACAGATATTAATTTATCTTTTTATGGTTACTAATTGAGGATATTTTATTATTGATTGCTTATTGTTTCTTAATTTATCATTATAATGGAAAACAATCAAGGCCAACCCAAAAAAAGGTTGAGGTTCATTCTTTTTTCTGTTTTTTGTTCATTTTTCCTTACCATTCATCATGTGTTCATTGTTGGTATTCTATTTTGTCAGTGGTTCTTCAAATTCATGGTTGAATATTGTTGAAAAACCATTTTTAGAGAAATTATTCATCACCATGGTATTAGAATTGGGATATATGTAATGATGGATGTGAGACAATAAACCAGGAAAACATTATTATTAGGCCCCAACCCAAACCTGTGAAGTTCTAAACCCGGATACCACTGAACGGTGCCACAGGAAAAGTTATCGACATGGATGCAAGAACATCTCCTTGAACTCTAGAGTCTAGTAAATAGAATAAAGTTCCTTGGGTGTGTCTTTGGGAGACTATTACCTCATTACCATAGTAGCACACACGTATAATTAATTGATATATATATATGAAGCAATATTACACTGAATAATTAATGGAAAAATACAAAAAATAACCAAGCACTGAGTATTTATCATACTTATTAAACTAAATCAAATATAAAAATATGATAACGTATGCCTTGTATCTATAAAGAAGGAAAAAATGTAAATAATAAACAAGAATAAGTACAATACAAAAAGGTTCAAAATAAAAAAAATGATATACAGTATCCTGAGCTCCAGAACAATAATCAGCTACCAAGATTCATCCTAAGACATCCCATAATGTCATTCATCTATAAGAGTATGCTTCCCATAATATACTATTTCAAGTATATAATTTTTCATGGGTTCCATAGGTGGCTCGGATAGGGTGTGATATAAATAATATAAGGCCAACACCAATGGTCAGTACAAACATCCATTTGTGTGCATAACATAGAAGTGTGATGATATAATAAAGTAGAGTAGAAATAATATTTTTAAATGGGTTAGCTCTAGTTCCTCAAGGGAATGAAGATGACACTACCTACTTCGGCCCTTGTGAGAATAACTCTGAAAATTATCATGGGACACAATTCCTGATATAATATTTATATGGGATGTTGTCCCAAGTATCACAGTAGTAAAGGAGACACCATACCCAGTATCTCATAACAGTTATTCCATGCCTAGAATAAGATAATGTGGATTTGATGACCAATATCACACACACACACACACACACACATATATATATATATATGAGGGTCTCCATGATCATATCACAATATGGGATGAGATGCTTCTATTGTATCACAAGGGAAGTCATTTCCATATTGTAACATAAGGGATGTCATGCCTATATAGTATCACATTTATATGAGGGCATCCATTCTTGTATTAACGTAATTATTAAGGTTTTCCATGGGTATTTTATTTACATGAGGATTGATTCTATTCCAATTTAGTATAATTATGTGTAATGGTCATCATGCCCATTAATTTTAATTCATAGTGTTCTTTATACCCTTATATATTATCATTTAAAAAATAACCATTTCCCTTAAAATGATCCAAGGTATAATGAATTTTTCATTTACATTTGACAATGAAAATGGTGTAACCAGTGTCCGTTTCATTAGGTAACATGGGATTACCAATCACTTCTAATCAAGTCAATCATTACAATTCATTATAATTGATAAGGTCATTGGCCATGCCACACCACTTCATACAATATCAATATGATCTCCCCATTTAAAAGTTAATCCAAATAAAAAATAGGTATTTTGGATTTATTTACACGAAGTCCATATAAACATGTATGAGGAAACACCCAAGGGATGGATCCTTCTAAGGTAATCGATCTCCAGTAGTCTAATAATTTCATTGGGTTCCATAATAGGCAACCATTTTATAGAGGATAGGGTTGAGGGATAACACATGGTAAAACTAGTGTGAAACACAAAAGAACATGCTATAAAACATCAAAACGTGATGGATAATTTTTAGGGAACCAACCTCATACTCGTATAACTCACCTCTCTAGTATCAACCATTGATTTGTTCCTGATCTAGATAAAAAAGTAGAATAGGTCAACACCTATAAAATCGTTTATATGAGCTTTCACTATGATAAATCCTTTTAGTGGAAGAAAAATAGATAATATCACAAAAGGAATCAAGATCATACATGTGGCTATCCAATGAGAATGCAAATGGTTGAATGGGACACCAGATTACTGAGTTATTAAGAATCCTAGCTTTTAGGAGGAGGATAGATAAAAATGGGTGAATTACCCTCTACCTACTTGAAATTAGAGAAAAGGAGAATATTTTTATAATTTAATTGGGTGTAAGGGAAAAATTATCAATTTAGCCAAAATATATGGGTCACACAGTTTGTCCGCACAGTTGAAAAAATTGTGCACCAACTGTCCACCTCCCATTACTTGAGGAGGGAACCTGAACAGTTAGAATGAATGTTTTGGGAAACCATGTTCCAACCATGTGAATATCCTCTGTTAAAAACTGTAGCCATTTCACATGGAAATGCATCCCTTACTGCATTGTTAAGGAAAATCACCCCCCGATTGACCTTCTTTCTAGTGCCACATAGTTAAGATACATTGTCCAAGACACATAGCACAATTTCTACTTACCATGCGGCCTAGTGTTTTTCTCCACCAATAGGGGTTTCGAGCTCTAAAAAAGAACTAAACACCCTCAAAACCATTGTGAACTTATTAGGAATATGTATTGGTTCCAAAATAAATAATTATACTAAAATTAAAATGTTCTATACCTGAGAAAAAACTAGGTTCTTACAGTCTCCCCACTAAATTAACTCATCCATGATTTAATCATCCAAGGGAGGAAGAACATAATCTAAGATTAACTCTAGCAACTGAGCACGTACATCAAATTACCACTCCGAATTCACTTGTTGTACGTAGATGTGATTTCATTACACCCATACTAAAGGAATAAACCATCCATGGAGTTATTTTATTCTCTAATCAACAATGTATAATGCATACTCCTCAAAAGAAGCATCATAATCTGGCTGAACATCCTTAGGATCAAAATTATGAGATTGGCCGTCATGATAATGACAAATATGTGAAACATGGAAGATTTCATGATTGCAATGTTACCCTTAAGTTAATATCAACTGATAGGATATGATACATACTCTCTAAAGAACTTGAAACAACTTGGAAAAGTACAACAATGTCTTCCCTTGTCAGCATATCCATATATTCCCAAGTCTGGATGATACCTGTAAGAAGACACGATCCCCGAACTCAAACTCAATAGATCATAGATGATGATCAAAATATATGTTTTATCTAGACTTAGTGGTAAACATCTGATTCCTAATCAGATGAACCTTCTATGAAGTCTCCTAACTAATATGAGGCCTAGTAGCACTACATCTCTTACCTATAACCAGAATAGGGGTGCATGGAACAAATTACAATATAATAACTCATAGGTATCCATATGAATCATTAGCTGATAACTATTATTGTAAACTTTATGAGAGGGATATTCTTTACGAAATTACCTCCTAAATCTTGGAAATATTATTTGAGAATTTTTTCTAGAACCTATATCATTTGGTCTAACTGACCATTGATGTAAGTGTCAAAGTTTGTGCTCAGAATCCCTTATGTACACATAACCTTCTGTAACCCCAAAAAAACCTAGATGTAAACCAATCATCCCTATCTAAGACTATACTAAGAGGGAACCCGTGTAGTCAAATAATATCATGGGCATATAATCTTCTTAGCTCATCAATTGATAAATTATACTTGATAGTATGAAAGTGGGATACTTTCATCAGTCGATCCATGACTACCAATCTGTGTCTCTACCACATGGTGACCTCCAAAATCAGGAAAACAAATCAATTACAACATCCTCCAATTTCCATTCAGGGACTAGTTTTTATTGTAGAAGTCCTACAAGTCACTGGTGCTCCACCTAAACCTACTTATAGGTGAAGAACCAAGTGACAAAGCCTATTATGTGACACTTTATACCTGAAAAAAACACTGTTAGTGCATATCATGATACATCTTGTAGATTCTTGGGTGAACTACCCACTAAGAAGCATGTGTCTAATGCATTATATCATATTTCATATATATGGTAACTAAAATAATCACATTTATATGAATTATTCCATCATCATTGATAGTCCAGTCCATAGGTGGGCCCGCAATTGAAATACCCTATAATAGGACTAAGACCTTAGGATCTGAAAACTGCCTCATCGACACCTTTTCTAAAAGTGAAGAGGTCACTGATAGCAATGAAAGTATAGAATCTCCATGAAAGTCCTAAACTTCTACATGCATCTCATAAAAAATCATTAAGCTATAATTTTCTACTGGCCTCCGGAATTATCTATGTCTGTGTCCTCCTACTCAGAGCATCTGTAATAGCATTAATTTTCCCAGGCGTATAAGCTAGCTCAATGTTAAAGGACTGTAGATATTCTATCCATATTCACTACTTGAGATTTAAGTCTCACTGTGTAAATATATAACAGAGGATATTATGGTCCATAAACAACATAAATTATCTCCCATTATGTAATGCCTCAAACATCGCATGTTTTGTACAATATCTGTCATCTTTTGATCATGCATTGGTAATTATTCTAATGAGGCCTCAACTTCCAGGACCTGTATGCAAAAAATCTATCTTCCCACATCAAAAATGCTCTTATCCTGATACCTGATGGGTCACAATAGGATATATTATTCTTTTGTGGCTCTGGATGAATCAGGATTGGTGTTAATGTCAATCTCCCATTCAACACTAGAAAGGATACCTCATAGGATTCAAACCACATAAAATTTAAACCCTTCTTAATAAATCTTGTAAGAGGTGTAGATAAGAGTATGAATTCCATTATAAAATATTTGTAGTATCCAACTAGCCAAAATAGAATCTTTAGGTCAAAAACATTCTCGAGATTCTCCTAGGTAACTACAAATCTCACATTTTTTGGGCCAACTAAAACTCTTACCTATGAGATAATGTGACCCAATAAGTGAACCTTGTCAATCAAAAAATGAAATTTACTGAACTTAGAATAAAATTGGTGCTCTCTTACTGTTTTCAAAAAGATCTGATTATAAATTTCATGGTCTCATTGAGTATGAGAATACACCAAGATATTATCTGTGAACACCACATCAATGGAATCCAAATAGGGATGAAAAAACATATTAATAAAATCCATAAAGATGGAAAGAACATTAATAAGACCGAAAGACATCATGAGATACACAATAAGCTGTACCGAATATGGAAAGTATTACATGGAATATCTAAAGGTCTAACATGAACCCAATGACTTCTTGATCTTAGGTTGATCATTGAGAATATCATCTATCATAGGAGATAGTAAAAAAGATCAACCATGAATGGAAAAGGATACAAGTTTTTCACTGTAATCTAATTCAAATTTTGATAATCCCTGAAAATACTGATGGATCCATCCAAATTTATATAGAAAAGGTTGCAAAAACCCTTGGGAGAGGTACTGGGCCATATAAAATATTTTTCCTCTAAATCATCTAGATAACTCTTGGTTTACTGAAAATCAGTAGTAACCATCATTTAATGAGGAATGGATACAGATTCATCTATAAGAACTAGCTCTATTTTAAACTATACCTCTCTCTTAGGAGGTAGTAATGAAATGTATTTTGGGAAGACATCCCTAAATTGATCGACTATAGGAAAGAACTTAGTATTAAGTAGTCCCTGATCCTCCGTGTAAAGTCTAGATAACTGGATGGTCACACTACCCAGCATGAGATGATTTGGTCAAGCTCTACTATCCTGGACATTCAAATGTCCCTTGTGAATATAAGCACCACCCACTAGTGATGTAAATGAAATCATCCAGTGATAATAATCAACATAGTCATGATAAGGGACCAACTATTCCACATGAAGAATAATGTCATAGCCTTACATATCAGGGAAGAAGAGGTTCCATAAGAATTTAGGGATTCCTACCTCAATAAGACAGCCATGGATCTGGAATACTCTCTCTAATGATATACCCACATGTTTATCAAGAATAATCATGTCATAAGATTAATCAATATAAAGTTAGAGACTATCCAAAACATGAAAAAATATGAAGGAATGTGATGAAACTAAAAAAAATAAGGATGAAATGATATTAGAGTCTACTAGATAGTACCTAAAACTATTGATGTTCAAAAATCTTGTTCCTATGGTATTGGCTGGATTGGATATATATGTCATAATCTATATCCTTGTGCTACAACATGATTACCTAGAGAACTCAAACTCTACTAGAAATGTATATATGAATCATATCTACCATGGACAAGACCTCATACTATACATGTATTGAAATTATTACTCCATATACCTTCTTGGTGAGGTTCTACTAAACCTGTACATGATGGTGGAGCTAGAAAGGATCCTCTCCCACTCAGCATAGATGGGAATGTCCTGTAGTATAACTATAGATTCTCCAATATACCTTCTATTTAGTAATAAATGTGGTATATGGGAAACTAAGGCCTATTATCCCTAGTAATACCACCCTAGATATATACCATTTAACTAACTATGGGTTTTAAATGGCTGTTTCATATCACATGCATAGTCTTAAAGCGTCTATTCCGACATCTATTAGAACCACTACATTGTCGGCGTTCTGAACCACCATGGATCACACCATATTCTTCCCTTAGGTACATATCGGTGATAAATTCCTTGTTCACAATTTCATATATGGTAAAAAAACCAGAAAATATTTACCTAAGAATGAGTAGGATGCCTCAGACCATCCTTAAATAGTCTTGCACTCATTTTCTCATCAACAGTATAGATAGGCGTGATGTTCTGAAGCTCTGTAAAATAGTCTTAATAGTCCATAACTTTTATTGATCCTTACTATAGGTTTATGAAATCCTTTTTATGGTCAGCCCTCAGGGTATCATGGAAGAAATAATCAATGAATTTTTATTGTAAATCCCTCCACAAAGAATCCTGATACTGACTAGTATGATTTAGAATATCCCATGAGTGTTTTAAAGATCCTCTCAACATATAAGTAGAGAGTTTCAATATCCTAAAAGGTGGTGTCTCCAGATGCTCGAATATAGACATAAAAGTCTTGAGATGTAACTCAGTAGCCTGTGGTCCTCCATCCCTAGAAAATGTGGGTGGAAAAAGCTTCTGGAACTCCCAAGTCAACACCCCCATATAAATGGCAGAGTGTACAGATCCCTATAATGTCTATATAATCCGTAGAATGTCTCTTAAAAACAGGGTTTCATTTACCACATCTGGAACTTCAAGAGGTTCCATAGGAGGTACTTTTGGAGGTATAACTGGTCGCTCAAGGACCACCAACTCTGGGGCATGGTTTTCACCACCGTCCTAGCGTATGATCAGAGGACAACGTGGTGGAATAGGTCTACAATTTACAAACACACGCCTTACATAGGATTCTATAATGAGACAATCTATAAACATTGAAATAGAATAGGTAAAAAATCCTTTCTATTTCATAGCCTCAACCCTCTTCCTTCTCAGGAGTTAGTTCTGAGTGATATAAATTTTATATAGAACAATATAGATGCTTCCTACTTCTCGCTATTAAGGCCAAGACTAGTTCAAGACCTTTGTTTTTGAATTCCAATTTGATTTTAAATTCATATTTACATTTTAATTAAAATGTATAAACCAAATGGTTCACCACTTCCAATCCATACGTTCCCAAACACCTTATGAACTGAAATGTGGCATCCATTCGATCTATACCATAACACATTCCAGTCAATCCGACCAATGGTCCATGACTCAACATTTTATAGTTGACTACTTAAGGTGTCTGATATAGACTGTAAAGGAAAACACTATTAGGTTATGGACTGAAATCTAAGTACAAATTATGTTTTCCTTAATTCCCAACAAGAATATTTTTCCAATAAAAATTATATTTATATCAATCAAAGCACTCATTAGAATAATAAATAATTTAAACAACATAATGATCCTTTATGGCATGGAATATGCATGGGATGGTAATTAACTAAATGGTTCCTAATATGATGAATGATAAATTATTACTTTTCCTCAGATCGTCAAGAAGAGGATAAAAGATAAAAATTAATCATATCAATAGTAATACCACAATTCAAGTCCATCACCCAACAGTGTAATCAAATCAACAATAGTATGAAAAATGTAGAAAATAAAAACTCCCATTGGTTTCAATTTGGCTTTTCTATATACAAGTGTTGGCTACTCCCAGATATAACTCCATACCAAATCTTATATCCTTATTAATCTCCTATCTATTATCTCAAAATAATTTATAAATAAAAGCATCTTTGACACCACCTTGTGACATCCTGGCCCTGGATGCCACTGAATAGTGCACAGAGCCTGGTTGGCCATAGCACCTCAACCGCATCTCCCAAAAATCTAGAATCTATTGACTAGTTGAAAAGGCCTTGGGTGTGTCCATGGGGATACTCTAGACTCATTACATGATTAAAATAGTGGTACAATCAATATATAATCAAAATAATCCATATTATAATAAATAATAATTAGATAAAAACATGAATAACCAAGAATTGAGTAATAATACAATGTAGTAAATTGATTCATATACAGAAGGATTATAATGTCTGTCATGTATCTATCTAGAGGTAAAATATGGATATTATCAACCAGAAACATTACTATACAAAAGGTAAAAAAAGAAAAAGTATATCTTGCATCCTGATATCTAACATGATCATCTTATACAAAGACCTATCCAATGACTTTCCATAATGTGACACCTTCATTAGAGTAAGCTTACCCTTGTCTAAACCTGCAAGCATATGGTCTACCTAGGTTCCATGGGTATCTCAAATAGCTTGTGGGATAAATCTTAGTATTCCATCGCTAACAATGTCTACAAACATCCAGCCTATGTGTATAACATGAAAGTGTGAAGATATAATAAAGTAACCTAGGAATAATAACTAGAAATGGGGTGGGTCTAGTTCTTAATTGAAACCGTAATGACACTACCTACTTCAGACGATGCTAGTATAACTCTGAACAATTATCATGGGACATGATGCCTAATATCATATTTATATGGGACACCATTCCCTATATCACATTAGTAAATGGGAAACCATGTCGAGTATCACAGAATATGGATTTCATGCCCAGTATCACAGAATATGGATATCATTCCCAATATCACATATATATGTGGGTTTCCATGCTTGTATAACTATAAGAGACACCATGCCCATATAGTATCCCACGGGACTTCATGACCGTATTGTATCACAAGGGTCGTCACACTCATATAGTATCATAGTTATATGAGGGTATCCATGCATATATTAATATAATTATTAATGTTCTTCATGCCCATTTGATATAAATCATGAGTGATTCCATGTCCATTTAGTATAATTACTCATAAGTGTCATCATCACCATTCATTATAATTCCCAAGGGTCATCATTCACTTATGTCTTATCATTGAAAAAATAAACATATCCCTTAATATGAGCGAAGATAAAATCGATTTCTCATTTACATTTAAAATTTTAAATTGATTAACCATTTTACATTTCATTAGGTTTTGTATTATTATTGATCACCCTTAATAAATTCAATCATAAAAATTTATTATAATTGATATGGGCATTGGACATGCTATGCCACTACATTTATTCCATATCAATATGATCTCATCATTTAAAAGTGAATCAAAACACACCAATAGGTTATTTGGATTTTTTTCATGAAATCCAATTATGAATTTATGAGGGAACACCTAAGGGATAGATCCTTCTATGTTAATTATCTCAATGGTTCAGATAAGCCCATTGTGTTCCAGAATAGGAAAGCAATTTAAGGAAGATACAATTTATGGCTAACACATGATGAAACTATAACGCTGAAAATGAAACATATTATAAAACATAAAAATATGATGGATAATTTATATACCACATACCTCGTACTCGTTCAGATATCCCCATACAATATTAAATATTTATTTTTTCTAGATCGAGAGAAAATAGAATAACATATCAATAGCCTGAAAATAGTGCATATGAGTTTTACCTCGATAACTCTTTCAATTAGAAGACCAAAAGAGAATAGTGAAAAATGCATTTAGATATTACACATAGATATCCAATGATAGTGAAAGTTATTGTATCAGAATTCATATCAAATAGTTATCAAGAATCCAAACTCTAAGCGGAGAATATATCAAAATAGGGAAGAACCATCTTCCTACTAGAAATTATGGAATATGTGGAGAGGGTTCAATGTTAATTACATTTGATAAAAAATTAGTGAATTTACCCTAAATATATGGGTCACATAGTTTGAACACACATTCTTTCAAGCAGTGCACCAACCGTATGCCTCCCACTACTTATGATGGGAACCTTTATGATTAGGTTGCACTATTAGGGAAACTGTACACCAACCATACGAATATCCAATGCTAAAAACTGTAGACATTCTAAATGGGTGTGTATCCCTTGGTTCACGGTTAGAGAAAATTGAACGCCCTATTTTACCTTATATCCAACCCCACTCAATTATGAGATACCATGCGGGATGGGTCACACAGTGTCTACTAACCATCCGACTTAGTGTTTTTCTCTACTTGTTGTGGTTCTGAGCTCTGAATATGCCCCAGAAACCCCAAAAACCATCTTGAACTCATTAGGATTCTTTATAAAGTCCGTAATAAAGAATTATATTGAAATTAAAAGGATATATACATGATAAAAAAACATGTTTCCTATAAAAACACATGTCTAAGAACTTAATATTAATAATTTTTGCTATTATTTCAGGTTAAAAATACATAAATCACCACTGAGTTTATAATAATAATAATGTTAACAAAAACAACACCAATAGTAGCTACTAATTTTATTGTTAATTTTATTATTATTATCCTATATTTTTATCCCTTAATAATTAACTCAGTGGTAGTAGCCCTATGGGGTGTCTTGAACCTCTCGAGTTCAAGTCTTAATGGCTTCCTGTAAGTGTCTGTTTTGTGTTTTCTTTGTAGATTTGTAATTTCTCATCCTCTAATATTAGTAATTATTAGTATATATGTTATATATATATATATTATTATTATTTCAATTTTTTATTAAAAATATTATAATAATAAAATATAGAAATGAATTCAGATTTTGGTACACTAAGTACTCAGACCCAATGTGAATTTTTAAAAATAAAATTACATTCTTGTTACAAAAATATGATTTAATTAATTTAGGTTCTACCAGATACCCAATTAACAATTATTGATTATCATACTTAATCAAATCATTATTTTCCATTAATATATTTTAAATAAATATAATATATATTCCCATGAGAATAAATATTTCATTTCCCATGCACTAAACCAACACCTTAAAAAAAATAAATGACCTTTTATTTCACTAATTGGGCAATATTAATTTAATTGAAAAATAAAATGATTATTTCAAATAATATTAATTTAATTAAAATTAATCTCTTTGATAAATAAAATAAATATAATTCACCTATATTTTAGATACTTTTCATACAAAAATAAGAAAATAAAAAATCATGTGTGAAAATGACATTATTTAAACATTTATACATCTATTTTACACTCTTATATTATTTTTTTTGATAATGAATAGAAAAATATGGTATAAATTTTTAGAAAATTTATGAATTTATATTTTCAACACTATATTTTATATTTAAAATTTATACTATCCCCTTAGAAAATGTATCCTGAAGATGAAACTATGAGTTTCTCACTTGTGACATTTTGATATGGATCAGAACTATTGATGGTGCAATTTGGTCTCAATGTTATCGTTTTGTATGTTACTCCATCAGGGACATTGGCTCACTATTTTCAAAAATAAGGTTATTTTAATGACTTGAATACCTGAAGGACACCAGTGCCACATCATCACAATAATTTAGGAACACACCCAAGTCACATGAGTCTAGTGTAGATGTTGGGGTTCAAGAATTACAAATTTGGGGGGTGGTATTATACCTTTAGAAAAAGGTAATAAATAGATGAGGTTCATGCTAACATGTGACATATTCTATCTCAATCTCAGATAGTCAAGGAATAAAACCAATAATCAAAGAATGTGTCTAAAAGTACATGACAATGTATTAAAAGACAATAAATCGTGAACATGCATCATATATCACAAAGGTACCAAAAGAAAAAAATTGTATACAAGTAAGAGAAACAAATATATAAAATTATGATTAAGTTTGAAAAAATTATTATAAAATCACTTTTTTGCGATCACTAAAATTGGATAATAATGCCCTTTGAGTAGAAAGGGATATCTATTTTAATGGTAACCACATCTCCATGGTAGGCAGGGTCACACGAAATTTATTTATGACCACTACTAGAAGTATCCACCTATTGCATCTACCAAAAGAGGATTTTAAAATGGTTTTAATTTTTAAAAAATATTGATCATTTAGGGTCACCATAAGAAATCATGAATTCTTTTTTTTTTAAATAATTTAACTTAAGTAAATAGTGCATCACACTCATGTTTAACAAAAAATATAAAATATTCTCCAATAATAAGGTACAAAAAAATGATACATTGAATTTCAAAGATTCATTAGATGAACCTACAATAATTAATCCAAAAAACATAATATCCACATAAATAACAACAACTAAACACCATGAAGTCTATCACCTAAAAAAATAAACATTTAACTTTGATAAATTCTCATCATAATAAACCAAGGCCATCACTCTGTATCCTGCTAGAACACTTTATAACCATGAATTTTTTATGGTTTTATCTATAAATAAAAATTATTCACCCTTAATTTTTTTCTTCCAAGTCATTTATAATTAGGTATAAAGGTATTGTTTTTGTATGAAGTGAGCTCGTATGATGTAGTCAAGATCTAGTGGACAAATTTTCTCACAATGTATATAGCCCATATTGAGTGAACAAGGTAAATTCCAATGTATCTTTTGATTTTTTATACATATTTTACCAAATCTAAATAAAAACCATTGAAAAAATCATAATAATTAGCAAGTTATAAATCATATTTGTAGTATTATATATTAAAAATATATATCAATCATGTTAGGATTAATGGTGTGAGTACTATTTTTGGATTTGTCTTAGATATTCCAAAATTAGTGATTCTTGAAGTCCATAATGTAATTGGATAGAGATGTTGTGTGGAATTATAAAATATTGGATGTTTAGTACTCGGTATAATGATAGAATCAAATCAGTAAAATAATATATAAGTAGGAGAATATTTAAAATTAAATAGGTTGATTCATAGGAATTTTAATATTAAGAGGCTAAGTTAGATTAATTTGGGGTGGAAATTTAGGAGCATTCCATATTCAAAAAGAGAAGGATTTAGGTTGGTGGTTACCTTTAACCATGTGAATTTATTCACATGATGATTAGATTCAGTGGGAATGCTCTCTGCATTGATTATAAGATGGTGGAAACCAACTGACTAGATTATTGCTGTGGATTATTTATATAAGCAACCTAGCACTATCCATATTATATAGCACCATTTGGAATTGTAATTTTCAATTTCTATTAATAAATATTTACAACTTTCCCCCCATAGAATTATACTATGTCTGAACAACATAAATCCATTGTGTTGTTATTAATTTTATTATCCTATCATTTTGTAATGTCTTTTTTTTCTTTTTAAATCATTTAGATATTTTGAATAATTTTTTTTGGAGTTAGGTGTTGAGTTAGCATGGAATTCCAAAGTTCAGGGAGGCTAAGTCTTTTATAAAAAAATTATAATATATTAGATCCTAAAAATGATGTTTTTCAAATAATAATGGGGGAAATCAATAATAGAGTATCAAATAATAAATTTGAGACTTCCAATGAATTCGAAACATGGGTTTTCTCATAAGCATGATATAATCGCTGTGGTTGTCATGCGTTTTGATTGAGTGCTATTTTGGAAGAATTGGTAATTAATTAAATAATTATATTCATTTATTTTCTATTAAATTCAAAACATATACCCTCCTCTATATAAAAATGTATATGAAAAATAATGACGGTTAGTCATATTACCCTAGGGATTGAGATATGGTTGTTGGATGAGGATTCTTGGATGATTAATGATAAATCGTGGTTTGGGAATTGCTGTGCCTTTATGCTTCTGGAACACACCAATGAAAGTGATGTGTAACCATTATTCATCAGCACCTGATCCAAAACCAAGGTACTATTCTTGTTTTTCATTGTTTAAATCCTTGTTTGATTATTCCATAACAATCTGGAATCAAATCCATTGGAAGATTTATTCATTGGTTAATTATGTTTCGCAAGAATTGATTTATCTTCCTATGGTTAAGAATTGATGATATTTTATTTTTTATTTTTTATTGGTTCTTCATTCATCATTTTAATAAAATCAAATTAAGGCCACCTTGAACAATTTTTGAGGATCTGTCCTCTTATTTTATTCTCTATTTTTCCCCCACTATTCATGGTGGATTCATTGTTGACATTCCATTTGGATTGAGGTTATAAATATACCAAAAGGATGATTATTGTGTAATTCTTCTTTAGTGAAATAGATAATCCCTACAGGTTCAAGATTGGGATCAATGTAATAATTGAGTAGCTATTACCACAATTGATGATTGAGGATCAGATTGTATACCCACAATTCATAGTTTAGAGTATCAACGACATCACGGTGCAACAAGAATGATTACTAAGTGTTTTGGAAGGCTAAAATATGTCCATCAATGAAGGTAAGGTTTAATCAACCTAGATCCATGATTTTTGTGTGATATTGAAATGTTAATGGAAGTGTGAAGCAATGTGAATGGAACCGTATTGGAAAACCAATGATTTCTCGAAATCCTAATATACATGGAATATCGTCTGAAGAACACACATCATGTGGGACCAAGGATTTGGTGGATAAGGTTTTAGAGACATTAAAAATCACAGATCACATGGGACCTACCACATTCCACATGAGAAGGTTTTGTTTTCTTGGTGTGTATCTTATGGGTAAATGGTCGTGGACACAACAAAGAACATGAGCTTGACCATAGTGTACGAGCATGGCTAAGTACACAGACATGAACATGGTACTTATACATATCCAAAGAACACAATTATGGATATTGAACATAGGAATGGACATGATTAGGTCTGATCACAGCGAAACACGTAGTGTACTACCAGTACATACCATGTACATTATCTAGAGTTAGTTGAGGCCCTTCGTCTATTTAGTATAGACCAGTTTCAGTTTGGTGAATTCCATTGGTTCATCTATACTAAGGCATGGTGTGGAATTACATTTTGAGCATAAGATTGTGATATATTCTATGGTATTAGTATTACATAGAGTTTTGGAATCCCTCTATATTACCTAGGGTAAGATCCTCTATCATTTATTCTTCTTCCCTATGTGAGGTTTAAGAAATCTTCATGATCTACTTAAACAAGTTTAGGATCCCCTACATAGAGGGTTATTATTTTCGGGGATCGGTATTCACTAGAATCCCTATGGGAGATCCCATATCTGAGCATCATGATAATTTTAGTTCTAGTGAATACTTTTCTGGAAGGGCCTAACAATCACAACCACTTGAATGATCTTTATTAGTGAAATAATGGCTTGTGAAGTGACTTATCTTGGAAAAGTCTTGAAGCCTCGAACGTAATCCTATGGGTGAGAGTATGGTTCAGACCACTTTGAGTATTGGTGTCTATCTTGAGTATATCTAGGTTTTCATATTGTTATCTCTCATTTTCTGATTGACATATCTTCATGGTGATGATCTAAATAAAATATTGATTCTCTAAGTTTGGTGATTTTGGTGTTTCTTACTTGGAATTGTTATAATCACCCCTATGTGGGATCTAAAAACAAATTTTCAGTCTTATGCATATTACATACCTTTTGATAGTGTCCTTGGAGGACCATGAGTAGAAGATGAATAGTTGAGACGTATAGATCATGGTTCCTGTCAGGTGTTAGATTTGAAATAAGTCCCTAAATTATTAGTATATTAGAATGTTTGGATATTATTGATTGGGCTTGTATTTTGAACTTTAGGATTTCCAGTACTTTTATTGTCCTTTGATTTTTGGATATATATGTATTCAAACAATAGGGTATCATTTTTATTTCACCTTTCAATATTGTGCAGGTATTTTTATGCGTGTGTGTGAATATAACTACCTCAGGGTAAGGCCTCCCATGTGTGTGATATTTCTACTGAGTGTGGGTTTCAAACCCTAGGCCTATTAGGGGAGGTAATTGGGTTCTACACACATATTATTTCTATCAAGGTAGGTTCTGGTGGGTTAGGTCATGGAAATGTGTTTTCATAGGAGTGATAATATTATAAAAAGATTTTATAGCTATGAGATTGGTTTGGGGTCCCGGGAAATAGTGTTAAACTATTTAAAGTTCACATATAAGGACATGGACTCTAGTTTAGGTGTAGTGAACAATTTATCCATTCATAAGGACTATGATAAACCTCTTATTTATTTGGTATATGTAGACATAGGTTATTTGGAAAATTGTTTTACATGAACCATATAGTAATGCATTGTAGTATACATGTCCTTGAGCAAGATTCTCCAATATATCCATTGACCATGACATCTATTTTCTATTTCAGGATACCTCTATGATTAATGTAAGCTGAGATACCACAAAAAGATCACAAGGATGATATGCACAGTAATAAGCCTTCTGTACATGGTCTTTTATAATATGTGGTAGCTCTAGGTGGTTTCCATTCATGCCACCACTCATTGACTAGCAGTTTTGACCAGAAGTACTGGCTGAAGACATGTATAGGCTGAGTGCACATAATGAGTTTTAGAGATATGGAAATCTTAGGTTTCGGGTGATTCCTATTCATGGTTAGCTGAGGATTGGATATAGACAGTTATCCAAGTTTTCTACATTGTGAGGAAACCTACCAGTCAGATGGTGGAGCTAGTCGTGATATTCTTATTCAGTGCTCTATCTGGTGGTGGAGGAGGATGGATAATCAAAAACATTATGAGATAGTGCTCTCTAAGATAGTGTTCTATTGTCTCTTCATAGAGGTGTTCTATCCATCAATGTCCTAGGTAGTATGCATATAAGAGCTTCTATAGATTCAACATGACATCCTAAACATGGAATAGTATTCATCTAGGTTAATTAAACTCTCTTGATACTGTATTGATATGGTATGAGATTCTTTATTTTGTGAAAGGCACATTAATGGGGCCTATGAAAATATATCAAGGCTGTAGTGATATATATTTTCATTCCTACCTATGTTGGGGTGCTAGAGTTGGTTTTGGTAGTGAAAATATTTCTGGCCACAAAGATGCCTAATGTTGACGTGGGTAGTTGGAACACATGAGTTATGACTGGCCAAGAAAGAAACATACAGAGATGGTCTTAGGATAGAGAATTTATATGTCAGGGCTTTCATGATGGTTAAAGTCAACCAATAGAGATGTGATGTTTCTATTTTTATGATCAGGGACATATCAAATGGGATTATATGACCCAACATGCTGCTGAAAGAGATACCATTGATGGAATTATTAGACAGAGATAGTGGTAGGAACATGGATGTCTGTAGGGTGGCATACATGGAGGAGGAGTGTGTAGAGTAGTAGGGGGTGGATATTGGTTTGATTTTTTGCCACCTCCACCCCCATGATTCCCACAACAGGCTTATATAGTTGGTGAGTAGGGACAAGGACATCTGTAGGTAGTGGAGGCCTATGACCCCAAGGATATCAGTATTATTAGAGGTAAAATCATTTTCTTCTCTAATTTAGCTACAATAATAATAGATACAGGTGTGATACACACTTTTCTTGTCACTTATCTTGTTCGAGGCATAAATATTCTACTTGGGCACATGGATTGACCATTACACATGGAGGTTCCTACCAAAGGGGATTCAATTATCACACACTGCTTTTAAAAGTGTGATCTAACTCTTGGAATATATATCTTCTCATGGGATATATTTTTAACAGTGATTATTCCATATAGAATCATATTAGTTTTGGACTAGCTATCCACTTTTCATGAAAATATTGATTGTTTCATTTGGAAGATATGGCGTATCCATGTAGATGGGATGAGGTTTTACTTTTTTTGAGAGAATTAAACATAGATAGAGTATGATGGACTTATTAATTGGAGGATAAATCTGATTACTCACCAGTTAGATATTATTACCCTTGGGGTAGTGGATTCTATAGACTATCTGATTCTAGATGCATTGGAAGAGTATGGGAATATCTTTCTTGAGGACATGTTGGGATTACCTCCCCACTAATAAAGTGAATTATTCATATAATTTAACCTAGTAAATTTTTTGATATATGCACAAACAATATCAATGGTATTCCGCAGTGCTTCATGAGATGAAGTTGTAGTTGGAGGACTTGTAGACAAAGGGCTTTGTCAGATGCATTGTTTAACCCTGGGAAACCCCAATGTTATTTTCTAGGAAGGAAGATGAGAAACTAAACCTGTAGGTGGATTTTATTCATTTGAACTAGGTGAATGTGAAGAATGAATGTCCAATACTAAGTATCTATGGCCTCTTCAAATAGTTGAGAGGGTTGAGATGGTTCTCGAAGGATAACCATAGGTCGAGTTATCTCCAACACCATGTTTAGGAAAATGATATACTAAATATGAAATTATGATTACTCTATAGTGTTTATGAGTATATAGTGATTCCCTTCTCCATTATTAATTCCCCAGAAGTGTTCATCAGACCTGTGAAAAAGATATTTCATCCCCTCTTAGATTAGGTGGCGATAGTCTTCATTGACGACATCCTTGTGTACTCGGTGTCTGAGAAGGAGCATATAAGACACCTAAGGATATTTTTATAAATACTCAGAGATCACTCACTATAAGTGAGGTGTAATGACCTAGACTATTATAAGTTAAATTCCCTTATGAGTTAATGTTTTATTATATAATATGGATATAGAAAACACGTGCACTTATTTTTTTTATTATATCTAATTGGATTCAAAATAATATTAAGAAAATTTATAATTGATAATATAGTCATTAAACATTGATCACATGATTAGTATAAATATAGGGCTTTAACAATTCAAATTTACACAAAGGATGTGATGACCTCATCCAGTAGGATTATACCCTATGAAGCTGATTTATCAGAGCTTCTGAGAGATGTAGTATCACTGGGATTTTACCTTGACCAATCCCAAGATGATATCCAACATCTTAATCATGAGTTAAACCATTTATAGTAGAATTTAAAGATCCTAGAGATCATAGACCAAACCATGTTCGTCGAACGACCCCCTGAAAGCCTCGCCATCACACACCGTACTCTTAGAGAGTATGATAGTGTAATAAAGAAATATGCATCAATACCTAAATACTATTAATATGTATATTTTATAGAAAAATTAAATTATTTTCATTTTTATTTTTATTTTGTAAATTTTTTTGATTTTGATTCAATTTAACACAAATTATATTTTTGGGTAATATTCAAATTAAATAAAAAGATTTATTTTTGTGAATTAATGATCTTTTTAAATAACAAGTATTTTAATAAAAGTTTATTATTAAATAATGTTTAACAATTATAAATGGTCATATACTTTTTATAAAGTGATATGTACTTTTTATTAGGGTTCCAAAACTATTATTTCCAAAAACCCATCATTTTCAATAAATGTCGGATATTATATTTAAAAATGAAAATGAACATATTTAGAAATTTATATAATTAAAATGAATATTATTTTTTGGAATCATAACATTCAAATTATCCTATGGTGAATTTTTCATAATTATCTGAGACAATAAAATTTTTGTGTAAAAATTAAATACCGTATAAATATACAGTGTGTTTCATGTCATCGCAATGACCCAAAAATGATGTCATAAATACTATAATGGGTTTCCTTAACCAAATATATTTATTCCTCTTAAAATAATGTGATTTTAAGTTAATTTTTTTAATCCTTCCTGAATCCTTCAAAACCATAATATATTTTAGAGTTTGAAATTCGTTTATTTCAAAGTGTGACTCACCTCCACATAAGAAATGGAATTATTTTAATAATTTCGGCCCATTTCCAAATAAATTAATGAAAAAAACTCCCCTTTATCAGAAACCAAAGGCAAAACCCATGGTAAGGTTTCTGTTATTTAATATTTTATTTTTTATAGTCCAAAACCTAAATATTAAAGAAATCACTCTCTTTTCCTATAGAAACTCACATGATCTCCCATTTATCATCACTAAAAATACTTAGAGTATGTCATTATTCTTCCCTCCTCTCTCTATAATCCCCCTATGTCACCCCAATCTCTCAAGAATCCTTTTTTCTAGCTTTTGGAGTCACACACTCAAGTAAGGATTCTTTCCATTATCCTCTTTAATCAAGTTTATTTATTATGTTTTTCCTTATATTCTCCCTTTACAAATGTTGGGATATGTATTTACATGAACCTATTACTACCCATTTGATGTAAAAATTACTATTTTCCCAATTCTCTCTCATCAACCCATTTTATGAATTTTTATGTAGCGCCATTAGGATGAAAATATTTCATAAGGGAACCTCTCTTTGTTCCCTTTACTAAAGAATCCTCTTCATTTTATGCCCATTAATTTTTAATTCCTAGTGATGGGGTATGTTTTAAAACCTTCCCCATACTATCCTTATGATTTATATATAATGAGAGACCCATTTATCTCTCATTAAATCCTTCAATGAATATTTTCACTTCCCCGTTATGCTATCGAAATTTCACCGTGGGAATCCATGCAAAACAAATTGTAGTGAATACCAAACCCAATTTCTATAAAGGGTGTTCACATTTATGCACTTATAATCATTTTTATTGGGGATATACATGTATTTATTCCAGATTACATATTCATGTAATAAAATATTAGGATGAATGAATCCATGTGGTATGATCTTTGTGGAACACTTAAGAATGGGAATGAAATGAATGTAACAGGTGCACCCAAAATTATATACCACTCCAACGCATTGGGTAATGTTTGTTATCATGATACATCATGTTGGGATAGGGAGTCAACCAGATTCCATTATGGTACTTTTTCCATTATGATGTCTTGACAGTTACCCTTGACTTATGATGCACTTTTTTAAGTCGTTTCAACATTCCCAGGTTGTCTTTATCTTACAATGATATATATTGTCTTATAATTCATCATTATGATTAATAAAATTTTTATTCTCATTGGTATTACTATTTTATGACATTTATTACCTTATTCCATGTTTATTCACTTATTGGGATTTATTCCTCACCTCTTTCTTAGGTATTTTCCCAGGTTATCCAATAATGTTTTAAGCTCAATAATTTTAAAAAAGTTTTCAATAAAGAAGCTATGATTATTTTTTAATGTTTTAATGAAAGTTACCTAATTCCCAATAACACTAGACTTCATAATCTTTTAGTTTGTATTAAGTGTAAGGTTTTTTAATTAAATCATGTTTTAATGTGTAATAAAGATAATATTTATTATACGAGGCTTCGAAAGTGTCATTTATGAATTTGAGAGGTCCACTTCTTTTGACATGTAATCTAAGAAGAGGGGAAATTAGTAGATCTAGTGAAGGTTGAGGTAGTGTTAGATTGGTGTCCACCCAAGATTGTGACGGAAGTGTAGATCTTCCATAGTTTGGCATGATACTATCAGATATTTGAGCCTTATTTCTCCTATTTATCATCAAACATGACTATTTTGACATGGAAAAGGTACCCTTTCATGTGAATTTAGCGGTTCCAGTATGATTTTCAAGAGTTGTGGAAAAGGTTGATGAGTGCCCCCATCTTGAGACTTCTAGAGGAGGATGTTGAATATGAGGTGTTCTGTGATGCCTTGGGGATTGATCTTGAATGTGTTCCGATGTAGAGGATGATTGTGATTTCTTAAGTGTTCTAAATCTAATACCTCATGAGAGGAAGTAGACAAACCATGACATAGAGAGAGCATCAGTGGTATTTTCTTTGAATATGTGGTGACACTACCTTATGGTTGACCAATTTTTCATCAATTCTCACCAAAAGAGTCTCAAATATATATTCTCATAAAAGGATCATAACATTTGATCTAGGGGATGGAATGAGTTCCTCGAGGATTATGAATTTTAGATATTATTTAATCATGGGAAGGGGAACATGGTTATTGTTTCTCATAGAAGGTGATATTGTTTATATTTATTGAGAATGGAATAAAATTAGTTATCCTAGTGAGATTTTTCCTTAGTGGATGAGGATATTGTGGATTACCACTCTTCTATGGTTGTTACTCCACTACTTCTAGGGTGTTTTAGGGAATATCATCTTGTATATACTTTTAGGGAGACCTTGTGTAATTAGATAGAATTCAGAGTTGCTCATAATGGCTTCTATGAAGGTTGGAAGCATGTTATCCATTTTAAAGGATGTATGATGGTACCAATGATTTTTCATGAAGAGGTATTGAGAGAGTTTCATACATCCTAATTTTTGTTACATATAGGTGTGGTGAAGATGTACCAGGTCCATTGAGGCTAGTTCTGGTGGCCATGGATAAAGATGTGTGTAGTTGAGTTTATATCTCAATTACTCACTTTTCAACATGTGATTGTTGAGCACCATATTTTTGTATATTTGGTTTAACCCCTTGAGGATCTAGAGTTTATGTGGTATGGTATAGCTATCATTTAGGGGATCCCACGGTTGTTTAGAGAAAATAATTCTATTTGGGTGATTACAGACTAACTCACCAATTTGTCCCACTTCCTAAAAATATGAGATTAGAGTTCATTAGAGATATTGGTACAAAGATACAAGCAGGAGAAAGTATGGATTTAATGAGTTCTATTAATATCTTTTTGAGACTGTGGTTCTCGCTTCACATCGCGATAATGGATATTATTGCAAGAGGCATTTAGGAATCAGTTATGTATGAGAATGATGTTTTTCCCTAAGATTTTTGACCAGACTGGGTGGACTATTCAGGTTCTAGAGGACATGAATCTATATTTCATGTTATAATTTTTACATAGTTGGGAGGATCACCTACCCATGATGGAGATTGTGTGAAACAGTAGCTATAATTCAACCACTTGTGTGGTACCATTCAAGGACTATTAGGAGGGACTGTATGGGTCACCATTATGCTGAAATAACCCAGATTAGTTAGTACTCATTGGAATAGAGTTGGTGAGAGTGATGAAAGTGACGGTGAATGTCTTACAATAGAATATAAGGGCATCCCAGAGGGGTCAAAAGTCTTATGCGGACTGAATATAGATGCCTCTAGAGTTCTATGATAGAGACCATGTGTTTCTGAAGGTCTCACCTCATCATGGATTATAAATATTTGGATGAGGTTTCAAGTTATCTCTGAGACTTATTAGACTATTCCAAATACTATGTAGGGTCAATGGGATGAAATACCGCTTATCCCTGCCACTGTATTTAGACTGGGTACATGACATCTTCCATATGTCATAGCTGAGGAGGTATGTGTACAAGACAGAAAATTTTATCAAATGAGGCAAGTTGTACATCATGTATTGATCTATTTTTGTAGATTACCTAGTGTAGATTGAGGATAAACAAGAGAATATCCTCCTTCTGTGATTGATTCCCTTGGTGCATATTTGGTGTAAATACAAAAATCATTAGGAGAACACTTGGGAGAGGGAGAACTAAACTCAGGGCCAGTACCCTCATCTTTTGATTAAACATTTTTTTTGGACAAAAGTACTTGACGTTTAGAGAATGTAGAAACTCTATTTTTCCTTATAATGCTTTGGGATATTTTAAATAATATTTTTAGATATAGTCACTGAGTTAGCATCGGATTTTGCGAGTCAGAGAGGCTTAGTATTGAAATAATAAAAATACTAATATATAATATCATGTGTGTGTAGTTGTTTCTGAAATATTTGGATAACCCTCAAATGGAGTCACTGATTGAAAATACAAGACCTTCATTAAATCTAGATGGTGTATTTTACCCTAGTCGAGAAATAATCATTCTACACATTGGTTGATTGGATTGAGCGCTATCATGGGAGGAATGATAATTAAAAATAATAATTAAAATTATTTATTTTTTATTAATTCATAAACTTAAAACCTTCTATATGTATTCTTTGTAACGGAAAATGTGTAGTTGTATCCACATTGCCATATAGATTGTGAGAGGGGTGTTATAAGAGAATTATTGGATGGTCAACGATGGATCGTGGTTAGTAAATTGGTGTGTCAATGGTGCTTGTGGATCTCACCAAAGACAACAATGTGTGACTGTTCTTAATCAGTGATCAATCCAAACCCATGGTAGGGAATTTTTTTCATTAGTTTCAGACTTGTTTGATTATAACATCAGGAATGGGAATCAAATACACAAATAGATTGATTCACATGTCGATCATGTTTCGTGGGTATTTATTTGTCTTCCTAAGGTTATTAATAATATATATTTAAGTATTTTTTTATTGGTTCTTAATTTTTCATTCTATTGAAAATGAATCAAAACCATCCCAAGAAACATGTGAAGTTTTTCTAGATTTTTTTCCACCACCATTCATCTTTCATTCATCATCATCATTCCATTTGGTTTATGGTTCAACATATACCCACTGGATGATAATTGCACAAAACAATTGGTGAAAAATATCATCAATATGGGTTTAGGATTGGGATTAATGACATGATTGAGGTGTGGTGATGACCATGGGAGATCGAGGTTCAGATCAATGAACCGTCGTTTACAGTTTAGTGGTGTGATTTTAGCATGTTGTTACAAGTAATGATTCTTTAGTAGTTTTGATAGTCGGAATCCGACCACTGGCAACGATATGGTTTGGTCAACCCAAATCCATGATTTTTGAGTGATATTAGTGGCTGGATAAAAGGAGAAGTCGATGAAATCAGAACTGCATGGGAAAGTAGTAGTCTCTAGAAATCTTTATTTAGACAGTATGTAGTCTAAAAAACACACGCTATGTGGGATCCTTTGTATAGTAGTTAGGGTTCTGGTGATATTAAATATCACACAACATATGGGGCCTACCACAAGTTGTGTGACCCAGTTTTGTAAACTTGGTATGTAACCAAGGGGTATATAGAACTATGCATCACCTATCACATGTGAATGACTATTGAACACATGAAAACACACAAGATGGTTCAGGCTTAGAAGAATATGTTGTGTACTCATAGTACACTCCATTTACTTTATCCAGGGCAGGTTGAGGCCCTCCATCTCTACAATATTGAACAATTTTATTTGGGGGTGTTACCTTGGTCCATCCCTACAAGGGTACAATTAGTCAATGAGTCCTAAGCTTAGAACATTGATCCCCTCTATGAGATCAGCCTTAGATGGAGTTTGGAATCCCTCTATTTGACCCAAGGTATAATCCTATATCATTTCTTATTCTTCCCTATGTTGGGTTTGATGAATCTCCATGACCAACATACTTGGGCTTACGATCCCCTACATAGAAAGTTATTATAGATAGGGTCTAGTATACCCCATAGTCCTTGGGTGGGATCCTCTATCTGAACATCATGATATTTTATGTTATATAAAGTACTTATTTTGTGAGTTTTGACAAGCACAACCTCTCAAATGAGTTCTTTCAGTGAAAACATGGCTCATGGAGTGAGTTCTCTCAGTCGAGCATTACCTTGAAGCCTTAATAAGTATCATATGAGTGGTAGTATGGTTGAAAACACTTATAGATTTAGTGACTATCTTGAGTATATCTAGGTTATATTATTATTACATATCATATTCAGACTTATATATCTTCATGGTGATGAGCTGAATACTCTGTTGATGCTTTATATTTGGTGTTTTTAGGTGTCCTATAGGGTATTATTACACTGAATCAAGCATTGGATCTTTTTGTACATATCATGTCTTATGTAGATGATATAAATTTTGTTAGAGTCCTAATATGATTAGGAGAAGGCGGAGAATAGATGATCAAGGTCAAAAATAGTTCATGTCGGGTTTTGTTTTTGATAGCAATCCCATCCATTATAGTATGTTCAACTCTTTTGTAGTTTTTGATGAGCTTTTATTTGGACCTTTATGATTTATAATACTTTTTCATGCTATAATTTTGGGATATAGCTGGATGCATGAAAATTTTTATCATCTCTATTATAACTTTCAACATTGTTTGGGTGTTTTTAGATGTGTCCACGTGTATAATAGAAACAATTTATGTGTATAAGGTAGAGGAAATCTAGTTATACATCACAAAAAAGGATACTATGAAATTGAAATTGAGTTATTTCATCCAAAGGTCATCCTATATGTTGGAAATTTTGGATGAAAGTCCATACAAATAAATATTATAGTGATCAATGATTCAATTTATAATAATTTAATTTTGGAAGTTCATCTGAAAATCTGATTTTGGATGGTAAAAACAGTCTCTTATTGAGTGTTTCGGGTTTATTTGAGTCTTACATCATAGACTCTAGGTCATTTTTTCACTCCACATATGTGGAGTATGAGGATTTATACATCTAGAAGATTCAATATTGTGAAACATTTATAAGATGAAGCTCTCAAGATAATAGGTAAGGGTGATATTACCATTCAAATGTAGAATATGGGATTTCTATAATTATAAGGAGTGTTCCACATAACTAGGTTAATAAGGAATTTGAAATTTATTGGATATTTGGATGATTTTGATTTCTATATATAACTTGTGGGTTGAGCATGGAATGTAACACAAGGATCCATGGTAGTGTCCAAATGAGTGAAAGATGAAACATTGAAGCTAATAAATTTGTCAGAAGGAGTAGTACATTAAAAAAATGTTCCAGATCCACAATGTTGTGGAACTAATACCCCATTCACTTAACTGATAAAGGGATGAACTTTTTAGCTAATAAAGGCATACTAAAACTCTAATGTGTGTAAATTGAAAATTGAGAAGAGTATATTATTGGGAATAAGTGCAAGGTGATATTTTGAATAGAAGGGAAAAAACATAAGGATCAAAATTTAGAGCATTTTGATATAGACATATGGGGTCCTATACTGTTTTGTTTTCACAGCGGTTCACTATACAATGTTATCTTCATCCACAATTTGAAATAGAATGTGTGGATTTTCTTTCTCAATCAGAAAATTGATGATTTCATAACCTTTATTGAATGGATATACATTGTGTAAAAAAGAGACCATATGTAAACTAAAATGTCTGAAGCTTGAAAATGGTGTGGAATATAGAAGTAAGGAATTAAAAAAGAACATGATGGTGGAATGGAATATAGTTTGAGAAGACCACACTGTAAAAAAATATATTCAATAAGAGGATGAATTTTACTTTAGTGTAGAAGGTAAGGATCATATGGATATATTTTGGTTTCTCCATGGAGTATTAGGAAAGGGAAATAAATTGTGACACGTACTTTTTGAATGGATTTCCTTCCATTCCATTGGGGTATAAACTTTTGGATTCCTATTGGTTTAGAAAGAACATGAATATTTACTATCTTAATGTTTTCGTTTCTCTCTTCAATTTCCTTGAATATTCTAGTGAAAGGGGTATGTTAGAGGATAAGTCTTAAGTGTGTTTCATTTTAGGGCATGAAAATTAATACATTTGATTTTGACTATGGGACAATGGATTATGGATATTCATTAAAAGTTATATTGTTTCCATTAATAAATAAATCTTATGAAAAAATCGGTTTTGAGTGGAAATTATTGATGTGATCAATGAATCATCGCAAGTTGAGGTTAATCCCAATGAAAATCTATAAGTTATAGATACCTTAGAGAGAATGATAATAACAAAATCATCAGATATTCTGGAATAATTTTTGGGGAAAATTTGTATGTCTGTTATTTTTCTTTGTCTGGATGTACCAGAAAACATAGCGACTATAGGAGTTTGGAGTAGAACTCTATAATGTGATGTTCTAAAAAGAGATTAGTTACATATTTAGTTTTGGATGTCTAATGGGATTCATTGTCCAATTTAGAGATAAAAAAGTGGCTTCAACTATGTGATTGTCATGGAGAGTGGATAGAATGAATGTTTCGAAGAGGAAGAATGTCCGAGTCACTCATGGAATTGGGAGTTAGCAATGGCGGATGAAATGGACTCCTTATATGTTTTTATAACAAGGGATCTAACATAATGACATTGTTAGAGTAGAAAAATATGTTTTTTTAAATGAGATGAAGATATTATAAAACTATGTAAGTAATGTATTTTCATGAAGGGCCTTCAAAAATTAAATGGTATAGATTTTACCAAAATATTTTCTCCAGTTGTTATGAATATGGTTATTTGGATGATAGTCAGGATGACTTTCATGGAAGGATCACATTTTTAGTAGCTAGATGTTAAAAGGAATTTAATTTATTGGGATTGGGACTATGAGATTTATGTGGACCAAGGGGTGTAAAACTGACCTAGTAGCCCAAAATTTTAGCACCACCAAAAAATCAATAAAAAATCATGGAAAACGCATTGTAAGGGAGACTCTAACCCTCTAGATCTATGTTCCAAGGTTGTGGCTAGACCAAGTAGCCTATAAATATTTCCTATTATAATTACATAATATCTATAAATATATATTTATTTTATAAAACTCAGTATTTTAATTTTTTTAAATAAAATAAACCATGCTAGATTATTGTTAGGCCTTGGATAAACTAAGGCACTATGAAGGTTGATCAAGCTAAACCAGAAAAATCCCATATAGATAAAAAAAATTGAAGCATAATCCTAGGCCAGGACTCTTCATTTTAATATACTGACATGGATTAGGAAAATAGTTTAACTGAGAAATGAATAGATAATCAAGTGTGTCTTTTGGAAAAAAATTTGTATGAGATGAAATAAGAACATGTGAATTGAAAATAGTGGTTAAATTCGTTTAAGCAATAACTGAAGTCATTAAAAAGTATTGTAGATAATTGTTGTTATAAAAAGGTATTGAATGATGGTTTCTTCATCATCCTTCTTCTCAATACCGATGACATGATCTTACCATGACCAAGGAAGGACTAAAATGTGGAGTATAAGTTTGAATGTTTAGGATTTTTTGAGATAAATGATCTCAGTCTAGAAGAATAAATTTTGTGGATGAGGATTATAAGGGACATAAATTATAGAATAATTATCCTTAATCAATCTAAATATGTTTATAAAGTGGTGGAATCTTTCATAATGAGTGGCCTAATGTCTATAACCACTCCCTTAGTCGACATTTCATATAGAGTAAGGAAAGGGAATGAGAATGTAATAAAATATTGATTGCATGTTAAATATTTAATTTTTCTTTGTTGTACGAATCTTGATTCATTTTATGGTTTGTATACAACCAACATTGAATATGTAATGTTAGGTGTTAGTCATTTCATGGTTAATCATAGAATAGAACACTAGGAGGTGATAAAATGGAAACTATAGAATCTCAAAGGTTATAATGTATTTTTTATAATGGATAAAATGTTATCAAGGATTTCTGATTTCGACATTATGTGGGATATGGAACAGAAATAGGATTACTACTAGTTATGTGTTCACTTACAGAGGCACACCATTTATTTATATGTTGAAACTTCAATAAGTTGTTTCACTTTCCACAGTGGAGATAGAATATATTATACTTACAGAATCTAGGAATAAATTTATTTGGCTAAAGGGGTTTTTAGTGGAGCTTGAATGAATACAGGAGGTTGAGATACTATTTAGTTATTCACAATGTGTAACCCACTTCCCAAGTAATCTAATGTTTTATTTTATAAAAAATAATATTATATTGAATCATCACTTCATCAAGATGTTTTTAGAGGAAAATTTGATAAATCTATGTAAGGTTAATGGAATTTGAAATTTGATGGATATACTAACTAATGACTTAGTCTAGCATAGGTCAAGGTGGTATTGTACCTAAATTGGGTTCATATAACCAAAAGAATATTGGATGAATTATGTTACTGTAAAGGATGATTGAGAGTAAAATAGGGTTGTTGGTATGGGATGAGGACTTGATGGTGGTTCCAAAAAATTATCCTCAAATGGGAGATTGTTAGGCTTTGCCAATGTGAGCACAATTTTAAGCAAAATTTTCAGGAGTGAATCTAAAATTCTAGAATGAAACCAAATGGATGTGGTGGTGCGATGATAAAAAATTCCAGATGTCCATAACAAAGAAAATAACAAATTAATAAAATATTCTCAAAGGTGGATTCTATATAAGAGTAAACCAACTCTCGCATAAGAGTATCCAGAAAGATGAAAAGGATGTGTAAGATTAATCTAATGATATACATGAGATTAATTTGGGGTAGAGAATTTAGAGTTTTCCCTCTTCGAGTAAAATAAGGAATTGAGGTGGTGGTTTCCTTTGACCATGTGAAGGGATGCTTGTGATGATTGGATCCAAGGAGAATTGTCTCTCGGAAGAGGTATAGGGTCTAGAATCTATTTCATTGGATTATTGTTTTGGACATAACCAATAAATAAGTGGGCACTAGTAATTTTGTATTGAACAATTAAATGTTGTAATCATCTTCCATTTCTATTGATAAATGTTTTCATCCTTCCCCTTGTGAAGTAAAACTAATTATTAATTACGGGTGGAATCAATATTTCTCCTAATGTTGATTCATTATGGGTTCTTTTGCACTCTTGTTTATAGAACTCTAGTTTTTTTAATATCTCTGACCAAATTCTTACTTGCACTTTTAACATTGAAGGCACGGACTCTTTTGGTTCATTTGTTTATTCTAAAAACAGATATCAAGAAATAAGCACTCTTTGGAATGATCTATCATTTCTAGGCCCTAACATAAATGCCCATGGTTTATTATTGGTGACTTTAATGAAATTCTATACTCATGTGAGAAAATTAGACCATCTCATGATTCTATGTCAATGATATAATTTATAACCTCAATTGAAGACAACAATCTCTTTGAAATTAACCTCATTAGTGAAAAATACAATTGGTATAGGCAACATTATAACAAAGTGGTGGCTTCCAAATTGGATAGAGCCTTCCCAAATGTCACTGCTTTAGATAACTGGGACACTATTTCCAGTACCACTCTTCACAGGATTAACTCTGACCATCACCCCATCTTGGCCAATGTCTCCACCAAAGACATGAAACCTAGGCTGCCTTTCATATTTAACAATGTGTGGTTCTCTAATAATGAGTTCACCCATATCATCCAAAACTGTTGGTCCTCAATGTATCACTACAATGATGCCTTTACTTGTAACCTTAAATTAAAACATCTCAGAAAGACTCTAAAAACATGGTTTAGCTATAAAGCCAAACAAGTAAACAATAACTTCATGATCATTGAAAAAGATCTCGATGATATTCAAAAAAATAAAACTTTCTCTGACCTCAACACTAATCCTACTCAAGAGCTAAACATAGCAGTAAAACTAAACTCCTTACTCATGTTTAAAGATAATACGAGAAAACAAGCGTTTAAAGTTAAATTGATAGCTGACGGTGACAAAAATACCAAATTCTATAACTCTCTTGAATGAATCAGTAGAGATTGAAGATCGTTAACCTTTCTATAGGATGGGGACAACCTTCTTGACAATGAAGAAGATATCACTCATCATAATGTCTCTTACTATGAATCCATATTCAATTGTCCGGATACGAACTAAGACCTCCATCCTGAGGTCATTCCTTTACTGGTCACTGATGAAGACAACATCTTCCTCCTTAGCACTCTGATGGAGCATGCAATTAAAGACACTATCTTTTGCCCGAATCCTAATAGCGTTGTGGGTTTGGATGGATTCAATAATGGTTTCTTTCAACATTATTAGGATTATGTTCATATTGATGTTTGTAATCTGGTTAAATCTTTCTTTTCTAATGGGGTGATCCCTCATGCTCTCAATTCCAAATTTCTTACCTTAGTCCCCAAAGTGGATAATTCTTCTGAGATTCATCTATTTAGACCTATTTCTCATATACATACACTTTTTAAAATAATCACAAAAATCATTGCTAACAGACATTCAACTATCACAGACAAAATATTATCTTGGATTCAATTTGGTTTTATAAAGGACCGTTACATTCAAGATTGTATTTGTATTTCCTCTGAATGTGTCAACAAATTGAATAATAAAAAAGAGGATGCAACATATATATTAAACTAGATATAAAAAAATCCATCGACACTATGGACTGGAGAATTATATTCAAAGTACTACAAGGTTTTGGTTTCAACGATTCTTTCATTACTGTAGTCAAAACTTTTTTTAAGTCGGCTTCAATACCCATTTTTATCAATGTCTCTCCTAGGGGATACATTAATTACACCAAAGGTGTCAGAAAAGGTGATCCTCTTTCAGCAATCCTGTTCTCGATAGTGGAGTACTATCATAGTCGTCTGCTCAATAGTCTGGTGGTCCATAATAAGCTGAAACCCATCCAGATCACTAGGAATGTGAATGCTTATACTGGCCTTTTTTATGTATTTACATCATTATTTTCCTTCAAGGTGATAAAAAGAACATCCTTAATCTCAAAACTGCGCTCTCACACTATGAAGAAGATTCTGGCCAATCCATTAGTTGGAACAAATCATGCATTTTCTTTGGGAATAACATTCCCCCCAATAGAAAATGTAACATCATCAATTGCCTTGGTCTGAAAGAAGGAAAACTCCCTTTCACTTATCTTGGTGTTCCTATCTTTTGTGGAAGGCCTAAGTCCCGTCACTTTTCTCCAATTTTTTACCAAATTCGAAATCAGCTTTCCTCTTGGAAGGGAAAAGCTTTCCCCATGTCAGGTAGGTCTTACCTTGTTAAATATACTACTGTCTCTATGATGGATTTCTCCATTATGTTCTAAAAATGGCATATTGTCCTTATTAAAAATATGAACATTACGATTAATAATTTCATCTGGATGAGTAGTACTTTGGAAAGAAAATTTGGGACAATTCATGGGTCAACTTGTTGCAAACCCATTGTCAATTGTGGTATTAGTATAAAGAATTTAAAATTCATCAATGAGGTCCTTTAGGATAAACTCACTTGGAACCTTCTTCATAACTCCTCAGATACTATAAATTTTCTCAAAAATAAATTCCTTAACAAAATTAAAGAGGGAAACTTGAACTACATTAGTTCTTCCATTTGGTTTTCCATCAAACAATACTTCTACAAAATTATGAATAATTCCATATGTATGGTCTCCAAAAACTATTCCATGAAATTCTGGTCGGATAACTGGACAAGTACACCTTTAATTTCTATGGAATCTTCTGGTCAAACTTCAAAAAATATCAACAGCTCCATTAAAGACATCTTAAACTCTCATCATGACCACCTCCCATATACTATTCTAAATGTCGTTGAAAACTACTCTTTCACTAACGTTAATGACTTCTTAATTCAGGAAACAGCTCTCATTGGTATGATTAACTCTAAATTTTTTTATAATCATTATTTTTTTAACCCTGAGAATGATTACATCTTATAAAAATATTTTAAAAAACATTGGATAAAAGCTTTTAGATTCACTCTCATCTGGCATCTCGCTCACAACAGAGTCCACCGCATCACACTCTAGTGGTGTTCTAGAGAACCCCACTCCCTGGATGGATCAAAATAAATATTAACAGTGCCTCTAAGGGAATCCTGGGCCCTGCAGGGTGTAGTGTTGTCTTCAGGAATCACTTCAGTCAGATTCTTAGTTGTTTCATGGGTATTTGTGGCATCTCCACTGCTCTTGATGCTGAGATGATAAGATTGATACATGCCATTGATTTTTCCAAGATCTTTGGATGGAATAACCATTGGATTGAAAGTGACTCGACAACCATCGTTCAAGCGATTTGGAATGGATTAATTCATCTTTCTTGGATGATTACTACACATTGGATGTAATGAAATCTTTTTCTCATCGATCTTAACTATATCATCACACATGTTTATCGAGAAGCCAACACGGTTGCAGATGGACTGGACAACATGGGAATTGATCGAGACATTTCTTGGTTTACAGACCTCCCTACTGAGCTCATATCCTTTCATGAAAAAGATTGTAAAATTATCCCATATTTTCAAACCTTATAATTTTGAATTTTATAATATTTATGATTTAGTCTATATTGGGCCAAAGAATCACCTTTCTCAAAAAAAATCATCTTATTTTTCTCTTTTGATAGTTGGTGTTTGATGTACACTAACTTTGTGGTGAGTGGTAGGGATTTTTAATGGATGGATGGGCTTTGTATTTAACAATTTACTTGGTGGGTTTTTTTCAACATTTCAACATTCCAATGGGAGCTTCTGATTCTGGAGGTTATGAGCCCAATAATTGTAACGACCCAAAGTTAAATTAATGGAAATCCCACTTGATCTAATTAAAAGTCTCTTTATGTTTATATGAAATGTCAACTTCATTGGTTTTATGTTAGGAATTTTGAATGTTTCTAATATAGTTGGTGAACAGTGATCATATTATTAGTATAAATATAGGGCTTTAACAAATCCAAATTTACTCAGACAAATGAAGCGATGGCCTCATCCAGTAGATTTTTCCCATAAGTAGCCCATTTGTTGGATCTCGGAAAAGTGGTGGCATCCTTGGGCTTCACTATTGACCAAGCCCAAGCTGAGCTTCATATTGTCAAGCTCAAACGAGACCGTCTACGGGAGAAGTGGAAGTTGATAGAAATTACCACTCGAGCGATGTTATCTGAACCACTCCAAGAGTCTGTCACCATCGCACACCTTACCCTTAGGTCTTCTGCGGCTGTTTTAAGGGGTTATGTAACAAATAAATAGTACAATGTTCATGTACATTATTTTTTGTATATAATAATGAATATACTTTCTTGTGATTATTGATACATTATAAATAGTTTTTAAAGTATAAATAATGTTACTATTTATTATTTAATTAAGAATTATATTTTATTAAATAAAGGGACATTTTAATTAAATAATATTTTAATAAAATATTTTTTTTATTAAATTATTTTTATTAATTATAAATGATCTTATAATTTTATGAATGCAATTTTAATTTTTATTAAGGTTTGAAATCTATTTCTGCCAAAACCCGTGAATTTTCGATAAATGCCGGTTTTTATTTTAAAAGTGAATATTAAAATATTTATAAAATTGTTTAGATAATATAAATGTTATTTTTTCAATCAGGATGTCGAAATTATCCAACGGTGAATTTTTCATAATTTTACGAGATAGTCAAATTTTTGGGAAAAAATTAAATACTGTTTAAATATATAATGTGTTTTATGACATCATAATGTCCCAATAGTGATGTAATAAAATACAATAATCTTTATGTTCGGACAATATATGTTTTAACATTAAAGTAATGTGATTCTGGGTTTGTTGCACTTACTTTTCAAAGCATTAATGGACCCCTCAAGACTAATTAAACACCTTATCTTTTTAAATTAATTTACATGGGAGCGTGACTCACCTCCACATAAGCAACCCTAATATTATAAGAATTTCGGACTTTGGCCTTATAAAATATTGTTTTCCCCTTCTCTTTTCGAAAAACCATGGGCAAAAACGATGGGATGGTTTGTGGTTTGAACAAATTTAATATAAGGGGTCCCAAGCCTAAATAATAAATAATTCCCTCACCTTTCCTATATAAACCTACCCAATCTCCCACTTTCTCCTCACTCAATGCCTTTGGAGTTCGTCCAACCTTGGCCATAATCCCTCTATAATCCTCCCAAGGTTCTCCAAGCTCCCATGAAGCCTCTCACAAGCCTCTCTCTAGCCTTTGGAAGCACACTTCCATGTAAGGGTTTTTTCTTCCTTTCTCAATTTTGTCCAATTTTCTTCATATTGTTATGCCATTTTAATTTCAATTATAAATGCTAGGGTATGGTTTCTCACCTCCCCCACACTTCCCTCTTACTGTTTTAATGATGGTATACCCCTTTCTCTCTCATTAACTGCCTCCCATGTACACTCGTTACTATGCCGAAATTTCGAAAGGGACTTCTCCCTCCTCTTTTACATTCAAGAAATACTTTTGTATCTGGAATCTAAATTCCATTACAACTGTTTGGACATTTATATATACGAAACCTTAATTTCCATTTGATTTAAATATTATGAGACACTTTTTTCTCTCTGATCAACCATTTTTATGAATTCTTATGTCACGCTGTTACGCTGCCGAAATGGCACCGATTTTCTAAGCCAATGCCATTGTGTAGTGAATACCATTCCCATTTCTACATCAAGGGTATTCACCTTTAGGAACATTTAATTTTTGATTATAATTTTTCATGTATGAATTCTACATTCCTTTATCATGTAATAAATGATTATGTTTTATGAATCAATGATTTATGATCCATGTGGCACACTTATGCATGAAATGAAATGTTTAAGAAGGGTGCGCCCTTATAGCACTCCAATGCATTGGGTAAAATATATTATCATGATAAGTCATGTGAAATGAGTGTTGAATCATTCTAATTCAAGTGCAGTGAGGGTTTACTCGTACTTTATGTGCAATGATGATTTACTAATGCTCCATGTGCAATGAGGCTTGGCTCATGCTAATTCCATGTTAAGTGTTGTTGCCACATTTACATGTTATTAATATCATGCTTTATCATGCCTTTATGTTAATGTTTCTATTGTTCTCTATTGAAATTCCTAATATCTAACATGTATTGTACTCCTCATGTTATTCATGTGTATTCCCTTACTGGGCTATATAGCGCACCCTTTTCTTATACATGTCCTTAGGTCATCCCATGCAATGCTAAGTACGAAGGAATGTAGTGGTCATGTAAAGGAAGTTTTCAATAAAGATGTTGTATTTAATGTTTTGTGTTTTTATGTAATGATCCTAAGCCCCAAATACACTAAACCTATCAATCTTCTTTGTTGAATCAAGTGAAGTTTTATGTAATAAATCATGTTTATGTTTGTAATAAAAGCAGGGTTGTCATAGTTGGTATCAGAGGTTAGGTTTAGTTATTTTTGAGATTAGGATTAGAAAACCCTATTAAAGCATTAGATAGAATACTAAGTACAATAAATACATCTCTAAGGTTTTGTGAGTATTGAGTAAGTGGGTTATCAAGAAAATACATCCCTGTCTTGATACGAGCAGGTAAAGGCGGCTCTGGCATAGATGTATCCTTGAGGTAAAACCCGAAAACACTGCTTTGAGCTAGACTCGAATGGGAACTGGTGCACAACAACGGGCCTTGATGCACTCTTGGTTACGACACTTCTGGAGATATTCTTTGTTAAATTCAAAAGATTAGTATGAACCCTTATTAAGGGAATAAAATAAATTCCCCTAAGAATATATGTTACAATGTAGATAATGAAAAGCCAAGATTGAAGCCTATAGACTCATGAGTTATGGAAATAAAAGTTTATTTATAAGTCATCAACTTTTTCTTTTGGATTACACATTATGTGCTACCCCACACTTTCCTTTTATTCCAGACAATGGTCGGTAATAGGAGGACTCGGGCTAACAACCGTTGTAAAGATTAGTGTGATGACTCTACTAATGAGATGCCCAATCCAATGGGAGCAGGAATCACGAACATTGTTACACTTCTCTCTCAGATAACTCAAGTTTTGAATAGAAACACGGGTCAAGAGGAACGTTCAACCCCCCTAAGAAGGAGAAAGTCACTGTCGAGAGATTCATGAGACAAAGGCCTCCTACTTTTAGAAGATCATCTGATCACAAGATCGCTAAACAATGGATCAACTCCATTGAAAAGATCTTCTCCATCCTTTAATGTTCTGAACAAGAGAAGGTTCTCCTAGCGGATTATTGTATGGAGGGTGAAGTTGATCAATGGTGGATGTTGATAAAAAATACGAAGCCCGAGCAGGAGATTGAGCCGTTGGAATGGAAGGATTTCAGGAATAAGTTTTTGATAAATATTTTTCGGGCACCCTCTGGCTAAAGATGGAAAGGGACTTCCTTTCCCTCAAGAAAAAAGACAAATAATCTGTTGGAGTGTACAAGAAAAACTTCACTAGGCTTTCACGATACTCTTCCGTCTTTGTCGTTACCTTTTAATGCAAGTTTACTGCTACTTTGGTGGGCTGAAGCCTAGCCTACGGAAAGAATTTGTGATCTGTGACTTCGACTGCTATGAGGAAATTGTCCGATGTGCCCTCAAGGTTGAAATAGAGATCAGAGAATCATAGGGGTATAAAGGGGATAAGAAGCGTAAGGTGGACTTCAATTCTGGTGGTCCGATGGATAAATCCAACGGTGCTAAGAAGATCCAGCACCCCTCTTTCCAAAAGTGCGGAAAGAAGCACCCTCGAAATTGCCTTAGGGGGATGAGGAAATGCTTCAGATATGGAAGAGAAGGGCACCTAGCTGTTAACTATCTGCAAGAAAGACCCGCAGCTAAAAAATAAGAGAGGAATGCTCCATTTGAACCTCAATGCATTTTTCAATGCTACAAATGCAAAGAACTGGGTCATTTTGCAAATCAGTTCCCTAATCCAAGGGTTTTCGTAGGCAACCAACAACCTCCAAGGCAGCAAGGAAGAGCTTTTCCCATCACTTCTGCTGAAGTGAACCCCGACAATGAAGTGGTGACAAGTACGCTAGTTATTCATTCAAGAATAGCATACATACTTTTTAATTTAGGTTTATGCATTATTTTATATCTCGGAAGTTTATTAGAACAATCCCAGCACCACCATAAATCATGGAAGTGAAGATGTCGGTGAGTATGGAAAATGGGGCAATCATTGCATCCCATTAATATAATTACTCCCATGTTATAATCTGTGGATTTAATTTCTCGGAGAACCTCGTTACACTCCCTCTGGTTGAATTTGATGCAATTCTGGGCATGGATTGGATTTCTTTATATAGAGCCAACACAAATTTTCGGGAGAGGGAAATCACACTCCATATGGAGAATCGACCCCTGATTCTTTACAAGTGTAAGGAGGAAGATGAATCTCCATTAGCTCCATCATCTCAAGCATGGATATTACTTCCCTATGATCATGCTTATCTGGCTCAGATGATTGAGTCCAAGGAAGAAACCATCCTTGAAGAAATGCATATTGTGAGGGAATTCACGTAATTGTTTCCCGAGGAACTGCCTGGTCTTCCTCATAGAAGAGATGCTGAGTTCTAAATTGAACTTATACCTGGTGATTTACAAATATCCAAGACTCCATATAGAATGGATTTTGTAGATCTTAACGAGCTGAAGAAACAACTATAGGCGAATCTGGATAGAGTGTTTATACGCCCAAGTGCTTCACCATGGGGTGCACCAGTCATCTTCGTCAAGAAGAAGGATGGGTCAATGTGGCTTTGCATTGATTATCATGAACATAACAAAATCAGGATAAAGAAAAATTATCCTCCACTAAATATCGATGACTTGTTTGATCAGCTGCGTGGAGAAGAATATTTCTCCAAAGTAGATTTGCGGTCGGGATATTATCAAGTAAGGGTGAAGAAGAAAGATATCCCCAAGAATGCTTTTCATACAAGATACGGGCACTATAAATTCATAGTAATGCCTTTATGACTCACTAATGCTCCAGAAATCTTCATGGGCTTGATGAATAGAGTCTTTAGAGATTACCATGACAAATTGGTGGTAGTCTTTATAGATGACATTCTAATATACTCCAAAACCAAGGTGGATCATGAGGAGCATTTAAGAACTGTACTAGAGACGTTGCGTAAGGAGAATCTCTATGAAAAGTACAGCAAGTGTGAGTTCTGGTTGAAGGAGGTCTCATTCTTGGGCCATATCATCACAAGAAATGGGATATCTATGGATCCCTCCAAAACAGATGCAATAGAGGGATGGCCGAGGCCAACATCGTTAACGGATATCCGTAACTTCTTGGGGGTTAGCTGGGTAATATCGACGATTTGTGAGGAATTTCTCACGATTGTCCAAACCTCTTACCAGGCTAAATCAGAAGGGAGTAAAGTTTTCTTGGGGTGATTACTGCAAAGAAAGCTTCAAGGAGTTGAAAAGGAGGCTTATCACTGCGCCCGTGCTTACTTTACCCACAAGTGGGGAACTTTTTGTGGTATTCAGTGATGCTTCAAAGAAGAGAATATGCTGTGTACTCATGCAGAATGATAGAGTGATATCCTATCCCTCAAGGCAGTTGAAAATCCATGAGCGAAACTATCCAACGCTTGATCTGGAGTTGGCGGTGGTGATCTTTTCCTTGAAAATCTGGCGGCATTATCTCTATGGAGAGAAATGTGAGATATATACTGTCCACAAGAGTCTTAAATATATATTCACACAGAAAGATCTTAATATGCGCTAGAGAAGATGGATAGAGCTCATCAAGGACTATTACTATTCAATACATTACCACCCTGGAAAAGCGAACAAGGTGGCAGATGCCCTAGGTAGAAAGGTCCCAACAATTCTATCAATGATGAGAATTGAGAAGGATCCAATCTTCTTAGACTTGATGAAGATGGACATGGGAATCATAAAGAAGGGAACATCGTCAATCCTTTCACAATTGATTGCTCAACCGTATCTTTTGGAAAGGTTAAAGGATTATCAAAAGGATGATGTGAGAATTCAAGAAAAAGGGGAAGCTTTCAAAAAATGGAAATCCTTGACGTTTAATGTTAATGAAGAAGGAATTGTACGGTTTGGGAAAATACTATGTGTTCCATCAGTTCGGAGCTGAAGAAGGAACTTTTGGATGATGCACATAGTTCAAATATCTCTATTCAACCAGGGAGCGCAAAGATGTATCAAGATATCCGAGAAAACATTTGGTGGGATAATATGAAGAAGGAGATCGTTGAATATACATCAATGTTACTGGTGTGTCAGCAAGTGGAGGCAGAGAGGCAGAAGTCTAGGGGGATGATGAAACCATTTCCCATACCAGAATGGAAATGGGAGAACATCTCCATGGACTATGTCATCGGACTTCCAAGGACATCCAAAGGCAACAATGCAATCTGGGTTGTTGTGTATCGTCTTACAAAGACTGCACACTTCATTGCTATTTAGGAGGATTTCTCTTTGGATCAACTGGCACTGATATATATCAGGGAAGTGGTAAAGTTGCATAGAGTACCACTATCTATTGTGTCTGACCAAGATCCAAGATTCACCTCTATGTTTTGGAAGAGTCTTCAACATGCTCTGAATACAGAACTGAACTTCAGTACGGCCTATCATCCTCAAACTGATGGCGAATCCAAGCGGACTATCCAAACACTTGAGGACATGTAGAGAGCATGCTCAATGGACTTTAAAGGAGGATGTGATCAACATCTTCCTCTGGTTGAGTTCTCTTATAATATCAGTTTCCACTCAACTATCCAAATGACACCATATGAAGCCCAGTATGGGTTAAGGTGTAGAACATCGGAGTGTTGGGATGTGGTCAGTGAACTTAAGCTGCTTGGACCATAAATGGTCGAAGAAATGGTGGAGAAGGTGAATAACATTCAACAACATATCTAGGCAGCCCAGAGTGGACAGAAGAGTTATGCAGATATCCGTCGATGAGACCTTGATTTTAAAGTTGGAGACATGGTTTTTCTACTCAGATCTCCATGGAATAAGGTCATGAGGTTTGTAATGAAAGGTAAGTTTTGTCCAAGGTACATCAGCCCCATCAAGATTCTTGATCGTTTCGGGGCAATGGGCTATTGACTAACACTTCCACCTACCATGGCCATAGTGCATAATGTCTTTCATGTATCCCTCTTAAGGAAGTACATACTGGACCCTTCACATGTACTCTCTTATGAGGTGTTACAATTGGAAGATGATCTTTCCTATGAGGAGAAACGAGGGAAGATCTTAGATCTTAGGGGAAAAGTTCTACGAAATAAGACAATGCCCCTCGTCAAGGTGTTGTGGAGAAACCACAGGTTTTAAGAAGCGACTTGGGAATCGGAGGAAATGATGAAGCTGAGATACCCACATCTGTTTTAGTGTGGGAAAAGGAAAATTTCAAGGGCGAAATTTCTTAAGGGGGGAATATTGTAACGACACAAAGTTTCATTAATGGAAATCCCTCTTGATCTAATTAAAAGTTTGTTTATGTTTATATAAAATGTTAACATCTTTGGTTTTATGTTATGAATTTTGAATATTTCTAATATAGCTATTGAACAGTGATCACATTATTAGTATAAATATAGGGCTTTAACAAATCCAAATTTACTCAGACAAAGGAAGTGATGGCCTCATCCAGTAGAATTTCCCCATACGAAGCCCATTTGTCGGTGCTCGGAAAAGAGGTGGCATCCTTGGGCTTCTCTCTTGACCAAGCCCAAGCTGATCTTCATCATGTCATGCTCGAACAGGACCGTCTACGGGAGAAGTGGAAGTTGATAGAAATTACCAATCGAGCGATGTTATCCGAGCCACCCCAAGAGTCTGTCACCATCGCACACATTACCCTTAGGTCTTATGCGGCTATTTTAAGGTGTTATGTAACAAATAAATAGTACTTTTTCCATGTACATTATTTTTTGTATATAATAATTAATATACTTTATTGTCATTATTGATACATTGTAAATACTTTTTAAAGAACAAATAATGTTTTTAGATATTATTTAATTAAGAATTATATTTTACTAAATTAAGGTAATTTTTAATTAAATTATATTTTAATAAGATATTATTATTATTATTAAATTAATTTTTATTAAATATAAATGATCTTATAATTTTATGAATGCAATTTTAATTTTTATTAAGGTTTGAAATCCATTTCGATCAAAACCCGTGAATTTTCGATAAATGTTGGTTTTTATTTTAAAAGTGAAAATTAACATAATTAGAAAATTATTTAGATAAAATAAATTTTATTTCTGGAATCAAGATGTCGAAATTTTCCAATGGTTAATTTTTCATAATTTTCTGAGATAGTCAAATTTTTGGGTAAAAATTAAATACCGTTTAAATATATAATGTGTTTTATGAAATCATAATGACCCAATAGTGATGTAATAAAATACTATAATCTTTTTTTTCGGACAATATATGTTTTACCATTAAAATAATGTGATTTTGGGTTTGTTTTACCTACTTTTAAAAGCATTAATGGACCCCTAAAGACTTATTAAACACCTTGTCTTTTTAAATTAATTTCCATGGGAGTGTGACTCACCTCCACATAATAAACCCTAATATTTTAAGAAGTTAGGACTTTGGAATTATAAAATATTGTTTTCCCCTTCCCTTTTCTAAAAACCATGGGCAAAACCCATGGGATGGTTTTTGGTTTGGATTAATTTAATATAAGGTGTCCCAAACCTAAATAATAAAGAATTCTCTCACCTTTCCTATATAAACCCACCGAAGATCCCACTTCATCTGCACTCAATGCCTTTGGAGTTCATCCAACCTTTGCCCTAATCTCTCTAGAATCCTTCAAAGGTGCCCCAAGCTCCCAAGAATCCTCTCACAAGCCTCTCTCAAGCCTTTGGAAGCACACATCCAAGTACGGGTTTTTTCTTCCTTTCTCATTTTTGTCCAATTTTCGTCATATTGTTATGCCCTTTTGATTTCAATTATAAATGATGGGGTATGGTTTCTCACCTCCCCCATACTTCCCTCTTATTTTTTTGATGATGTTAGACCCATTTCTCTCTCATTAAATTCCTCCCATGTACACCTGTTACTATGCCGAAATTTTGAAAGGAACTTCTCTCTCCTCTTTTACATTCAAGCAATACTTTTGTATCATGAATCTAAATTCCATTACAACTATTTGTACATGTATCTATATGACCCCCTTACTGTCCATTTCATGTAAATATGATGATAAACCACTTTCTCTCTCATCAACCATTTTTATGAATTCTTATGTCACGCCGTTACGCTGCCGAAATTGCACCGATTTTCTAAGCCAATGCCATTGTGTAGTGAATACCATGCCCATTTCTCCATCAAGGGTATTCACCTTTATGAACATTTACTTTTTGATTATAAAGTTTCATGTATTAATTCCACATTCCTTTATCATGGAATAAATGATTATGTTTTATGAATCAATGTTTCATGATCCATGTGGCACACTTATGCATGAAATGAAATGTTTAAGAAGGGTGCGCCCTTATAACGCTCCAATGCATTGGGTAAAGTATAGTATCATGATACGTCATGTGCAATGACTGTTTATTCATGATAATTAATGTGAAATGAGGGTTTACTCGTTCTGTATGTGTAATGAGGATTTACTCATGCTCCATGTGCAATGAGCCTTGGCTCCTGCTAATTCCATGTTAAGTGTTGTTGCCACATTTCCATGTTATGAATATCATGCTTTATCATGCCTTTATGTTCATGTTTCTCTTGTGCTCTATTGATATGGATAATGTATAACATTTATTTTACTCCTCATGTTATTCATGTGTATTCCCTTACTGGGCTTTATAGCTTACCCTCTTTATATGCATGTCCTCAAGTTATCCCATGCAATGCTAAGTACGAGGGAATGTAGTGGTCATATAAAGGAAGTTTTAAATAAAGATGTTGTATTTCATGTTTCATGTTTTTATGTAATGATACTAATACCCAAAGGCACTAAACCTCTTGATCTTATTTTTTGTATCAAGTGAAGTTTTATGTAATAAATCATGTTTAAGTTTGTAATAAAAGCAGGGTTGTCATAATAATTCACACACTAATTCACCATGTATATGCATGCCTCATTTAGAAGGTAAAATGTTTTCAACACTATTTAATTTGTAGATATACATCTAATTTACTTCATGTTTTTAGAAATATCAAGTTTTAATAATAAATCCAACATTCTATACAATCCTCTAGAATCAATAGTAGAAAAAGAATTATTAATGGAAACTAGAGAAATAAAAAGAGAAAATGAAATTCTAAAAGGAACATTTATATAATGAATGTGAAACTATTTTTTATCCAAATAACCTACCTTAATAAATTAATGAGTCCTTTCTAGCATCATGTAATTACTTCTCTCAATGAACCATCTAATTTTTTTATAGAATGAACTTAAATCATGAAACCATGTCACTATCAAGTATATCTTTTCAGTTTACCATCCTAACAGAATCATCCAAGATTTAATTACATGGGTTACACATGATTTTGGTATGAAATTCAATAATAATTAATTACCTATAGTTTGAAACTAGACAAATAAATATGCATAGTTTTCATATGAGTGTAACTGCAAGACGACATGAGTTGACCAAATTCATTTTTCATTATAATCACAACAAATAGACATCCCATGCGATATTTTACAAAATCACAACAAGGTCCATCAAACCAAAATTCATCACTTCCGCAATTTAATTAAAATTATTATCACAACACATATATATCACTCGAATGGTATGAAACATATTAAGACTGTGTTTTTCAACATTAACATAGACTAGAAACAATAATCTCATAGGAAATGAAAATTAATTCAATTAAATGAACCATTTTGATACCAAAATCGATATAAATTAAAACCAAAAAACTAAATATAATAAAATATTAAATTTGAAAAAATAAATATTATTAAGTGAAAAAATTAATTTTATTAAATGAGCCAATATTCAATAGGAATAAAAAATACAACAAGTTTAATGTCATTAGTGTTCCAAAACTAAAAAAGCTAATTATATACAAATAACGTAAAAAATATTTAAAGTCAACTGATCCTTACACTATATTTTAATTCATTTGAATGGTAATAAAATAATTAAAAGTGTTCTAAGAAACATCCACATGAGTAACTAATAGCATACATGATTAATGAATGATAAGTGTAAGAGCTTATTATTGTAATAGGAAAACAAAAACCTATTGAAATCCCAAACGAATTATATGATATATGTCATAAAAACATGTGATATAAATTAAATTTTTATTTCATATTAGTAATGGAATCCCAAGTAAACTCCCAATGGCGAATTATCAAAAAATAATAATATCAATTTACAACATTAAAATGCACTATCAATGAATTAAAATATTTTTAGATGATTTTTATAGTGAATTTGAGTATTTATACGTGATCATCACATAAAACAATAACAACATTAAATCACAAGGAATAAAAATTTTGATTTCCAAATTATCATCAAACAAAACCAGTTAAATGTGAACATTGTCCATTAAATAAATCCTTAAAATATGTAATGGATGTTATAACTTTTTTTCAAAACAGAACCAACAGAATTTATTTTGAGAAAAAAGCTTATCACAAGTGATAAGTTGCAAAATACATTTTTTAATCAAAACCAATAAACATCAATTATTTTTATAAACCTGTTATCATATGTAATGAGTGATATATGATATCTATTGAAATAAAATATAAATACAACACATTTTTTTATAAATAGCCCTTCAAAAATGATGATTTTAAAAATAATTTCCTCAAACAAAATTGAAAAAAACCACTTATTTTTGAAAAATACTTATCATAAGGTGAGGTATAACTTGTTTTCCAATCTAGAAAACCGAATAATTCATATATTTATAGACTGATTACCATATGTAATGTGGGGTGGAAGAAAATATTCAAGAAAAATAGTCAAACACCACTTATTTTTACAAAATTTTCATCATAAGTGAAGAGTAACATAATTAGTTATTATGTGTTCTGAAGAGAAAAAAACATTTAAGTAATTCTAATCCAAATTTTTATTCAATAATCAATCTAAAATCATCTAATAATCACTTATTATCAATTTTAACAAAATAACATCAAATGGGATATTGAGGTACCTCGAAATGGGAGTCGTCCTATTGTGCACATTAAGAATCATTCATAAATCATAGATTTTTTGAATTTCTACTCTAAAAAGTGAAATTATTACATGAAAAATGTAGTGATATAATCATGCCAAAAAGTCATGAAACCTAATAGTAAATGGGGTTCTATACATGTGAGCGTTGTGATGTGTAGTCATGGGAAGGGGATATTGAGTTAGGGTAGTTTTTATTCTAATTTTAGTGTTGTGTTAGAAGGTCACTTTGGATGTAATAAATTTGAATTAGTGTAGATTATAGGGGATGGAGTAATAAATATTAGGGACTATGAGAGTGGGTGGGATGTTTGGGATTTTATATTTTATTTTGTTTGGAAGAATATAGAGGTTACGACATTGGAACTAAAGTAGCAGCCCCATTGAGTCCACTCTTGTTCTATACTTTTTCTTCTTCACCATTGATCCTCTAGTATAATTCCAATAATACCTTCACTGGTAATAGATTTTTCTCGCATTATTCACTCTATAACCAATGTTTACTATAAATTTTTACTTTCATTTAGCGGTAAAAATTCATAGATGAAACTGTAGAAGAGATTGATGCACATGCGAGGGAACATGTGGAGTTCATGTAGCAGCATGGATGACTGATGAAACTGATGTATGAATGGTGAAATAAACATGGTTTGGAGGGGGAGGAAAACGAGCTGAGGCCACAAGAGGTGCTGCCATCCTTGTAGGTATAAATGCATATATCAACTGATTTTTAGGTTCGTCATCACTCTTATGGTACATCACGTTTTCTATTGTCGAAGATCATGAAATTATACTGACCTCATCTACAATTTACAAAAGTTTTGGTGTTTATTTCAGTCATAATTCGGCCAATAGAAAATGATAAAATGGAGTATGAGTTTCAAACATTAGTGGAGCTCATGAGGCAATATGAGTGGGTACGATAGAATCCTTTTCGTTATTTGAAACTTCAGTCTTTGGACGCAAAGAATGTGAGACAACCACTCATTTTACCGTTGTTGGATACTATGGAAGAGGAGAAGAAGGATTCCAAAATTTTGAATCCTCTGTCTCTGAAACTTCCTCTTGCACAAACGAAGGAAATGAATTAAGAGGAAATGTTTCCTTTTTTTCATATCCTGTCAGCAGTGGGGATCATGAGTGTGGAATTAAAGATGATGAAGTTGACTCAAGTGGTGGAAAAACTACAATAGAAGGTAATAATGAGAACACACTGATGGTAAGATATAATTATTATGCCTAAGAAATTATTATTTTTGGTGCTTTAAACAAATGAAATTCTTATAATAGTGTTGGCGGAAGATCAGAGGATGTTATGGGAACCATATATAGCGATGTGGAAATAGATAAAGCAATCTTCTAAGTTGAGATTAAAACTAAAATTTATCGGAAAAATATATCTTGAAACCAATGAAGAAAATAAAAGAGAGAAAATCAAGGGATCAAACGAGCATTAAAACAAATTTTGATCTCTTTCAAGGTGAGATGAGATTCTGAAACATGTTATAGAGACTACTATGTAAGGTCAAACATTGGAACAACTGAGATTCATTAGGAAGACTGAAATAGTGGAATAAGTAGTGGTGGATTTGATGACTTAAAGTACTATAATATTAGAATAATACAATAACATACAGAATAGATTTAATAGTAAATTAATGTAGAATCCATCCTTGAAGTAGTATTTATGAAGATTATACCCGAGGACGATGCTTCTATTATACAGTTATCACTCCCACCTAGAGATGGGTGCTACAAGTACTTGAATTTGTGTACTTCAGTTTCTAGGGTCCATATTCATGAACCAACACATTGTGATGTGTGTCATCAAGTTAAAAATTATAATTCTAAGGAAGATGTGGAAGCTGCTTTAGTTAAAGGAGAGGTGTCTCCTATTGAGGCTGATACAGTAATAGACTCAGCTACTACCATTTGGATTTCAGTTGACATGTTCTGAATTCTACCTTATGTAGATGTAAAGGAATTATATTATCTTGAAAATTATTTTATGCTTGAGACAATAATGAATGATATTTCCTACATCATTGGAGAGTTTGGTCACCCCTTGTCCCTATGTTTTTGATATGGTCCATAAAATCATTTCACATCCAACTTTGTTTGTTGACATTCCTCACACAATCAGTAGCGTGCAAGATAAATCAGTATACTGAGGTTTGGCCCAGGAAAGAATGGTTATGACAATGGTAGATGAAAAACCTCATACTCTTTCTGTAGATCATCATAGGGATCTTTTGGTTCTCCTATCCAAAGACAGTTTTTCGTTACCCCTAATAGAGATCATTATTCATACCACATTTGAAGCTTCAAGTAATTTTTATAGGTGTAAGGCCACATATTCATCAAGAAAAAACAACCTTGTTGAACAGTTCCTATTTAGTGGAGAAGAAACAATAAATTGATACTGAAGTTCCAAAAGTATTAACTGGTATTATTTGAACACTAGGCTAGTGTTGATATTTTGGAACTATCAATTTCTGAAGGATGATATTGTTGGGATTCATCACATTTATTGATGAGAGAGGAAAATTATTAATGAGGATATTTATATCACCATTAGTTGAGAATTTTCTCCCAACATTAATGGATATTTAATTATCAATTTTAATGGATGGAAAAAATGGATGTTGACTGCATTAATTGGTGATTATGGACATGGTGTCTATATAAATAGGATGCAACAACATTTTTTGAAGGGGGTTCCAGAAAGATGTAGTAGGAAAGGGAGACCCAGGAAGGGGTTTCCGTGTTTGCGGTGGCTCGTGTGACACGATGATGATGACACAATTATCTTTTATGAATAGTGATGTTCTTGGATGTGGGTTCAAAATGCAGTCCACCAAGATCATGAAGGAGGCTACCAAATCGGCAGTAGCATGTGTGGTACGTCATCGTTTAACAGGTGCGGAGTAGTGGCGACGTAATTGATGATCGATGCCATGTATCAAAAGTCTTCCTGATATGGTGATCAAGTCGTGTTTCCGGGTTCATGATCCGCAGTACATCATGATGGCCAGATCATTCGGGTGTCGCAAGCTGGTGTGAGGATGACGCATGGGCAGGTGAAGATCTCCAAGGTAGTGACTATTTTTCAATAGAAGGGAGGCGTTTTGTCACTGATTGATCTTCTGATACATGGCGTCAGTGAGAATATTTTTAGAGAGAAGGTAGAGGCGTTTCAGGGTGTGGTTTTCACATAAGTTTTCCACACTCTCTCATTTATAATTCAAGTTCAGGCATTACTTGGATTCTTTAAATTATCGGATTCATAATGGATATTTTTGGGAATTACCCTTTTATTTTTTAATCCTCTACAAGGGAGGGTTTTTCCACGTTAAAAATCCTACGTGTTGATTTATTTACTCTTCTTCTATCACTTACATATTTCAAAGGGTTTCTCACGATATAATTGGCAGGAAATATTTGGTCTAGAATCAAGATTCTCCCCCAAAAAGATGTATCAGAGGAGGTTATTTCATTCTTTCAATTTTTCGTGAGAATTATTGATGTTCCGGAGAGGATCGCTGATGCATATGCGGAGCAGAATAAGGTTTGGAAATTAATGTAGGTTGAGAGTGGTGATATAGATATATGCTCATAGGATATTGAGCAGGGGGAGTAGTTTATTCTTGAATGTTCTCTAAATTAGGTGGTAATAACTATTATGGGTGATCCAGATGTTTTTGGTTTTGGTCTTGTTTAGTAGGATGGTGCAGATAAAAATTTGACACAGATTTTAGCATTTGATTTTCTTTTTCCAGGCAGGATGATATTTTTTTATCAGAAGTGCAAAAGGACGTCGTCATATTTTCTGCAGTTTATGATGGTTGGTTTGATGCTGACCTATTTTCTTTCCAACTGGGTTTGTTTGATGGATCCATTCATTAATGTGATTAAGGGGGATATTTTTGGGATTCATCACATTTATTGATGAGAGTAAAATTACTGATGAGAATATTTATATCACCATTAATAGAGTATTTTCGCCCAACATTAATGAATATTTAATTCTCAATATTAATGGATGGAATAATGAATGTTTACTGCATTAATTGGTGATTATGGACTTCGTGTCTATATAAATAGAATGAAACAACATATTTTGAAGGGGTGTGCCAACAAGATATAGCCATCAAGGGAGACCCAGGAAGGGGTTGCCGTGTTTGTGGTGGACCATGTGTCATGACGATGAAATCACAATTATCTTGTATGTGTAGCAATGTTCTTGGATTGGTGTTCAAGATGCAGTCCACCGAGATCAAGAAGGGGGATGTCACGTCCGCGGTAGAATGTGAGGCATAGCCTCGTTTAACAGTTACAGAGCAGCGGCGATGAAATTGATGATCGGTCCCACGTTTCGAAATCCTTTATAATAGCGTTGATCAGGTGGCATGTCCCCGTTCATGATCAGCGGTACACCATGATGACAAGATCATTTAGGTGTCACAATATAGTGCGAGGTTGATACATGTTTGTGTAAAGATCTCCGAGGTAGTGACGTTTCGTCAATAGAAGGGTGATGTTTTGTCACAGATTGTTCTTCCGATACACGGTGTCAGCGGGATGTTTATCGGAGAGAAGGCAGAGGCATATCAGGGTGTATCTTTCACACAGGTTTTCTGCAATCTCTAATATTAAATTCGGGTTCATTCATTACATAGATTCCTTGTATTATCTGATAAATAGTGGATATTTTTGGGAATTTCACTATCCTTTTTTAATCCTCCACATGGGAGGGTTTTTCCACGTTAAAAATCATGCGTGTTGATTTATTTATTCTTCTTATATTGTTTACATATTTCAGTGGGTTTCATACGGTATAATTGGAAAGCAGTTTTTGGTTTAGGATTGGGATTCTCCCCAACATATAGTGGGGTGCCCACTATTGCACAAGCACATAGGGTCCTTCTCTTGTTGGTGCTCTTACATAGCTCTTCCAGCGTTATGTTGATAGAGCCGACAAGAGACAAGAATGTTGTGGCTGAAAAAAATGTTACTTTATTTCTATATTTGGTATAAGATGATAGATTATGTCTTCATGAAAGAGCCTCAAACGTTTTTTGAGAAGAATGAAATTTTTATGAAATGTAGTGTTAAAGAGCTGATTATGCGATGAAAAGCCATCCACCAAAGTGAGGGTGGAACGTACTTGAGAAAATAAAATATCCCCACTACATGTTCACTATATAAAATGCATAAAAATTAAATTGTTCTATACCTATTGATGTGGGTGTGATTTATGGGTTTTTTAATTTATTCTATTCAGTATAATGTAGAGGCTACGACCTTGGCCCTAGAGTAATGGCCCAAGGGAGGCCTCTCTTCTTCTCTTCTTTTCTTATTCTAAATTAATAATCTTCTATAATTTCACTAATAACTACACGAATAATAGATGTATCTCTATTTATTCACTCTAGGACCAACATTCCCTAACAACACCTCATCACAAACTAATTGAAAAGATAACTATAATTAGATAAAACAAGAAACACCTCCATTTTCATTTAAAATATTTAAATTATATCTAATTCTATATCCATTTATTTTTTCCAAATTTACATTGTGCCATAAGTATTTGTGATACCTAAATGAACTAAATTATATTACAAAAATAATCACAAGTATTTTATAGTTATTTACACAATGAAATTATTTTACATTCCCCTATAATAATACCAACAATTAATTCAAAAGGATATTACACTAGAAGGAATGAATAAATTGAAAAAGGAAATATAATAAGTTTCAGTGCTTTGAATTGTATATACCTAACTCAAACAATTGCATATTCATAAACACACACAAACACACAAGGCTAATAAAACTCATTTTATTCAATGATTAATTATCATAACCTTCCATGTGGCATAATGATAATAGATATAAATGTTCCAAATATACAAAATATTTTAATGATCATGAAGTTTAAAGTAAATCTATATCTTTTTCACCTAGAATCTAGTGAGTATTAAAAGATAAAGGCTAAAAAATGATATTTAGGATAATAATCATCTAATGGAAAATTATTAATCCTACATTTGAAAAGGTAAAAATGTTAATCTTTTTTTAAAAACAAGCTAATAAGAATAACGAGTCTAATCTTTTCCATGATCAAATAAAATAAATGATAATATATTTACAAATTATAACAGAATTAGATAATAATAAAGTGGGGGGCCTAGGATCATAAACATATCATAATTTTTTCCCCATTCATAATAAGTAGAATATTTAACCATCATAAATATTGGGAGTTAAAAAATAAACTCTTGAGTGTAATAATAATGGAAACAAATGATAAACAACTTACTCACCTAGTGTAGAAGACAATATTATCTATAGCACTAAAAAAAGTAAATCATGAACCCAACGAATGTGTGTAGTGATAAAAGTTCATTAATTCAGAAGTGGATAAAAAATTATGGATTTTAATATCATATATTTTTTTAAAAGATAAATAATGATTCATGTAATAGAATTTCATAAATATAAACATCTGCTACTACCATGCTTATGAGTGAGAACATAACCTTAAGAACATTACATTTGATACTAATTGTTGGTTTCTTATTAAGGAGATTACACTAGGGTGGGGGGGGGGGGTGGGGTGGATCAATGTAATAACATTATCTCTATGAGAAATGAAAGAAATAAAGTACAAAATAGATTTTTACTTGGTTTACCCAAATTGGGCTAGTCTAGGGAGCATGAAAAGGGGATATTCCTATGAACTTAAAAGACTAGAGTGAACTAATTCATTTTGGTTTACAAAATTGATAAATCACATGGACCCCTTGAAATTTTTTTTTATAAAATTGATAAAACATGCCACCTCTTGTAAACAAGAAAAAATAATTTATCCTTCTATGACACCATTAATTTTCATCAATTAAGTGTGTGAAATACATCAAGAAAGGTGTGATTCCTATACAAAACATAATGATGTTATTGTGAGATAAATATCCAATATTCTCTTCCTCCACATCCACTTTCCAATAGTTGATCAAGTCTAGAAATCCCCCATCAATGCTTTTTTGAGCCTCTCTTCTTGCCATTTTCAAGCCTGTATTTATTTCTCTCTATATAACTATTGTATGAATTGAGGATTAGTAAAATACTTTAATTTAATGGGTTAGGATCATGAAAATATTCCAAGTTATTCCTAGGATCATTTCATATTCCATTATAACTTAATGGTGGCGAATAATGACCATTTAGTACATATTGAAGACCTCAAATTGAGAGTATAACTTCCCAACCAAACTTTAGGCCATTGAAAATAACTTCTCATCTATGGTGTGACTTCAAATTCTATGATGCAAGATCCTATGTCCAGATAAAATTATGATATATCCTCCTTCACTGTGGCGTATAATAGTGATTCGATCAATTTTTGTGGTTTTGGTCACCTATTCTACAAGATGGCTTCCTATTTCGAGGTCTATTTTTCTCACATCTAAGGCTCCTATGAGTACTACCCAAAATCACATCACAATCTCTTCTAACCACTTAACACATCAAACTAATTAAATTGTGAAAATATGATATGAAGTGATATCTTATAGAATTAAAATAAATCATAACAATCATGCTACCCAATTCACACTCTCCACGCTACATGGTGAAACTGTGACATGGTGATCAATTTACCTTTAAACCTCAACAGATTATCCAATTTCCACAATAGTCACTATTGAAGATTTTGTGTTTTTTACATCATTTTTTTTATTTTTAAGGTTTTTACCTAATGATTTTATTTTAAGTGACATTGTGACTATATTTTTCATGTTGGTTATTGGTAACCAACATGGAAATCAATATTTAATGTTTTTTATTTAATAAATCACCATATAAATTAGTTAAAAATTTCAGAATGGTAAGGTTTTTTTCACATCCATTATAGTATAACTAAAATGGTAAAATATATTACACATCAGTTATATAATAACCGTTGTGAAAAATAGTTTTTTTTCAATATTTTAAATCATTCATATAATATCCGATGAAACAATAATTTTAAAAAAATCAAATACAATATCCCAACAGTACAAAAACATATACAAAATGAGAACACTATAGCACAAATGAAAACATAAAACAAAATCAGAAAGTTAAATCATTTCAACTTTAAAATTTGAAATTTAAACTTTTAACTTTATATTATAAACTAACTAAAACTCAATCATACATATGAAATAATCTTCTCGTGATCCTTGTATATGATTTATCACATTTCCATAAAATGGGAGGAGTTATCATAAAGTTACAAATTAAAAGAAATTCATTTTACATGTAATATCAATATAATTATAAGACAAATTAAAGGAACGTTTATGATAAAATTTAACCATGTGTAATTTTGTGACCATTACGGTTGATTTTTTTTTGAAAATAAATCTTAGAACATAATATACGCTTTCCTTAAATCCTTATTGATGATTAAAAATCTATTTAAAATGGATTTTTTAATTGAAATTATCATTATAAGTAAATCCAGCCAAATGATAGTAATTATAAATGAGAATTCACATTTACAGACACATATTTGATCTTTGTTGTCATCTTATCCTTTTTATCTCTTATGTGATATCATTCCTAGTTTTAAAATTATATGTATGAAATTGTATTTAATTTTTTTATAATATAAAATTATTCAAATAATCAAACGTATTTTTCCAATATGTTGCAACAATTTACTCACACATCACCATGTATATAGAGTAAATACTAAATTTTCTTCTCTACTGAAAAAATAAAAACCAAATCCAATGTTAATTAATATTCCAAAAATAAAATTTAAGTTTTTATTCAATTTTGAGATATAACACATTAATAAATAAATGTTTTATACCCTTCAATATAAAGAAGTATCCAAAACCGAATTTCATTCTTTTGAAATATTTCAGAAATATATATTATTATTTTTATATCATTCATTCTATTTATTATTGGTGAAATAAATTGTGGGTCAAAAAATTCCATATAATCATGTCATATCATATTGATTTCAATGTGTAAAAAGATATCTAATACAAAAATAAAAAAAAGTACTAAGTTTCATTAAAATAATATAATCGAAAGAAATATGATAATCAACTTACATAAAAAATACATGCATTATGTAGACGTCTAACAAATATCTAGTTATAAGATCCATGATATACCTATTTAAAATCATCATAGTCATTTCACGCACAAATTTTTTTGAACCCATTAGAATCACATAAACTCCAAAAAAATAGAGATGAATATTCTAATAATTTTTAAGTCTAGAATAAATAGTATTTAACATCATAGTGGCATGTAAGTGTGGTTGTCTAACAAGTATGTATTTACCTATAATGCATCCTTATAAAAAAATATATCTAAATATATAAATTTTAAAATTATAAAAAATTTAACACCAATATTAAATAACGGATTTAATCTGTAATACCTGATTTGAAATTTTTCAGAAAATTATATATGGGCAAATTAAAAAGTGGTTGATACTTTTTCCAACTATAGTGAAATAATCTATAATAAATGGAATTCTTATTGATCTATCTTTAATATCTTGAAATATAGCCCTATGATGATCCATCCATATCTATTGATAATGAATGATATCCCCAATATAATATATAACCCCATATGCAATAATATGATGACGGGGATCCTCAATAAGTAAATCATAATATATGGGATGTTGTGATGGAGGATGTGTTAAAGTTGGATATGAAGGCAGAGGTGGAGGAGTGGTATATACAGCCAATGGTAAAGGAGTGGGATCTGCATCCTCAAACTATCTTCACATGTCTGTAAACATTGACTATACAAAAGCTACAATACTCTCCACCATCATCTCACAGACCTCCTAGACTATAAATTCTAAAGATTTTATTTTCCATTTATATACACCCTCCTTTTAAGGAGCTCCGTGGAAATCAAATAATATTTTGATAGATATTCAATACTCTCATCTGCATAGATGACCGGAGTGTCAAGGTTTTCCAAATCAAATAGCTAAAATATACTTTATACTCTTCGGTATAAAGGTCCCCTATGAGATTTTCTCTTTAAGTGATTATTTTATCTAATTATTGAAAAAATAATTAGCGAATCACAATATATAAAAAGTCAAAATAACTTAAATAACATAAATAACTCGTTAAAATCCTCTCAACTACAACCCTCAACTCTTTAATATGATATCTTCCCCTTTGACTCAAACTGACTCTCTTCCATTTTTCATGTATAGCTATGGGGGGGTAACCGTTTTCAGAATATATAGAGTCAAAATAATGTTAATCAGGGGATTATTTTATAGAATTATTGGAAAATAATTAGTGAATCACAATATATAAAGAGTAAAAATAACTTAAATAACATAGATAACTATTTACAATTCTCTCAACTACAACCCTCAACTCTTTAATATGATATCTTCCCTTTGTCTCATTTTGAACCTCTTCCATTTTTCATGTCTAGCTATGGGGGGTAAATTTCTTTAGATCTGGAAGAATCAGCCCTCAATTTTTGAAAATTTTCTGCCATCATTTCTTCTTCAAAAAACTCATACTCTCTATGAGATAAAGTGTGATGATATAAGTTCTTTTATTGGAACTCTTAATGAGTTCTCCTCAGTTGTGGTAAATTAAGGATAAAAAATTTCTTAACATGGTCATTATTAAAAAAACTACTAAAAGATAACAATTCCCATTCCAAAAATTATTCTTTTCATATAATTTTAATAAAAAACTACTATAAATATTCATTTAGAAAATGGTATATATCCCAATGTTTTTTATTTTATACTTCCACAAAAATGAAATTTGATTTGAGGGTTGATTTAAAATCCATCAATCTTCTAGAATCCAAAGATAAATAATTTTTCCTTACTTCTCTACAATTTGGTATGTAAAATTTTATTTGATATGAAGAAAAAAGACCTATATTAGTAAAAACATGTTATTATAGTTAAAATGATAATAAATTTTCTTAAAAAAATTCCTAGAAATTTTTTGATATTGTCTCTTTATTGACACTTTTCCGATCACAAATCAAAATGATAAATTTTATCTGATTTTGCATTGAAACAATTGTTTTTGGATTTTTGATAAATAGGATTATAATTATCATCAAATTTATCAAATATCCTCTAATCCTGGCTATAGGAAACTAAAATGATTGGTAAGCATGTTCTACTTTGTTTACAGTCCCTGGAATCCTTCTCATCCCCTATGGAAGAATGTTCTTATATAGATAGATGAGGAGGCACCTCACAAAACTATTTGTATGATCCTCCCAATAATATTAGGGTGAATCAGATGTATGATAGGAAATTATCATGTAAATCAAATTAAAAAACAATTGGAACACGTATATACAAACCAAAATATTACAAATAAAATTAAATAAAAAAGGAAAAATGAAACATGAAAAGTAATCTAAACTAAACCCATTTTTTCATATTTGTTAAAGTGGTTAGCCATAATTAAAATAATATTCATGATGAAAGGAATGATATAAAAGACGGAAAAATAAATAAATTAAATATTAGAAAAATTAAATTATTACATAAAAATTTTATTAAAATTTTAAAATGATACATGAAAAATGAAACAAATCAAAACAAACCACTCTTTATTATATTTGTTGGAGTTATTAACAATAATGTTACAAAAAATACTAACAATATTATTTAGTCTATTTATTATTAGTTTATAATGTTAAAATAACAATGAATATATTTATGAAACATAAAATGATATAGAGAAATTAAAACTTATATTATTTCAAAATCTATACAAATCCAATGGTCATATATAAAGTTGAATAATTGAAAAATGATATCATCAAAAAAAAATGTATTAAATAAAAAATTTATCATAATTGTTAAAATAATTATTTTAATTAAAAACATTAAATATAATATTTCTAATATTTTATTAAATTTAAAATGAATAATAATAAATAAATATATGTTTCCTATAATATTAGGAATTTACTAAAATATTTTTTTTACAATATTCATTTATCATGATCATTCTGTATGTCACAATCCATGTCTACTATGTGGTGTAACGCCCCGACCCTAGTTACCTAGAGTCGGTGCTTTATTACATAACATTGGCATGATCACAAGAAAGATCAAATCTCGAAAGACCGATTGGTTTAGTAGCCTTGGAAACACTAGATATATTCATAAGTTTTACATTACATCATAAAATGAAAAACTACTACAACAACATAATGTATCCATAATCCACACTCATATCCCCACATAATATCCCTGCAGGTCATTCATAACTTACTTCTTCACTTCCTGGGAAAAATAAAACATAGAAAAGGGGTGAGCTCAAATTCCCAGTAAGGATAACAATATAGCGGAAACTTTCATAAATAAGAATAAACATTTAATGCAATGTATAACTAAAACAAAAGCCTTTCAAACATGAAAGTTCAACATGGTATGGCATAAATAAAATGAAATAATGCCATTTACTTATTCACATGGATATTCTACTAATCGAATAATCACATGCAAAAATCAATAACCACTTTCATAATGTTGGAATGCATAATGCCAGACTATCATAACCACATAGCCAAGGCCTCGTGCCAAGACTACAAATAAGATTTTGCCAAGGCCTTGTTCCAAGAAACTAGTTTGTCTCATGAGACCTACCGATGCATCGAGGATCTATAGCGGGCTCCACCCGTCACTTACTAAGTCCAATGCATTCCCATATGAAAAGGTTTAAACATAACATAAACATTCGTATTAAAACTAGCATACAAAATGTAAATAATTTCACCATAAACTATGAATGGAATAAAAATAGCACATCCACAGTCAAACATATCACAAAACCTTCAATACAATATAGAAGTTTTGTATCATAATAAATCAACTTCAAATAATCTTAAAATCCATCAAAGGATGTTGACATAGATGAAATCAATATTCTTTTTAAAGAAATATCCCCTTTTATTTTGAAATCATTTAATATCCATATAAAATAAAATCATTTTCTTTGAAAATATTCTTATAAGCTTGTAAGGGAAGCTTTGAAGATTTTATAACGGCGGAAAATAGCCGCACCCGCCGTATAAGTTAAAAAAACATTCTTACCTTAATTCTGTCGAAAAGGTTAAAAAGGACCTTGTTTTGAAAACGACCGAAAGATTCCATTATAAACCACTTATAAAAGTCAAAAAGGGTATAAATGACTTTAACTCATATTCTAGTAAATAGTAAAAATGTTTTGAAATACATTTTTAAGAATCATGGATGTGGATGATAAAGAGATCCCAGTAGATTATTACGTATAAACAACCTCGGATAATGAAGAGATTGTGAAATAACCCTTACCCTGTACTTTTCCATGGTTGGGGTAGGTTAACCTCCTGTATAATGGTGAAATAATTGTTATTAAATTATACAAGAATCATATATATTAATATGATATCATATATGATCTTTTAACATTGATTTGTTAATAATATCTTAGAATTATCGTCGTTTCGGGTGTTAACTTACACATTTTATTTTAAATGTTTTGTTACATAAGCCATTATTGTTGTATCTTATTCATATCCAGAATGATATCAAGTCCTTAAATATCATTTTTAAATCATCAAATGATAATTATACTAGAATGGATACGATGGAGAATGAATCTCGTCGCGTTCGTGGAGACGGTAGTCCGTACGTACGCACGAGCGACAATATCATTCTTTTGATATTAAAATAATATATAAATGGATGATATATCATATATACAGAATCATTAACATGTTATATTTATTATTTACATGAGTTACACATCATTATTATACCCATCCAAATAATATTATATTGAATAACAATTACACCACGACGTGGAGACGGTAAGCCATACGTACGCACGTATGGTGACATGTTATTCAAAGGGTGGATAGAATAATGAATATGGTTGTAACATATTTATAATAACATCACAGTATATGTGAGGTACTGGATTTATTATTTTAGAATGGTAAGAACAAAGAAAGAAGAAGTGGAAGAAGAAAGGAACTTGAAAAGGGGTGGTGAAATCATTACCTCTTCTTCGGGTTCTTCCTTTTGATTTGATCAAAAGGGCTCCTTAGGTTGGCTTTCTGATCAAACTAAGGACTCTAGGTTGTAGTGAGGGATTTTGGGAGAGTATTTGGGTAGAGTTTGGCCGAACCAAAAGGCTTTGAAGGTGTGAAGAAATGAGAAGGAGGAGTGCCCTTTTATAAGAGGGGTGAGGGGCACCTTTGGAAAAGCTAGAAATATTAATTTATAATAAATTCATATTCGGTTTCTAATGGATACAAAGTTGATTATTCAAAGTTTAAGGTGGGGATAGGTCGAAAACCACTCAACCAATAGAATTTAGATAGGTTTGGGTACTTATATTAACCTTATCTTTAAGTATTAACTCTAAGTTAATTAGTTTCACTTTTACAATGTCTCTTTGTATTTTTATATAATATGGTAAATAAACTTATTATATACATCCAAGCGACCCCCAAGTGGTACATTAATGATGAACCTATCATGATATAAGTCTCTTGGCCGAACCATAGATTTTTAGGAATTTAATATCAATTAATAATATAATATTTGTTTTAAGAACTCTTTTATGTCAATTTTGACACTATTCAATAGTTGATTTTTGTGAAACTCATAACAGATTGATTAACTTGAAAAAAGTCAATTAAATCAATCCTAATATATCATATTATCCTATAAAATTATTTTAATTCATTAAAAGTTTCATATTATATTCATTTGGGTTTATATAATATCAATTATTTTAATTTTTCACTATTATAGTAATTACTGCATCATCATTGTGTCATAAATAAAATAACTTATTTAATGTCTAAAAATTATAAATAAAATATAATTATGTAGGAAATCGTTTTATCTTTCTAATGAATATTTATAATCTAAAATCAAACATATATAACCCTATGTAACAGTTGTTTTTCTAAAGGATATATGCTTGTGTCATTTTTGTATTCATTTTAACATAATTAAAATAAAGTGTCATTATCACTTACAAGTGGATCCATGGGGTCCCAAAATCGACACAAAGATGTCCTTGGTCGACCATGTATCAACCAATAGGGTTAAGAGACGTTTTAGGGTAATTTTGTATTATTATAATATTATTTTTTAACCCTTATTTACCGGATTTACCCTTAACCATGGTAAATAAAATATTTACCGCAGTAATTATTCAAAATGTCTAAAAATAAAGGTTACCTATTTACGTAATTTGAACATCCTGATTCCAAATATGGAATCCATTTTCCTAAATTCAAAACACAGAAGTGGAATAAATTAATTTAAAATTAATTCCCGCTGTCAAAACAAAAAGCGTGTTTTTAAGAGATAATAACTATCAAAAGATTGACACTTGTTTATGTTCGGTTTAATTGTAAAATTATGTCCAATGACCAACATTATATTAAATGGTAAAAATAAATTCTAAATATAATTTAAAACTACTAAAATTCATAATTTATCACTATTAATTATTTTGATTAAAAAAGTTGTTTTTAATTAAAATTTAGTAATTTTCACTATTCATCAAAATATGAAAGTTATCCGAAAAGTACCAAAATTTCACCTTAGGCTAAATTAGATATTCCGAATCCAAAAATGAAGTCCATTTTGAAATATTAAATATATATAATTTTAAAAATTAGGTATTACTATTCATAACGGCTAGTTTGATTGGTTGTTAGAACTCGGTGTTGCGTACAACACACGCTATCACATTATTCAAAGAGAAGCGTACCGTAGAAGCTTGGGGTGTTACATTCTCCCCTCCTTCAAATAATTTCGTCCTCGAAATTTCTAGAATACTATCGCATGAAAAGAATCGGGTGGTTCTTCATCATAAGTTCCTCAGGTTCCCACGTTGCCTCTTCCATCTTATGGTTTCTCCACAAAACTTTTACCAGATGTGTCGTCCGGTTTCTCAGTACATGTACTCTCGTATCAAGAATCCTGACGGGCTCTTCACAATAGGAATGATCGGGTTCCAGTTCTAATTCCTCATAGGTGAGTACATGCGTTGGATCAGGAATGTATTTCCTCAATAGAGATACGTGGAACACATCATGAACTTTGGAGAGACTTGGCGGCATTGCCAATCGGTAAGCTACAACCCCAATTTGTTCTAGAATTTGGAAAGGTCCGATGTACCTGGGACTCAATTTACCTTTCTTACCAAAACGTATGACTCCCTTCCACGGAGATACCTTCAGGAAAACATGATCACCGACTTGAAATTCCAAATCCTTCCTTCGATTATCGGCATAGCTCTTCTGCCTACTTTGAGCTGCTTTGATGTGATTTTGGATTACTTTCACCTTTTCCACCGTTTCCTCCACCAGTTCTGGGCCTACAAGTTTTCTTTCACCAACGTCATCCCAACAGGTTGGTGTACGACATCTCTTTCCGTATAACACTTCATATGGTGCCATCTGAATACTCGAATGGAAGCTATTGTTATAGGAAAATTCTACCAGTGGTAAATATTGATCCCACATACCCTGAAAGTCAAGTGAGCAAGATCTCAACATGTCTTCTAAGGTCTGAATAGTCCATTCGGATTGTCCATCGGCCTGAGGGGTGGTAAGCAGTGATCAAATGATGTTCAGTATCCAGGGATTTCTGAAGGCTTTTCCAAAATCTTGAAGTAAAACGGGGATCAGGATCAGAAACAATTGATAAGGGTACTCCATGAAGTCTCACAACTTCATTAATATATAGTCTTGCTAGACGTTCCAGGGGTAGATCTTCTCTTATAGTAAGAAAATGTGCTGACTTGGTAAGGCGATCAACAATAACCCATATTGCATCATTCCTTCTAGGAGTCTTTGGTAGCCCCATGACAAAGTCCATCGTAATATTGTCCCATTTCCAATTCGGTATGGGAAGAGGTTGCATGACTCCTCCAGGCTGTTGCCTTCCAGCATTCACTTGTTGACAAACCATACATCTTGACACAAAATCAGCAATCTCCCTCTTCATGTTGTCCCACCAAAAATGTTCCTTCAAATCCCTATACATTTTTGTACTCCCAGGGTGTATAGAGAAATTGGAACTATGAGCATCATCCAAAAATTCATTTTTTAGATCAGGTATATCGGGAACACAATGTCTCTTCCCGAATTTCAAAATTCCATCTTCATACACAAAGTCTCTCAATCTCCCATCATTCACAACATTAATCTTCTTTTGGAATTCTTCATCATCGGTATGAGAACTCTTAATCCTTTCTAGTAAAGATGGTTTGGTAACCATTTGAAAGAGCATTGATGTTTCACCTTCCCTGGTTATTCCCATGTCCATCTTCACTAGATCCATGAAAATTGGATCCCTTTCAATTCTCATATTGTTCAAAACTCCATGGTCCTTTCTACTCAAATCATCTACCACCTTTTTTGCCTTTCCTGGGTGGTAGTGTATCGTACAATCATAATCCTTGAGTAATTCAAGCCATCTCCTTTGCCTCATGTTGAGTTCTTTTTGTGAAAAAATATAATTCAAACTCTTGTGATCAGTATAAATCTCACATTTTTCACCATAGAGGTAGTGCCTCCATATCTTCAAAGCAAAGATCACAGCTGCTAACTCGAGATCATGAGTAGGATAGTTTTGTTCATGAATTTTCAACTGTCGTGATGCATAGGCAATAACTCTATCAGTCTGCATAAGGACACAGCCAAGTCCTTTCTTTGATGCATCACTATAAATAACGAACCCATCATTCCCCGATGGTAGAGTCAATATAGGAGCATTGACTAATCTTTTCTTCAGTTCTTCAAAACATTCTTCACACTCTTTTGTCCAAACAGATTTAACCCCTTTACGTGTGAGCTTCGTTAACGGGTTAGCCAATCGGGCAAAATTCTGGACGAAACGTCGATAATAACCTGCCAAACCGATAAAACTGCGTACCTCAGTTATACTCGTAGGTGCTGGCCATTCTTGGATTGCCTTGGTCTTAGAAGGATCAACAGAGATTCCATCTTTAGAGACAATATGGCCAAGAAAAGAAATCTCATGAAGCCAGAATTCACACTTGCTAAACTTCCCATATAATTCATGCCTCCTCAGAGTCTTCAAGATAATGCGCAAGTGATTTTCATGATCTTCGTAGGTTCTGGAGTATACCAAGATATCATCAATAAATACCACCACAAATTCATCGAGATACTCCTTGAAAACTCTATTCATCAGATCCATGAATACAGAGGGTTCATTAGTCAATCCAAACGGCATTACAGTAAACTCGTAATGCCCGTACCTGGTTCGAAATGCTGTCTTCGGAATGTCTTCCTTCTTCACACACAACTGATGGTATCCAGATCGAAGGTCAATCTTTGAAAAGTATTGAGCTCCATGTAGTTGGTCAAATAAATCATCAATATAAGGTAGGGGATACATGTTCTTTATTGTTATAGCATTGATCTCCCTGTAGTTGATACATAACCTCATAGATCCATCTTTCTCTTTAACAAAAAGAACAGGGGCTCCCCATGGAGAAACACTAGGGCGAATAAATCCCTTATTACTCAATTCCTCTAGTTGTTTCTTTAGTTCGACTAACTCTACAGTGGCCATTCTATAAGGGGTCTTCGATATAGTCCTTGATCCAGGAATCAAATCAATGGAAAAATCAACTTCTCGTTCTGGAGGATGTCCAGGTAAATCTTCCGGAAATACATCTACAAATTCTTTCACAACAGGTACATCCTCTATTTTAACATTCCTTTCCTCACTGACAGTTATTTCATTCTCTTCCTCCCCAATAATTGAATTAAGTTGAGCTACTGGGGGTGGATCTAAATAAGAATTAGGTGGTGACGATTCTGCTCTAAAGATAAGGTGTTCTTTATCATTATCATCAAGAATCGTAACCTCTTTCTTCTTACAATAAATCTTCACATCATAGTCCGAAAGCCAGTCCATACCGAGGATTATATCAAACTCAATCATAGGTATGACGATGAGATCAGCAGATAAAGAAAATTGATGTGCTCTAATGGGGACTGATTCACAAAACATTGTTGCAATGTTACTTCCCTTAGGAGTTTTAACTGACAACTCCCTCATTAAATCAAATTGGAAATATCTAATTTTCTTAGAAAACTGGGAAGATATGAAACAATGCGACGATCCAGAGTCAAATAATGCATTTTCTAAACTTGAGGAAACCATTAAATTACCTGCCACCACGTCCTTCGGAGCTTCTACCTCAGCAGTAGTGATAGCATAAGCTTGGCCTTGATCCCTTGGCCTTTTCTGAGGTAAGATCTCCTGAAGCTTAGGACATTCATTCTCATAATGTCCCATCTCCCTGCAATTGTAGCACTGAACGTTGGTGGCTTCCTTCTTCCCTTTGCAATCACGAGCTTGGTGGCCTTTTTCACCACACTTGTAACAGACTCCCATTCCCTTTAAGCAAGCACCAGGGTGTTTCTTCCCACATTTACAACATGATGGATATTAAACCTTTCCTTTCTTCCCCTTATTTCCATTCCCAGATTGATCAGCAGGCCTCTTCTTCTCTTGCTTTGCTTTAAAGTCATAAGACTTAGAGAATTCCTTTTCGGTCTTGATAGCACATGAGACAATGTCTTCGTACGATGAAAAGGATTGTGAGACTAACGCTCGACGGAGAAATGGTTTTAACCCATCAAAGAAACGATCAATCTTACTTCTTGGGTTGCGAATATAATCTCCAGCATACCTCGCTAACCTTGTAATGTTAGCCTCATACTTTGTGACATTCTCATCCTCCTTTTGTCTCAGACTCAGAAATTCCCTTTCCATATCTGCTCGATGGTCGCGAGGAAAGTATTTTTCTAAAAACAGATCTTTGAACTCCCTCCATTCCATATTTGATACTTCATCATCTTCCTTCATGTTTTGAATCAATGACCACCATTGATCAGCATCTCCAGTGAGGCGGTAAACTGCCGTGATAACTTTTTCCCTGTCACTGCTCCCCAAAGCCTGAAATATTTTCTCTAGGGAATTTATCCGCTGCTCGGCTACTAATGGATTTGTATTCCCATTGAACGTTGGTGGTTGTTGCCTCATGAATTGATCTAACATTGATCCTCCACGCTGCGGATCAGGGTGCTCCATACGGGTAAGGTTATTATTCATAACCTGAGTACGTTGTCCCAGTATGGTGATTAGCTGATCGGCTCCAGTTGCATCACCAGCTCCACTATAATTATCATGAGCAGGAGGGAAATCCCTACATGGAGTGCGTGCATTGATACGGTTTCCATTTCTTCCACTAGGCGCCATTTCTAAACAATGGCATAAACTAGATCAGTTTATGAATCAAAATACATAATCCCATACTTATAAAACACTTAACATAAATTGAACTATTTATGGATATAATCCATAATAATAAGAATGTTTTCTTTGAGGAAGTATATACTCATAAACCCTTCATAAGGATTTGTAAAGAAAATGAGAGTTATCCTAAGCATATCCCCTGGGAGTGTCGTAACCAAGAGTGCAGCAAGGCCCGTTGTCGTGCACCAGTTCCCGTTCGAGTCTAGCTCAAAGCGGTGTTTTCGGGTTTTACCACTAGGTACATCTGTGCCAGAGCCGCCTCTACCTGCTCGTATCCAGACAGGGATGTATTGCTCGGAAAACTCACAAAATCTCTACAATACCAAAATTCTAGGAAGTTCTTCTATACTAATCCTCAAAGTTCATCTTAGGTCTACGTGCTCTAATCAGAGTTTATCTAAATCTAGCTTCCAAGGTTTGTACTAAACATCCTCTGATACCAACTGTAACGCCACGACCCTAGTTACCCAGAGTCGGTGCATTATTACATAACATTGGCATGATCACAAGAAAGATCAAATCTCAAAAGACCGATTGGTTTAGTAGCCTTGGAAACTCTAGATATATTCATAAGTTTTACATTACATCATAAAATGAAAAACTACTACAACAACATAATGTATCCATAATCCACACTCATATCCCCACATAATATCCCTGCAGGTCATTCATAACTTACTTCATCACTTCCTGGGAAAAATAAAACATAGAAAAGGGGTGAGCTCAAATGCCGAGTAAGGATAACAATATAGCGGAAACTTTCATAAATAAGAATAATCATTTAAGGAAATGTATAACTAAAACAAAAGCCTTTCAAACATGAAATTTCAACATGGTATGGCATAAATAAAATGAAATAATGTCATTTACTTATTCACATGGATATTCTACTAATCGAATAATCACATGCAAAAATCAATAACAACTTTCATAATGTTAGAATGCATAATGCCAGACTATCATAACCACATAGCCAAGGCCTCGTGCTAAGACTACAAATAAGATTTTTCCAAGGCCTTGTGCCAAGACACTAGTTTGTCTCATGAGACCTACCGATGCATCGAGGAGCTATAGCGGGCTCCACTCGTCACTTACTAAGTCCAATGAATTCCCATATGAAAAGGTTTAAACATAACATAAACATTCATATTAAAACTAGCATACGAAATGTAAATAATTTCACCATAAACTATGAACGGTATAAAAATAGCACATCCACAGTCAAACATATCACAAAACCTTCAATACAATATAGAAGTTTTCTATCATAATAAATCAACTTCAAATAATCTTAAAATCCATCAAAGGATGTTGACAGAGATGAAATCAATATTCTTTTTAAAGAAATATCTCCTTTTATTTTGAAATCATTTAAGATACATATAAAATAAAAACAATTTCTTTGAAAATATTATTATAAGCTTGTAAGGGAAGCTTTCAAGATTTTATAACGGCGGAAAATAGCCGCACCCGCCGTATAAGTTAAAAAAAACATTCTTACCTTAATTCTGTCGAAAAGGTTAAAAAGGACCTTGTTTTGAAAACGACCGAAAGATTCCTTTATAAACCACTTATAAAAGTCAAAAAGGGTATAAATGACTTTAACTCATATTCTAGTAAATGGTAAAAATGTTTTGAAATACATTTTTAAGAAACATGGATGTGGATGATAAAGAGATCCCAGTAGATTATTACGTATAAACAAACTCGGATAATGAAGAGATTTTGAAATAACCCTTACATTGTACTTTTCCTTGGTTGGGGTAGGTTAACCTCCTGTATAATTGTGAAATAATTGTTATTAAAATATACAATAATCATATATATTAATATGATATCATATATGATCTTTTAGCATTGATTTGTTAATAATATCTTAGAATTATCGTCGTTTCGGGTGTTAACTTACTCGTTTTATTTTATATGTTTTGTTACATAAGCCATGTTTGTTGTATCTTATTCATATCCAGAATGATATCAAGTACTTAAAAATCATTTTTAAATCATCAAATGATAATTATACTTGAATGGATATGATGGAGAATGAATCTCGTCGCGTTCGTGGAGACGGTAGTCCGTACGTACGCACGAGCGACAATATCATTCTTTTGATATTAAAATAATATATAAATGGATGGTATATCATATATACAGTATCATTAACATGTTATATTTATTATTTACATGAGTTACACATCATTATTATACCCATCCAAATAATATTATATTGAATAACAATTACACCACGACGTGGAGACGGTAAGCCGTACGTACGCACATATGGAGACATATTATTCAAAGGGTGGATAGAATACTGAATATGGTTGTACCATATTTATAATAACATCACAGTATATGTGAGATACTGGAGTTATTATTTTAGAATGGTAAGAACAAAGAAAGAAGAAGTGGAAGAAGAAAGGAACTAGAAAAGGGGTGGTGAAATCATTACCTCTTCTTCGGGTTCTTCCTTTTGATTTGATCAAAAGGGAACCTTAGGTTGCTTTTCTGATCAAACTAAGGCCTCTAGGTTGTATTGATGGATTTTGGGAGAGTATTTGGGCAGAGTTTTGCCGAACCAAAAGGCTTTGAAGGTGTGAAGAAATGAGAAGGAGGAGTTCCCTTTTATAAGAGGGGTGAGGGGCACCTTTGGAAAAGCTAGAAATATTAATTTATAATAAATTCATATTAGGTTTATAATGGCTCCAAAGTTGATTATTCAAAGTTTAAGGTGGGTATAGGTCTAAAAACACTCAACCAATAGAATTTAGACAGGTTTGGGTACTTATATTAACCTTATCTTTAAGTATTAACTCTAAGTTAATTAGTTTCACTTTTACAATGTCTCTTTGTATTTTCATATAATATGGTTAATAAACTTACTATATACATCCAAGAGACCCCCAAGTGGTCCATTAATGATGAACCTATCATGATATAAGTCTCCTGTCCTAACCTTATATTTTTAGGAATTTAATATCAATTAATAATATAATATTTTTTTTAAGAACTCTTTTATGTCAATTTTGACACTATTCAATAGTTGATTTTTGTGAAACTCATAACAGATTTATTACTTCTAAAAAAGTCAATTAAATAAATCCTAATATACCATATTATCCTAGAAAATTAGTTAAATTCATTAAAAGATTCATATTATATTTATTTGGGTTTTTATAATATCAATTATTTTAATTTTTCACTATTATTGTAATTACTGCATCATCATTGTGTCATAAATAAAATAAATTATTTAATGTCTAAAAATTATAAATAAAATATCATTATGTAGGAAATCGTTTTATATTTCTAATGAATATTTATAATCTAAAATCCAACATATATAACCCTATGTAGCAATTGTTTTTCTAAAAGATATATGCTTGTGTCATTTTTGTATTCATTTTAACTTAATTAAAATAAAGTGTCATTATCACTTACAAGTGGATCCATGGGGTCCCAAAATCGACCCAAAGATGTCCATGGTCGCCCCTGTATCAACCAATAGGGTTAAGACATGTTTTAGGGTAATTTAGTATTATAATAATATTATTTTTTAACCCTTGTTTACCGGATTTACCCTTAACCATGGTAAATAAAATATTTACCGCAGTAATTATTCAAAATGTCTAAAAATAAAAGTTACCTATTTACACAATTTGAACATCCTGATTCCAAATATGGAATCCATTTTCCTAAATTCAAAACACATAAGTGGCAGAAATTAATTTAAAATTAATTCCCGCTGTCAAAACAAAAAGGGTGTTTTTAAGAGATAATAACTATCAAAAGATTGACACTTGTTTATGTTCGGTTTAATAGTAAAATTATGTCCAATGACAAACATTATATTAAATGGTAAAAATATATTCTAAATATACTTTAAAACTACTAAAATTCATAATTTATCACTATTAATTATTTTGATTAAAAAAGTTGTTTTTAATTAAAATTTAGTAATTTTCACTATTCATCAAAATATTAAAGTTATCCGAAAAGTACCAAAATTTCACCTTAGGCTAAATTAGATATTCCGAATCCAAAAATGAAGTCCATTTTGAAATATAAAATATATATAATTTTAAAAAGTAGGTATTACTATTCATAACGGCTAGTTTTATTGGTTGTTAGAACTCGGTGTTGCGTACAACACACGCTATCGCATTATTCAAAGAGAAGCGTACCGTAGAATCTTGGGGTGTTACATGTGGTCATTAATATTATCTGATAATATTTCAATGGAAGTAGGGATATCACATAAATCCACATCATCATGATGTTTTTCATCATGAAAATAATATTTTTCTTGAAAAAAAAGGACACTGCACATTTGATTGATTAGGAAAATAAAAGGATCAATTGTGTATTCCAATCTATTCAGATTAGAAAGTTTCATACCAAATTTATCATTTCATAAGTTATTGTTACTGATACCAAATGTGTAGTTAAACAATGCAACTCAAAATTTAATGTAATCAATCACCCATTTTAGTTCAATAACTCTACAATATGCACTTGATACCGAGATTGAGCTATTGTCTTTGGCACTCAAAAAATGAAACTATTCTATGATCATAAATATATAAATATTCTAAAAATCACTAATGTTGTCTTTATATTTTTTATAAAATAAATATCAATTAATTTCATAACCAAATCCTATTATCAAATTTAATTCTAGGTCATCTTCCAACCATCTCATTGTTTCTGATACATCAAATCTACCATGAATAGTCTCTTTAAACCATGGAAAAAATGTTTTTCTATGATCATTCAATATCAACATATCTTTATTCATTCGATAAATTTATTTTAAATCATAAATGTGAAATTTTATATATGGATAAGCATTATCTATTTTAATCAAGATGTCTATATTTTCCTGCTTTATCTGTTCACCTGTCAATGATATTACATTCAAGCCACAATTCCTCTTTCCCATAGAACTAACTCATCCATACATATATGTAGGAAAACAAATTTGCACCACTTCAAAAGAATGATTCTAAAATACTATGTGAACACATTAGAAATATAGTTCTCAATAATGGAGGATTCTGGTTGATATGAATTATTAATATATCTAATCAATTTCTTCATATACCATTCAAAAGATACATGAAACATAGATATAAAGGTCTATAAAACGTTATGTCTCACTCCAAATTAATCATTAAATTCACTATGATATCAAAAATTGGAGGAATGTGCATTTTTATTTGACAATGTATAGAAATTGCTCAGTCCTCCAAATTGTTTATTTAATTTAGAACAAACACTCTGTTATAAATTTAATTTAACAAATAAAACACCTTCATGATAGTCATTTATACATGGATGAAAAGTATTGCACATGATAAAACTGGTATGATCTGTTGCATCATGATGTGACAATCATGAGATTTCATTCTTGATAAATTTAAATCTATTAGTGACATAAAATATTTTACATTTAATGAGTAACTATGTGGAACTTTTATGCAATGGTGAAATGGAAAAATAATTATTTTCTTCTTCTTGGATAATGTATGAAAACCCATAGGTAGGTATGTTCATATTCCATTAGGAGTGGAATCTAAATATAAACGTATTCTCATTGATAATAATTTCAATCTTTCATCTAACCCATACCTATTCTTTCCTTTAATAACTAATAATGTTTTAATCAAAATATCATAGATATTCATCTTCACATTCATGAAATAAATGTTATGTATGGACATAGGGTATCTCCCATTTGGATTTTCAAAAAATATTTCTCATTTATTTGAAATATTTCAATCATTTCAACAGATTTGTTTATTTATTAATATGAAAACATTTTTTTCGCCCTCCCAAAGTACTGAATAGATGATTTTTTTGGAGAAATATTAATTTTTCATGAGTCATTGATTGAATTTTCTAATATTTGATAATATTGATCCATAAAAAACATTATCTTACCCATGTATACTATTTTTCTATCTTTTTTAGTTGATAATATAAAGTCTTTCCTTTGTAATTAGGATAATCATCTTGCCCCTTAAAATTACATCCAAACTAATTTTAATAGTTGTGAAGTTTTTTATAGTTAACATATTCGACGTATATGGTTGAAAATTTCCCATTTTATAAGAATGGTTCACTTTAATACATTACTCCAAAAAATGTTTCAAATATTCATTTAATGGGAACAAATAAACATTAATATCACTTCTAGGCATTTTTTGTAACAAAATCATTAAACTCAACAAGATATATTTCCACTCCATTGGAGATTCAAGAGATAAGATACAAATTATTAACTAAATAGTAAATGAAATATACTTTATACTAAACATATGATATAGATTCATTCCCCCATAGCAAAGTCCAAGTATTTTATTTATAACTTAACTTCTAAAGGTAGAAAATATTTGATCAATTTTCTTCCACTGTGGATAATCAGTTGGATTATGTAATTTTCTGTCACATATTTTCTCATTTTCATTCCATATTAAACTTTTTCAATATTTTTAATTTGAAAATAAATGATTTAAATGAGGAACTATAAGAAGATACCAAATTTCATTACCTGGATTCTTGGTAATTTATAAATCAACTTGTGACACTTTTTTCAACTTATGTCATGAGGGTCCACATTTAGAAAACTATGAAAAACATTCATATTCCATCCAATATAGCGCAAAGTCATTTATGAAGGTTTTGTATCTTTTTGTACATCAATCCCATCACACATATAATAAAATGATGAATTTGTTTAAAGAGTCATTAAAAAATATGTTATATGAAATTTTGATAGAGTTAGAGAATCCCAAGATGCATGAAACACTCATACGTGGCCTTCTCACTTTAATAGTGAAGTATCATGCTTGAAATAGTACATTAGTTTCATAAAGTATTTTTTGTATGACTGTAAATGATATTTCTAAAAGTAATTATCATAAGACTATGAACTGTATGACATAAAGCCCTTATTGTAGGACCCTAAACTACATGACTTGAGGTCCTTACCACAGGACCCTAAATTATTGGATGTGAATTTGATTCTGTATGACTTTAAACTATTTGGAGTGGTTAGTAACATATGCTCTTAAACTACATTCTTTCCTTTTAGTAAGGGATTATTTTTTTATTGGAACCTCTTATTTTATTTTAGAGAGTTTAAATCCATGTATAAATGTTGTTTATATCTTAAAAATGATAGGATTTACAATACCAAGGACTGGGATTCCCCCCATTACTTATGGAGAATTCACTTCATTTCTTATGAGGTTTTATTTTTCCTAATATTACTTTATAGTCTATTCCTTTATCCTAAATAGCATGCCCAACACATTATGGTGGAACTGTAGAGTATTAGAAAACATTTTGGACATCTCCACTTTTACCCATCTTTTTCCATACCTTTTATTTCTAAATCATCAATAATAAAAAAACCTAAAATCGAGATTCTTTTCTTAGAGGTGGAAAATTCATTGAGTCAATATTCTTCTCTTTCAAACCCATGGCCTTGAGTCGAGATTATCCATTTGGAAACCCAAAGCCATAGGAAAATCCCCTTGGTTTCACATCACATATAAATTTGAACTGGGTTAATTGAATGATCTATATGGACCTCCCTAGGAAAAAATGGTGAATAAAATAGTTTCATTTGATATAATAAGTATCCCCAAGGGAAAATTTTCACATCCCAAACATGAATATTTATTATTTTAATCATTTTAATAATTTGTAGTCTTTCTTTTGAGTTTTGGTAGTTGGTGGCTCAAATTTCAAAAAAATTAAATCCTTTTCACTGTTGCACGGTTAGCCTGCATTGTTTGGAGTAACAGTGTGGTGCCCATACAGGTGGACATGTGGGTCTGAGTTTCAGTGCACGACATAAACATGGTTTATAAACCTTGTGACAAACATGCAGTTTGGCTCTATAAGTGAGCAGTGCTGAGTGGCACAGTTTGAGTATAGTATGATTAACCGTGCATCTATCTATAGGTAACAGTGAAAGGGGTACCTAGTCATTGCATTGGATAGCACATGATTAACATATAGTTTGGAAAACCGTGCACAAACCGTAGGGTTTTCTAGTATTAAAAATAAATAAATTAGATGGAAAATAAAATGAGATAAAATTAAAATAAAATAAAGATATTATTTTACACATAATAATAATATTATTATTGTTATGGATAATAATATTATTATTAAGGTGATTACTATTATTATTATTATTATTAGGGTTTTAATAAAAAAACTCAAAGAGACCGTCCACCCATATCCCTTATTCGTGGCTGATCCCCACGACGTCCCTGCTTGTGCGTGACCCTCCTCAGCCAAGGTCGTCCAGCACACCACCTCCTTCACCTTCGACGACCATTATCCTTTTTTTTGGTGCACAATCCTCTCCGGTGAGATAACTCTTCCCTATTCTCCCCTCTATTGATGGATTTCACCCCCCTTGTGAGGTGTGCGCGCCTAGGTCCAACCCTAACTAGATTCTGGGTTTCTCCCTCTTTGCTTCTTGATGATTAGGGTTCATTGGGTCTCTTCGAGTCCTGTTCTAGCCACCTCCATCAAGTATTGTAGATTCTCCATGGTTTTTAGGTCAGGGTTCTTTGATTTCTTAATTGTGGATTAATTTTAATTAAGGGGTTTTGTGATTTTTGGGTTGCTGGTATTTTTTATTGAGAGTGTAGGTCGTGTTGATATAATTTTGAGCCTCCACTCATGAGGATGCCTTATGTGCATGTATAGAGGTAAGGAATATAAATATATCCTCTTTATACATATTCCCTCTTGGTTAGAGGAATATTTGAAATTTATCAAGGGGTATTTATGTGTGTGTGTATTTATATATATATCTCTCTATGTGTGTCTGTGTGTGTAAATTCACGTGCGTGTATGTGCAAACGACCGATTGAAGTGGTCGTTTTCAAAAAGAAGAAATTCCATGGTAGGATTTCATTGAATTAGAATATAAATTTAAGAATAATTCATTTCATTTATATCACACCTAGTTTATATAATAATTATTGATATAAAATTGTTTGATAATTTTTCAATCTTGAATTGGAGTGATTTCTTTCTTGTAATGAATTGCAATAAATGGGTGGATTGCATTTTTTACACCATGTGCTTGATGAAATACCCCATTGGACTTTATAAATGTGATTTATATTTAAAATGGTTACTTGGGATTCATAAATGTGTGTTTAAATGAATTTTTGGGTTTGAATGTGGCGTGTGTAGGTTCCTTTTAAAATGGGTTGGTGTCGAATGGTTGGTTGATGCTATTTGGTTACTTTTATAAAAAAAGTTACTTTGAAAAATCTATTTGGGGTGAACCACTTTCCTGGTTAGATATTTATGGGAATGGGTGGTCCTCAGATGGGACTTCCATCATGTGATGATGGTTGAAGGAAAGAGGGGGAAAATCCCTTGGAGTGATTCAGATGTGATTATTGTGTGCTTTGATTGTGTGTGATGCATGTATATGTGGTGGAATCTATTTTTGACATTGTTAGATCATACCTTTTTATTCTGAACATGGGAACCTGGCATAATGAGTGACTTTTTAGTGAATGATTACTACACTAGTTTATATTTGGCACTAGCTTGTGGCTCTTAGTATGAACAATCTTTTTTGGGATTCTTCTCCTCAGTCATGCCAATTAGGGTGTGATAAAGCATTTAGGCTTTACAATTTCAATGGGTAAGGCATGCCTTTGGGATGAGTCACCTGTATAGTATGTTCTAGATTATTAATGAGCTCCTAGGTTCTCCCATGTATTTTGAAACATAGTTTTCTGTGGAGGATGATTGTGGTGCCTTGTTTGGCTAGTTACTCATGTGCTCTATATTCCATTTCCCCTATTGTGGTGTTTTGGTTCGTACTTCTTTGTGTGGTGTAACCTATTTCATAAAGTTGTGTGTTGGTTTGAAAATGATTATAGAAAATAATTTAATTTTCTTCACCTTTATTTATCTTTGTGAAGTGAAAGAAAACATTCTTTCTCTCTAAAATGTTAATATCAATTTTTTGAAGAAGGACATGGTTTTAAATGGAAAAGGGGAAATGGGACATGATTTTATATACAGAGGAAAATGTGTGAAAACCTAGTTTTTTATATTGTATTTCAAACATGAAATCCATGGATATTTTATTTCATGGAAATAAAAATAGGAATGGATTGTTTTTTCATGGCCAAAAAGTATTAATACTCACTCCTATAGTTTTATCATTATTTTTAGCTTCAGGTGATGCTTCTTTCTTAGATTTGGTCATTGTAGTGCGATGTTGGTTTGAGGTCGGTGGTGACCCATAGGGTTACATTGTGTTATGTGTAGTTTTATTTTCTTTCCGCTAATATTTTTAAATCTTATTATTCACTTTTTATTTGTTTATTTTTGTTTTATTTATGTGTAAAATTGTTCCAACCTATTCAATTTTTTTTCCTGACACTAGTTTTCATCCTTTGTGGATCAAGAATGCCCTTCGAGCCTTGTCATGGGTTGGCTTGGATGACCGGTTCAGGGTAATCCATGGTTAGTTCATGGAAAAATGGTATCAGAGCATACCCTTGTTATTTGGGGTGGCTAGTAGCTTGGAGATTGGGAATGTAGGGACGTGATAGGTAGGTGCGAGAAGGACATCATGAACCCTTTCCCATTCTAATCCTCTTGTTTCCAAGGGATGAATGGGATTTATTTTTTCTTTTGTTTTGTCTGTGTGGATAAGGTATGAAAATGGGATTATGTTGATGGTACGTGATATGATTTCATAGAGTAGAGACCCATGTACATCCCATGTGTATGGTTCAAGGCCCTTCCTATGGTTGGTGCTCAGTTAGAGAATGGTCTTAAAAACCATGATGTTGGGTTGGGCATAGCCACCAGTTGCATATTCTTTATGTATTGATGTGAGTTATGTTTGGTGTTAGTTTTTGTTGTAGTGGTTGTATTTCAAAAAATGAAAATGGTTTTTATAAAAATTGTTTTCAAATAGAAAAATGGATTTCGGAGTGGAAAGAATGGTTTTAGAAATGGAAAAGGTTTTATTTTAATGGAATGTACGGTTTCAAATAGATAGAAAAATGGAAGCTGCTGGAAATTATTTTGGGATTTTGGAACACTTTTTTGGAATGTGTAATGAAGGTTTCTTGAGAAATTTTGAGATGTGTTTCTTTAGTGATAAGTGAAATTTTCCAATTGGTGTGGGATTTTTTTCTTTATATGGAATGATTTTTTTTTTGGAAATGAGAAATGTTTTGAATTTACCCTAGTTATTTGTTTGAATGATCACATATATGGATGTACAAATGTGTAAAATGGAAAATGTGTAGTTTGTGTGGATTGGTTCTAGAGCTAGAACAAAGTAGTATATATGTGAGACTTCATGGAATACTAATGGTGGTATTTTAGTTGTTTATCTTGATGAAAAATAGTTTTCAAAAAAAAGGTGGTTTCAATGATTGGAAAAGTGATTGAGAAATTTATTAGTGTTTCTTTTCATGTTTGGAATCCTTTTTCATGGTCTTTTGGTTTTGAAATGATGAAAATTAGGTCAGAATGATGATTCGAGTTTGGATTTTGGTTTGTGATTGAAGTGTGGAATTTGGGTTTATGATGTGTTTTGATTCGGCTTCATGCTTCTTTTTTTTGATAATACACTAGAAATCTCTCAGTAAAGAGTGAAAAATCAGACTCTAGGATGTATTTATCCTTGTTTGGGTGAAGGCTGGATTTGGGAATCGGTGTAGGTCGTCATCTAGTTGTTTGAACTTGTCAAAGTTGAGGTGGTTATTGTTTTTTAGGAAACTATGAATATGATTTTTTAAGTATTCCCATTGGTGACTCTACTCAGAATCTCAATTGATTGGTGGATGTGGAGCTTTTCCTGATTTTGGACCATACCCGAGTCTCATTTGTTTGTCGCCCACCATCATTATCTAAAAAATAAGAGAATGTCTCATTCATAGTAACTTACAAAGATATGTTTTTTGGTGCATTGCTTCGGTCATTTAAAGGGGTTCATTAAGTTGCATTACTAAATTAGGAAGTTTCAATTAATTTCCAGATCTAAGTAGTGGGGTATTGATACTTCAAGACATCAAAGCTCTAGCCATATGTCTTGGAGTGATGTTTTTCACCAAGTCATGAATCATTGGGTGTGCAGGACCATGGACCATTTTTTCTCTCTAGTGTTATGATAGAGACATTTTATGTTTCTATATTGTGGATTTTTCATCTTGAAGGTTTCATTTTGTTTTAAAAGGCGCAAAGGCCTCTTATCCTCATTATGGTCTTTGTTTTTCAAAGATCTTCTTTAGTTGTAGGAAGTCTTGGAAATCTTGTTTTCTTGTAATTCCAGTGGTTTTACATTCTCAAATGAGAGTCTCTGAACAAATTTTCATTATATGGATCGCATTTTTGTACGGGTTTGGATTTGGATTTCACTTTCTTGCAGATGTTTGTGTCTTGGAAATAATGAATAGTTGTTTGCTTCACCACTTGGTTTGGGGTTTTTCATCGGGGACCCCAAGTGGTGGGGTTTTGGTGTATGTGGAGAATTCATGGGTGGTCTAAGCCAGTCAATTACTAAATGTTCTAGAGAACCACCATAAATATTGTTGTAGTTCCTTCTAGAGTAGTTATTTCTATTTTATTTCTTATGGTGGGGAGAAACCTCCCATTTTCGTCGTGGTTCTTCTTATTGTGATTTCTGATAGAGTTGGTCAAGAGTGACTGGTAGAGTGAAAATTCACAGAAATTTCATGAATTTATTGGCCTCATTCAGTTTAGAAATGAAGTTTGACTCCTCATTTGGATAGGTGACCTTCAGGGAGTAGAATGTGTTTGTGGTGGAGAGAATTTTCATATCCCAACCATGAATATTGATAATTTAAATCATTTTAATTATTATTTTTAATTATTTTGAGTTTAGGTTGTCGATGGGTCAAATTTCAAACTTTTGGAAGCATTTTTACTATTTCATGGTTAGGAGTTACTGTAAACTGCTTGTTCGGGTGCCCAGGTTGGTTTGCGTTTTGGTGCATGACTTGTAAACGGTTTATTAAATCCCGCGACAAGATTGTGGTTTGGCGCTGTAAGTGGACAACGTCGAGTGGAAAAGTTTTAGCACAGTTTTATTAACTGTTCATCTGGATATAGGTAATATTTTGAGCGGTGCCTAGCCTTGGTACTGGCCAATGTATGTTTAATTCACGGTTTGGTAAACCATCCATAAACCATGCAGTATCCAAGAATTCAAAATAAATAAAATTAAATGAATAATAAAATGACATAAAATTAATATAAAATGAAGAGATTGTTTTACCCATAATAATAATATCTTTATTATTATGGATAATAATATTATTATTAACATGATTATTATTTTTATTATTATTATGTTATTAATATATTTATTATTAGGGTTTTAATAAAAAAATCTCAGATCCCCTCCCCCTTACCCCTTACATGTGGCCGACAACCCCTCCTCCCTGCTCACATGTGACTCGCGTCAGTTGAGGCCCTCTAGTGCGCCACCTCACTCCCCTATAGTGGTCGTTGTCCTTTAGTTTTGGTGTTTAGTCATCTCTGGTGAGTTCAACCTCCCTATTCTTCCCACTATTGGCTGATTTCACTCCCTCTTGTGTAGTTTTCATGCCTAGGATGAACCCTAACTGGATTTTGGGTGTCTCCATCATTGCTTCTTGATGATCATGGTTCATCAGGTCCCGTTATGGATGATTATTGCCACCACCATCAAGGGAATTGAATTCTCCGCTATTTTTTGTGAGAGTTCTTCATATTCTTCATTGTGGATTAATTTTAATTTATAGGGTTTGTGATTTTTGAGTTACCAATAATTTTTCTACAGTACATGGACCTTGTTTTTGTAATTTTGAGCCATTTCTCGAGTGGATTCCTTACACGCATGTTCAGGCGTAAGGCATATATATATATATATTCTCTCTTTGTACATATTACCTCATGGTGAGGGGGATATGTGAAATTCATCTATGGGTATATATATATATATATATATATATATGTATAAATGAACATGCATATAAGTGGAAAGGGTTGATTCGATCGGCCATTGTCAAAAAGTGGAATGTTTGAGGTAGGATCACTGGGTGTTGGCCTATAAATTTAATGAAAATTTATTTCTTTCATTCACACATAGTTTTTATATTCATTATTGATATATAATTTTTTTTTAAAAAAATTATATCTTGAATTGGAATGGTTTATTTCTTGTAATGTGTTGTAATAAATGGTTTGATTTTGTATTTCACATCAAGTGCCCTATGAGATGACAGATTTGAATTTAAAAATGTGTTTTAAATTTAAAATGGTGAATTGGGTTTCTTAAATTGGTGTCTAAGTGGATTTTTGGTTTTTAAAGTGGCATGTGTTGGTTCTTTTTAAAATGGGTTGGTGTTGAATGTTTGGTTGAGGCCCATTTGGTACTTTTACAAAATAAATTACTTTGAAATCTCTCTTTGGGATACACCTATTAAATATTTTTATATTGATTGGAATGGTTGTTCCTCATATGGGATTGTTCTCATGTGTAAATGGTTAAAGGAAAGAGGGGAAAAAATACCTTGGAGTGATTTAGGGGTGACTATTGTGTGTGTTTCTTGTGTGTGAGGTAGGTATATGTAAAGGATTTATTGTTTTAAATTTTATTAATTTGAACATGGGAACGTAAAATAGTGAGATAATTTTAAGTGAATGATTGCTACACTAGTTTAGATTGTGCATTGGATAGTGGACCTTTGTATGGACTATATTTTTTGGGATTATGCCCCTCAGTAAAGATAGGTTGGGTGCAATCTAGCGTTTGGGCATTATGATTCCATCAGGCAAGGCATGCCTTCTGGATGAGTCACATTTATAGTACGAAGTATATTATTCACGAGATCCTAGGTTCTCCCATGTATTTTTGGCATTTAGCTGTATAAGGAAGATGAGTGTGGTGCCTATTTTGGCTATTTACTCATGTGATTTATTTTCCATTTCCCTTGTGGGGTGGTTGTTATACTTGTATCCTTATGTGGTGTAACCTCTTTGAGAATGTGATGAGTTGGTTTGAAAATATTTATGGAAAATAATGTAATAATTTTTCACTTTATTTTTCTTTTCTTTTACGTGAAAGAAAATTTTCTTTCTTTATAAAATGTTAATGTATATTTCTTGAATAAAAACCTATTTTTAAATAGAAAATGGGAAATTGTATGTTATTTTTTTATAGAGAAAAATGCATGAAAACCTAGTTTTATAAATTGAATTTTAAACATTAAATTGATGGATCTTTTATTTAAATGAAATGAAAATGATAATACATTGTTTTCACCGGACTATCGAGTTTTAATACTCATGACTATTGTTTTATCTTTGTTTTCATATTTGGGTGTTGTATATTTCTTAGATTCAGTCAAAGTAGTGTGAAGTTGGTTTGAGGTCGGTGGCAACCCACAGGGTCACTTGTAATCATGTGTAGTTTTTTTCTGCTACTATTTTTCATTCTTATTATTTAGTTTTTATTTATTTATTTGTCTTTTATTTATGGTCTAAATCGTTCCCACCAATTTAATTTTGATTCCAGAAACTTGTTTTCAGTCCATGGAGATCGGTAACACCTTTTGAGCCTTGTCATAGGATGACTCGAGTGACTCGTTCAGGGTTGAACCAGGTTGGTTCATGACAAAGTTTTTTGTTCTTAAAAGAGAGTTACCCAAAATCCATGCACTACTTTCCAATGGTGTGGTGGTGGTTTCTTTATTATTAATTGTCAAACAATCCCCACCAGTCAACATTCCATTATCTCCAATGTAGTCATTTTAAGACATGATTTTCTTCATTTTTGTCTCCTTTTTCTTACATATCAAAAATATCATTTTTTTTATTCCATTGTGGATTACAAAGACTATTTAGGAGGCAGCAAGTCATATAAACCATAAATTACAAGACACATTGGTCCAACTATTATGACCTGAAACTATAATAATGAAAATTCATGTATAACTATAAACTATTTAGAGTGGTATATTTCATGTGGCCTTAAATTTTTATGTTGTTTTTTTACATAAGAGATCGGTCTAGGTGGGAGTTCTTTTTCTTAGGAGATTTTTTAGCAATGACTATATCTGCCTACCCTAATGTTATGGATCACCCAACCAATGATAAAAATTTACCTTTACCAAAACCACATGTGGATTGATTCACATTACCATGGGATATATAGCGATGTGTAAATCTCATATCCCATGCCTAATCATAGATTCTATTACAATGCTTAATTCAAACACAGTGATGAATTACTTATTGAAGTTAGATTTTATCCTTCCTTATCTCATCTAAACACCCATGCATTTATATCATTCAATCCTTCACAAGAACTAGATATTTTTGGAGGCTCCCTTAGTATAATTATGCATGGATTAATTCATGTTATCATATCATACTTAGTTATATGAGATATCCTATCTTTTTCACAACTATAAATTTCATCATCAAAACCCTCATGGATTATATGCTCCTCATTCACACCTAGTTAACTATGACCTTACTTCCAAATATGAAGACTCACTACTAGTTTATATTATTAAAAATTAATCATTGGCCCCCTTTAGTCTTAACATTTTAACCCTAAACTATATGCATATTTCCTCCCCTTTGAGGCCACCGACATTGGCATGGGATAGATCAATCATATCGAGTTATCTCATCCCCTTTATCTAGGGTTCATTTCTAGCATCAGTTTCTTCATTCACATTGGGTGAATTTATACCCTATCACTGGATATTTCACCTCATGTTTGATCATATTTGGATGAAATTAAACATTATCCACTTTTGGTATAAATTATTCAACATTAAACTTCAATCGACCACTTTTGGTCAAAAATTTTAGACATGAAATTGAAAATGAAAGATACAAAAAAGATTTTTTTGGATGAAAACCTACGAAGGGATTCCTATTAGAAATCAAAATCTCCACTCATTAAGACTTATCTTTTTATTGTTTGGGGAATATTTTGATTTTAAGAACTATCTAAAGAGATAAATACTTGTGAAGTTGAATGAATTTAAAGTGTGGAAGAGATAATTTTATGTCTTGGATTATCAAGAATACCCCTTTAATATATCATATAAATGTTATAAAAAATTGTATAAATTTACATAAAGACTATCCTGATTGAAACTCCATAAAGGAAGGAGTAAGAAAAAGTCAAGTATTAACTTTATAATTCCTCCTCTTTTATCGAATAATAAAAATATATACCACAATATAGAAAAGTAATAAATATTTTAGGAACAAACACTTATCCCTATATAATTTTGGGTTTTGATCACTAGAACTACTAATCTAGGAAAATGATAAATTTTTCACTTACCCATTATACGATCTTGAAATCATCCATGGGTACATTTTCATTCATGACAATTCCACTTCTTCAAATTGTTCATGACTGATATTTTATATGATCATGCACTCAAGATAATAACATCATATCCATTCTCCCTAATAATATTTTCAATACATATGTTGGAATAGTGTAGTCCAATCCATTTTTGATGATGTTGGACCAAATTTTAGTGGCCTAGAAGACACAGTATCAATGCGTACTTGGGTGGTTATGGCATTATAGCACAATGGACTTACTATGTAGTTGGTGGAATAGTGAATCGATTTCTTTATTATCCCATTAAATCAAGGGTTTCTATGTAGGAAACATTAAATATATCCCTATGATTCTATTCTTGATCATAGTTAATTTTATTCCTCTCCATGTATATAGGGATTATTTCCCAATCCATGTAAATTTTTTTATCTTATGTTCTTCGTCTTTTTAATTTGTTTTTTCTCTTTTACTCTTATATGAATCGTTTTTCACTTTGTTTCTCCAATAATTTTTGAAAAACATAGAATTTTACCCACTAGGGTGCTCTAACCTTAATAAAATATCATTTTCTCCAGGAACCTACCTCATTAATGTGATTTATAATTCACCACAAACTAATATTTGTTGATTCTAGATTCACCTATTAGAATCTCAAAACCTTGGGCATATCCACTTGTTCCGCCCTTTCCTATCAATTATAAATGAGTTAATATGATTCAAAAAAATTATCATCTTCTTTATAGTGAATCAATATTGTGTATCCAGCCTTCCAACCAGAGGCATGTTTTCAACCCAAGGAGAAGATCCTGTAACCCCTTGTTTTATTTTTCAACTATGATGTGGTAGTCTCTCCATTATGAATGGTTAACTTATTCCCACTTATCTCCATTTATCAATAACATGATCATTATTATGTTATGATTTTAATATTTGATAGACTAGTTAGTAAATTGAATTCAAATATCCTCAAGTTTACAAATCAGGCATCATACCCATTTTCAAAGATAGATGATTAAATCCCACTTTTATAGCCTTTTATATTTAAGCATATATTTACTATAAATAAAAAATTTAATGAGTCCATTTATTCCACTTCGTATCCTAAATTTCTTTTGTTCATACACCTCTCCTAGAATCCCAAATTCCATGAGTCAAGATACACTTCTTCGAATCCCCAATGTCTTAAGTTGAGATTTTCCTCTCGTAATATTCCCATTTCATACATAGTCACTTTAATAAGAAATGAAAATACCTGAAAAATGGGCCATTATATAAGTCCATAAAAATCATAGAGTAGTCTATTTATTTGTATTAATTTTATTACATATGATCCAAATATATGTAATAGTACAAAGTATATTGGTTTACCAATTTACATCATGTATTCTTTTATAACCCTGAAAAATAATGAAACTATTATAATTTCTACTATGCACAATAATAATATACACAAAGACCAAATATTAAGAACTATGTGTGGATTTACACATGTTTTAATAGAATGTGTATTGATATATGGACTACATGTCTTGATAGTATAGATAATACCGAATTTTCACCATATCCTTAGAGTTGAGAACTTTACCAATCTACACATGATTTAATTCTTCCCTCTCTCACGTAGATATTAATTCACTCCATTTAATTTATTCATATATTTGGGTTATATTTTTATGGAGAATCACATCTATGAACTATGTGTGGGTTGATTCCTATTATTTATGATTGATTATGATACCAAGATCTCCTATTTTCGATCAAGTTGAAAATTTTAATTTCATTCCCTTCCCACTAAAATCCAAGTATTTGGGCCTACTATTTAATGTTGGGTTTTTATATTTTAAAACTACACTAGTATATTAATGACCTTGGGTGTATTATTCCTCTTGTTTGAATAAACAATGATTGAGTCGATTATTCCTCTAAGACTATCAAATTACCTGACACTATTACTCTTGGTGAAACTGAAACCCTTGGGTCAATTATTCCTCATCCTAATAATAAAACCATGAGTTGAGATTCTTATCTTGGATACAAAAAGGCTTTATTTTAGATAATATTATATGAAATACAAAATCCATGAGTTAATATTCTCATTAAGGGAATAAAAAATCCTTGATTTGAGATCCCCCTCTTGGTGAACATACTTTAATAAACATTGTCTGTAGAATATGACAATGTCCCTTTTATTACTTTATAATATGATTCTTTTTTCTTTGAATGAATCAAATTCTAGGGAGGGATGATTTGTTATAAATTAAATATATGGTGATAAATTTTACATGTTAAACATAATATGATCCTCACTCGTGTAAAATTATCTTAAGAATAAAGAGTATCACACTTGATAAAGAAGAAAAAAAAGGGCCCTCTACGTGCTGCCTGATTTCTCACATATCAAGGGATTTTTTTCATTAAATAAAATATCTCAGTATAGTGATTTGAAGGTGAGAACTACTTCCCTTCAATTAGACCATGTATTTCTTTTATTTAGTATGAAAAGGTTATCAAAATAATAAAAAATGTTTTTAGGGTATTTTTAACAATTTTTGGCCATAGAAAACACCATCAATGAATAAACCCAGTATAAATAGGAATATTTTATTACAAAAGATACAATTCGATAGGTCATAGATCCAAAACAGACAACAAAATAATAAGATATAGTAATTAAAATATGTAGTTCTTTATGAAAATTTTTTGGAGTCCATGTGCATACATGGTATCATGTGTCCTAGCACACACACTCTGTCGTTCATGCCCAGACACACACTTAACCAACCTCGCATGCCTATACCCATACTTGGGATATTAAATTAATTACATTCACTTATCTCTCATGTTCTGGAACCCATGTCAGCATTTTCCTATAAAAGTACCCATTTGCCTCACATTTTTACAATGAAAGGCCAAGTGCAGACATGAACACCGATGGACATGACCATCACCATGAGCTCACAATTCCTCTTATAGGGTAATTTTGAATCTATAAATAAGTAGAAGGGATAGAATAATCCTTACATAGGCCCTCCAATTTGGATCCACATCCTTGGTTTCAAACCACATGGGTGCTAAATCACTTGGGTGTCTGATCACCTAGGTGTCGACCACCATAGGTGTTGACCACAAGGGACAAACTGGACAACTAATCAGTTGATCTCCAGCTTCCCTATGAACTTAACACCACAGATCCATACAACATAGTTTCCCTATCACCTTTGTGTCAAATTCCATGGACATTTTCCAGTTGGGCCCAAAACCACATGCGCAACCAAATACCTAGGAACCAACCGCACTAGGTGCAATCCGCCAAGGTGTTGTACCACATGCTCACCCAATAATATGGAATCCAATTACCAGTGGAATTGAACACACTGGTTTTTATCACTTTAGGAACCAACCACTTTCTATGTCAGCTACCTGGACATTGACCACGTCGCCTAGGCCACTTACTAGAGCCCACTTTACACAATCACCAACATGAGCATTCCATTCACCCATATCTCTTATCTGGGTTCCCACTTTACCTAGGCCTCATACATGGGATCCCAATTCACTAGGGTCAAATACCTAGTTTCCTAACCCAACCATGTTCATCTATACCATAGTGGCTCCACCCCACACATTCATTCAGAATCAGTGATAGCCTGTGGTCTCTGGAATTTGGATTAATCACTCAACTTCCATTACTAACCAATATAAAAATTCAAGAGTCAAAACATGATCTTTTTGATTTAGGTAAAACAAAATTTGGGTTGTGATACCTTCATCCCAAACCTTTATCCCAGAAAATTTCTTTTGTCACGTTTCTTCTCTTGTTTACCTCAAAAACATTATGTCAAGATACTCATCTTGGGTTTCTGATATTCCTTTATTTGGGATTTTCCAATTTGTTTCCACATATCCCTTGATTTGATATTATTCTATTAGTTTCAAAAATGTTTCAATTCAGTATTATCTTCTTGGTTTTCTAAAATTTATAGAGTCAAAATTATCCTCTCGATGACCAGAAATGCTCACACGTAATTTGTTTATTAGGTAAAACCAATGAAAGAAGTTCTATGAATAATTTCTCCTCCAAAACATTAATACATACCTTTCTCCTAATAATATACTTTTGATTACCATAAACTTCTTGGAGGTGTACATTGTTTCATAAATTTTAAAGGAACCACTATAGTCATTATCTCATGACCTTAAATGGTATGACATGCCTCATTAAATTGAACCAAACTAATTTGTTCTGATTCACTTCACAATGATATATAGGAAGACCCTCCCATAGGTTTGATATGAACTCCACAACATCTTCCACCTCCTTTTGTAGGATTCCAACACCCTACAGAAAAGAGAAAAATTTGAGAGTGCCCTATTATATGGATTTATACTATAGAGTAACCAAATACTTTGATAACATGAGATATAATATAATTCTCATGCGAAATGTAATCTTAAATGAATGTTTCCTAATAATCAATTTAAAAAAATGTGTCTCCATCACCACCCAATGTGGTTTAGAGGCCACTAACTATTTGTGAATTGGGAGTGTCCTGTGAGACCAAAAATAACCAAAAATAAACCCATGACAAACACAATCCATCAAAAACATCAATCCTTTTATCATCATGATTTAGGAAATTCCTTTTTTATATTTTTATAATGTTTTTATTATAAATATATGTTATAAGTTGTGTATTTAAACATAAATGAAATAAAGTTAAATTTACTACTGTTTTTATGGATTATTCGATATAATCTGGGGGAATGTTTTAATCTCACATATGAAAGGAACATAATCTGATGGTTTTTTAAATTCAAAAAATCTTTGTGTTTGGTGGATTGATCATTAAAGAATGGTCAGTTTAAATTTTTCATGAGGTTTCAGGGTTTTTTTATCATTTTTCACTCATATTTTCTGCGATAATTGATTAACAATATCAAATGGACCTATAATATTCTTCGTTTACTTTTTTCTTTCTATATATTTCTACTCTTGGTGTGAGACGTTATATTCATCCATTATCCACCATACTATTGCATCATAATGTGTGGCCCTGGGGTTATTTTGATTTACATCAACTTTTTTCTTTGGGATGATATTTCACATGCTCCACTAAATTTATTACCCACTTTCACTCTAGGGTAATGTGGCTTATATCATGACATCATTACAGTTCCTATTCCTTCCCCATGATATTTTCCCAACATGTTATATTTTTGTATTCCACTTCTGTGACATCACAGAGATAAAATAGTGTCTTAGAGAGAGTTTTTCATCTAGAGCAATGCATAATAGTGCCAATCAGTCCCATTCATCCAATGGTTTTTTCTAATAGAGATCATGACTATTAGGTGTTGTGTGGAGAATGATAACTCGTTTCAAAAGACTTTGATGCTAAAAATTCAGATCAATCCTCCTTCCATTTTAATCCCAGATTATGATGTAGTTATGGGATTTTAAGCATGTTCCCATGTATTTATTCCCTGCTATGTTTTATTCCCATATGTTCTCATCCATGTGTGCGTCAGTGTGTTTATAGATAATGCTTTCATATGACACATCCTCCACTTTTTTTAATTGCATATAATCGGACTGTATGAACTTGATCCTCAGATAACAAATGTGCTCCTGTTCATTTTATTCATCATCACACATCTCTATTATAGGATACTATTATTTTTTTTCATAATAATGATACTGTGAATTTGTGTTCTTACCACTCATGTAGGAATAATGTGGAATGAAGTATATTGAATACTCATGTTGTATACATTATGCACTTCTCTTTACCATTTTGATGATTTTTGTTTCTTCTGTCTCAGTCGCTTGACTTATTTTTCACGATTTTAATTTATTTCTTATTATACTTTAATAAAATCCAATGAAATTTACTTATATTGAGAAAATAAACATGCTTTATAGATCTCCAAAAACACATTTAATAACACATACCTAAATACACTATATAAAAAAAATTACTAGTTAGTATGAGGAATTATTAATCAAATTAAACACACTAACACCCACTCCAAATCGGGTCCATGAAGAGTCACTAAATGTCCTCCCCCTAGTATTATTCGAAGCCGAATGGACTCATTTATTTTTATGTTTTCATATACTCATGACATTTTCTATTAACCAAATATTGAGCATTGGGTTTTCATTATGGGTATGAATACAATTTCTCCTCACTAAAATGAGATGAAGATAATACTGCATTAAGAAACGAATTATCTACTATTCTATTCACCTGATCTTTAATTACTTCACTCCAACATCTTTTTTACTTCACCATGAATTTCCATCCCTAATTTTTCACATGCACCTACCATAATACTAAACTTACCCAGCCCTATTTGAACAATGAGCACTTTAATAATTGACCCCAACCCAAACCACCTAGTTAAAAACATAATATTAATAACTTCCACTATTATTTGGTGTAAAAGTACATGAACCACCTTTGGGTGTATAATAATAATAATAATAACAACAAAAACAAAAATATTTATAGGTATTATTATTATTATTAATTATATTATTATTATTATCATATATGTTGAACCTCTAGGACACAGCTTAGTGGTAGCAGCCCTATGGGGTGTCGAGAGGTGTTGAGTTAAAGTATTCAAAACATTATACAAGATTACGTGGTCTGTTTCCTTTTAATCTTTTTAATTTTCACTCCAAAAATATTATTAATTATTATTATATGTTTTGTATATATATTGATATTATTATTTTTTCTATTTTTATTAATTTTTTTATTAATAATAATTTATAGAAATGAATTTATATTTTGGTATTATATATTAGGTTGGATTTTAGAGGCCATATATAAATTAATATATACATATATATATATATTCATTTATATTATAGACTCACTATGTATATATTGGATATATTTTTTTTGAAAGTATTGGTAGTTCACAACACCTTATAACTTATGACATTAAAAGGGGGTTCATGAACCGTATAACTCCCCAATATTTTATGATATATATCTTCATTAACAAGTTCATTTTTTGATATCTTGTATTGTACGCAACACTAAGATTAAACAAACTATGATATACTATTAAATTTTAAATGGTTAATGGAGTAGTAATCGTATAGTTAGGAATGGTAATCTAGCCATTAGAATAATAAGATCACCTATAAAATTATAAATAAAATTTAGGTATCTCATAAATCAAAATATCATATACTTATGTCATGGAATAACTAAACAAATGTTTTAAAAATGATCAATTAAGTGTGGGTATTTTTGTGAAATGTAAAAGTTTATTTAAAATTATATAATTATTATAATGATTGAAAAGAAAATATATTTTCAAAAAATATATTAATAAAAAAAATTTCATTATAATTATAAGATAATTTTATGACACCATAATTTTTTTTAATGTTTCGTAAAATCAGTTAAAATATTAAAATCAATAGTTTTTGAGTAAATTATGATTTTATTTAAAATTTAATTTTCTCATATTTATAAAGATATTTTAATAAAATGGAATATATTTTTTGAATTCTAAATTTTGAAAAATGGTAAGGGTTAATTTTTATGATTTTTCTAAAATAGTAGATTTTTGATGAATAGTGAAATATGGTAATTTACGGTATTTGACATTCTAAGATAAATATATGAATTTTTGAGTCATTTTTGATGTATTGACCCATTAGTTAGAACTAACATGAACTAGATACTATAAATAGTCACAGGAATTAACATTATTGACATTCTTGAGCCAAAATTATAAATAACTGAATAAAATAATCATAAAACCCCTCTCCTCCCCTATAAATACCACCCCTAACCCACCCTTCTCCTCACACATTCAAAAACATGGTGCTTATATAAATTAGATCCAATTCTATTCCCAAGCCTTTTCCTCACATATGAGACCATATGAACTTACCAAAAGACCCAATCCATGTGTCTTAAGGAGGTTCGCAATGAGATGATATTCAAGAGGTAAACTACCCATTCTTTAATTTTTAATTAGTTTTATTTTCATATCCTCTCCTCTCCTCCCCTATAAAAAGTGGAATGTTAAACCATGTATAAAATATATACTATAATTTTATTGTGATATTGTATTATCCATCTTAAAATCACTTCTCCTCTCCTTTTATTTTAAAAATAAAAACATCATCCATGATGTGTCTATTAACAGCTTTTATGGATGACAAGTTTTCATTTTCCAATAACGCCATCATGTATGTCCATAAAAAAATATGGTTAAATCATATTTTTTAAGAAATATTACGAGTTATATAATGTTATTGAACAAATATATAAACATAATGTTAAATAAAATGATACAAGTTCCTGACAATCATAAAAACCGCTAAAATAAATTAATACATTTTCATCAAAATTTTATCTAATGAATCCTACTAATTCCATATAACCAAATGATATACTAGAACATTTAAAATTTTGTAACATCATTAATACTAAATAATTTCACTTCTATAGAAGTTATTCTAATTTTTGAAGAACTCCCATATTTATACTCAAGGTTTCCGAACATAAAATCATGAAAAGAACATTGCCAGAACAATGAAATTGAACATTATTAAACATATAAATTAAAATACATGAACCTATTAAAATTATAAAAAAATAAAATATAGTTTTAATAAGTTATTAATTAACTAATTAATGAATCAAATTTGATTATCCAGGTTACTAAGTAAAATTTCATAACACTTTCACATATAAGGTAAGGGTTTCTCATCTCACTTTTACTTATATGAGATATATTACTTATTCAACCCTTATTTATTGTCAATGGTGTTCATAAATACATTTAATATAAAATACCATGAATCTATTTAAATTCACAGAAATAAATGTTTCATTTTATGATCATTAATTTTATTTATCATACGGTTGGACTGATTACATAGTGGTAAGAGAAATCTTAACCCATTTTGCATTCTATGTGTTAAACTTATACTCCATTGATTATTTAATGTTATGATGATGTGTGAAATATATTATTATTATATTATGTTTAATTTAAATTTGATTTATTGGGATTTTTTTTCTAATACACATAATCTATTCATTTGGTTATTTCTCAATATTTATTTTAAAAATACTCTTTTATATGTTTTTTTTTCAAAATTTAAAATTAATGTATTTTTAACTTATATAAAACAATATGAATTTCCCACTATCATGATGTCTTATTTTATTAAGTAATACATTATGTTCTTAAAATGTACTATTTAAGGAAAGTTTTTTTATTTTATAATTGCGTAGCTTTTTAAATAAATGATTTCAAAGTAATGTGGTATTTCTCTCAAGAATTTCTCAATGTTTTTATTTGAGTGTTTTTAAATCTATAAATAACATTTTTTGGATTATATGATTAATTGAGGATGATCTTTCATGATAACATCTAACATATTTTATTGAATTTTTAACGATAATTTTGACTATGGATGTGCTATTTCGATACCATTAATCATATTACACTGGATGGTTGATGGTTATGTTTATTATTTGGGGAAAGTTATTAACATTTCATAGTCTAGTTTCAATATGAATGTATATGTTGATTATGTTTCACAACTTTCATATGATGAATGCATTGGAATTAGATAGTGATGGTAGTGACCCTCTATATCCCCTATATACATCGATAGGTCTCATGAGACAAACTAGTATGGGTATTGGCTGATGTCTTATCTGATTATGTATGGTGTCTTAGAAGAATCCTTCATGGTATGATTATGATAGCCAACATTATGAATTGCCTCATTATGATATTAGTTATTGATAATCCATGTGGTTATTCAACTACTAGAATATCTATGGTTAATTTTCATTTATATGTAATTATTTATGTGACGTTATTTGATCAAATTTTATTCCTATCATTTTAGGGAAAATAATATCTTTTAATGGAATTAGTACATAGTTATTAAACTTTTTTATTGTTTATGATTATTTATTATAGATTCTGTTTTATGCTTACCCTTATTCAGAATATGAGGTCACCCCTTTGTTGTATTCTTTCCCTTAAATTCCAAAATGCATGTTATGATTGAGATGCAGGGATAATCTACAAGGATATGGGCTGTTTCCTATTGAGTTATTATGTTATATTTCACTTCATGTTTTAATGTAATAAATATGTTTTCATCTAGTTTTACAAGGTTACTATGTTATTTAGTCCATTGGGATGTGATCGCTTGTACTTTATGTCAATGTAATAAATTAAAGCACCAAGTCTAGGATACTGGGGTTAGGGGATTTATAGTTGGTACTTGAGGTAGTATAGTAGAATCTTTTGATAATAGATTTAGGAAAGCATAGATTATGGTAACATAACCATATAATTGACTTTTAGAATATTTCCATGTTAACGAAGATTATTATTTTGAGATTAATTATACATAAATTTATTTTAATGTTTCACTAGTTTCAAAATTTCATTATCATAAATAGTTTATGACATTATTTTGAAATGGAGCCTAGTATAAGGATTAAAAAATGTATCATGACATTTATTACATATATATATATTCATCCATTCTGAGATAATGATGTTGGAGATAGACCTACAGCCGGTTCTAAACAACTTATAACTATAGTAGGAACAATGACTCAATTTTTGAGCGATAAAATTTCTTGAAAGAAGCATCCCAATCCACAATGCAGTGTAGCAATGTTAGACCACTTAAAGGGACAAAAGCCTCCACTATTAAATGGGAATAAAAAACCATTTTCAACTAAGCAATTTATAAGTTCCTTAGGAAATATATATATCACTTTTAGAAGTAATAAAAGGAGGAAGGTTATCATGGATGGTTATTATCTATTCAGAGATACAGATCATTGGATTTTATTGATTCAAAAAAATGGGGAAGATGAATTGTAAATATGGAATGGATTGATTTTGAGGAAATTTTCCTAGAAAAATATTTCCCTCGTGAATAGTGAGTGGATATAGAGAGACAATTCTTGAGTCTGAGACAAGAAGATGATGAAAAAATTTCTATGTATGAATCCAAATTTAAAGGGTTATCAATGCATGCCTCAATATAAATACATAATATAAAGATCAATATTTACAATTTATTTAATGTTCTTATGAAGATTAATATAATAGAACAAGTCTTCCAAATATTCTCATCATACGGGGACATATTATCAAGCACAATTAGGATAGAGAAATAATTTTACAAGCCTTATGGCTTAAAATTGAAGCAATATAAGAAGATTGATGCTGTGTAATCTAGAAAAGGAAATATGGTAAAAGGTAAAAAGGGAATAATAAATTTTTTAACATGAATTAAATGTATAAAGAGATATCAAGAATCATGCCTATTGGTAATGGGATTTTACTAAAATTGTGGAGAAAAAATCCACCAGACTCCTGATTATGAAGGAAGGATTGAAGTTAGAAACATGTAATTCATCAGATATAAGGATATGGAACATTATGCACATGATTTTCTTTGATGTTAAGAGAATGTTCACCAGAAAAGTATAAGGTAATAAACCCATGCTTATACAGTCGCAATAGTTGAGGTTTAATTTTGTGATGATGCGGTGATATGTACTTTAATAATCTCTTAGAATATATCTAATGATTTATTTGATTCAATATTATATGATTATTTTATATCTTCCTAGTTTTCTAGAAATATTATATATTTCCAATTAACCTTAACAAGAGATTTTTTAGTCAAAAAACTTAGCAAAAACATTATTACAATAAAGACATGACAATAAATTTCAATTATGACACATAAACATGATATAATTAATGATTTTATTATCATACCTATGGTTTATTTTTATATAATCATTGGGGTAGAATTTACATCAAAATATAATGAAAAAATTTATTTAAATGAGAATTAAATTATGATTTGTGATGAAGATATGAAAATTATCATCATTAGAGGAGATAATTCATCTACTGAGTCATATATGGATCCACCTATAGTAGCTCTTCTAAATGAGATTCTTGGAGAAGAAGAGTAGATAAAACCTATAGATGAAAAAAGTGATCTTAAAATTAGATATGTACATATTTTATAAGAATAAATTGATATATTTCTATAAAAATTAACTGAATATCATCTAGAGAATGAGGTTCATTTTTTATTGGATCATGTTAGAGCTATATAAAAAAACCAATATAATGTCCATGTTGGAGTTAATAGATCTAAAGAAATAACTAGATGAATTGGGTGGTAATGGATTTATACACCCTAGTGTTTCACCAATGGGAACTATTATTTTTTTTACAATAAATATGGATCTATGAGTCTATGAATTGACTATAGATAGATCAATTATATTATGATAAATAAGTACTATCCTCCACTTCACATTGATGACTTATTTAACAAACATCATGCATCTCAATATTTTACTTAGATTGATATAAATTCTGTATATCATCAAATTCATATAAAAATGGATGATATTCCAAAGATAGTGTTTTGAACAATGTATGAAATCACGTTTTTACAGTAATTCCATTTGTACTGAATAATCGCACCTCTATTTCTATGGAAGTAGTAAACATATTATTCAAGGAATATCTTGATAATTTTTCATTGGTATTTATTGATGCTATCTTGGTGTACTAAAAAGGCTATAAGGACTATGAGAACCACTTGAATAGTGTTCAGAAGTCTCTTAGAGGAATTGATTTATATGAGAAGTTTATCAGGTGTAAATTTTGGATTCAAATAGTTTCTTTTCATGGCCATATTGTCTCTAAGGATGCATCCTCTATTGATCCTGTGATTAAAAAAGGTAGTCTAGGAATGGCCTGCATTAATGGACATAACATATTTTGTATTTTAAAAGGTTTAGTATGTTTCTATCAATGTTTCGTTAAAAAAATTATCTTTATTAGATAACTAGTTAACCAAAATCACATGTAAAGGGTTTACGTTCATATGGATAAAAGAATGTGAAGAATGTATTGAATAATTGAAGAGAATATTGGTGAATGCTCTAATTTTTAATATACCATTTGGAAATGATGTGATTGTGATATATAGTGATTCATTAAATAAATGAATTGATTTTTTCCTTATGCATAATGATATATTTATTACCTATGAATCATGGTAGTTAAAAACTCAATAATAGAACTATCAAACCCATGATATTGGATTTGCAGTAGTAATATTTTCTCTGAATATATGAAGAAACAATATCTATGGTGAATAATGTTTGATATATATAGATCAAAATATTTTAAAATATATCTTCTCATAGAAATAACTCAGCATGAGGAAACGAATATGGCTCGATCTACTCAAGGATTTTTATTGTTCAATACCATACCACATAGAGACGAAAAATGAGGAAGTAGATTCATTGAGTGGGAAGGATCATAGAGTTATGAGAAAAATGAGGACGGATAGGGATCATGTGCACATTGATCTATTAAAAATTTATATAGTTACTATCAAGGTATGTAAAACATCCCTACTTTTCTAATTGATTCCGCACCATTTTTATTAGAAAATATAATAATTTCTCATTCTAATGATGAGAATTTTTATAATGAAATTAAAGCTATGAATGATGGGAAATTGGTAGACTTCATATATGAAGATGGAATTATGAAATTTTTGAAGAGGATTTTTGTTCCCTCTACTCCCAAGATGAAAAGGTAATTATTGGATGATGTTAATAACTCTAATTTATATATACACCCTAGTAGCACTAAATGTATAGTGATTAGAAGGAATAATTTTTTTGGGATAATATGAAGTGGTAAATTACTTATTTTGTATTGAGATGTTTTTTTTCAATAGGTGAAGGCTGAAAGAAAACATCCTAGAGAATTCATACAGCCAATACCATTTCCTATATGTAAATGAGACATAATTACTATGGATTATGTCACTATATTATCAAATACTCGAAGAATGAATAATGTAATATGGTTAATTGTTGACCAACATGCCAAATCTACACATTTACTTTATATAAGGGAGGATTTTCCAATTATGTTCCTTGAATGACCCTATATTAATGAATTTTTAAAACATCACAATAAACCTCTTTCAATTGTCTTGGACCCTGATCCCCATTTTACATTAAAATTATAGAAGATCCTTCATAAAGATTTCGATACTGAGCATCATTTGAGTACTACATATCACCCTCAAATAGATGGATAGTCAGAAAGGACTATTGAAACATTTGAATACATTTTTTTATCATGGTCAATTAACATTCAAGGTATGTGGTATCTATATTTACCTCTGGTATACTTTTCCTATAATAAAATTTTACACTATAGTTTTTAAAAGATTCTATATGAAGCATTATATGGAAGGAGATGATGTGCTCAATCTTCTTGGGATAAAGTTGGTGAGAGGAAACCTATAGGCTCAGAATATATTGAAGAGACAAATTAAATGGTAATTACTATTTAAGATCATATTAATGAATTTTAAATTTGAAAAAATAGTTATTCTAACAACCATAGAATGTATTTTGAGAGTCAAGTGGGAGATCATGTCTTTATGACAGTATCTCCCTTGAAGAGTGTCATAATGTTTGGTAAGAAATTGAAACTAAGCCCTAGGTACATCAGACCATTTGAATTTTCAGAATGAATTTGATCTATTTATTATTGTCTGGATATGCCACCTAGACTTTCTAAAGTAAAATATGTATTCCAAATCTCTTTATTAAATAAGTACATGTCATACCCAATACATGTAATCACATATGTTGAAATAGAACAGGATTCTAATTAGTATCCCTGGGATGATCCTATCAATATTCATGAAAATATAGAGAAATTATAGAGAAATCATAAGACTCAAATTTTAATATTTATCTGTAGAAACCATAAAATGGAAGATGCAATGTGGGAACCTAAGGATGTTATGAAGAAGAACCACCCTCATCTATTTATAAGGTAATAATAATGATAATTTTTTGGATAAAAGTTTTTGAAGGAGGGACAAATATAACAGCCCAATATTTTATGATATTTACCTAGCACATGTTTCACTCAAAATTGATTTTAAACTTACCATGATATAGTTTTTAATATTAACATGACCATTGGAATAGTAATATGATTGTTAGGACTGGTAATATTTACATTAGAATAATAACCTCACCTATGCAATTATAATTAAAATTTAGATATCTCATAAATGAAAATATGAATAAATAGATACTGAAACTTGACTATTGAAGAAAATGCTTCACTTGGACCCATGAATTCAAAATATTCATACTGCTGTGGATGACTTGGGATCCTCTATGGAGCTGGTGATGTTAGTCCAACCTCCCTTTGGTTCTTCTACTACACCTTCTCCACTCATTATGAAGAACCTTGGTCATTAGATCTAGATCCCCCACTTGGGGTGTCATGTAAAAATGTCCTTATCAAACCCCACTTATCAATCCTATCTTCCCCCAGATCCCATTTGTTATGATGATTTCCTACTTCACTATATTTCTAAATGGAACACCTTTAATAACCTTTTCATCTACTGACTTCAATGATGTCTCTGTGCATCTAATATAGACCTTAGGGGCTCACTTTGGAGTTGAAAAGCATTATCTATACTTATTCCAAAACATTGTGTTCTCCTAGGGTTTAGATCTTCCTATGCGTGTCTCCGAACTGAACATAAAACACTTATGCATCGTTCTTTCCTCTTAAGAAGACTTTATTAATGCTTGGTTGAGAATCCTAGATTGTTCACCAATTTCAGATTTCATATATCCCAATAGTCGATGGAGGTTCACCAAGGTTGGGAATCAAATATATTTTTGGTGTGGGTAAATCTCCCTATACTCCCACTACCTTTTCACAACCCTTCATTTTTTTGGGAATATAGGGAGGTTACATTGTGAATTTATATACATTGATGAAAGATATCTAAATATTAAAGTCTCCTTAGTGGATTATATTTGCATCACGCATGACCTATCTAATACGACTCTAGCTCATATCTTTCTTTAAGTTGATAAAGAGATGAATTAGAGTAAATCTTTTTTTTATCTTTCACTGACTCTATTCTATATCTCATGTCGTCTCTATACCCACACTTTTTTCAAAGTGCAGGAAACAATCATCACGTTCGCCAGATTTGCATCAGTCACATCCACTACCTAGATTTGTATCTTGTTCTCAGGATATATCTTTATCCTGATGTTATGATAATGTGTCTCTAGATAACTCTATAGAAAATGTTGATTCATGAGATCATATATTGTAAGAACGATCTCTCTCTCTCCTCATTTTCGACTCAACTGACAGTTGTTGAAACAATTTTTTTTTGGTTATTTCCCACTATATTCCAAATTTATTACCAGCATCTCTAAATTTCAAGATTATATTCATCCCTCCCCATCATTATGAGGCAATCTCCAAAGGTAAAGAACTTGTTTTATCTATCCCTTCTCATTCTTCTTGTCACTTCCAAGACCCCTGGTACTTCAAAAAGCTTCCCTCCTCCAACATTTAATAGATTTTATACATTATATCATGTGAAGAAAATCTTGACTATATTATCTCCAATAACTGAAGATGATTCCAAAAATTCTGAGGTTTTAATGGATGAACCATAGACTCCCCACATCTCTACTTCTCCTTCTAGCGGGGTGTGCACCTGGTCTCCTTCTAAAAGGATGTCCTCATGTTCCAGTTCTCATGCCTAGAGGATTTATGTACTTGGGGAATATTCCAGGATCACTCTTTTCTAATTATCTCTCATATCATATGTAACACCCATTTCCTAGGGTTGTGGGTGAAGATGGACTTCCTCTCAAATGAGGCACCCAAGAATATTGTTTCACTAGTTTTATCTCACGAACTGAAATATTGATTTTCTAAGGTTTAAGACTAAACTAAAATATTATAATGCATTATTTCATGAATATGGATCCCATTAATCATCACATTTATATATTTTGGAAATACTCTATATATATGGTTAAGATGGATGTATTTGATCAACTTTTTTGTTTATAGTTAGCTTGAGGAATGTGATTTTTATCTTTTCCTTTGTTTAATATATGTGTGATCCTTGGATAAGGATATAACTTTGGCGGGAAATTAAATCCTTAATCCTGAAGTAATTGACATGATTTTTGAGTGGTAAATTTAATAATATTCTAGATTCATTGGATAAGAATGGCGGTGGTCCATTCCCACAAAACAACATGATGGAGTTATCTTTCTTCGTGGATTAGAAAGGACTCTTTGATCTAAGTTTTATAGGTGATATGTACTCTTGGTGTAATAATTACTAAAATTATAAGAGAATGTGTTATAGTAATTGTCATTGCCTTGTAATCCTCTAATTTATCTCCACCTTTCCAAATATTGAAGTCTACCCTCATGTTCATGTGGTTTCAGATCATTCTCCACTTTTTATTAACTTGAATTCTATAGATAGAACTATATGCCATTTCTTCTTCTCCAAACGATGGGTGAAACAACCCATCTAAAAAATAGTTGTTCATGAATCCTAGAATAATCCTATCTATGGAAGAATTTATGATAGATTTTACAATTTTTTTTTGAGGCTGAAAAAATACCTAAACACAAGTCTAGTTCTTTTCCATTTGTTACCTAGAACCTTGCTACCATAGAAGATGAAATTGATATCATGAAATCCAATCTATAAGAAACAGGATATGATTATTTTTTTGGTTCATTTTACATAGAAATGATTCAATTATATGATATGTTTCTTGAGAATGATAGTAGACTATATGAAATAGAAATATGTACTTGAACCATGGAAGGGGACCACAATATTACTTTTTCCATGTATGCTTGAAAGAAAAAAATCAAGGGGTGTTCCAAATATACGGTTAGAGGATGGTTCATTCATAAGTGACCAAAAGGTGATTAGTGGCAGGGTTATCACTCATTTTAAATATCTTCTCTGTAATCCTAATAATTGAATTTAGAATGGGTATCCTAGAGATAATGATGACATTTTCAATTCCATCCCACATAATGTTTCACCACTTCACAATGCCCTATTAGATTTTTTTTTCTGGAGAAGGGGGAGGTGTGGGACATTATTATTTCTCTAAACCACAAATTTTCACTAGGGATGGATGTATTCCCATGTTCATTATATGTGAACTCCTATGATACCATCAAGGACGATGTTGTTAAAGTATTTCAGGATCCCTTCTATGGGGGTTCTCTACTATGGGTTTGTTATACCACTACTATTGTTCTAATTCAAAAATTGAATGATCCCACTTCAACCAATAATTCAAACCAATTATCATGTTTAATTTTCCCTGAAATGATTTATCTACCATCGTCAATAGGAATATTTCCTGTAATATCCATAAATGGGATTTTTTGAAGAAAAACGTGGTTTTATCAAAGTTTGTCCAATTCAGGGATCCATGGGTATCACTCAAGAGATGGTTAGAGACATTAATATAAATACAAGGGGATCACATATTATTTTTAAAATATATTTGGACAATGTTTATGATCATCTAGAGTGATACAATATTCTCTAGGTAATAAATCAAATGGGTTTCCCAAAATGAGTTACTGATATGTTATTTCATTGTCAGATATCACTCTAGTTCAACATTATTTTCACAAGAAGAAAATGAAGAATTTTAGAAACTATTTGGGGGATATAAAACAACGATCCAATATCTCTTATATCTTCATCATTTTCTAGCATGATCATATTAGATACATTTCATTCAAGATGCAACTTGGAATTCCCAGTCCCTTCCAATGTAGAGATTTCTTCAATGGAGTGTCATATATTCTCTTCACTGATGATATGGTCTTATTTATCAATGGTTTCTAATATTATACTAGGTAATTTTATAACATCATAGAAGAATATTCTAAATGGAGTGGAAAAATTATCAACTATGATAACATTTTTGTCTTTCTTCTTTCCCCATGCTTGGATTGGTAAATGAAATGAATTGAATCCAAGATTAGAATCCAAAGGGAGATATTTCCCCTGAACTACCTAGGTGCACATCCCATGGAATAATTTGTATAAATTACTTTGATATATTTTTTTAAAAAATCACCAACTAAATCACAAATTGGAAAAATAGTTTTCTTCTTTTTGGTAGGAGGATCACTCTCGTAAACTATGTCGTAACTCTATTCCGATGAATATTCTATGTTTTATCAAGTTGCCTATGACGATTAACAATGATATTGGAATACTTTTGTCAACTATTATTTGGGATTCCCTAGGGGAGGGTAGATTCCACTAAGCCTTCTGGAAAAATCTTTCTAGACCAATTGATAATAGAGGAATCAATGTGAGGAATTTAAGGGAGCTGATGAATTTTTATCATGGAATATTGGATTTTTAGTTCATTAACGGGTATTCTATTTTTATTAGGTTTACTACATGGAAATATAGAAACACTTGGAGAACATCTAGGGTTCCTCCCTCCACTCTATGTAATTCTATCCAATGTCATATTCTTGCACTTCAACAACACTATCTTTGGATAATTTGGAGTGGGTATAATAATTTTTGATAATGAAATTGTACTAGCGATGTGTTGGGATATCTGGGATACCCCATTATAGAATTATTCTTCAAGGAGGCCAGTATTTACTACTCATTTATTCATGATATTTTAAACCCCACTCAAAAGAATCTATTTAACGATATCAGTTTTGAGGATGCCTCATACAAGTGTGTCTCTAAGGGCTTAATGTTGGGTATCTTTTCTACGAAGGATTACAAAAATATGATTATCTTGAATCAATATAATGATTGGTGGGATAGTATGATTGGTTTCACATTTATTCTGGTGATGTTTACATTTCTGATCTGGATAATTAAAAATTAAGCATTACCCTCTGATTTGGCAGTCTAAAAGAAGGGAGTTCCTTTAGCTTCCAAGTGATTTTGTTTCATAACTCGTAAAGAGGAATATATAATGTAATTATTCTTCTAATGTGTTTAGGAAAATATGTTTTAGGGATACTTTTGGGATTTCATATATTTTTCTATACAGGTTGAGTCCTTCGATGAGTTCCTTAAGCACTCGTTTTGTGGAGTGGGATGCAACAATCTCAGGGACATGGATTGGTAGCTCATCCTGGAGGATGATTGGTGGTGTTTATGGGATGAAATAAATACTTCTAGATATAATGTAACCCTACTATGTGATAATTCATTAGTGGTGAGAACTGAATGCCTCATTAGGTATTTGGTACACCTCCTGAAATACTAGAAGGAGGATCCCACTTTATGAAGTTTCATTACTACTAGTTCTTACACACATTCTCCATGGTCCTCACTATTGGTTCATTGGGTTTAATGGACTCTGCCCAGGTGGACTCAAGCTTAATGTTGATTGTTTTTCATGTCATGGGGATATGGGGGGGATTCCACTAGTTTGGTGATCTCTTATTTCAACACTTTCCATGGAAGTGGTGACTCCATCAGAGTAGAAAAAAGGACTTTCTCCATGGAATTGATTTAATTATTTCCATAATAACTGTAGAGATAAAATATAATATCATTTGAAGCCCCCTTAAAGGTCTGAATTCGTCTCCACAGAACATCACATACATGATCCCCATTTAAAAGCCCATCTTCACAAATTTGATTGAGCTTCTCTACACCTACTGTGATGGAAACTGTATGGATGAATTTCTAAAATCTAAGGCATATTAGGAGTTCCCTCTTTTGGAATTCTATATCATTGGTTACCTTCCTTCAGGCAGTTTGGACATTAATATTAGGGATTCTCTTAGTCTTGACTTTTATAGACCCCATGTATTATTCTCCCAGGTTGTTTCCCCTATGTTTCATGTTCCCCTATTAATAAAAATTTATTCTTTCTATTGGTTTCAAAATGAAAATATGATTTATTGATATCAATGAATAAGTAAATAAATGTTTTAAAAAATAAAAATTAAGAGTTTTTATTTTCGTCAAACTTAAATATTTATTTAAAATTTTATAATTAATATAATTGGTTAAAATAAAAGTGATTTTTCATAAAAAAAAATTCATAAATTAATATTTTATTCATTATAATTATAAGATAATTATATGTTACCATAATTAATTTTTCAATGTGTCGTAAAATCTGTTATAATATTAAAATTGGAATTTTTTGGAAAAATGATGATTTTGTTTAAAATTTATATTTCTCATATTTAGTGAATAATTTCCCTAAAATTTATTTCATTTTTCAACTCTACACATAAAAATATGATTTGGGTGAATTTTTGGTACTTTTTCAAAATTATTTATTTTTTATGAATAGTAATATACCATAATTTATGGTATTTTACCTTATCAGTTAAATAAATGAATTTTTGAAAAATTAATAATCTAATAACCCATTAGTTTTAATTGGAATTCCCTAGTTACTATACTTAGTCACAAGACTCAACACTATTGATAGTCTACTGCCGAAATAATTAATAAATGAATAAAATAATAAAAAAACACCCCTCTCCTCTCCTATAAATACCACCACTCACCATTGCTCATCCTGACACATTTGAATATTATAAGATTTTCTAAATTATGCCTTATTACCTTCCCAATCCTGTTACCAACACACAAGATCTTTTGGTCTTACCAAAATACCAAATCCATGTGCCTTAATAAGGTTCCCAAAGATACTATATTCAAGAGGTAAAATCCTCATTTTTTCCATTAATTTAATTAATTTTATTATCCTCTCATCACCAACCCTATACAAAGTGGAATGGTAACTATTGTATTATATATATTTTGTAATGTTATTGTTCTAATTTATTATCCATCATAAAATCATTTCTCATCTCCTTTTATTTTTAAAATGAAGACCTCGTCAGTGATGTGTTGATCCACCACCTTCTTGGATGATGAGATTTCAATTCCCATTAACATATTCAAGTCTGGTCATAAAACCATTATTATGGTTAAATGATATTTTAATATACATATTATAAGTTATAATATGTTCTGGAACCAATATATAAACATAATATAAAATACAATGACATAATTTTGTGATGATCATAAAAACTGGCAAAATAAATTAAGACATTTTCACTAGCATTATATCTAATGAATAATCGTAATACAATATAAATAATTATATATTATAAAATATAAACTTCTGAAATTTCATTAATACTAAATATTGTATCTTTTGGATAAGTTATTCCCATTTTACAAAATCTCACATATTTATACTATAGGGAACCGACCATAAAACCATAAGAGAAATGATCTCAGAACAATGAAATTGAACATTATAAATCTTAAAAATGAATATAAATGAACTTAATAAAATTATAATAAATCAATTATATGTTTAATATATTCTCAATTAAAGATTTAATTAATCTAATTTTACTATAGATGACATTAAGTACAAGAAAAAAACCCTTTCGGACATAAGGTAAGGGTTTCTCTTCTCATTTTTACTTCTGTGAGATATATTCAATATTTAACCCCTATTTAATTTGTGTGGTGTACATACATCACTTTAATATATCATATCATGAATATATTTATTTTCATGTCATTTAATGTTTCATTTAATAATCATTAATTTTATGGGGTATATGGTTCGACTGATTACAAAATGGTAAGGGAATTCTTAACCCAATTTCCATTATTTAGGTTAAACTTATACTCTATTTATTATGTCATGATATGAATATATGTTAAATAAATTATTATTATCTTATGTTTTATTTCCACCTGTTTTGTGTGTATTTACAACTAATGAAAAAAATCTATTCTTTTGGTTAACACTCACACTTTATTCTAAATATATTGTTTTAATAGATTTTTTAAAATTTAAAACGAATTTTTTTTACACTTACAACATGAGTTGATTTTCCCAATTTAATGGAACCATAAAGTCTTGAATAATCATTTAAAATTTTAAAATGTTGTTTTCAATGAATTTTTTTTTATAATTATGCAAATTTTTAAATAAATTATATCAAATTAAAGTGGTATTTATCTCCATCATTTCTTAATTATTTTATAAACATATTTCCATCTTTGTCAACACCATATATTATATATTATTATTATATGAGGTTGATCTCTTATTACAACATCTAAAATATTTTATCTACTTTTTTATGATCATTTTTACAATGGATGTCATATTTTGATACCATTCATCATATTACAGATGATGGTTTATGATTATGTTTATTATTTAGGGTTAGTTAATAACATGTCATATTCATGTTTCAATATGAATGTATATGCTGATTATGGTTCACCACTTTCATATATATATTGGATTGGACTTAGTGTGTAATGTGTGGGGCCCAGTATATCCCCTCGATGCATCACTATTTATAATGAGAAAAACTGGTTGGTTATTGGATGATGTATTAACTAATTATGTATGGTGTCACAGCTGAAGCCTTGATGGTAGGTTTTTTGATGCCTTTCATTATGAATTCCCTCATTATGAGATTATTTATTAATAATCTCTGTGACTATTGAACTAGTAGAATCTCTATTTTCAGGTCTAATTTTCATGTGATTATCTATATGACAATATTTGATCTTATTTTTCCATTATATATAATGATCATGAATAAGTTTTAATGGAATGTTTTTTTAGTTATTCACCATGATTTGTTTTTTATTCTTATTTATGATAACTTTCAATGTATGATTACCCTTACTAAGCATACAATCTCACCCATTTCTTAAGCTTTATTTTTTCCCCAAGATTCTAAGATGTATATTATGATTGACCGTCAGAGATAATCTAGGGGAAAAGGGGTGTTTCCAATGGAGGTACTATGTGGTATTATATATCATGTTGTAGTTCAATACTTATGTTTGTATTTTTTTTTAAAAATCCACCAAACTATTTTGTCCTTTTGTATAAAATAAATTGTACATTGGACCAATTTAATTAAGTAAAACCCCGACTTTGGGCCACTAGGGTCGAGGGATTTACAAACTTCTCTTAATCCCTTACATTAGAGGGGGTTTTAACCCCCTCTAATTTATTATTTTATCAAATAAAACCCATAAATTGTAGGAAGTTTTTTGTAGAAAACTACGAAATTTTAATTTAGTGGTAGTTTTCCCAAAATTTCCTTTAACTTATATAGATACTGTATTGAAAAGAAAATTATATGTTGTTTTAACTGTATGTATTTTTATTGTTTTTCATAAAAAATAGAATTTTATAATATATATATATATATACTTGTGTGTGTGTGTGCGCGCACATGTGTATGCGCGTGTGTGTGTGTATTACCTAAAAAATTATATAAATGTATTTAAATGAACTATAAACATATATAGGTAATGAAATTTTATAAATATTTTAAATAAATAATTATACATATATAGAAAAATTTATAAATATATAAATATTGGAATATATAATATAAATGTAATTATAAATATATTTAAACAAGAATATAAATATTTTTTGTGGTTTTATAAATAGTACACATTTATATTATGATTTATATTATAAAAAAATATATTTAATACATTTGAATTGTATATTTATGTATAAAAATATTTATATTATATTATGTATACAAATATAAATAATGTAGAAAAAATTAAATATATATATTATATAATTATATTATATATATTATATTGTAAACATTTTATTACATACAAATTCATATATATTATACAATTATATTGTATATATTTTAATACAATGTTAATTATAAATTAATTTAGGAAATATATATATATATATTATTTTATTATTTATATATCTCCATTTATATGATTGTATTTAATTTTGTGTTTATATATATGTGTATACATGATATAATAAAAATGTATATAATTAAATACATAAATAGATAATATCAATGTATCTAAAAATATATATGTATAATATAAATAATAAAATAACTGTATGGTATTTATAAAACCAACGTATAATTTTTATACTTTAAAAAATGTGTGCAATAATAATAATATTTTTATCATTATCATTATTATTATTATACACACATAGACATATATATTAGCATATATAAATAATTATATGAATATAAATATTATAATTATATTCTATCTATATATATTATATATATAGATAAATATATACACACACATATAAATATAAATGTATTTATAAATATATGTATAAAAATATATTTATATATATAAATATAATTATTTATATATATTATATATACATATATGTATTTATGTATATAAAAATATATTTTTTATATATATCAATACACAAATATATATATATATATATATACATTAACAAATATTTTCTTAAATAAATAAAATAATAGATATTTTATAAACAAAAAACCTATTCAGTTCAGTGGGAGATTTCTTTCACTATCCCTTGTGGAATGAGGGTTCAAAACCCAGTGGTCCCATTTTACTGCGTGTTGGGGTGTACCTCGGACATGGGGGTGGAGGGGGGGTGTGAGGAGTAACCTCCAGACCCATGTCCTGCATCATTTTCGCTAATGGGTGGCCTCTTCTTTATAAACAAAACCAATCCTTATATCCATTAAACAAGTTTAAGGGCTCCGCTTCCAGCTAAATTTCCTCGAGCACTAACATAATATTGTACGTACCAAATACTTATCGCATCCCTCGATCAATGAGCCCATGATCCTTTATGCGGTCTATTTAACAACTTTTATGACATGCTCCAAAAAAGCATCAATTGAGCTAACTAATGGGCTGGTGGTTCTATGGAACCTAATTTAAATAAATTAAAAAAAAACAAAACATTTAAGGGATTTTTAAAATATAATTAGGGGCTGTTCCATCTGCCTCTAAGTCCCAAAAACCCGAAATTATCTATTTTTTAAAAATTTTAGATGAAATTATATTTGGTTTAAACCACCTTTAATTTAATCGCCTCTAATTTTCCACATTACTCTACCAATGATCGATCAAAACTGCCATTAAAAATATAAGGATGCCACATTATTAGTGGTTTCTCATAAACACCTCTAATATATTTATAGAGGGTTATGACCCTTCTAATCACAAAAATAAACCCCTCTAACAACTATATTTTTGTGTGTGGTAAACCCAGTAGGTAAGAATCGTAGGTTTCATGCTTTTATTTTTCAAAATAAACTAAAAATTAGCTAGTCTTAAATACATTTTTAAAATTAGAAATTTCATTTTTTTAGCTCCTAAACTCATTGAAACCGTTTCTATTTTAAAAACACTAAATTCCCTTTGGAATTACCATTTTGAAACTATCATTGTAAATCCTTTAACAAAAAAACAAATCCAAGTAAACTATCCCCTGTTTAAATTACATAGCTTCACATAAAAAAACATTGAAGTAAGGCCCATAATAATTAATACTGAACAACAATGATATTAATAAACAACCATTGATAAATAAAATTTAAATTGTAAATAAAATGCAACCAAGGAGGAGAAACAAGGTAAATCCATTATAGAAATGCCATCAACCATAAAATAATGAATAAGCAGTGAATAACATGCAACATCAGAAGCACTATCTAAGTTTCATGGAATGATCTCAGACCTATAGATTCCAAAGGTAATCAATAATCTCTTGATAAAAAACTAGATCGACAAACATGGTCCTCAAAAATATGCCTTGAGGACTCTAGAGAAAACATCTAAAATAGAACCTAACTAGTATCATGCCATGGACTATTGAAACGCCAAAACTAGTACCAACCTATCAATAGTATCCTTTGTTCCAACCATAAAACAATCATCATATACATCATCATTAACCACCCTCAAACAATAAAACATGTAAATAACCGAGCATATTTTTTTTAAACCACTTTCAAGGCTCAATTATAAAATAATAATTGTTATAAAATCCATTTTATGAACATTTAATAAACTCATTATATTTTAAAATAAGCCCAAAACCATTTAAATATTTTTCTATAAGACTCTAAACAACCAAATCCAACATCGAGTTTAAGATCCAAATATTTCATTTTTAAAAGTTATAAACAAACAAAATTAAAAAAATATATTTATAAACATTTCACAATAAACATATTCACTTATTATAAGATGAATATATAAATAATTATATATATATATATAAATACTCATCCATACATTTATAAACACATAAAATAAATCAAAATGTTCAAAACATCAATTATAGGTGAATCATGAAATAGAAAAAAAATAAACACAGTAAAATTATTAAAGTGGGGGAACCCAAGATATCTCTCCACTTAACTCATAGAAAATTTTAAAAAATTATTTAAATGATTAAAAATGAATGTCAGACACCCAAATCATCCTAAAAAACTGTAAAAAATATTTTAATAATGAAAACCATATTTTATTTTTAAGTGAGGACCAAAAGTAGAGCCAAATTACCAAAACCTGATTTCAAAATCAATTGAAATATCATAAAAACATTAAATGAATCACAAATCTAAGTTTAATAGAGCCAAATATCATTTATAGATTTAATAAAATCAATTATAAATTATTAAGCCTATGTAGTACATCAATGAAAATCCAAATCATGAAACCCCCTACTCGAAATGTGTTTAAACGATGTGAAACAACCAATAACAGAAAGTGGAATACTCCATGAGAAGATCACACACCCTAGGAAGACATTATGATTGATTTAAGATCCCAAACCCTCTTCTAGGTTTTAGACAAATCATGGCACAAAAAAGGGTGAGAGAAAATTTAGAGAGAGAGAGTGAAAGAGAGGAGTGAGGAGGATGAGAAGAGGTAGATGACTCACCAAGACTATTTCCCCTTAAATTACATGATAAATCATCAAAAGGGTGAGGATGGATGGATGTGTGTGCCCTGGTGCTACATATCCTTAGGTGAAATGGGTAGGATTCTTGTTTTGTAATTTTTGAGTTTTAAGTTACCAACTGTTTGGACTCATGTTTTTCAAAATTATGAACCACATATTGTACATTTATAGGTTTCTGAAAAAGTTGCCTCAGAAGATTTAGGAAACCATTAAAAAACTATGAAAAATGGATTGCGTGGGATCGACATGGTTAGTACTAATCATGATACATACCAAAATTTAAAAAATATCTATAAAATTAAAATTAATGACCCAAAATATCCTCAGAAAAAATAACAAATAAAGAAATAAATATATTTAATTAATTAAAAAATTAAAAAATTTGGGTGTCACAAAGATTCCCATGCCACCACTTCACTCAAAACAGACGAATGAACTTTCTTAATAGAACCTTCATACTCTAGTTTACAATAAAAATTTGATGCTTCATATAAGACAAATCATCAGCTGGATCAACAACATCATGTCAAATCACATGTCAAGGGACATAAATATACCAACTTATATAGGATATGTGAAATATATATATGAAAAATATTGAACATGGGTAAAATAATAATGATAAGACACTTCGTGAATTGATCTAGCATCTCAATGAAAATTTACATGATAAGGAGTTAGTTTCCCCTATTTTCCCAAACATTGATAACCTAACCTTGGAAAGACTCAAATAAAAATATGATACCTGAAAATATCCAAGAGTCTCCTTAAATGATCCAAATAATATTTTTGGAGAATTTAAAAGGATACATGCAATGTATGGATAATTTTTACTTCCTTAATCATCACTTGGAAAATAATAGGTCTGATCACAAAGAATTTGCCTATTTCTTTTGATAATATGGAACACTGAAATGATCAACCTTATAAAGACTCAAAGGGTGATATATGAATATAATACTGATGGATTTTTGGTCCTAGAAGTAGTTAAAATATATTAGATTATCCCAAGAGACACTAAAATTAAGAATGCATGATCAAAGAACATCGTCCATAATATAAATGGTTTTCTTAGACTATCCATCCATCTATGAGTGAAAAGTATTAATTAACATTACATGTGAGAATATATAACTTTATAATCACTATAAAAAATATATGTGAACCTAGTATCCCTGTCAATGATGAGACAATGTAGGATTTTATAAATTTTCATATCCAACATGATATTTATATTTCTGAGCCCATTGATTATGGAGGATTGTTTAATATGTAAAAAACGAGTTACCTCAATTATAAGATCCATAATTACCAATATAATGTCTCTACCACTCATTTCCCATGGTATGTGTAGGTTTTAAGAATAACAGATGCTACTGAGAGTGAAAATAAAAATAAAAGTTTTGCCAATTTGGTAGATCTTTCCAAATATTTTAAATGATTTGAACACTAATACCAACAATTTTTTTATATAAAATATTGACCTAATGGAAAACCCAAAATATAGAGAGGATATTTGTATGTTAAATTCATAGTTAACTTATTTATGATCATACAAATAGTATTAAACTGTAAAGTAACTTTCTTCATATATGATGTTGATCATCCAAAACCCCTTTCCTAGATTACCTTTGTTGAGCTGTAAGGATCCAATTTTAGAATCCCTCTAGTGTTTCAATCATTAAATAAAATTTTATTCCTTAAAAAACCACATGACATATAATAATAATATTAATAGTAATTTATGGAATGTTCTAACTCACAGATTGATAACTATTATTTTTTATCATAAAAATATATATTCCACACCAGTCACAATCTTGATCAGCTAAAACTTCTTGACATGTATTTCATATTAAAGTAAATATTTAATTAAATATTTTATTTAATAATAAATTAAATATTTTATTCACAATACATCCAATAAATTTTTATTAAATAATCATTTAACTAAATGAATAATTTATTAATGAATAAATAAGTTTTTATTACATTATGAATATTAACAATCAAAAAACTTTACTCTTGATAATAATAATTATTATGATATTTAAATTAAAATAGAGTTTAATCGAGATAAATAGAACCACTCTATGATTTTACCTCATTATCATTAAGAGGGCTTCCCAAATTCGATGATTACTATCTAAAAACAGGTCAAGAATCCCATGATAAATAACTTAATGTCACAATGTCGATAACCACATATGAACATTCAATGTGTAATATATTCCCTTTATCAAAATATCTCATCAAGATATGTACACATATTTTTCATCTACCTATATGCTTAATACGACTTTTTTTTACTCTCTAAAATAAATACACAATTACACCATGGACATGAAATTTAATGAAACTATTCTATTCTAATTAAACGGATAAGATATCAACTTCTCTAGTGATGGAAGAGATAAATCCATCCTTGACATGTCCATTAATAACATGTCATTCATGATGCACCCAATATATCCTAGTTCCTATGAACATATGGGGTCATAGTTCATTCAGTGAATATATGAGTGAAAGTCATGATATGAATTAATGATAGTCTTAAAGTATAAGGACCATTATACACACATGAAAATAAAAATATCTTGTGACACAAAAAACAAGCAGAATTGTTTTTGTAGGGTTTGTTCTCATAACCTCTCATATTGGAGACTTACAATAGTGGATTTAATGGGAAGAATCCTAATATGCATAAAATTACTCTCAACAAAGATTCTTCATACTATGTGTCATATCACAGTAGTTTATCCAACAATTAAACTATATTAAAGAATATTATCATGAAAGTTCAAGGTTATCATAACTGTTGGGAACTACTATGAGTTTTTGAAACTAGTTTTCCCTTATAAGTATTTACATTCCCATCCATGACTAGTTTTTTCTTGAATACCCATTTACAACCAAAAGGATTTACATCCACCGGAAGATCAACCAAAATAGAGATTTGAATTCAGAACATGGAATCTATTTTATAATTCTTAATTTCTTTCCCCATGGAACATCTATACCACTTACTACTTCCATGTAGGTTAGTTGATCAATATTATCAATTATTGAAGAGTCACTATCACAGGGGAATAGCATTTTTTCTGGTTATCTAACCACTATTTTACTCTTATATAGGACTTGTGTCTCTAGAAAATCATCTTCCATGAGGCCTTGTGGAATTTATTCATGTTCCAACTCTTTTATACCTTGATCCTCAACTTTATAAAAGACTATCTCACTCTTATTATATCTTTTAGAGATGCTATACCTCCAAAGAAATCTATATTTAGTTTACATTATTACCTTTTTTTATGAGAGGTCATATTAGTAATATCCCCTTTTTTCCTTGGGTTCTCCTATAAAGGTACACTTTTTGACGTGGGGTGAATGTTCATTACATGAAGATGTCTTAACAAATGCTACGTAACCCCACACATGCAAGCACGATAACACAAGTTTCTTTTAATTCCATAAATGTTATAGTATAACATATTTCACTTTAGTTGGTAGTTGGATTAGTATTTGTGCAGTTATTTGCAATGCATATCCCCAAAAGGTCAGTGGAATACTCACATGACTCATCACTGATCTCACTGTGTCTATCAAGGTGTAGTTACTCATTTCACTTATACAATTACACTAATGTGTATAAGGATAAGTGATTTGAGATAGAATCTCAAACTCCCATAAATAATCAATGAATTATTTATTATGATATTCTCCACCATGGTCTGAGCGGGGTTTCTTAATCTTTATAATAATATGATTATAAACTTTATTATTGTATTCCAAGAATCGCTCAATATAATCCGACTTATACCTCATTAAGTAGACATATCTATATCTACTAAATTCATCAGTAAAACTAATGAATAAAGAGAAACTTCCCCTTTGTTCTATAAGAAATGGCCAATACGCATTAGTATGAACTTGTTAAATAAGAATATTATCCCTTTCACATTTTCTACTAAATGGGGATTTGGTTATTTTCCATTTTAAATATGCATGACAAACATCAAGTGGTTTTAGTTGAAAAGAATATAAATATCTATATTTGTGTAATTTTATAAAATTATTTTTGTTTATGTATCCTGAAAAGTGATTCTATTTGTTGTCATGGTATGATTCATGTGAAAAAATTTCAATATTGATTGTCGTTACATGATTTATATAATATAACACATAAACACTCTTTATTGAATGTTTCTTACCATAACAAAATTTATATTTATAAAATATGAAAAATATATTCTCAAACATGGACATAAATCCATTCATATTAAGTAATAATATAAAAATAATTGTTTTGGAAATAGATGTGTCAAAATAAAAATCCTTTAAAACCAATATCTTTTTCATCGAAACATGAGGTGGTAGTCCCCAATTTCCACAAAATCTAGATTGGATGTACTGGCTACTTAGATATCTACGTTCCCTTGGTTAATATTTTGGAATATACTTGGTTCATATATTTTAAAACAATTGGGAGAAATAAAAGTTGTATGTAGTATATAATTTATGGAAAAATATAAATTTCACAAGATAAAAAAATTAACTTGATTGTCTCCCTTAATTATTTTGAAGGGTTTATTTTTTCCTCTTGTGTCCTTTCATGCCACATGAAAAACAGAAAACATCCTACTCTATTTCTTTTCCCTTGATTTTTCACTTATTTGAAGGGTGTTGAAAAGTTTATTTGGGATTAGAGATCTTGTAAAAGGCCTTTAATTTTATTCCCCATAAGGATGGATGGATTCTCATGATTCATCTCATTATCTAATTGGTGAATAAGAGGGAGTAGATCTAGAAGATACCGCTCAATATTTTTTATATTCAAATTTACAAAAAGATATTGAAGATCTGAGGGAGTGATTCAATTATGAAATTATTGTGAAATTCATCAGGAAGTTTAAACTGTAGAGCCTCTCAGTGCTCAATGTAGCTAGTAATCATGATTAAGTTTGGCCCACGTGGCACAAACTCTCAATGATTTCTATTAAATAGTGAATTTGATATCTCAAACCATTCAAATTTCTCTCTCTTCGGGAGTAGACAATTGATATTCTTGATCATGCTATATGAATATATGTTATCATATGACTTCAGAAGTTTAAGGAACTTATATAAAAGCATCAAAAATTTATTTTTTACCATGTCATTCAAGTATTTTTATAGAAAACAAGCTCTTCATAACTTTTGTCTTTAGAAATTTGATTTTGTATTTTGGATTCTATCATGTATTCTTTCTTTTCCTAGAAAAGTAAAACCTAAAGTTTTCTAAACCATTCCTAGATGTTACTGCTAGATAGAAGATGGTATTTCTCCAATAATGATCAAAGGGGTGGTGTGGATGAAGAAATTTATATTTATTCTACAATTTAAGAAATAATATTGTTATCACTATATTTGATTATAATTTATGATAGAAATAATAAATTTTATTAAATCACCCACTAATTTATCAAAACATAATAGCCCTTACCATTAGACTCAGAATGACTAGTTTTTAGTACATTCTGGTGTCAATTATCCATATTTTCCTTCTTATAACCCCAATTAGGGTTAATAAATCTATTTGAATGGTATTTAGGATGGAATATATTTTTCAGCTGTGGATTCCATCTCGTTGATCCATTGAGAGGACTCCCCAATCCTCAAAATCCTATGTTGGATTTCATCAACACTTTCTTGCAAGTTACATTAGGTATAGCGTGGGATAATTTTCATGTTGTAAGATGGTTAATTAAACCCATAATCTTTATAAGAACTACTATATAAAAGTAAGAGTTTCAATGAGGTTTGGTTAAACACATTGTTCTATGGATTTCATTCCAAATCAAGTAATTTAAGGCCATGTATAAAACAATATTTAGTTGAGATATTTAATTTATTATTCATAAAATTTTCTTGTATTATATTTTAAATATCTTATTAATATTAATTGGATTTTACTTAATGAATTTAAAATTTTTGATAAAAAATATATATATAATCCATTAATTTTAACTCTATAATTTCATAATAATATATTTATTTATGTGTTCATAGTCTTTCTTCCATAAAATAATTAATTTATAAGGGAAAAATAAATTTATAAACAAATGACCCTATCATGAGCTTATCTAACACTTAATGCAACACCTTGAGATTTTATAGTATATTACCTTAAATAACAATAATTTCATAGATATATTATGATAAATTAAAGCCTATATTTTGAAAGAAAAAAATGTTTTCGATAACATATACAACATGCAATACTGATAAAAAACAACCTACAAATTATATTATTTAAATATGACTATTATAACCTTTTTGTTGAATTAGAGGGTATAAATAAGATTAACTACTTTATGAAATATATATAAAGTTCCCAAAAAAATGTAACTTCTTTATAAATTCTTAATAAATATTCCATCAACTTTTAATAAATGTATTTTATTCTGTAAAAAAAATATTTCTTTTAAAAATGATTTTAAATTTTTTTTTTATGAAAATAGATTATAGTAAAAAAATTAAATTTTTAAGGTTTATTTTATAAAATGAAAATCATCTTTTGTACTAAATAATAGATATTAACCTAGGGTGAATTTTTAGGATTGTTAGAATAAAATAATTTTTCAGTAAACAGTGAATAAAATTATTTTTTATAAAATTGTCATTTATTTTATTAAATTATATAATTTAAATGCCCATTATTATTTTAACATGTTTTAAATGTAACATAAGAATTATTTAGTAATATTTAATTCAATTAAATACATTTAAATCATATTTGTTTTGGATTTTAATAAAAGTTTATTTTTAGACTTTTAAACACCTTTTCCCCGAATTTTGTTTAAAGTGAATTCTATTTTCCCACATTAATTAATTAAAAAAACACCTATTGAGGAATTATTTAAATTAAATATATATAACCTAAGCCTGTATCTCATATCTAGAATCATACTTAATTACATTAGTACTAAGAACAAGTGTTCACATCCAAGAGTACAAAATAGTTTAGTAGCTTTCAAAAACCAAATACACATAAACTTTTTACATTACAACTTGAAAGGAAAACACAACATAGATGATCAATTGAAACCAACCATAAAATCTAAGATTATCCCTGAAATTCATTCATAATATACATATTCTCATCCGTAGGAAAAATAAAATAGAAAAAAGTGGTGGTCTTAGATGATCAGTAAGGGTAAGAAATACATATGAAGCTAATATAAACATAAATAATAAGGCATGGTTAATAACTAAAATTAATTTCCATTAAAACATAATCTTGATCTTAACATGGTAGGAATAAAAGGTGAATAAATAATTTCCTATAAATAATCACATAAGAATGAACCTTAATCAAAGATATTTTACTAGCCTAATAGTCTCATGGATTATCGATTACTAATATTATAATGATGGAATGCATAATGCTGAAGATATGAAAAAAACTGTTGAGGCCTCTTCTAATATATCTAAAAATACTTGGTTAAGGCCCTGACCAAATCCATATATGTTTTGTATCATGGGACTTATCAATAAATCTGCAGGATGTAGTAGGCCCCACCCGTCACTTACTAAGTCCAATGTATTCATCATATGAATAGGTAGAAACATAAAAACATATAAATAAGAAATTTAAAGTAAATTCCGAAATCAATTAACATAATCACTCACCATTCTGAGTAATATGGTTAATGATATCAAGATAACAGAACCATAATCAATTAGATAAAAAACTATTTAACAAAATATTTTAGATGATGTCATAAAATATCAATCCCAATTAAGAATAATATTTAACAGTGGGTGTTAAAAAATATGGAAATAATCTAACCAAATCATCAATGGATTATTAAGAGAAAGATATTTTTTACTATTAAAATAAAAGTTCTTTTGGAAAAATAATCTGTATTTTTTATAAACTAAGATTATAAATATGTGTATTCCAGAAAATAATAGGGAAGGAAAATGAAATTTTGAGGCATAAACGATGTTCAAAAGAAGTGAAAACATGTAAAAAGAGTTTTTCATAAAATTTAGAAATGGGCCACTTCCGTTATACTTAGGAGAAATTATAATATTCTTTAAAGAACACAAGTCTTAATTGTTTACATAAAACTAGAAAAGGAATAATATAGTTTTTCGTGCTAAAAATATATATTTTATAAAAATATTGATGTATTAAAATAGATTATGGTGTGACTTTAAAATGGGTGAGAAATTGGGAAGTACACTTTAACCGGGCTTGCTTATCAGGAGGAATTGTAAAGGAAACCTTATAAAAGAAGTATTATACCATAAAAGAAAGATAAACTAATCTAGATACATGATTTGGAACATATAAACTGAATTTAGAAAAATCATATAAAATTGATGAATAATTACATTGGATTAAAGAGATAGAAAGTGTAAATTGAATGAAAAATGGAGGTTTGGGAATAAACCATTACTTGATGCCCGAAATTGTTCTGCACATGCACTTAATGTATTGGATAATGAAATTTGATTCATTAAAAATTTAATTAAAAACAAATTTAACTTTTATTTTATTTTTTCTAATTTTATTAAGTTCATATAGGTCATTTTTTATAAGTTATTAGATTCAATTTTTTCATTTGGGAGTGTACGTTTCATTGGTTTTCATGATTGGTTCACTTGTATACATGTGTGGAAGATCATGTGAAATAAGAATAGTTATAAATAATTGAAATTATTTTTTATTAACAAACTTATAGGAATTTTAAGGGTCTTCTATATCAAATTTTCCATATATTAGTAAGACTCATTAGATAAAGCATTAATGATAACCATTTAGATTATTTTGGAATTTTTTCGATCATCACAAACTAGTTTTGTCTTATGTATTAATATTTTGTATATATAATGGTTCTAAAACATTACATAAGTTCTATTACACATATTATAGTTTTTTAAACCATAATATTGATTTTATGACCATTCTTGATGTATTAATTTCAAACAGAAAACCCATTATCCACGAAGACGGTAAATCACCACTACATATACGATGTTTTCAGTTTCATAATAAAAATGGGAAGAGAAGAGAATTTATGGTTGATATTCAATTAACATAATAAAAGTATAGTATATATAAGATATAATATTTATCATTCATTTTTGGATATAGGTGTTAAGTAATTGAATAGAAAATAAAATAAATTTAATGAAAATTAAAAGAAATAAAACATGATTTTACCTCTTGAATTCCACTCCTTGAGAACATCCTTAAAGAACATAGAAATGTTCATTTTAATTATACTAGTAAGACGATACTGTGGGATAGAGTTATAGGAGAGGTATTGTGGTATGATTTTACTAGCTTCAATTATTTGATGTGTGAGGAGAAGTGGTGGTGAGGGGTGGTATTTATAATGGATGAGAGGCGTGTCTTTTATTATTTTATTCATTCGTTTATTATTTTTTCTCAATAATATCAACAGTTTGGAACTTATCATTAAATATTTTAACATGATTATGTAGTGTTTGAAATTATGGGCTTACATCATCTATACATCATCTATGACTCAATAATTCATGTATTTGTTAAATATCATAAATTACCTTATTTCATTATTCACAAAAATCAACTATTTTTGTAAAATGCCATAAAATACCACTAACAATTTTTTGATGTGGATAATTTAAAAATGGAATCCATTTTTTGAAAAAAAAATTATAAATATGATAAATTTAATTTTTTAATAAAACGATCATTTAGTCAAAAAATATCAATTTTAACATTATAACTCTTTTTATGACCCTTTGAAAAAATCATTATGGTCTCATAAAATTATATTATAATCATAAGAAAATAAAATTTTAATTCATGAATCTATTTTATGAAAATAAATTATCCTTTAAATCATTATATTAATTTTAAAATTTTAAATAAATATTTTCCTTTCACAAAAAATAAGAACACTTAAATTATCATTTTGAAAAAATTTATTTACTTATTCTATGATCTAAATATTTAACATTTATATTTATAAGTTACCAAAATTTTATTTATACTTTCATAGGTGATGTTAATATTATATTATTCATATTTCTATTCACAATGGTCACATTAGTATTCCAATGGTTATATTAAATAGTATATTCTGGTTTTAATCTTGGTGATGTATGAATAATAAAATATCAAATATGATAAATTTTAAAAAGAGACATACCAAAAGATATTTTAGTGTAACATTCTCCACTCCTACATAAAATTCAACCTTAAAATTAACATAGTTTCCCAAGAAAAAAATATTTTTCTAGTTCTTCACAGGATCAACTGAAATTCCATCATTAAAGATAATATGGCCAAGAAAATAAACTATTTTAAGCTATAATTCACACTTTTTAAATATCCCCTATAACTCTTTTATTATAAGAGTATACAAAACAATCCATTAGTGGTTCTCATGGACCTCATAACTTTTAAAATAGATCGATATATCATCAATAAATACAATAAAAATCTTCAAGATATTCCTTAATAACTCTATTTATTAGATAAAGAAATTCAAAGGGTGAATTAGTCATTCCAAATAGCATTAATCTAAACTCATACTGTATATAATTTGTTCACAAAGTTGTGTTTCGAATATCTTCATTCATCACACGCAATTGATGATATCTGTATTGAAGGTCAATCTTCTAAAAATGTTGAACTCTATGAAGTTATTCAAATAAATAATCCACGCAAGGAATATGATACTTTTTCATTACTGTAATAACATTGATTTCTATATAGTCGATGCACGACATCATAGATCCAAGTTTCTTCTTGACAATGAGAACAAGGGATCCCCATAGAGAAACAATAGGATGAATAAATACTTTATTACTCAACTCCTCTAGTTCTTTCTTCAGATACAATAATTCCACGATGGACATTTTACAATGAGTCTTGGATATTGGCCTTGTATCGATGATTAAATCAATATAAAACTCCACTTCATGGTATGGATGATGTGTAGGAAAATACTTCAGAAATTCATATATATATTCCTATACAATAGGCACGTCCTCAATTTTAAGATTTATTTCCTCATCCATATATGATATTTTCTATTTTTCCCTAAGAATTTTATTTAGGAGATATACTACAGGAGGATCCAGATATAACATAGATGATGAAGTCTTCCATCTAGATATGATAAATTTTATACCTTCATCAAGAATCATAATTTCCTTCTCTTTGAAATAATGTTTTGCATTATATTTTGAAATCTAGTCCATACCGAGGATTATATCAAAATCACACATATGTATGATGATAAAATCTGTAACTAGAGCACATTTATGTCTCATAATTGGAAATGATCGACACATGTTTGTTTCTATAAGGTTTTCACTATGATTATTTACTGATAAATACCTTATTATGGTGAATTGGAAATATCTAATTTTTAAAAAAAGATAGGATGATTTGATAGAATGTGATGATCTATAATAAAATTAATATTTATATTAATATAAATATTTTATTAAAGTACCTTCCACCACATCATTGAGAACATCAACCTTAGCTATGATGATGGCATAAGCTTGTCCCCGATCCGATGGACTTTTCTGAGGAAAGTTTCCTTAACACTACAGAAAGTAATTTTTATAGTGTCCCATATCCCTATAATTGAATCATTAAACATTGGTAGCTTATTTATTTACTTTTAAATCACGAGGATGATTTAATTTCTCACCACAATTTTATCAAACACAATTTCTCTTTAAGTAGGTATTGGGAAAATTCCTTCTTCAAGTATCACATTTTGGAAAGTTCCCTTTTTTTATTTTACCATTTATCGATTATTTTTTTATTACATCTTATTATCTTGTGTTCCCTCAATGTCATAATTTATAGAGAATTGTTTCCCTTTCTTTATGGTACTTGAGACTATATCTTTTTATGATGAAAACGTTTAACATACTAGTTCCCTTTATAAGAGTAGTTTTAACCCATCAATGAATCAATCAATCTTCATCTTTAGATTATAAATAAAATCCATAACATTCCTTGATAACCATGTAAACATATCTTCATACTTGGAAAATTTCTCAACCTCTTTATGTCTTAGACTTACTAATTATATATTCATATATTCATGCTATTCTCGAGGGAAATATTTTTCAAATAAAATTTCCTTAAAATCAACCCATTCCATATTTGTAATTTCTTCCTCCTCTATTGTGTTTTAAATCAATAACCACCATTGATCAAAATATGTTGTGAGATGATAAACTATCATGACAACCATCTCCCTTCTACTAATTCCCAAAGAGATAAATTTCTTCTCCCATGAACTTATCCATTTATCAACAAAAAATGGATTTTTAGTCCCATTGAATGGAAGAGGTTGTAGTCTCATAAAGAGGTCTATAATTTTTACAACTTCTTTTAGATCGATTTACTCAATGTGAGTAAGGTTATTGAACATAACCTGAGTCAGTTGTCCCAGTATTGTTATAATTTTACTAACTCCAACATTAGCTCCCACTCCAAAATCATTATCTTTCATAGGAGGGAAATCCCTACATGGAATACATGCATTGATAGAGTTTCTATTCCTTACAATATGATCTATTTATAAACTATGGAATACATTAAATTATGTTATGATTCATAATTCATGGTTTTTCTAACTAGGAAAATAGTTAACATAAATTGAAAATTTATGCATAACTAATATCATAATCATAAACATGGCTTCTTTGGGGAAATGTTTAATTTTAATTCCTTCATAATGGTTTGTAAAAAAAATATGAATTTTTTTAATAATATACCCCATTAATTTCAAACCAGGTGTGATGTAAGGTCCATTGTCATGTACCAGGTTACACCGAGTCAGACCTGCACACCTTGTCATATTTGTTATGCCTAGGTAAATTTGTGCCAAAACCATGTCCACTTATAGTATCCTACTAGGTATGTATTGTTAAAAATCCCCATATGATCTATACCTTTAAAAAAATCTAGTATGTTATTCTATTATTATTGTTAAAGTATATATTAGGGTCATGTTCCATAATTTAGGTTTTTTAAATCTATTTTCCAAAGTTTCTACTAAACTTCCTAAGATACCCACTGTAAAGACCCTAACCCCAGTAGCATAGAGAAAACACCATAGATAATTAAATTACTAATAATTACAACTGTTTACATCCTAATGGACTGAATAGTTTAGAATTTTTTGAAAACCAGATACATACATATGTTTTACATTACAACTTTAAAGAAAAAAACCATAAAAAATCCATTGGAAACACCCATAAACTCATAAATTATCCCTGAAAGTCATTTATATTATACATCTTCTCATCCTAGGGAAAAATAAAACATAATTAAGTGTTGATATCAAATTATTAGTAATGGTAAGTAATAAATCGTAATCCAATATATACATAGAAAATAAGGCATGTAAAATAAATAAAATCACATACCTTTAAAACACAATCTTGATCTTAATATAGAAGGAATAAAATATGAATAAATAATTCCCAATAAATAATCACATGAGAATAAAATTTAGATATGGATATTATAATATTCATATAATCACACTTATTATCAACTAATAATATCATTATGTTGGAATTAATAATTCTCAACATCTAAAATATACCGTCAATGCCTTGACCAAGTGATCTGAAAATAAATGGTTATTGCCTCAGCCAAATCCATATCTATTTGGTTTTATGAGACCTACCAAGGAATCTACGGGCTATATAAGACCCCTCCCATAACATAATAAGTCAAATTAATTTCTCATATGAATGAGTTGAAACATAAACAACATATACAACTGAAATGTAAATAAATTTCCCCAATCAATAAACATAATCACTAACCATTCTGAGAAATATGGTGAATGGTATCAAGAAATAACATCCACAATCCGAAAAATTGTAAACCATTTAATAAAATATTGTAGATGATATCATAAAATAAAAATCCAAATTGTGTAAAATATATGATATAGGATGTTGAATAGTGATTAAAATACTCTAATAAAATCATTGATGAATTCTAAAAAGAAATACCACATTTACATTATAATGAAGAGTTCTTTTAGAAAAATAATTTGTATTTATCATAAAATTAGTTTTTAAATCCTTATATCCCATCAATGAAAAGGAAATGAAATAAAAAAATTTAGGCATAACTAATGTCCAACTAAAGTGAAAACATGTAAAAACAATTTTTAAGAAACTTTTGAAATCTACCACTTCTGTGATGTTTAAGAGAAGTTATAAAAGTATTTAAAGTGGAAAAGGATTAATTATTTACATAAAACCAAAAAAATGTAAATAATTTTTTTCTTGATAAAAATATCAATTTTATAAAAATGTTTATGTCTGAAAAAATATTATAGAGTGTACTTGAAAATTGATAAGAAATTGGGAAGTACTCTTTAATTGGGCTTGATTATCCGATGGAATTGAAATGGGAACCTTATAAAACATGTATTATCCAATAAAAGAAAGATTAAGTGATAAAGATACAAGATTCTAGAACATATACATATTACTTATAAGAATTTTATAAAAATAATGAAGATTTACAATGGGGTAAAGAGATAGAAAGTATAATCGGATTGAAAAATGGAGGTTCAGGATGAAAACCCTTACCTTATGTTCAAAAGTGTTCTACACATGTGCTTAATGTTTTGGATAATGATATTAGATTCATTATTAATTTAATTAATAACCTATTTAACATGTATTCAATTTATTATAATTTTATTATGTTCATTTATGACCTCATTTTTGAGTTATGATATTCAATTACGTAGTTTGGGAGTGTTCATTTCATTAGTTTTCCTGATTGGTTCACTTGTATACATGAATAAAAAATCACGTGAAATAAGAAAAGTTATCAATAATTGAAGTTATATGTTATTAATGTCCCTCTAGGATATCTAATGGCATAATATATCATTTTTTCGTATATAATGATGATTAATTATATAAAGATTTAATGATATCAATTTAGATAATTTTGGAATTTTTTCTATCATCAAGAACATGTTTTTTTATTATGTATTAATATGATTTATATATACTGGTTCCAAAACATTAAGTAAGTTTTATTAAATATATTAATGTCTTGTTTAATGATAAAAAATGTTTTTATGACAAATCATGAAAGATGAATTGAAAAACTAAATCCCGTTGTCCACAAAGGCTGTAAATCTGCACCTCACAGATCATGTTTTCATTTTAGAGAAAAAGGGGAAGAGAAGATAATTGATGGTTGATATTACATTAACATAATAAAATTATAGTATATATAAGATAATGGAGTTTGAATACATGTTTGGACATACAAGGTAAGGAAATTATAATAATAGAAAAGATAATTAATGAAAATTAAAATAATGAAAAGGGGATTTTACCTCTTGAATTCCTCTACTTGAGAACCCGCTTAAGGAATGTAGAAATAGACTTTTGGGTGATACCGGCAAGACAAGAATGCTCAAGAGAGGTTCGGAAGATGTATTTTTTAGAAATTTGAAAATATTCATAGAAGAACCAAGATCTTCATCTAAGGTATGGATCTTTATTTTGGGTTGTTTTTGAGGAAAAAAGAAGAATTGGGAAATTTTCTATGTACACTCCCTGTACTTTGGAGTACACACCGTGTACCCGGCTTCCATGTGTAGAAGAGTATGGGTTGTGTAACAGATAAGTAAATGTCCATGTGGGTGACCTGGAAGACCACATAAAGCAGGGGTAGGTTTAGGCTAGTACATGGAATGCACATTAAATTGACACACAATTTAATTTTTTTTGTATTTGATATATTAGTGCAGGGTTGTGTTTCATGTTATAAAATGCCTTCTTCCCCCCCTCTATTCATACATGAGAGAAATGAAACACTGATGAACTTCTATCTCTTCCCATTTCTCCATCAGATCTTTTTTTGAGAAACTGTTAGGTGCGTTGGATTCCCACTGATGAGTTCTTTCTTTCCCGAGAGCCTTTCCTCACAATTTCTCTTCTTTTTTGAGTATTTCAAGGATGATTTTTTTCCCATATCGGTAGATCTACATCATTCTAGGCCTATTCACGGTTCATCATTCAATAGTGTTCTTTATACAACATCAAGATAGGTTTTTTGTTTCTTTCCTTGATTGTCTTTGGATTATATATGAATAAAGTGCCAAATACCCATGTTTGGGGTATTGAATATTTTGGAATTTGATCCCGTTTAATAGCTGGAATAATTTTTTGTTTAAGAAAGGGTTATTTTTTATACATAAGGTTTTATACCTTTTCATGGGACACCCCATGGGTGTGTTCCCCTATTTGACTATTTATGGTCGTTTGACATAGGTTGCCTATGAGGCATACCTTGTTTGAATGCATTGAATTGTTTAAAATAAATTTGATTGATTATATAAATTTCATGTGTTTTGATTGTGAATTTTATCCATGTAATAGTTATATGTTAAATGTGTTTCCTTTTTATGATATGCACGCTCATTTTCTAATGGACCGTCAGAGCCTTAGACCATGAAAATTGAGGGTGTTTCCAGGTTTGTAACACAGGACCATGGGAGCATTAGTGTAGGATTTCACCCAGGGGTATTGACCATGATAACTACCCAGGATGTTTTTTGTACTTTATTTATGCTGTTTTGACACATGGGGTATTAACTGATAGAGATACCCCAAGGTTATTTATAATTTATTGATTCTTTGTTTCCCCCGAGGCATTGAATTTGAGATCTGTACAAGTGGTCGTTTGTATTTGATTATTTATATGTTAATATTATGGTTTAATATCGTGGGAGATTTCCTAGAGGATTTTTGTTCATGATTGAATTATTGTGGTGATCCATCCAAGCCAAATAATAAGCATGAACTTGGTCTTACCTATTTGTTTAGATCGTCTTGAAAGACGTCTGTTGTTACTATTAAACGAAGGGATACAGATCGTAGTCTAGATACCAAGATTCAATATTCAAAGTTCTTTATAATTAATAAATGAAAATTTATGTACATAAAGAACATAGGATTGTTTACGTTTGAGTATCTCCAAGTTTACTACTTCATTTATACATATCCCCTACTATATATATATATATATATATATTCATTAATTATTGGGAAGATATGTTTTGTTCTTTTATTATTGTGATTCATCTCACACCCTATTTAAGTCATGATTTTAGACCAAAACAGATTATATGGTTGTAGGTATAGATAAGGTAAAGCACCCCTATTCATCAGGTAATTGATTGATTTTAGAGCTGGAGAGCATGGGGCCAAACTAAGGCTTGCAATGGTGTTGGAGATTACTGTTTTTCTATATTTTAGTTTCAGTATTATATTTCCATCATTTTGAATTATTTTGCTGCTTTCCTAGACACATGTGACATGCATAATTTATATATTCTCTGGTTTTTATATTACTATCAGTATTCCTCTATTTACTTTTTTTACATGGTATCACTGCTTCCACTCTTGTTTTTTATTATTACCCCGCTCTGTATGCTCTGCCAATGAGGGAATAGTTTCCCCATTATCATACATTGTCCCTCACTACTAGTTGGTAGCCTCTGGAATTTGGGGAAATGTGCTTGAGGTTTTGTGACCAACTGGGTTCGAGGAACCTTTAGGTGCCACCTGGAACCGGGGTGTTACAATGTTGTATCAGTGGGAGGATTCGATCCTCCGGCCTGTGGGTTATCAGCCCAAATGGATTGGAATTTAGTGGATCATGTTTGAACATTAATTAAATTCTATTAAAGCATAATGTGAAATAGGATTCCAAAATTTGATTCTCTGATAGCGTGGGCTCTCACGGATCAGAACATGGCATGCCTTGGCCTAAATTTTATGATTTTTGGGGGTTTAGAGACGTTTTAGAGGCTTACTATCCAAAAACCCAGAAAACACGACATGTGAGGTTATGAACACACAACACATGTTCTTTTGTTCTGGAAAAACATAATTTTCTTAGGTACACGCCAGTTACTGTATGTACATGTTGCGTAGTTATTGACCATGTGACTGACTGTGTGAGCCGAGACAAGAGATTGATAAAAAAATTGGTAGAACACACTGTTTATGGGGAGTACACGTCGTTCCATAAAGACCTTGTATCCAAATGTGTAGCCAATGACACGAGTGGATGAAACTTAGGTTCCACACGTCATGTCTCGTTAATGCACGATGTGTAGAGTCAGTCATGTATCTAACCCTATGACTAACAACACAGGTGGTTAGAACATAAGTAGTAAATAATGTGTGTAAGGTGAACTCTTCGTTTAGTGTTACCCAGAAGAGAACTATGTGGTTTGAATTGTGTATATGTACATGAGTTGGAAAGAAAATTCAAGTACACATCGTGTCTTAGGAGAAACACACCATGTGTAAGGGGTGTTACATGAACGGGTTAGAAGAAGTGCATGCCCATGTTAAATGATTAAGGGAACACTCTTTTTTAAAAGATTAAGAGAAGATATTGTGTAACCATGTTCTGTAAAACATGAATGTTCTCCTTCCCCTGTTCGTTTGTTGCGCTGCAATGTTTCAGTCCCTGATAATTTTGAACTAAGGTGTGTGCTTGATCTTAAAAATTCATACTGTTGAGACGTCCTCTGGTTGTTTTCCAGGTACTAGGCAACGATCAGAAACCAGAAATCGTAGATCATGGACTACCATCATATGATCCCATTGTTCCCTATTTTGGAACCATGTGTTATACCACACGCAGGTCCTGATTCACAGTTTTGTAAAGTGTTTATGAGGATGATGAAGACTTTTTAGGGAGCATTGCATCCTGCCTCGACTATGGAGGAGTTAACTAGGGTGTTTAAACGGTATCATCCTCCCATATTTTTAGGGAATAAAGGACTGCAGGCTAAAGATTCATGGTTGGAGGACATGCTTTCTATCTTTTAGCATCAGGAGAGGCCTCCGGGGAGGAGGGTGAAGCTTGTGACGTACATGCTATGTGATTCCACCATGATATTGTGGGATTTTGTTTCATAGGCGGGACGTCATCAGGATATGGATTTGGAAGTGTTTTAGAGGACCTTCTATGACTACTTCTACCCCGGTACATTGAAGGTCGATAGATCCCAATAGTTCTTACACATGGAGTAGGGTGCTCTTTTAGTGATGGATTGCTCATATCGTTTTATATATCTTCATCGCTTAGCACCTGTTCATGGAGGTGACGAGTTATATTTGGCTAGGTGATTTGAGGATGGTCTTAGGTATGACAACTGATCATAGTTGAATGTTTTCAGGTAGACTTTAGAGACTGCTATAGTGAACCAGGCAATAATTTCTGAGCACAATCTGAGGTAGTTGGGATCTATGAGCTAGGATGGTTCAGCATCCGGGGCTGGTACTCCTTCATTTGATAGTAGGAAGCACTGTGGGGAGCCTTCATGCAATGATTCTAGTAGCAAGGATGTATCTTCAGGTATCCAAGTGATGTGCTACCAGTGCGGGAAGAGTGGGAACACGAGACCTCAGTGCCCGAGACACCCAATTGAGTGCCGATATTGCAACAATATGGGTCATATTCATATTTTTTCTAGTTTTTATCACAAGTAGGTAGTGGGAAGAGATCAGTTATGACTCCACTTTTAGGAGCAGGACCACCCATTTCTTCTCAGTTAGGGAAATAGAGTTCTCCAGGCGGTTCAGGCCGAGGAGGTGGTCATGGTTGTGGTTTCCAAATGATAGGTTTTCCGTGATATTATGGTGGATCACCTCAGGGTAGGAAGGAAGGGTTGTAGGGCCATGGTAATGGTAAGACATTTACAGTGGAGCATACCCAACGGGAGTAGGATCCCAGACCCTATATAGTTAGAGGTATGATTCTAGTTACCTCCGTTTTAGCTTCATCTCTTTTTAATTAGGCTATTTCCATTATTTTATACTTGTAGCCATTGTTGAGAGCCTTTGGTTCTGCATCTTTAATTCTAATGATAATATGACAATATACACCCCGTTGGGGATTAGAACGTATTGTGTTTGTCAGTTCAAAGAGTGCCATCTTGAGTTTGGTGAGTGTCACTTATTATGGGGCCTCTATTTCTTAGAGATTACAGGCTTCGATGACATTCTCGGAATGGACTAGTTAGACTCCTTTTAGGCCTTTGTTGACTTCTATCAACGTAGGTTGAGTCTCATTTCACTAGAGGGAGGGTATTTTATACACCAAGGAAAATGGGATGTCCAGGCAAGTAGAGTTGAATCCGAGCATCATGGGTTGGGAGGAATTACAGTCCTAATTTCTAGTTTATATCTGAATGACTAGGGGACTTCATAGACTAACTTTCTCTCAGTGTTATATCATTTCAGATATGTATTTCAAGGAAAATTTTTAGGTTTACCTCTAGAGATAGATGTATATTTCTCTATTGATCTCATCCCCGGAATGCCACTGGTGTCGATTCCTCCTTATAGTATAGCTACACTAGAGTTACAGAAGATCAAGAAGCACTTAGAGAAGTTACATCAATAGGGTTTCATCTGACCCAGTCCTTCTCCATGGGGTTAAACATTCCTTTTTGCAAAGAAGGAAGATGATACCCTCAGATAATGTGTGGATTATTATAATCTAAACTAGTTGATGGTGAAGAACAGATATCCCTTTCTAAAGATTGATGTTCTCTTTGATCATATTCTAGGAGCCCGAGTCTTCTCGAAGATTTAATTGAGATCCATTTATCATCAATTTCATGTTAGAACATAAGATATACCTCTTACAGCCTTTCAGAGTACGTATGTTATATATAAGTATTTGGTTATGATGTTCAGCCTCAAGAAAACTCCATCAGTTTCATGGAACAAATGAACTGATTGTTCCATCATTACATGTATTCTTTTGTATTAGTCTTCATGGATGATATTTTGGTGTACTCTCACACTTGACATGACCATTCCACCCATCTTGACATCGTATTGAGTACACCGATAGAGAATTAGTTATGTGATAAGCTCTTAAAATTCCCCTTTTAGATGGACTGGATTCACATCATGGGTCATGTTATCATAGAGATAAGAGTATTAGTAGTTTACTGGGTGTTTTCTAGGGATGGATGGTTGCTAGAGGTGCTTTATAAATGACTTTTGACTCTTAGAAGCAGCACTGATAGGCCTGACAAAAAAGGGTGAAAAGTACATGTGGATAGATTACAGCGATTCATCCATTCAGTGTCTGAAAGTGAGATTAACTTCAGCACTGATACTGCTTTTTATAGAGCAAGGAAAGAGCTATACTGTTTACTACGGTACATTAGGTATCGAGATGGGATCAATGCTTATGCAAGGAGAAGGGGTCGTTGTGTATGTGTCTCGACAGTTGAGGCCACAAGAGAGGAATTACCCAACACATGATCATGATTTAGCTACAATTGTGAATTATTTACGCTGTTGGTGACATTATATTTTGGGAGATACTTTTGTGGTTTACACTGACTACAAAAGAGTCTAGTATATCTTAACTCTATGTGATTATAATTTGTGATAGTGAAGGTAGGATGAGTACCTTAGGTATTTTTAATTTCATCTTGCCTACATGTCTACGGAAGGAAACACTGTGGATGATGCCTTGAGCAGGATGATTGAGATACATGTAGATTAAGAGTCCAGTAGTTAGTCGCAACATAGGGATCTATTCTTTGAGATGCATTTGGAGGTGCACAACAGATAGGGGAATACATTTATTTTTCTACACCTATTACCTCTACTCTTTTGTATCAAGTGTGAATGAGGAATCTATTAGATTTCGAAGGCCTAGTCCTACATGAGAGTTTGTCAGGAGAGGACCATAATCCTATGTGGATTGTAGGTGATGAAGAGGTCTTGAGTTTTCATGGATGTATATGGGTGTCTACAGACATACGTGAGGAGTTGATGTGAGATTTTCATACCACAATATGGATAGTTCATCCCTGTTTCACCACAAAGTATCGAGATTTACACCGTCAGTCTTGGTGGCCAGGTATGAAGAGGGATGTTTCTTGTTTTGTTATGAGACGTTCCACCTGTTAGTAGGTGAATGCGGAGCATCAGTGACCAGCATGTCTATTACTAAAGTAACCCCTTCCCGAGTGGAAGTGGAATGATTCCACGGTGGATTTCATGAAATGTTTATAGAGATCGCCTTGAGGGAATTATTTTTTTTGGGTTATTTTTGACAGACTCACGAAGGATTCACATTTCTTTCCAATCATGGAACCCATCACTGTTGATGAGCTTGTAAGGTTGTACATCTAAGAGATTATACGTTTATATGGGGTTCCACACTCTATTGTTTCAGATAGGGATGCCCAGTTTACTTATTCTGTCTCGCAAGGAATATAGAGGGTTTTAGGTACACATGTACTTTTGAGTGAAGATTACCATCCCTAGATAAACGGACATTCCGAGCATAATATTCAGGTCTAGGAGGGCATGTTTCGAGCATGCATCCTAAATTTTGGGGGCTCTTGGGAGAGACACATACCCCTATTGAATTTTTCTTAAAATAACAGTATTCAGGCCACAATTGAGATGGAACCTTATGAGTCTTTATACATTAGGCCATGTCGATCAACCCTTTGTTTGTTGGAGGCAGGAGAGGTTGCTATGCTAGGACCACTTCTTGTAAAGGAGACCTCTGAGAAAGTGGAGTTGATTTAGAAGAGGACGGATACTACACAGTCTTGGAATAAGTCTTATGATGATCGAAAGAGATGACCTCTAGAGTTCGACGATAGATATTAGGTTTTCCTATGTGTCACACTGAGGTTGGGACACATTAGGATTAGTAGAAAGGGGAAGCTTTCACCGAGATTAGCCAGACCATTTGAGGTTTTGGAGAGATTCGGTCTAGTTGCTTATCATTTGTAGTTACCTCATAGGTATCAGGCTATGCACGGCGTCTTTTATGTATCTCATCTACGACACTACTTTTCATACCCATCTCACATTTTTCATCCTGAGGAGGTTGAGTTAGAGTTGGATGCATAACTTGAGGACCACCCTATTAAGATTTTAGATCTCATCATGTAGGGTCTCTGTGGATAGTGTATTCCTTGGGTATGGGTGATAAGACAACACATGCGAGTACATGATGATACTTGGGAGAGGGAGGCTGGCGTATGATCCTAGTGGCCAAAGTTGTTTGAGGTTTCTTCTTCACTACCATTGAAAGCGAAATTCAGGGATGAATTTCTTTAAGTGGGGAAGTTTTTAAGAACCTAAATCTTCATTTTAGGTATATATATTTATTTCAAGTTGTTTTTGAGAAAAAAGAAGAAATATGAAATTTTATATGTACACACAGTGTACCCCGTTGCCGCATGTAGCCGTGGATTTTCCATGTAACGGCCGAGTACGTGGCCCTGTGGGTGGCCTAGAAAACCGTCTAAAGTGATGAATGGTTAAGGATAGTAAATAGAGTGTAAAATAAATGAACACACCATGTACTTTTCGTTGTATTTTTTATATTAGTGTGGGGTCACGTCTCATATAAAAAACACCTTCTTCTTCCCTTGGTTTATACAGGAGATCGAATGAATGCTGAAAAAATATGAGTTCATCCCAGTTCTCCTTCTGAGCTCTGACTGAGACATTTCCAAGTGCATTGGCTTCCCACTGTTATGTTATCTCCTTCCCTAGAATCTTTCTTCTTGATTCCTCCTCTCTAGTGAGTATTTTAAGGATGAATATTTTTTACTCTTTTTGTAGATCTACATCGTTCTAGCCCAATTCAAAGGCCAACGTTCAAGAGTGTTCTTCGTGCAAAATCAAGGTAGGTGGTTTGTGCCTTTCCTTGATTTTCTTTGGATTATATATGCATAAAGTTCCAAAAACTCATGTTTGTAGTATTGCATATTTTGGAATTTGACCCGGTTTAATATCTGTTATGGTTTGTTTGTTCGAGAAAGGGCGATTGCTTATGTGTATGGATTTATACATTATTATGGGACACCCCATGGGTGTGTTCCCCTATTTGACTATTTTTGGTCATTTGGCCTAGGTTTCCTATGAGGAATGCCTTATTTGGATGACATTAATTTTTTAGGATGGAGTTGATTGATTATATAAATTTCATTTGTTATTATGGTTAATGATACCCAAGTAATAGTTATAAATTAAATGAGCTTCTTTTCTATGATATGTGTGTTGATATTCCAATGAATTGTGAGAGCCTTGGTCTAGGAAAATTGTGGGGGTTTCCATGTTTTTTACACAAGACCGTGAGAGTCTTGGTGTAGACAATGACCTAGGGGTATTTACTGTGAGAGCTACCCATGATGTCGTTTATAATTTATTTATTCTATGTTTACCCTTGGGGGTATTGACTGTTAGAGCTACCTTGAGGTTGTTTATAATTTATTAATGCCTTGTAGACACATGGGTATTGATCGTGAGAGCTTCCCAGGTGGAAATTTTTATTTTATTATTGCTATATTAAATCAAATGGGTTAGACCGTGGTAGCTTTCCTATAGGGTTGTTGTGAATGATTGAATGATTGTGATGATCCTACCAAGCCAATGCACAAGCTTGGACTTGGTCTTACCTATTTTTTTATATGTTCTTCTGAGACGTCTGTTGTTACTATTACATGAAGGGATACTGAGCTTAGGCTAGATCTCATGATTCATTATTAAATGGTTTGAATAATTAATAAATGAACATGAAAGTAATTGAGACTTTTAGGATTATTTACTTTTGAGTATCTTCTAGTTTATTAATTCCTTTCTGCATATTTCATGCTATATATATTCACTGACTGTTAGGCACATATCTTTTGGTGGTTGCCTACAGGGATTCGTCTCACACCCTATTTGGGTCATTATTTTGGACCCAAACAAATTATATGGTCGTAGGAATTGAAAAGGGAAAGAACCATTCTTTATTAGGTACTAGATTACGGTTAGTGCTAGAGAGCATGGGAGCAAGTTGAGGCTTGAGATTCTGTTAGAGTTTATTATTTTTATCAATTTTGGTTTTAGTATTGTATTTCCACCATTGTGACTTGCATGGATGCATTCCTAGACACAAGTGACATGCATCATTTATATACACTTCCGTTTTTATATTACTATCAGTCTTCTGCTCTTTACTTGTTTTTTATGGTATTACTTCATCCGCTATTGTTTTCTATTGTAATCTCATTGTGTATACTTTGCTAATGAGGGTATAGTTTTCCCATTATCAGACATTGTCCCTCCCTACTAGTCAGCAAACTCTGGTGTTTGGTGAAATGCGCCTAGGGTTATTTGACCAACCAGGCTTGAGGCACCTTTGGGTGGCACCCAAAACCGGGATGTTAAAATTAAAGGCTTAGAGTTGTGAGGAGAGGAGGTGGCGACTGGTGGTAATTATAGTGGAGGGGAGGGGTGTTTTTTGATTATTTTTCATTAGTTTATTATTTTGGCTCAAGACTATAAATAGTTAGAACCTTATCACTAAATATATTACAATAATAAAAGATATTTCTTTTTTATGGGTTTAAATCATCCATACATCATCTATGACTCAATATTTCATGTATTTTTTAAATACAAGATATTACTGTATTTCATTATTTACCAAAAATTCAACTATTTTAGAAAAATATCCATATTTCACCCTAACAATTTTTTGATGTGTTGAATTTGAAAATGAATTCCATTTTATGAAAACAATTTAATAAATATTATAAATTTACTTTTTTAAATTAAATCAACATTTACTTATAAAATACTGATGTTAATATTATAATTGTTTTTACAACACTTTAAAAAATTCATTAAGGTCTCATAAAATTATCTTATAATAACAAGAAAAAATATATTAATTTATTAATCTATTTTATGAAATTAAATTTTATTTTAATTCATTATATTAATTATAAAATTTTAATTAAAGATTTATATTTCATAAAAAATTATAACACTTAACTTATCATTTTTAAAAAATTTATTTACTTATTCCATCATGTAAATATACCATATTTTTATTCATAAGATACCCAATATTTATTTATACTTTAATAGGTGAATTTAATATTCTTTTTTTCATATTACTATTCATAATGGTTATATTACTATTCCAACTATCTTATTTAATAGAATATCATGGTTTTAAACTCAGTGTTTCATGAATCATCAACTATCAAAGAATATGAAATTCTAAAAGAGGGATATCGTAAGATCTGGGAGTGTTACATTAAATGCAGAGATTATATGTCTATAAATATTAATTTAAATTAATTTCTATTATTTTTACTTGTTAAATATTATTTATAAGATCATTTGATGCTTGATGAATTCATTTTATGAAAACATGTTTTTCGACATGTCTTCGGGTTTAACTTTGAATAAAATTCTGGACATTATGTGAGTTGAATATGAGAATATCAATTTGATATTTCCAATTAATAAAAGTATTATTATCTATTAAGTCCAAAATAATTTCTTAACTCAATTAATAATGAAAATATTAATAACTAATTATAGTGGTTCGGGTGAAAACAAGTTAACTAGGGGGTAATATTCGATGATTAGGGTTCCAAATGAAATAAAATTGTTACAATTGTAATTTTATGGACATATTTAGATCTTATATCATCAAAGGTTTTAAATCGGGCTATTTTAGATCCATGTGTCTTCTAAAAACATGGGTTTGATTCATTATTTTCAAAAACTCCAAGTGAGTCCTCTCCCCCACGTATAAAAGGAGACCCCTAGCCTCCAAATGTCACACATCCAAAGACATTTTTTCTTTAAATACCTTAACAAATACCCTTATCACATCCCTACTAACATCCTATATTCCTTGGTTTGATCATAAAGTCAACCTAAGAAGGATTTTGGTGCAATCCTAAAGAGGCTCTCTGATGAAGAAGTCACAATTTTAAATGAGCATTTTTATTTTTTTCTTCTTCCTCCCCATTCAGATATTTTTAAATATTGTAGATATAATATCACAAGTATCTATTATATACTAATATGTTATTAGGTTAATTGAATATCCTATATCCATCACATATTCTAGTAAATAGGAAACAAAATTATCAATCGTGTGTTTGGCGGACTACCGCCTCACGAGCTGATATGACTCAATTTCCATTAACACCTCAAAAGGTTGAATATAATGATGATTTTAATTTATATATATATAATATTTTTTATATGATTATAATTATTTAATTTTACTATCACATATACCTTCATAATTTTTAATTCATTTAAAATATGATAATGTCGCTTGTGTGTACTGTGAACTACCACCTCGCGATGCGAGGTGATTTGTTTTTTAATTATGCATTATAAGGAATGTTATAGGGATATATTTAATGGATATATGTGATATATATGACATGATATTTATTATATAAAATAAATATATCACCCACTTCTTTACCATTCCACCCATTATGAAATTATATCATTGCTCGTCCGTACGTATGACTTTCCATATCCAAGAAGAGATTTGATTCATTTTAAACGTAAATTTTTCTAGGGTGGTTAAAAAAGTGTATAAAAATAGTAAATTAGATATTTATAAATTCATTATAATTATTTATATAGTGTATTTATATCATATTCATAAGAATCATAACTGTCATGATAAAACATGCATCAGAAAACAAGAAAATTGAGAACTAAAATAATTAAAATAATGAAATATTATTAACAAAGGGTGGTATAGTAGGATCATATATTATATGATAAATATGAATATATTTCTGTTGTAAATTAATAAATTTCTTGATACTATTATAGAGGATCTTAATCTGCATTCAACTAGAGAAATGAATGAGGTAATGTATTTCTTGTCAATTTCCATTTCATTGAGACATATTTGTTAATATGAACCTCTTCAATTTTATGTGGGGTAAATACATATAGTTGTATATATTTAATATGAATATATATTTCTTAATGATGGTAAATGAATTAATTCACATTTTTTTCTTTCAAGTGGTTACAATTTGAAATTTACCATAGAGGGAAGAATTAATATTACAATCTCACTTTCTTTTGGCATTACCTTTACTCTCGTTGAAGTAATATCATCATTTATCCTTCATAATATTAAATTATTAACTTAAATATTCATACTATATGTATCATGGTTTTTATTTTTTAAAAAACTATATATATTTCTTATATATGGTGTTTATTTTGATGTACATTTGATAAACTAGTGAAATACTAATAAATCTATACTTCTAATCAATATAGATATTTGATGGTAAGGCTTATTATTAATGAATTAAATATATTATTTGATATATAAAAAATTATTTGGACATGAGGTTATTTGTGGGACCCATAATTATATGTCACCTGGATTCATCTACAGGTCTCTTTAGATGAATTAGTTGGTCAAATTAAATGGGGTTTTACCTATAGTTGTAATCTGTCTTGTGAAGTATCATGACAGTAGAGGTTTCATGATACTTAAGATAATGACTTCTAATAATTAATTATTTTCATCATTGATAATTTATCTATTATTATTATACATTTGATTTTTACATTGATATTATCACTATATGCATTTCATTATTAGTTTATTAATAAAATTCAATGTTTGTTTAGTTATTTTCGCTTCCATAATGATTGTTCTTTATTTCACACACATCTTATTGATTAAAATGAAATGTTTTTTGAGTTATTTAACATTACATAGTGATTAGTATTTATTTATTCATGTTATATTCCACTATATGTTACCCTTAGTGGGAACTTAAGCACACCCTTATTTTTTTCTTTCCCCTTGATATAAATAAGAGTTCTTTGAATGAGTTTCATAGATGATAAACATTCGATTTTGTTATTATTTATATTATATTACCATTATAATATGGGTATCATGTATGTATCTAGTACTTCATGTCTAAAAAATATTTTTTCCATTAGTATTTTACCATTGTATCTAAAACCATTGAAATAATGTCTACACCAACTACTGGTTACTAGAGTTGGGGTCATTATAGTTAGTATTAGAGTTTGTTAATTAGAAACCATGGGATATAGATTTTTGAAAACATTTATTATGGAATATAACACTACGATATACTTTTAGGATAATTATATAATAACAACCTGATGTATTAATGAGGAAGTGATTATATGGTTTCAAAGAAATAAATCCCTTTCTTGATACTATAAGTATATATGGTTCTGACACTAATGTTCCCAGGGATAATAACTCCACAAATTGAATATTAGGATTGAATTTAGAATTATCTGGTACCTGAGAATGGGCCTTACTATGCAACTAGGTGGAAACTCCAAGGTGATTCACTTTTTATAATTATCATCTTCCTTATAAACCATTATGAATGATTTGAAAATAAAGTCAACCCAAAGGAAACTATGTTTATGTTTTAGATGGGGATAGTTTAAAATTTTAAGTTACCATAATGGTTATATAAGATTAAGTTTTATCATATGTTAAATTTCTTAAACAAGCATTTTTTATGTTTTATGTGATGATGAGTTTATCAATATTAAGTTTACTTTGGGATATATTTATGGAAATACAAACCCTTATTTTAGTATATATTTTATTAAAAATGTTATTTAAAGAAGAATGACTTTACATTTTGTAGACATAAGATTAAATGTTTTGTTAGCCTCTATGATTAATCTTATAATTAATGTTGTGGTAATTATAGGTTATCCAAATTTTTGAATTTGATAGGAATTATATTAATATGGTATTAGAAAAACGTATGATCCACATGTTGGGTAACATCCCAACACAATTAAAATGGTTTTGGGGATTGAACCCACATCCAAAGGGCGATAAGGGTGTGATGCCTAGAACTAGACTACATGGTGTCCTAATTAGTATGTACTTCTAGAAATGAAACATCTAATTTTTTAATATATAATACGTAATTCATGAAATTGTGTCACTATCAAGTATAGATTTTCTGTTTAATAACCTAATAGAATTAATAAAGTTTTAATTGTATGGGTTATATTTTCTTTGAGTACCTGAAATGTAACAGACCGACCCCAGTTACCCAGAGTCGGTGAATTATTACATAACATTGGCATGATTACTAGGAATCAAGTCTCAAAAGACCGATTAGTTTAGAAGCCTTGTAAACACTAGATATATTCATAAAGTTTTACATTTAATCATAAAATGAAAACTACAAAAACATAGTCTCCATAGTCCACACTCTTATCCCCTCATACTATCCCTGTAGGTCATTCATAAATTACTTCTTTATATCATGGGAAAAATAAAACATAGAAAAGGGGTGACCTCAAATGCCCAGTAAGGATAAAAATATAGCAGAAACTTTCATAAATAAGAATAAACATTCAAGGCAATGTATAACTAAAACAAAAGCCTTTTAAACATGAACTTCAACATAGTATGGAAAAAATAAAATGAAATAATGCCATTTAATTATTCACATGGATATTCTACTAATCGAATAGTCAGATGAAATATCAATAGCCACTTTCATAATGATGGAGTGCATAATGCCAAACTATCATAACCACATAGCCAAGGCCTCATGCCAAGAATACAAATAATATTTTTCCAAGGCCTTATGCCATGACACTAGTTTGTCTTGTGAGACCTACTAATGCAATTTTTTTAGAAGATTCTTCCGTTTAAAATTTCTCAAATATACTCCAGTGCTTTTCTGAAAATATTATGCAAGCTTCTGAAAACAAAATAACTAATTCTGAGACTACTCGACTAATTACAGGCCAGGATGGGTCCACGCCCAATCCCTTCCTGTCTACCACACTCGAGAGTTGGGTTTTCTGAAAATATTTTTATGCTTGCGTTAAATACGTATACATTTTCACTAGATTTTCATATTTTTGAGAGAAATGTCTCTTTTTTGAAATCATTTAAAAATCAAATAATTATAAAAGAAAACCTTTATTTTGAAAATATCCTTATAAGCGTGTAAGGTAAGCTTAAAAGGAGTAATAACAGTGGAGAATAACCGCACCTGCTGTATAAGTTAGAATCAGACATTCTTACCTTAATTCTGTCGAAAAGGTTAAAAAGGACCTTGTTTGGAAAATGACAGAAATATTCCTTTATAAACCACTTATAAAAGTCAACAAGGTTATAAATGACTTTAAACCATATTATAGTAAATAGTAAAAATGTTTTGAAATACATTTTTAAGAGCCATGGATGTGGATGATAAAGAGATCCTAGTAGATTATTACCTATAAACAACCTCGGATAATGAAGAAATTGCGAAATAAACCCTTACCAGTTTGGTAACTTACGAAACATACAACCCATGAAAGAGGTATCATACAATGAATACGTAAATACACATAAATTAAAGTGTATTACACAAATAATACAATTATGGGCATTACATACACTATACAAAAGGTAATAGTGGCAATATGGCATGAATCTCACGGGAATAAGGAGTGAGATGAAAACCCCTTACTTTGTACTTTTTCCATGGTCAGAGGTAGGTTAACCTCTTGTATAATGGTGAATTAATTTTTATTGAATTATGAAATAATCATTTACATTAATATGATATCATATATGATATTTTAACATTTATTTGTTAATAATATCTTAGTATTGTCATTGTTTCGGGTGTTAACTTACTCGTTTTCTTTTATATGTTTTGTTACGTAAGCCATGTTTTTCATGGATCAGTTGTATCCTAATTATATCCAGAATGATATCAAGTCCTTAAACAGTATTTTTAAATAATAAAATGATAATTATACTTGAATGAATACGATGGAGAATGAATCTCATCGCATTCGTGGAGACGGTAGTCCGTACATACGCACGAGTGAGAATATAATTTTTTTGAAGTTAAAATAATATATAATTGGATGGTACACCATATAGACAGAATAATTATCATGTTATATTTATTATTTACATGAATTACACATCATTATTATACATATCCAAATAATAATTTATTGAATGACAATTACACCAGGACGTGGAGACAGTAAGCCGTACGTACGCACGTATGGTGACATATTATTAAAAGGAAGTATAGAATACTGAATATGGTTGTAAAATATTTATAATAACATCACAGTTTATATAAGATACTGGAATTATTATTTTAGAATGGTAATAACAAAAAAGGAAGAAGTGGAAGAAGAAAGGAACTTGGAAAAGGGTGGTGAAATCATTACCTCTTCCTCTGGTTCTTCCTTTTCATTTGATCAAAAGGGCTCTTAGGTTGTATTTAGGACTAAAGTAAGGCCTCTAGGATGAATTTAGAGAAGTTGAGAGAGTATTTGGGTAGTTTTTGGACGAGCCAAATGTCTTTTATGGTGTGAATTAATGAGATGGGGGAGTGCCCTTTTATAAGAGGTGTGAAGGGAACCTTTGGAAATGCAAGAAATTTTATCTTATAATAAATTCATATTCGGTTTATAATGGCTCAAAATTAGATTATTTAAATTTTAATGTGGGAATGGGTCCAAAACCACTCAACCAATATAATTTAGACAGGTTTGGGTCATTATATTAACCTTATCTTTTAGTTTTAACTCTTAGTTAATTAGTTTCACTTTTACAATGTCTCTTTGTATTTTTTATATTATATGGTTACTAAACTTACTATATACCTCCAAGAGTCCCCCAAGTGGTCCATTAATGACACACCTATCATGATAGAAGTCTCTTGGCTGAACCCTATATTTTTTGGTATTTAACATCAATTAATAATATAATATTTGTTTTAAAAACTCTTTTATGTCAATTTTGACACTATTCAATAATTGATTTTTGAAAAACTCATAACAGAATGATTACTTCGAAAAAAGTTAATTATCTCATTCATAACATGTCATATTAACCTATAAAATTAGTGTAATTCATAAAAAGTCTCAAATTATATTTATTTGGGTATCTACGATATCAATCATTTTAATTTTTTACTATTATGGTAATTACTACATCACTATTGTGTCATAAATAAATTAAATTATTTAATGTCGAAAAATTATAAATAAAATACAATTATTTATGAAATCTTTTCAGAATTCTAATGAATATTTATAGTTGAAACTACAACATATATAACCCTATGTAAAAATTGTTTTTCTAAGAGATATATGCTTGTGTCATTTTTGTATTCATTTTAACTAAATTAAAATAAAGTGTCCCTATCACTTACAAGTGGCACCATGGGGACCCAAAATCGACCCAAATATGCCCATGGTCAGAAATGTATCAACCAATAAGTTTAGGACACTTTTTTGGGTAATTTGTTATTATTATAATATTATTTTTTAACCCTTCTTTACCGGATTTACCCTTTAACCATGGTAAATAAAATATTTACCGAAGTAATTATTCAAAATGTCTAAAAATAAAAGTTACCTATTTACACAATTTGAACAGCCTGATTACAAATATGGTATCCATTTTTCCATATTCCAAACACATAAGTGGCAGAAATTAATTTAAAATTAATTCCCGATGTCAAAACAAAAAACGTGTTTTTAAGAGATAATAACTATCAAAAGATTGGCACTTGTTTATGTCTGGTTTAATTGGGAAATTATGTCCAATGACAAAAATTGAATTAAATGGAAAAAATATATTCTAAATATACTTTAAAACCACTCAAATTCATAATTTATCAATATTAATTATTTTGATTCAAAAAGTTGTTTTTAATTAAAATTTAGTAATTTTCACTATTTATCAAAATATGAATGTTATCCGAAAAGTACCAAAATTTCACCCTAGACTAATTTCGATATTACGAATCCAAAAATGATGTCTATTTTTAGAGATAAAATTTATAAAATTTCAAAAAGTAGGTATTACTATTCATAACGGCTAGTTTGATTGGTTGTGGTGTGTTAGAATCTCCAAGTTGCGTACATTGCACGCCATTGCATTAATCAAAGGGAAACGTCACATGGAATCATGGGGTGTTACATTCTCCCAACCTTCAATAAATTTAATCCTCACAATTTTTTTAAAATTGGGCTTGATAATATAATGGAAAGCCCCGCATCGGAAAAAGAGTTAATAAAAATATCACTTTAAAAGAAAGGAAGAGAGGTATAAAGGTCACCCAAGATAACCCATACTTGGATTCCATGTAAAAAAACATGGATATCGATGATAAACTAAGTGTTCAGTTCTGATGTAGAGGGATAGAAAACATGACCCGGAGAAAGTTAACAATAAGAAAATCACAAACTTGTGTTGGGACAAACGGTCCTTAGTCTCCCAGTATGAAAAGTAAACAGACAACATTTTTTTTGTTTTAAGTTACATTACATAAGGAAAAGGAATTCATTTATGATATTGACTAAGAACATAAAGAGATATACTTTCTTTTTATGTAGAGTATCATTATTTAATAACTTTTTACCACTAACTCATTTTTTTTTTGAAAAATGAGTATTCAAGAAGACTTGGTCACAATGGAAGAGCTAGAATAAACATCTATAGAAATACATGATCCACATAGGATAATCTATATATTTACCTTGTCTTTAGAGATTAATAAAAACCAAAATGGTTAGTATAATATCTAATGATCCCCCAAATGGATATTCCATTAGTGAAAAAAAACTAATCTTAATTTCTAAAATTAAACCATCAATACCCCAAAGTTAAATATATACCATTCAATAATCAATTATCCTTAAAATCCTTCAATATAATCCAAACTAATATTGAAACCCAAAACTTATAATAATTTAGTCTTCCATGATAAATTGTATCTCCAAATGACATTAATTACTCTTAATGTCACATACTTAAAAGTAATTAACCTTATCATTTCCAGAAATAACCCAAATCACTATAAATCCACAATAAAAACATAGATAAAAATCCACCATTACTCCTCAAATGAAATCCCGGAATATTCTATTTTCCATGGGCATATAGTGTTCACAACAAAGAGAAGAACTTCCAAAATAACATTTATCACTTAATCTCCAAATCATTTTCCTATACTAAGGGTATTCATTTGATAAGACACAAGATCCCAAATCAAATTATTATTCATCAATAAAATCAGTTAACTAAAAATAATAGTCACACTAATCAGGGGCTTCATGGAGTCCAGTGGTAGGCTATAAATCCCAATCGCACTTTGGTTGTGGGTTCGATTCCCACAGCTTTGTCCGACACGACAGGTTGTCACATGGTCTGCATGTAGTCCTTTTTCAAAAACTATATTTTATAACATTACCAAAATGAGATAAATTTCTCAAAATAACCATAACATAATTTAACCACAAATCTTATCTCATACCTTACATTTTCATCCCAAATTATAATAACTTATAATTTCCTCAAACCCAACGATCATATAAAACCAAATGGTTATTTATAACTATATCCACAAGAGAAAAGATAATTCTTCCTCAAATATCATTCTCACAAGGAAAACTGTAGGGTTAAAAATACAAGAGAAAATTATTCCAAAGTAAACCCATCAACAAGGAGCACTAATACTTTTTAAACATTTCTCCAACCATTTATTTCCACATAGCTTCTTATTTGACCATGAAAATATCCTATAGAAAAGGGAATTCACTCGGGTAATTTCCAAGTCTTTTACATTTATGGAAAATTACTGTAAATGGATTCTTGGGACCATTTTTATCTTCTTCCATAGTACTCTTCATTTTTCCTCGGCAATTATTCACTTTATGTCCTTCTTTAATGCATTTAAATCATTTTATTGTCCCATTGAGACACTTTCCTGGGTGTCTCCTTCCACATTTCGTGCATGATAGAAATTGAGGATTCCTTTCCACATGCTCTCCACTGCTGGAGATCTTTTCATTCATCACCTTTCTCTTCTTTGTTGAGTCTGGGAATTGGTTAATATATATATTGTTGATCATATTTTTTTAAAATTTATTTGGCATGAAGACGATATCTTTTACACCTATCAACATTCCATTTTTTTGCTCATTTCCACCACCGTTCCTACCTTGTACATCATTCTCAAATTCATTATGGATTCCTTGGAATCTAGAAATTGACTAAAACCAGAAAGCATTGTGTGAGTAATAGTAGTCATAATTTAATTTAGAGATTTATGTGTCACCATATTCTCAATTTGAAACACATTAAGATTAACCAAGGTCATTTACTCTCATCTTATATATAATACTTCAAATCGGTTTGTAAAGAAAATGTAAATTATCCTAAGCATATCCCCTGGGAGTGTCGTAACTAAGAGTGCAGCAAGGCCCGTTTTCGTGCACCAGTTCCCGTTTGAGTCTAGCTTAAAGTGGTGTTTTTTGGTTTTACCCCTAGGTACATCTGTGCCAGAGCCGGCTCTACTTGCTCGTATCCAGACAGGGATGTATTGCTCGGAAAACTCACAAAATCTCTAAAATACCAAAATTTTAAGAATTTATTCTATACTAATCCTCAAAGTTCATTTTACATATACATGCTTTAATAAAAGTTTATCTAAATATAGAATCCAAGGTTTGTACTAAACTTCCTCTGATACCAACTGTAACACCCTGACCCCATTTACCTAGAGTCGGTGCATTATTACATAACATTGGCATGATTACAAGGAATCAATTCCCGAAGGACCGATTAGTTTAGTAGCCTTGGAAACACTAGATATATTCATAAAGTTTTACATTACATCATAAAATGAAAACTATAACAATATAGTCTCCATAGTCCACACAATTATCCCCTCATACTATCCCTGCAGGTCATTCATAAATTACTTCTTTATATCCTGTGAAAAATAAAATATAGAAAAGGGGTGAGCTCAAATGCCTAGTAAGGATAATAATATAGAGGAAATTATCATAAATAAGAATAAACATTCAAAACAATGTATAACTAAAACAAAATCCTTTTAAACTTGAACTTCAACATAGTATGGGAAAAATAAAATGAAATAATTCCATTTACTTATTAACATTGATATTCTACAAATCGAATAATTACATTAAATATCAATAACCACTTTCATAATGATGGAATGCATAATGCTAGACTATCATAACCACATAGCCAAGGCCTCGTTCTAAGACTACAAATAAGATTTTTCCAAGGCCTTGTGCCAAGACACTAGATTGTCTCATGAGACCTACCGATGAAATTTTTTTAGAAGATACTTATGTAATAAATTGCTCAAATATATTCTAGTTCTTTTCTGAAATTATTATGGAAGCTTCTGAAAAAAAAATAACTAATTCTGAGACTGCTCGACTAATTACAAGACATGATGGGTCCACTCTCAATCCCTTCCTATCTACCACACTCGAGAGTCGGGTTTTCTGAAAACATTTATAATCTTGCATTAAATACGTATACATTTGCACTGGATTTTCATATTTTTGAGAGAAATATCTCTTTTTTGAAATCATTTAAAAATCACATAATTATAAAAGAAAACCTTTATTTTGAAAATATCCTTATAACCGTGTAAGGGAAGATTCAAAGGTGTAATAATGGCGGAGAATAACCACACCTACCATATAAGTTAAAAAAATACATTCTTACCTTAATTCTGTCAAAAAAGTTAAAAAGGACCTTGTTTGGAAAATGACAGAAAAATTCCTTTATAAACCACTTATAAAAGTCAACAAGGGTATAAATGACTTAAAACCATATTATAGTAAATAGTAAAAATGTTTTTAAATACATTTTTAAGAAACATGGATGTGGAAGATAAAGAGATCCCAGTAGATTAATACGTATAAACAACCTCGGATAATGAAGAGATTGCGAAATAATCCCTTACCGATTTGGTAACTTACGAAACATACAACCCATGAATAAGTTATCATACAATGAATATGTAAATACATATAAATTAAAGTGTATTACACAAAGAATACAATTATGGGCAGTACATACACCACACAAAAGGTAATAGTGGCAATATGGAATGAATCTCACGGGAATAAGGAGTGGGATGAAAACCCCTTACTTTGTACTTTTTCCTTGTCCGATGGTAGGTTAACCTCCTGTATAATGGTGAAATTATTGTTATTGAATTATACAAGAATCATTTACATTAATATGATATCATATATGATCTTTTAACATTGAATTGTTAATAATATCTTAGTATTATCGTTGTTTTGGGTGTTAACTTACTCGTTTTCTTGTATATGTTTTGTTACGTAAGACATGTTTGTCATGGATAGGTTGTATCTTATTTATATCCAGATTTATATCAAGTCCTTAAACATTATTTTTAAATAATCAAATGATAATTATACTTGACTGAATACGATGAAGAATGAATCTCATCGCATTCGTGGAGACAGTAGTCCGTACGTACGCACGAGCGACAATATCAATCTTTTGATGTTAAAATAATATATAATTGGATGGTATACCATATATACAGAATAATTATCATATTATATTTATTATTTACATTAATTACACAACATTATTATACCCATCCAAATAATAATTTATTGAATGACAATTACACCACGACGTGGAGACGGTAAGCCGTACGTACACACGTATGGTGACATGTTATTCAAACGATGGATAGAATACTGAATATGGTTGTACCATATTTATAATAACAATCCATTATATATAATATACTAGAATTATTATTTTATAATGGTAATAACAAGGAAGGAAGAAGTGGAAGAAGAAAGGAACTTGGAAAATGGTGGTGAAATCATTACCTCTTCTTCGAGTTATTCCTTTTGATTTGATCAAAAGGGCACTTAGGTTGGCTTTTTTACTAAAGGAAGGCTGCTAGGATGAAGTGAGGGGAGTTGAGAGATTATTTGGGAAGAGTGTTTCCGATCCAAAAGGCTTTGAAGGTGTGAATTAATTAGAAGGGGGAGTGCCCTTTTATAAGAGGGGTGAGGGGCACCTTTGGAAAAGCTAGAAATATTATTTTATAATAAATTCATATTCGATTTCTAATGGATCCAAAGTGGATTATTTAAAGGTTAAGGTGGGTATGGGTCTCAAACCACTCAACCAATATAATTTATACAGGTTTGGGTCATTATATTAACCATATCCTTTAGTTTTAACTCTTAGTTAATTTTTTTCACTTTTACAGTGTCTCTTTGTATTTTTATATTATATGGTTAATAAACATACTATATACCTCCAAGAGACTCCCAAATGGTCCATTCATGATACACATATCATGATATAAGTATCTTGGCAGATCCTTAGATTTTTAGGAATTTAATATCAATTAATAATATAATATTTGTTTTGAAAACTCTTTTATGTCAATTTTGACACTATTCAATAATTGATTTTTGTAAAAATTATAACAGAATAATTACTTCAAAAAATGATAATTAACTCATTCCTAACATGTCATATTTACCTATATAATTAGTTTAATTCATAAAAAGTATCATATTATATTTATTTGGGTATCTACAATATCAATCATTTTAATGTTTCACTATTATGGTAATTATTGCATCACTATTGTGTCATAAATAAATTAAATTATTTAATGTATAAAAATTATAAATAAAATACAATTATGTAGGAAATATTTTTATATTTCTAATTAATATTTATAGCCGAAAATCCTAAATATATAACCCTATGTAAAAATTGTTTTTCTTAAAGATATATGCTTGTGTCATTTTTTTATTCATTTTAACTTAATTAAAATAAAGTGTCCCTTCACTTACAAGTGGCACCATGGGGTCCCAAAATCGACCCCAATATGCCCATGGTCGGACATGTATCAACAAATAATGTTAGGACACGTTTTAGGGTAATTTTTTTATTATAATATTATTTTTAACCCTTATTTACTGAATTTACCTTTTAACCATTGTAAATAAAATATCTGCAGAAGTAATTATTCAAATGTCTAAAAATAAAAAGATACCTATTTACACAATTTGAACATCTTTATTTCAAATATGGAATCCAATTTTCAAAATTCCTAAAACAGAAGTGGGAGAAATTAATTTAAAATGAATTCCCGCTATCAAAACAAAAAACATGTTTTTAAGGGATAATATTTATCAAAAGATTGGCACTTATTTGTGTCTGGTTTAATTGTGAAATTACGTCCAATGAAAAAAAATTGAATTAAATGGTAAAAATATATTCTAAATATACTTTAAAATCACTCAAATTCATAATTTATCAATATTAATTATTTCGATTAAAAAAATTGTTTTTAATTAAAATTTAGTAATTTTCACTATTTATCAAAATATGAAAGTTATCCGAAAAGTACCAAAATTTCACCCTAGGCTAATTTGGATATTTAGAATCCAAAAATGAAATCTATTTTGAGAGATATAATTTATAAAATTTCAAAAAGTTGTTATTACTATTCATAACGGCTAGTATGATTGGTTGTGGTGTGTTAGAATCTCAAAGTTGCGTACAATGCACGCAATTGCATTATTCAAAGGGAATCGTACTGTGGAATCTTGGGGTGTTACATAAAACAATATTAATTCATTACCATTAGTTTAAAACTTAACTAATAAATACACATAGATTTCTTATGAATTGAACTACAAGAATACCTGAGAGGACCAAAGTATTTATGCCTTAAAATTACATAGAAATGATATCCCATGTACTATATCATAAAATAAATAAAAGTTTTATCCAACTAAAAATCGAAAAATCAAAATTTTAATTAAATGTATTCTCACAATAAAATATATATCAATTGAATGGTATTGAACAAATAAAAACTTCATTTCTCAACATTAACAAAATTTACACAAAATAATCTCTTACAAAAAGAAAATTAATTCAATTAAGTGAACAAATTTGATTCCAAACTCTAAAAAAATAAAAAATAAATAGAAATTTTTTTAATAAAATATTAAAATTAACAAATTATATATGAATAATTGAAAAAAATTATTTTGAAAAATAGAATCTATTGATTATAGGTAAGAAAAATTCCACACATTCAATTAAAATGTAATAAAAAAATTAAAATAAGTAAATATATTCATATAATATAAATAATATTCACAGTCAATAGTATAAATTAACTCCATCTATTATATTCTAAATATAATATCAAATAGAAACATCAAAATCATTATAATGTGGTGAAAATTATCGATATAATTTATTATAAATCATTTTAATGGTAAAAAATACATTAAATAGAGATAAGAAATATCAACTTGAGTAATTTCAAGTAGAGGTAATTCAAGAATGATAACATAAGGGATTGATTCCAATTTTGATAGGGTTCAGAGTGATGTCTTGACTTCATATCTTACGGCTAGCCACAAAACTTCATTTTCACCCTATCCTTAGAGTTTACCAATATATATCTGGTTTCATTCTTCCCTATCTCACCATGTTATTCAATCATTCAATTTTATTTTCTTCTATATATGAATACTATCATTAATGGGAATATCATATATGAACTAAGAATGATTCCTATTATTTCAAGATTAATAATGATATAAAAATCATCTATTTTAGATCCAATTGAAAATGTATCTTTTATTCCATTCAATCTACCATCCTAGTATTTTTTTACTTCCACCTCACGTTGGGTTTTCTACAATTGAACCTACACTAGTATATTGGAGTCTTGGAGTAGTTTTTTCCACTTCTTTAAAAGAGAAGTCTTGAGTCAATTGTCCCCCATAGCATATCAAAAAGATCTATTAGATTACTCCTCTTCCTGAAACCAAAATCCTTATGCCTAATATTCATTATGCTAATAAAGACACCTTCAGTTGACATTATCCTATTGGTTATAAAAAAAATCCCTGACTTGACATCCTCCCCGAGGAAATATAAAAGCATCAAGTTGAGATTCTCCTCATGGGAATAAAAAATCCTTCCATTGAGATCCACCTCTTAGTGAACATACTTTGACAAACCACATCCAAGGAATATATCACAGTTCCCTGTATTACCTTAGAATCAGATCCCTTTTTTTGAATGAATCCAATTCTCAATATGGGTGACTTGTTGGAACTAAAACATATGGTGTGCACTTTTCCAGGATAAACATAATATGATCCTCACTCAGATGAAAATAGTTGAGTTGAAGATTAATTAGTTCACACTAAATAAATAAGGCACAAATGGGATGGTGTTCTTTAATAATCATTTCTCAGTCCAGTGATGTAATTGTGAGAACCTCCCCTACGAGTAGTCCATGTATTTCATCCATTAATGATGAAAAGTTTATCAATAGAATAAAAATCGGTTGTTAGAATATTTTTAATACATTTTGGCCATATGAAACACCATCTATGAGTAAAACTAGTATCAAGATGCACAGTTCGTTTCACATGATTCAATTTGTTAGGTTGTGGAGCCAAAATGGACAGACGAATCAAAATTTATGGTCATTTAATGTTTGATTTCTATGATGGATACATTCTAAAATACATGTTCATTATTGGTATTGTGTTCCTTGGATCAAACACTCTTCAATTCATGCCCAACCACACACTCACCCCACCTTAAACTCCTAGACCCATACCTAGTCTCTTGAGGTAGTTGTGTACATTTATCACTTATAGTTTGGAACCCCGGTTGGGTTTTTCCTATAAAAGGGCCCCCATGCCTCAAATGATTAATATGAAATATCAGGGTCATAATTGACTAGAAAGTGACATAAACATATAATTTAGTGCATATGAAGCACCTTCATATGATATTTGAATCCAAACATAAGGAGAAGGGAAAAAACTTCCATGTATAGGCCCTGATTTTCGGATCCATGACATGGGTGCCAGGTGACCTAGACATGAAATCACATAGGTGCTCAATCACCTGGGCATCAGACACCGATGGAACTGAACACTTTGGCATAAAAAAACCTTTCCACTTGATCACCTGGGTACCAATTTCCCTGAGAAATTACTTCAAGGACTCTAGAAAACTAGATTTCCCTATCACATGGGTGTCAAATGACATGGGAATTTTCCACCTAGGCACCAAACCACCAACTTTTTAGATTAACTAAGAACCAACCACAAAGGGCATAAACCACCTGGGTGTCGTACCACATGGGTACTCCGTTATATGGGCACCAATTACTATGCGAATTGACTGGACTGGTTTCAATCACTTTATAGACTAACTACTTTTAGTGACAACTACATGGGTTCTAAAAACATCTCCCAAGACACCTACTAGGGTGATTCTTTACCCAGTATTCCCACCTGAGTACACCATTCACCCATACATCATACCTAGTTTTCCACTTCACCCAGACCACAGATATGGGACCTAAATTCACCTAGGCCTCTTACATGGGAACCCACATCACACTGGTAAGCTACCAAGGCATCCAACCCTACCATGTCTATACAAAATATAAAGGATCCACCCTATAACCATATTTCAGAATGAGTGGAATCCTAAAGACTCTATCCTTTAGTATAATCAATCCACCATCACCAACCCCCATGAAAATCAATAGTCACACCATGATGTTTTTTAGTCTAGTTCAAACATGATCTGGGTTGTGAAACCTACAACCCCATCCTTGCACCCAGAAAATATCTTAAGTCATGTTTAACCTCTTGGTTTCCTCAAAAAATTATGTTAATATAATCTTCATTGTTTACTCATACGCCTTGATTTTATGATATCTTATTTATATCCACATATTCCTTTTTTTATATTCTTCTCTTGGTTACCAAAAATGCCTCAAGTCGAGATTATATTCTTTGTTTTATTAAATACCTTGAGTCAAAACTCTCCTCTTGGTGAATAGAAATTACATCACCTTATTTTAATGTTTGGTTAAATGAGAATGTTTAAATACTATAATAATACCTACACTAAACCATTGATATGTATCTTTTACTTAATAATCCACTTTACAGGTCTTTAAACTTCATGAAAGATGACATTAATTCATAACTCTAAAAGGAGCCATTATTTCCCATTTCACATGACCTTAAATTGTACAAGGTTCTTAATAAAATGGTACTAAACTAAATGAAATCATATTCACTACATGGGGATACAGAGGAATCTCCACTCATGGTTATGATCCTAACACCACAATATCTCCCTCCTCCATTTATATGTGTCTGACTCCACTCTCAATGGATATAAATTTGATAGTTCCCTCTTATATGGATTTAAACTGTAGAGTAACCAAATACTTGGATAAAATGAGATAAAATATAAAACTCATGTGAAATTTCCTCTTAAATTCATGTTATCATTTAATTTATTTCACTAGTAGTGTTAGTAGGGGAGATTCACAAATATGTTTTAAGTACATAAGTCTCAGACAAGAAAATGAGATCACATAGTATTATTCAACATATAATCCACTTTTTTGAATAATGGATTCATCATCACCACGCAATATGATTGATAGGACGCCAAATTTTGGAAATTCAAAGAGCTGTGTGATACCTGAAACAACCAAAACAGTCCCGTGGGGAATGGAATCCGTCAAAAACAAAAACCCATTTACCATCATGTTTCATACAATTTCTATTTTTCAATTCATGCAATGTTTTATTTTATGATTCATATATTTTAGTAGTAGTGTATTTATTCATTCATGTAATACAAATCATGTTAGCTGTTGTTTTTTTGAATAATTCATTATATCATTGGTTTCATGTTTTAATATTATATGGGAAATGAATATAATCTGATGGGTGTTTTTTTCATAGGACATAGTATTTGTGTCTGATGGATAGATTATGGTGTAATAGTTGGTTTTAATGTGTCATGAGGCTTTTATACTAGTAAATATTATTTAACTTATTATATGATATAAAACTATCTATTTGATAGATAAAATGGTCCATGAATATTCATAGTGAGTTTGTTTTCTGTGTTTTCTTTCTCTCTTTATTAGATATGATATGTGTCTCCAAAACTCGACCTCTTGTAGCATACAATGTGGATAAACGGTTTTTCTTATTTGTTTCAACTACCTAATTTGGGAAGTTTTTTTCACCTTCTCCACTATATGTATTACACACTTTTCAATATAAGATAATAAGGTGGCTTTTAAGATATAATTATAGTGCATATTCTTATATTTAATTAGAGAGAGAGACAAGATTTCTTGAGAGTGTTTTGGATACAAAGGACTACCAAATAATTTCACTCACACCTATTTATCCATAGATTCGATTCATAATATATCTAGACCATTGGGATTAGGGGTAAATGTACTGACACCCCCACTGGTTGTATAATAATAACAACAATAATAATAATAATTACAACCACAACAATAAAAAATATTGGAACTATTATTATCACTTATTATCATCATCATATATTTTTAACCAATTGGATGCATCTCATTGGCAGTAGCCATATGGGGTGTCATGGATGTCTTGACTTCATACCTTCACGGATTATTACAAGTGTTCATTGTGTGTTTCCTTGGTACCATTGTAATTCCCCCACCCCAACTATTTTTAATTATTATTAATTATGTTATATATATATTAGAATTATTTTATTTTAAATTTAATAATAATTATTTATATAAATGAATTCATATTTTCGTACATTAACTACCCAAATACAATATTAATTTTAAATTATAAAAATACATTTGAATTTACATAGATATGATCTAATTGAGTTAGGTTCTACTAGATACTTAAATAGATTTTATTGACTATCATCCCTAATAGAATCATTATTTCCTACTAATAATTTATAAATAAATATAATTTATATTCTTATGATAATAATTAATTCATTTCCCACACATTACAAAAAATACCTTCACAAAAATAAGTGAGCCTTTATTTTCCTAATTAAATAATATGAATTTATTAGAAAAATAAATGTTTTTTTAAATAATATTAATATAAATAATATTAAAATATTTTATAAATAAAAAAATTTAATTCCCTTCTAGTGTAGAATAAATTTCATATAAAATATATTTAATTGAAAATCAAGTGTTAAATATTTCTTTATTTCTTCATTTATATGTTTATTTTAATCATATATTGAAATTAACTTGTTCATGATGAGTTAATAATTTACGTAAAAATAATTATAAAATTTACGATTTTATATTCTCAAAAAAATATTATTATATGTTAAATATATACAACACAGTGAGTAAATGGGACTTGAAGTTGAAGCCATGAGTTTCTCACTTGTAATATTTTGATATGGATCACTTATATTAATGGTGTTATTATTACTTCAAGTAAAAAAAATTCAAGTCACTTCATCATGGACATCAACTCACCATTTTTAGCAATAATGTTATATTTATAACCCAAGTACCTGAATGAAACTAGTTCCATACCTTCATAATAACGTAGTCCCACATCCAAGTCACTAGTGGCTGGTGTAAAAGTTGGGGGTTCAAGAATTACACATATGGGAGGTGGTATTGCACTAGTAGAGAATTGTAATAAATACATGAGGTTCATGCCAACATGCGACATTCCCTATCTTAGTCTCGGAATATTAAGGCATACAAAAAACCATAAAAAAGGTGGCCAAAATTATATGACAAGGTATAAAATGAAAATATATCCTGAACATGCTACTTAATCACAAGGGTACCAAAAGTAACAAACTGTATACAACAGAGAGAATCTCAGGAAAAAACTTACACATAAGTTTCAAAACACTAGAAGAAAATTATGCTTTGTAGATTAGAAAAAGGGGATACCAAATCCCTTTAGGAAGATCGGGAGACTATTGTTGATGGTTACCAAATCCCTATGGTAGGTTGGGTCACATGAAACATATTTTTAACTACCACTAGTGGTAGCTACCTTTTTTAACTTCCACTGGAAGATGTTGAAATGGTTTTTATTTTAATAATTTTTATTCATTGGGTGTCACCATAGGAATTCATGAATACCTATTTTTTATTTAAATAATAATATATATTGCATAAATACAACATCACAATCATGTTTAACAAAAAATATAAAATATTTATCTTTGATAAATTATAGAAAAATGAAACATTTATTTTCAATGATTCATTACATGCACTGATAAAATTTAATCCCAAAAAGAATATATCCACATAACTAACAACAATTACATACCAAGATGTATAAAAACCACTGAAAATTATTTTCCTTTTTCAAATGGTCATCATAATGAACCAAGACCATCACCCCCAAGATTTCTCGGCCAATTTCACACCATGAATGTTTTAGGGTGTTCTATTTCAACAAAAATACTGTGCCTAATATTTTATGATTTTGTGTCCCTTATAATTATGAAATAATTTATTTATTCTCCATAAGTGAGCACATTTGATTAGGGGAATATCCAGTGGTCAAATTTTCTCTTAATGGATGCAGTAAATATTGGGCACAATATGTAATTTTTAGTGCCTCTTGTGATTGTTTTACATGAGTTCCATAACTAAATAAAAAGTATGAAATTAATATATAATTTTTATTAGTTATCAATCATATTGGAATAGTTATATTTGAAAAAAAAATCTCAATCATTCTAGTATTAACAGTGTGATTTCCATTTTTGGTCATTTCCTGAAACATCCATAATTGGTTATTCTAGATGACTATAATGGAATTGGATGGAGAATGTGTTGTGGTAGTAAAAAAAATTGGATGTTTGGAACATGGTAGAACAATGGAAGAAAGTCAATACAAGGCTCTAGAATGTGAATGATATATAAGAGTGACTGAGAAGATTCTAAGGATGGGTAAGATTAATGGGATATATAATATAAATTTGGAGTGGAGAATTCATAGCTCACATTGTTTGGAAAGAGAATTATTGAATATGTGGTTACCTTTGACCATCTGAATTGATTCTCATGAAGACCAAATCAAGAGGGAATTCTCTCTATGAAGATTAGAAGGTGGTGTAAAATGACTGAATGGATGGTTAATGTGGATTTGTTATAAATACCTTAAAGATATCCATTTTTATGGATATATTTGGAATAGTAATATTTTTTATCTTAATAAATACTTGCATAATCACCCCCATAGAGTGGAACTTTTTTCTGAACCACATAAATAATTTATGTTGTTTTTTAAATAAGTTTTTTATATGTGAAATAAATTAGTTTTTTTGTAAATATTTGAGATATTTGAAAAGATATTTTCATATCTAGGCGTGGATTTAGTGTAGGATTATAGGTATCAGGAAGGCACACTTTTGATATAATAAAAATAATAATTTCTTATGGAAATAATATGTAGTTTTTATTAAATAATTGGATAACTTCCGAATAGAATCTGCGATTGAAACTCTAAGTCCACTGTTAAATTTAGAACATGGGTTTTCCAAAAGCACAATATAATCAATGTGGACATCAAGTGTTCAAATTGAGTGTTGTTGTGGGTGGGCTAAAAAGTAAATAATTTTAATAAATTTATTTATTCATTATTAAATAATAAATCTAAAACCTCATCTATGTAAAAACATTTATGTAATATCCCTAGGGTTAAATTCATAACCCTAGGGATTGATTGAGGGTCATTGGAGGAGGATTATTAAATGGTCAAGGGTGGATCATGGTCTGGAAATGAGTGTGCCAATGGTTCTTGTGGATCTCACCAATAATAGTGATGAATGTTCTTTATCACTAACCAATCCAAACCCATGGTATGAATTCTTCATTTCATTGTTTTAATCCTCATTTGATTATCCCATGCTGAACAATGACTAAGGTACATTCTTCTTTCTATGTTTTGTTCCTTTACCCAACTATTCAACATGTTTCCATCATTGACAATTAATTTTTCTCACGGTTTGAAAAATACTCAGTGGATGATGCTTGCCCAATTTGTCTTTGGTGAAATGGATAATCACTATGGGTATGAGATTGGGATCGACAACAAGATTTACGTATAATGATGACCATGTAGATTAATGTTTGGGTTAGAGACCTGTGGTTCTCAGTTTAATTTGATGAAGATAGTGTTGTTCAATGGGGAATAATTCTCAGGCAGTTTAGATGACCAAAATCTAGAAATCAACAATGGTTGTGGTTTGGACAACTAGATCCATGATTTATGAGAGAGATTAAATTTTGAATCAAAAAAGGAGATGTTGTGTGTGAAAACTCGTTGGAGAACCAATGGTTTTTAGAAATATTAATATAAAGAGTTCATAGTTTGAATAACATACACCATGTGGGTCCCTTAGTATGGTGGCTAGGTTTTCGATGAAGTAAAATATCACACATTGTGTGGGACCTAACACATATCATATGACCAAGTGTTAGTGGATCAATGTGTATACTAGGGTTACATAGGAATGAACAAAGAAAGACACATGGGCATGGCCAGATTCCATGGGAACATATGTGTACTAAGACATGTCCATGTTACTCGGACATGGCTAGATTTCATGGTCAGGGGTGACGAACATGAGAACAGACATGGGTAAGTTCTGGATTATTATAACACACTGTGTACAACCAGGACATGCTGTGAACTTTCTCCATGGAAGTTTTATGCCCTCCATCTCTTTAGTATAAACCAATTTCAGTTAGGTTTATTCCATTAGTCTATATTTATGAGGGTACAGTGAGGCATTGTGTCATGATCATAGGATTGTGATCCCCTCTATGTGATTATCCTCAAATAGTGTTTGGGAATCCCTTTGTGTGACCTAGAGAGTGATCCTATATCATTTATTTTTCTTCTCTTGGTGGGGTTTGATGAATTTTCATGACCAACATACATAGTATTATAATCCCCTACATAATTGGTTATTTCAATTAGGGTCCGGTATGGCCCATATTCCTTTGGTGAGATACCTTATATTGGCATCATGATTTTTAGACTTCTAGTGTGTAATTATTTTGTAAGGTCCTATGAGAAAGGCCACATAGATATTAATCAAAAGTGACATCATGCCTCATGGGGTTAGTAATCCAAGACGAGTGTTACCTTTAATAATTGAATAGAATCCCGTGGGTGACAATCTGGTTGACAACACCATGAATCTTTTTGTTTATCCTATGTATATCTAGGATTTCTATTTATTATGTCTCATATTCAGATTAACATATCTTCATGTTAATGAGATGATTACACTTTGGATGCTTTATGTTTGGTGATTTTAGGGTGTCCTAACTGGTATTTTTATACGCATCCCTATGTGGGCTCTTCCTGCAAATGAAATGTCTTAAGAAAATTCAGACTATTCAATAGAGTCAAAGGACGACCATGATCAGGTAGAGTATAATTGATCGTGATAGATCTTGGTTCATGTAAACTATTACTTTTGACAATAGTACCCTCTTTCTTAGGTGGTTAGACTCTTTTTTTGAGTGGTATTTTATTTGGCCATTTATGAATTACAATAATTTTTTCTTTGTCTAGTTATGGGATATATATATATATATATATGTTTGAATGGATTTGGGTATTAGTTTTACATTACATTTAAGCATTATGTGGGTATTTGAAGATGCTTTCAAGTGTTAAGAAATCTTATTATAGGGTCTCCCATGTGTGTGATATGCCTACATAGCACTGGTCGCAAACACCAATCCTATTAGAGGCAAACAAGGGTTTTCACACTCAGCATACCATTGCCTAGGTGGGAATTAGTTGTTTTTTTCATGGAATAATGGTATCATAGGAGTGTATAAATTAGTATCATAGTTTGGAGATTTTCTAGCTATGAGATTAGATTGGGAACTAGGGAAACGGTGTTGAAGTGTTTAGAGTTCTCCTCTCAGGCCAGTGACTCTAGTGTTGGTTCAATAGCTAACATTTTCATTCACTAGGACTCTGATAACATATTTGTTGTCTTGGAACATGTAGACACTATTTGTAGGGAAAACACTAGAACATGAATAATATAGGAATGGGTTGTGGTTTTAATTTCCTTGAGTTTGCTCCCCAAATATACTCATTGACCATGATAATTATTTTTTTAGGATCCCTCTCTAATAACAGTCATCCATGATAATATAGTGATATTGAAAGGATGACACCACTATTGATTAGGCTTCAATATAGGTTCCAATGTAGGAGGTGGTTCCACCTAGTGGATTGATAGTCATTCCACCACCCATTGAGCAACATGTTTCATTGATAGTACTGACGGAGGATGTGCATAGTGTGAGTGAACTCCTTGATTTTCAAAGAAAGCAACCTCTCAGGATTCAAGTTGATCCAGACCCCAAGGAAGCTGAGGATTGACTATAGAATGTTACCCAAGTTTTCCCAATAGAAAGGACACATCCAGATCATATAGTGTTCCTAGCAAATAGTCTTCATTAGGGATTCATAGGTTGGTGATGGAGGCTAGTGACTCAAACTTATGATTAGTCATCACTCTATTGGATAGAGTTTAACCATATCCTCAGGGAGGAGTTCTATCTAGCCACATTTTGATTGGTTAGCATCCATTATCTTCTACAACTTTAGTAGGGAATCATGACCATGATAGAGTATTAATCAAGGATCACTAAACTCCCTTAATTCTCTATGGATGTAGTTTGAGATTTGTTATTATAAGAATATAACATTGAGTGGGACCTATTCCATGATATTAGGGTTGGAGTGATATCTATTTGAATTCTGACCTATGTTGGAATGCTAAAGAGGGTTTCGGTTATGTAGTGTTTTATATCCGAGAAGATGTTGATAGTTAATGATCTTAGAGGGAACAAAAGAGATGTGACCTTGATAGTTGGTAGAAGACAACAAAAATAGGGATATGGGTTTGAGAGACACTTAGGAGAGGACCTTAGGACACTAGATATATATTTTAGGGATCTTAGGGTGGTTATAATCATTAAAGAGATAGGTGGTTTTTCTTTTATAGTAGTTAGGGACATATAGAATAGGATTGTCTGACTCGCTATGTAGTTAACAGAGAGACAGTTGATGGACTTCCCAAATAGAGAGATTGGTGGGATCAGAGAGGTTCAAAAGGTTGTAGACATGGTAGAGGAGTGGGTAGATAAATGGGAGATGGAATTCTGTTTGTTCTATCTCTATCACCACCCCCAAGTAGTGTACATGAGGCTCAAGGACATGGAGGGTATGGACAATGATAGGTGCAAGCAGTGGAGGCCTACGACCTTAAGGCTCCATGGATGATTAGAGGTATGTAATGTCTCTTCTCTAATGTATATATATTACAGATAGACATAGTTTTGAGTAACTACTTTTTTGTAAATTCTCTTGTTTGAGAATTATAGATTCTAGTTGTTCCCTTGGATCAACCCTTGCGCTTAGAGAATCTTACCAGAGGGGATTTGGTTATCACACACTTCTTTCAATAGTGTTATCGAACTCTTGTAGGAGATATATTCTTATAGGATCTATTTGTTGCAGTGATGATTCCATATGATTTCAACTTACGTTTGGAATAACAATCCATAGTTCATGATGATATTTAATATTTTATACCAAAGATGTGGTGTATCCATGTATATGGGATGGGGGTTTCCTTTGTTGGTAAGAAAGAAACTCGGGCAGATTAGGATGGGGTCATGAACATGAGGATACAACCGATTTCTCACTAGTTGGCTAGTATTATCCTTGGAATAGTACTAACTAAAAAAATTTAGATTCCTTTAGTGTTGGTAGAGTATGATGCTGACTTTCCTGTGGACGTGTTGAGCTTACATCCCCACTAAATTACAGAAGTCTAGTAATTGGGAAAATAATAATAAAAAATGAAAACTAGAATGGGAAGGTAGATTATACATAAGATTAAACCAAATCCCATGTAAGAGTAAATAGAAAGATGAAAAGGAAGTGTAATACTAATGTAATGTGGTACATGAGATTAATTTGGATTGGTGATTTTAGAGATTACACTATTAATTAGGATAAGGAATTGAGTTGGTGGATGACTTTGACCATGTGAATGGATGCTTATGACAAATGAATCTAGGGAGAATTCTCTCTCTAAATATCAGTTGGTGCAAGAAACTATTTCACCATATTACTATTTTGGACATCATCAATAAATACTTAGGTGCTAATAATTTTGTATTTAATAATTTAATTTTATAGTCATCTTCCATTTCTGTTAATAAATGTTTTTAGTTTTCCCTTGTGGAGTATAATTAATTTCAGATCATGTTAATATTCCATGAGATTCTTTATAATTATCTTTTGTTTCTAGTTTAAAATTTCTTGTTTTGTGTACAATGTACTTTTTGTTGCATGGATGGGGTGTATTTTCTAATTATATATGGTACATCAGACAAATAGGTTCATTCTGACTTTGGAGTTTTAAATTTTTTTCTATATTTTAGGCTTCTGAAGGGTACTTCTTATTTGGGCAGTTTCGATCCCAATAATTAACACAATAATTATACCACTATATTCATGCCTCATTTATGAGGTAAAATTTTTTCCACACCATTAAATTTGTATATATTCATCTAACATACAACATGATTTTAAAAATATCATGTTATATTAATATTTTCAATAATATATACAATCCACTAAATTCAGTCCTCTAAATTCAAATGTAGAAAAATAAATATTAATGGAAACTAGAGAACTAAATGAAGAATGTGAAATTATAAAATAAACTTCTATATTTTGAAAGTTTACCTATTTTTATGAAAATAACCAACCACAATAAACTCATGAGACCTTTTTACCAGTAGGTAAGTATATTTGGAAATTACCCATAAATTGTTTTTATTAAGAATAAGTAATTTATGAAAATATTTCACTGTCAACTATAACATATCAATTTAAGAACACAATATCATTTTTCAAGATTTATTTTCATGGGTTAAATATGATTTTCTTACCTAAATCAAAAGTCAGTCATTACCTTCATTTTGAAACTAGACATATAAATACCAATAGTTTTCTTATGAATCACAATAAAAGAAAGGATACAAATAGAAAATTCATTATGCCTTATCGTAAAAAGTAAATGATATCCCATCTGACATCTTAGAAAATCACAACTGGTTCCATCCAACCATAATTACAAACTTCTACAATTTAATTTTTAATAACTCATATTTTTCTCGGATTTATTTTAATAAATTGTTTTGAAAAATACTGAGACCAAGTGCTGAGACGACTCGAGATTCTTAGGGCTGGTTTGAATAGAATTAATCTTTGAATAAAGTTCATTTTTAAATTTAGAAATGCTCAGTGGATAAATTTGAACTTTAATAACTTCTAAACGGGAGCCCAACTTGAAAATTCAAGGCTACGTTTGTGTCCTGAACAACAGATTTACCATAGGTGGGGCCTAACATTGACTAGTGCGGGTCAAGGGTGAAAGTTAAATTATGGACACGAAATTTGTTGAAATATAAAATAAAAATATTTTAATTTGAATTTGCATAGAGGTGCATATTTGTTTCATTTTTATTAAACTTAGAGGTAGGGGTCCTTTGTTACAATTCACAATCCTATAATTCCCTAATAGATCATTAAATAATCCTGGTGTTTAACCTCTCAATGATGAATGATGATGGAGACATGGATCGATATCGTTCTTCAATAAATCATCAACTACAATGAATTCAGATCAACAAACAATCCAATACCAGGTAGGGCATGTTTTTTGATTTGATTTCCTTCCCAATTTTAAATTCCTACACTGAACGTGAATCAATCGATGAATGAAATAATTCACAGATCATGCGTATATTTTGTGGGATGATTTTTTGATTTCGGGATATTTATTAGGAATTGAATCAAGGTTAGAAATGATTTTGTTTTTGGCACTCAATTTTTCCATTCTAACGTGAATGTATTAAAGCCAACATGAACAGGGATAATATACGTCCACTTTGTGTATTCTTGTGTTACACCTCCTTTCCCCCCAAATCCACTTCTCATTCTTCATAGAGCAATGACCCAGGAAGGCCCAACAGAATAGATACCAGTTATTCATAGTCTAGGCAGGACCATGGAGGAGGGTGAGAGTCACGACAAGAGGTCATGGATGTAGTGATTGGGATGTGACAGGGGGTAGTGTCGGTGTCCGAGTGCAGGTAGAAGAGGCTACCGGTGAAAGCCCGCAGGTGGCATGCGGGGGCCGCGGCTCGGAGGTCCACGTAAGATGTTGATGGCCACAGTGGAGGGAAGCTTTTTAATGGAGCCATGTTGGACGAAGGACCCGTGACAGAGCTGCAGGTGGGCACTGGTCACACAGATCGACCACATGCATCGGGGATCATCCACATGGATCATGAACCGACCATGTTGACAGATGAAATTGGCTGGCACGTGGTCGGACGACTACGTGACTAGGGTGGGGCATGACTAGCTGGGTCGGGTTCGATGTTGGTGGTTCAGTGCAGGTGGGCCAATCTGACTGTGTCATATAGGACCCAAATCCCACCGACCTCTTTTCACTAAAATACCCATAACATTCAAACAGTAATTCCGTTTGATGAGCCGTTTGTGGTGTTGGGACCCTCAAGACAAGACGACCCTTTTTAGATGTCTCTATGTGTTTTTAGTGAGAAACACCATAGTTGAGATTATTTCCCTTGGTTCTTTCTTGTAGGGGTTAGTACGACACTGCATCCACATCACTGGGTAGAAATCCCCTCGAGAGGATAGAGTCTCTGATAGGTTTGTACCATCGTCCTTGGGACTAGACGGATATTATATCACTCCTAATAGAGTTTCTTGGTTATTGGCATGAACTCTAAGAATAGGGTGTTAATCTTCCATCTATTTGGAAGTATTGGTATGGTTTGTAGTATTCTCTAAGGACAATCCCCTTCATTTTGGGCCGCATCGGTGGGAATCATTTTATTCTCGGAAAAGAATCCCCTATGTTTCAGGTTAATACGGATTGGGATCACTATATTGTCTAAAGAGAATCCCCAATTTGTATATCATGATACTTATGGAGTATTTTAACATTGGGTGAGGCCCAAATTTGCATGACCTCTTGCAAGAGTCCTCGATGACATCAAGGCTCAAGCAGTCAGTTCTCCCTAAACGAGCGTTCATTGAGCAGAATCATGTTGCTGATGATTGGTTGTGACTTATCCGCTATTTATTTATGGATATTTATGTGTATATCGAGATTTTATTGGTATATATATGATCATATACATATGTTGAGATGAATTTTCATTCTTTTTTGGTTTTTTCTTCTCTGGTTTCAGGGTCCCCTACTGAGTATTATTTTACACACACCTGCATGGGCTTTGCCTGCTCATGTTGTGTATTGTGCATACAATCAACGCTTCAAAGTAGTCCTAGGATGAGTATTACTGGGGAATGGATTGGACAGTTCCTTATGAGATTAGATGGGGTGAGGTGTTTCTAGCGTCTTTCTACAGTAGCTTCAGTACCCTTGTTTGCATGCCAGACTCTACAGTTGCCTTTCTTTTGGAGGGCTTGTATTTTGGACGATTTACCTTTCTGTACATTAATTTTTTGTGGTACCATATAGTTGGTTATTAGTGTATACAAGCATGGTGGATTCTATTTTTTATTTTTGGATTTTTTTTCTAGGATACGTGTGCGTGTGTACATGTTTTTAGGAAAAAGCCTCCCATTCATGAGATTTTTCTACGTGGAGCTAGTCACCAGCCCCTGGAATATTAGAGGTTGGGTTGGGGTATTCATGCAATGATCTCTATTATGACGGGTTGTGACATAATTCAAATTATTCTCGCAACACACATATATCACTAGAGTGGAATCACACATGAAAATACTGCATTTTTCAACTTCAAGATAATATAGAGAAAATAAACTCACATGAAAAGAAAATTAATTGAATTTAAGCAAACTAATTTCCTTCAAAATTCTCAAAAAATAAAAAATAAAAAATAAATAAAAATATTAAAATATTAAAATAAAAAAATAAACATTATTATGTGAAAAAATACATTCAATTAACTAAACAAAAAATTTGAATGGAAAACAAATACAACAAATTCGATGTCAATAATGTACCTAAAAAGAATAAATTAATTATATAAAAATAATATACAAAATATTCACAGTCAATAGTCCATATACATTATTATAAATCATTGTCAACATAAAACAATACTTAATAATCAGCCAAGTAATAGCCACATGAGTAACTAACTGTAGAGGATATTCAAGAAATATAACATTAAGATCTTATTATCATAACAAGGATATAAAAATCATACTGAAAGACCAAATGGATAAATTTAAATTTCAAATACAAACAAGTGATATAAATTAAAATTTTATTACATATTAGGAATGTAATCCCAATTAAACACCCAACAGTTAATTATCACAAAAATAAATCACTTTAATTTATAATAATTCAATGAAATAATAAATAACTAAAATATTATTAGAAGATTTTTATAGAGAATTTGTGTATTTATAAGCGACCATCACATTAAAAAACAACATAAAATCATAGGGAGTAACATTTCTTAATTTCAAATGATCATTAAATACAACTTTTTAATTGTGGAAATTGGCCATTAATGAAACAATAAAACTATGTAATGAACGTTATAACTAGATTTCGAAACAAAACAAACACAACTTTTTCTGAAAAACAACTTATCATAAATGGTAAGATACAAAATCAATTTTTCTAAAAAACCAATAAACACCAATTATTTTTATGAACATATTATCATATTAAATGAGTGGAATACACTATTTTTTATAATAAAGTAGACAAACACCACTTCTATTTTATAAATTTTTCTTCAAACCTGATGAATTGTAAAAGAAATTTTTTTTAAAAAAAAGACAAACACCACTTATTTTTGAAAAATACTTATCATAAAGAGTGGTATAATCAATTTTTTCAAACCAAAAAGGAAAATAAAACAAGTATTTATGAACATCATAATGTTATTAATGTCTGGTGGATGAAAAAGATAAATTATAATATTAAAACACCACTTATTTTTACAAAATTTTAATCATATTTGATTGGTAGCAAAATCAGATTTCTGTTGTTGTGAAGTGTAAAATCATTTAAATAAGATTAATTATTTTATTAATAATTAATCTAAAATCATAAATGAATTAATTATTATTAATCTTAACATAGAAACATCCAATGGGATATAGAGGTACCACAAAATTGGAGATGATGAATACTTCACCTTTAAAATAATTCCTAAAACCATAGATCTATTTTGTTTATTGATCCAATAACTACATGTATATCACCAAATATATAGTGATATAATATTGAAAAAGTGTGTCACCAGATATGAAATGGGGGTCTGGCCATGTGAGGGTTGTGTTGTAAAGTGACATGTATGGGTTATTGGGTAATGGTAGTTTTGTATGCTTACATTAGTGATGTGTTAGAATGGTAGCTAGGAAGTAATAAATATGGATGAGGGAAGTATATAGTGGTATGATTAATAAATATAGATGGTTGTGAGTGGATGGGATTGTAAGGATTTTTTATTGTAATCTTTTTGGAATAATCTGAACACTATAGCCTTGGACCTAATGTACAACTCTCAGGGAGTCCTATATTATTGTCTACATATTATTATCCATTAATCTTTATGGGCGACTTCCAATCTGGGGAGAATTCAGTGCGAGGATATACTGGTTAGAAGCCAACCCAATCGACCATGGACATGCAACAATAGGAAGTGAGTGTTTTCAAGGGTAGTTGAACTGGTCACCAACCAAATATTTTTTTTTCATTTCCCTATTTAATAGGATTAAATCTAGTGAGTTTTTAATGATGTTTTTATGTTAATTTGTGGTGTGATCAGTGTATAATCCTACGGCGTGATCTGGAGAAGAGAGAATATAGAGAACCCCTAGTTCCTCATGTATATGTAGGCTTCAAACCGAGCCACGTTATATCCTCATGTTCTTTTTTCTATGTTTTGTAGTGTCAGAAACCTCCATTACACCCTTATAAGTGGATTTAGAGGGAGTTGGAGCAAGGGAGTTTGAAATGGAAAGGCGAATATGAGTTTTTATGGTGACCAGAAGATTGAAAATTTTTGGGAAATTATTTCGATCCCAGATCTGTGAAGAGGAATATGAGATGATTCAAAAGGTATAAGTGGTTTTTACAACGAAGTTAAAACAAGCCCTGTTGAGCTAGTCATAGTTCTAGTCAAATATCTAGTGAATAGTGTACCAGTACCGGAGAAGATGTTTTCATGCTACCGAAAAAATTTACGGTGATATTCTGGAAGCTCCTACATCATTCCATGTCAGTATCACGTCCTCACCATGCCAGCATGTGATCTAGACCGTTGAATTTTCATTGCCAATATCTCGACCAATCAGACTCCGATTTCAATGATCCTGGAGTTGATTACCACAATTTAGACCGTTCAAGACACATCCATACAATTAGAATTTCTAAATTCACACTCAATAAAGAGGTGTCAAAGGTTTGCGACATTGACTGTGGTGATCAGGTTTTGCGATAACAACGATGGTTGGTGTCAAAGAACTACCAAAATTTGATATTGACAAGTTTGATGGTTAGAAAAACATCGGTGTGTGGAAAAGAACAATGAATAATATTCTTGTTTAGCTAGGCATGGTCAAATCGTTGATCAAATAATATCTCGAGGGAACCAGTGACGATGATTATGAAGACCTCGAGTTACAGGTTGTGAACACAGTTTTCCTATGTCTAAAAAAAGACATAAAATACTCATTATTGGTTGAGACCTCACCGAAGAAGATATAAAAGAAGTTAGAGTAGAGATATATGGTGAAGTCCCACACCAAAAAATTATTCCTGAAGAAGAAATTGTAACAATTTCACCTGGATGTGAGAACAAATTTGTTGGATTACATCTATTAATTCGACAATATCATAACACAATTATTGGGGCTCGGTGTAAAGGTTGGAGAGGATGAAAAATAATTTTTTATTTTTTTCATATATACCAAGTTAATTTTATGTACTTGTGACTACATTGTTCATAGGGAAGGAAACATTGAAGCTAGACGAGTTGATGGAATCACCTTAAGATTGACTGGAATTTCAAAGCCCCATAAAGCATTCAGAAGAAAAAAATATGGTTATGTGGGATGATCAATGTCAGAGGAGCTGATATCACAATTCAGGAGGTAAATAATGACTACCAAAGTCAAGTGGAAATGATTCTAATAAAATCACATGTTTTTGGTGTGAGAAAAAGGGTCACTATAAAAGTGACTATAGAGAGAGAAAACAGTACACTGCTGGGAAATAGAAAGACAACGAGAAGGTTGCGAACATTACAAAATTATCATCAAATGATGAAGGCTACTTGAAAATGGGAATCATCCATTAAGATAGGAGAGTTGAATAGGGAGAAGTGCAGTTTCATTACTCCAAAAAATATGGGAACATGAAGCCTGAATGTTGTTTTTTAAAATGGAAGACTGAGCGAGCCCAAAATCCATTAAAATAAGAATGAGTTTTGGATTCCGAGAGGTCGGTTCACATATGTACGACCAAAGGTGTGTTTCATACTTTTTAGAAGGTGCAAGACTCGGTGATTCTTGTTGATGGGTCAACATAAAAGGATCGAGGATTTGAGATGGTGAAATTGATGACACTCGATGAAGGAGTAAGAAAACTGGATGATGTGAAATTCATTTTGAAGATGAGATGGAACATGGTATTAGTAAGTAGGCTAGATATGATAGGATAAAGGATTTCCAAAGCAGGTGGAGTGTTGGAAGTCTCAAGTTGGGATTCTAGGATGTTTACTGGGAATGAGTACCAAGGGTTTAATCATTTGATGAGGACTTTAGTCATCCCTAGATCAAATGAAGATGGTGGAAGTGCCACATCATCTACAGTGAAGAAACATGTTTGATTTTCTGAAGCAGTTTTCAATGCCTGCAAGGAGACTAAAGGTATGGATTCATCCAAAAAAAAATCATGAGGGGGGATATGAATGGGACGCTCCCAACTTGAGGAGGATTAATCACTAGGATAAATTGGTTGGTAGCCAAACCAACCGACCCTGGACATGCAAAAACAGGTGGTAGGATATTTCAAGGGTAGATGGATTACCCACCAACCAGAATTTTTTTTCATTTATCTATTTAATGAGATTGTATCCAATGAGTTTTTAATTAGATTATTCTGTGAATATATGGTGAAACTAGTGTGTAATCATCCAACATGATCTAGAGAAAAGAGAATATTTAAAATCCCCCATTTCTTCCATGGATGTAGGGTTTAAGCCAAACCAAGTTAAATCCTCTTTTTATTCTCATTTTTGTGTGTTTTGTGGTCCGATGAACCACCGCTATTCCCTTACATTATCCTATGTGGTGACTATTTTAATAAAATAACATTTAATATATATTTCCCTATTTCTTCACTCTAGTACCAACATTTCATAAAATTATTTTTTTCATTTAGAGTAAAATATCATTGGAGTATTGTTGGTGTATTTTAACTGGAAGATGTAGCAAGAATATGCAGCAAAGATCAAATCCTCTGAGAGGGAACATGTGGATTTTATGAAATGGAATTTTTCACTGATTAAACAACTATAGTATTGGAAATTAAAACTATGGTATTCAGACTCACAAATTTATTATATATGCTCAGTGAGAAACTTATTAGACTCATGGTAAATTTGTACACTCAGTACAAAATTGACATGCCCACTTAGTAGACTCATAAGGTAGGATTTTTAGTTTTAATACCATGATTTAAACATGTAATGGAGGGGGTTGAAAATTATATGAGGCCATAAGAGATAGTTTAATCCATATAGGTAGAAATACATGTGTCATATTATTTTCTGATCATCATCCTTCTAGTACCTTGCATTCACTGCTATAGATGAATTGTAAATTCTACTTACCATTTTAGTAGATTCCATTATTTGAATATTTCATCTTTAGATGAAAAAAATGAAATGGAACCGTTGTTTTACCATTGTTGGATCATGTGTAAGAGGTGCAAAAAGATTCTAATATTTTGAAACCACAGTCTTTGAAGGTTCCTCTAGAACAATCAAATCCAATGAAGGAAGAGGAAATGTTACCAATGAAGGGAGATGAAATGATACCTTGATAAAGTATCCTATTATTAGTGGGGATCATGATTTATATCTTAGTTTTTATGAAGAAGATACAAGTTACAAATACACTATAACGGTATGGAATAATTAAAATATACTACAATAGTAGGAAATAATGAGGACTCTTGACAAATGATTATTGGCTGTCTTTTTAGAGGGTAGGTGGAACTCCATGGTCTGAAATGGGTACTAAAGAGACTGATGTAGAAATAGATAAATGCATCTATTGAATTTAGATTTGGACTCAAATTGGAAGAAAAAATACATTTGGGCTCCAATAAAGAAAAGTAAATTGATAAAAGAAAGGGTTCCGACGAGCAGTGGAACAAATTTTGAACTCTTTCATGGTAATATGTGACAGAAATGTATGTTTTAGGGAACAAATTGGATGGTGAACCATTGGAACGACTAAGATACATAGTGAATATTGAAATAGTTGGATAAATAGAGGGGGCTTTGAAGAGTTACCAAACCAGAATAGATTAAGAATATAATAGCGTACTAAAGAGATTTTATCGAAAATTTATGTAGAAATCCTCCTTCAATAGGTAGCTATGGAGACTATAACCAATGATGATGCTTCTAGTGCACATGAGGCACTCCCAACTGAAGAATGGGGATATAAGCAGTTGAATGTAGTCACTCCAGATTCTACGGACCATATTCATGAACCACCACATCATAACGTGTATCTATAGGTTCATAATTCCAATGACATGGTAGATGTGGAAGATGATTTATTTAATGGATAGGTGTCTCCTGGAGAGTCTAATATAGTAAGAGACTTGGCCACGACATTCTTATATTGGTTGAAAAGTCCTGGATTCCACCTTATGCAGTGGTAAGGGTATGATATTATCTTGACAGGCATGTTATGCGTCATACAATAGTGAGGAATAGTTATTACATCCTTTGAAATTATAGAAAAAACGTGTCCCAATGGTCATGATGTTGTCTAAAATATGTTTTCCACATCCTACATGTGAATCTCTCTACTAATAATATTTGGGAAATATTTAATTAGTTAAGAACACAAAAAACAACGTATAATTCCATTTTCATTATAGATCAATATCTAGTAAATGCATGTCTAGTTAGCCTACTTGGATTGGTGAGTATCACTCATACAACCAATAGTGTGGAAGATAAATTAGTAGACTGTGGTTTTTCCCAGGAAAGCAGGGTCATTACTATGGTAGATACAAATCCTTATACTCCTCTGGAATATCACCATGGTGATCTTTTGGGTCTTCTAGAAAAAGGGAATTTTTATTTTCCCCCAATAGATATCCTATTGTCTTTAAATAGAAATGAAATGGTTGCTAGGAAACCAAAATATGAATAAATATTGAACTCGTACTGTGGGTCGAAAATAAAAGAAACAAAATCAAAAAGAAAAGTACTGGAAAATAATGGGACACAATGATTTAACGTTCTTTGGACCCTCAAGGGTCTTACTTCATGACAAGAAAACCACACACACATGTTTTATTAATCTCAAAAGATAAAACGAAAATGATATAATACAATTGGACCCACAAGAAGATAGGAAACAGGAAATAAAATCTGGAAGAATGTTTTACAGATCATTGAATGAATAATAAAATCGTAACCCTATACTTACAGTGTTGGATGAATATCAGTCCAGTAGTCCTGATCACTTATAGGGGATGAGGATAGCATCATATTCTAGATCTGATGAAGCATCTTCGATTTTATCCTTCTGTGGTTCTTGAAGTCCTCACCGAGTAGCCACACTTCTTCTGTTGGGAACGACCTTGTCTCCACTACGCACCATCCACAAGATGGGTCTATGGGAGATCGATAGGTAAGTAAGAATGCTTTGAGAAGTATTCTTAATCACATAACTAGGGAGCCGGATGCTAGGGTTTCACTGAGGAATTCTCAATGAAAACTACTGAAGGGAGTGGATAAGCCGAGATCGAATCCTACCTTAGGATGCACTGGAGCAGGGGTGATGAAACCCCCTATGAGAAGCAGTTTCTATAACCAATTTCCCAATACAGGGGTGCCACAATGCCACAATGTAACCTCACAACCAAACCAAATAAACCCCTCGAACAACTGATAACCATGTTGTGGCGAGATCACAAAGGGTGGAATAGGAAAATCAACGGTGCACAGTGAATGACAGTGAACAAAGAGGGATTTTCAACATGACATCTGAATATATAGTAGCCCATAATATAAGCGAGTAGCCCAATAGGAACACGGTTCATCAAATAAATTGTCCCAAAAACAATGTATAATGTATAAAATTGTACAAAAATCATGGTGTAACAAAATTAAATTAATTGAAGAACATATATTAAACAATAAATTTAATATGAAAAATAAACCGATTTAAGAAAAACATAATTCACAAATCTCCACATTTTTAAATTAAATTTGATGATTTTCTTACTCTTAGGGGTGATAGAACCAGTTCCATGATTAACCTATCTAATAAAAATCCAATCTTAGATAGAATCAAATATTAATCAAACTATCACATGGGTTTATGTCAATTTTTATCTTATTAATACAAAAGATTATAGAATCATTGAAATCTCTAATAAAATGTAATCTAATATCTATGTGATTATGATTACCATGGGAAAATAATTTTTTAGATAACGGGATTGATGACTGTATATAAGAATAAAATTTGATAAAAGAGCTATAAATTCTAAGTATATAAGACATACCTTTGTTCCACAAGGCTTATTTAACTTCCCCAGTTAATGAAATATATTCATATTCAATATTTAAAGTGAAACAATAGATTTCATGTTTCAGTTATAGAAAATAGAACCTCTATCAGAAGTAAATACATAGTCAGTTAAAGATTTATGAGTGTCTATTTTTCCAACATAGTCAACGTCAACATAACCATTGATAAGTTCAATAGAATATACATTTCTACGATAGCATTAATAAAAAAGATGATGTAGAAGAAATATATATTAGAATCCACTTAAGGTTATTCCAATGTGGCTTTCCTGGAGTTTCTATGAACCTACAAAGAGTACACATAGAAAAAGCAATATCAGGGCTAGTGGAAATCATATAATTCATTATGCTACATATTAAATTAACATAGATAATTTTAAATATGAATTTGAAATATACTGCAGCTGTAGGGGCTTGAGTCAAAGACAATTTAAAATTTTCTGCAATAGGGATATTATCAGGTTTTAGAGTTTCAAACATATACCTATTTAAAACGTGTAAAACACAATTATACTGAGTTAGATAGAGTAATTTGTTTGGTATTCCACTAATTATTTAAATAATTAAGATTTTCTTGGATTTTCCTATTTACTTCATTTCAAATTTTATTTTCTGTTGGGATTTCATAGAAGAAATTTGATTAATATCCTTGCATATAATGAGCATAACAGCAACATAAAAAATAGATAAATTATACAGGTTTTAGTTGATTTGAAATAAACATAATCATATCACTTACTCCTAATGAATTCTCCACCTTACATGAATGAATCAAATGTCCAGTACCAATTCCTTGAGGCTTGTTTCAAGACATACATTTATTTATTTATAAGGCATAGTTGGTTTGGTTTGAATTCATTTGGATAGCCATATAGAGGTTTAATATACATCTTTTCATTCATATAACCATGTAAAAAATTAGTTTTGACATCTAACTTCTCTATATACAGGTAATTATTAGCATTATAATCTGACAAGATCCAAATAGAATAATTTTTAATGAATGGGGAAAATATCTTAGAATAATCTATTCCCTCTCTTTGGAGGGAGCCCTTAGGAACTATCCTAAAATTGAATTTGATTTTCATTCCCTCTGTGTTGTCCTATATTCATTTCAAGATACATTTAGAACCAATTAATTTAACATTAATTGGTTTGTTTACAAAATCCCATGTGTGGTTCTTCCCAAAGTATTTAATTTATTAATTCATAGAAAAGATACACTACCGTGAGTCTTTTTCCTTTAATCCCTGCCTATAAGACTGAGGATCATCATTAATAAGATTTTGGGCCACATAAAAGGAACATGAATCCATATCATACTGGCTGAAGTGGGTAGGAGGTATAAGGACTCTCCTTTCCCTATCATGGGTCAACTGAAATTCCTAATGAGCGGTACGAGGTTTCGAATCTGAATTTGAACCAGAGCTACTCTCAGAATCATCCACATTAGTGGGATGAGTAATAGGTGTAGTAGGCTAGATATCAGTCTCTACATGATCCAGTGGCTCATCTTCATCAAAATTATCAAGAGTCGGTTCACTAATGTGAAGATGATTCGTAAAAGCTCACATCACAAATAGTGATTCACTTTTGGTATCTGGATTTATCTAACCAGATATTTTTTCCCTTAACACCCTCAGGATAAAAAAATAAAATGAAATTGAGGGATCTGGGTTCTAATTTTTTAGTCTTGAGATGAGAATAGTCTATATAACTAAATATTTTTATTTAAGAATATGAATTGGGTTTCTGATCTAGAGTTCTTCCGAATTTTTGAGCTTATTCATGGATGAGATACACCAATTAATATGGTAGACAATATTACTGGTGGCCTCATGCCAAAAATACTTGGGGGGGCCTAAGTATCCAAGCATACTTGAGACACTTTTAGGTATGGTAGTATTTATCCTCTCAACAAGGCCATTCTTTTGGTGAGCTTCTCTAATAGATCTATTCTTATTAATTAATTCATACTAACAATATTGAATGATATTTGTAGACAGGTATTCAAGCCCATTTTCCGTTCTCATAGACTAAAGTTTCATTTCAGTTTAATTTTCAATTAAATATTTGTACGTCACGATGGTTTGGAAATTATTAGATGTATTCTTTAAGATGTAAATCTAAACATTCCTAGTAAAATTATCAACTAAGGTGATGAAATAGGATCCTACACCTTGAGAGGTGGTCCTTATCGACCCCCATAAATCTGAATGGATGTATTCAATTGTGGCGGAAACTTTGAAGGATGACCTATTAAAACTCACCCTTTTGTAAATTCACATCATACAATATTCAAATAATGTAATATTAACATGTGTGATTTCAATCAACAACCCGTTCTTGTTGAGTTTCTCTAAGCCTTTGGAACTTATATGCCTCAATCATCTATGCCATGGAATAGTATTATCAGTATTTGTACCATAATAAATGACCAATTTTCTTGAATGGTTCTTTATGTTAAATACCTAAAACCCATTTTTAAGGTATCCCCTAAGGATGGTTCATGATCCTTTAGAGATATTTGGACATCCTGGGTTACATTTAAAGGTAAATCCTTTCTGGTCCAAGAACCCTAAATAGATTAAATTTCAATAAAGGTTGGGGACCCACCTTACATAAAGTTTGGTGATGATGTATTGATCAACTAACTATATTAGAACATAACTACTACCCTTAACCTTACTCCTCTTATTTTTACCTAAGAGTACATCCCCTCCATCCTTATCAACTAGATTTGAAAATGACTCTCTATATGGAAACATCTGAAAGGAACAAACAGAGTAGAGGACCCACTCGTGATTGGGTGTGTGGCTTGACATTCATGTCTTCAGTAGTGTCATAGCCTGAGTCTGGTAAAATTCAATAGTCAGCGGGTTGTTTGTGTTATTGCTTATGCTTTAGATTCCTACACTGAGGCTTAATGTTCTTAGGTTTACAATAGTAAAAGCATGGGTCATTTCTATCTTTCGAATTAGCCTTCGGTTTAGGTTCTCTACTTCACTTACTTTTATCTCTATTAAATTGTCTCTTTTTACATTTAACTTGAGTTCTTCCCCTAGTAAACACACTCTTGGACATACCTTTAACCATAGGTCTAGAATGTTGTTATTTAGATATAAGGGCTTATTCATCTTATTATAAATAAAAAGAGTCTCGAACATGCCTCATAGTCTCAACAAATGTACTATAACTATAGTCAATAGAGTTTAGGAGGATTATTGTCTGATCCTCATCATCTTTAAAAACAATGATATTGTCAAAGTCTAAATTGAATTTATTATATTTATCTATATAGTTTTTATAGTAGTACCTAGTTTAATTTTAAAGGTGAACGTTCAATGTTTCTTATAAATTATTCTTACTAGGGTGGCAGTCATGTATAACTTTTCAATCTTAATCCATATTCCTGTAGTACTAGACTCATAAGCCACTTCCCTAAGAACCTTATCACATAAGTAAATAAAAAAGGTAACTTTGGGCCATATCAAGTGTGTCAGGGGGAACTGGTTGGTATTCTATAATGGCATGGATAGTTTCATTAATTATTGTGATAGTTTTCATAGGCCTTGACATGGTATCAATAATACCTTATTGAAAAAAGAAATGCCCTCATTTTAATTCACCATAAACTGAAGTCCTTGTCTCCATCGAATTTCATGATTTGATATCACATTGTAGATATGTTTATCTAGATGTGTAGATGCCGAGTGGTTGGGGACAACATTAGGCATACACCCCCAAGAACTGAAGAATTTTATTGGGTAAACGTGTATTGTGACATATGAAAAGAGAAGAATTTGAATGAATACAATGATTTCAATTAAAAAAATAGAAATCAATTAAACATTAAAAATTATATAAGAATTAAATACTGAAAAATAAAAGAAGAAATCTAGATTTAATAAAATAGTAAATAGGTTGAAAATATGATATAAACATAATTCCACAAATCAATTTTAATAAAACTGTAAACATGGTGCATGAAAAAGGGGTTCATCATAACGGCAAATAGGATGTAAGGGGTTGTAAATAGAATGATTGAAAAGAAATATTAACCAACTATAAACAAAAAAATATATCAATTAGATGGTTAATATGTGATCCAAGAAGCATATTTATAGAAGCAATGAACAAAATATAATGAACTAGTTTTAAATAAACTAATGAAAAAAAGTCTATCTAGAAAAATATTGAAATTAAGACACAAAATAAGTCTGGGAGGCTCTCATACAACATATTGTGGTTAAAGATCACTGAAAAGCTAGGTGTATAACCACAATATGAATAAATATTGAACTGGTAGTATTGGTCAATAATGAAATATTCAATCCGGAATAGAAAGTGCAGAAAAATAAAGGGACACAATGATTAAACATGCTTCCGACCCTAAGGGGTCCTAATACATGGGCAGAACACAACACACACACCCACACTTTTTATTAATCTCAAAATAGAAAACCAAAATGATAAAATGAAATTAGATTTTCTAGAAGAGAGGAAATAGGGAAGAAAAACTATAATCAAGATTTATAGATCATCGAATGAAAAAAAATTGTAACCCTATAATTATAGTGAGATATCAATATCACAATGGAATTCCTAGTATATTCAAGATGAGGAGGATAACATTGTCTCTTAGGTCATATAAAGCTTCTACACTTTTCTCCATCCATTGTTCTTGAAGTCATCACCGAGTAGTCACATTTCTTCCATTAGGAAGGATGTAATCTCCACCGCAAACTAACCACTATATGGGGCTGAGGTAGATTGACATGCAAGGATTAATGATCCACAAAGAAGGATTAAGCATAGAACTAGGGAGCTAGGTTCTAGGGTTTTGTCGAGGAATACCGAGACCACATTATTGAAGGGATCAGTGAAACCAGGATCAAATCGTCCCTCAGGAAGCACTAAAGTAGGTGTGATGAAACCTCATGTGGGCGGAAGATTTTGTATCCACTTTCCCAATCTAAGGGTGACATAGAGGCATAACCCAACTGCATAACTAAACCAAATCAACACCTCAAAAAACTAATAACTAGGTGTATGGCCAGATCACAAAGGCTGTTACAGGTAAATGAATGGTGCAAGATGAATAACGGTGAATAAAGAGAGATTTCCAACATGGAATACAAATATACATCCCATAATATAAGCGACTGACCCAATAGTATCAAGTTCTTATTAAAAAATAGTCCCAACAATAGTGTATCCAACATGTATAAAATTTTACAGAAATCATGGTGTAACAAAATTAAATAAATAGCAGCACATATATGAAATAAAAAAATTAATAAGAAAATAATTGAATTAAGAAAAACTAAATTATCATATCATTATTTGGGCCAACATTAGATATTCATGTTTTTTTGGAGGTATAAGGTCACTTATTCATCCAGAAACAAAAAACTTTTTGAAAAGATCCTTTTTAGTGGTGAAAATACTCAACAAATTAATGCTGAATTGGATTGTTTTTATTCCCCTTAAAATGTTTCAATTGATTTTTTTTATTTATTCATAAAATACATTAATATTTTCATATGGAATATTCACATGGGAAGCCTTCATTTATTCAGTTCTTATTATTTATTATACTATAATTATCATTTTTCTTTACCTGTATAGCGGCTGAATGAGGACCATTGATTATAGTCCATCAAACAGCCATGGAAAACTTGTGGTTCATCTTTGGATTAGATTTGATCAAGTTCACCTCATCTATGCTAATATTGTGATTCCACCTATACCACATTCTATGAAACCTTTTTTAGGTGAACAACCCATGTTTTATCAACTGTTCATATGGATTTCATCACACTATCTTGCGTGTGCTACCTAACAATCCACTGACAGATAATCATTACTCCATATGGGGACCTTGGATTCATATGATTGATTATATTAAGATCATAGAGACTTTTGTCTTGTACGTCGAGACATTTCCCATTATGATTTTCTTTTATGAATTATAGGGTTTTCTTGGAGAAGAATAAAGGAAAATGAGGCATTATGTCCACCTGTACTCCCCTCTATTGAGTTTGATACACCACCTGAAACTAGAGAACCTATCCCTTGAAAATTCATATGAGATCAACTCTATTTGAGTCTAGGTTGACTAATTATAAAGGAGGTTCCATATATTGACTCATTTTCATCAAAACTAGTTTTTGGTTAATAATCTTGTCTCTATAGATATTTATTTCCTTCTATCATGTATAGATCTGTATCCATTAATGGGTGTGTGTCTGATTCCATCCATGAGTGGACGGTGTTGACTGTGTGTGAAAATTTTTATCACTTCTACATAGTTCAAGAGGGTTGTCCTCTTTTGGTTTTTCTCTTTTTTTCTTCTTGACTCTTAGAGTTTTTAGTTATTTTCTCTCCTTTTTCTTAGTAATAACATGTCTGAACTAGGTGTTGTTTTCTCCATGCTTGTAGGATCGCGTATATCCAAAGAAAATTATATATTGTGTTATTTATTTTATTATCTTTCTAATTTTTTTACTTCAAGTAGTTTGATTGAATAATAATTCTATCTTGTTATCTTTTCACCAACATTTTAATTGTATTACACTGAATTTGTAACCCAAAAGTTCACATTAGTGGGTCCTAAATGTTCTATGTATAAATGAATTAACCCTTGAAGTGGTATCAAAGCCTATTATAACATAAATAATGGGTTATACGAAATTTTATAATGATAAATTTAATGGTTAAAATGTTTTTAGTCTATTGTTCATGAAAATTACTTCCCTAATATATAGTAATTATTTAATTGATTCCTTTACTGGAACCAGCAACAAAATAACCACCCTTGTCTCGGTTGGGAAGACTTCTTTCACTTTTGTTGATGTCCCTGAAGACACCCTTAGGAAATATCATTGCCAAATTATTTTATCATTAGGGGATAAAGTTATTAGAGAGGATTCATACGATTTTTTTGCTACTTGTATGTGGATTAAACATGAATCTATTTATATGAATAATTCTCTTATTGGTAGATTATACAAAAAAATGAGATTTTATATATTAAAAATTCATCCTTGAACTATAATCAGGATATATTTTTTTGAAATTAATAAAATGTTGTTAGATCTAGCCATCATAGACATTAAATTAGAGGCTGAAGATCAAGCCCTAATACCACTCACTTCATTAAATGATGCCACTAATTATATGAAATATTCTATGATTCATGGAAAAGTTAATCTTACTCTGAAAGTATTTAATTATTATTTACTCTCCAAATACTTTCCAATGAAGGGTAGTATTAAGAATGAGATAGAGGTTATGAGAATTAGAGACAGAAATGAATCAAAGTTTATAAGTTAATATAGGTACATGAGGAAAGATAAGGGTGAGTCTAAGAATCAATGTTATAAGTAGAAGAAAAAAGTAATCAAGTGTTTGAATGAAGATGACCAAGTCACATAATGAGAAATATACCTAATAATAAATATTAATATTGAGAAAATAGTAATGAGTGTTCTGTTGACACCGGAAAATGCGTCCCCAAAATTTTACAGATGTTTGCATACATGATCCAAGATCTTAACCCATTTCACAAGCTTCGATTTGGTAGGTCATAGGCACTGAATGGATTTACGGATTATGAGTTATGGACATTTGAATTTGGGCTGGGAAACTGGTTTGCGAAGCCCGTTCGCGAAGCCCCCTCCACAACCGCGGAGACCCACTACGAAGCAAGGAGAAGGGATAGCTCCGCAAGCCCCTTTGACATTCACGATGTGCCGCAAAGACCCAGCGCAAAGCAAGGAGGCGGGATGCTCCATGACCGCATTGGACGTTCAAAAATCCATCGCGGAGCAAGCTCCGTCTTTACGCCGATCGAGCTTCGCTTCACGACTCCCCTTTCCTATAAATACCTAGCTCACCCCCTTCTCCACAGAGACATTTTTCCACCCCTTGGGTGGCCGATCGCCCAGTTCATGGAGATTCACTTTCCTTCGCGAAGCGGCTCTGCGACCCATGCTCCATGAGAAGATTCCATCGCATAGCTACTCCACTAGTCCATACTCCGCGAGCAGCTTCCTTTGCGATGCTGATCCGCTAGTCCATGCTCTGCGAGCATCTTCCTTCGCGATACTGCTCCGCGATTCCATGCACCGCGAGTCCATGCTTCGCGAGACCCCATGCTCCCTGAGCCCCTTTGCTCCGCGAAGCTACTTTACAATGACCTATCCTTTGCGAGGATTCTTCCTTCGTGCCCAATGATCCGTACCATGGGGGTTGTGCCCCCGCACCTCCGCTCAGGTCACTGTCGGGCTATGGTCCCAGCCCTCCGGGCCGGTCCCTTCATTACCATCACCCCCACCCATTAAAAATGGTGATTCGAACTGCAAACTTTTTGGGCCAGGATTTCTGGATTTTCCATTTTTCCCTTATGCACACCCACCTTCCACCTATGCAATACCATGATTCCAGATTATCCTCCACACACCATGAAACACCTTTGATTGACATATTCCTCTTGGTTTGTTTCCTCTATCATGAGTACAAATTCTCATCATCAATTCCCCGTGTACTTTGAGTCGAACCATTCCTCAAGTAATTCATCCAAACCCCCTCACCGACCTCCAATGCCAGGTTGAACCAGAAAGGGAAGCCCTTGCGTAAGTCCCTACACCATCCATTTCTAGGCTCCTTATGGCTAAATTTATTTTCTATATGACAAACATAGGATAACTCTTACTCAATATAAGATATGCCTTATGCTCCAAGCATGAGATGCCAATAGTCCTATATACATGACTTTAAACTATATCATTCCCTATCATTCGATAATAGGATGGCTCTTTCTCCAAACAAAAGATGCCTTATGCTCCATGCATGAGATGCCAACAATCCTTTCTAAAAGACTCTAAACAGTAGTATGCCTTATGTTCCATACATAGGACGTCTCCTTCTTTAAACCAGAGATGCCTTATGCTCCATGAGTGAGATTCCAACAGTCCCCCTTACATGAATCTAAACTGTAGTGTACCTATGTGCCAAACATAGGACACCTCTTACTCCAAACAAGAGCTCCCTTACGCTCCAAGCATAAGATTCCTAATTCCACGATTACTGTGGAGAAATTTTAAGAGCATTATAATCCATTCAAACATTCCATCACTCCACCTCATGCTTTGCATGCCCTTCATTAGGATCTTCATCCACATCCATGTCTGAAGGGACCCCCTAACGACCTGTTCCCATGCCGCATCATCTCACCTACCATCCTCGGCTAACACCCTGGAAGAATTTGGATGACACTTTGAGTCAGGTCCTGAGTTTCGAACACGGTCAACAGTTGACCCTCATTTGTTTGTATCCATGTCAGGGTACCGTGATATGGATGTTGTGTTTTGAAAACGGTCAGCAGTTATCCTCTATCATCACGCCACCCTCACCGCATTCCAAATGTTGAGAATCTGATTCACAATTTTCATCACCCTGTGTTCGAACTGATTCCAACGCCCTTGGAATTATCCCTCTTATGCACTAGCGCAAAGGTGAAGGCCTCAACCCACTAGTGGGTTGGGATTACCTCATGGCCAAACATGAGGAAAAACCCAAGGCAGCTTCTTTGCGTAAGCCCCATCCACTATTTCCACTCCATAGCGGCACCCAGGAAGCATCCTAGCATAAGCCACATTCACCATTGTTGCTCCATAGCGGCACCTGAGTAGCTTCCTTGAGTAAGCCCCATCCACTATTGCCACTTCATAGCGGCACTTGGGAAACAACCTTGCTTAAGCCCCATCCACTATTGTCGCTCCATAGTGGAACCCGGGCAGCATCCTTGCGTAAGCCCCATTCACCATTTCCGCTCCATAGGGACACCCGGGCAGCTTCCCTACGTAAGCCCCACACACCATTGTCGCTCCATAATTGCACCCGGGAAGCTTCCTTGTGTAAGCCCCATTGAACATTTCCCCTCCATAGCGGCACCCAGGAAGCATCCTTGGGTTAGCCCCATTCACCATTGTCACTCAATAGTGGTACCTGGGCAGCTTCCTCGCATAAGCCCCTTCCACCATTGTCGCTCCATAGCGGCACCCGAGCAACTTCCTCGCGTAAGCCCCTTCCAACATTTTCAACTATGGAAGCGGCATCCGGCCAACTTCCTCGCATAAGGCCTATCCACTATTACTGCTCCACAGTGGCTCCCGAGAAGCTTCATTGTGTAAGACCCATCCACCATTGCCGCTCTATAGCGGCACACAAGCAACATCCTCATGTAAGCCCCATTCGCCATTTCCACTCCATAACAGCACACGGTCAGCTTCCTTGTGTAAGCCCCATCCACCATCACTGCTCCAAAGAGGCACCCAGATAGCTTCCTTGCGTAATCCCCGTCCACCATTTCTTCCCTATAGCAGCTCTCGGGCAGCTTCCATGCGTAATCCACGTTCACCACCTTTCATGGATGCACCTTTGCGTTGTGATTGCCAGGTCCTTTCTGCCCATTGATTCTCACACCTAGCATGACTCGCATGGTCTTAGAGCAAGCATCGACTATGAAATCATCTACGGGCAGCCTAGAGTGTAAGCCCCACACCATTGGTTCTAACCCCCTTCACATCGGTTGACCAACCCCTTGGGCAGCCTAGAGTGTAATCCCTACACCACTGCACCTAAACTATGAGTTCATTGATCATTTCCATGGTCAGGTACATAGGAAACCTCCCAGATGTTTAGACCCACCACCCATTGGTCCCAACCCCCTTTATGTCAGTTCACCAACACCTTGGCAGCCTAGAGTGTAATCTCCACACCACTCCACCTGAACTACATGGTCTTTGATCCTTGCCAAGGAAAGGTATGTAGGAAGCCTCCCTGATGTTCAAGCCCACCACCCATTGGTCGCTCTGACCCCCTTCATGTCAGTTAACCAACACTCAGGGAAGCCTAGAGTTTAAGCCCCACCACCATCTGAACTACGTGGTCTTTGATCCTCTCCAAGGCAGGGTATGTAGGAAGCCTCCCTGATGTTCAAGCCTACAACCCATTGGACCCCAGGTCCTCCTTCATGTCGGTTCACCGACCCTCCTGAACTACGTGGTCTTTGATCCTTGCCAAGGTGATGTACGTATAAATCCTCCTATAGGTTCAATCCCACAACCCATTCGTCGCTCTGACCCCCTTCACACTAGTTCATCAACACCTCATCCAGCATAGAGTGTAATCCCCACACCTTTCTGAACTATGTGGTCTTTGATCCTTACCAAGGCAATGTATGTAGGGGGCCTCCTAAAGGATCAGGCGCACCACCCATTGGTTTCTACGACCCTCTTCACATCAGTTCCCACCGTCTGAACTATGTGGCCATTGATTCCCTGCCATGTTGATACGTAGGAAGCCTCCCCGAGGTTCGAGCCCATCACTCATGTCTCATCCTGATCTCTCCCTCAAGCCTATGTGTCTCGATAATGTCAGGCCCTAACCCAGAGGTTCCACTTCCTCTAGGTCCCGTCCATGTGTCTATTCTAATAGGCCTCCTCCTTAGGTGTCCCATCGTCCCACTGAACTACACAGACTTTGATTCTCTACCACAGGGATATATAGGAAGCCTCTTCGAGGATCAAGCCCATCACTACCATCACCTTCATGATGATCACATCTCATTCCCTCTCCACATCATTAAACTCTCCATCATCCATCTTGAATCTTACCTAGTCCGCCACATCCCGGTGAGATCATGTCATTCATCCCAGCGTTGCTCCTTGCAGCACCCGGGTAGCTAACCATGCGTCAGCCCCAGCATGTATTTGAGTTGTTATCCTCTGTGTACACCTTGTTTCATCACCACTTGGAACTATGTGGGTTTTATTCCCTATAATCTACATAGGGTACGTAGGAAACCTCTACAAGTTTCAATCCCCACCAATAGTAAATCTTTGTGTCCCCCATTCGGGGGTGCACTCTCCTTGATCCTCCTGCAGTGGTGTTCAGATCAGCCATCGTAGTTTGACATCTCCCCTCCATGGGGAATACCACCTTAGATCCATCCTCAATGGGCATTTTGATCCTTCCATCTTCCAGGTGTTCCCTCCTTGGGATTTACCAATTTGATCCCTCTCTATGGGACGTTTTAATCACCCTAATTCCGTATTTGCAATACGTTAAAATCATGGCCTACCTCGTGTTAAACATGAGATGACTGAGGAAAACCTCAGAAGAAACCCATTTGGAATAACCATATCTACAATACTTTAGACTCACAACATACCCTATGTTAAACATAGTAAGCTGAGGAAAACCTCAGACACATGACTATGGAATATAATTCCCCACATTCAATGTGGGATGCCTCAGGTTCTGCACCCTTGAGATGCCTAGTTATGGGGAAAAATATAGGTTCCCCAATGTCCACGCATTCAGAGATGCCCCAATATTCCCGATGATGTCATCTACTCCAACTGAAGGTTGATACCATGTTAAGATCCCATGGAATGTCTTGATGGAAGTAGTGTAATTAACCAGTGCCCATGAAGATATGGGACTGGGAGAGATTCACGAACCACAACATAATCTATAAGGGAGAACCAAAGCAGATGATGAGTTCCAAGGAGGAATCCATGGAAGGAAGAACTGACTTCTCGTCATCTTATTTCGATCAAGGAGAAAACATCTATAGATAAGGAACGGATATCTCCCGCCTTTGGAAAGTGGGAATGTGGGGAAATAGATGTGTGTCCTCCACATAAGGATGTGCGCTCCCCAGGGAAACCGTTAGAAACACTCTCCCTATTAATTGAGAATAAATTTGAAACTACTAATGTGTTAAATGTTTATAATATTTCTATATTTGATGAACAGATCCTTGATTCATGATGTTCATTCCACATGTGTCCTAGGAGGGAGTTCTTCACAGAGTTAAGGGAAATTAAATCTAATGTGATGTTCATAAGGATCAACATGATCTATCATGTTCTAGTAATATGCTCAATTTCATTATAAAATCATGATAGAACTGATAAAACCCTTGAAAAGGTTAGGTTGGTACCAATACTTAAAATAAACATAATTTCCCTTGGATTCCTTGACCTAAGCGGCTTTAACTTTAAATAAAAATCTAGGAGTCTTAGTATTTCTAGAGGATCCCTCATTGATAGGAAATGAATCATTTATAATGGATATTATGTGTTATATGGTAATTTTTATAGAAATTAGATAAACACCACTAGGTATTCATAACTCGATACAACTAACCTTTGGAATATAAGGTTAACGTTAGTTCCAAAGGCTTTAATGAATATAAAAACAAGGTCTTCTGAGTAATGTTACTCCTAGAAGTCTTCCTTTCTATGAAGATTTAGTATATTGAAAATCCCAAAGAGTTAGTTTTAATAGGTCTATGAAGAAGGATAAATAACCCCTTGAGTGTTTTTACTATGATTTTTGGGGACCTTCTAGGGTCACCTCCCATGGTGGGGGATTTTACTTCATGTCCATTATTGATGAATACTCTAGGAAATCTTGGATATTCATTCTAAAACAAAAGTGTGATTATTTTCAGACTTGTATGAAATGGAATGTTTGGGTAGAAATTGAATCTGTTAAGAAACTCAATGACTTATGGATTGTTTCCAATTAATAATGTCATTCCATTGAACTAATTTACATCTATGAATCTGAAGGAATAAAAATCATTCTGGAATATTTTGTAACCACCACAATAAAATGGTTTATTAGAGAGTATGACTATTATTTTTCTTGAGAGGGTTAGTTGTATGTAATCTCACTCTAATCACCCTTGGTTCTTCTAGGCCGATGCTGCCTATACAATAGTCTACTTAATTAATCAGTTCCTATTTTATAATAATTATTTCATGTCACGTGAAGTGCTCTGGAAAGGTTCACCCTAGAACAGAGCCCAATATATAAATTTTGGATCCATAAATTATTCTTATAACCATAGAAATAAGATATATCCTAGGTCTATGAAGGTTATATTCATGGGTTATTCAAAGCATGTTAAGGGGTATCAACTATGGATAGACAAACTAGGAAATCAAAGGTTTATAGTTAGTTGAGATGTTTTGTTTCATGAGTGTGCCCTATCTAATGGTAGAGGAACAAAATTAGAAGAGTTTTTTAATAACAATGGATAATCCTCCTGGGTCGCATCACCCATTGGTGTTGAAGTTCTATTAAAATCCAAAGAGCAGCCCCAATCAGAGTATGGGATTTGATATCATCCTCCCACTCCACAGACTCAAGGTGAATCCAATTATAAATCATATTCTAAACTCAAAACAGGGGAACCAGATAATCTGAGAAATTATCAACTCACCCAAGATAAAGGGAAAAGGGTAATTATGCCTCCAACTTGCTTCAATTAGGGTGATACTGATGCCTATTCATTTAATGATTCACATGATTTATTTAATGATGAAATGAACACTAATAATAAATCCATTAAGTATAAATAATTATTGGTTAGGTTTTATACAATAAGAGATGAATTTGCTCCATAATAACATCATTTGGATTATGGTTCCAAAATCGAATAACAAAAAGATTATTGGTTCCATGTGGATGTATAAGATGATGGAAAAAACGAGGGAGAAACTAAAATCAAATTCAAATCCTGAATGGTTGTTGAAGGCTTTGTTAAATTTTAAGGTAATAATTATGGTGAGATATTAGATCCAATTTTTAATCATTCTTCCTTAATAATTATTATTGCTTTTTCTTCCAAGTTAGATTTTCATTTTGAAACATTATAAGAAAAAACATCTTTTTTTTCAAGGTATCCTTGATGAAAATTTTTTTATGACTCATCCTTAAGGCTTTTCCAATCTCTTTATACCCAATCATGTTTTATATATTAAAAAGCCTTTATGTGGGTTTGAAAAATATTATTGGAAATGGTATAACTTTTTATTATTCTTTTATGATATAAAATCATTTTTTAGAAGTAGTTTTTATTCACGTGTGTAATATAAATATATTAAACATGAATATATTAATTTATTATTATATGTTGATAACATGATTTTAAACTTTAAAAACATAGGGATTATAAATTCTGTCAAGAACCAATAAAAATCTATCTTTGCAATGAAAGACTTCGGAATTTATAATAAGATCTTGGGTAATAACAAATTTAAAGATCAGAAGGCTTAAACCATAACATTTTCTTAGTTTTATTAAGATAATAAGTTATTAAAAAATTATCTATTTGAGATAATTAAACCTGTAAGTATTCTTTTTAGAAAATATTTCAAATTACAATTAGACTAATTACCTAAAAATTATGATGAGGTAGATTTTATGAATAAGATTCCATAAGATAATGTTGTAGGAAGTCTTATGTATGCTATGGTATGTTCTAGACAAGATATAGAATTTAATGTTTTAACTTTGAGAAATATTATGGGAAAATATATTAAGCCTCTCTATAATTCTTTGAAGTGGATCCTCAGGTACGTCACTATGGCTGATAATTTGTGCATTCTACAATCCTAAAATAGTAGTTTTAGTGATGAAAATATTGGATTTATTGAATCATATTATGATGAAAATATTAAAACTCAAAAATCACTCATTGGTTATGTGGTTCTTGAATATGGAGGACCGACCTCCTATAAATTCAATATGAAATCACCAGTTTCCCTCACCACTAATGAGGTAGAGTATATATCCTCGACATAATCAATTAAAGAGGATATAGGGATTAATGTTTTTCATTCCGAGTTTTCTTTATCTGTTGATAGTATAATGGTCCATTATGATAGCCAATCTAAATTGCATCTATCTGTACACTATATATTCCAAGGTAGATCGATGTACATTGAATTTAGACTTAATTTTGTTTGGGATTTCAAAGAATCTGGGTTAGTGAGTGTCACTAAGATACACAAGAGGTACAATCTGGCTGATAGTTTGAATGAGGTTTTCCTATTTTCCATGTTCATGCATTGATTTAAATTTATAGATTTAATGCCAATTATATATCTTTGGTTGCAAGAACAAAATTCTTAAATAGATTTTTATTAAAGGTGTATAATTTTTTTTGTATTTCCCTTTATATGTCACAAAGGAATTGCATTTAATTTATTCATAGGATATATTCATATTTCCACAGGGATGCTTAGGTTTTCATGGGGTCTTTTCACATGGGATGCCTTTATTTCCTCAGTTTTAATTATTTTTTCCACTAGAATTACCATTTTACCTTACCTGTATAGAATTTGAATGAGGACTATGGATTGTGGGTCATCTAGCATCCTTGGACACACCTTGATGGGATTTTTTGACTCATATTTGATTCAGGTTGCCTAATATATTCCTATACAAGGATGTTACATGTGCAATAAGCTATGTATCCTTTTTTTAGGGAAAACTGTGTTTCCTCAACTGTTCAGATGGTGTTCATCCCATGATCTTGCATGCTCCACCTGATATTCCACTGACATGTGATCATTACTCCATTTGTGTGGCTTGGATTCATGTGATCAATTTTCTTTAGTTCAAATGGCATTTCGTTTGGTTCACCAAGACCTTTCCTAGTGTGAGGTTCTACTATGACTTCTAGGGTTCTCTCAGAGAATAAAATGGGAAACTAAGGAATTCTAGCCACTTGCAGACCCCTCTATTTATTTTTTTCCACCTCCTCGTTCCAGAGTACATCTCTGGTGGAGATTCAGTGCAGATCAACTCGATCATGGGACTAGGGTAACTACACATCAAGGAGGTTCCAGATCTTGACTTTTTCATCATAAAAATGTTTTAGTTTAGAATCATGGTTTTTTATTGATTTATTTATATATTTTATGTATCTATAACCATTTTGGGTGTGTGCATGAGAACATCCATGAGTGTGTGATGTAGACTGTACTTGAAAGTTTACATCACTACCACCGAGTTCAATAGGTCCAGCTTCCTCATATAGTTTCCTACATTTTATTCCTGATTGATCATGTCTTTATTTCATTGATTAACTTTTTTTTAGTAATATAATGATTGAATTTGTTGGTGTTCTCACTGTTCACATAGGACCATGATGATCCAAGGCATGTTATTTCTAGTGTTATTTATATTATATTATTTTTTCTATTGTGGTTCTAATTGTTTGATTCTATAAGAAATATATCTTATTTTATTATCACTAACATTTTAGTTGTATTATAGTAATTCTGTAACCCATAAATACACATCAATTTGTCCTAGTAATTTTAAGGGTTAACGGCTTAACGCCATCATGGATTAATGAAGTGATTGGTAAAATTTGGACACCGGGTAGGTGTTTATTGTTTGTAACTACCAATATTTTAAGGCTACTTATGGTGTTCCTACTACTGCACATGAACACATGTTCATTGTCATATTGGCGATCCTACACAGCTCTGCAAGAATAATTCTTAGAGATTTAATAATAGAAAATAATTTTTTGGTGAAAAAAATGTTAGTTGATTAATGTATATTATAAAATATGAAGGATACTAATTGTACGAATGAGGGCCACAAGATTTATGAGAATATGAATGGTCGGTTGAAATATAGCATTATAAAACTAAATGTATGCCAGACAACTATCCACTAATGTGAGGGTGAAACATACTTGGAAGAATCAAATATCACCATTACATGTGCATTATAGGCCATGCCTACAATAGAAAATTTTATACACATATACGAGTGTGTGGGATGTCAATAAATTTGGAATTAATTCTATTTGGTAGTATCTAGAGGTTATGACCTTAGCACTGGAGTACCAACCTCATAGTTTCTTCTATTCTTTTATAATTTTCTTATTCTCTATTAACACAGTTCTATAATTCCCATAATACCTTCACTGATAATATATAATTGTCACTTTCTTCACTCTAGCACCAATATTTTCTAAAAACACCTCATCACAAACCAAATGAAAAGATAATTATAATTATATATAATATATAACACCACCATTTTCATTTAATATATTCATATTATATCTAATTCTATGTCCATTGAGTTTTTCCATATCGACATTGTATAATCACTAATGATACATAATAAAAAAATGTAAAAATTATATTTCAAGAAGTCTCTAAAGTATTGTTTATTTACATATACGTTGAAATTATTATCCATTCCTGTACAATACTTACAATAACTAATTCAAAATGAATTAATATTTCATAAAATAAATAAAATTTAAAAGGAAATATAATATGTTGTGGTGCTTTGTATCGTATAACAATAACTCAAAAAAGCCAAATTCATACACACACACACAAAGAAACAAGGATAATAAAACTCATTTTATTCTATGATTAATTATCAAAACCTACAACGTGGCATAACGATATTAGATATCGATGTTCCTACAACACTAAAAATTATAATGGTGATGACGTTTCAAAGAAAACTACATGTTTTTCACCAAGATTCAGGATATTTTAAATTGAAAATGGATAAATAAGAATTAAAATTTTGTATAAGAATTAGTTAATTGAAAATTATTCATCCTATGGTTGAAACATGAAAAAAATACAATTTTTTAATTCAAAATAATAAAAAAATTGGGTATGGTCTTATTCATGTTCAAATGAATGAAATTATAATAAATTAATAAATTGTATTAGAAAGACCAAATCATCAAGTAATGGGGAGTAGAAGTATATTCATATAAACATTGGCCACATTGATAAAAAATAAATTTTTTAGAAATCACATATATGGAAGTTAAAAAAATATCTTGAGGGTATCATAAAAGAAAATAAAGATTATAAACATACTCCCCAATAATTTAGGATAACATTTTTTATATTATTAAAAAAAGAAAATTAAGAATTTAAAAACAACATGGAATGATAAAAGTTTAGTAATTTAGAAATGGATGAAACCTTGAAGATTTAAATAGCATAGAGAATTAATTTTAAATAATAATAGACTAAATTTTGGAATAATATTTCTAAAATGAAATATTTTTATTAAAAAAAATATATTTAAAAATTTACCAAATGTACTATTATAAATGAAAAAATAAATATAACTTCATATAAAAGGAAGAAATAATTGTAATAAAAAATTTATAAAGTCTATGACTTTAACATGACCATTGTACAAAACATTTAAATAATATAAAGATTAATGTAATGATATAATTATTTTTATTGGATGTAATTTCTTATTAGAATGAAAATTTGATTATGTTCATAAAAAACAAAAACCATTATTTCCAAAACAAAAATCTCTAGGTACAAAAAAATAGAGAAAATCAATTGTAGGGGAGGACTTGAAAAATAATATTATCCAATAAATTAATAGAATATTAATCCCATTGATCTAGTACATATAAAATATTTATAAATTGTATATAGAATAAACAAAAATATAAAATAAAATGGATGGAAAAAATAGATAAAAAATTATTTCTAAAAATAAAAATTCATAGTTGTATAGAAAATAATTAAATACTAACACTATGAATTATGGAAAAAATTAGCATTTTTAAATAAAAAATTAAAATCAATACATATATGTAAATCTATCAATCAGATAGGAAAAATATTCATCAAACCAACTCTAAATACCATCTAACATGTAATAGCATAACTCCAAACCAAGGAGAAAATTTATTTCCAAAAAAATAACCTTTATTATAGTGAAAAAAATAATACCTTTAAACCTATAGGTTTAAATTAGTCTTAGGGTGCATGTGGAGGAATATTTGTGGGTGGTGATGGGGGTTGATAGTGTGTAGGGATGGACGAACCTAGTCGATGATGTGAAGGGGATGACAGGGGAATGCAGGTGCTAGTGGAGGTATATAAGTGCTGGTGCTAACGATGATGATGGTGACCCTGATACAGTTCCTCGGTGTGTAGTTGGTACCTTGAACATGTCTGGTCATTATCAGGAATTAAATTCCTTAGTAATAACATTCTTCATGTATCGAATGGATCGGTCTGGTTGATAAACATGCCTTCTGTAACCCATGTGGAGTTATCTATCTTGGTATTGGTGCAATGTTGTTTAACCAAATTTGGATTCTATATAATCTTGATGTGGTTATTCTAAGGTTTAATCCATTGTGGAATATCCTTGGAGATGTGACTTATTGAAATTATGTGAGTTATAGCCCACAATAAAACTGTGTTCATGTTGTGAGAGACCTTGGAACCATAGAATTGAGGCTCTATTTACTAGAAAGTTGGTGTCTCATAATTCTTGGAAGTAATATGAGTAAGAATATTCCTTGTGATGGAATACTCAATGTTAATCTTGAAGGCCATTTCTTAATGAAAAAAATTCCCTTTTCATGTGAGTAACCTTTGAAAGGCATAGAAGATGGTTTTTTCATGTTGTCTTGTGTAGCCCTCGAGTATTAATCAACATGAGTGATAGAACATAAGTTATATGGTTTGTTTTCGAGATATTTATGGACATTAAATAGTTTGATATGACACCTATGAATAGTTGGGGCCTATTGAAACCTGGTTGCAATGAGTTTACTTATAAGGAATGGAGTGCAAGGAGTTTACTAGTTTGGTAGAGATGGAACCTTATGGTGTGTGGATAGTTGAAAAGGTGAGTGGGTTTGTATTTTTGGACAATGAATCATGGGGTAATCAATTTGTTGGAATAATGAGTCATATTTTCTTGAATTACAGGGAGATGTTTAATGAATGATAGAATTCATGTGGTGGTTGCATAATAATGGTTGAACTGTTTGAATCCAAATGGTGATCTGACCAATGGGGTTTTTTTATAGTTATAGGGATAAACCTGATTAAGCTAGTGACAGTAGGTCACAAATGAATTTGAATTACGATCTACCATCATTTTTAAAACTATGGTGTTTTCCATTAATCTCACAGGGTTTGGTGTCCCAATTGTTAATTCTTCACTACTATGGAAATGAATTTTAATTGTGTTAGAAAATTACCCCAAAATTTATAAAAAGTACTATTAATATCAAAATCATTAAATTGGTGTCCCTTTTATCAGTGTTGAAAAAATTTCTAATAAATTCCCATTTTATCGGCACTAAAACAGCACTGATAAAAGGTGCCTTTTTTTCTGTGATTGTTTATAGCTCAGAAAATACCCCTTTTATCAGTGGTAAAATAAAAGCGCCGATGAAAGTCAATTTTGTTTTAAAATATGGAATGTTTAATGAAAAAACCGAGGTGGGGGACTGCTCCTTTTATCGTGCTTAAATCCACAATATCAGTGTTACACACCCTATAGAGCACCACCCCCTTTAATTGTTCTAGGTGCAACCCCCTTTAACATCACTGGGAACTAATCTACGTGGCCCTGACTCACCTAGGATTTGAACCCGAGACCTCTCCCTTGAATGCTTGGACCCTTACTTCCCCTCCATGATTCTTTTTTTCTCTATTTTATGGTATATATATATATATATATCTAGATATATTTTTCATCCATATATTTATGTGTATATTAATATATATTCATATGAATATTTTAAAATACATTTATAAAATACGTTCTCTCTGTGTGTTTATTGATAAATAAATAAATACATACATATATACAACATACATATATACAACATACATATATAAAACATACATACATACATACATACATACATATATTATATGTGTATATAAATATATAATTATTTGTGTTTTTATTTATTTATATATATTATATATTAATATTTATATACATATATTCGAGTATATAGATAATATACACTGGTTTGTTAATACAGTCACACACAAAGGCATAGAAACACACATTATATTGGTATATAAATATTCATATATTTTTATTTTAAATGAAATGGATTTTATTTTTTATTTATATAGGGTTTATATAATTATAAACATATTTATATGTAAATATGTCTATATATTTATTTATAATTTTTTATTTTTATTTGTAAATATATAAAAATATGTATATACTTGTATATACTTAATTATAAATAGCAATACATTATGAAAATGAAAAAATTTTAATGTCACAGTATCCTTATGAGTATAATCCTTGAATATAAATTGAGTCATCACTGAAAAAGGAAATAAGACCACCTTAATCAGGGCTTAAAATCAATCGAATGTTAAAAAAATGGTATACCCCAACTAGAAACATAGTTTTGGAGGCCTTCTAGCCCTTTTTGGCCTCTAAAAATGGTGGCATGATCTTCCCAAAAATATAATTCATAGAGCTCATTTCACGATTCAATTTGATATATGGCAGATCCCAAATGGCAATCTAGATCAAAATTTCGGTCATTTTAATTTTGAGTAATGTTTTCAACTTATTTTAGATATTTTATTAATTTTTCTTTTTTATATATTTAAAGTGTTATTAATTTAATATTACTTTATAGTAATTAGAAACTTATTAATTGAATATTTTTTTCTAATTTTATAAGCCATTTTCACTAAATATATAATTTATTATGTGTAAATGGTACCTTAGACTTATCTAAAGAAAAATTGAAAAAAAATATATTATATTTTATTCAATATAAATATATTTATACATTAATAAATTATTTTAATGAAATATATATATATATATATTTGAAATATAATCATTATTATTACTAGTAAAAAAGTGACGATAAAGAGAGTGTTTTTATCAATGCTTCTAAAAAAGATCAAATATTGGGGGTACTTTTAACATCTCAAAAAACGTTTTTAAAGGGTGTAGCTTTATCAATGCTAAAAAAATCACTCATAAGAGTGTTCTATTAACATTTCCTTTTTAGTACTATTAAAATTCTTTTTATCAGTACTTTTTCTAACTCTGTTAAAGGGTGGAACTTCGTTAACCCGTATTTGTGGTAGTTCTTAAAGATTTGACTCTTTGATAGAAGATGACATCTACAATGGATCAGGGTACCATTGTGTGGTCAAGCTCAGTTTTTCGAAAGTGGAGACGTCATGGTTCATTTAAAGGATTTCATGCGGGATGAAAACCCTTTATATGGAGGTTATAACCTATACCTAGGATACTGGGGGATGTTATGCACGCGGATAATGGTTTGTTTGATGTTGTGAATTGCCTTCCAAGTAATTGTAGTTTACAACATGTGTGATGTTTTTCTAAAAAATTGGTTTGGTTAGATGGTCACGTCTAGTCACTACATTTGATGATGGACTAGTTGGGGGATGGGTAGACTGATTTGGCCATTTCCAAATGGCTTTAAGGATACTCCAATGGTGGGGATCATCTACCTATCACTTGTTAAATTTCACATAGAGTGAGAAGGGTCTTGGTTTGTGTAAAAAAGACTATAAGACGACCAAGAAGACTACGTAAGTCAGATGTACAATGGACCAATAAAATCTTATCACATGTAAAGTTTTAATATTGATTCAAATTTATCCCTAGATGGATTCCATATGTGGGATTCATATATGGGTGATTTAGTGGTTACAGAGAGGTATTCAGATTGTTAGTTCATAAATGCCCACATGTTATCCTTGTGGATGGTGCAAGTTGTTCATGAATCAACATGAAAAATTCATTTGTATTTGGTTCAGACATTGGTAAGGATGTTGGAATGTATTAATGATTCATCTGAGCCTTATTGTATTGTGATTAGTGGATTTATGGATGTCAATTGATTAATCTAGGAACCTTTGTCAATAAGTGGAAGGAAAAGTACAAACTGTTGTTTAGAATAATCTTGGATGAAGTGGGTTGGAACCACATTGAGCTCATCATACTTGGTATAAAAATGGTGATTGGAATTAGTATGAACCATTTATAAAATGTATTCTTTTTCAGGTTACTTTATTCAAAAGAAACTCATTGTATTGGTTTGTAATCGATAATGAGGCATTGGTATCGACTTGCAACATGCGTCTTTCATTGATCAATCATGATGGACTGAACCACACAAGGAATTTTATTAGACTACTCAAAATATAAAACTGTAAAATGATTCAAATAGTTGGGAGATTATGGATTCCACAAGAGGAATATGTTGAGTAAAATGTGTTGTGTTTGGTTTAACGTAATTATTAATTGTGGTGTTTATGATTGAGAAAGTTGATATTTTTCTCAGCTTATGTTGTTCACCTTTGTTGTCATGCAACAGTGGCATGATGGGCATTTTGGATGAGAACAACCATGAATTGGTGTTTATAATTTAGAGGTAGAACATGAGATAAATCTACATGGTTGATTAGAATTGTATTTTGGGTGTCATGTTTCATATTCTATTACAAATTCCCGAGGAAGATAAAAATTATAGTGGTAAATTGTAATGGTTGAGTCCATTTTGTGTTTGGATTTTCCTAGAGAAGTTTGGAACACTATTTTTCTAAATGGTACATTTAAGGAAATTAGAATATTAATGTGTTTTTGGAGTGTTAAATAACATCAAATTTTGTTTTCAGATGGGGTTCATGGATTTAGTGATGAACTAGGGCTCTGAGAGGACATTGGAGGAGTGACAGGGGGCCCGGGACAACTCAAATGGGTTGTAGTAGTGCATTCACATTATGTATATGTTATTAAAAATGTGATGAGGGTTTATTAGGAGTAATGAGATGATATAATATGTTAATTAATAGTTGGGAGTCATTTCCTGAAAAATCACAGTGTAACTCATAATGACATTCCATGAAACATGTTGGCTAGGCCTATTAAGTGATTTTCCTTAAAATATCATAATGTGAAACCATTTTTCAGGTTTTTAAATTCTTGTAGATAGTTTTATTATGGTTTTAAATTGTGGGGGTAATTTTATACCCCTTATATACCATTCCCTTGAATCACATATGATTATCTTGAAGATAATGGGAGGTTTTGGATTCTAGAAGATCCTATGATATAATTCTTCCAATGATTGACGCATCGTTCATTGTGATGGATCCATCATGGAAAGGATTATAATTTATGAACCCTAGTTGTTTCAAATTATCTTAAAATATCATTATTTATTTGATCATGGATTTATTTTGATTAGAGAAATAGGATAGAAAATTCCATCGAATCATAAATCATTTGTGAGAGGATGAAGAGACTTTGGATGAACAAAGAAAGAGGATGTCACATAATGGTGAAAACATACCATTAATGGGAATTTTGGTGAAGGTATATCAATGGATGGAATTTTATTGGTTTTTACAATTTAATTATAATAAATTGGTGGTTGTTGTGTTGGCACAAATTTGGGTTTTTTTCCTGTTTGATGACAGATGAGAATTTTGAACTATCCATGGGTGGTTTATCATGGTTATGGTTATGTGGAAAAATTTGAAAAGTATTTCGGCATGTGTTCCTTTCACCCATGATTCTTGTTCATTTTTTATTCCTTTAAATAATTATAATATAGTTTAAATTAATTATTTTGGAATGATATACCTTAATATAAGAACCCATGGTGATCGATGGAGCCTAAATGGACTTAAATAGACATAGGGAATGTCATTGGGATTTACCTTTATTTTCTATAGTTGAATCCATTGGAATTATTTTAAATTTATTTGCATGTGGTGTGAATTTCTAAAACATAGGTGAACCATTTTTATTTTCATAATGAGTTATGGATAATAGTAATTATTAATTAATTAATGAGGCTCGAGATGTAATTTGTTGAAGGAACTATGAATAAATCTAATATTGCATTTATCCCATTCCTAGTCTTCCTTTAATAGATAAAAATTTTATAATCAAACATTCCTAGATATTCTTCTTTACATTCATGAAATCAATTTTATGTGTGAACTCATGAAATATCCAGTATCGATTCTCAAAAAATATTGATCTTTTCTTCTAAATATATCTATCATTACGAGATTTTTGTGTCTATTCAAATGTGATATCAATGTTTTCCACCATATGAAAATAATGATCAGTTGAAAATGTTTTTTAAGAAATATCAAATTTTCATGAGTTTTTGAATTCCTTTTTAATCTTTTATAAGAATGATCTATAAAAAATCCTTTTATGACCCATGTGCATTGTTTTTTATCTCATGTTTCAGTTGATAATATAATGTTTTACCTTCATAATTTGGTCAAGATCTATGCCACATAACACTATATGAAGGAAAATTTTAATATGTCAGGAATTGATTTATAGTTATCATAATCCCTGTATATATATGAAAATGTTTCATTTTATAATAATCATACACTCTGATACTATCCTTTAATATAAGTTTCAAATCATCAATTAATGGAAATAACGAAGCATAAATATTATTTCTAGGTTGTTTTGGTCTAGAAATCATTGAACTCAAAATGATATATTTCCACTCCATACAAAATTAAATATATATGTTATAAATTATGTACAAAATAGGGAAATTGTTGATCAATTTTCAAAGGTAGAATTGTTTTGGTCAATTTTCTACCACTATTGAAATCAGCTAGATGGTTTAATTTCCATAAAATATTTTCTCATATGAATTCAATCTTAAACATTTGAATCATTTAAATTTGAAAATAAGTGATTTAAATGAGGAACTATAGTTAGACACCAAATTTCCTAACTAGGATTCTTTGAAATTTCTAGATCATCCTTTGATATATTGTTTAACTTATATCATTGTGTTCCACATTTAAGAAACTCTAGAAAACATTCATACTCCTTATTATATAGAATATAGTCCTTGAGGTATGTGCATATATTATTTTTCCTCAAACCCCTCATATATATAATCCAAGGATTCTTTTCTTTAAGTATTTTTTGAAAAAGAATATAGATGGATGTCTGATATAGTTGGAGAATCCTGAGATGCATTCAATACTCATGTGTGTCATTCTCACTATAACATAGAAGTGTCATTCACAAAAAACCACATTATAATCATTAAGTCCGTTTTATAGGATTCTAAACTATATTAAACAAATTCATTGTTGTAATACTATGAACTACATGAAATAACACCTTTTTTATAAGACCCTAAACAACATGAAATGATCTCCTTACCACATGACCCTAAATTATGTGATGTATATGCAATTCCATAAAACCTTAAACTACATGGAGTGGTTATTAATAAATGACCTTAAACTATGTTATTCCCTTTGAGTAAGTGTCCATTCTTCATAAGCCCCTTATTTTATTTATATAGTGTAAATACATGTAGAACTATAGTTTCTATCTTGAAAATGATATTATTTACATAACCAATGATAATGATTCCCCCCATTACATATTGAAACATCATTTGAGATATTATTTACCCTACTATTGTATTATAGTCTATCCCATTATCCCAAATGTCCTACCCAATACATGATGTTGGAACTGTAGTGTATTCTGATTTTTTTAGAAAACTCCACTTTAACCCAACCACATCCATACCATTGTTGTCAATATCATCATCAGACAAAACAAATACTTAAATCAATTTTATTTTGTTAGTGATTTCTAATTCCTTGATTCAAGATTTATTTTTTTGGAAAACCAAACCTTGATTTAATATTCACCACTTGGAAACCCAAAACCATCAGCGTATCCCCTTGGTTTTCCCTCACATATAATTTTTTACTACGTTAATTGGATCATCCAAATATACCCCCTTGTAATAAATGTTGAACAACAAAATTTCCATGGAGCTGTTATGTAACCCCTAGGGAATGTTTTCATCCTTTAAAGGGAGTCACCCAAAATCCATGCACTACATTCTGATGGTGTGGTGGTAGTTTCTTGATTACATATGGTTAAACTATTCTATACATTAAACTTTCAATTATATCTAATTCAGAAATTTGAATACATGATTTCCTTTATTTCTGTCTCCTTGTTTGAGCAAATAAAAAATCTATTTATGTTTTATGCCCTTATGGATTAAAAATACTATTGATAAGACATCAAGTAATATGACCATAAACTATAAGTAAATTTTTCAAAGTATTATGATCCTGTAATATAAGCATGAAAAGTCTTGTACAACCTTAAACTACTTGGTGTGTTCTATTCCATGAGGCAAAAAAATTTAAAGTACCCCCCTTACATAAGAGATTTTTGTTGCTGGGAGTTCTCTTTATTAGGATATTTATTGGCTAAAAATATATCTTCCTCCCATAATTTTATGCTTCACCCAACCAATAATAAAAATTCCACTTTTCCAAAACTATATTGTTATTTATTCTTTTCACATTGGGATATGTAGTAAATTACGGATATCACATCCCATCCCTAATAATAGATTCCATAACAATGATTGATTCTAACCTGATGATGAATCCTATATCGATTCATGTTATATTTTATTATTCCTTATCTCATCAGAGAACCCACGCATTTATCACATCCCCTCTTTCATAAGAGATAGATCTATGTATATTCCTCCCTAAAAGAGCTATGAATGGTTTGATTCATGTTATCACATGATAAAAAAGTGACATTAGATCTCACATTATATGCCTAGCCAACAATTTTATCATCAAACCCCCTCTTGAGTTATACTATCCTCATTCTCACATAGTTAAATATAACCTTACTTCTATACATGAAACCTCACTACTAGTCGATGTTATACGACTTTAAGTACTGTCCCCTTTAGTCCTAACATCATGACCCAAAACTATAGGAAAGTTTACTCTCCTTTTAGTCCACCTACACTGGCATGGGATATATCATTCATATTAGGTTATCTCTTCCCCTTTGGTATGTTTTCACATCCTTCATTAGGTTCCCCATTCACATTGGGTCAACTTACACCCTATCTCTGGATATGTTACCTCATGTTTGTTAAAATCTATATAGCCTGAACATTTTTCCATTATTGCTATAAACAATAATTCTTTAAACCTTAGCCACCCCATTTTAGTCAAAATTTTAGGACCTTGAAATGAAAATTAAGGAGACACTAATGATTTTTATGATGAAATCCCATAAATGGAATCGTATGAAAAATCAATTATTTTCTCATTAATACATATATTTTAATGGCTTATGGTCAAATTATAATGTAAGTAATATCAAAATAGATAAAGGATTTTCAATTTGAAAATTTTTAAATTGTGGTCGAGATAAATTCATGTATTAGATCATTGAGACTCTCCCTATCATGTATTATCTAATCATTATAAAAATAAACAAAAAATTCATAAATAATTTTATGATTGAAAAAATATAAAGGAAGGAATGAGAACAAATCATGTCTTCATTCACTATTTCCCCCCTCTCATGATATAAGAAACTGATTGATAAAAATATAGAAAGGGAATAAATATTATAAGAACCAACTCTTTTCCCTAGAAAAATTTTATATGCGATCGCTATATCCACTAGACTAGGAAAAGGTAAGATTGGTATTTTCCCCATTTATGTGAGTTTAAACTCTTCCATGGTTATATTTTCATTCCTAAAAAGGCACCATTGTCAAATTTACCATTCAGACTATTTCATATGATTACATTCTCAAGAAATGTCATCTTATATTCTTCGACCCAAAAAGTATTCTCAATATATGTGTTGGAATATTGTAGCTCGATCAATTCTGGATGATGATGGGCCAAATTCTCGTGGCCTAGCTGGAACTGTATCAGTGCATACTGGGGATTCTGTGGTACTAAAGCACAATGGAATTACTATGCGGTTGGTGGAATAGTGAATTGATTTATTTATTGGTTCTTTAATGATAGGTTTTCAATGTGTGAAACTCAAATTATCTCCCTATATTATTATTAACGACCATAGTGAATTTTTTACCCCCTCATGGATATAGGTATCATTTATCAAACCATGTAAATCATTATGTCTTGGTATATTCTTATAATTATTTCTTTTTCCCCTTTTAATATTCTATGAATCATTTGTCATGTTGTTTCCTCTAATTATTTTGAAACAACATAGTGGTGTAACAATTAGGGTGCTTAATCCATTATTATATATCCTTTTACCTATGAACCTACTTCAATAATTTTATTTATAAGTCACCACCTACTAATATTACTTATGTTGATATTCTTCTATTATACTAAAATAACCTCCAACATATCCTCTTGGTTCACCCTTTCAAATCAATTTGTAATGAGAGTATCTAATTCAAAAAAAATAATATTTTTAGTAATGAATTAATGTTATGTATCCACCATTACAACCAGATGAACATTTTCATCCTAAGGATAAGATCCATTAACCACATATGATATTTCTTAAATATGTGTTGTCAGTAACTCCTTTATTAATGGTTAAATTATTCAAATTATCTCCATTTACCATTGAATCAAACATTTTTATGTTATCATTTACGGATTCTATAACCCACATAGTAATTTTAATCAAAATACCATTGATGTTACACATATGTGCATCATACCCATTTTTAATTAAATATTATTACATCCCACTTTTTTATCCTTTTATATTTGTGATTTAATTTCTAATGAATAACAAAATGTCACGCATTAAGATACTCCAATTAGAAGCCTAAATTACTTAGAGTTGTGACACCTCTCCTAACAACCTAAATTTCTTGCTTTGAGATACACCTTTTGAAAGCCCCAATGCCTTGATTTGAGATTCTCGTCTTCAAATATTCTCATTTCATATATACTTCTATTCATATGACATTAAAATGCATGGAATATGTTCTGTTATTCAATTACATAAAATTATTAGAGTGTTTTATTCTATGTGACCTGATTCTCTTATATAATAGTTAGATATATGTAAGAGTTCTAAGTAGATGGTTTTACCATTTCACATAGTTATTATTCAATAACAATAAAAAATGATTAAACCATTATTATTTTTACTATGAATAATCCGAATCTAAATAAAAAACCCTATTGAGAACTATGTGCATCTTGATTCCTATTTTGATAGGATCTATAATGAAAACTGGGCTCTATTTATCAAGAATAGAGACGATACCTCATTTTTACTATATACATAAAGATGAAAACATTACAAATCTATGTTTTGTTTCATTCTTCCTTATATCACCTATTTATTCAATAATTCCATTTCATTTTCTCTTACATATGAGAATGATTTTAATGGAGAATCACTTCTAAAAACTATATGTGTCTGCATTCCTATTATTTCATAATGAGTTGTGATGTCTATATCACCCATTCTAAATCTATCTAAAAATGTATCTTTAATTCCCTTCCAACTACAATACTAGTATTTGGTCCTACCAATTCATTTTGGTTTTCCTCTATTATACCTATATTATGATATCAAAGTACTTGAGTATATTATTCCTCTTGGTTGAAAGATAAGGCTTATGTTGATTATTCCAACTATCATATCAATATACTTTAGTGTATTACTCTTGGTGAAATCAAAATCCTTTAGTCAATTATTCGTTATGTCAATGTAATCACCTTAAGTTTATATTCTTTAGTTGGGGCTAAAAAATTATTTCATTGATATCCTCCTCTAGGAAATGAAAAAAAAATTGAGTTATGATTCTCACTGAGGGAATCAAACATCCATGAGTTGAGAAATGCCTATTTATTAACATCCTTTAATAAAACTTCTCCATGAAATATAAAAAATTTCTCTATATTACTCGTATCACAAAAATTTTCCTAGTTTTATAGTGTTGAAGTGGTCTCTTGTAGTGTTGGTTGGTTTTTCAAATCCTTAGAGATCTAAGAAGTCACCTAAAGACGCATACATTCATAGTGGGAGATTTAGCTTTCAAGTTTCCAACATTAGGATGATTTTTTATGGTTTCCAATGATCTCTATGGAAGCTATGTGAATTAAAATTATGAAAATTCATTGATCCTAGGTTATTTAAAATGCTTGATTCGATGGATTTCATTTTAAATTGTTTGAATATCATTAACTCGAGAAGGATTTATTCAATGAATTAAAAATAACATTAGAAATTATTGGCTTAACACCTTAAAATAAATATTCTAATCAAATATTAACTATGAGTATCATTTTTGTGATCAATCCATGGTAAAGGATCTTATTATCACATGAAAATTGTGAAAAAAAATTCAGTATGTAAGAGGAAGATATAGAAATATTGAATTAAAAACTCAATTAAAAGAAATTATTAAACATTTATAGAGTGATAAATAAAATAAAATCTAGAATCTTTATACTATCTTGGATCAACCAATAATAGGTTTATCCCTTAATTTATTCTATTCTCTCAATAGAAGTTGGAATTATACTCGTGAGGGAAGAATTGAAGCATAAAAATTGGGAAATAACGATCACCCCACTGTTGTGTGATGAATTTCACAAGTGTTGGGGTGAATATTCTCAAAATAGAGGAAATGGTATCAATGTGATATAATAAAAATATAATAACTAAAAATTAATAACTTTCATTAAATACTAAGGTGATTTCAATAACACACATGAGAAATAAATTCCATTTCAGAGAGAAGGTGACAACATAAAATTACAATGAAACAAACATGAAGAATCCCTAAACTCATTCACCAACACTACCTTAAATAGGTATTTCAAGATTATTGGGTCATGATCACAATTTTCAATGTCTTATAACCTGATTATGGTATATCTATGATGGTGGAATGTTTGTGTAATTTTGAATTTTCCACCCTTGACCTAAAACGTGAGCTAACTTGCATGGCTCTGATAGTTGTGTCCAAAATAGATTATAGATTGAAGAATTCGAGTGTGTCATAAAACAAATTGAATCCTAATATGTTTCATAAGAGTATGTAATAGTTTATCCTAATTGGATATTTGGTTTTAGAGATATGATGGAAATTTAGGGTTGTTTTATGGGTAAAATAATCTAGCCTAAAATTTCATCTTCATCTTGGGCCACCTAGAACACCCTTAAAAACACTGTATTAACAATGGTAACTATTTTATAAAATGTTTTGTATGATTTCCTCTATATTCAGTTCATCTTTTAACTTAATTGGGCATCGATCTTGGCTACCATAGTCCATTTATTGGGCTTCTATCCAGGTAACTTCACCTAGAATGTTATTGGTTGAAGTACCACATTGGTCATCTTCCCAATTGAATCCTCAAAAACATCATAATGATAGAATTCTCACTATATAAAGGGAGACCTTAATATGAACTATTAAAATAAAATAATAACCATTCAGTGTTTTTGAGGGGTTCAAAAATTTAACTTGTAATAGTTTATTTTAAGAAGTAATTAAAAGCATTGTTAGAAAATAAGATCAAATTTCAAAATGAACTAGTAAAAGTTTTTATGAACATTAAATCACAGGAATATTATAATATAAATATAATAATAATGTCCTCATTTATTAGATACTCACTCTCCCATACTTGAGTTTTTCTAGTACTGAGATAAATGTATCTCATATATATGATATTTAAATTCCCTTTTCAAAAAATATTTTCCTATACAATGATCACCAAAATAAATCATAAAAAATAATTATTAAACCTATAAAAATCACTTAACACAAGATAAATTCATAATTATTTCCCAGTCCCAAGACCATTACTTTATTCAAATTCATCAATACATTTCATCCAATTTCAATGAGCATGATGATGTGTTAGGAATCAAAATAGATATCGTGGTTCATTTTTATTCCAGGGGGAAAATATGGAAGTGATAAGTGGAATCAAATTTTGTAGATAAGATGAGTTTTCATTTTTTTTATTCTATTATGTTTTTTATTCAAGAATTATTCCATAGTACTTGAAATTTCACTCAATTGAGTAAACGCCTATATAAAGACTTTGTCGATGACTCCTAGGATCAAAGACCTTAGGGCGCCATGTGAATCTCGAATACTCAGTAATCATCCCACATTAACTTAATAAAAAAATTCAATTTACCACAAATAGATATCAAATTCCCAACTACGGGAAAGAAAAATATGGAGTTACGATCCCCAAGTGATAAAATCTACACATTGGGTCATTCCATTTCTCTACAGACAAATATGTAGTTCTTTTTTTTAAATACAGAATTCAAAATTAAAATTATCACCAAAACTATGAAATTTATTATGGGAGCACAAGAACACAAATTAATACCCCGCAATCCAAAGGATGTGCATTGTTAATTTTATTTACTATATGGATGGAAATTTAAATAGTAAAAAATCACACTTGACATCCAATATTTCAAAAATCTATGCTCACAAACATAAAAAGGTATTAAAATCAGAATCAAGGAAAGAAAAATAATTTAAGATTCAGTTTCAAATTTTTCAATTTTTATTTTAATGTTCACGATGAAAGACATTTTTCATCCATTTATTCACAGAAAAATTACTTTGAAACATAATTTTTTTCACCATTAACATAGAATAACACTATCCCCAATGTTTAAAGAAATAAAAATGTAGAAGGGGGTATTGGTAGGGGTGAGGGGGTTTGAAATAAAATTCTAAAATGTGAATTAGGGAATGAATTCACATGGTGGTTAAAGTTGATTTTTGTGATTCCCCCATTTAATCCATTTATATTCATGTTAACCATAGAAGACACATTAATGATAAGATGTTGTATTTAAGAAACATGAATAAATATTATTTTCTTAAATATTCATCAGTCTCAGTAGCCCCTAAGTCTTACCCATCAACCCAATTATAACACAATGGAGACCCCATTTGTTTCTATTAATTAAAAATAAACAAATACAAAAGGAAAACATAAAAACATACATGTTTACTTTGATACTCCAAACCTTGAGTCAATTGATAAGAAAATTCTAGGTTTCCTCTTGGAAATTACTTTTTTTAATTGTTTAGTCTAGTTAAGGACTATAAGTCTTTCAATTTTTTTCTAGTTTGGAGGTTTTTATGTCAAATCCTACTATGTTTTTTATTTAATGAATTATTAAATGAATGGTTTTAACCTATTACTATTATATTTGAAAACATGGCCACTACTGGGATCCTTAATCTCCACTTCCCCATGATGTTACACATAATGCAATGTGGAAGGACTGGACCATCTAGACCATAACATTCATGGGTGTAAATTAATTTTGAAAATTTTCAAGATCATGTATTTTTTTAGTCAAATTGTTGGAATTTGAGATTCCCATATTGGTAGTCGTTAACTATCGATTTATTGATCCTTTATTTTTAATAAGCCTCCATAATATGTTCCTCATGTTCATTAAGGTCTAATTTCTTCTTTGTTCTAACCAAATAAATGCCAATGATTATTTTTATCGATGCCCAAAAGGCCTTATGTTCACATTCAATAGGTAAATGGAATTATTTTCAATAAAAATACTTATATGGTGAAATTTCAAGGGTTTTTTTGAATGATATACTATATTCCAAAAATACATCCAATATTTTATCATACAATTCATTCCAAGGGGAATTGATAGTTTTTTCAAGAATTTGTTTAATTTCCCTATTTAACAAATCATCATGACCATTGGTTTGAGGAATGTAGGTACAGTAAACATTGTTAAAAAAACCCATACATATACATGAGTTCTGACAAGGGAAGGTAGCAGAAATGGTTTCCCCAATCACTAATGACAACATTAGGTATTCCAAATCATGAAAGGTTATTCCCTTTTAAGAATCAAATTGAAAATTGATTTTCATTTCACTTAGTGAGAATAGAATCAAAACATTTTTATACATTATCAAAAACTAAAAGGATATATATATATATATATCCCCTAGATGTTGGGAATGGTCCCATGAAATCAATTCCACAATAATTAATGATTTCGATGACCAGAATGGGAGTAAGTGTAATTTGAGTCAGTTTCGTTATGAATCATAATTTTTAACACCTAGGAAAATTTTGGAATAATCATTAGGAATAATTAGAGAGTTTATAATAGTATAAAATACTTTTTATGACATTTTAAGTGGTTATATTTGTAGAAAAGTGTCATCCACATGCCTCTCCATGAAATAATTTTAGAATAGACTCTTTTTCAAACTCTGAAAAACCTATCCCGATTACTTGATCATGATATAACATAAAGATGTATGGATAATAAAACACATAATGTTTAACATCATAAATGAATTTACTCATAGCATGGGTCCTAAGGAAATTTTTAATCATAACTGTAACCATGTTTTTTTCCGCATACATTGGGAAATCACTAACTTAATAAATATGCTCATCAGGAAATGAATGATACAAATAAAGGTTATGTGATTTGTTTATGAATTCTTTACTAAATATGTGATATGTTAAAAAAAATTAATATCATTTATTTCTGTGATGGTTAAATCAATCTCTTGAATAAGAAGGATCCACATAACCAATATAGCCATAAAATATTTTTTTTGGAAAAGATATTTTAGAGAAAAATGATATTTGATGAAAATTAGGTGGGATCCTAATAGATAGGAACTGAATTTTTCTATGGAAAATAAAACAACCAAAAATTATTTCTAAGTTATGGTTTAGTTGATTTGTGCATTATTAAAGGATTTACTTGCATAATAAATGACACATGGGGTTTTATCACAATGTTGACCTTAGATTTATCTTATATAGAAGTCACTCGTATCACACATGAGTTTGAATGGAAGTTTCCACTTAGAATATTAAATGATATTTAGAGAGATAAGAGATTAATTTAGTGTTGAGAATGATTCCACATAGATTTATGTCCATATAAATGGAGAATATTTCTTGAGTAGATCTCAAAGTGGTCCGGAAATGGAGGTGAAATACTTAATGAACCTTCTATAGAAACCAATTTTTCATAAGAAGGACCTCAAATAATTAGATGATGTTGGAGAGGGAAGGTGAAAAATGATACTATCCATATCTTTATCAACTTCAATCCCACTACCAGAGAAAAGATATCTCAGAACAAGCCCTTCATTTACCATGAAATGAGATATTCCCAGTTTAGGATGAGATTTTTATCCTCACATATATACAAAACCCTTATAGTATTTTCAAGGATTACCTTAAATGTATCAGTGAATATGGATAATTCATCCATAAATATATCTAAAATCCCCCACTATGTCAGATATGATTCTCAACATGCACCACTAGAATGTACTTGGGGCATTACATAACTCAAATGGAATTCTCATGAAGGAAATATTTCCAAATGTATAGGTGGAGGTTGTTTATAAATGATCCTTAATTTGAGCATATCCTAATAATCCATCTAGGAAACATTATAAATGATAAACTTTAATACTTTTAATGACTTGATCAGTGATGGGAAATTATAAATAGTCATTCTTGGGGAATAACTTTAACTACCTATAGTTAATTATTAGTCTCCATCCACTACTAACCCTTTTGGGGAGAAGATTACCATCCTCCTTGGTGATCAAAGTGATTCTAGAGATATTTATAACAACTTGAATTGGGCTTACCCACTCATTCTTAGTAAAGATGTAGATGTTACCAAATCTCGACAAAATTATAAGTTAATTTCCTTACCACATCCATGAGATTTGGATTGAGTCTCCATTGAGGTTGATGAGATATTTTAGAGTCAATTTATTGAATAATCATATTTGTTCCAATGAGTTGAATAATCCCAAGAATATCTGCGGGGTGCATCAAATTGATTTCATATTATTTTCCATGTGAATTCATTGTCCTGACATGTCAAATTTATTATGATTTTAAGATATATTTATATTTTATGGAAGACCCTAGGTCGTCTCTCAAGCAGTGTTGATAGGTTTTTAGTGTGTATTTTTAATAAAGTTTACTAAAAGATGGGGTGGTTTTGAAAACAATTTTAAAAATAAAATGACTTAGTTAAAGAGTTTAATAATTGAAAAATAAAAGTGTTGTTTTAAAAATACGATACAATGAGATCATTTCAAGTTCACATCACATCTTGTTGAGTTCATCATTCTGAAAAATACACATGGTTTAATGGAATCCATTGTTTGAGGGTTTTCAAGATCTCAACATTCCTCTTGCCTCTTAAAGCGATGCTCAAAGAACAACCCCTTGACACAACAATCATGTTGTGACGGTTTGGGTATCAAAAATAGAAAATAAACTCTAAAAATCCTAATATAATCTTATATATGTGCAAGATAAATAGGAGTGTTGTCTTGTCCAATAAAAAAATACAAGATTCCCACTTGAAATATCAACCCAATCGGTGTTGAGATAAAAAGTGTTCCATTTAATTATAAAAAAATATATGTATTCATAGGACAAGAACCTCAATATTAAACATGAGTGAAATATTTATCACTCAAATTATAGAAATCTATTATAAGTTCAAGTGTTGGATCTCCCTCCCAAGATTTTGTAGCTCCCTCGAAATGATCGGCCACCATTTAGCTCGTCATCGAGAAGAGGAGGAGGCTTGGGTGGAACTCCTTCTTCATCCATGATCCCCATATGAGGATAGGGTCCTCCAAAACTTATAGGATGATGAGAAGACTCCCCTAGTACTACAAAAGGGAAAGGGTTGGCCCCTGGTTCGATCTATCCAAATGAGGTACCCATGGTGATCTTTTATAGTAAAAATTGAAAGTTGTTTTGGGCACACAGATTGTGTAAAACCACTTGTCCCATTATTTTTAGCCTCCAGAAAGACGTAAATCAATTTTTAAAAAACTATAAATTTGTTTCCTCATGTATTGTATATATCTACCGAATGTTTGTATTCATTTATACACCTATAAATCTAATTATGGATATCACATAGAACACAACTATTGACTCTGTGTAGATTCAGTGGCCTGGCCAGATCACTGTGGTTGGGCTCTTTAACTGCTGAATAGGGATTGGGTGTCTTCATAGGAGTTGTATATAATTTAATTTTTGGAAAGAACACAAAATATAATCCCATTTTTTTCACGGATTATTTTAATATACCCAAAATTGGACATGTGTTAATGAAACCCATGTAGTTTTGGCCCATTTTCCTTTTGGATCTTCTTTGGGCCTCCAAATCACCTCCTCCTACAATGGAATAATAAAAACAAGTAACATTTACATTTTTAATAGTTATAAACAAAAAATAAATTATTCAAACATGGAATACAATTTTTTATTATTTATATAATTTTTAATATAAAACAAGTTTAACATAGTGGTGTAAGGGTAAAAATAAGACAGTGAATCACTGTGCAATCATGAGGGAAACCAAAAGAATCTTATATTGATTGTATTAAATAGAAGAAGAAATGAAAATGGGAATTTTTGATGTCCCATGATAATGAATAATTGAGTTTTTGATTTAGGAACATAAATTTGAGATCAGGTTGGTTACTATGTTCAAAATAAGCATGCGAATTTCCATCAAACTCGACTACTTTTTCAAAATCTACTAACAGAATTGGTTCCTTTTGAATAAAAAGTTTCATACCCCACATTGGCCATATCAGTGTTAGTAATGGGTATGAAGTTTATTTTTTTAATTTATAAAAGTATTTCACTGATTTTTTATACTAAAAATAGACAAAGGATTCGCCTAAAAGAAATTTAATACAAGGAGGAAAATTTCATTCATGTGAAAATGGAAATCAATATCATATTAAATTAATAATACTTCAAAAATACCTTTATTTTATTTTGGTTAACTATCCTCAAAATTTATCTAGTTGACCTCATGGATCTCTTAATCATACCTAATTTGAGTTTTTTTCTTCTAAATTTTCAAATCTAAGATCATGTTTCCAAATTTTACTATTATGTTTCCATTCATATCTTTGTTGACTAAGAGTTCATAATAAGGAAAATCCAGTGATTATGGGAATTTTCTCCCAATGACCTATTCTTGGGTAATTTTCAATGATAATTAAGATAGAATGGTAAATTAAAAATTTCAACTTTCACCAAACATATTTTATGATACACATGGTAATGTGAACGCTATGATTAGTAATTTGAAGAGTGAAAGATGTGGGTTAGAGTTTGACAAATCATAATAGACAATACATGGAATATGTAATGAGGACCACACTAGATACTAGATCACAAGGGGATTCAATGAATTTTTCTCTCTCCTTACTCAATATTAATGTAATTAAATAATTGGTCTTTCAACATAGGGTGAATGGTCCCTTGAATAGTGGTACTCACATTAGTAGAAAAAAATAAATCATATTTATGTGAAAATTTCCTTTTAAAAGTACACAAGTACTTATTTTAATTTTATTAGGAATAAATGGTTCATATTGAATTCAGAAGTGATATATGAAACTTAACTTGTGAGAATATCTTCTTCAGTGTTTCATTAACTTCATGTTTAGATTCTCCTCTCATACATTGATGGAAGGGAGCAGGTTATTTTATTATTTAGTGTGGTTTTTGTTCTTTCACATTATCCTTGTATTTTTTAAAATATGGGGGTCTTTATTCATTATTTTAATGTGATGTCGAATATTGTAATTGTTATGGAATGGTTTTTTGTGGGTTTTCAATGGATTTACCACTTCTTAATGAAATTTCTTCTTTTAGTTATTCAGAAGAGTTTTGCGTGTATCAGGATTCTCCATTTAAGTATGAAGATGGTACCACTTGAGTAAAAGTTAGATATTTCTAGTTTTAATGGATGGTAGTTCAGGTTTATGAGATGAAACATAAAAAATCATTATTTCCATTTATTGAAACAAATTTTCAGGTATTTGGAGTTGTGCATATTGGACAAGGGATTCCGTTGGTTGGTTTATCCCAGTTGGATATTTAGGTTTTTGGTATCTCATTGAATGGGTTCCTATATGGGTTGTTAATATTACATAAGATAATGTTGGTATTGTGATGGTTTTGGTTAGAACTGATTATGGGTTTGATAATTTTGTGGAGGGTAGGGTTTTAATCCTTGTGGCTTTCTTGGTTATTGATTGGGTTGTTGGTTATCATTCCAAAAAAATCCACGATGGTCATTGTACCTTAGATTGAATGTGTTTTCATTATTTAGATTCTAAATGTTCAATGCATTGAACTCCACTGAAGATCGTCCTAATATAATATCTATTATATAATGGATTTCTGGGTATTTTTCAGTCCTTTTTTATGTCTTTCACAAATTTGGCAAATAAGGTCAATAGTTTGGATTTCATAGACCTTCCTAAGATCAATCTCCTTGATATTCTTAGTGAGTGAAATAATTTTTTCCCTATGTATTTATTGAATCCTAAGGGCATTAATTAAAACATTTTTTTTGTGGATTATCATAGTTAGGTGATGTTCCCCATGTTCGGTTTTGTTCAGCTAGACCTTATACATACTTGTAAGCATCATTTGTTGCTTTTTTTAAGGTTCCATTACACATTATGTTGAAAATTTATTTTTCTAGGACTGAAACATTTATAGATAATTAAAACATGTTATAGGATTGAATATCCTAACCATGTTCAGTGTGTCTTTTATTGGATTGATTTTGGTATCATATTTCTTAACTAATTATTTTCTCAATCCTTTATTGATAAAGGAATTAGCTGACTCAAGTTGATGTGGTGGGAACATAGTTTCCAAAAATTCATTGAAATTCATGACATTTAGGTGTGACATTTTCTACTCCATCTCATAGAAGGTTGGAAGGCCGAATATTACATGAGCTTTGAAGATATTATGAGATTATCCTAGGGTAGTATGTATAACTAAATAGGGTTGAATTGGTCAATGCAGGTGTGACGTAGTCATTCATGGTTTGATCGATCACATTCTCCATGTTATGGGATACCCTCATTTGGAAATACATTTTGGTTCATGGATGGGATCATTAGTTGATCTATTTGAATACCCTCTATTAGAATGGGATAACTTTTTGAATCTAGATTATTAGGATGATTAATATTTAATTATAAGATACCCCTAGATGTAATTGGCTCCCCAACCACAGTATTGTCCTCCCTAACAAGACGGTTTGATTGGTCATGAGTATAACCATACATTACCCAAGAAAAGTAAAAAAAAATAAAGGGGACAATAAAAGATAAATTGAGGTGAAAAAATAGAAATTGGGGAGAATATAGTGGGTGTTAATATGAATTACTTTTTCCTATACCAGAGTTTCATATTTTGGGAACTCCAAATTTACCATTGTTTATAGGGTTGAGGTGGTCACTTGTACTGTAGCTTGGCGCCACAAATCCTCAAATACCTAATAATACACCTAATGATACATACATTCTAATAGATAGATTTGGCTTTGAATTTTAAAACCATGTGTTGATTTTATAGGGGTTAAAATTATTATTAAGAGACCTATGTGAAATAAAATTATGGTAATTTGTTGATCATATGTCATTACAAAGGGTTGATTGCATGAATTTTGTTTTAAATTATTTAAATTTAATTAACTCAAGAATAATTCATTTATTTAATTAAAACTAAACTCAAAACATAATAGTTTAAAACATTAAAATATATATACTATTCATCGATACACTTGGAAGAACATTTTCTTGAGCACTCATAGGTAAAGGTTCTTATTAGAACATGAAATTTTTGGTGATACAATTCAATAAAAAGGATGAAGAGAGAAAATAATTGAATAAAAAAATAAAATAAAATATTAAAAATTACATAATGAGATATTATATACATTCCATCCCCTTAATACTCCCTTGGATAAAACCATAAGAGGGTTATCCCTACATTGATGCTATTATCTCAATGGAAGGGAGAAGTAGTCTCATAAGGGAAGAATTGAAGAAAAAAATTAAGAAATAATGACCACTCCACTATTGTACGATGAATTTAACAAGTGTTGGTGTGAATAAGTTTACACTTTGAGGAAATGGTATCAATGTGATATAATAATAAAATAATAAGATAAAATTAAGAAATTTCTTTAAAAACCAGGGTTATTTGAACAACTTACATGAGGAAGAAATGTGACTACAAAGTCAATGCCGCAACATAACATTGCAATGAAACAAACACCACAAATCCCTGAAATACTCCACCACCAATACCTTAAATATGAATTTCTATAGTCTTGTTTAGATATACCAATATTCAATGTCTTAGAACTTGATTATTGTATATTTGTGGTGGTCGTATGTTTGTGGAATGTGAACTTTTACAACCTTAACTCAAAATGGGATCCAACTTGTTTGGCATTGAAAAATGTGTCCAAATGAGCTTATCTATGTCCAAATGTGTGTAGGCTATAGAATAAAAAATCAAATCCATATATTTCTCCAAAAATAAAGTAAAATTTAATCCTAATTGGATATTTTTTCTAGATATTATTGAAATGGTGGAATATTTGTATGGGCCACAAAATTTGGCCTAGAATTTCATCATTAAATTGGGACTCTTAGAACTACCTTAAAAACTCATAATTAGATCTGTTCACTATTGGATGAAATTTTATTCTTGAGTTTCTCTATGTTAAATTAAAATTTTAACTTAATTTGGCATGAAAATTTTCCGCCACAGTATTTTTATTGGGCTATTATCTAGTCCAAATCACCGAAAATGTTATTTTTTTGAAGGCCCACTTTGGTCATCTTATAAATTGAAAAATAAAATGCTATAGAAGGATAGAGTGACCCTCATAGCATGGGAAATTGGAAAATGAAATATTAATAAAAAGTCATGACCATTGTGTGTTTTATGAAGTGTTTAAAAATGTTTCATGTAACTGTGAATATTAACTAGTAATTACAATCATCATAAGAAAAGAATATGAAATTATAAAATCAAATAGTAGAACTATTTAGAAAAATTTTATCAAATTAATATTATAATATAATGAATGAATAATATCCTATTTTAGTGGCTAATCAATTAAATATGAATAATTTTTTTTAATGAATCAAATTCTATGGTGGGGTGACTTGTTGACACTGAAATATATGTCATGAACTATTCCAGGCCAAACATGATATGATCATCACCTGGATAACATTAGTTGATTTCAAGAGGAATGATTATCACACTCAATATGAAGACACAAATGGTACCTCTGTGTTCTAAATGATTTCTCACATAATGAGGGATGTTGTTCCCTAAAAAACATATACCATTCTAGTGATGTGATGGTGAGAATCTCCCCATGGGAGTAGGAAATGTATTTCATTCCTTGTCGATGAAAAGTTTATTAAAAGCATAAAACTATGTTTTTGTTGTTATTTTTAACACATTATTTCAGTATAAAACACCATCTATGAATAAACGTTAAGCGATATGCATATTTCATTTCATGAGATTAAATTTGAATGGTCATGGAGGAAAAAAGACACCTGAATCAATTGGTTATTTAAATATAGAGATTTTTTATCAATTTTTTTAGAGTCCATGGGAATTCTTTGTATCATGTTTCATGGCACACATACTCTTCCTTTCATTCCCATACATACATACAACCCAACATGTATGCCTATATCCATACCTGGGTTTTTAAAGATGTTAAAAGAATTTTTACCCCATGGTTAAGAACCAAGGACAATGTTGGACTTTAAAAGGATCCCCTGACTACCCATTCTCAACACGACATACCAAGTGAAGACTTGAGAACCAATGGAATGAGTACTTACATGAGTGAACATAACCCTCCATCAGGTGATTTTTGAATCTATACTTATGGACATATGATAGAAAATTCAATGTATATAATCTTCTATTCAGAGACACAACATGGGTTCCAAAGTACTTGGCCAACAAATAAGTTGGGTACTTGATCACCAGGGTATCAACCACCCTAGTTACTAACCATATACACACCAGAAAACTTGGTTACCTTATGAATTGTGATCCAAATTCCTTATGAACATACCACCAGGGCTCCATAAAACCTAGATTCCCAATCTCTTGGGTGTCAAATTACATCGTATTTATCCACATAGGCAACAAACCACAAACAAATTTTATTATCTAGCTTAAAATAACAGTAGGCACTTACCAATTGGGTGATTTTTCACTTGGGAACATGATCATACTGGTGCCAATATCAATAGTCATTGTCCACATAGATGTCCATCACATTGAGCATTAAAAAATTGAGGAAAAAATACATGGGATTTTACAACTTCACCCTAGACTCTTACTAGAGTTCCACCTTACAATGGAATCCCACATGAGCATACAATTATCCCATACATCTTACCTAAGTTCCAAAATCGCCCAGGACTCCTACATGGAAACCCACTTCACCAAGGTCATCTACCTGGGTTCCAAACATTATCATGCATGTTCATAATATGTGGGATCCATCCCCAATCCTTTATTCAACAGGATTGATGGGATGGGAAAGGAGGTGATTCCACATGTATAGGCAGCAATGGTGGGGAAAAGGATATTGCTAATACAAAATCCTATGCGAATGCATTATCTTCCCCCTTGAGTTGCAAACTAGAAGCGGCTGGTGCAAAAGGTGTTCACACCATCTCATCCATAGTGCATGAGAATAGACCCTTGGGGTATAGTCTAGGAATTCCTGGATTAGTTTCTCTAAGGCTAGGAGGAAGTTCTCTCCTACAGCTAACTCAAGGTGTGGATGGGGATGTGGATAATGGGGAATGGACCAAGGTGAATCACATGAAGTCCAATCGTAGGATTCCATCCAATACTAATTAATCATCCTTAGAGGATACCCCTAAGTCTCTCCCTGAGTCTACAGAAGATGATAAACTCAATAGGATCTCACATGATAGGATTTAAAAAGGGATGTTAAAGCTCTTTGATGTTGGGGACTATTCGGTTCAAACTAGGAGGAAGACCCATACTCCAGGATATTACACATACCATCCAAAACTGAAGCCTACCCGATCTTATGGAAAGGGTATACATTTTATGGATTCTGAAAAACCATCCATCCATGAAAAGGTGGAAGAATATAATGGTGACAAGTGTGAGGATCCAAACCGGTCAAGTGACATGGTGGCATCAGGGGATGTCTAGGAGAAGGCATGGAAGGGGGAGGCTAACCTATGGCTTCTCCTACATTATGAGGAAGTGATAGTGGAAAATCCTTTTACTATAGATGTTCCAAATGAAGAAGCTGATAAAATGTATGATAGATCATTTCAAGTTGACCTTAATGAAGAGAAAGCTTGGTTGATCGGTATGAAAGACTGGATCTTGTCTTGTAGAATCAATGAGTTGAAAATAAACATGGATGAATACATTTATACTTGGGATAGTATGGCAGACCACTTCAAGGATCTCATTAAAGAGAACCTAGATGTAATGGTAACTTCTATCTCACTGAGCATACATAGGGTGTGTAATTCAAAAAATTTAACATTTTTTGGAATAGTTCAGTAACCTCTTATAATGTTTTCCATGAGGTTGGCTGGTCATATGGCTTTATCACATTACCTCAAAGTGATCTCCTTTATAAAAATTTAAATTGGATGGATGGTAATAAATGATTTTTTGATACCTAAAACCTAAACCTTAATCCAAAAAAATATCTTAAGTCTAGCTTCATCTTCTGGTTTCCTCAAACACCTTTATTTGAGATACTCCTCCTGGTTTTATGATATTCCTGGAGTTGAGATTCTTTTATAGGAATCCACATATACCTTGAGTTAATATTCTCCCCTTGGTTTCCAAAAAATTCCTATAGTCGATATTATCCTCTTAGTTTTCCAAAATTCCTTGAGTCTAAATTCTCCTCTCAAGGATAAGAAATACTCACACTTGATATGTATGTTATGATAAACCAGAAAAGTATGATCCCTTCATAATTCCTGCACCAGACCATTCATATTCACCTTTCACCTAGTAATAAACTCTACACAACTTTAAACTTATTGGAAGTGGATATTGATGGAAAAATATAAATGGTCCTTGTCACATGGCCTTATATTCTATTACGCACCTCATTAAATAGCACCGAACAAATTGGGTTTTCATTCCCTTTATAGGGATACATAGGGAGACTCTTTAATGAGTTTCATCCCAAATCCAAAACATATACTGCATCTTTTTATAGTATTATAACACCTTACTAAATGGAGAAATATTTTTGAGTTCCCCCTATATGGATTCTTTAATATAGAGTAACCAAATAATTGAATCAAATGAGAGAAAATATAATTCTCACGTGAAATTTACTCTTAAATTCATTTTGATAGTTAAATCAATTTTACCAAATATGTCTTCTTCACCACCCAATTTGATTAAGTGGACACCCACTTTTGGAAATTTTTATATCCATATGAGACCTAAAACAATAAAAAATATACCCATGGGGAAAAATCCATTAGAAACAACAATCCATTTACCATCAAGTTTCATGTACTATCTATTTTAATAATCATGTAATTTTTTTCTCATTTATATATGTTTTTATAAGTGGATCTATTATTACATGAAATATAGTTAAATTTACTTAAATATTGTTTGAATTATTCATTTTAATGTGAGGAAATTTTTTTAATCATTCATGGGAATATAACATAATATGATGGGGTGATTTTTTTTCAATCAATGAAATATCCGTGTTTGGTGGATTGATTATTAAAATTGTTTAGTTTCAATCAGTCAGGAAGTTTCTAGGTGGATTAATCTTAAATCACTCCTTATATGATCTACGAACATAGATTAGCTAGATAAAATGGCCCAAGAGGATTCTCAGTGTGCAACTTGCTATGTTTTCTTACTCTGTTCTATATATAATATATGAATCTCATATCCCCCAATATATTTTAGCATAATATGTGTCCCTGTGGTTTTTCAGATTTGCCTCAACATCCTGCTTTGGGAAGCATTTGAAATTACTCCAATATAAATATGGACCCATTTTCTATTAAAGCTAATGGGGGTATTGTTATGAAATCATTATAGTGCATATTTCATTCCCAAGTCATTTTCCTAGACAGAATGCAATTTTGTATTCTACTTATGTGACATTAAAGAGATAAAATTGAGTGTCTAAGACAGATTTTTGGATCCTGAGGATATCCTACTAGTACCAATCATACCTATTCCACAATAATGTTATTCGATTATAAATATTGACCATTGGGATATATAATAAAGACGATGATTTATTTCAAAGGATTTGGATACTGAAAATTATTATCAACCTTCACTCCATTTTCATCCATGTTCTTAATGTAGTTATGTGATTGTAAGCATGTTCCTTTATTTTTCTCACATTCTATGTATTATTTACTTATATACTTATCCCAGTTATCATGGGTGTATTTATGTAGGATGATTGTAAAAACCGCATCCACAAATTGATTTCATCCTATATACTAGATCTCTATGAACTCAACCCTTATATAACATATATTATCCTATGTGTTTTTTTCTTTCATGGTCATCAATGTTATAGGAATAAAATTATTTTTATGATAAAATAATGATATTCTGAAGAAATTTTATTACCATTCATATAGAACCAATGTGGTCTTAAACATATTAAAAAATCATATTCTATACATTATTAACTTTTCTTTACCATTTTGGAGTTTTTTGTTTATTTTATCTCAGTCTCTTGACTTCCCTTTCCTGATTTTATTTTCATTCATAGAGTACATTAATAAACTTGAACTCAATATTCCTCTATTGAGAATATAACCATGGTTTATGTCTCTCCAATAAAACATTTAATAACACATACATAAATCCAATATATAATAAAAATAATAAAAACAATTACTAGTTAGCATGGGGAATTACAAAAAACAAATTAAACACACTGAAACCCACTCCAAAGCTAGGCCTTGAAGAGTCATTAAATTTCCTCCCTGAAGTTTGAATTGAATTAAAATTGAATAATTTATTATTATTTCCTAAACTCAAGACAATTAAAACTACCCAATTATTGATAACTGGGATTTTGTTATGTGTAAGAATACATTTTTTCCACACTAAAATAAGATGGACATAATAATACACTACGAAAGCCCTAATCCACTATTCTGTCTATCTAGGCCATAATCGGTTCACTCCAACATCTTCCATACACCAACAAGAATTTCCCCCTCAATGTTTCACCTTCACCAGTCTTAATACGAAACCATACTAATACTATTTAAACATTGACCACATTAATGTTAGGCCCCGGCCCAAACCACGTGGATAAGAACATAATATTAAACATTTCGACAATTTTTTGGGAGTAAAAGTACCTGAACCACCACTATGGGTATAATTATAATAATAACAATAAAAAAACTTAAAATACTTACTATTATTATTATTATTATTATTTACATTAAACCATGTGAGTACTATTTAATCCTTGACCATTGTACTGTTAATCCCCAGCCAAAACAACATGGATAAGAACATTAAATTAATAATTTACACTATTATTTGTGGGTAAAAGTACCTGAACCACCACCAGGGGTATAATAATAATAATAATAATAATAATAATAATAACAAAAATAATAATAATACATACTATTATTATTATTATTATTGACACTAAACCGTGAAAATACTATTTGAACCTTGACCACTTTAAAGTTAGGCCCTAACCTAAACCACATGTATAAGATTCAAATATTAATAAATTCCACAATTATTTTGGGGTAAAAGTTCCTAAACCACCACTAGGGGTATAATAATAGTAATTATTATTATAATAATAAAAAGTATTATTATAAAAATAATAGTGCATACTATTATTGTTATTACTGATATTATAATTATCAAACCTATTTAACCTTCTAGACATATCATAGTGGTAGCATACCTTTGGGGACTCAAGAGGGGTCATATTCATGTCTTCATGACTTCTTGAATGTTTGTGTTGTGTGTTTCCTTTTTTGATTTGTAATTTTACCTCACGATGTATATTTAATTATTATTATATTTGTTATAAATATATTCAAATGATTATTTTTTCACTTTTTTTATTAAAAAATTAATTATAATAATAATTTATAGAAATGAATTCATATTTGGTACATTATGTACCCCAACCCATCCAAAATTTTAAACCATAAAACTAAATTTGATGTTACAAAAATCTGATTTAATCGAGTTATGTTCTACTAGAAAACCATTGAATCCATAATAATTATAAAACATAATCAAATAATTATTTTTAATTAATTATTATAAATAAATATAATTTATATTCTTTTTATTATAATTAATTCACTTCCAAGAAATTAAACCAACATCTTCACAAAAATAAATTACCTTTTATTTCCCTAATTGGATAATATGAATTTCGTTGAAAAAGAAATGAATTATTTTTAAATCATATTAATGCAAATAAAATTCATCTCTTTTATAAAAAAATAAATATGATTCCCCTATAATGTAGGATGAATTTAATATAAAAATAAAAATAATAAAGATACAAGTGTGGAAAATATATTATTTCTTAATTTATACGTCTATTTTATACTCTTATCTTAAAAAAATTGTTGATGAGTATATAAATTTTGAATGAATATTTAATTTTTTTTATATTGTATTATTAAAAGAATATTCTTATAGATAAAATTTATATCACCCACTAAGTAAATGGGACAAGAATTTTAATCTATGAATTTCTCACTTTTGTCATTTTGATATGGATCACATCTATTGATGGAGCAATTAGGTTTTCATGTCAATGTTATATAGATCACTTAATCATGGGAATCAACTCACCATTTTCAATCATAATGTTACATTGGTGACCCAAGTAACCAAATGATACTAGTGTTGCATAATCATAAAAACATAGGGACACATATATATCACTTGAGGCTACTGTAAATGTTGGGATTCAATCAACACACATGTTGGAAGTGGCATTGAACCTCTTTAAAAATGTATTAAATAGAATAGGATCATTTTAAAATGAGATATTCCCTATCTCGGTCTTGAATTATAAAATATTACAAGAAACCATCAATGAATTCTCCAAAAATTATACAAATAGTTATAATAAAGAAACATATCATGAACATGCATCATATATCACATGGTTTTCAAATAGAAACAATCTGTATACAAGTAAGAGAAACCAAGCCAAAAAAATCATGTGTATGTTTGGAAACACAAGTAGAAAATTAGTATTTTTGATTTATAAACATGGAAAACAAATCTAAATTTGAATAATGGGAGACTATATTTGATGGTAACCATGCCTTTATGGTAGGATAGGTCACAAAAAATATATTTGTGACTGCCACCAGTAGTCTCCACCTAATACAACTACCACAAGTTGATGATAAAATGTTTTTTTATTTTAAAAACATTTATCATTAGGGGACACCATAAGCAGTCATGAATACCTATTTTTATATAAAAAATAATATATATCACATAAATCAAGAATCACACGTTTTTTCTAAATAAAAAATAAAATATTCATCAATAATCAAGTAAAAAAAAGTGATACATTGAATATTATTTATTCAATACATGAAACTGTTATATTTAATCCAAAAAAATAAAGTATCCACATAACGAAAAATAATTACATACAATAAATTTAAACACCCCAAAATACCAAAATTTTCCTTTCCCAAATGGTCCCCGTAATGAACCAAGACCATCACTCCCTAGCTCACTAGACCAATTTTTACCATAAAAGTTTTAAGGTGTATTTTTTAAATAAAAAACATACGCCCTTCATTTTATGGTTATAATTATTTTTCCAATTTGAATGCAAGTTATGTATTCTTTAGAAGTGATTCCATTTGATTTAGTGAAGACCAGGAAAACAAATTTTCTAAAAATGGATGAATCTCATATTGACTAAAAGGCGTAATTTCTATTGACACTTATAATTATTTATAGATATGTTCCCTTATATAAATAAAAAATATGAAAAGGTGAGGTAATATTTATAATTTAACAATCATATTTAAAGTGGTATATTTGAAAAAAAAATCGATTCATGTTAAGAATAATGGCGTGAGTACCATTTTTTGATATGTATTGGAACTTACCGAATTAGTGATTCCAAAAGTCAATAATGGAATTTGATGGAGATACTGGTGTGTCGGAATAAAAGTTTTGATGTTTGGAACCAGATAGAAGGAAAATAAAATATAAATACAATTCCAAAAGGTGGAGTATATGTAATAGTAACAAATAAGATTCAAAGGATATGTAAGATTAACGGTAAATATATTATTAAAATATATTGTAGAATTCATAGCTAAAATGTCTAATAATATATGTATTTAAGATGATCGTTACAATTTATGATGTGAAGTAATGACCATGAAGATGTGACCAGGTTGGAATTATCTCTATACTTATCACAAGGCAATGGAAATAGATTTACTAGGTTGTTAATTTGGGTTTTATTATCTAAATACATTGGTAATGGCCATTTTTCATAGAATTATTTGGTATAGTAATCATCTACTTATCTTCATAAATACTTACAACATTTTCCCTATAGAGTGGGACTATGTATGTACCATATAAATCCACTGTGTTTTTCATTTATTAATTCTTATTTAATTTGGTGAAGACGCTATATTTTTGTTTTATTGTTTTGATATATTTAGAAAAATATATTTATATCTTGAAACTATGTTAGAAAAGGATTACAGGGCCCTAGGTGGTTTAGTTTTAATATAACACAAATATTAATATGTGATATCACATACGCAATTTTTTTGAAAAAATAGGATAACTCCCAAATGAATTATTATATCAATAATTTGGGATATCTGTTAAATTCAGAACACATGGTTTACCATAGACATAACATAATATTTGTGAGTTTTTGGTGTCTGGTTTGAGCTTCATCATGGTCTGAATAATAATTAAATTAATGATTAATTTTTTTCCATTTATTTAAAATCAAAAACATAAAACCACTACTAAATAAAACTATTTTTTGAAAAATACCTAGGGGTGTCCACATAAACCTAGGGATTGAAAGAGAACCATTGCAAGAGAATTCTATGCTGATTAACGAGAGATCGTGGTTTGACAATCGGTGTGCTGATGGTTATTATACATATCACAAATGAAAAATGCATTCCATTCTTCATCAAAGATCAATCCAAACCAAAGGTAGGGTTTCTGTTTTTCATTGGTTTAATCTACACATAATTATCCAATTATGATCATAAAGAAACTGAATTTGCATATGGATTTAAAAACCGATCATGTTTTTTTGGTATTGATTTATCTTCTTATGATTAGAAATTGAGAATATTTGATTATTTATTGGTTATTGGTTATTTTTTATCACTATGATGAAAAATAATTGAGTCTGACTGGAACAATTTATGTGGTTATTTTTTCTTATTCGGTTTTTATTTTCTAATACCATTCATCATGTGTTCATCATTAGTATTCCATTTGGTTGGTGGTTCGAAAACTTCCTAGTGGGAGATCACTAAAAAATCATTCAATGGACACGTTGAGTATTGTGATCAATAGAATGATAATGGTGCATTAGTGAACATGGGTGATCGAGGTGTGGTATTTAACATGGGTGATCAAGGTTTAGATCAAAGACCATCAGTATGTATTTTTGTGCGGTGTTGTTAGTATGGTGTGACGGGGAATGATTCTCAAATAGTTTGGATAACCAAAATCCATCGACTAGTGATGAGATGGTTTGTTCAACCCAAATATATAATTTTTGGGTGAGTTTTGCTACCAAATAAAAGTTGGAGGTGATACAAGTGGAACTATGTGGGAAAACAGTGATTTCTAGAAATCCCAAAATTCACGGAATGTAGTATAAAAAATGCACCCCCAGTGGTGACCTGGTTGTGGTGGTTAGGGGTCAAAAGTTGTTAAATATCACACAATATGTGGGACCTACCACATGTTGTGTGACTCAATGCTAGAAGCTCTAAATATAACTTAATTTTACATGGGAATGGACATAGTTAGGAACACAAGAAAAACTAGAGTACATAAGCATGACCGTGTACTCAGATATGGTCATGGTACTCGAACATGATCATAGTACACGTGCATGGATGTTAAACATGATAATGGACACAATATAGTCCATTATTTCTAGAATATGTCTTCTACTCCTTATATATGCCATGTTCTTTTTTTAGGGTGGGTTTAGGCCCTCCATCTACTCATTATAGACTAGTTTTAGTTGGGTGAAATCCCTTGACCCATCCTTTCAAGGATACATTGAGGAAATATTTCCTAAGAAAAATATTCTGATCCACACTATGGGATTAGTATTATATGGAGTTCAGGAATCCATCCATGTGACCTAAGGTGTGATACACTATAATTTGTTATTCTTCCCTAGTTGGGCATTGATGGATCATTATGTCCAATAAACATGGGTTTATGATCCCATACATAGAAGGTTACTCTACGTAAGTGCTAGTATACCCTTGAGGCCCAATTTGAGATCACCTATATGAGAATCAGGATATTTTGAGTTCCATAGAGTACTTATTTGGTGTGGCATGATGATCGTGACCTCTAAAATAAGAACCATCCGTGATATCAAGGCTGTAAGAGCGAGTTCTTTCAGACAAGTGTTACCTTGAAGCCTCAAAAATAATCATATAGATTTTAGTATGGTTGAGGCTTCTTTGATACATAGTGTAATTATTGATTATATAAGGGTTTTATTATTATTTTATCTCATATTCTAATGGAAATATAATTCTGGTGATGGGATGACTACCATCTTGATGATTTATATTTGGAAATTTCTAGCTGTCTAACTGGGTATTGTTATACTCACCCTTGGATAGGCACTTCCAACACAAGTCAAGTCTTATTAAGATGAAATAAATTTTGATATATTTCCAAGAGGACCAAGATCATAATTGATCAAGACACACCATGGATCATTCCAGGTATTAATTTTGACAGAATTCCCCTTAATCATAGAAGCATTAGACACTTTTGAAGATTTTGGGTCCGTTTATATTTAGAACATTAAACTTTATTGTAATTATATTATAATTTATTGTGGGATATAGATATATTCTTGAATTTGGGTATCATTTGTGCTTTAACATTCAACATTTTGTAGCTATTTATAGATGTGTGTGTCCAAACTTGTACCTTATGCTATGGTCTCCCATGTGTGTGATATGTCTACTTGGCACTGGTTTCTAGAACCTAACCTTATAGAGGTGGTCCTTCAGTGTGAAACTCCTATGAACACTAATAAAGTAGGCCTCAATGGTTATGGTAATGATGACTTTCCTTTCCAAAGTTCTTACTTTTTGTATAATATAGTTGCGATGTAAGGCTATATTTCATTCTCTTCTCAACTCTAATATATCATATTCAATACATCATTCATAATCAAGAGTTTGAAAACTTTTTTTTAATTTCATTTTTTGGGGGGTGATTCTAGTTTAAGAGGTTCTAGTTCCAACAAGTGGAATCAGATCTTCATTATAGATTTCAGAACAACCAAACCCTATGTAAGGTTTCTCAAATCTTTATTCAGTATCCTCATTTTTCCCTCAAAATTTTTAGAGAATTCCATAGTGTTTTTTATCATCCCTAATATGTGTTTTAGATTCATTTGGAGTTCAATGAAATCCAAAGGATAGTGTTGGAATAGAGAAATTTTTTTATTGATATGTTTTATGGGACAAATTTTGAAATTTTGGAAAATAAAAATAAAGGATTTTATAATATGAAAGGTTTTTCATATTTCGTTGATGGGTTTAAAATCATAAGTGGTTAAGAAAGAAAATTTTGAAATGATTTAAAAAGAATAACTAGATCTTATTCAGATGCCAATGGATCAGAAGATGGACTGTTACATCCATGAAGTGAATATAGATTCAGAACATGTGAATATGATAGTTTATTTGTATAAAAAACATAATAATGAAAAAAATGTCTCCATTTTTAAGGGATATTCAACATGAGACTAACAGAGTGAAATCCAATGGCTATCCATGGAAACAAATTTAACATGATTTAATGTTGATTGGAATTTGTAAATTTAATGTTTAAAAATATTATTAGGGTGTTTATTTTTCTTTTCAAACTCTTAAAATCTTAGTACTTGATGGTTACCATGGAAAGAAACTATAGTGGTAAGAGTGAATTTGTGTTCGTGAGGATATTTTTAGGATGGAGATCCAAGATTCTAATAGAATTGAATTATGTATAGAAGATAGAGGGAATGGATTTATACATCATAGGAGAGGGAAATGAACAAGAAGTTTAAATTTAATTACACTACTGGAATTATAGTTTTTACCAACACCCCTATTGTAGAGACCCAAATCTTGACGTATGTGGACATTACATTACCTTTGCGGAATACTTAATACATAACAAAAACAGACACACAAGGACCGTAATAGTTTAGTTTCTTTGGAAACTTGGAACGTAATCTTCTAATCGTGGTGAAAGATCTTCAACATCTCCCATGATGATCTTCCACTTTTTTTTTCCTTACCATAAACCTTTATTTTAATCCTAGGGGAAAATAAAACATAAAAAGGGTGAGCTCAAATGCTCAGTAATGGTAATCATGGATAAAATAAAACATACCATATACATTTGAACTTAAAAACAAGAACATAATGTTTAAACATCAAAATCATGAGCAACGACATAAAACATGGAAAGTACATAAGGCATAGATCATAATGGAACATAAATCATGATAAAATAGAATGGGAATAAAACATGTAATTGTGGCATCCATTAATCACATGTAATGATTTCCATAGTATCCAAGGCATTGCTGCCAATACCATCTTAGTGGACAATGTCCCTTTCTAAATCGAGTTCACTCCTCGTTCCAGTCCTGTAATACTGAACCAGATTAACTTACCGTTCAGGGCATGTCTATCTCATAATATATAAATATTTACCCAATGAATTGGAGGGAGATATAGGTCCCACTCATCTCATAATGAAATCATTCTTACTTGTGCCACAAAATAAACATACATCATTCATAATAACCCAATAAATAAAATGGGTTTCATAAACATCATCCCATCATCACATAATCCATATAAATGAAATGGATATCATTTCATAATAAGAAAATTAAAACCATGTAAATCATAGAGACATGTTACTTTAAACATACACATATGACATAATGTCATCTTAGATGAAAAATGGTTTTGATAAAACACTTGAAATGAAATCTTGAAGAAAATATCCTTTCTTATTCAAAATTATTTTCTTTTCACAAAATGTCTTTCAATTTTAAAAGAAAAGGATTTTGTTGAAAATATTCATGAAATATTTTTGAGGAATCTTCATGAAAATAAGGCTTTATAAAACCGTAAAAATCCTTTCATGCTGTATAATTTAAAGAAAACATTCTTCTCGTACTTTTGCCGGAAAAATCAAAAAAAAGTACCTTGTAACATAAAAAAAAGAAATATTCCTTAAATACCATGTATTAAAAGTCAGAAATGGGTAAAAATGACTTTAAACATAAATGAAAACACATTTATAAAACATGGACATGGATGATAGACGTAACCCTAGTAAATACTTACGAATAAGCAATCTCAGATAAAAATGAGATTTGAAAAATTATCCCTTACCTTAGGTCCGATATGCTTCGTATGGATCCAAACCTCCTGTATAAGGATTTAAATAATGTCATTGACTTATTACATAATCATATTCTTTTTTATTATATCATATATGTTTCACTTATGACTTTATATTACCCATTCTTTTGTAAATTCCATGTTAAAGTATCATTTTGGGTAAAATCATATCATTTGTCGTTCGTGTTTTGACTTGTAATTATTCATATGATTAATTAGATCATGATTAATTAATTCCAGCATATAATACATGATTTATATAAAAAATATATTCAGAATATACGTATATATAATAGATCGATAAATGGGAAGAAATACACCGTTCATGGAGACGGTAGGCCGTACGTACGCATGAATGCTGTTTTCATTTCCTTATTGAGTTGAATGCAATTAAGTTGATGAAATATATATATATACATAAGTCCAATAGCTTTATAATGTCATATATTTCATTATTATTGCTTATATATACTTTATAATCATTCTTAAATGGTTAACATGGAGAATGAATCTCATCACGCCGTGGAGACGGTAGTCCGTACGTAGGCACGAGCGATGATATTGTTCCCATAATTATAGAATTGGAGTGGTTGGTATAATATATCAGCATAAGTATGATGTTATAATAACCATATATAGTTATTATTTACACCATTATACCCATCCATGTAAGGTGTTTGTGGAAAAACAGATTACACCACGGCGTGGAGACGGTATTCCGTACGTACACACACACGGTAATTTTGTAATCCGTAGGATGGATAGAAGGTGAAATAGGGTTGTTTCATATTTATAATAACATATAAGTATATTAGAGATACTTATGTTATTACTTCATAATGAAACAACTAAATAAGAATAAGTTTAAAAAAGAAAGAAAATTGAAAGAATCGGCAATAGATATTACCTCTTCTTTGACACGCCTCTTTGAATCCTCATATTAGGGTACAAAAATTGGCCTTTGAAGAAGACCAGGACCTCTAGAATGTTTCTAGGGAAGTTGAGAAGGGAAATTGGCAAGGTTTGGATGAGCTTAAAGGCCCAATTTTATGTGAGGAAGAGAGGGAGGAGGTGCCCTTTTATAAGGGAGGAGAGGGGAACCTTTGGAAATCCAAAAAATATTAATTTATAATAAATCTAACCCCACTTAAAAACCTCACAAAATGACTCATAATTGAATATTAGATGATATAGGGTTGTACTGTCATCAACCAATAAAATTTATACATGTTAGAAATTTATTTTCCACATTATCAACTTGATTTATCCTTATTTAATCAATTTAATTTTATTTGTGGTAATAACATTCTAAATTTTAAATTATTAAAAATAATTACTTATTTGTTGTGAATTTTCCATAATTGGATACTTTATAACATTTTATACCATTTAAATTTAAATTTATAATTTTTAAATATTTTTGTGATTCTTTTTAAAAAAATATAATATGTTATTTTTATAAAATAACAATAGTGTCAATTTTAACACTATTCATTTATTTGAATTTAAATAAAATATATACAGAGGATATGTTTGAAATAATAGATTTAATAGATTCATAAAAGGTCATATGTATCTAAAAAATTAGTGGATCACATTAAATAGTTCATATAATATTTATTTTATTATTTTTTAAAACCATTTATTTGGTTTATCTCTTAATAAAATAATTACTACATCATTTTTGTATAATTATTTAATATACTTATTTGTTGCATAAAAATTAAAAAAAAATCCTATGATGAAGATAAATCTATTTCCTTTCACAATAATACTTTTAATCAAATTTATCATCTTAAAATCACAATATTTAAATTGTTATATTTATTAAATTATGAAGGTGACAACTTTGGCATCATTTAAAATAAAATAATATAAGTGTCATAATCGCTTTTATAAGGCTCCAAATGGTCAAATATTTGACCATTAGATTATTATGGTTTAAATTTACATGACCAATAAGTGTTTGTTAGGTTTTTTTGCCTTTTATGGTCATTATTAGTTTAATAAAAACTATATTCTTGATTTTTCACTAGATAAACAATTTCTGCATCACTATTGTGTCACAATTAATGATAATTATTTAATCCCTAAAAATTATAAATAAATTCATATGATATATATAATTTCATTATATTTTTGGAGACTATTAAGGTTCTATGTTTCATGAATTTATCACAAAAATTAAAATTAATATACTTATAAGATTTAAGAGAGTGACATGTTGTCACTTTCTTTGGTTTTAATAATAAATAAGTTATTTTCATGGACAAAAGTCCATTAAATGATTCTAATCCGACCCTTAGGTGATATGGGTCTACTTTTAGTCATAAAATAGAATTTTTTTCATGTGTTAGGGTAATTTTATAATATTATATTTACCCTTAATTACCCAATTTACCTTTAACTATGGTAAATAAAATTTACCGTAGTTACTATTCATAATTCCCAAAAATAAAAATTAGCTTATTAACATAATTTGGACCCACTAATTCCAAATATGGAATTCATTTTTCCAAATTCAATACAAAAAAATTTTAGAAATTAAATTAAAATTAATCCTGTTGTTGAAAGAAAATGGGTTTTTCTTTAAAACATTAGAAAAGATTGAATTGATTTAACCTACGAATTCAAGGTAAAATCAATGATAATGACATAAATTATATTAAATGGTAAAAAAATATTCTATTTATACTTTAAAACCATTCAATATTATAATTTAACCATATAAGTTATTACAATGAAAATAGTTGTTTTTAATTAAAATATAGCGTGTTTTTACTATTCATTAAAATTTGTAAGTTATCAGAATACTATGAAAAATTAATCCAAGGTAAAATTTTATATCCTGATTCCAAATAATAATTTTATTTTGTAAAATTTAACTTATAAACATGTCAAAAACTATATTTAAAGTGGGTGCGCCATCAAAAGGCGGCAAAATTGCATTTTTTGAAAAATACTTATTTTACCTGAAAAATTTATTTTGTTCTTATACCATGTTCTAGAAAATGTGTAAGAATAATAATAATGTTATAAAATTCAAAATTTATTTAATACTATTCATAATGGCTAGTTCATAATAATATTATAATAACATATCGTTGTTTAGTAAAACCCGACATTGCGTACAACACACGCTATCGAAAAAGGTCGTGATTGCATGTAAGGAAAGCCAAGTCAGGATTGCATATAGCGCAAGATAATCTTGGTGTATCGTAAAAAAGAAGATATGACAGAAATTAAATTGAATATATCTTATAAAATCTCGGGTTATTACATTCTACCCCCCCCCCCTTAAAATGAATTTTACCCTCAAAATTCGTCAGGGTTATAAATGGTTTTCTACTTGAAAGTTTCTTTAATTGAAACCCACATCGTAAAAAAGAATACCAAAAATTATCTTTAAAAACTAAAGTATGAAATGTTACGGTTACCCAAATAAATAAATCACTTGTTTTCCACATAGGAGAACATAGTTGAAAATATGGATATAGAAGAGAAATATAACCATCATGTTCTAATAGAGAGTGGTAGAGAACATGGCTTTGAAAAAGCCAACAATCACAAAGCCATTGATTTGTGATGATCCAAGGTACCATCTGATTCATCGAATATAAGGTCACTAGGACAACATTTTTGTTTTTAAAGATCATTTCCCTAAAGTTGATGAAATAAAAGAAATACTTACATGATTTTGGTACAATCTCACTGTTTTTCGTGAATTGAACAACTTCCACTTAATCCATTAATGAAATAAAGTTGAATTTGTTATTCGTGTTGTGTTAGAAGATCATGTGATAGAATGATGGGTCATTCCATCTATTTCAAACAAATGGTTTGCAAAATTTATAAGTCCATCATATGGTTAGATTATCGTATATGTTTCCAAAAATGAACATATAGTTCATATATCACACCGCTTAATAAAATAAAACTAGTTTCTACTAACCAAGGACTACCTGTAGGCCAGTGGTAGGCGATAAAGGCCAGTCACACTTCAGTTGTGGGTTCGATTCCCACAGCCTTGTCTGACGCGATGGGCTATCGCTCGTCCTGCAGGTTGTCCTTTTTCTAAAACTACATTACTAAAACATCCCATCAATAATATCAAAAAAAGTTTTGTCTTTAAACAATAATATCATATGTCCAACATAATCCATTCCAGTCTTTATCTAAAATACTTCGGTCCAATCTCATAGTATAAAGAAAACTATTACTTGAAATGTCATCAACCAACCATCATTTATCCCCCATTATATTGTTGGTCGCATTCCAATCATGTGAATACCTTAATCATGTATTCTCTTGAAAAATGAATACCCATTAAACCTTAGTGAAAAAATGAATGTTGTCAAAAGTTAACTCTTTCCACAAACCAAAATCCAATAATTCTATATACTCAAACCATGATATAACCTTCTCCTTATATCAGTCATGAGCTCATGAATACTATCAAACATTTAATTTTCTCATTATCCCTTCATTATGCGCATATCATCTACTTTCCAAAAATACTGTTACCATTCATCACACACTTTCAAAACATAAGGAAAGACAATAGTGTAACAATGTCACACCCTGACCACGGACACCTGTTATTTTATTCTTTTATCGGTCCCGCGTTGTTTGGACAAGGTTTAGTTCGGTCCCTGTTTGAACTTTTCCGAAGTTTGGTGTTTTTGGTGGATCTTTGGCCGATGTAAGGCCACCACATCGTTAGCGGCGACCGTGCGTTTGGCCCAAGTGATTGCGCGGTGGCGCAATACTCCAAATAAACAATAAATTAAATAATTAAATTTCACCTTAATTATCATTAAGTTTGTTCTTAATTTTTCCTTTTTTGTTACTAATATTTTTATTATCATTTTTTTTCTATTAATATTACTACTAATATTATTATTGTAACATTGGGAATATTGTTATTATTATCACTTAAAAGAATTGTATAAGAACCAGTTATTTTTTTTATTGGGTTTATTAATTTTTGTTGGTTCTATTTTTATTAAAATTATTATTACATTGTTGTTATTATATATATATATATATATATATATATATTAAACCCTAATCTACCTATCCCGCACCCCCCATTCCTGTGCGCCGCGCGAACCGCCGCCTCCACCTTCATCGGCTTGTTCCGCGCCGCGAGCGAGCACCCTGCCCATCCCTCTTTCATCCGGCGGGAGGCACTCTTTCCCAGAAGCGCGGCGAGCTCTCCCCTTCGTCCGTCGGCATGCTTCGGCCCCTGGTGATCCAGCCTCCGGTCCAACGCGACTCCCTCTGCTAGTTCGGTGTGACCACGCCTTCCCTTTCCCCTTCCCTCTACCCAGATTTTCCCAGTCCGGCATGGCCTCTTTTCCCAGTCCGGCGTGGCCTCTTTTCCCAGTCCGGCGTGGCCTCTTTTCCCAGTCCGGCGTGGCCTCCTTTCCCAGTCCGGCGCAACTTCCTCCTCCCGGTCCAGCTTCCCTCTCACCCTTCTGCGTGCCGCCCTCCCCCTGGTTCCAGTGTGCAGCGCCGAGCGCTTCCCCCCCCCCCCTCCAAATCCAGCTCACCCCCTTGCTCACCCTCTCATGTGATCGCCCGCGCCTCCAAACACCTCTCGGTCCGGTGCACCCCTCCTGATCCGACGCAACCCCCCTGTTTGCCGGAACCATGCGCCGACGAACCCCCCTCCAAATCCGGCTCGCCCCCGCCACCCTCCTGTTGCGCTGACCGACCCGCGGTGCCACCCTGGTTCGAGCATCGCCGGACCATGCGCCCTCCGGTCAGACAGTGCTAGTGCGCGTCCAGCAATCCCAGCGGCGTCCCCTGCTCCTTTGACCTGCAGCAAGCCGGCGACCCGGCACCGTCCTCACCCGCTCGGTTCCTTCCCCACCGGACTCCTCTGTGTGCCATTCCTCTATGCCAGACCTCTTTCTTACCCTTTTCATCTCGCTCTCCAGCTGGGCTGCCTCCGGCAAGGCCCCGCTCTGGCTAATCCTCACCCACCCTGTGTTCTAGCATTTCGGCCTCTGGCCGGCCGTGATCCAGCCCTACTTTACGCCTCCTTTCGTTCGTCTGTCTCCCGCTCCGGCAACTCGCTGCTCCGATGTGATCCACTCACCGGTTTTCAGACTGTCACCACCTTTTGAGTGCGAATAATTACTTGGATGCAATATCGGCTTCCCTGTGTTTTCAAGGTTGCAACCACCATCCGAGGTTGCGCAAAGGGCCATTCAAGACCCATTGGGGTGCGTTCCGGCAATCGCCACTGAAGGCGAGGTGGTTTCGGCTCGACGCTGACATCCAAGGTGTAGTTTTATGCCCATTGTTTGGTTTCGCAGCTTTGTTATACCCTTAGTTTTCTTTCTATAGAGTTATGAAATTTTTAGAATTGGTTAAAAGTATGTTTTGGGTCAGTTCCTGGTCTATGTCATCATGTGTCTATGATGATTTGCTTGTTTGTTTGATTAATCTGTTATGTTCTTTAATTTGTTTATTTGGTGCAAATTTGGTTTTATTGGAGTTTTGCGTGCGTCTGATTTGGTTAGTAAGTTTATGTTTTTTTTAATTGTTTTCATTTGAATAAATTGTGTAGCTTATTGTTAATCTGTGCAAGTGTTGTGATTGCGTTTTGACATCGTATATTTTGTGTGTTTGGTATTGAAGACGTCTTGTGCGTTGAGTAGGTAAAGCCAAGTGAATTTTTTTCAAACAATCATATAAATTTTCATTTATGATTTACTGAGTTTTATGAATGGTGAAAAAGCATGCTATGAATGGAGTAGAGTTTTAACAAATTGTTTTTATGGACATACCACACTTTTGGAGTCTCTTTTGAGTGCGTGTGGTGTTGAAATACGTTTTGGGTGTGTAAATGGTGATTTTGATGTGGGTAGTGTTGGTTTGGATTGATTGCGTGCTTAAGCATGTCTTATGGTTTGATTGTGTGGTGCGAGTCACGCTTTGGAAGTAGGTTGAGGTGGTTCTTTTTCTCTATTTGTTTGTTTGGATTGTTTTATGTCCGTGGTTATATATTTTCGTTATCTTTGTGGTTGCAGCGCGTTGGCAATGTTTTTCCATGCTCATGCGATTTTCAGTTTGCGCGCGCTTGCGCGCCCGTGCGAGCCACGTTGCATCGTCGTCGTAACTGGGATGCGAGTCGAGGTAGGTCCCCCATTGCACTTACCTTTAGATTTAGAATTTATTAATTTCTTGTTGTTTTATTAATTTTTAATGAATTAGAAATAATATTAGATAGTAAAACTTTAAATTATTATTTAGTGTGAAAAGAGCTGTTTATTTTATACCGAACACATGTGACATTTTCTTGACGGGCGGGCACCCAGTTTTGAAAGAATGCCAGTTTGGCCTTTAAACATAATTCACGGAACTTCAAATGTGCGTCTAGTTTTAAAGATAAATAATGTCTTCTGAACCAGTGTTTTGAACTTTTTGAGAAATGAGGTTTTACTTTAAAATTGGTGAAGGCCCGTTTGGCACTTTAATGAAATGGATTATCTTGGAAATCCCACTCGGGGGTGATCTTTGGTGTGCGTTGTTTGCGTGAGCTGTACGTGATGTTTGTGCATCGTGACTGATTTATTTACATTGTAGACGCACCCCCTTTTTATTGCTTGTGATGACATGGGAACCGGGCATATTGAGTGAATTTTCTTGAGAACGATTGCTGCACTAGTTTAGACCACGCACTGGCTAGTGGCCCCATAGCAGGGGAATACTGAGTTATTGCTGCTATGGGGATTGGGCCCCTCGGTTAGGCCATGCAGGGCTATGCCGGGTAGTATTATGGGCGTTATGACGTCATCGAGTTATGGCATGCCTCCAGGATGAGTCACATGTATAGTACGTTCTGGATTGTTCACGATCTCCTAGGTTCGACCCATGTTTCTTTTAGTGTTTAGTTGTGTGTGGCGGACGATTGAGAGGTCGAGTTCGGTTGCTGACCCTTGTGTGCCACTTTTACCATTGCCCTTAGTGTGTGTTGTGTGTGATTTTTCCTTTTTGACTAACAACTGAAGTTGAATTTCTAAATTGTTCGCAAAATGTTTTGAAAATGCAATGCACCTATTCTTTTAACATTAAACTTGTTCTAAATTTAAAAGGGCGATGGACAGTTACTTGTTTTAGAAATGAAAGTGTGTGGAAAACATATTTTACATAATTTAGTTCAAACCTGGAATTGATAAACTCTTTATTTATTGGTGTGTGCTTTGGGATAGAATTAGTCGGGCCTACCTACTGAGTTTTAATACTCACGCCTATAGTGTTTTCTTGTTTTTAGTTCTGTTGCAGGTTCCAGCTTCAGTTGTTCGCCTTGAGCGACGTCGGTTGTGTTATTGGAGAGTGACCCACGGGGTCACGTGGAGCTTTGGTCGTGGTCAGGTTAGTTGCGTTGTTGGTTCCTTTTTCCTTATTTACATTTGTTCTATTTATTTCTACTGCTTAGTTTATTATATTTTGGGCTAAATCGTTCCCACTTGTTAAATTTTGATGCCCGACACCAGTTGCCAGCCCGTGGGGATCGGGAACGCCCCTCGGGCCATGTCGCGGGCCGGCTCGGGTGACCGGTTCAGGGTCGACCCGGGTTGGTTCGTGACAAAATGGTATCAGAGGAGGTCGGCTCTTAGCGGACCTCGCTTTTAAGAGCGCCCTTTGTTGTGTGGGATGTCTGATAGAAGGAGATTAGGACTGTCGGGGCTCAGGAGGTAGGTTACGGGTCGGTGCCTGATCACCACCGCTCGTGACGAGACCTGAGTTACCAGGGTTAGTCTGGGAATTGAGTCTCTTATCTTTGGTTTCTTTGTATTGAGGGATGAAAATGGAGGCGAATCGGTTCACTTTGTGGACTCACATGGGGTGGTGACCCATGTGGAGTCCAAGTGTCCGGCTCAAGATCCTCTTAGTGTTATGCTTTACCTGGGGCATGGCTCACCACCATGTCGCTGGGTCAGACATATGCACTAGTTTCTCATTCCAGTGGGTTATTACTACTTCTGTTTTGTTTTAGCCTCATTTGATTTGAGTGTGCGTTAAAAGTGAAAAAAAAATTAATGGAAAAGTGTTTCTTTCAAATTGTTTTTGAAATTACTAAAGTGGGTTTTTAAAGAGAAGGTGTTTTGGTTTGGGAAAAACTTGGTATGTGTTTGGATTTAGAAAAGCAGTGTTTGAACCTTGGCACTTCTTATGGAGGGTCACACGTGCATGGGTTTGTATGGAAAGTGCGTGGTGGCACTTGTTTGCAGATGATGTGAGCGAGATTTAATGAACGCACATGTGACGGTTCATAAGGTGCCATAGGTGAGTTGTAATGTTTTAAAGAAATGATGGTTTTGGAAAGTGATTTATTCTTGTGTTTGTATATGTTTGGCTTATGGGCCTTTTGACTTCGACTTGTGTTGTTTCCTTGATTGAGTTTTGCTTGATGCCAGTTTCGACGATGTTTCTTGTGTGTCATGAGTATGCCACCCAGAAAGGTCGTTAAGGTTGGTAATGAGTCATGCCCAGTTTCCAGTTCTTTCTGCATGTTGCCTATCGATCAAAGTAATCAAAGTCCATGAGGGGTAGTTGTTTGGTTGTGGAATTTGAGTGGGTCTTCAGGTTGTTGGGAACTCCCAGGGTTGTTGGGGTGCGTGTCGTCCCAGGTTTATTTGAGGGTCCAGTTTTGGACTAGTAAAGATGAGATGTCTCATTGTCGTTGGAGTTTTTGGTGTGATTAACGATGGTCGACCTCCGCGAAGGTTCCCCACCTGGCAAGGAGTGTGGGCCAGTGGAACCTATCTCCAAGAAACCATCCTTGTCAGTACCGGCTCATAGTTCGTCAGACCGCTCTCTTGTGTGCCACCAGTATGGCATATCCAGACATTCTAAGTGGCCTTGCCGCATCCCTTCGGAGTCTTGCTACCGTGTGGCTGTTCAGGCCACCAGGGAGAGTTATGGAAGAAGCGTCGCTCATGAAGGAGTTAGGGACCAGGGGATGAAACTTCCTGACTGTGAGGCAGGAGATGCTTCAGCCATCAGAGCCCCAACCACAGGTCTTGGGGTGAAGCTCGCGCACAGTCAGGAGTTGCCGAGGGTGTGTGGAACCTCGGTCTGAGTAATGTTTTCAGCTTTGGGAGGGAAATATCCAAAGGTTCCTTGTTCTGTTCTTGTCATTTTTAAGCTCATCATGGTTGTGGTGATGTGATGAACTTGTTCTACCGTATTCCATGCGGTCTTATCTGTTCTCAGTGTGTTTTCAAATCGCTCGGATTTCCTTGAAGGGTGTTGGGGCCATGAATAAACGAATCGTTCTAATTTTGAGTTGGGTCTCAATTGTGTTTGTTAGGGAGATGTTTGGTTTCATGAAATTAACGGGCAGTGTTTCGGGGTCCCTTCTGGGTTCGGGCTAGGAATTCCATATCCTCTGGTTACGATGAGGATTTTATTCGGTCGGTGTGAGAGGTGTTGAGTTAATTTCGTATCCTCGGGGTGTGGGGATGTTTCGTAAAAAGCATTATGTTTATGTCTCTGAGTGTTGTTCGGTCCATGTGGAGAAATTAAATGGGTTCATTTTGGGAGTTCCCGTGTTCCCCCCCCCCTCAGGGGTGGTGTGTTCGAGTTTCAAGGTCTCCATGTTAGTGGATTTCTGTGGTGGGGAGAACCCTCCCGTGTTCTCCCCTCAACCTCAGACAATGTTTGTACTTGAGTTGGTCGGGTGTGACTTGTGTTGGTAATGGTCACCCCGAGCCTCTCAGTTTCTTCCGGTTTTTCCCTGGGCACAGACTCGAGATAAGATAAGTGTTGTCTTGGTGACTTTCTGGGGGCAGAAAGTTTCTGTGGTGGGGAGAATCGTCACACCCTGACCACGGACACCTGTTATTTTATTCTTTTATCGGTCCCGCGTTGTTTGGACAAGGTTTAGTTCGGTCCCTGTTTGAACTTTTCCGAAGTTTGGTGTTTTTGGTGGATCTTTGGCCGATGTAAGGCCACCACATCGTTAGCGGCGACCGTGCGTTTGGCCCAAGTGATTGCGCGGTGGCGCAATACTCCAAATAAACAATAAATTAAATAATTAAATTTCACCTTAATTATCATTAAGTTTGTTCTTAATTTTTCCTTTTTTGTTACTAATATTTTTATTATCATTTTTTTTCTATTAATATTACTACTAATATTATTATTGTAACATTGGGAATATTGTTATTATTATCACTTAAAAGAATTGTATAAGAACCAGTTATTTTTTTTATTGGGTTTATTAATTTTTGTTGGTTCTATTTTTATTAAAATTATTATTACATTGTTGTTATTATATATATATATATATATATATATATATATATATATATATTAAACTCTAATCTACCTATCCCGCACCCCCCATTCCTGTGCGCCGCGCGAACCGCCGCCTCCACCTTCATCGGCTTGTTCCGCGCCGCGAGCGGGCACCCTGCCCATCCCTCATTCATCCGGCGGGAGGCACTCTTTCCCAGAAGCGCAGCGAGCTCTCCCCTTCGTCCGACGGCATGCTTCGGCCCCTGGTGATCCAGCCTCTGGTCCAACGCGACTCCCTATGCTAGTTCGGTGTGACCACGCCTTCCCTTTCCCCTTCCCTCTACCCAGATTTTCCCAGTCCGGCGTGGCCTCTTTTCCCAGTCCGGCGTGGCCTCTTTTCCCAGTCCGGCGTGGCCTCTTTTCCCAGTCCGGCGTGGCCTCCTTTCCCAGTCCGGTGCAACTTCCTCCTCCCGGTCCAGCTTCCCTCTCACCCTTCTGCGTGCCGCCCTCCCCCTGGTTCCAGTGCGCAGCGCCGAGCGCTTCCCCCCCTCCAAATCCAGCTCACCCCCATGCTCACCCTCTCATGTGATCGCCCGCGCCTCCAAACACCTCTCGGTCCGGTGCACCCCTCCTGATCCGACGCAACCCCCCTCCAAATCCGGCTCGCCCCCGCCACCCTCCTGTTGCGCTGACCGACCCGCGGTGCCACCCTGGTTCGAGCATCGCCGGACCATGCGCCCTCCGGTCAGACAGTGCTAGTGCGCGTCCAGCAATCCCAGCGGCGTCCCCTGCTCCTTTGACCTGCAGCAAGCCGGCGACCCGGCACCGTCCTCACCCGCTCGGTTCCTTCCCCACCGGACTCCTCCGTGTGCCATTCCTCTATGCCAGACCTCTTTCTTACCCTTTTCATCTCGCTCTTCAGCTGGGATGCCTCCGGCCAGGCCCCGCTCTGGCTAATCCTCGCCCACCCTGTGTTCTAGCATTTCGGCCTCCGGCCGACCGTGCTCCAGCCCTACTTTACGCCTCCTTTCGTTCGTCTGTCTCCCGCTCCGGCAACTCGCTGCTCCGATGTGATCCACTCACCGGTTTTCAGACTGTCACCACCTTTTGAGTGCGAATAATTACTTGGATGCAATATCGGCTTCCCTGTGTTTTCAAGGTTGCAACCACCATCTGAGGTTGCGCAAAGGGCCATTCAAGACCCATTGGGGTGCGTTCCGGCAATCGCCACTGAAGGCGAGGTGGTTTCGGCTCGACACTGACATCCAAGGTGTAGTTTTATGCTCGTTGTTTGGTTTCGCAGCTTTGTTATACCCTTAGTTATATTGCTATAGAGTTATGAAATTTTTAGAATTGGTTAAAAGTATGTTTTGGGTCAGTTCCTGGTCTATGTCATCATGTGTCTATGATGATTTGCTTGTTTGTTTGATTAATCTGTTATGTTCTTTAATTTATTTATTTGGTGCAAATTTGGTTTTGTTGGAGTTTTGCGTGCGTCTGATTTGGTTAGTAAGTTTATGTTTTTTTTAATTGTTTTCATTTGAATAAATTGTGTAGCTTATTGTTAATCTGTGCAAGTGTTGTGATTGCGTTTTGACATCGTATATTTTGTGTGTTTGGTATTGAAGACGTCTTGTGCGTTGAGTAGGTAAATCCAAGTGAATTTTTTTCAAACAATCATATAAATTTTCATTTATGATTTACTGAGTTTTATGAATGGTGAAAAAGCATTCTATGAATGGAGTAGAGTTTTAACAAATTGTTTTTATGGACATACCACACTTTTGGAGTCTCTTTTGAGTGCGTGTGGTGTTGAAATACGTTTTGGGTGTGTAAATGGTGATTTTGATGTGGGTAGTGTTGGTTTGGATTGCTTGCGTGCTTAAGCATGTCTTATGGTTTGATTGTGTGGTGCGAGTCACGCTTTGGAAGTAGGTTGAGGTGGTTCTTTTTCTCTATTTGTTTGTTTGGATTGTTTTATGTCCGTGGTTATATATTTTCATTATCTTTGTGGTTGCAGCGCGTTGGCAATGTTTTTCCATGCTCATGCGATTTTCAGTTTGCGCGCGCTTGCGCGCCCGTGCGAGCCACGTTGCATCGTCGTCGTAACTGGGATGCGAGTCGAGGTAGGTCCCCCATTGCACATACCTTTAGATTTAGAATTTATTAATTTCTTGTTGTTTTATTAATTTTTAATGAATTATAAATAATATTAGATAGTAAAACTTTAAATTATTATTTAGTGCGAAAAGAGCTGTTTATTTTATACCGAACACATGTGACATTTTCTTGATGGGCGGACACCCAGTTTTGAAAGAATTCCAGTTTGGCCTTTAAACATAATTCACGGAACTTCAAATGTGCGTCTAGTTTTAAAGATAAATAATTTCTTCTGAACCAGTGTTTTGAACTTTTTGAGAAATGAGGTTTTACTTTAAAATTGGTGAAGGCCCGTTTGGCACTTTAATGAAATGGATTATCTTGGAAATCCCACTCGGGGGTGATCTTTGGTGTGCGTTGTTTGCGTGAGCTGTACGTGATGTTTGTGCATCGTGACTGATTTATTTACATTGTAGACGCACCCCCTTTTTATTGCTTGTGATGACATGGGAACCTGGCATATTGAGTGAATTTTCTGAGAACGATTGCTGCACTAGTTTAGACCACGCACTGGCTAGTGGCCCCATAGCAGGGGAATACTGAGTTATTGCTGCTATGGGGATTGGGCCCCTCGGTTAGGCCATGCAGGGCTATGCCGGGTAGTATTATGGGCGTTATGACGTCATCGAGTTATGGCATGCCTCCAGGATGAGTCACATGTATAGTACGTTCTGGATTGTTCACGATCTCCTAGGTTCGACCCATGTTTCTTTTAGTGTTTAGTTGTGTGTGGCGGACGATTGAGAGGTCGAGTTCAGTTGCTGACCCTTGTGTGCCACTTTTACCATTGCCCTTAGTGTGTGTTGTGTGTGATTTTTCCTTTTTTACTAACAACTGAAGTTGAATTTCTAAATTGTTCGCAAAATGTTTTGAAAATGCAATGCACCTATTCTTTTAACATTAAACTTGTTCTAAATTTAAAAGGGCGATGGACTGTTACTTGTTCTAGAAATGAAAGTGTGTGGAAAACATATTTTATATAATTTAGTTCAAACCTGGAATTGATAAACTCTTTATTTATTGGTGTGTGCTTTGGGATAGAATTAGTCGGGCCTACCTACTGAGTTTTAATACTCACTCCTATAGTGTTTTCTTGTTTTTAGTTCTGTTGCAGGTTCCAGCTTCAGTTGTTCGCCTTGAGCGACGTCGGTTGTGTTATTGGAGAGTGACCCACGGGGTCACGTGGAGCTTTGGTCGTGGTCAGGTTAGTTGCGTTGTTGGTTCCTTTTTCCTTATTTACATTTGTTCTATTTATTTCTACTGCTTAGTTTATTATATTTTGGGCTAAATCGTTCCCACTTGTTAAATTTTGATGCCCGGCACCAGTTGCCAGCCCGTGGGGATCGGGAACGCCCCTCGGGCCATGTCGCGGGCCAGCTCGGGTGACCGGTTCAGGGTCGACCCGGGTTGGTTCGTGAAAAACAATCCTTATATGTCTCTTTATTCCATAGTACCATGAAATTACTTATACAACATTACACTTGATAAACATGTAATCATTCCACTACCTTCTTAAACCATTGACCGAGCTTCAACAATTCTTTCATCTCACACATCATTTGTAGTCTCCTCATCATCATCAACATAAATATTACCCATATGACCATACTAATTCTCTTCATGAGACTTTCCCTTAGGGAATTGGTTTTTATAATGCTTGTACATTCCACATTTAAAACATTTAACCATTGTTGATGTCGTAGAAATACCATTATCCTCATCCACGGTGTTAACTGAACCTTTTCCTTTGCACTTATTGGATTTATGTCCTTCTTTTCCACACCCAAAGAATCTTACAGTTCCTTTGAATCATTCTCCTGGATGCCTCTTCCCACATGATTTACATAGGGGAAATTGAACTTTCTTTCCTCTATGATCACAATGAAACTCCATCTTTCTCTTATTAGTTGATTCAGGAAACTTACCAAATTTGAGTTTATTGATCAAATTATGAGATTGCTGATTCGGAATAATAATGATGTTTGGACTTTCAAATCCAATTTCATTTGGTTTCTCATGATGAATATCATTTCATTTTCCATCATATCCTCCATTATCGTGAATCATCTTGTTTCCAGCCATTTTCTAAAACCCAAAAAGAAGAGTGTGAGAGGAAAAAATCATAATAAAGGGGGAGTAACTTCAATATCTAACATCTTAGGTTTAATCTAATATTGTTACCATAATTCTAGGACTATAACCTATACATATACTTAACCTTAGGGACAACCCTAGACATACCATAGAAATATCTCTAGGGATCTCACTAAAGTTCTCGCATCCTAGTTTCGAAAGGTTGACTAAACCTTTCCTCTGATACCAACTGTAGAGACCCAAATCTTGACGTACATGGACATTACATTACTTTTGTGGAATACTTAATACATAACAAAAACAGACACACAAGGACCGTAATAGTTTAGTGTCTTTGGAAACTTGGAACGTAATCATCTAATCGTGGTGAAAGATCTTCAACATCTCCCATAAAGATCTTCCACTGTTTGTTTCCAAACCCTAAACCTTTCTTTTAATCCTGGGGGAAAATAAAACATAAAAAGGGTGATCTCAAATGCTCAGTAAGGGTAAGCATGGATAAAATAAAACATACGACATACATTTCAACATAAAAACATGAGCATAATGTTTAAACATAAAAATCATGAGCAACGACATAAAACATGTAAGTACATAAGGCATAGATCATAATGGAACATAAAGCATGATAAAATAGAATGGGAATAAAACATGTAATTGTGGCATCCATTAAGAACATGTAATGATTTCCATAGTAGCCATGGCATTGCTGACAAGACCATCTTAGTGGACAAAGTCCCTTTCTGAATCGAGTTCACACCTTGTTCCAGTCCTGTAATACTGAACCAGATTAACTTACCGTTCCAGCCATGTCTATCTCATGAGCTATAAATCGTTACATAATGCATTGGAGGGAGATATAGGTCCCACCCGTCTCATAATGAAATCATTCTTACTTGTTCCATAAAATAAACATACATCATTCATAATAACCTAATAAATAAAATGGGTTTCATAAACATCATCCCATCATCACATAATCCATAAAAAAGAAATGGATATCATTTCATAATAAGAAAAGTTAAACCATGTAAATCATAGAGACATGTTACTTGAAACATACACATATGAAATAATGTCATCTTAGATGAAAAATGGTTTTGATAAAACACTTGAAATGAACTCTTGAGGAAAATATCCTTTCTTCTTCAAAATCATTTTCTTTTCACAAAATTTCATTCAATTCTAAAAGAAAAGGATTGTGTTTAAAATATTAATGAAATCTTTTGGAGGAAGATTCATGAAAATAAGGATTTATAAAACCGTAAAAATCCTTTCATGTCTTATAAGTTAAAGAAAACATTCTTCTCGTACTTTTGCCGGAAAAATCAAAAAAAGTACCTCATAACGTAAAAAAAAGAAAGATTCCTTACATACCATGTAGTAAAAGTAAAAAATGGGTAAAATGGACTTCAAACATACATGAAAACATTTTTATAAAACATGGACATGGATGATAGAAGTAACCCCAGTAAATACTTATGAATAAGAAATCTCAGAAAAAAATGAGATTTGCAAAATTATCCCTTACCTTAGGTCTGATATGCTTCGTATGGATCCGAACCTCTTGTATAATGATTTAAATAATGTCATTGACTTATTACATAATCATATTCATTGTTATGATATTATATATGTTTCACTTATTACTTTATATTACCCGTTCTTTTGTAAATTCCATGTTGAAGTAGCGTTTTGGGTAAAATCATTTCATTTGTCGTTCGTGTTTTGACTTGTAATTATTCATATGATTAATTTGATCATGATTACTTAATTCCAGAATATAAAACATGATTTATATATAATATATATTCATAATATACATATATATAATAGATCGATAAATGGAAAGAAATACACCTTTCATGGAGACGGTAGGCCGTACGTACGCATGAACGATGTTTTCATTTCCTTATTGAGTTGAATGGAATTAAGTAGATGACATATATAAATTTATATAAATAAATCTAGTAGCTTTATAATTTCATATATTTCATTATTATTTCTTATATATACTTTATAATCATTCTTAAATGGTTAACATGGAGAATGAATGTCATCGCGTCATGGAGACGGTAGTCCGTAAGTACGCACGAGCGACGATATCGTTCCCATAATTATAGAATTGGCGTGGATGGTATAATATATCAGAATCATTATGATGTTATAATAACCATATATAGTTATTATTTACACCATTATACCCATCCATGTATGGTGTTGGTGGAAAAACAGATTACACCATGGCGTGGAGACGGTATTCCGTACGTACGCACGCGCGGTGATTTTGTTTTCTGTAGGATGGATATAAGGCGAAATAGGTTTGTTTCATATTTATAATAACATATAAGTATATTAGGGATACTTATGTTATTACTTAATAATGAAACAACTAAATAAGAAGAGGTTTAAGAAGAAAGAAAATTGAAAGAATCGGTAACAGATATTACCTCTTCTTTGACACACCTCCTTGAATCCTCCTCTTAGGGTACTAAAATTGGCCTTGAAGAAGACCAGGACCTATAGGATGTTTCTAGGGAAGTTGATAAGGGAAATGGGCAGGTTTTGGCCGAGATTAAAGACTAAAATTGGTGTGAGGAAGAGAGGGAGGAGGTTCCCTTTTATAAGGGAGGAGAGGGGCACCTTTGGAAATCTTAAAAATATTAATTTATAATAAATCTAACCCCACTTAAAAACCTCAAAAAATGACTCATATTCGAATATTAGATGAGATAGGGTTGTACTGTCATCAACCAATAAAATTTATACATGTTCGGAATTTATTTCCATCATTATCAACTTGATTTATCCTTATTTAATCAATTTAATTTTATTTGTGGTAAAAACATTCTAAATTTTAAATTATTACAAATAATTACTTATTTGTTGTGACTTTTCCATAAATGGATACTTTATAACATTTTATACCATATAAATTTAAATTTATAATTTGTAAATATTTTTGTGATTTTTTTAAACAAATTATAATATGTTATTTTTATAAAATAAAAATAGTGTCAATTTCGACACTATTCATTTATTTGAATTGAAATAAAATATATACAGAATATATGTTCGAAATAAAAGCTTTAATAGATTCATAAAAGGTCATATGTATCTAAAAAATTAGTGGATCACATTAAATAGTTCATATAATATTTTTTTTTATTTTTTAAAACCATTTATTTGGTTTATCTCTTAATAAAATAATTACTACATCATTTTTGTATAATTATTTAATATACTTATTTGTTGCATAAAAATTAAAAATAAAATCCTATGATGAAGATAAATCTATTTCCTTTCACAATAATTCTTTTACTCAAATTTATCATCTTAAAATCACAATATTTAAATTGTTATATTTATTAAATTATGAAGGTGACAACTTTGGCATCATTTAAAATAAAATAATATTAGTGTCATAATCACTTTTATAAGGCTCCAAATGGTCAAATATTAGACCATTGGATTATTATGGTTTAAATTTACATGACAAATAAGTTTTGGTCAGGGTTTTTTGCCTTTTATGGTCACTATTAGTTTAATAAAAACTATATTCTTGATTTTTCACTAGATAAACAATTTCTGCATCACTATTGTGTCACAATTAATGATAATTATTTAATCCCTAACAATTATAATAAATTCATATGATATATATGATTTCATTAGATTTCTGGAGACTATTAAGGTTCTATGTTTCATGAAGTTTATCACAAAATTAAAATTAATATACTTATAAGATTTAAGAGAGTGACATGTTGTCACTTTCTTTGGTTATAATAATAATTAAGTTATTTTCATAGAAAAAAGTTCATTAAATGATTCTAATCCGACCCTTAGGTGATATGGGTCCACTTTTAATCATAAAATAGAATTTTTGCATGTTTTAGGGTAATTTTATTATATTATATTTACCCTTAATTACCAAATTTACCTTTAACTATGGTAAATAAAATTTACCGTAGTTACTATTCATAATTCCCAAATATAAAAATTAGCTTATTAACATAATTTGGACCCAATAATTCCAAATATGGAATCCATTTTTTCAAATTCAATACACAAAATTTTCATAAATTAAATTAAAATTAATCATGTTGTTGAATGAAAATGGGTTTTTCTTTAAAACATTGGAAAACATTGAATTAATTTAACCTACGAATTCAAGGTAAAATCAATGATAATGACATAAATTATATTAAATGGTAAAAATATATTCTATTTATACTTTAAAACCATTAAATATTATAATTTAACCATATAAGTTATTACGATGAAAAAAGTTGTTTTTAATTAAAATATAGCGTGTTTTTACTATTCATTAAAATTTGAAAGTTATCAGAATAATATGAAAAATTAATCCAAGGTAAAATTTTATATCCTGATTCCAAATAATAATTTTATTTTGTAAATTTTAACTTATAAACATGTCAAAAACTATATTTAAAGTGGGTGTGCCATCAAAAGGTGGCAAAATTGCATTTTTTGAAAAATACTTATTTTACCCAAAACATTTATTTTGTTCTTATACCATGTTCTAGAAAATGTGTAAGAATAATAATAATGTTATAAAATTCAAAATTTAGTTAATACTATTCATAACGGCTAGTTCATAATAATATTATAATAACATATCGTTGTTTAGTAAAACCCGACATTGCGTACAACACACGCTATCGAAGAAGGTCGCGATTGCGTGTAAGGAAAGCCAAGTCAGGGTTGCATATAGCACAAGATAATCTTGGTGTATCATAAAAAAGAAGATATGAAAGAAATTAAAAAGAATATATCTTATCAAATCTCGGGTTATTATATTCACCACCCTTAAAATGAATTTCACCCTCGAAATTTGTCAGGGTTATAAATGGTTTTCTACTTGAAAGTTTCTTTAATTGAAACCCACATCGTAAAAAGGAATACCAAAAATTATCTTTAAAAACTAAAGTATGAAATGTTACGGTTACCCAAATAAATAAATCATTGGTTTTCCACATAAGAGAACATAAGTGAAAATATGGATATAGAAGAGAAATATAACCAGCATGTTCTGATAGAGAGTGGTAGAGAACATGGCTATGAAAAATCCAACAATCACAAAGCCATAGATTTGTGATGATCTAAGGTACCATCTGATTCATCGAATATATGGTCACTAGGACAACATTTTAGGTTTTAAAGATCATTTCCCTAAAGTTGATGAATTAAAATAAATACTTACATTATTTTGGTACAATCTCACTGTTTTTCGTGAATTGGACAATTTCCACTTCATCCATTAAAGAAATAAAGTTGAATTTGTTATTTGTGATGTGTTAGCAGATCATGTGATAGAATGATGGGTCTTTCCATCTGTTTCAAACAAATGGTTTGCAAAAGTTATAAGTCCATCATATGGTTAGATTAATCGTATATGTTTCCAAAAATGAATATATAGTTCATATATCACACCGCTTAATAAAATGAAACTATTTTCTAATAACCAGGGACTTCCTGTAGGCCAGTGGTATGCGATAAAGGCCAGTCGAACTTCGGTTGTGGGTTCGATTCCCACAGCCTTGTCCGATGCGATGGGCTGTCGCTCGCCCTGCAGGCTGTCCTTTTTCTAAAACTACATTACTATAACATCCCATCAATAATATCAAAAAAAGTTCTATCCTTAAACAATACTATAATATGTCCAACATAATCCATTCCAGTATTTATCTAAAATACATCATTCCAAGATCATAGTATAAAGAAAACTATTACTTGAAATGTCATCAACCAACCATAATTTATCCCACATTATATTATTGGTCGCATTCCAATCATGTAAATACCTTAATCATGTATTCTCTTGAAAAATGAATACCCATTAAACCTTAGGGAAAACATGAATGCAATCAAAAGTAAACTCTTTCCATATACCAAAATCCAAAAATTCTATATACTCAAACCATGATATAACCTTCTCCTAATATCAGTCATGATCTCATGAATATTATCAAACATTTAATTTTCTCATTATCCCTTCATTATGCGCATATCATCTACTTTCCAAAAATACTGGTACCATTCATCAAACAATTTCAAAACATAAGGAAAGACAACAGTGTAACAATCCTTATATGTCTCTTTATTCCATATTACCATGAGATTACTTATACAACATTACACTTGATAAACATGTAATCATTCCACTACCTTCTTAAACCATTGACTGAGCTTCAACAATTCTTTCATCTCACACATCATTTGTAGTCTCTTCATCATCATAAACATAAATATTACCCATATAACCATACTAATTCTCTTCATGAGACTTTCCCTAAGGGCATTGGTTTGTATAATGCTCGTACATTCCACATTTAAAACATTTAACCATTGTTGATGTCGTAGCAATACCATTATCCTCATCCATGGTATTAACTGAACCTTTTCCTTTGCACTTACTGGTTTTATGTCCTTCTTTTCCACACCCAAATAATCTTCCAGTTCCTTTGAAACATTCTCCTTGATGCCTCTTCCCACATGATTTACATAGGGGAAATTGAACTTTCTTTCCTCTATGATCACAATGAAGCTCCATCTTTCTCTTATTAGCTGATTCAGGAAACTTACCAAATTTGAGTTTATTGATCATATTATGAGATTGCTGATTCAGCATAATAATGAGGTTTGGACTTCCAAATACCATTTCATTTGGTTTCTCATGAATAATATCATTCCATTGTCCATCATATCCTCCATTATCGTGAATCATCTTGTTTCCAGCCATTTTCTAAAACCCAAAAAGAATAGTGTGAGAGAAAACATCATAATAAAGGGGGAGTAACTTCAATATCTAACATCTTAGGTTTAATCTAATATCGTTACCATAATTCTAGGACTATAACCTATACATATACTTAACCTTAGGGACATCCCCAGACATACCATAGAAATATCTCTAGGGATATCACTAAAGTTCGCGCATCCTAGTTTCCAAAGGTTGACTAAAACATTCCTCTGATACCAACTGTAGAGACCCAAATCTTGACGTACATGGACATTACATTACTTTTGTAGAATACTTAATACATAACAAAAATAGACACACAAGGACCGTAATAGTTTAGTGTCTTTGGAAACATGGAACGTAATCTTCTAATCGTGGTGAAAGATCTTCAACATCTCCCATAAAAATCTTCCACTTTTTGTTTCCATACCATAAACCTTTATTTTAATCCTGGGGGAAAATAAAACATAAAAAGGGTGATCTCAAATGCTCAGTAAGGGTATGCATGGATAAAATAAAACATACGATATACATTTGAACATAAAAACATGAACATAATGTTTAAACATCAAAATCATGAGCAACGACATAAAACATGGAAGTACATAAGGCATAGATAATAATGGAACATAAATCATGATAAAATAGAATGGGAATAAAACATGTAATTGTGGCATCCATTAAGCACATGTAATTATTTCCATAGTAGCCAAGGCATTGCTGACAAGACCATCTTAGTGGACAAAGTCCCTTTTCTGAATCGAGTTCACTCCTCGTTCCAGTCCTGTAATACTGAACCAGATGAACTTACCGTTCCAGCCATGTCTATCTCATGAGATATAAATCTTTATCCAATGAATTGGAGGGAGATATAGGTCCCACCCTTCTCATAATGAACTCATTCTTACTTGTGCCACAAAATAAACATACATCATTCATAATAACCCAATAAATAAAATGGGTTTCATAAACATCATCCCATAATCACATAATCCATAAAAAAGAAATGGATATCATTTCATAATAAGAAAAGTTAAACCATGTAAATCATAGAGACATGTTACTTGAAACATACACATATGAAATAATGTCATCGTAGATGAAAAATGGTTTTGATAAAATACTTGAAATGAACTCTTGAGGAAAATATCCTTTCTTCTTCAAAATCATTTTCTTTTCACAAAATGTCATTCAATTCTAAAAGAAAATCATTGTGTTGAAAATATTAATGAAATAATTTGGAGTAAGATTCATGAAAATATAGCTTTATAAAACCGTATAAATCCTTTCATGCCGTATAATTTAAAGAAAACATTCTTCTCGTACTTTTGCCAGAAAAATCAAAAAAAAGTGCCTCGTAACGTAAACAAAAGAAAGATTCCTTACATACCATGTAGTAAAAGTAAAAAATGGGTAAAAAGGACTTCAAACATACATGAAAACACTTTTATAAAACTTGGACATGGATGATAGAATTAACCCCAGTAAATACTTATGAATAAGAAATCTCGGATAAAAATGAGATTTGCAAAATTATCCCTTACCTTAGGTCTGATATGCTTCGTATGGATCCGAACCTCTTGTATAATGATTTAAATAATTTCATTGACTTATTAAATAATCATATTCATTATTATGATATAATATATGTCTCACTTATGACTTTATATTACCCGTTCTTTTGTAAATTCCATGTTAAAGTAGTGTTTTGGGTAAAATCATTTCATTTGTCGTTCATGTTTTGACTTGTAGTTATTCATATGAATAATTTGATCATTATTACTTAATTTCAGAATATAAAACATGATTTATATATAATATATATTCATAATATACATATATATAATAGATCGATAAATGGAACGAAATACACCGTTCATGGAGACGGTAGGCCGTATGTACGCATGAACGCTGTTTTCATTTCCTTATTGAGTTGAATGGAATTAAGTATATTACATATATATATATATATATATATATATATCCAGTAGCTTTATAATGTCATATATTTCATTATTATTGCTTATATATACTTTATAATCATTCTTAAATGGTTAACATGGAGAATGAATGTCATCGCGTCGTGGAGACGGTAGTCCGTACGTACGCACGAGCGACGATATCGTTCCCATAATTATAGAATTGGATTGGATGGTATAATATATCAGAATCCGTATGATGTTATAATAAGAATATATAGTTATTATTTACACCATTATACCCATCCATGTAAGGTGTTGGTGGAAAAACAGATTACACCACTGCGTGGAGACGGTATTCCGTACGTACGCACGCGCGGTGATTTTGTTTTCCGTAGGATGGATAGAAGGATAAATAGGGTTGTTTCATATTTATAATAACATATCAGTATATGAGGGATACTGATGTTATTACTTAATAATGAAACAACTAAATAAGAAGATTTTGAAGAAGAAAAGTAATTTGAAAGAATCGGTAATGGATATTACCTCTTCTTTGACACGCCTCTTTGAATCCTCCTCTTAGGGTACTAAAATTGGTCTTTGAAGAAGACCAGGACCTCTAGGATGTTTCTAGGGAAATTTATAAAGGAAATGGGCAGGGTTTGGCTGAGCTTAAAGACTCAAATTGGTGTGAGGAAGAGAGGGAGGATGTTCCCTTTTATAAGGGAGGAGAGGGGCACCTTTGGAAATCTTAAAAATATTAATTTATAATAAATCTAACCCCACTTGAAAACCTCAAAAAATGACTCATATTCGAATATTAGATGAGATAGGGTTGTATTGTCATCAACCAATAAAATTTATACATGTTAGGAATTTATTTTCAATATTATCAACTTGATTTATCCTCATTTAATCAATTTAATTTTATTTGTGGTAATAACATTCTAAATTTTAAATTATTACAAATAATTACTTATTTGTTGTGAATTTTCAATAATTGGATACTTTATAACATTTTTTACCATATAAATTTAAATTTATAATTTTTAATTATTTTTGTGATTTTTTAAAAAAAAATTATAATATGTTATTTTTATAAAATAACAATAGTGTCAATTTTGACACTATTCATTTATTTGAATTTAAATAAAATTTATACAGAAGATATGTTCAAATTAAAAGATATAATAGATTCATAAAATGTCATAGGTATCTAAAAAATTAGTGGATCACATTAAATAGTTCATATAATATTTATTTTATTATTTTTTAAAACCATTTATTTGGTTTATCTCTTAATAAAATAATTACAACATCATTTTTGTATAATTATTTAATATACTTATTTGTTGCATAAAAATTAAAAATAAAATCCTATGATTAAGATAAATCTATTTCCTTTCCCAATAATACTTTTACTCAAATTTCTCATCTAAAAATCACAATATTTAAATTGTTATATTTATTAAATTATGAAGGTGACAACTTTGGCATCATTTAAAATAATATAATATAAGTGTCATAATCGCTTTTATAAGGCTCCAAATGGTCAAATATTCGACCATTGGATTATTATGGATTAAATTTACATGACCAATAAGTTTTGTGCAGGGTTTTGTGCCTTTTATGGTCACTATTAGTTTAATAAAAACTATATTCTTGATTTTTCACTAGATAAACAATTTCTGCATCACTATTGTGTCACAATTAATGATAATTATTTAATCCCTAAAAATTATAAATAGATTCATATGATATAGATAATTTCAATATATTTCTGGAGACTATTAAGGTTCTATGTTTCATGAAGCTTATCACAAAATTAAAATTAATATACTTATAAGATTTAAGAGAGTGACATGTTGTCACTTTCTTTGGTTTTAATAATAATTAAGTTATTTTCATGGAAAAGGTCCATTAAATGATTCTAAACCGACCCTTAGGTGATATGGGTCGACATTTAGTCATCAAAGAGAATTTTTTCATGTGTTAGTGTAATTTTATAATTTTATATTTACCCTTAATTACCCAATTTACCTTTAACTATGGTAAATAAAATTTACCGTAGTTACTATTCATAATTCCCAAAAATAAAAATTAGCTTATTAACATAATTTGGACCCACTAATTTTAAATATGGAATAAATTTTTTCAAATTCAATACACAAAATTTTCAGAAATTAAATTAAAATTAATCCTGTTGTTGAAAGAAAATGGGTTTTTCTTTAAAACGTTGGAAAAGATTGAATTGATTTAACCTAAGAATTCAAGGTAAAATCAATGATAATGTCATAAATTATATTAAATGGTAAAAATATATTCTATTTATACTTTAAAACCATTCAATATTATAATTTAACCATATAAGTTATTACGATGAAAAAAGTTGTTTTTAATTAAAATATAGCGTGTTTTTACTATTCATTAAAATTTGAAAGTTATCAGAATAGTATGACAAATTAATCCAAGGTAAAATTTTATATCCTGATTCCAAATAGTAATTTTATTTTGTAAAATTTAACTTATAAACATTTCAAAAACTATATTTAAAGTTGGTGCGCCATCAAAAGGCGGTAAAATTGCATTTTTTTAAAAATAATTATTTTACCTGAAAAATTTATTTTGTTCTTATACCATGTTCTAGAAAATGTGTAAGAATAAAAATAATGGTATAGAATTCAAATTTTAGTTATTACTATTCATAACGTCTAGTTCATAATAATATTATAATAACATATCGTTGTTTAGTAAAACCCGACATTGCGTACAACACACGCTAATGGAGAAGGTCGTGATTGCGTGTAAGGCAAGCCAAGTCAGGGTTGCATATAGCACAAGATAATCTTGGTGTATCGTAAAAAAGAAGAAATGAAAGAAATTAAAAGGAATATATCTTATAAAATCTCGGGTTATTACATTCTACACCCCCTTAAAATGAATTTCACCCTCGAAATTTGTCAGGGTTATAAATGGTTTTCTACTTGAAAGTTTCTTTAACTGAAACCCACATCGTAAAAAGGAATACCAAAAATTATCTTTAAAAAATAATGTATGAAATGTTACAGTTACCCAAATAAATAAATCACTGGTTTTCCACATAGGAGAACATAGGTGAAAATACGGATATAGAAGAGAAATATAACCATCATGTTCTGATAGAGAGTGGTAGAGAACATGGCTATGAAAAAGCCAACAATCACAAAGCCACAGATTTGTGATGATCTAAGTTACCATCTGATTCATCGAATATATGGTCACTAGGACAACATTTTTGGTTTTAAAGATCATTTCCCTAAAGGTGATGAATTAAAAGAAATACTTACATGATTTTGGTACAATCTCACTGTTGTTCGTGAATTGAACAATTTCCACTTCATCCATTAAAGAAATAAAGTTGAATATGTTATTCATGATGTGTTAGCAGATCATGTGATAGAATGATGGGTCATTCCATCTGTTTCAAACAAATGGTTTGCAAAATTTATAAGTCCATAATATGGTTAGATTAATCGTATATATTTCCAAAAATGAACATATAGTTCATATATCACACCGCTTAATAAAATTAAACTAGTTTCTTCTAACTAGGGACTTACTGTAGGCCAGTGGTAGGCGATAAAGGCCAGTCACACTTCGGTTGTGGGTTCGATTCCTACAGCCTTGTCCGACGCGATGGGATGTCGCTCGTCCAGCAGGTTGTCCTTTTTCTAAAACTACATTACTATAACATCCCATAAATAATATCAAAAAAAAGTTATATCCTTAAACAATAATATCATACGTCCAACATAATCCATTCCAGTCTTTATCTAAAATACTTCGGTCCAAGCTCATAGTATAAAGAAAACTATTACTTGAAATGTCATCAACCAACCATCATTTATCCCCCATTATATTGTTGGTCGCATTCCAATCATGTGAATACCTTAATCATGTATTCTCTTGAAAAATGAATACCCATTAAACCTTAGTGAAAACATGAATGCTGTCAAAAGTTAACTCTTTCCACATACCAAAATCCATAAATTCTATATACTCAAACCATGATATAACCTTCTCCTTATATCAGTCATGAGCCCATGAATACTGTCAATCATTTAATTTTCTCATTGTCCCTTCATTCTGCGCATATCATCTACTTTCAAAAAATACTGGTACCATTCATCACACACTTACAAAACATAAGGAAAGACAACAGTGTAACAATCCTTATATGTCTATTTATTCCATAGTACCATGAGAATACTTATAAAACATTACACTTGATAAACATGTAATCATTCCACTACCTTCTTAAACCATTGACTGAGATTCAACAATTCTTTCATCTCACATATCATTTTTAGTCCCTTCATCATCATCAACATAAATATTACCCATATGACCATACTAATTATCTTCATGAGACTTTCCCTTAGGGCATTGGTTTGTATAATGCCTGTACATTCCACATTTAAAACATTTAACCATTTTTGATGTCGTAGCAATACCATTATCCTCATCCATGGTGTTAACTGAACCTTTTCCTTTGCACTTACTAGCTTTATTTCCTTCTTTTCCACACCCAAAGAATCTTCCAGTTCCTTTGAAACATTCTCCTTGATGCCTCTTCCCACATGATTTACATAGGGGAAATTGAACTTTCTTTCCTCTATGATCACAATGAAACTCCATCTTTCTCTTATTAGCTGATTCAGGAAACCTACCAAATTTGAGTTTATTGATCATATTATGAGATTGCTGATACGGAATAATAATGATGTTTGGACTTCCAAATCCCATTTCATTTGGTTTCTCATGAAGAATATCATTCCATTGTCCATCATATCCTCCATTATCGTGAATCATTTGGTTTCCAGCCATTTTATAAAACCCAAAAAGAATAGTGTGAGAGGAAAAAATCATAATAAAGGGGGAGTAACTTCAATATCTAACATCTTAGGTTTAATCTAATATCGTTTCCATAATTCTAGGACTATAACTATACATATACTTAACCTTAGGGATATTCCTAGACATACCATAGAAATATCTCTAGGGATCTCACTAAAGTTCTCACATCCTAGTTTCCAAAGGTTGACTAAACCTTTCCTCTAATACCAACTGTAGAGACCCAAATCTTGACGTACATGGATATTACATTACTTTTGTGGAATACTTAATACATAACAAAAACATACACATAATTACCATAATATTTTAGTGTCTTTGGAAACTTGGAACGTAATCTTCTAATCGTGGTGAAAGATCTTCAACATCTCGCATAAAGATCTTCCACTTTTTGTTTCCATACCCTAAACCTTTCTTTTAATCCTGGGGGAAAATAAAACATAAAAAGGGTGATCTCAAATGCTGAGTAAGGGTAAGCATGGATAAAATAAAGCATACGATATACATTTGAACATAAAAACATGAACATAATGTTTAAACATCAAAATCATGAGCAAGGACATAAAACATGGAATTACATAAGGCATAGATCATAATGGAACATAAAGCATGATAAAATATAATGGGAATAAAACATGTAATTGTGGCATCCATTAAGCTCATGTAATGATTTCCATAGTAGCCAAGGCATTGCTGACAAGACCATCTTAGTGGACAAAGTCCCTTTCTGAATCAAGTTCACTCCTCGTTCCAGTACTGTAATACTGAACCAGATTAACTTATCGTTATAGCCATGTCTATCTCATGAGATATAAATCTTTACCCAATGCATTGTAGGGAGATGTAGGTTCCACCCGTCTCATAATGAAATAATTCTTACTTGTGCCACAAAATAAACATACATCATTCATAATAAACCAATAAATAAAATGGGTTTCATAAACATCATCACATAATCCATAAAAAAAGAAATGGATATCATTTCATAATAAGAAAAGTTAAACCATTTAAATCATAGAGACATGTTATTTGAAACATACACATATGAAATAATTTCATCTTAGATGATAAATGGTTTTGAAAAAACACTTGAAATGAACTCTTGAGGAAAATTTCCTTTCTTCTTCAAAATCATTTTCTTTTCACAAAATGTCATTCAATTCTAAAAGATAAGGATTGTGTTGAAAATAATAATGAAATATTTTGGAGGAAGATTAACTAAAATAATTCTTTATAAAACTGTAAAAATCCTTTCATGTCGTATAAGTTAAAGAAAACATTCTTCTCGTACTTTTTCCGGAAAAATCAAAAAAAAAGTACCTTGTAACGTAAACAAAAGAAAGATTCCTTACATACCATGTAGTAATAGTAAAAAATGGGTAAAAAGGACTTCAAACATACATGAAAACACTTTTATAAAACATGGACATGGATGATAGAAGTAACCCTTGTAAATACTTATGAATAAGCAATCTCGGATAAAAAAGAGATTTGCAAACTTATCCCTTACCTTAGGTCTGATATGCTTCATATGGATCTGAACCTCCTGTATAATGATTTAAATAATGTCATTGACTTATTAAATAATCACATTCATTGTTATGATATCATATATGTTTCACTTATGACTTTATATTACCCGTTCTTTTGTAAATTCCATGTTAAAGTAGCATTTTGCGTAAAATCATTTCATTTGTCGTTCATGTTTTGACTTGTAATTATTCATATGATTAATTTGATCATGATTACTTAATTCCATAATATAAAACATGATTTATATATAATATATATTCATAATATACATATATATAATATATCGATAAATGGAAAGAAATACACCGTTCATGGAGACGGTAGGTTGTACGTACGCATGAACGCTGTTTCCATTTCCTTATTGATTTGAATGGAATTAAGTAGATGACATATATATATATATCCAGTAGCTTTATAATGTCATATATTTCATTATTATTTCTTATATATACTTTATAATCATTTTTAAATGGTTAACATGGAGAATGAATGTCATCGCGTCTTGGAGACGGTAGTCCGTACGTACGCACGAGTGACGATATCGTTCCCATAATTATAGAATTGGAGTGGATGGTATAATATATCAGAATCAGTATGATGTTATAATAACCATATATAGTTATTATTTACACCATTATACCCATCCATGTAAGGTGTTGGTGGAAAAACAGATTACACCACGGCGTGGAGACGGTATTCCGTACGTACGCACGCACGGTGATTTTGTTTTCCGTAGGATGGATAGAAGGAGAAATATGTTTGTCTCATATTTATAATAACATATCAGTATATGAGGGATACTGATTTTATTACTTAATAATGAAACAACTAAATAAGAAGAGGTTTAAGAAGAAAGAAAATTGAACGAATCGTTAATGGATATTACCTCTTCTTTGACACGCCTCTTTGAATCCCCCTCTTAGGGTACTAAAATTGGTCTTTTAAGAAGACCAGGACCTCTAGGATGTTTCTAGGGAAGTTTATATGGGAAATGGGCAGGGTTTTGCCGAGCTTAAAGACTGAAATTGGTGTGAGGAAGAGAGGGAGGAGGTGCCCTTTTATAAGGGAGGAGAGGGGCACCTTTGGAAATCTTAAAAATATTAATTTATAATAAATCTAACCCCACTTAAAAACCTCCAAAAATGACTCATATTTTAATATTAGATGAGTTAGGTTTTTAATATCATCATCCAATAAAATTTATACAAGTTAGGAATTTATTTTCAACATTATCAACTTGATTAATCCTTATTTAATCAATTTAATTTTATTTGTGGTAATAACAATCTAAATTTTAAATTATAACAAATAATAACTTATTTGTTGTGAATTTTCCATAATTGTATTTTTTATAAACTTTTATACCATATAAATATAAATTTATAATTTGTAAATATTTTTGTGATTTTTAAAAAAAAATTATAATATGTTATTTTTATAAAATAACAATAGTGTCAATTTTGACACTATTCATTTATTTGAATTTAAATAAAATATATACAGAAGATATGTTCGAACTAAAAGTTTTAGTAGATTAATAAAAGGTCATATGTTTGTATAAAATTAGTGGAGCACATTAAATAGTTCATATAATATTTATTTTATTATTTTTTAAAACCATTTATTTGGTTTATCTCTTAATAAAATAATTACTACATCATTTTTGAATAATTATTTAATATACTTATTTGTTGCATAAAAATTAAAAATAAAATCCTATGATGAAAATAAATCTATTACCTTTCAAAATAATACTTTTACTTGAATTTATTATCTTAAAATCACAATATTTAAATTGTTATATTTATTAAATTATGAAGGTGACAACTTTGGCATCATTTAAAATAAAATAATACAAGTGTCATAATCACTTTTATAAGGCTCCAAATGGTCAAATATTAGACCATTGGATGATTATGGTATAAAGTTACATTACCAATAAGTTTTGTTCAGGGTTTTGTGCATTTTATGGTCACTATTAGAATAATAAAAACTATATTCTTGATTTTTCACAAGATAAACAATTTCTGCATCACTATTGTGTCACAATTAATGATAATAATTTAATCCCTAAAAATTATAAATAAATTCATATGATGTAGATAATTTCATTAGATTTCTGGAGACTATTCAAGTTCTATGTTTAATGAAGTTTATCACTAATATAAAATAAATATACTTATAAGATTTAAGAGAGTGACATGTTGTCCCTTTCTTTGGTTTTAATAATAATTAAGTTATTTTCATGGAAAAAAGTCCATTAAATGATTCTAATCGGACACTTAGGTGATATGGGTTGACTTTTAGTCATCCAATATAATTTTGGAATGTGTTATGGTAATTTTATAATTTTATATTTACCCTTAATTACCTGATTTACCTTTAACTATGGTAAATAAAATTTACCGTAGTTAGTATTTATTTTTCCCAAAAATAAAAAGTAGCTTATTAACATAACTTGGACCCACTAATTCAAATATTTAATCCATTTTTTCCAAATTCAATACACAAAATTTGCAGAAATTAAATTAAAAGTAATCTCATTGTTGAAAGAAAACGGGTTTTTCATTAAAACATTGCAAAAGATTGAATTGATTTAACCTACGAATTCAAGGTAAAATCAATGATAATGACTTACATTATATAAAATGGTAAAAATATATTCTATTTATACTTTAAAACCATTCAATATTATAACTCAACCACATAAGTAATTATGATGAAAAAAGTTGTTTTTAATTAAAATATAGCGTGTTTTTACTATTCACTAAAATTTGAAAGTTATCAGAATAATATAAAAAATTAATCCAAGGTAAAATTTTATATCCTGATTCCAAATAATAATTTTATTTTGTAGAATCGTACTTATAAACATGTCAAAAACTTGATTTAAAGGGGGTGTGCCATCAAAAGGCGGCAAAACTGCATTTTTTTTTAAATAATTATTTTACCCGAAAAAATTTATTATGTTCTTATACCATGTTATAGAAAATGTGTGAGATGAATAATAATATTATAAAATTCAAATTTTAGTTAATACTATTCATAACGGCTAGTTCATAATAATATTATAATAACAAATCGTTGTTTAGTAAAACCTGGCATTGCGTACAACACACGCTATCGAAGAAGGTCGTGATTGCGTGTAATGAAAGCCAAGTCAGGATTGCGTATAGCACAAGATAATCTTGGTGTATCGTACAACAGAAGATATTAAAGAAATTAAAAAGAATATATCTTATAAAATCTCGGGTTATTACACCTATCAAAACGGTTCTCTGTATCTATTGGTATATGGACCCTTTCCCATTGGTTTTCTCAAAACTGTTAGGAAAGGGTGCATAGTTTTAGAGATTCCCAATGGTTTTTTAAAACCATTGGGAAAGGGTTTTTGAAACCACTCTATACCAATGGTTTTAATTAAACATTGGTATAGATGATATATCCCAATTGGTTTTAAAATCCATTGGGATAGATTTCACTCAAATGCAGTGCAAGCTTCCAACCTCCCCATTCTAAATCCATTATTTTAACCTGATAATGCACGAATCCCACTTCTATTCAGAAAACACTCTTCCACTGATGAACCATCATTGTATTAATTATATTCCTTCCACATCAAATCAATTTCTTGCACTTAAAATTTGTTTCTCCCTATATTTATCTTCAAATTGGTGAGTATGGTTTCCTCTATTTATTTTTTATTTCCCCATCACTCTAAAATCTCTCAACATTTATATGTATTGATTATGATGTATATACTATATCTGTATACGCATAGATTCATTAATTCTTTTTCATATACAACATTTGTATAAAATAATTTTGTCAAAATCTATTATATTGTATCTGTATATATACACATAGATACATTGTATCTTTATACACATAGATGCTGATACACATAGATGTGGATTCCACATCTTTATACACATAGATGTTGATTCTACGTGAAATTACATTAGTTTTTACCATCCTTGAATATGAATTAAACCACCCCTTTGGTGTGTTACATAAATTTATTGGAATGTTATAAATGATTTAATAACTTGAAGTAGGTTTTTATAAACCCATTTCCCATTAATATATTTCTTTATACTTGATTTTTATCTGTTGATCAATAGTATTATTTTAATTTAATTATAATTTGTTTAATAAATTTTTTTGATGAATTATATTAAAGAAATGTATGATCCCATTGGATTTTATATTATTTTTAATCTAATTAAGATAATGAAGGTATGATGGATATTGAGTGATGCCGGGTTCCTATTTATGGATTTCTTTAGATAAAGTATCATAGAGAAAGTGAGACTACATTATACTGAATTATTATATAGGTAACCTGGTTAGTTTTGTGGACATAGAATTTAAAACCCCATTGGTCTAGGAAGTTTGTCAATGAATTTCACATCACTTATGGCGCTGCTAATGACATTCCATGCCCCTCTATTCAGATGATAGGTGTGAACCCTATCATTGTTTTTTGTAATAATTGGTAAGGAATCATCCATTGATTAAGATACTCATCCTGGCATACTATATTAATTATGAAAATCAATCTTGGTTACCAATATTTTTCCATGAGACAAATTGGCATAGTTACCCTTATTTAAATAATGAGACTCTTATTGTTATACAGGGACACTAGATTAAGGCCTCAGGTCCTGGATAGTACTACATATATAAATATATATGTATATATATATATAAAATAGTGAATATATATTCATAAAATCATATATATATATATATATACCAATATACATGGAGGCACATCAAAATAGGTATCCTATCTTAGATAAAATCACGTATAGTGGGGTAGGTGTCACTTGAGGAACCCCAGTGTCCCATGAAAATATTGGCATGCATTGGAGTAAGGTTAATATAACACATTGGGGTATACCTTGAAGTCTATCAACCCTTCAATAACTCATCTTGCTGGATTTATATAATTTTCATTTAGAACCTACATGTTCTTATTTCATGACACCAAGATGGATACATTTTAAATAACACACCCCATAAAAATAATATAGATCACTAATACTATAATGACAAAATTTATTAGAAATATATAATTAATTATGCAATACAATGATCTCTTTAAATTTAGACTTAATGAAAAATGTTTTCTCATAATAATCCTAGTGAGATCATTCTTTATACAATGATTTTCCATCACATCCACCATGTTTCAATTAAATATCATGGTTTTATATTTATATTATTTTCTTATATATATAGAATTTTTTTGTCTTTTATATAATGATTCTCATAGAGTTTAGTCTGTTAGTTATAGTTTTATATAAATTAAAAAATTATCAATTACATAAATTGATTTTTGATTGAAATTCAATCTTATTGAATTTAATGAAAAAATGACTTATAATAATTTTTTACAGAATGGATAGAATTTTGATGTATGAAACTGATCAGATTTCAAGTGATATTCAAAAAAAATTGAGAAATTTTACGACTTCACATTTGAAAATTATTAAACAGTGGTCAAAATACACTAACCATGCTATAATTGTGTTGTAATACCTTGGTTTATCAATAAATAATCTATATACCATATAAACAAATATTTTTTCCAATAATGTACTATGTGTGGGATCATAATGGGGAGAAAATGGAACCTCAAATTTCTAATGATCCAAATGGGAAGACTGGATTAGAGAATTTGATATATAAATGGTTTAAATTTATTCTTCATCATGATAAGGAAAGGATGTCAACCCATGAAGACTTTGATACAATCACACATGATGTGTCTAATGAAAATGCTTATGTTGACTTGGTGAAAAAATTGAATGATGTTGTGACGATGCTGGTATATCAACGACGTGGTAAATTGAAAAATTTGGAATTTCTATTCTTAATGATTAATGGGAAAACCATGTATGGGATTTATAGTAATTCTATTTATTACATTTTTATATTCTTTAAGGAAAAACTTCTAGATGATACATATGTTACCCCAAACCACTATATGGAATGGAAGTTAGTTGAAGAGCATAGATTTTCAAAAAACAAAATTCATGGTTCCCCAAAAGATTTCACCTTATTCTAAGAGGAAACTACTAAATGAAATGACTATATAAAATTTGGAACATCATGATGGAAGCCAAAATATGATGGAACACTATCATGTGTTCTATATAATGTAATTTGGAACTTTCTATTTATCCCTGGACTACAAAATATTTTCACATCTGATGAAATATCAATAAAAAATGTGATGGCATGATACCAAGGGAAAAAAGAATAATGAAGATTTGGGTTCACCCCACATATAGATTTTCATGGTAGATATTTGATGATAAATATCCTAAATTTTCACCTGATGTGTGTAATGTATGTTTATGTATTTCGTGTGATGTTTATAATCCATTCTATGAATATACATACTTCACACAACACACAGCCAGTTTTCATACACATTTATAACCTTTTCCCATGATTGTGTATGAAAAAACCATTCACTTTCATTAGTATGCTAATATCTATCCCTTATAATCTCATAAATGATATAGATGTATACATGAAACCTTTATTAAAAGAGTTGAAACTTCATTGGGATGTGGGTGTGTGAACATACAATGCTTGTTTAGAAGAGATATTTCAGATAAGTGTTGTGCTTATGTGGAATATCAAGGATTTTACATCTTATGTAATGATTTCCTGATGGAGCACGAATGGAAAAATGTCTCATCCTATTAGTATGAAAAATAATCGATTAGAAGACTGAAATATTGTCATAGTTTTAGTTTCATGGGATATCAATGATTCTTGACAATTGACCATCCATATAGAAATAATCGTCAAAGATTTGACAATTCCAAGGAGGTCAATGATCCAACTCTGCATATATATTGAATTTATTTGATTAATGAATTGCAAGATTTTAGGTTTTTGTTCGAGAAGGGTCAAATGAAATCTAGAAGCAGGAAATATATTTACAATGAGAACTATTACAGTTAGAAGAAGAGGAGTATCTTCATTGAGTAGCCTTATTGGTCATCCAATTTTTTATGCCATTTCTTATAATTAATGCACATTGAAAAGAATATATGTGAAATTTTACTTTCGATTATTTTAAATCTCATGGGGAAGACTAAAGATAATCTTTAATCTTGAAATGACTTTGATGATTGGGGGATCAGACCAGAATTACACCCTATGTGTATTAATGAATGTAAATGAATGTTCCATGCTATATTTATGTGATAACACCTTAAAAATTATTTTCTAAAATTAATAGATATTATTAATGTTCCTGATGCCTATTCAAGATATATATCAAAACGAGTCAATAGGAGAGAGTTGAAGCTAAAATCTTTGAAGACTCAAGATTATCACATCATTCTGCATGAGTTGTTTCTAATACAAATACGTCATATTTTGTATAATAATGTAAGGGTTTCTGTTATTCTATTGTTCCATTTGTTTAGAGATCCTTCTGGTTTGAAAATTTCCAAATCTTACTTGAATAAATTATTGGTAGACACCATTAAATTATTTGAGTTAGATAAAATACTTCCTCCATAATTATCCACATGAATGTTGCATCTGATTGTGAACCTTCCAACCAAAATACTTCTTGGAGGACCTGTTTCTCTTTGTTGGATTTATCCAACACAATGAATGATTTACACATTGAAATGTTATGTTCGGAACATGAATCTTCGTGAAGGTTCTATTGTGAACGATTACTTCTCTCTAGAATTTATGGGTTTCTATTGAATGTATTTGTATGATATTACTACAATAATTAAGAGACCAATGAGAAATAAAGAAGAATAGTATAAATAAATTGAACCTAGTTTTTCATCACTTTCTCGGAAATGGGGAATTCCCAGACCATATACATTGACGACATTAAGCCTTGAAGAGCGGGAGATGGCACATCGCCCAGTGTTGTTCAATTGTGACTTGTTTGATGACAACATCAAGTATGTAAATGAAACATATGTATCTTATGTCAACTCTTGTAATTGTACATATCTATTAAACTATTTATATTTTTCCTATTCGGAACATAAATAAATGATAAAAAGGAAATCATTGTTCTTTATCTTTGAGAAGAAAGAGAATTTTCATCATAAAGAGTTCTCTTCTTATTTGAAATTGAAGGTAGAAATATTGATTTAATAAAAAAATAAAATCAATATTTTACTAAGTTTAAATTAATTTATATTTTAGGTATCTTTTTTTCGTGTTGACACTGTCTCTGTGGAAATTAGAGATTTGGATTTTGGTCCTAATACAGTGGTTTGTGAATGTAAATCAATTGTGATAAATAGGTAGATATTTATTATCACCGAATGAGAAAAGAACATGAGAACACAACATGATGTTGTTATGATAACAACAACAATAGACTGTTATGCCATTATATTAGATAATAGACCACATTTTAAAAATGTATTTTATTATGGAGGAGTTGAAAAAATTATAATATTAGATTATTACTCTCATGGTTGAGTCACTAATATGAAATGACATTGGGTTTATTCGATGATGAGGAGATGTAATTTTATTGATGATTATGCATTTATAGTTATTGACATGACTCACACTCTTTCTTCAGATGAACCATATGTATTGGAGTCAATGTATAAATAGGTTTTTTATGTCAAAGATCATCTTTGACCTGAATTTGGGGCCAATATTGAAGTAAAACCAAGACATATTTTTGATTATGGTGATGATGTAATTGACACCATCCCTGATCCCATTAGCCCAGATATATTTATTAATTATGATGAATCTGATACATCAATTGTTTGAGTTTATTTTGAACATGAAGGTATGGTGGGATATATATAGAACCATTCTTCTATATTATTAGTTCTGTTGGTTTACCTCGACTTGAGTTTTTGAGGTCTTTGCTATACAAATTGATTTGATATTGATTAAAAATATTTTTTATCCAACTAGACCTTCATGTGAATTTTCAATACTTATATGTTTTAGTTTTCCTTAAGTTTCATTTTATAATATTGAATTGAATCTTATTCAGACCTACCAAAACAAACAAAACTGAAACTGTAAAATTTTAACAAATACTAGATGAATTGAATTGGACATTATAATCTAATTGATATGAAAATCAAAACCAATGAAAATACTGATGTATCCCAAAAAATAGCTAAATTACCAAAATGAATATATGAACCAAATGACCTAATAAAAATAAGACAAGTCTAAATATTTTTCTTTTTTGGTCACACACTATTTATCCTTTTCTAATTACGAACATATTTGTTTTCAAATGAAGGAAATGAAACCATATGAGGACTAGTGAAGAAAAAAGTTGGCTTGCAATAATTATCAAATGTAAGAGATGATAATTAATACATTAGTTCCTATTGTGAATATTTTATTTCACACACACACACACACACATATATATATATATATATCAATAACATATAATTTCATGTGATTAAAATTCGTTTTTAACTTTTATGCAGTATTCCGAACTTAGGCACCAGTTATTCGATGAGTAGCATAGTAGTGGTCCCAATACATAGGCTTGTGGTATGAGGGGTGGTGGGTGGGGTGCGGGTGGTATGAGAGCTAGGTGCTTCAGTCAGCGTACCCATTTAGACGTTTCCCCTCCCAGTGATGTACCATCTTCCACACATTCTAATTCTGTTGTGCCATTAAGGGCACATTGGATATTTAGTCCTCCCATGTTTTCATCACCCTTTACAATTGACCACACTCACCAATATTCATCATATCCAATGATGATTCCCACTTCCTATCTATATTATGATGTTGGTCAACCATCCATGCCATCTTCTTTACAATCTAATTCTTTTTCTATGAGCTTCTGCATTCCTTCTTCGAATCCTACTCTGACATAGTATGTGCCTATGGATAATACATTGGGACCTACTACACCAGTATAGGGGGATGTTCGTTTTGTGAAAAAAGATCCAAAGGCACCCATTGAGCTGACTACCGCATGTATATTTTAGAACCCTGAATTTTTTTCCATTAATTTATTTTCATTATAACATGTATTGATATACTATTTATTTTTATATCATAAGAGATACATATACTAATAGGTGGTATGGGTGAGGGCATACACACATGTGTTCAGTATGGAACCACCATAAGGAATTGACGGTGGACTACAATGAAGACAAAAAAAATGATCAAAAAAACAGGGCAACAATGTTAATGTTTTTTTTGTGACACTTGCCAAATACTCTAACATCATTCCCGTTAGACTAATCTCACAGAGAAAGTTTACAAACTAAGTCAAAGATAATTCTTGGGCACAAATATGAGTAAAAAAATTTAATGGATTTAATTTAATATTATTTTTTTATTTATTTTAATTAATGTTCGGGTGTCATCTTCTGTGCAATTTTTCTGATGGTGAGGGTGCACAACCAGCACGTCTAACAGAGTTAGGTGAGATTTAGATAGCCTATAAGAACTAGTTTTATATTGGATGACATTCTAGAGTTCAAAAAATGTTAGAGGCGGTGATTTTCATGGATGACTGACCAATATAACATTATCGACAAATTATTACTCCTTGGATGACTATCAAGTTTATGGTATTAATCACATTTTGAGGTATTTAAATGAAAATTTACATATTTTTCATTAAAAATAACTTTTGTATTATTAAATTTTATTTATAAATAATCAGTAAAAAATAAAAAAAATTGATGCTAAAAAATACCACCACACATTGGGGCATACTATGATATCAGATCATGAGAGGATGAAAGTAAGACAGTTGTTTATAATTTTTCTTCAGGACATACACTTTCTATTTTTTACTCCATAGTTTATTTTATTTTAAAAGTTGTCATACAATTTAAGTTATGAAATTCATTATTGGTAACATTTTTTTAATTATGGTTTCCTACATTCAATTTCATTGCATAGGCAGGTATTGAATATAAATCGATGTGTTCTTTCCGCGACATTATTTTGCTCGAGTAGAAGGAAAAAAGAAGGAAGTGCAGTTAATGAACAGACACAACAGCGGATTGTAAGTTTTACTATGTTGATTTTAAATTTTAATTTATAATTTTTAACATAATAATTTACATATATTTGTAAGAGGCTGATTTGGAGGACCTAGATTCCCTAGTACAAGACAATTTATTCCAAATCATCACTTATATTAGGTGTTGGGAGATTAGTACCCTGACAGAGTACATTGCCAGTCTGGGAAGAGTATAGCCCCAATGAGGTGTTGTCCCTCTTTAGGTTATAGCTTTAGTGTCAATGAGTTTGAAATTTTATGGAATAGGAAGAATATACGGAAAAAGCCACATAGGAGGAAGAACACTATAATAGTGAAAACAATGAATTTATGAAACTAATGAAAGTTTTATGTCTTGTAATTCCACCAGAGGTCCGCACATATTGTGATGAATATATGTTGTCGATGAATTCAACATATATTGCATAAAGCAGCCGTTTTAGTGGTATTTGATACGATGTCATTCCTGACAATAACTATGGTGAGTAATAGGCTGAGGACGTGGATGATTTCAAGGCCAAGAACGAGGATGAGGCCAAGGCTGAGGGAGAGGCAATGTTCGAGGATGAGGGACAGGAATAGGCAGAGGCGAAAGATGATGGGGAAGATGAGTCCAAGGATGAGGATGATGCTGAGGCTGAGAATGAGGATGAGGAAGAATATGGGGATGAGGACAAGGGAATGGACAAGGAAGTGGATGAGGATGATGCTGATGATAACAGTGATGATAGTGACGTTGATAGTGATGAGGGGAAAATTGATCCTTGACATTTTTGACTAATATTAAAAACATTTGGTGTTCTCTGATTTTCTATCACTGAATATATGTTTTATTAGGTAGGTCATATTATGGTTGTCTTGTGTAGCCTAAATACTATATATTTTTAATCAGAGAACCTTTTTCCAATGTATTGTCATCATTTTTGAAAAATTGATTAGGGTTTTTAGATATTTAATATATTATTAAATATTAAAAGGATTGATTAGGTGAGTGGTCTTACTATTATCTTTATTTCGTTATCTATGACTAGATTTTATGAATTATCTTTTTTACATGGTATCAAAACTATTTCACAACCCCACCCATCCATATCCATGACTACCTCTCTAACGCACCACCCTCCCTACCAGAACCACCCATGTCCGTGGACAATCCTAGTATCCCCTTCCATGTTATCTACTTATCACCCTCTTATAGTGTCATTATATCTTTTCTAGGACATGGTTGTGTCAACTATTCCACTATTCATGGACTTTCCTATAGAATTGGAAATCAACACACAATTTTAAAACATTATGGAAAACAATTCCATAACATTTGAGTTTTTTAGACACTCTATGGATTCTTAATGGCCCTTCACACTACCTGAGTTGTCTATGTTGAGTCACAATAACCACCAAATCATAAACTTAAAATCTTGGCAGAAGATCTTGAGCTTATTTGATGACATTATACCACTTCTTATTCATTTTACTCTGATTCATTTTCATTTGAAGCTTTGCATTACGGGACAACTTTTTGATCCAATATCATTCCCACTTTATAAAGGTGATTAGTATCTCACAATCAGGTTGATGATGATGGATCCCTTCATCCGTAAATTCATGAATGGTTTCAGGAATCTCTCTTTAACTAATAATTATACTCAATTTAACTACAACCCATAATTTAAATACATATATAAAAATCATTACTTACCATCAATAACATATTTCAAAAAATCATTGGTGTGGTAAATACTGAACTCATCAATCAACAATAGAAACAAAACAATGACGTATAAGGCACCTATAGGAAGTAAAAGAGCTTCTCTACCCTTCAAATGATAATTTTTTTTGTCATTTTCTAAAAAATACGTTTTAACAATGTCCTGGGGTAGTAGATAACGCACCGTTGACTACTCGGGGTTAAAATATTTATGAGAATTTTGTCTAAAGTCAAAATTTTGAGATGTTGGCACAAAAGAAATTGAAATGGGTTAGTTGGAATAGTGATGTTCATATGAATATTGAAATGGGGAATACTATGTTCTAGAACATTCCATGGTTGGAATATTATGCTCTTTTTATGTGATATTGAAATTGTTTTTTTGTGTTGTTTTATGTTTTGTATGTTGGTATATGCAATAGAGGGGATTCGGGCCATCTGTTGTGTAGAATTCTAGAAATACAGTAGACCAATAGTTTAAAAATGTTGGTATAGCATGGAAAAGCATGGATTTACCAATGGTTTACCAAAACTGTAACACCCCAAGATTCATAGTACGTTATTTCTTCAAACTTACACTACACGCAACACAGAGTTCAAGCACACCACGATGTACCAAACTAGCCGTTCAAAAGCGGTTATGAATAGTGTTAACTGAATTTTGAACTTTATATAATCCTTATAATTTTCGAATCCATATTATGAGTTTCTTAGACATAATGTAAGAAAAAATTCATTTTTTCAAAAAAAAGAAGTATTTTTCAAAAAATGAAGTTTTACTGCCTTTTAATGGGGAACCCTTTTTAAATCCAATATTTGAAACTTTTATATATAAAATTTGAAAAAAATAAACTTCTTCTTTATAATCAAGACATAAAAATTTAGATTTGATAAGTTTTTTGTGTTTTTCTGATAACTTTCATATTTGGATGAATAGTAAAAAATACTATATTTGAACTGAAAAAACTTTTTTAATCAAAATAATTTATATATTTAAATTATACATTTTAATGGTTTGGAGGTATAAATACATTATATTTTTACCATTTAATCCAATTCTGGTCATTGTAAGTAATTTTACATTGAAATTAGACTTAAACAAGTGTCAATCTTTTGATAGTTATTATTTCTTAAAAATACGCCTTTTTTGTTTTGACAATGAGAATTAATTTTAAATTAATAAATTCTTCTTCTAGGGTTCGAATTTGGTAAAATAGACATCGTTTTTGGATTCATAATATCGAAATTATCCTAGGGTAAATTTTTGGTATTTTTCTGAAAACTTTCCATTTTTGATAAATACTGAAAAACACTGAGTTATTGTTTAAAATTGGATTTTAATTTAAATAAATAATTATTTTATTTAAATTTATTTTAGGTAAAAATAGATACATAATACCTATATAAATTCAATGAAGTTCATTGGTTTCAGTTTATAATAATATTAGATATATAAAAATTTTATTGAACTTTTTACAGTCTTTCACCCACCTCCTAAAAGCATTTCCAAATTTACATAAAACTTAATTTTACAACTATTTCAGTTGATTTTAAAAAATCTGAGAGATACATTTAATATCACAGAGTAAAATTTGGTTCAATAAGATAAAAAAATTTTTTTTGAATAGTGAATTTTTTCTTTTATTTACCACGATTAAAAGTAAATAAGGTAATTAAGGGTAAAAATGATATTATTAATACACTAAAACATGTCCTAATCCTATTGGATAAGTGTAATTTGGCCAGAAAAACCTTAAGAATAAAATATGACCCATTAGGACCACCTGGATTAGATTAAGACAATTCTTATTATTTTATTTAAAGAAGAGTTAAAAGATATAAAATCAATGTTTAATAACTAAGCCGTTTTTAATATAGGGTTATACATAAGATAAATTCAACTATAAATATTCATTAGAAAGAAAAAAATATTTCCTAAATAATGGTATTTTATTTATAATTTTTATATATTAAATAACTATATTTATTAATGACACATTTATGATGCAGTAATTACCTTATTAATCAAAGAATCAAATAAATGGCATTATTAATATTAAAATAAATATAATTTCAATGTTTTTATGAAATCCACGAATTTTCTAGGTGAATATGACATGTTAGAATTGATTAAATGTATTTTTTTGATGTAATCATGCTATTATTAGTTTATAAAAAAACAAATACCAAAGAGTGTCAAAATTGACATAAAATAGTTTTTAAAACAAATATTATATTATTAATTAATATTCTTTTCGTAAAAATATAAGGATCCGAAAAAAGACTTATATAATGATAGGTGTATCATTAATGAACCACTTGGGGTTCTCTTGGAAGTATATAGTATGTTTATTAACCATATAATATAAAAATACAAAGAGGCATGGTAAATGTCAAACTATTTAACTAAGAGTTAAATCTAAAATACAAAGTTAATATAGTAACCCAAACAAGTCTAAAACCTATTGGTTGAGTGGTTTTCGACCCATACCCACCTTATCCCGTAAATAATCCATTTTAGAGCCATTATAAATCTAAAATAATTTTATTATAAAATAATATTTCTAGCTTTTCCTAAGCTGGCCCTCACCCCTCTTATAAAAGGGCACTCCCCCTTCACTCTAATTCATAGCTTCAAAGTCATTTGGATCGGCTAAACCCTGCCCAAATATCTTCCAAACTATCCTAAAATCATCTTAGAGGCCTTAATTTGGTCATAAAGCCAACATAAGAAGCCCTTTTGATCAAATAAAAAGGAAGAACCCGAAGAAGAGGAGGTTACACGTCCCCTCGACTAAAGGAATGTGCAAGGTAAGGGTTAATTTCAAAATCACGTTATTATACGAGGTTGTTTTCATGTAAGTATCTAATGGAAAATATTTATTTTCAATGTCCATGTTTCATGAAATAGTTTTCAAAGGGATTATTTTAAGGTACTTTTTACTAAAACATCATTTTAAATGTTTTAATTATTTATTCTTCTAATCCATTATCATTAATGTCAATGTCTTCAATATGGTTTTAAGGATTTATTTAAATGGAAAAGAATGTTTTAAAATGTTAATTACATTAAAATGTTTCATAGTGTTATGGGAAACTACGATTGAAAAATTTATTTAAATGTCTTCTTTTCTAAATTGTTTTACTTTTAAATGTTTTCATGAAAAAAGGATATCTCTCTCAAAGAGTTTTATAGATCATTTTCATCTATGTCAAAATATTTTAATGGATTTTAAACTTGTTTGAAGTTGATTTATTATGATACAAATCTTCTATATTTTATTGAAGGTTTTGTGATATGTTTGACTGTGGATGTGTTATTTTTATACCATTCTTGGTTTATGGGTAAAGTATTGACATTTCGTATGCTAGTTTTAATATAAATGTGTATGTTATGTTTAAACCTTTTAATATGAGGAATGCATTGGACATAGTAAGTGATGGGTGTAGCCCGCTATAGCTCCTCGATGCATCGGTAGGTATCATGAGACAAACTACTGTTTTGGCATAAGGCCTTCACAAAATCTTATTTGTAGTCATGGCATAAGGCCTTGACTATAGGGTTATGATAGTCTGGAATTATACATTCCATAATTATGAATGTTCCTATTGATATTTCAGGTGATTATTCCACTAGTAGAATATCCATGTGAATAATTAAATGGTATTATTTTATTTTATCTTTTCCATATTATGTGGAAGTTTAAGTTTAAAAAGGATTTTGTTTTAGTCTTACACATTGCATTAAAATATTTATGCTTATTTATGAACTTTTCCTCTATATTTTTATCCTTACTGAGCATCTAAGATCACCCCTTTCTATGGTTTAATATTCAAAAGATTCCAAGAAGTGTATTATGATTGATAATTAGGGTTAATCTAGAGGATTAATGGCGTTCTAAAAGGATCATTTATGTTGTTTTTTATTTTCTAAAGTGTAATGTAATGTCTACATATGCAATATATTTTCCAAGATTGCTAAACTGATTGGTCTTTCAGGACTTGATTCCTTGTAATCATGCCAATTTATTAAAATAATGCACCGACTCTGGGTAACTGGGATCAAGGCGTTATAGGTGGTATCAGAAGAAGTTTAGCAATAACCTTGGAAACTAGATTTAGATATACTCTAATTAGATCTCATTACCCTAAGATAGACATTGAGGATTAGTATAAAAGAACTTCCTATAATTTTAGTAATGTAAAGATTTTGTGAGTTTTTCAAGAAAATACATCCCTGTCTGGATACGAGTAGGTAGAGGCGGCTCTAGCACAGATGTACCTAGTGGTAAAACCCGAAAACACCGCTTTGAGATAGACTTGAACGGGAACTGGTGCATGATAATGGGCCTTGTTGAACTCTGGGTTACAACAATCTCGGGGGATATTCTTTGGATAATTCTCATTTTCTTTACAAATCATTATGTAAGATTTATGAGTATATATCTCCTCAACGAAAATATATTTATGGAATATATCCATAAACTGTTCAATTTATGTTAGGTATTTTACAAGTTTGTAATTATTCATTACAATTGATAAACTGACCTAGTGTATTCCATTGTATAGAAATGGCACCCATTATAAGGAATGTGAACTCCAGCAATACGTATGATCCAAAGAGTAAGAACGATCATATCTTTCATGGTATTAAGCCAACATTTAGACTCGAAATAGTCTCCCATGTATTCTCAACATATGAAGAAATAATATCATGTGTTAATAAGATAAGTAAATAATTATCTGAGTCTTATGGATTTGAAGGGAAGCAAGATAAGAAAAGGATGGAAGAGAGAAATATGGATAAAGGGAAGAGGTAGAAGAAGGATTTTCACATATGTGATAATTATGGAAAAAATCACCTTTGTAAATGCTTGAAGGGAATGAGATTTTTTTATATATGTGGAGAGAAAGGACAACATGTACGTGATTGAAAGGGTAAGAAAAAAGTTTCCAATGTACAATGCTTCATCTGCAAGGAGTTGGGACACTACGCAAATCAATCTCCCAGTCATCAGAGTATACCAAAAATGATGCTATTGGATAATAATAAACTTATGATACTACCTCTGATGAAGAGGAATGGATATTGTTCTTATTTTGTTATTATAGAATTATTTCATTTTAGTATTGTATCAACAAGATGTTGGTCATATGAATTATGGAGATAAATAAGAATTGTATTGCAGTACTATTTTATTGAGGATCTGAGATTATATAGTTCTACGAAAAGTGAATTAATAGTAAGCTACACTTTTTGGAAAATACATGGCTGAAGGAAAGGTAATACTTAATGTGGTCATGATAATGAGGTAGTGATTTTAGAATAAAAGATGGTTGATTTGGATAAATTATGTTGGATATTCTTGAATTCCTTGGAATTGATTAATAGTTTTTTTATTTCATCATTGTTGGAATATTCAAAATTTTTGGATATAAGGAATATATCAAGAATTATATAAAAAATAAGTGAGCAGGAATGCAATCAATAAGGTTTTATGGTAATTAAGGGTGTTACCAAGTTTTGAAAGAATACATGTTGAAGGTGTTCACATGTTATTACGTGGAAAAAGGATCTTCATTGTGTTTAAATTCCTTATAAATTTTGGATTGTGAGTTTGGATAGAAGTATTTTGGAAAAGTATAATGGTTGGAATGGATTATGTTTGAAATTGGATACAATTGTTAAGGTTATTTTTGGATTGTCATAAAAAGGACTACCCAATGGTCGGGCAACAACCAATCACGTCCGGAAAGGCCGTGAGACTTGAACCCACAACCAAAGGGTCACAATGGTACATCACCTACCACTAGCCTGCGTGATGTCCTAGATTGTATAATGTAGTTTTTTTTTAAAAGGTCTGATAGGCGATTTATAAATTCATTATTTCTAGAACCCTATACGATTAGGATAAATTGAATTTTTTTTAAATCTTTTGGAGTAAAAGATGAGTTTGTGGTATTAATTAGTTAAAGGATGTAACTATACTTGTCAAGTATATATATATATATATTTCCCTCTTATCCTATGATTAAATTAATTCTTAAACTTTAGTTAAGATACTTCATCACAATCTCATTTTATTGAGGCATCCTTGGATTTCCAAATGACTTTCTTTTATACGGTGTATAAAACTCTTTGACTTTTCATTTCAAGGGGAATCTTTTTCTATGAACCGTTTTCCTAAACGACAAAAAAATGAATTTTTTTAAACGTAAGTGGTGAAAACGACCTTTCTGCTGACGTGAGTTTTATTTGATCTTTGGCTTCCTTAAGAAGCCAAAATGTTTTTTAAAGAAAAAGAAAATAGATACCATATACTCTTTTTATGTATTTTGGTATTGAAAATGGTTTAGATAATGGATTTGTTATGTCAATATATTTAAATGATATATTGTGATTGATGAACTCAATAACTATATATAAATATTTATGTTTTCCATCCAATTATGTGTCTCTAATTTCCTCTAATTTTCTCTTAATCGAGATCTTAATTTGGTGGTAACTTTTTCATTTCTCTTTCCCTCTTATTAAGACTAAATTTTATTCACCCAATTTCTAGTGTTGGTTTTCCACAATGGTATTTCTCTATTTTCATCCTTTTATTTTCGAAAAACAATTTCAAATTTTGAGGAAGCAATTTATTGTAGTAGGGGAGAATGTAACACCCCAATATTTCATAGTACGTTATTGCTCCAAACTTGGAATACACGCAACACCAAGTTCAAGCGCACCACGACGTACCAAACTAGCCGTTCAAAAGAAGTTATGAATATTGTTAACTGAATTTTGAACTTTATATATTAAATATAATTTCAGAATCAATATTATGAGTTTCTTAGACATAATTCAAGAACAAATTCATTTTTTAGATAAAAGAAGTATTTTTCAAAAAAATGCAATTTTACCACATTTTAATGGAGAACCCTTTTTAAATTAAATATTTGAAACTTTTATATATTTCATTTGACTAAATAAACTTCTTCTTTAGAATATGGACACAAAAATTTAGTTTTGATAAATTTTTGGTGTTTTTCAGATAACATTCATATTTGGGTGAATAGTGAAAAATACTATATTTTAACTTAAAACAACTTTTTTAATCAAAATAATTTATAGTGTTAAATTATACATTTTAATGGTTTGGAAGTATAGATAGATTTTATTTTTACCATTTAATCCTATGCTGGTCATTGTAAGTAATTTTACATTTAAATTGGACATAAACAAGAGTCAATCTTTTGATAGTTATTATTTCTTAAAAATACAACTTTTGGTTTGGACAATGGAAATTAATTTTAAATTGATAAATTAATCTTATATTTTTTGAATTTGGTAAAATAGACATCATTTTTTTATTCCGAATTTCTAAATTATCCTAGTGTGATTTTTTGGTATTTTTCTAAAAACATTCAATTTTTGATGGATAGTGAAAAACCCTGAGTTATTGATTAAAACTGGTTTTTTATTTAAATAAATATTTATTTTATTTCAATTTTTTAGGTCAAAAGAGATACATAGTTCCTATATAAATTCAATTTTATTCATTGTAGTCAGTTTATAATAATTTTAGATATATAAAAATTTTATCGAACTTTTTACAATCTTTTACCCACCTCTTAGGACCATTTGAAAATTTACATAAAACATAATTTTACCACTTCTGTGAGTTTAATTTTACAAATATGAGAGACATGATTAATATCAAATAATAAAATGTGTTTCAATAAAAAATTTTTTAGTGAATAGTAACTTTTTTACTTTTATTTACCACGGTTAAAAGTAAATAGGGTAATTAATGGTAAAAATGATATTATTATTACCCTAACACATGTCCTAATTCTATTAGATAAGTTTAATTCTACCAAAAAAACCATAGAAATAAAATATGACCCTTTAGGTCCAGTTGGATTAGATGAAGACATTTATTATTATTTCATTTAAGGAAGAGTTAAAAGAGTTAAAATCAATGTTTAATAACTATACCATTTTTAATATAGCGTTATACATAAGATAAATTCGACTATAAATATTAATTAGAAAGATAAAAATATTTCCAACATAATGGTATTTTATTAATAATTTTTAGATATTAAATAATTATATTTATTAATGACAAAATGATGATGCATTAATTATCTTATTAATGAAAGAATCAAATAAATGGTATTATAAATATTAAAATAAATATAATTTAAAGGTTTTTATGACATATAAGAATTTTATAGGTGAATATGACATGTTAGGATTGACTATATGTATTTTTTTTAAGTAATCATGTCGTTATTATTTTATCAAAAAACAAATACCAAAGAGTGTCAAAATTGAAATAAAATAGTTTTTAAAACAAATATTATATTATTAATTGATATTATATTCCAAAAATTCTAAGGATCGGCAAAAAGACTTATTTAATGATAGTTATATCTTTCATGAACCACTTGGGGTTCTCTTGGAAGTATATAGTATGTTTATTAACAATATAATATAAAAATACCAAGAGACATGGTAAATGTCATACTATTTAACTAATAGTTAAATTTAAAAGATAAAGTTAATATAGTGACCCAAACATGTCTAAAACCTATTGGTTGAGTGGTTTTTGACCCATACCTACCTTATCCTTTAAATAATATCTATTGGAGCCATTAGAAACCGTAAATGATTTTATGATAAAATAATATTTCTAGCTTTTCCTAAGGTGCCTCTCACCCCTCTTATAAAAGGGCACTCCCCCTTCTCTCTAATTTACACCTTCAAAGCCATTTGGCTCGGCCAAAACCTACCGAAATATCATCCCAACTATCCAACATTCATCTTAGAGGCCTTCCTTTTGTCAGAAATCCATCTTAATGTGTCTTTTTGATCAAATCAAAAGGAAGAACCCGAAGAAGAGGAGGTTAAACGTACCCTCGACTAAAAGAAAGTGCAAGGTAAGGGATAATTTCAAAATATTTTTATTATCCGAGTTTTTTTTACATAAGTATCTACTGATACATATTTATTATCCATGTCAATGTTTCATAAAATAGTTTTCAAAGGGATTCTTTTAAGGTACTTTTTACTAAAACATCATTTTAAATGTTTTAAAGATTTATTCTTCTAAACAATTCTCATTAATGTAAATGTTTTTAAAATGGTTTTAAGGTTTTATTTAAATGGGAATGAATGTTTTAAAATTTTAATTACTTTCAAAAGCTTTAAAGTGGTATGGGACACTTTGATTCAAAAAAAATTAAAATGTCTTCCTTTCTAAATTGTGCGACTTTTAAATTTTTTCATGAAAAAGGGATATTTCTCCCAAAGAGTTTTACAAATCATTTTCATCTATGTAAAAATCCTTTAATGGATTTTATACTTGTTTGAAGTTGATTTATTATGATAAAAATCTTCTATATTTTATTGATGGTTCTGTGATATGTTTGACTGTGGATGTGTTATTTTTATACCATTCATGGTTTATGGGTAATGTATTGACATTTCATATGCCATTTTTAATATGAATGATTATGTTATGTTTAAACCTTTTAATATGAGGAATGTGTTGGACTTATGAAGTGGTGGGTGGAGACCGTTATAGCTCCTTGATGCATCAGTAGGTATCATGAGACAAACTAGTGTCTTGGCACAAGGCCTTGATAAAATCTTATTTGTAGTCTTTGCACAAGGCCTTGACTATGTGGTTACGATAGTCTGGAATTATGCATTCTATCATTATGAAAGTGGCTATCAATATTGCATGTGATTATTCTACTAGTAGAATATCTATGTGAATAAGTAAATGGAATTATTTTATTTTATCCTTTCCATATTATGCTGAAGTTTAAGTTTAAAAAGGCTTTTGTTTTAGTCTTATACATTTTCTTAAATGTTTATTCTTATTTATGAAAGTTTCCGCTATATTGTTATCCTTACTAAGCATCTGATCTCACCCCTTTATATGTTTTAATTTTCTTAGGATTCTATGAAGTGTATTATGATTGATAAGTAGGGTTAATCTTGGGGATTAATGGCATTTTCAAAGGATCATTTATGTTGTGTTTTATTTTCTAAAGTGTAATGTAACGTCCACGTATGTAATCTATTTTCCAAGAATGCTAAACCGATTGGGATTCCAGTACTTGATTCCTACCAATGTATTAAAATAATGCACCGAATCTGGGTAACTGGGGTTGGGGCATTACAAAAACCATTGGTAAAACTATATACCAAAATTTATAAAACGGTTTCTAAACTGTTAAAATATACTATAGACAAACGGTTAATAAACCGTTTGTATAAATATATACCTAAGGTTCTTTTGAAACTATTGGGATAGTAAAATTTAAAAATCTCTATACCAACCATTGATGTAGATCCATTGATATGGTCCTATCTCAATGTCTAACTAGCCATAAGTTTGGAGACTGTTGGTATATGATATACCAATGGTTTTCCTGCCAATACCAATGGTTTAAAATCAATGGTATATACTGCCTTTCCAGCAATGATAGTTTGGCCATAGTAAAACCCATATGTTGTAATTATGGGTAGAAAGTATATAAAAAGATATATTACTGTGAGAAACTATTCATTTCCAACTGATTTTATTTTGTAATTACATTCAAAAATAATATTTTAGAAGATACATGTAGTATTTTGTTGAGTTTTTTTATGTTTATTTGAGTCTTATACCATCAACTCTTGGGTTTTCATATCGATAAGATAACTGAATAATGTGTGTTTTCGTACCAAAAAATGTTTCTAAAGGCACAATGCATTATAGAAAAAAAACAGCAAGATCCACAATTATGGGGAATGAACACCCTATTAACTTTACTAAAAAGTGATGAATGTCATATAAACTAATATAATAATGAAACCTGAAATCATGAAATTTGATAAATGAGATGTTTTTATTCTTGGGAAGATGTTGAAGGTGTTATTATTTATAGAAGGGAAAAATTGTAGGATAAAAAAGATTGAGCTATTTTATAATAAAATATGGGGTCTAATAGTAGTTTATTCTCATGGAAATTCCTTATGATATGTTATCTTCATCCATCATTTGACATAGAAGGTGTTAATGTTTTTATCAAGTATAATATTATTGTTTTCTAAATGTTCATTCAAATGAGATTCATGGTGTAAAAGTATATTAGATTTAAACTATAATATTGATGTTCCAAAATTATGTTGAATACAAATGTAACAAATTCTAAAGATTATAATGGAGGAATGGAGTACATATTGAGAATAACATACCATGAATTCAAATAAAAATATAATTTTTAAAATGATTAGTTTTAAATCAGTGGACAAGGTGAAGTTAATATAGATATGTTTTGGTTTCTCCATGGATTTTTGGGAACGGGATAGAAATTACGAAGCCTACATGGATAATAGATGTCTATCCACTCCATTGGGGAATGAAGTTTTGGATTCCTATTGGTTTGGAATGAAAATTAATATTTACCATCTCAATGATTTGGTTTCACTCATCTATGGCTGTAATGATCTTAGTGAAAGGGATATGTTAGAGGCTAAGACCTAAGTGAATTTATTTGCATGACCTGAAAATTAAGACACTGGATTACAACTCTGGGAAAATGAATTATGGATTTTCATCAGAGGCCAAAATAATCTTTAATAAATTTATGATTTGTAAACCATCCACAAAGAGTTTAACATTCATGAAAATAAACTTCATTGTGTAAATGTTTTTAAAAAATAATATACAAAAGATGAAGTACTAAATTTAATTTAATAAATTCATTATGAACCATAATTAAGAAATAAACATGATAAAAAATAATGTGAAGAACATTTAATCATATTAAATTATATATTTATGACCAATTCATATACAATCAAAAATTTAAATGGAACACTATTTACATAGGTGAAGATTTATGCATAATATTTATTACTCAAAACCAATGAATTTTATTTATATCCACTCAATGCTAAGACATTTTGAATCTAACTCTCTATGAATAGTAAAAGTGGGAGGGGATATTCCATTATATTTAATTATAGAGTTGATATTTGGGATCCTAGTGTGATGAGCTGGCCACAAATTAACTATTTAATTTGATCTACAAAAAATGGGGAATTAGATATTCAAAACATTTTAATATCAAATATGGAATTGAGGGAGGAAATATGGGTAATATCTCAATATTATGAATGTTTTACTCCACAAAACCACAAAACTAGATAGAAATTGGGGAGAATGAATGACATAAAATGCCTTTGATTTAGAGAGCATAATTTTCACCCAATACTATGAAAAAGAGAGAATAAGGGGGTTAAAGGAGACTTGTGACCTTACCTCATCAGAAGATATATTTCTTGAAAGATCAAATATTTATAAGGAAAGGTCAAAGAGAGATCCCCATGGATAGTTTGAAAGGAGAGGGGGATATTTCAATAGAGTGAACTGGAGGGAATTAGGTTTATTTTAAAAGAACCCCCATTTTCATATTAAATTTAGGATAAAAATTTACTAAATTAAGAATATTCAATTTAATTTTTTTAGAAGGACCTAGAATAAATCTGATAGAGAGCCAATGATGCTCCAGTGGAAAAGGAAGAACCCTATGCCAGCCCTACAATATATTTCATCGACTTCTACTAGACCACGAATTAGAGTTTTACTACTTCCCCGAATCATTTTCTCAGAATGGTCTCCAATCCATTTAAAACCACTTCATTCCTCAAAAACCCCTTCATGCCTCAAAAACCATCCAAAATACATCAATAATTAAATCTAAAAGAAAAAACATATAGGAAAAAATCATCTTTATATGTTAGATTAATTATAATCTACCAACCATTGAGATTCTAATACTGAAGAAGATTATAACAGCTTAATAATAAAATACATTGGGCCAAATTCTCTTCAACTCAGATTCCATCTCACAAGTATCATCATAGAACTTCTATAAAACTTTCCTAGAATTCCATCTGAACCAGAACCCGAGTTAACATAAAAATAACTCAATGGGTGTTTTTCCCCATGGGATAAATACAAGAACTAGATAATAAAAATATAATTAATGGGCATTATTTCACCCTTAAATTTTAGTTTAAGTGTAATAGAATTTATCCCAAATATCCAACATTACTCATATTTATATCAGATCTTCATGGAAAAATCACATGTTTAAATAATAAATAAATAGTTTATAGATATAAAAGACCAGAAATAAAATCTAAACTCACACTCCGACCACCCTCCCCTATAGAAAAAACCCCAAAAGTTTCTACCCAAATCCACCACAATATCTCTACACTACCAACCTTATAAATTAGTAAAAATACCATGTGTCTAAAGAGACCAAACTACTAAAAATAAACAATGAATTACCGAACAAAATATCCCATGTGACCTAAGGTGACTCTCTGTCCAAATCATATACCTTATCCAAAGAATTAAACAAAAAACATGTAAAATGTAACTAAATCCAAAAAAACTAATTGGTATGGTGGAATGTGTTATTGACAGCAAGATAGGTAAACAAAACATATTCCCAGATTTTATTTTCCTAAATAAAACATAAATATTCTATATTGAAATATATTTAGAAAATAATAACTTTTATTATATTTTTGGATCAAAACTCAAAAAAACATTTTTATTAAAACACAGTATTATTTTTTGATGTACCATTTTAAAACTAACATTATAAATACTTTTTCAACAAAACCTACTAATGCAATCTATGCCATTATTAAATTCATCTTGGTAGTTTCACTTTAGAACAACACTTTAATGTAAGACCCATAATAAAAAAGATATAATAATAATGAAATAAATAAAAAAGAAGGGATAAATATTTATTATTGCACATGAAAAGGTAACCGTGGAGGGAAAATAAGGGAAATACATTATAAACATAACATCAAATATAGGAGAAATAATGGTAATTTAATATCATGAAACATTACATTGATAATCTAAGGCACATAGAATGATCTCTTACCTACAGGATCCAAAATTAATCATTACATGCTATAAAAACACTAGACTGACCCACAAGAACCTCCAAAATATACCTCCGGGCCTGTTGAGAAAACATCTAAAATATACCCTATTTATAATCATGCCTAAGACTAGATAGCACATGTAAGGGTCTGTTCAATTATGTGATGTAATTTTCCTAGGGAAATTTGATAATTTATTTTTTAAAATGATATATTTTAGGAACATGGAATAAAATAGTTGTTCTGAATATTTTATGATTTCAAAATTTTGTTTTGGGATAAGGTTTAAGGTTCGGGTGACGAATCAAGGGCCTTAGAGGCCACCAAAGGTGAGACTCGGGGATGAAGAATGCTAGAATGGGTTGTAGTAGCCAATTGTTTTCATGAATTAGGTATTCAATACATGATTAAGATTTATATGGTGGACCATGATGGTTTAAGACATGAATATGGGGTCATGAGGAACGTCGTGAAAAATCACATGGTTACACATATTAGTCGATCTTAATAAGTGTTTTTTTCTCAAAAATTCATAATGTGAAACCATTTTTAAAATTGTGAACATATCTTGGATATTTTGATACAGGATTTATTGAATGGGGTAAAACTTTTACCACTTATATTACATTCCCTCATATCCATTAAAATTATTTTTATGGGAATGAGAGATTTTAGGCTTCCTGGATCTCTTTTGATCTAATTTCTCCACCAATTTAATCATCGTTCATTGTTATGATTCCATATTATTAAGTATTAGTCTTTAGGATACCTAGATGTTTCTAATTCCATTTTAAATATCCTACATATACTGATAATTTATTTATTGTGAATAGATAAATCAAATGGATAATTTGACTGAATATTGAAGGATTTGATTCAGGATTATGAGACTTTGGATTGGAACAGAAAGAGGGTGACATGCACCATTGATGTGTGGTTTAGTAAGGGTATGTAAATATTTAGAATATTCTTTTTCATATAATCTAATTATGTTACATTTATTTTTGTTACTACATGATAAGGATTTCTCATGGTTTAGTGTTGGATGAACCTGAAATACCTCCCATGGGTGATTGGTAATGGTTCATGATAGGTTTTAACATTTGTAGAGTATTTCAGAATGTATGAATTTCTCCCTCAATTATGGGTTCTTTTTGTATTCATTTAATTAATTATAATTTAGTTATAATTAATTATTTTATAATTTTATTCTTTTATATAGGAACCTGGGGTGATCGGTGAAGAATAAATGGATTTAGATGCACTCTGACAAAGCTGTTGGGAATTTCTTTTCTTGAAGTTTATTTTATTGAGGTAGGAGGTCCTATGTACTAATCCATTAGTATTATTTATTGTTTATTGTAATGTGGTATGTGGTTCTCCAAATTGGGTAAATAACCATTATTTTCATATTGAGTTATGAAAAATAATAATGCTTAATTAATTTAGGAGGCATAGGTCTTAATTAAATAAAGGAACCATGACTAATGTAATGGTTAAAAGTGTCACAAGACCCAATGAACCCTTGTAACATAGCTTGATACCAATCATTGACGGCCAAGGTTTCATGACATGTGTATATCATTTGTATCCTTATGAAACCTTATAAGTTGATTATTCCACGAGTATGCTTGATAGCCTAATATACCATGATTTATTTTAATCATGTGTGTATGTTCTATAACTCAGGATGATATATCTTGATATGATATATATGTTAACTATTTTCCCTTAATGTGATACCTATATTGGAATAAATTGTTGATCATGCTTCATTTTTATCAGATGTGGGTGAGTGTGTATCTCATACGGCCCATTATGACGTTTTTTGTCTTGAATATGCCAATGTAGATTTTTGTGCCACGTTTTATTATGATCAATTGTACTTATATTTTTCTACTATAACTCATGATGATATTTCATGATATTCTTCCCTTGACTTCTCTCCCTTGTTATGTATGTTACCATATTTTTAGTGGCATCATCCTTAGTGCTTAGAACAGGTATAAAATCCTGAACTAGTTGTCCCATAGATGTGGTGTGTGCATGAGTTGAAATGATAGTGACGATGTAATTGAGAATGGGGTGGAGATACAATGATTATATGGTATTTTTTGGGATGCACTAGATTCCAAGATTCCATATACCATGTTATTTGATGCCCAGTGAACTGCAGAGTAGAGTGTTCGATGCATGGTGTTATGCTGAGTAACATGTTTTACTTCATAACCATGTCATTATTTGCCCTGATAAATGTCAAGTTGAATGATCTATTCTTGGATTTATGATTAGTATAATGTCATACATTAGGCCTATGAAATTTTTTGTTGAGTATATGTAAGAACCCATATCTTCTTTTCAGGTATGTTTACCTTTTTCTAGTGTTTTTGAGAAAAAGAGGTGTTTCTGGAAAATTTTGAAGTACATGTCATGTACTTATATGTACACACTGTGTGCTCCATTGCTGCATGAATCCATGTGCTGGCTGTGTAATGGTCGAGCAGACAACCATTTGGGGTGACCTGGAGACCGCCTAATGTGGGGGCCGGTAAGGGAAAGTACATGTTGCGTACTTCAAAAGTATATATCATGTACTTTCTTTTTTTATTAACATACCAGGGTCATTAATGATGACAGAAACATCTCTTTCTCAACCTAGTTCATCCGAGAGCATCCTTAAAACTGTATTTCTTCCCCGAGCCCCCGATCGAGCATCCGTTCTCTGAATCGATATCCATTGATTGCATTGGGATCACCATCGTAAGCTCTTCATTCTTCTAGAGTTTGGTTTCCTATTTCCTCCTCTTTCAAGAGTTATCTTTGATTGAGAGTTTTTACCATTTTTTGTAGATCTACGATTTTCTTGGGAGATTGGAGGTTTGAGGTTCACGTATAACCATCCTACAACACAGAGGTAGGTGGTTTCAACATTTACGTAGATATCCTTTGAATACAATGTGCAAAAGTGCCCAATACCCTTGATCGTGGTATTTTTTGTTTAGGATTTTAATGCTGTTAATTACCTGATATACTTGTATGCTTGAGTAGAGTTTAATTGAATGTGAATTGGGTAAATTTCTATGATTTGGAAGTGTTTTCCCATGCATGTTTTGTTTATGACCATTTGGTCCTACTTAGCATATTAGGATGCATTGTTTTCTCATGCCTAGTATTATAGGATGGTGTGATTATTTATCTCATATGTTGTTTTGTTGTAGATGGTTATCCAAGTAGTTATTGAGGTTTACTTTGGCCTCTATGCATTTCTATGCTCGTTTCACTTACACGAGGTTGTGAGATCCTAGTGTAGTAGACCATTGGGAGAATGGACCTGAGGGATTCTCTAGAGGGTCTGTTTTTACTATTACGATGACAGACTATAGGGGGAATTGAAAAAAGTGATTCCTCAGAGTTTCTATAGTTCCCCGATGTAGGACACAGGGGTAATGAGACATATGAGCTACCCTATAGTGCTTTTAATTATCGATACGAGACTATAGGGGGAACTGACAGTGAAATCTTAATCAGGGAGTCAATACATAAGCTGAACCAGAAGGGTTAGACTCTGTGAACTTCCTTGAGGGTTGCTTATGTTGCTTTGGTTGAACCAGAGGGGTTAGGCTGAGTGTAATTCCCAATTGGTTACCTGCTTTGATTAGCGGCTTACTTGATATATGAAATTGAATGCATTTTATATGTGGGAATGTTTGCTGCTAAGTACTTGTTTACTGCTACTTTTTTCTTATTCCCACCCATATATATTCACTGACAGTTAGGCATAGATCTTTTGGTGGTTGCCTACTGGGATTCATCCCACACCATTTCTGGGTCATGCTTTTGGGCCCAAACATATTATATTATTGCAAGACTAGATAAGGGCATGCGCCCTTCTACTTCCGGTACTTGACTTCTTTGGAGCTGGAGAGCATGAGACCAAGAAGAGGCTTGTGATGCTGATGATTTCATATGTTTTCTTTTTTTTACTTTGGTTTAGTATTGTATTTCATCATTGTGATGTGTCTGGATGCCTTCCTAGACATATGTATCTTGCATCATTTATATATTTTCTCCAGTTGTTTCTTACATTCAGTCTTCTGCTATTTACTGTTGTATGGTGTTTTTTCTGCTTCCACTACTATATATCAATTTTTATTCCACTATGTTACTCTTCCAATGAGGGCATAGTTTTCCCACTATCACACCCAAGACCCTCGCTTCTAGTCGACAGCCTCTGGAGTTCCGAGAAATGTGTGTGAGGCCATCTGACCAACTAGGTATGGGGTGCCTATGTGTGGATTCTGGAACCAGAATGTTACAAAGTGGTATCAATGGATTTATTTTCTTCTTGACATATTATTTCGAGCCTATAACTGGGGATCAGATGGAATATGAACTTGTTAATAAGATGTGCCTGGGAGTAGCAAACATGTGTACATGAAAAGGCCAATCTACCTCATTTATTAAAATTTTATGGTTTCTCAATTTGACAGTTGATTTGATTTCACCATTGGGTGATTCGCATGCTTTGTATTGTTACCATTGATGTTATTGAGGTTCTATTTCTGTTGCAACTTGATGATATAAGTGTATTCCATCTCATGCATCATATAGTCACTTGCTAGAAATCACAGGTCGTGGATTCTTTCCATGCCATTTAGTGTGCACTAGTGATTGCATGTTGTTGTGATAGATGTTTTGTTAGATATGTAATATGTTGTGATATATTCCTTGATAAAATACCTAATATTTGATAGGTTATTTCTTTGTGTAAGGTTTTGTATGATTTAACACCAAACTTTGGTTCTTGAGGTGTGATGGGCTCTCGTGGACTAGAATTTGGTGGATCATTGCATTGTTATGCTTGTTTATGACATGTTTGAGATTCCAAGATTTGATTCGCAGTGATTATGGGCCCTCAAAGATTGGAATTTGGCACTTTAATGTTCATTTATGTGTTTTTATGGGTTTCAGAGTAGTTTCTAAGGCTTATTGTCTGAAAAAAAGAGAATGTACACAGTATAATGATGAATACATGACATGTGTTCTTCTATTCGGGAATAAATTGTTTTTCTTAAGTACAGGATGTGTACTATATGTACACATCATGTAGTCTCTAATAGTATCATTGGATGGGTGTCCAGAGACACGGGGTTGGGAAATATTTTGTAGGACGCACTGTGTACCGGATGTACACACAATGTTATAGAACTGTGTAGACATCCATGTGACCAAAAACACAGGTCGGTGGAGTCTTTTCTACTAACACGCCATGTCCATATGGAACATGTCGTGTAGTGTAAACCATGTATCCGTCCATGTAGTGAACAAAACGGGTCACTATAATCTTCCTAGTACACACCATGTCCATCTATAACACGTCGTCTAGTGTGAGCCATATATCCAATCATGTCCCTGACAACACAGTTTGGTGAATCTCATCTAGTACACGATGTGTCTGACACGAACATGCCATGTAGTCTTGTTCTAAGAGAACCATGTGGCTAAGCCGTGTAGAAGAACTCGGGCAGGGGAAGAGAATTCAAGTACACGCCGTGTGTTAGGACAACACATCGTGTGTATGGGGTGTTACACGGCCTGGGTTGGCAGGAGTACACACCCATGTGAAGCCTTAAGGGAACACGCCGGGTAGTCATTGTACACATTGTGTATCCATGTTTTGAAAAACCATAATGATTTCTTTCTCATGTTCCCTTCTTTAACTTCTATGTTTTAGTCCATTTTAATCTTGATCCAAGGTGTCCAGTTGACCTTGCAGATTCATGCCACCAAGAAATCCTCTGGGTGTCCGCCAATTACAAGGAAGTGATGAGACACCATACATGGTTGATCAGGGACTACCATTTGATCCCCTAGTTGTCCTAGTCTTGGAACTAGACATTATCCCGGATACAGGTGCTCATGCATAGTTTCGAGAGGGATTGGTGGGGTTTATATAGACCTTCTAAGGAGTACTGCATCCGGCCCCTTCTATAGCGGAGCTGATGCGGGTTTTCTAGGAGAAAAAACCTCCCACCTTCACATGGGAAGGAGGAGCTTAGGCTGTAGATTCATGGTTGGAAGCCATGCTTTCTATCATCTAGAATTTAGATATGCCTCCAGAGAAGAGGGTGAATCTCTCTACGTACATGATTTGAGACTCCGCCAAGAGACGGTGGGATGTGATCTCACAGGCGGGAAGCCAGTAGGAAATGGCTTCGGATGAGTTCCAGCGTGCCTTCTAAAAATACCGATATCCAGTGACTTTGAGAGCCGATCGAGCCCAAGAGTTCAAGAGTCTAGAGTAGGGTAATGTTTCTTTTATGGAGTATTCTTCTTGATTTACTGAGATGTAGTTATTCGTGCCCATTCCAGGGGGTGATGAGTTATTCCCCGCAAGGGAGTTCGATGGTGGTCTTATGAACGACATCCGATCTCAAGTGAACATCTTCTGGTTGACTTCCATCACTTATACAGTCAACCATGCACTGATTACGGAGTGAAATCTTAAGGATTATGGAGTTTTTCACCAGGGAGTCTCAATATCTAGAGTTAGTATCCCTCATACTGACAGCAGGAGGCACTGCAGGGGGTCCTCGTGTGATGATCCAAGGAGGCAAGACACTTCTTTAGATAGCTAGGTGGTGTGGTACCGATGTGGGAAGAGCAGGGATATGAGGAAACATTTCCAGAGAGTCCTATTTCCGTGATAATATTGAAGAAATATGAGTCATCTTCAGCGTTTCTGCCAGTTCTTCTCACCAGCAGCTGGTGACAGGGGTTCTTCTATGACTCTGCATTCAGGAGAAGCACCACCAGTTTCTCACCAGTCAGGGAAATTGAGTTCTTCTGGATGTTTAGGCTGAGGCGGAGTTCATGGCCATGGTAGCCAGTCGCCAGGATTTCAGAGACAATAGGGTGGATCAACATAGAGTGTTCATGCAGGGTCAAAGGGCCACGATGTATGTCAGAATTGTTTAGTGGAGTAGACCCAATGGAAGAAGGATCCCATACCCTCTACAGTTGAGGTACGATTATAGTTTCCACTATTTTAGCTTCTGCTATTTTTAATATAGAGGATTCCCATATCTTTATATCTATTACTGTTGTGAAGAACCTCAGGCTCTGTATCTTTTCTTCTGCTGATATATTAACGCTAGACACTCTGTTGGGGACTAGAACGGCTAGTGTACGTCAATGTAAGGAGTAACCTCATGAGGTTGGTGGGTGTCACTTCTTATGGGACCTCTATGTCCTGGAGATGAGAGGCTATGAAGTAATTCTCATAATGGACTATTTAGTTCCCTTCTGGGATGTTATCAATTGCTATCATCGTAGGGTGAGATTCACACCACCAGAGGGAGGATTGTTTCAACATAAGGGAGAATGGGATGTCCAGACGAGCAGAGTACGGCCCGAGCATCATGGGTTGGGAGGAGTTACATCCTATATTTCTAGTCTATATTTGGATGACCAGGGGACTTCACAAATGGAATTTTCTTTAGCGGTAGATAATTTTAGGGACTTCTTTCTAGAGGAATTTTTAGGTTTTCCTCTAGAGCATGAGGTAGAATTTTCTATAGATCTTGTGCCAGGAGTAGCACCGGTGTCCCTTCCTCCAGTTATGATAGCTACACCAGAGCTACAGGAGCTGAATAAGATATTGGAGGAGTTTCAAGAAAATGGTTTCATTCGACCTAGTACTTATCCTTGGAGTTTTTATGTGCTGTTTGCGAAGAAGGTAGACCATACCCTCAGAATTTGGGTGTATTGTCAGAATTTGAACCCGTTGATGGTCAAGAACTGATATCCCTTTCCAAGGATTGATGATTTCATTTATCATTTACGAGGATCTCAAGTGTTCTAAAAATTGAATTGAGAATTGGTTATCATCAGTTGCGAGTTAGACCATCTGATATACCTCTCACAGCCTTTCTAAGGAGGTATGGTCTATATGTGTATGTGTTTATACCATTTGGTCTTACGAAAGCGCCTGCAGTATTCATGGTACTGATGAACCGAGTGTTACATCAATATTTGGATTCCATCATGGTGGTCTTCATAGAAGATATCTCGGTGTACTCACACACTTGACAAGACCATTCCACACATCATGAGATCCTTTTGAGTACACTTAGAGAGCATTGGATATATTATAAGCCCTCAAAATGCCACTTTTTGATGGACTAGATTCACTTCATGGGTCATGTTATCTCAGAGATAGGAGTATCAGTACACTAAGAGAATGTGAGAGCTGTAGTTTCTTGGGAGCAGCCGAAGAACGTCTTTGAGGTACATAGTTTTCTTGGGTTGGCTGGATAATACAGATGTTTCATACAGGACATTTCATGCATAGCATCACCATTCACAGGTCTTACTAAGAATGGTGGGAAGTTCATGTGGTCAAATTTTTGTGATTCATCCTTTCAGAAGCTGAAAGGGAGGTTGAATTATGCACTGATACTAGTGTTTCTAGAGCTAAGAAAGAGCTATACTATGTACTGTGATGCATTAATTATTGTGCTAGGAGCTTTTATTATATAAGGAGAAGGAGTCATTGCATACGGGTCTTGGCAGTTGAGGCCACATGAGAGGAACTACCAGACACATGATCTCAAGTTGTCTACAGTTGTCCATGATTTACGCTATTGGAGACTTTATCTTCTAGGAGAGCATTTCGTGGTTTTCCCCAACCAAAAAAAGTATCAAGTACATCTTCACTCAGCGTGACCTGAATTTGAAGCATCAAAGGTGGGTTGATTAACTTTAATACATTGACATTGAGCATGCTTATACGCTTGGGAAGGGAAATTCCATAGCTGACACGTTGAGTAGGAGGACTCAGATGCAAGCAGTTCTGGAGGCCAGTACTAAGTGGAAAATTATTGAACGATTCTTTGAGATGAATTTGGAGCTGCATAATAGACAGGGACATGAATTTATTTCTTCTATAGGCATTAACTCTACTCTTTTTTCGAGTCTGAATGAGGAAACTACCAGATTCCAAGGCCTAGTCCTATAGGAAAGCTTGTTAGAAGAGGACACTATTCCTGGATGGACCATAGGAAAGGATGAGATCTTGCATTTTCATGGGTGCGCATGTGTGTTAGCAGACATACATGAGGATAATATGTGGTACTTTATTTCCTCAGATTGGGATGTTCATCCTGGTTTCACCAAGATGTATCATGAACTACGCCATCAGTATTGGATGCCAGGTATGAAAAGAGATGTTTTTGGTTTCGTCATGAGGTGCTCCACCTTTCATCATGTGAAGGCGGAGCATCATCGACCAGAAGGGATTTTTCAACAATTACCCATTCCCAAGTGGAAGTGGAATGATGTCACAATGGACTTTGTGAAAGGTTTACCGAGATCGCCTCAAGGGAAAGATGTAGTATGGATTTTCATTGACAGACCCATGAAGCTTTCTCACTTATTGAAGATCAAGGGGACCTTCAATGTTTATGATCTTGGAAGGTTGTATGTTTGTGAGATTGTACATCTACATGGGGTTCCAAAATCCATCGTTTCGTACAGGGACACCCATTTTACTTCTCAGTTTTGGCAGGGTTTACAAAAGTCTTTGTGTTCACACGTACTTCTAAGTACAGCATACCATTCCCCAGACAGATGAGCAGTCCGAGTGTACAATTAAGGTGCTTGGGGACATTCTTTGAGCATGCATCCAATATTTTGGAGGTTCTTGGGAGAAGCACTTACATATTTTGGATTTTTAATACAAAAACATTTTTCGTGAAACTATTCAGATGGAACCTTATGAGGATTTGTACAGTAGGCCATGCTGACTAACCATATATTGGCTAGAGACAGGAGAGGCAGCTATGTTGGGAACTCGTCTTTTCTAGGAGGCCACAAATAGATAGAGTTGATTCAAAAGAGGATATCTAATGCACAGTCTCGACAGAAGTCTCATGCTGATCGATGAAGACAACCTCCCAAATTCAAGGTCGGAGATCAGGTTTTCTTGCATGTCACACCAAGGTTGGGACAGAGGAGGATTGGGAGATAGGGAAAGCATTCACTGAGAAATGTTAGGCCATATGATGTGTTGGAGTGAGTTGGGCTGGCTGCCTACCGGTTGCAGATACCTCAAGGTATCGGTCTATGCATGACGTCTTCCACGTTTCTTAGCTTCGACATGACTTCTCAAACCCGTCCCATGTTTTCAAACCTGAGGAAGTCAGGTTGGAGGTGGATGCATCTTTCGAGGAGCATCTTATCTAGATTTTTGATCGATGTACGATGGTTCTCCATGGTCGGTCGGTTCCTCTCATATAAGTGCTATGGCAGCCCGAGCATGTACATAACGACACATGGGAGAGGGAGGCCGATGTACGATTGTTGTGGATAGAGATTTCCAAGGATACTTCTTCTACACCACCTTGATAGAGAAATTTGGGGATGAATTTCTTTAATGGGGGAAGTTTGTAAGAGACCAGATCATCTTTTCATGTATGTTTTCCTTTTTCCAGTTTTTTTTAGAAAAAGAGGTGTTTTTGGAAAATTTTGATGTATATGTCATGCACTTATATGTACAAACCGTGTACTCCATTTCGGCACGAAGCCATTTGATGGGCTTTTAACGGCCAAGCACACAATCATGTGGTGTGACCTAGAGATGGCCTAATGCAGGGTCTGGTAATGGCAAGTAGACACTGTTTAATTCAAAAGAAAACACAGTGTACTTTATTTTTTTTCATTAATCCAACCGGGGTCACGTATGATAGATAGAAACACCTCCTTCTCAGCCAAGTTCGTCCAAGAGAGTTTGTATGACATCGATTCTTTCCCGAGCCCCCGATCGAGCATCCATTCTCTAAATCGATAGCTGTTGATTGGATTGGGATCAACACGATAAGCTCTTCCTTCTTCTAGATCTTCATTTCATATTTTCTCAAATTTTAAGGGTTATCTTCGGATGATTATTTTTAACGTTTCTATAGATATACTATGTTCATGGGAGATTCAAGGCTTGAGGTTCACATACAATGATCCTACAACACCGAGGTAGGTGGTGTGTTCCTTTCCATAGATATCCTTTTAATATTATGTGAAAACGTTCCCAATAGCCATGATCGGGGTATTGCGTCTTTATGGTTTTAACCCCATTAATATACTGATATGCTTGTATTATTTAGTAGAGTTTAATTGAATGTTAATAGGGTCAAATGTTATGCTTAGGAATTGTTTTCCCATGCACGTTTTGTTTATGATCATTTGGTCCTGGTTAGCCCGTTAGGCTACCTTGTTTTCCCCATGCCTAGTATTGTAGGATGGTGTGATTATTTATCAGACATGCTATTAGGTTGTAGAATGTTAGACAAGTAGTTCTTAAGGTCTAATTTGGCCTCTATGAATTTCTATGCTCATTTTATTTACACGGGGCTATGGGAACCTGGTGTAGTAGACCATAGGGAGAATGGAAGAGATGGATTCTCTAGAGGGTCTGTTTTTACTATTACGATGTGAGACCGTAGGGGGAATTGAAGAAAATGCTTCCCCATTGTGTCCATAGTTCCTCGACTTGGGTCACAGTGGGAAAGAGAGGTAAGTGCTTCCCCAAAGTGCCTTTAGATACCGATATGAGTCTATAGGGGGAATTGACGGTGAGTGCTTCCTCATAACGTATATGCTTAAGATGAACCAGAGGGGTTAAACTGTGTGAATTTCCCAGAGGGTTTCCTATGTTTTTTTGGTCTAACCAGAGGGGTTAGACTGATATTACTTACTAGAGGGTTACCTACATTGATTATATGGTTAATTGATATATGAAATTGAATGCATTTGATCTGTAGGAATGTTTGCTGCTGAGTACTTCATTTTTTACTGCTTCTTTTAGCTTAATGTCAGGCGTACATATTCATTGACTATTAGACACATATATTTTGGTGGTTTCCTTCTAGGATTCGTCTCAAACCCTATTTGGGTCATGATTTTGGGCCCAAATATATTATATTTTTGCAGGACTAGATAAGGGAAATCACTCATCTACTTTAGGTACTCGACTGCTTTAGAGCTGGAGAGTATGGAACTGAGCTATAGCTTTGAATGTTGAGGAGTTTATCTATTTTCTTTGGTACATAGGTTTAGTACTGTATTTCATCATTGTGACGTGTTTGGATGATTTCCTAGACATATGTATCATTCATCATTTATATATGTTCTCATGTTGTTTCTTACTTTCAGTCTTCCATTGCTTACTATGGTATGGTGTTATTACTGCTTCTACTACTGTATATCTGTTTTGTTGTCACTGTTTTACTCTGCCAATGAGGGAATAGTTTCCCCACTATCACACCCAAGGCCCTTACTATTAGTTGACAGCCTCTAGAATCCAGGGAAATATGCTTGAGGCCATGTGACCAACCGGGTATGGCACGCCTCTGGGTGGCTTCCAGAACTGGGACTTTACAGTATACCCATAGTCCCATGAGGTCATCGAGTTACATATTCACTACCCATATTGCTAGTTTGGTCACTCCTTCCTTCTGTTATGTTTTTCCATCATGTATGGAACTGACGAAAGTATAAACATGGTTCATGGTAATTTGTTAAGTGCACGACCACTTGGAACATGTTTTTTTATTTCATGTGTGTGGTTGTTGATTATATGATATGTTGTACATAAATGTATTGACTATTTACTTTCAACTATACTTATCACATGCATGTAGACTGAATATTTGTATTTGGGAAATAGACCACATTGGTGGTGTCCTAATGATTTGTACTCAAACCCTTATCAGGTTCCCATGCCACTTGGGTACCCAAGAAACACTCATAGGTTGTAGGTATAGGTTGGGATGAGGCCCATGTTTATCGTCTAGTGGGATAACTAACTGTGTGTTCCAATAATGTAATGATATGTGAATTAGAGTGAGAGGCGATAATTTTTTACCTTTTTTATTAATTTTATATTTAATTTGTCAGGTTGGAAATCATCTACATGTAGTCAGGTTTGATTTTGTTGTTTCTGAATATATTCATATAGTTGGTATGTTATTGGTTTAGTATTACTCTAATTGTATAATGTTTACATGTGGGGTTTTTTATTATTATTATGTAGCATAATTTAATATATAATCTCCCCATGGTTTCATTTGAGACCCTAATTTCTATTTGTTATTGTATGGTGTATAGGGAGGTTCAGCTGAGGTCATGTGGAATTTCGGCTTGGAATTATTGATTTGGGTCGGGATGTCATAGAATGGAATTTCAGCACTTGTTATCTTATTTTCCTATTTTAGGGAGTCGATATATAGATGACATAGGAATGTGTCAGAACATGTAATGAAACTAAGACTAGTGCATTGAAAGCATCCTTTTTAGGGATGTTCAAGATACTAGAGCATGAAATTATAGTTCGTTATTTTCACTATTATCACATTTTTTTTCAACTAGCATGAAACATGTATTTTGAGTATGTGATAAAATAAAATTTTTACTCTAGGTTGTATCTTCAAGAGGAACTTCTTGTATCATATTCATCATGTAGTTTTCTCATGATATATATGATGATATTGTGTGATTGTATTGAACCTTATGTGTGTCTACTTCGAAAAATAGGTTATGTGAGACTGCGGTGTGGTGCACCTAGGAAATTATGGAAGTTGTGATGTTGAAGGAGATGGTGATGCATTTCCTCAATGAATACATAGTACCATGAACTTTATTGTTCATTTTTTATAATTAAATTTATTTTTAGGAACCTTGTGTGATTATACATTAGATCGACATGTTTGATAAATGTACATGTTATAGCCTTGGTGGAGTGATCCATATGGAAACATGTGGCATGCTATTTAACTGAACTCGATAACTATAGACTCTTTAAATGGTTAGTCTATAAGAGAATCCATTGTGGAATTCCCTTGGATATGTTCTTGATCACATATTGTTAGTTCCAACCCGTAGTGAAGCCTTGAGTGGGATGTAAAATACATTATGTCTTTTAAAATGTGGATCCATTTACTATGTTGTTGGTGTCTCTTAAATATTGGAAGTAACCTGGGTGAGAATATTCCTTGTAAAAGAGTAATCATGGATAATCCCGAAGTGCAGTTCTTGTTGATGGAAATTCTGTTTTCATGTGATTAACCATTATAAGACATAAAATACGATATCTGAACATTTTATTGCAACACTATAGTATTAATCAGCTTAATTTCTAGTACATAAGTTACAATGAAGGGTTATTGGATAATGGTGGGTGAAAAAAATATTGAGCTAACACCCATGAGATGGGTGGTTCCCGATAAAACCCAGTATCAAGGAGTTTCCTTCATTGGAAAGGTGCACAGAGAATTCTTGTGTTTAGTGGAGATGGAACATTGTGGTTAATGGATAGTTGAAAAGTTGATTGTAACTAGCATGGATGACCATGACTTGTGGGGTAATCACTCCATTGGAAAAACTAGTGTTGTTTTCCAGCCCTACTAGGAGTGTCACAATGCATGACCACTCATGCACTAGATTCGAAAAAACTATTCAAGCACTTGAAGAAGGGTGGCGGGCAAACCAATGGGAATTTTTCTAGTTATATGTATGAACCTAATTAATCTAGTGATGATAGGTCGTTGAAAACATCAGTTTAGGGTCCACCTTCAAGTTTACAGTTGGTTAATTTTGTTGTGAATCTCACTTGGTTTGGAGGCCTGGTGCTTAATTCTTATGGAGTTGTCTCTATGATAGAAGATGACATTGACAATGTATTGGGGTTTCGTTGTGTGTTTAACCCATGGGTTTTAGCATTAGATACGTTTTTGTTCATTTAGAGTCATTTGTGGAGGGACAAGACCCATTTTTATGGATGTCATAACCTATGCCCAGCCTGCTAGAGGATGTTACACACATAGATAATGAATTATTAGATACAATGGACTATGTTTTGAGAAATCCATTTTACCATGTGTTTGGTGTTTTTCTCAACAATATGTTCAATCAGATTTCTATGTTTAGTCATTGTATTTGGCCATGGAATAATCAAGGGATAGTTAGTGTATTGTGATAATTTTAATGCGAACATAATGGCACTCCTATGGTTGGTAGCATGTACCTATTACATATGAAATGGACTCACATGTTATAAGGGTCACGTCTTTTGTAATTCTGACTGTTGGATGACCATAAAGACTCTAGAAGAACTATATTTTTTGAACCGGAGGGAATATGGTCCTATGTTAAATTCCTAATGGTGATTCAATATGTAGCACCTTATGGAGACTAGTTGCAGGCATTGGACTCTGGTGATTCAGGGTATACAGATATGGGGTAAGATCATTGGTTCATTGACACGTAGTAGAGATCCATGTAGCTAGTGCGTGTAGTTGATGAATCAACCAGAAAAATTATTTTAGAGTTAGTAAAAACTTCATATATGATATTGGAAACTTTTTTAGATACCTATTAGTCTTAAGATATAATGATAAATAGATTCTTTTGTGTCAGTTTCTTAGGATGAGAAACATTGTAGGTAGATGAATAGAAAAGATATCACCGGTATTTATCCTGAACCTAAATTTAGTGTGATTAAACCACATCATGCTTCTCTTACTAGGTATGAATTAGGTATTTGGAAATATATGGGACATTTTGTAAAATCTAATCTTGTTTGGGTTTCTCTATTTAGTAGAGACTTGTTGTCCGGATTTTTAATTATTAATGAGGTGTTGGTATTGACTTCCAACCTATTTATTGCATCAATTTACCATGATGGACTAAACCAAACTGGACATGTTGTTGTACTAACAAAAATCTAGAACCGTATGATGAATCCTATAGTGGGAGATATCCTAATTCCATAAGAGGAATCAGTTGAGGAACCATGATGTGTCAGGTTCTACTAAATGGGTAAACATGGTCTCGATGATCAATGATAGTAAGATTTTGGATCAGCTTATGGTGTTTATATTTGGATTCTCAAAAGGGTGTTGCGATGGGAAGTCACGGTGAATAATGCCTTGAGGAATCATTTTGAATTCATATGTGAAACATGAGAGAGATCCTCAAAGGTGATGATCATGATAGATCACGAGGCGTGTTTTTTTGTTCTACAACAACTTATTGAACATGAGAAGTGTTATGGTAGGGATATTGTAATTTTTCACCCTATTATGTGTCATAATTATCTTGAGGATGTTATATAATTTCTTTTTTTGAGTGTTCCTTTTGGATAAGTAAAAATTATAATAAGGTTCCAACTATTTTAGTGTTTCAGAATGGTATTTCAGGATGGGGTTCAGTGTTTGGGTGATGAACAGGGGGTCCGAGAGGCCTCTATAGGAGTGACTGGGAGCCCGTGACTACTAAAATTGGATGTAGTATCGCATTAATGTCATTAATTTTATATTAATGATGTAATGAGGGTTCATTGGGTTGACTGAGATTGTTTAATTTGTGAAAATTGTTTCAAGAAGAATTTCCTAAAAATCACATCATGACACATGTTGGCCCAACCCAGTATGTGATTTCCCCCCAAAACTAACAACATTAATCCCTTTTAATGTTGTGAATTTTTTTTAAATATTTTGAAATGTGTCTTAATGTGTATGGATTGATTCATACCCATTATAGACCAATCCCATTAATCCCATATAAATATTTTCATGATAATGGGAGGTTTTGGATTCCAAGATATCCTCTAATCTTATTATTCCACCGATCGAAGCATAATTCATTATTATTGATCCCCTTGGTGAGTCTTATCCTTTATATTCTTGAGATGATTCCAATTTATTTTTTAAATCTACTACATTTTTTGAACATTTAATGATTTTCATTAAAGAATTTGGATTGAAACACCACCATATTTTAAATCATCTGCAAGAGGATGATGAGGCTTTTCATTGACATATATAGAGAATAAAAATGATTATCAATGAATTTCATTGATGGATATTTCAGTAAAGGTATGTCATTGTTTTAAATATTCTATTTTTTCTAGATTAATTATATTAAATTGGTAGTATTTGTATCACTGGACGATAGGTATTTTTACCAGTATCATGTACAGTGGACATGATGAACCTTCCATGAGTGGTTGGTAGTAGTTCTATTTTTGTGTCTACATATGGTAAGTCATTATTAATGTTCTCTTTTCAGTCATAATGCTATGTTCTTTTTATATTCATTTAATATGTTATATTGTTTTTATAATTAACTATTTTTTTTATGATTTATCTTGAGATAGGAACTCATGGTGATTAATGGAGGCTGAATGGACGTAGATGGACTCTGAAAAAGTCATTGGGATTGGATTTTATTGAAATTCACTTCGTTTATGGAAGGTGGACCCATGTAATTTACACTTGGTTTTATTTCACATTTATTGGAATGTGTTATGATGTTTTACACCTTAGTTGAACAATAAATATTTTCACAATTAATTATGTATAATAATGGCGATTAGTTAATTAACAAGGAGTTTTTATTAATTAATTAAAATAACCTTTCCATATGTAATGGGAAAAATTATCAAGGGCCCCAACATACACTTGTGCATGAGGTTGATATTGACCACCAATGGAAGATGTTTGACCACATATGAATTCATTAGAATACATGGACACATGGAGTTAGGTTGATGTTCCAGATGACACCTAGCTCTCATGTGGCCATTTTTGATGCCAAGATCTCACGTGTGTGGTGTGCATAGGCCAAAAGTGTACTTGATAGCCTGAAATACCATTTTTTTTATCATATGCATTGCAAACATTATTTGGTGAAATTTACTGATTCAAGTATCTATGTGAGTGTTTTCTTACTCGGTGATGGGTAGGGGATATAAATTAAGGGTAGTTTTGTCTTCATACATTAGTGTAGTGTTGGAGGGGTTTATAGTAAGTTATATACATCGGTTAGGGACATTGGTGGGTGAAGTAGTAATAAATAGAGGGTGTATTCAATGTGACTAGGATGTCTTGGATTTTTTATTTTATTTTGTTCTGTAATATTTGGAGGTTGTGGCCTTTTCCATTGAGTACCATCTCTAGGGAGTACTCTCTTATTCTCTACTTCTACTTATTATCAATTAATCATCTTCTATAGTTCCTATAATAGCTTTACCAATAATAGGGCATTATATAATTCATTATTATATCAAAAATGTTTCTTAACATCACCTCAACACATATCAAATGAAAATATCTCTTAATTAAATAAAATATGAAACACAACCATTTTCATTTGAAATATTCAACATATCCCCAATTCTATGTCCATTCATTTTTCCAAGATCAACATTGTTCCATGAGTACTAATCATACATAATGAAAAATAAGTATATAGAACATAAAAAAGATTTTAAATGGGGTTATTTTTTTATCAATATGATTAATCCATCATCCATTACCATATAATAATACCAAAAATTAATTCAAAAGGACTTACACTATAAGGCCTAAATAAATTACAGAAGGAAATATAACATGTTTTGTGCTTTTAAATGTATAACAACAACTCAAGCAAATGCAAATTCATATAATCGCACAGACATTCAAGGATAATATAACTCATTACATTCAAATATTAATTATAAAAATCAACCATTTGAAACACTGATAGTATATATAAATGTTCCAACAACACCAAATATTATAATGGTCAAAATGTATCAAATAAAACTACATATTTTTCACCTAGAAAATTTAACATTTTAATAGAGCAGGGATAAATTAAAATTATCATTTGGGATAAAAATATTCTAATAGAAAAGAATTCATCTTGTAGTTGAAAAGGAAAAAATATGAGGTTTTTCTAAAATCATGTTAAGAATAATTGATAGTAAAGCCTTAGGATAGTTCAAATGAATTAAATGATAATAAATTTACAAATGCTAAAAGAAAGATATCATCATCAAGTAATAGGGGAATGTAATAATATTTATCCAGAAATTATCCCCATTAATAAAAAATACAATTTTTGTCTATCATATATACTAGTAGATAAAAAATAACACTCTTGAGGTCATGAAAAAGGCAATAAAAAATAAAAATATTACTCACCTAGCATTGAAGACAACATTTTCTATAGCACTAACAAAAACTAAATCATGAACACAATGAAGAAGAATAATGAAAAATGTGTAGTCATTTCGAGATGGATAAAACATTAGGGATGTAAATCTCATGGAAAATTACTTTTAAAATAAAATTGAGAGATTATTATACTAATATATCATAAATATAAATTTTTAAAACAAAAATGTACCAAATTTGGTGTCATAAAATATAAAATATAATTTAATTTAATATTAAAGGAATAACTAAAATTTAGAATCAAGTTTAAAAGTCCATGAATTTAACTTAACTATTGTACATAACTTTTAAATAATATAAATATTAATAAAAGGAAATACACAATTTTATTGTATGTACCTTTTAATTGTGATGAAAATTTTAAAACCTAAATATAAAATGTAAAAAATTTCATTGAAAAAAATAAATATATACAAAAAAGTGATAGAAAATAAATGTTATGGGTGACCTGAAAAATAATATATTCCATGTAGTCACTGGAATTTGAATCTCAAAGATAAAATACCTACGAAATCTTAATCGATTTTATATAGAGGGAACAGAAATATTCAATAAAGGTGATGAAACCATTAGATGAAATTTATTTATATAAAATCTTTTGTTTATATTTAAAAAAATATTATAAAATAATAACACTATTAACTATAAACCACTATGAACTATAGATAAAATTAGAACAATAAAATACAAAAAATTGAAATCAACATGTATTAGTGAATCTATCACTCATAGTGGGATCATAGGCATCAAATCAACACTAAATATAAACTATTTTTTTAGTAGAACTGAAATCCCTGGGGAATATTTATTAAAAATAAATTATCGTTTAATGTATTCAATAATAGAATACTTTCCAACCAAGGGCGGTAGCCAGTGTTTGGTTTCATGGGGATGGATGAGTATAGTTGGTGGTATGGGTTTTTTACTACACAGGGTGGGGAGGCTCTAAGTAGAGGTGTGTAGGGGGTGGCAGAATCAAGTAGGGGATGGCAGTGGAATGAAGGTGCTAGTTGTTAAATAAAAGGGCTTCCAGTAGTGGATAGGGGTGAGGTAGTGATAAGGGAATGGAAATGACAAGTAATAGTATAGGTATTGATTAGGGGAAAGTGGTGGTATGTAGGACCATCACCGATGGAGAAGTTTATGTGTCACATATGGTTTAGTTGGGAAGTGGAGGATCCAGGGTTTGGTGGGTAGTATTCTAATCATGGGATATGGATGGGGGTGGGATATTTGGTTTTTTGGTTATATTTTTTTCTTTTTTTATAATTTTTTTTTCATCTTGGAAAAAATCTAAAACAAACACAAAATCATATTTTTACTATAAATTTGGAATTTTAAACTTACTCTCTCCTCCAATTCCTCATTCTATAATAGTGAAAACAATGGAAGCCTAAAGACCCTGAGAGTTTCTCCCTTGTGTGAATCATATTCAAAAAGAAATCAAGAAAAAACATATGAATTTGAAATATCGATGTAGAAAAACCACCAAGAACAACCACCTATTAACTATATTCCATGTGTAAAAATAGATCCCATAGTAAAGATACTTTTTATTACCTAGATCATTGATAAATGTGTGAAATCATCCTAATAGGGGCTTGTGTCAGGCATGAACATGCCAACTTTATAGGTGGTAACCACCCCCACACATAATAAAAAGTCATAATCCAAAGTGTGTTCTAGAAACATAAAAATAATAGAGGAATGATAGGTAATTAATAATATAACCCCCATATTAAGGGATAATATATGCATGTATGCATATTTTGAGCCACAACTCAGGATTTGAGATGATAATTTGTGGTATTTCCCTACTTATGTATAAACATGTACCTGTGAATAGCTCACATCTGTACAAAAATAGACCAACACATATGAGTATATGTTTACAAAGAATTTAGGGCCTATGTTACCCATCCAATAGATATATAATTATACATATACATTCTATGAAATCTTTCATACTGTCTTATGGGATATGGTAAATGGTATAATGGAATAATTCATTATGAGCCCTCCAAACTACTAACAAGTATAATGAGTTAGGGAAAAATAGCCATCCCAGATATCCAACAAATTCCATTAATCAAGTACCTTCTAAATTTTTAATACCAATATATATATACACACATTCAACAAGTTTAGGCATGACTAGTAAATAAGGTGAAACCGGCCTTGAAGAGTATAACATGTGTGGTATGTAACTACATTGATTAAGAATTTTTTGAATATAATGGAAAATAGATTATGTAGTTAATTGAATTATATAAATTCATTATTAACCATAAATAATAATTAAGAGGGATAAAAATGAAAGTTGGGAAGAATAGGCACTTATATTACAATATGGCTTGATGGTAATATCATATACAATAAAAATGGAAAAAACACCCTTTACCCATGTAAAGATTTATGGACAATATTTATTATTCAAAACACATGGTTGTTATGTAGGTTAACTCAACTCTAGGAAATTTATAGGATAACTATCTATGAATGGTAAAAGATAGAGGGGTTATGCCTTCAAATTTAATTGAAATGTAGATATTTGGGATCCTGGTATAAAGGAATAGACAATTCTACTTTTAGATGAATCTATAATTAATGGGGAATTATGGATTATGAATTTTTTAATATAGAATATGAAATTTAGCTATTAAATCAGAAATATACCATGATATATTATAATTTAAACTCCCTTAACATCTAAAATAAATGGAAATTGTGAAGAAAGAATAATATAACCAACATTAGAATTATAGAGTGGAGGTTACATAAACTACGATGAAAAAGATATAAAATAAGAGGAGTAAATGAGATTCATTACCATAATTCATTATAAAAGATAATTTGTGACTGATCAAATCTGTATAGACCAAGTCAAAGAGAGGTCCCTTTGGAGAGCTTGAGAGGATAGGGTAAGATTTAGATGTCGTGATGATGGAGGGAATGAGGTTGATTTATCAAGATCCATCATTTCAAAAAAATAATTTTTTGTTAAAAATTAATAAAATTGAAATTGTTTTTACTTAAAAATCCTGAGAAGGTCCCACCAGAACATTGTTGGAAACCCAATAATACCTTAGTGAAAAAGGAATTACCCTATGGCATCCCTAATATATTTTTTATCGATTTCCATCTGACCATCGATGGGTGTTCTACTACTAAGAATAACTATCATCCTCAAACCAATTTACTATTAATGGTCTTTTACAACTATCAAACACGTTCAAGACACTAAAACCATCTAAAATAAATAAATAATTGAATAAAACACATAACCTAAAGATATAAATCATTTTTATAGTTTAATGTCTTTATAACCCAACCACCATTTAAGTTCTCATCCCCAAGAAGATTCCACTATCTTACTAGGAAAATAATTTTGGTCATAGGCTCTTCATCTCAGATTCCCTCTCACAAGTCTCGTCATATAGATTCTATCGAAGTATCCTGGGTAACCATCTGAACTGGAAACCGAGTAGATCCTACATTGACTTAAGGGGAGTTCTTGATCTGCACAACCTATTGATACATGGTATGGAATCCGGATATAATAAATTAAAATAATTTTATCCTTAAATTAAATATTAAGTATAACTGAATTTCATTCAAAAATATAGCTTTAACGTAAGTAAAAAATCCATGAAAAAATCACATGGGTATAAAATAAATAAATAGATGAAAAATAGAAATAAAAAAACAAAAATAATCACTCAACTCATACTATGAACAACCACACCTATAGAAAATATTCTAATAGTGTATATCCTCAACTACCATAAAATATAAGCACCTCCAACCATATAATGTATTAAAAAGGCCCAAGTGGATGATGCTACTGAAATACTAAAAATAAACACTAAAATATCTGAAAACATTTCCCACATGACCTGAGGTCACTCTGCATCCATATCTCAAACATTATCCTGGGATTCAAACTAGAACCTAAAAAATGACATTCAATCCACAAAAACTGAGCCTTGTGAGTAGGGTGCAATCTTAGAGAAAACTACAAAAATAGCAGATTGATTGTGGTTTTTGGAGGTTTTTATGAACCCCCCTCTAAATTCACTTTTATATGTAAATTATAGGGGGTTTGTAACAACCATATCTAATCATCTAACTTATAGGGGGTTTACAACCCCCTATAAATTTTTTATCATTTCTTTTTAATATTTAATTATAATTTAGAGGTGTTTACATCAAAACAACAACTAATTTAATATTTAGTTGCAATATATATTCAATTGTATTTTAGAATATATTTATATATATATATATGGATTTTAGAGACTCTCTCTCTGTATATATTCAATGCAATTCATGTTTATGTAAATGGTGAGGGTTAACAACAACCAATAAATTATGACATTTGAGGGGATTTTGAGGCCCCTTTAATTTAAGAAATTAGAGGATGTTCATGAACCACCACTAATCCCTTATAAAAGTGGGGTTTTGGACCCCCACTATTTTTTTTATTTTTTTTAATAATTCTCATATTCATTAGGGGTCGGTTTTTGAAAACCACTGGTAAATTTTAATTTTGTGCTGGTTTTCCCAGAAAAGCTTATAATTTACATGATAATTAAAAAAATAATAATGGGGGTTTAAACCCCCTCTAATGTAAATCTCTAATTTATTTGTGGTTTTAACACCCTTTATTTTTCTAAAAAAATTAATTTTTATAAAATATATGTGTGAGCATGAATTTGTGTGTGTGCCTATATATATATATATATATTAAATAAACACCTTATATAAATATATTTAAATATATTATAAACCTATATAGATAAATACATTATATAAATAACATAAATAAATGATTATACATATAAACCAACATATATATATAATTAAATATTGGTATAGACGATATAAATGTAATTATAAATATATTTATAAAAATATATAAAATATATATGTGTTTTTATAAATACTATACATTTATATTATGATTTATATTGGACATATAATATAATGGGCTTCATTCCCACTGGGACTTCGGGCCATTACTGAATAAATAAGGTTGTAGTGGTGGCATATCCCTTAGGGGTCTATGGTCTGCCTTTTCGGCCTGTGTGTGTGGTGTTTTTGTGTGTGTTTAATGTAATTTTACCCCCAAACACCTAATATATATGTATATATTAATGTAAAAAAATTATATTCTATTATGTATAAAAATATAAAAAATATATACATAATTAAATATAGATAAATATATATACATATTATATAATTATATATAAAATATTTTATTATATATAAATATATATTTATATAATTATATTATATATATTTTAGTACCATAATAATTATATATTAATTTAATAAATATATATATTATTTAATTATTTTATATATCTTCAATGATCTGAATGTATTTATTTTTCGGTATATATATGTTCATACATGTAAAAATATAAATTTATATAATTAATGACATATATATATATATAATAAAAATGTATTTAATATAATATATGTATAATATAAATCATAAGATAAATGTATAGTTTTTACAAAACAAACATATAATTTTTATTGTTTAAAAGAATGGTGTATGAATAATAATAATAATATTATTATTATTATTATTATTATTATTATTATTGTTGTTGTTGTTGTTGTTGTTGTCGTTGTTGTTACACACATACATATTATTTGGTCAAGATATTAGGGATTTGGTAGATTCTTTGGCATCCAGATATAATATTTGATATTTCCTCTTCTATTGGTGTTTCTACTGAATTGGAAAAAGAGACCGAGAGGGCTCGTTATGGCTATTTTACATGAGATCTTGTCGAGGTGGAACTTATCATGACTCTTATTAACAATGAAGTTATATCAACTGAGGATGATGAGATGAATTCTAAGATTTTATATGAGAAATTACCGACATTCTGTTCTGTATATAATATTATAGGTTACTCCATTGAATTTTGTTGACGGGCCATTATTTACTCCTTATTCAGTTTAAAAGACCATGATGATAGTGTCTGCAGGAAAAAAAATGGAAGGAACTTCTACCAAGCATTGTGGTGGCAATGGTGTTTGTTTTGGTGTAGATAAACCGATCAATATGGATCCTTGTCAAAGGGGCCAAAGACGATTATACTGGTACTAATTAATTTTTAAAAAAAATTATCAATGGTCTAGTGGGGTACAAACCACTGTAAAAAAATATTTCATTTAATGAATCCTTAGTTTGGTGTTCTTAGATAGGGGGTACATGAAATGCAGGAAATTATGTGGTTCCTTATCCTCCATAAACCATTTATTTATGTGTATATGATTATACGTTGGGTTTTAATTCCTTTGGTGAAGTTGGTATGTACTCTATAAATGAGGGAAGATGATGGACATGCTGCTAGGTGTATGGTGGATATAAATGAGGTACTTTCATCTCCTTTGTTATCATCCTATAAGATTATTCTCAATTAGGATGATGGGTTGAAAATGAGTTGGGAACATAATGAGGAAAAAATTCTTGAAAAATCCAATGATGAATTTTTTTACGATTTTTCTTACCATATATTAATGTGTGAGTAGATGGATGCATCAATAGATCACAAAGGTAAAAAAAATTGAATGATAAAACTCCTATAAAGACTAAAAACATGAATGTAGAATTTTTTTTTGCAAAATGATGTGAGAAAAATTCTTACTCCCATCCATTTATATATCTCTCATACTACCCAAGATTTTAATATTGGTTCACACCAAAGGTAGTGGAATCCCACATCCTCTAACATCAGTGTGGAGGTTCATAATACTATTTTTATAGAAGGTAAAAAAAATTAATCCATCCATCTTTTTTGTGGAAAATACGTCTTCCAAATGATTCCTTTTAAGAAATCATGACCATTATTTCAATTAATGGACTAGTTTCCCTCTATATCAATTGATGTGACATGTACTCAGCCACGAATGTGCTACTCCTTTAGATGGATCCTCCATCAAGCTTACCCATATACATGATGCTTGATTCTGTATTTCTAGAGGCTTCAGGTGGCCTTGTATTAAAAAATATGCAAGAAATGGAAGGTCAAAAATGGGCACTTTTACTATCTTAAAAAAAATTGGATTAAAAAACCATTGGTCAAAATTTATTGTGCATCGGGGTGTTCCTTGGACAAGGCAGTAGAAGAGGATGTGATATGTAATCTGCATACCCATGCCCACATAATTTTCACACATAGGTAGACCTTCTCTTTATAATAAAACTCAATCCTTCTCACCATCAAACATGTTTAAGGGATCTTCTTCGTTCCAAATATCCTGAACTACTCCCACACTATTATGTGAAAAAACTACTTATCACATACCTTGATCGATGAGCTTCTGAGTTATTATATATCCCAAATAATAGCATAGTGACTATATCTGAAAAATCTTGGGTCGAGATGGGCACTGGTCTAGTGCTTTTATAAAACCTAATTTGATGATTTTTTTTAAAAAATATTAGGGGTGGATTAAAAAATAATTAGGGTAATTTTAAACCACCTCTAAATATAAAAACCCCATAAATTAGTTATTTTTTTATGATTGTTAGATGATATTAGAGGGGGTCCATACCCCCTATAATTTAACGACATCTAATTTTCCACATTACTGTACCCATAGTTGATCAAAAGTGCTGATAACAATATAAGGTTTCCACAATTGCAACTGTTTTTCATAACTAACTCTTATGTATTTAGAGGGGGTTGTAACCCCCTATAATTAGAAAAATAACCACCTCTAACAACTGTATTTTGTTTCAGGAACAGTATATAAGCACCATTGATTCTTCTCTTTTCTATTCCAAAATTATACCAAAATATTATAGTTTGAAATAAAATTATAAAATAATAAATTTTATTACCTTCTTGTAACCAAATTCATAAACACATTTTCTATTTTAGAGAGACCAAATTCCCTTTAGAAGTGACATTTTAAAACAAATATTGTAAATCCTTTTATGAATAGAACCAAACCATATAATACCATTCCATTTTTAAATTACATTTTTTAGTCTCACATTAAAACAAAACATTGGGGTAAGTAACATAATAATTTAGATACGACAATAAAGAAAGATATAAACAAGAATGGGTAATTAACAATTGAAGTTTAAAAAAAGGTAACCAAGGAGGATAAACAAGGGGAATCCATTATAAACACAATATAAACCATAAGATAAAGAATGGATAGTGAAATAAATTCAACATGACAATCATTATCTAAGGCGTGTGGAATGATCTCAAACCTATATGTTCCAAAAGAAATCAAGAATCACTTGAAGAAACACTAGACAGACCTACATGAACCTCTAAACTACACTTCAAGGACTCTTGAGAAAACATTAAAAATAGACACTAATAATTATGAATCTTAAGACTAGGGTAAAACCCATTGTAATGCCTACCTATCTAGGGTCTCCTTTGTGACAACCACATAAAATAATTAAATAAATAATCAACAACAATATTCAAACAAGAGCACACATAAAAAACTGAGCCTCTTAATTTAAAACCACTTTAAAGGATCACTTATAAAAAAATAATTTTTCTCAAAATCCATTTGTATAAAATTTAATAATATCATTATATTTTAAAATAATAAAAAAATTTGAAAACAAAATTCAATAATAATTTATAAAAACCAATTCCAACATCATGTTTAACCTCCAAATCTGTGCTTTTCAAATGATATAAAAATTATAAATTACAAATATATAATTATAAACATTTCACAATGCACATCTTCACACATCTCATGTGAATATATTAACAATTCTATATATATTCATATATATATATATATATACTCATGGATATGTTTATAAATTCATATCTTAAAATAAAATGGTAAGAAAATCAATTATAACTGGCTCAAATAATGGAAAAAATAAATATAGTAACATTCTTAAAGCAGAGTAACCTAAGACATTTTTCTGCTTAACTCACACATCATTTAATAATAATTTTTAAATTTTTCCAAATGATTGTCAGACACCCTAATCCTCTTAAAAAACATAAATTTTTTTTAGCTAGAACCACATCTTATTCTTAATTAAAGACTAAAATAAAATCCAAATTCCTAGAAAAACCATTTCAAAATAATTTTAATTCTCGTAAAAACCTTCAATGAAACAGTCATTTAATTTTAATATATATAAATGTATATTATAAATTTAAATTAATTTATTTAAAATTATTAAGTATATGTTTTATGTTAATGAAAACCCAAATAAAGAAATACCTAACCCAAAATGTGAAAAGATGGCATGAATGATCTAATAACTGAAAGAGGAAGGATCTGGGAGAATATTAGACTCCCTAGGAACGAAAGATAGATGATTTAAGAACTGGGAACCCCTAATTAGGCTTGACCAATTGTGTCTTAGAAAAGGAGGAGAGAAAAATTATGATATAGGGATATGGAGTGTGGTCGTGGAAGTAGGAGGATGAGATGATGCAGATGACACACCACACTGATTTCCCCTTAAATTACTCAAAATATTGATAGAAGGGGGAGGCTGGATGGAGGTTCACACCTTGTTTCTTCCTAGCCTTGAATAATATGGTCAGGAATCAAGTTTGAATTTTCTTGTGTATTTATGTCACTGATTGTTTGGCCAAATGGTTATAAAAAATTTGGACCTCTTTCTAGACATGTCTAGGCAGAACACATATTTGGATCAATTTCTTTTTTTGAAAACAATGCTCCAACTATATAAAATTGATTTTTCAATTAGAAACATGATTTTCATGGGCTACATATGGTTAGATCTAATTGTACAACATACAAAAATTTTAAAAAAATTCTAAAAAATTAAATGCAATTGCCCCACAAATCATCAATTATAATAATAACCCATAAATTAATAGATATATTTAATTAATTTATAATTTAAAATATTAGAGTGTAAGAATGTTGGTCGTGATATAAATTTACTCGAGCTAGAGGAATAGCCATTCCCTATAACACCTTCTAACTCTAGATGACAATATATATTTGATGATTCATATGGAAAAAAAATTCCTCTAGATCAAGATCATCATATCGATACACATGTGAAGGGTTAGTAATATACCTCCTTATATAGGATATGTGAAATATATTATGTGCAATGATGGTTATGGGAGGAAATTAAGGATGATAATACAATTCCACAACTTCATCTATAATGCCCCGACCCTAGTTACCCAGATTCAGTGCATTATTACATAACATTGGCATGAAACAAGGAATCATGTCCCGAAATACTGATCAGTTTAGTAGACTTGGAAATACAACATACATTCGTAAGTTATACATTACATAATGAAATAAAAAAGTAAACAACATTTTGTACCCTTTTAAAGACACTTATATACTTATCCTATCCCTGAAGGTCACTTATAAAATACTTCTTCACATCCTGGGAACAATAAAACATAGAAAGGGGTAAGATCAGATGCTTAGTAAGGATAACAATATAGTGGAAACTTTCACAAATAAGCATAAACATTTAAGGCAATGTATAATACTAAAACAAAACCCTTTTCAACTTAAACATCAACATAATATGGCAAAGATAAAATCAAATAATTCCATTTACTTATTCACATGGATATTCTACTAGTCGAATAATCACATGCAATATCAATAGAAAAATTCATAATGATGGAATTCATAATGACAGACTTCATAGCCACATAGTCAACGCCTTGTGTCAAGACTAAAAATAATATTTTTTCAATGCTTTATGCCAAGGCACTAGTTTTTCTTATGAGACCTATCGATGCATCATGGAGCTATAGCAGGCCACACTCGTCACTTACTAAGTCCAATGCATTCCTCATATGAAAATCGTTAAACATAAAATAATCATTCATATTAAAACTAGCATATGAAATGTCAATAATTTATCCATAAACCATGAATGGTATAAAATAACACATCCATAGTCAAACATATCACAAAACCTTCAATATAATATGGAAGATTTGAATCATAATAAATCAACTTCAAACAAGTTTAAAATCCATCAAAGGATGCCGACATAGATGAAATGAAAAATATTTGAAATAAATAACTCTTTCTATTTTGAAAAATTTAAAATAAAACAATTATTTTGTAAATACTATTATACGCTTTTTAGGGAAGCTCTGCAGGTGTTATAATGGCATAAAATAGCCTCACGCTCTATATAAGTTAAAAAACTTTCCTTCCTTAATTTTTTCGAAAAGGTCATGAAGTATCTTGTTTGGAAAACAACGGAAATATTCCTTCATAAAAATCTTATAAAAGGTTAAAAAATGTTTATAAATGAATTTAACCCATAGTCTAGGAAATAGTAAAAATGTTTTGAAATATATTTTATGAAATATGGATGTAGATGATAAAGAGGTCCCAGTAGATAATTAGGTATAAATAACCTCGGATAATGAAAATATTTTAGAATTAACACATACCTTGTACTTTTCCATGGTTAAGGGTACGTTAACCTCCTGTATAATATTTAAATCATTGTTATTTAATTATAAAAGAACCATATATGTATATATGATATCATATATGATCTTACAATATTGATTTGTTAATAATATTATAGTAGTATCATCGTTTCGAGTGTTAATTGATTCATTTTCCTTTATATGCTTGGTTACATAAGCCATGTTTTTCATGAAGAGGATGTATTTGATTCATATACAGAATGATAATATTTTCATAAACATTTTATTTAATCATAAACTTAAAATTATTCTTGAATTATTTTGACGGGGAATGGATCTCATCGCGTTCGTGGAGACGGTAATCCGTACGTACGAACAAGCGACAATATCATTCTTTTTATATTAAAATAATATGTAAATAGACGATATATCATATATAAAGAATATTGGAAATGTTATATTTATTATTTACATCAATTATACATCATTATTATACCCATCCAGATAATAATTTATTGAATAACAACTACACCACGACGTGTAGATGGTAAGCCGTACGTACGCATGTTTGGAGACTTTGTCATTCATATGATGGATAAAATAATGAATATAGTTTTACCATTTTTATAATAACATCATATTATTTTAAAGATATAGGAGTTATTATTTTAGAATGGAGACAACAAAGAAAGAATATGTGGAAGAAAAAAAGAACTTAAAAGATGTGATGAATTATTTCCCTCTTCTTCTGGTTCTTCCTTTTGATTTGATCAAAAGCGCTACATAGGTTTGCTTTCTGACCAAAGTAATGCCTTTAGGATGAAGGACTGATAGTTTATAGGATATTTGGGGAAGTTTTAGCCGATCAAAAAATCTTTGGAGGTTTGAATTTCAGATATGGGGAAGTGCCCTTTTATAAGAGACGCGATGGTCACATTAGAAAAATGCTTGAAATATTATTTTATAATAATATAATTTTCAGTTTCTAATGGATCATAAATGATTTATTTCTAGGATAAGGTGGGTATGGGTTGAAAAAATCTCAACCAATATGTTTTAGATAGGTTTATTTAATCATATTAACCTTATATTTTAGATTTAACTCTTAGTTAAATAGTTTAACATTTACCACGTCTCTATGTATTTTTATATTATATTGTAAATAAAATTACAATAACAAGGATAGATAACCCAAAGTGGTTCATTATTAATATATATAACCTTTTCTAAGTCCTTTGTCTGAAAATTCGATTTTTACAAATGTTATATCATTTAATAATGCAATATTATTCTAAAAAACACTTTTATGTCAATTTGGAATCTATTTGATATTCTATTTTTGTTAAAGTCGTAACAACATGATTACTTCGAAAAAAATTCATTTAATCAACTTTAACATTTCATATTAACCTATAAAATTAGTTTAATTCATAAAAAGTCACAAATTATATTTATTTGGATATTTATAATATCAATTATTTTAATCTTTCATTAATATGGTAATTTCTGTATCATCATTGTTTCATAAATAAATTTAATTATTTAATGCCTAAATTTTTTAAATAAAATAACATTATATAGGAAATATTTTTATCTTTCTAAATAATATTCATAGTGGAATTTATCTTATGTATAAAGCTTTATTAAAAAAGTTTTAGTTATGAAAACATGAGTTTACCACTTTTAACTCTTCTTTCAATTAATTGATAATAAATGTCATAATCTAATCCAAGTAGACCTTAAGGATCATATTTTATTCCAATGGTTGTTTTTGGTTGAAATACACTAATCCAATAGAATTAGGAAATGTGTTAGGGTAATAATAATATCATTTTTACCTTTAATTACCCTATTTAATTTTTACCGTGGTAAATAAAAGTTAAAAGTTACTATTCACCAAAAAGTATTTTCATCTTATTGAATGAAATTTTAATTACTGATATCAATCGTGTCTCTTGGTTTTTTGAAATTCAATTCATAGAAGCAGTAAAATTATGTTTTATGCAAATTTTCAAATGCTCCTTGGAGGTGGGTTAAAGACGGTAAAAATTTCAATAAAATTTTTATATATCTAAACTTATTATAAAATGACTCTAATGAATTGCATTGAACTTATATAGGTATTATGTATCTATTTTTCCCTAAAATAAATTTAAATAAAACAAATAATTATTTAAATAATAAGTCAGTTTTAAACAATAACACGGTGCTTTTCTCTATTCATCAAAAATTGAATGTTTTCCGAAAAATACCAAACCTTCACTGTAAGATAATTTCGATATTCTGAATTCAAAAATGAAGTCCTTTTGAAAAATAAAATTTATAATGTATCAAAAAGTGGGTATTACTATTCATAATGGCAAGTTATATTGGTTTTTGTTTGTTAGAATCTCGAAGTTGCGTACATCGCAAGCTATTGCATTATTCAAAGGGAAATGTACCATGGAGGCTTGGGGTGTTATATTCTTCCCTTCTTCAAATAATTTCGTCCTCGAAATTTATATAATTTCATTGCTTAAAGGACTCAAGTGGTTCTTCATTATATGTTCCTCGGGTTCCCACTTTGCCTCTTCCATCTTATGGTTTCTCCATTGAACTTTTACCAGATGAGTCCTGCAGTTTCTCAACACTTGTTCTCTGGTATCAAGAATCTTGACAGGCTCTTCGCAATAGGACAGATCATGTTCCAGTTCAATTTCCTCATAATTGAGTACATGTGTTTGGTCAGGCATGTATTTTCTCAAAAGTGATATGTGGAACACATCATTAACTTTGGAGAGACATGACGGCATTTCCAAATGGTAAGCTACTACCCCAATTAGTTCAAGAATTTTGAAAGGTCTGATATACCTGGGACTTAATTTACCCTTATTACTGAATCATATAACTCCCTTCCCTGGAGATACCTTCAAGAAAACATGATCTCCTACATGAAATTCCAAATATTTCTTTCAGTTATCGGCATAGCTCTTTTGCTTACTTTGAGCTTCGATGATGTGGGTTTGGATAACCTTCACATTTTCCATAGTTTCCTCAACAAGTTATGTGCCTACGAGATTTCCCTCACCAACATCATCCCAAAAAGTTGGTGTGTGACATCTCTTTCCATATAACACTTCATATAGTGCCATCTAAATACTTCAATAAAAGCTATTGTTATATGAAAATTATACCAGAGGTAAATATTGATCCCACGTACATTGAAAGTCATGTGAGAAAGATCTCAACATGTATTATATGGTATTAATAGTCCGTTCCGATTTTCCATCAGTATGAGGGTGATAGGAAGTGCTCAAATGAAGTTCAGTGTCCAGGGCTTTCTAAAGACTTTTCCAGAAGCTTGATTTAAAACTGGGATCACTATCAGAAAAAATCAATAGGTGTACTCCATTAAGTCATTGAACATCATTAATATATATTAATTCTAAATTTTCAAGTGGTAAATCTTATCTTATGGAAAGAAAATGTGTTGACATGGTAAGAAGATCAATAATTACCCATATTGCATCATTCCTTCTAGGATTATTTGGTAGCCCAATGAAAAATTCCATCATAATTTTATTCCATTTCCACTCAGGTATGGTAAGAGGTCACAAGAATCCTCCAAGTTATTGCCTTCCAGGTTTCACTTGTTAAAAAACCATACATTTCACACAAAATTAGCAATCTCCCTCTTTTTGATGTCCGACAAAAAATGTTCTTTCAAATATCTATACATCTTGGAGATACCATAGTGTATAAAGAAATTGGAGCTATGAAAATCATCCAACAATTCCCTTTTTAGATCAGGTATATTAGGAACACAAAGTCTCTTCCCAAATTTCAAAATTCCATCTTCATATACGAAGTCGGTCATTCTCCCATCATTCATAGCTTTATTTTTCTTTCGAAATTCCTCATCATCTGTTTGAGAACGTTTTATCCTTTCTAGTAAATATGTTTTGGCAACCATTAGAAAAAGAATTGATGTTTCACCTTCCATGGTTATTCCAATATCTATCTTTACTAGATCCATGAAAAAAGATCCATTTCAACTCTCATCTTGTTCAAAACTCCATGACCTTTATACTCAAAGAATCTGCCACATTATTTTCCTTCCACGAGTGATATTGTATATTAAAATCATAATCCTTGAGTAGTTAAAGCAATCATCTTTTCATCATGTTTAGTTCTTTTGTGATAACATATACTTCAAACTCCTCTGATCAGTATAAATCTCAAATTTTTCACTATAGAGACAATGTCTCCAAATCATCAAAGTAATGATTACAACTACTCATTCAAGATCATGAGTGGGATAATTTTTGTCATTAATTTTTAGTTGTCGTGATTCATATGCAATAACTTTATAATTATACATAAGGACACAACCAAGTCCTTTCTTTGAACAATCACTATAAATAAAAAACCCATCATTCTCCAATGTTATAGTCAATATAGGATCATTTACTAATATTCTGTTTAGTTCATCAAGAAATTCTTGACAATCTTTTTTCCAAAAAAATTTAACCCCTTTACGTGTGAGCTTGGTTAATGGGTTATCCAACTGAGGAAAAATCTCGACGAAATGTCGATAATAACCTGATAAACCAATAAAACTGCATACCTCATATATAATTGTTAGTGCTAGCCATTCTTGGATTTCCCTGGTATTTGAAGGATCAATAGAGATTCAATCATTAGAGAAAATATGGCCACGAAAAGAAATCTCTTGATTCTAGAATTAACACATGGTAAACTTCCCATATAATTCATTTCTTCTAAGAGTCTTTAGAATAATGCGAAAGTGATTTTCATGATCTTCACAGATTTCGGAGTATACCACGTTATAATCAATAAATACCACTACAAAGTCATCAATATCTTCCTTGAAAACATTATTCATTAGATACATGAAGACAAAGGGTGCATTAGTCAATCCCAAAGGCATAACTATAAACTTCTAATGCTCGTACCTGGTTCAAAATGATGTCTTTTGAATGTATTCCTTCTTCACACACAACTGATGGTATCCATATTGAAGGTAATTATTTGAAAATATTAAGATCCATGAAGTTGATCAAATAAATAATCAATTCGAGGTAGGGGATAGTTGTTCTTTATTGTTATTGCATTGATCTCCCTATAGTCAATGCACAACCTCATAGAAATATATTTATTCTTAAAAAAAAGGAAAGGGGGTCCCCATAGAGAAACACTAGGGGAGAAAAAATCCCTTATTAATCAATTCCTCTAGTTGTTTCTTTCATTCTACTAATTCCACAGTGACTATTCTATATGTGTTCTTTGATATGGTCCTTGAACCAGGAATTAAATCAATAGAAAACTCAATTTCTCACTCTGGAGGATGTCTAGGTAAATCTTATGTAAACACATCATCATATTATTGAACAATAGGCACGTCATCTGTTGGAAAAAAAAATTTCCACTCCCATAGTTACTTCATTCTATTCCTCCCCAATAATTTAATTTAGTAGAGCTACTGGTGGTGGATCTAGATAAGAATCAGGTTGTGATGCATCTGCCCTAAATATACGGTACTCCTTATAATCAGCAAAAATTATAACATCCTTTTTCTTATAATAAAGTGTCGCATCAGGGTTAGAAAGACAATCCATTATGAGGATTGTACCAAATTTAATCATGGGTATGATAATGAGATCAGCAGGTAGAGAACATTTATATAACCTAATGGGAACTGATTCACAAAACATTGTTGCACTGATAATTCCCTTAGGTGTTTTGACTGACAACTCCCTTGTTAATTCAAATTTAAAATATATAATATTCATAGAAAACTAGGAAGATATGAAACAATGCAATGATCTAGAATCAAATAAAGCATTGGCTAAACTTGAGAAACCCATTTAATTACTTTACACCACATCTTTTGGAGCTTCAACCAGAGTAGTAATGATCGCATAAGCTTGGCCTTGTTCCCTTGGCATTTTATGAGGTAAGTTTACCTGGCGCTTGGAATATTATTTTTCATAATGTTCCATTTTTCTAAAATTTTATCATTAAACATTTATAGCCTCTTTCTTCACCTTGAAATCACGAGCTTAGTGGCCTTTTTCAACATACTTTTAACAGACTCTCATTCTCTTTAGGAATGTACCAGGGTGTTTCTTCCCATATTTTCTATAGGATTGATATTTAACTTCTCTATTTTCCCCCTTATTTCAATTTCAAAAGTGTTCAGAAGATCTCTTCTTCTCCTGCATTTCTGTAAAGTTGTATGACTTAAAAAATTCCTTTTCTGTCTTAGCAGCACATGAGACAATATCTTCGTATGATGAGAAGGACTATCAGACTGATTCTCGATGGAGAAATGGTTTTAACCAATTGAGTAATAGATCAATCTTACTCCATGGGTTACATATATAATCTGTAGCATGCCTTGATAGAATTGTAAAGTTAGCCACATACTTTCTGACATTCTCATCCTCTTTTTTCCTCAGACTTAGAAATTTTCTTTCCATATCCGCTCGATGTTCATGAAGAAAGAATTTTTCTACGAAAATATCTTTAAACTCCCTCCATTCCATGTTAGATACTTCTTTATCTTCTTTTGTGTTTTGGATTAATGAGCACCATTGATCTGCATCTCCTATGAGGCGATAAACATCCATGACAACTTTTTCCCTTTTGCTACACCCCAAAGAATGAAAAATTTTCTATAATGAATTTATCTATTTCATGGATACAAATGGATTTTTAGTCCCATTTAATGTTGGTTGTTGTTGCCTAATGAAGCAGTATAACATTAATCCTCCACGTTTTGGATCATGGTGATCCGTAGAGGTAAGGTTATTATTCATAACATGAGTGAGTTGTCCCAGAATGGTGATAAGCTGATCAACACTAATTGCATCACCAGATCCACTATAATTATCTTGAGTAGGAGGGAAATCCCTACTTCGATTACGTTCATTGATACAGTTTCCAATCCTTCCACTAGGTTCTATTTCTAAACAATATCATACACATGATTAGTTTATGAATCACAATACATAATTCCAAACTTTTAAAATGGATAACTTAAATTTAACCATTTATAGATATAATCCATAATAATATAAATATTTTATTTGAGTAATTATATACTCATAAACCCTTCATAATGGTTTGTAAAGAAAAAGATAATTATCCTAATAATATCCCCTAGGAGTGTCGTAACCAAGAGTGCAGTAAGTCTCGTTGTCATGCACCAGTTTCTGTTTGAATCTATCTTAAAGCGGTGTTTTTTGGTTTTACCCCTAGGTACATCTTTTCTAGAGCTGCCTCTACATAATCATATCCAGGAAGAGATTTATTTTTGGGAAAAGTCACAAAATATATACCTTACCAAAATTCAAGGAAGTTCTTCTATACTAATCCTCAAAGTCTATATTTGTTTAATGTTCTCTAATTAGAGATTATCACAATCTTGTTTCTAAGGTTTGTACTACACATCCTCTGATACCAACTGTAATTCCCTGACCCTAGTTACTCAGAGTCAGTGCATTATTACATAACATGGGCATGATACAAGCAATCATGTCCCAAAAGACCGATCAGTTTAGTAGCCTTGGAAATACTAGATACATTCGTAAGTTTTACATTACATCATGAAATAAAAACATCAACAACATTGTCCCCCATTTTAATGCACTTATATCCTTATCCAATCCCTAGAGGTCAACAAACAAATACTTCTTCATATGATGGGAAAAATAAAAAATAGAAAGGGGTGAGCTCCAATGCTCAGTAAGGATAACAATATAGTAGAAACTTTTTTAAATAAGTATAAACATTTAAGGATAAGTATAAGACTAAAAAATTCCTTTTCAACTTAAACATAATCATATTATGGAAATGATAAAATCAAATAATTCCATTTAATTATTCAAATAGATATTCAACTAGTCGAATAATCACATGCAATATAAATTTCCACTTTCATAATGATGGAATGCATAATACAATGCTTCTTAACCACATAGTCAAGTCCTTGTGCCAAGACTAAAAATAATATTTTTTCAAGGCCTTGTTCTAAGACACTAGTTTGTCTCATGAGACACAACAATGCATCGAGGAGCTACTGTGGGCTCCACCTGTCACTTACTAAATTCAATGCATTCCTCATATGAAAATCTTTAAACATAACATAAACATTCGTATTAAAACTAGCATACAAAATGTTAATACTTTATCCATAAACTATGAATGGTATAAAATAACACATCCACAGTCAAACATATCAAAAAACCTTAAATACAATATGGAATGTTTTTATCATAATAAATCAACTTCAAAAAGCTTAAAATCCATCAAAGTATGTTGACAACGATGGAATGAAAACTATTTGAAAGAAATAACTCATTATATTTTGAAACCATTTAAAAGAAAAAAATTATTTTAGAAATATTCTTAGACACTTTTAAGGGAAGATTAGAAGGTGTTATAATGGTGGAAAATTTCCACACCTTCCTTATATGTTAAAAAATATTCCTTCCTTAATTTTGTCAAAAAGGATGTAAAGTACCTTGTTTGGAAAATGACAAAAAGGTTCCTTTATAAAAATATTATAAAAAGTAAAAAAAGGGTATAAATGAATTTAAAACATATTCTAGGAATTAGTAAAAAAAATTTAAATACATTTTAAGAAACATGGATGTGGATGATAAAGAGGTCCCTATAGATAATTACAAATAAACAACCTCAGATAATGAAGAGATTGTAGAATTAACCATTACCTTGTAATTTTCTTTGGTCAAGGGTACATTAAAGTCCTGTATAATTGTTATATAATTGTTATTTATTTATAAAATAACCATTTACATAAATATTATATCATATATGATCTTATAATATTGCTTTGATAATAATATTTTTGTGGTATCATCATTTCGGGTGTTAAATGATTCGTTTTCCATTATATTCTTTGTTATGTAAGCCAAGTTTGATATGAAGAGGATGTATTTCATTCATATACAGAATTATATTATGTTCATAAAAAATATTTTGAATCATAAAATGAAAATTATTCTCGATTCATTACAATGAGGAATGAATCTCATCACGTTCGTGGAGACGGTAATCCATACGTTCGCAGAAGCGACAATATCATTCTTTTGATATTAAAATCATGTGTAAATAGATGGTATATCATATATACATAGTCATTAACATGTTATATTTATAATTTAAATCAATTATACATCATTATTATACCCATCCAAAGAATAATTTATTTACATCAACTACACGACGATGTGGAGATGGTAAGCCGTACATACGCATGTATGGTGACTTTTTCATTCATATGATGGATAGAATAATGAATATGGTTATAAAATATTTATAATAATATCACAGTATGTAGAAGATACTAGATTTATTAATTTAGAATGGAAACATCAAAGAAAGAGGATGTGGAAGAAGAAAAGAACTTGAAATAGTTGATGAAATATTTACCTCTTCTTCTTGTTATTCCTTTTTATTTGATCAAAACGGATACTTAGGTTAGATTTATGACCAAAGGAAGGCCTCTAGTATTAATATAGAATAGTTGATAGGATATTTGGCCAAGGGTTGTCCATGAAAAAAGAATTTGTAGGAGGGAATTTGAGAGAATGGGAAGTTACCTTTTATAAGAGAGGTGAGGGTCACTTTTGTAAAAGCATGAAATATTATTTTATAATAAAATAATTTTCTTTTCATAATTGCTCAAAATTATTTATTTTGAGCATAATATGGGGGTGGGTCAAAAAAATCTCAATTAATAGGTTTTAGATAGTTTTAGGTCATCATATTAACCTTATATTTTAGATTTAACTCTTAGATAAATAGTTTGAAATTTACCTTGTCTCTTTGTATTTTTATATTATATAGTTAACAAACATTCTATAACAAGCCAAGAGAAGCCCATGTGGTTAATTATTAACAGATATAACCTTATTTATGTCCTTTTTCTGAACCTTATATTTTTAGGAAAATTATATCATTTAATAATATAATATCTGTTTTAAACACACTTTTATGACAATTTTGACACAATTTGGTATTTTGATTTTGTTAAAGTCATAACAACCTTATTACTTTAAAAAAATTATTTAATCAACCCTAAAATGTCATATTAACAAAAAAATTATTTTAATTCATCAAATGTCTCAAATTAGTTTTATTCGGATATTTATAATATCAATTATTTTAATCTTTCATTAATAAGGTAATTATTGCATCATCATTGTTTTATAAATAAATTTAGTTATATAATGTCTAAATATTATAAATAAAATACCATTATGTAGGAAATAATTTTATCTTTCTAATTAATAATTATTATTGAATTTATTTGTTATATAAACCTGTATTTAAAATGATTTAGTTATGAAAACTTGAGTTCAATACATTTAACTCTTCTTTAAATTAAATAATAATAAATGTCCTAATCTAATCCCAGTGGATCTAAAGGATAATATTTTATTCCTAAGTATGTTTTTGTTCTAAATACACAAATCTAATAGAATTAGGACATGTGTTAGGGTAATAATAATATCATTTTTACCTTTAATTAGCCTATTTACTTTTAACCGTGGTAAATAAATTTTAAAAGTTACTACTCACCAAAAATTATTTTCATCTTATTTAACCACATTTTACTTACTGATATCAACTGTGTATCTCAGATATTAGAAATTCATGCTCCTCGGAGGTGGGTAAAAGACGGTTAAAAGTTCAATAAAATTTATATATATCTAAACTTATTATAAAATGACACCAATGAATTACATTGACCTTATATAGGTATTATGTATCTATTTTGAAATAAAATAAATTTAAATAATATATATAATTATTTAAATAAAAAATTGTTTTTAAACAATAACACAATTTTTGTCACTATTCATCAAAAATTAATTGCTTTTAGAAAAATACCAAAAATTCACCCTAAGATAATTCGATATTCCAAAAGCAAAAATGAAGTCCATTTTGAAAAATAAAATTTATATAGTTTCAAAACATGGGTATTACTATTCATAATGGATTGTTTTATTGGTCGTGGTGTGTTAGAATCCTAAAGTTGCGTACATTGCAAGATTTTGTATTATTCCAAGGGAAACGTACCATAGAAGTTTGGGGTGCTACATCATCCAGTATCTCAAATGGTTTTAAACAGCATGTATTTAGCTTCTCCTATTTTCACATTCATTAATAACCTTACCTTAGAAAAATTCAGAGAAAAATATGACCCCCTAATAATAATTCCAAAGGTCTATATCAATGATCTAAATTGGAATTCTATATAATTTTAAAGGTTAGAAGAAACTCCTGGATCATTTTTACTTCCTCAATTTTCACTTTCACAGAACTAGGTCTGATCACGAAGGGTTTTTAATATTTATTTATAAAATAAGGGATAAAATGATGACACAAATTAATCATTAAAGAGTGATATCTGGATGTAATAATAATGGGATTTTTGAGGTTAATTCACAAAAAATAGATGACATTATCCCAAGAGAGACTAAAATCAATAATTCATGATCAAAGCATATCCTCCAAAATACAAATGGCTTGCTCAAAATTTTTATCCTACAATGAGTCAAGAGAAAAAATTAACATTACTTATGAGAATAAATACCCTTATAATCCCTTCCACAACCTATATGTGAACCCATGATCCCTATTAGTTATGAGACTATCTAAGAGTTTATGACGTTTCATAGACAACATAATATTTATATTTCCATGATCATCAATTATAGGGGATTCATTAATAAGAAAAAAACGATTTATCTCAACCAAAAAATATATAATTACCCATATCATGTTTCTACCACTCTACATTCTTGGTAAGTGTAGGTTCTGAGCATAGAGGAGGCTTGTTGGTGGGTGAATAACCATAATTTTTTTTCAATATGATGAATCATCTTCATTATTGTACATGTCATGAACACCAAAAAAAAGAAAATGTTTTCCAGAAAATATTGAACTAGAGGAGAACATGTAACTCACAGAGGATATTTTCAAGTTAAATTTAAAATTAATTAATTTATTACCAGAATAAAAGGATTACCATTTAAAGGAACATTCTTCATAGATGATGCTTGTCATCCAAAACCCAATTTCAATATTACCTTCATTGTGTTGTAAGGATCAAAATTTTGAATCCCTTTATCATATTAACCCTTACATAATATTATATTCCATAACAAACCCCATGCCATATAATAATAATAATAATTATAATAATAATAATAATAATAATTTATAGTGTGTACTAACTCATGAAGTGATAAATATTATGTACAAACATGACAATAAATAGTCATTAATAGTCACAATCTTTTTCCATTCCAACTTCTCAACATATTTTGAATACTGAAATAAATATTTAATTAAAATTTTCAATTATAGATATTATAGATATTTTATTCAAAACCTTGGGAAGAAATATTTATTAAATATTCATGTTACTAAAAAAATATTTATTAATGAATAAATAATTATTTATTAACTTTTGAATATTATAAATAAATAAAAAAGTCCTTGAGAATAATATTTATTTTAATAGATAAATTCAAATAGAATTTAATCGAGATCAAAAAAACCTATAACTGTGTGACTCTCTAGGATTTTTTACCACTGGAATTAGGCATAATTTCCAAATTTCAAGATTACTATCAATCAACAGTCGAGAAATATGAGTGAAAGATTATAATTTCACAACAATTACAACCACATACAGACACTCACTATATAGTATATTTCTTTTATCTCAATATATCATCAAGAAAGTTTCACATCTGTTTCATCAACCAATATTACTGATATATATTTATTTGACTCTATGATATGATAAAATCATTACACTCTGGCCATGAAATTTAATGAAAAAATATATTTATACTAAAGGGTTGATATATCAACTTCTATAAATATGGAAGAGATAAATTCTTCCACAAAATATACATTATTAACATGTCATTCATGTTGCATCTGATGTACCCCAATTCCCAAAAACAAATTCCGTCATAGTTTTGGGCAGTGAATCTAAATGTGCAAGTAATGAATTTCATTAATGATAATTTTAAAGTCTAATGACCATTACAGTAACTCACAAAATAGGAATATCTGATGGCACCAAAATATGAATAATTCATTCGGGAGGTTCTCTTATCATAATCTCCCTTATCAGAGAATTGTAAGTATGGATTTAATGAGAAGAATCATTTTCCTATATTGAGTACTTTAACCTTGAATTCTTCATTCTATGTGTCATACCACGGTATGTTTTCTAACCATAGAACAATATTTAACAAATATTATCATGACACTTCAAGAGGGTCATCACAACTAAGAACTTATATGAAATTGTTCAACCAATCATTGCTTATAAGTATTAATTTCCCATCAATATATAGTTTTTTCATAATTAACCATTTACCACAAATAAAATTTACATCCACTAGAGGATCTACCAAAATTTTGACATGATTTTAGAGTTTGGAATCCATTTCAAAATTCATAGTTTCCATCCCCTTAGAAACATATGTGACACTTACTACTTCCATATAGATTAGAGGATCACTATTATTAACTAACAATGAGTCACTATCCCAAGTGACTAGAAAACTATACTATTCTTGTTATCTAATAACTATTGAACTACTAAATAATAATTATGTATCTAGAACAACTTGTCCATAGGGATTTGTGGAATTTTTTCATGTTCTAACTATTGTATATTGTGACCCTTGACTTCATCTAACTATATCTAACTTGAGTTATCTCTTTTAGAGATAGGCTCCCTATAAAAAAATAATTATTTTATTATCACTATTACCATATTTCTATGTGTTAGTGTTATTAATATCCCCGTATTTCCTTAGGATATCATATAATGGTACACTTTGTTCCATGGGGTGAATGATAAGTCCATGAATATTCCTTAGTAAATTCCTCCCAACCCCACACAAGTAAGTACAACAACATAGGTTTATTTTCATTCTATAATTGGTATTTTATACCATATTTATATTTATTTGGAACTATTTTTAGAATTTGTGTGTATGTTTACAATTTTTACCCCAAAAGGAAAATGTAATACTCGCATGACTCATCATTAATACCACTGTATCTAACGAGGTGTAGTTCCTCCTTTATCTTATAAAATTCTACTAAGGTGTTTTAGGATAAGTGATTTGATATATATTCCCAAAATCAGATAAATAATCAATGAGGTCTTGATTATTATGTTCCCCGCCGCAGTCTGCATAGGTTTTCTTAATGTTTTTACCAATATAGTTCCCAACTTTATTATTATATTCCTTGAAACTCTAAAATGAATATGACTTATACAACATTATGTAGAAGTATTCATATCAACTAAAATCATCAGTAAATGTAATGAATTATGATTACCCACCCATTGATTCAACTATAAATAGTCCAGACACATTGGTATGAACTAATTAAATAATCTCTTTATCCCTTTCACCTTTTCCACTAAATGGGTATTTTTTTCAAATTTCATTGTAAACATGTGTAATAAAAACTAATTTCTTTGTTAAAAAGAATCTAAATATCCATATTATTGAAAAAATTTCAAATGGATTTCATTTACATAACCTAGCTAGTTATTCCATAGTTGGTTATGGTATGATTCATGTGATGAAGTTTCTATATTGATTGTCATTAATTTTTTTGAGTAATCCAAAACCAAAAGGCTATTATTTAAATGGTCCTTACCATAAAAAAATTTATATTTATAAAATAAGATAAACTTAATAAAAATGATCATAAATTCAATTGTATCATGTTTGGATAAAGAAATATTTTTTTGACAATGGCTCAAAATAACAATCCTTTAATGCCAAGATCATTTCCAATAACATAAAGAGGTAGTAGTCCCCAATAACCAAAAAAACTAATTTGCATCTATAAGATGCTTATATATCTACCTCCCCTCGGTTAATATTTAAATATATACTTGGTTCCAATATTTGAATACATTTGAGAGAACCAAAATCCTTTTGAAATATCCAATTTATAGAAAAAAGATAAAATTCATTTGATATAAAATACACTTGAAACCTCCCCTTGGTTCATTGTTTATGTGTAGTTTTTTCCCTAGTGGACCTTCTAGCCACATGAAAAACAAATAGCATCATGCTCCCTTGCTTTCCCCATGACCATTACATTCTTGGAAGGGTGTTGCAAACTCTATTTGGGCTTCGAGTTGTTTTCCTGGAATTTCCATTTATTCACCCTATGTCTGGAATGATTATCTTGATTCTTCAATTTATCTACATAGATAAGATGAGTGATTAGATAAATAAGAGGCTTCTCAATGTTTCTTATATTAAAATTTAAAAAAATATTTCAAAAGATATAAGGGGTCCTACAAGAATTAGATCTTCATTTGTTTCATCAGGAAGTTTAAAATCTAGAATCTATAAGCTCTCAATGTAGACAGTAATCTTGATTAAATTAGGCTCATATGTAAAACATCTCCATGTTTCCACTAAATGAGTGCTTTGGACATATCGAAGAACTCCTAAAATTCTCTCTTATTGAATTGAAAATGGATATTTTAAATAATTATATAGGTATCAATGTTTTTAGAGACATCATGACATTAGTGTAATAGATAAAATCATCAAACATTGAATATACACAATGTAGTTCAGGTTTATTTAATATAAAAATAACAATTAATCACCCACCTCTTTCACAAGAGGACCAAGTATTGGGGATTCTAGAATGAAAAATTTTTATTCAGAGAACAACACAACATGAAGGTGTTTGAACCATTCATAGAAGTCACTGATAGATCAGAGATGGTATTTATCAAACATTTATCACATCGATAATATGGATGATGAACAATATATTTATTATACAATTTTAAAAAATAGATTTTCTAAAATATTTTTTGATTATAATTTATGAGAAAAATGAAAAAATTTATAAATCCTCTGACTAATTTATCAAGAACCAATATCCCTCTCCATTAAACAAAATATTTCTAGTAGAGAATACATTATAGTTTAAAGGATCCATAGCCCCATTCTCATAACCCCAATGAGGGTTATTCAAATAACTTGAAGGTATTTAGGAAAGAAGGTATTTTATAATTGAATGTTGAAACTACTTGATCTATTGAGTCGACTCCCGAATTATGAAATCCAAACTCTGATTTCCTCAAAACCATCCTCAATGTTACATTAATTCTAGAGAGGGATACATATCTTGATATAATATAGTTAAGTCATCCCATAACCTTTATAACAACTCCATGATGAAAGTATGTGACCTAATAAGTGTTGGTCAAAAAATTGATTATATTTATTTATTTCTTAATCAAGTAACGGATTGAAAAGTATGATAGAACATTTAGTTGATATATTTTATTTTTTATGGATAAAATTATCTTATAAGTATATTCAAATATTTTCACATTCTTTATTTTTTTATGTGATCACATTTTTTCATCCATAAAATAAATAACGCATAAGAAAAATAAATATATCAACCGATCATAAGCTTAACTAATGATATATGTAATGAACTATGATATTATAGTATATGTAATATATATAAGTATTATATCATTAATAACTTATGATTAATGAAACCAATTTATTTTAAAGTAATAACATTTTGTTTCTTAGTGCATAGAACACGCACCACTGATCTTAAACATCCTAAAAAATATATAATTTTAATATGACAGTTATGAAGTAGATATTGAACTAAAGGGTATGAATAGGATTAAATAATTTATGACATATATATAAATTTCTTACCCAATATATATTTATCAATAAATTTTAAAAATAAGCACTCGTCTTTTAATAAAGATATTTTATTCTAAATCAAAATTACTTTTTTTTGTGAGAAAATATTATAAATAATTTATGAATTTTTAGAAATTTTAATTTATAAAATAAATATAATTTTCCAAGTCATGATATCGATAAAAAATTAGGATGATATTTTGATATTTCTTTAAAAATATTTATTTTTCAATGAATAATGTAAAATACCGATGTTGGTAAAATTGTCATTTCTTTTAATAAATTATCTAATTAAAAAGTAAAATTATTATTCTAATATGATATCAATGTAACATAAGTATTTTTTATTTATATTTAATTAAATTAATTACATTTAAATCATAATTATTTTGGATTTTAATGTATATTTATTTTTTGTCTTTTAAAAAAAATCTGAAAACTTTTTCTAATTAGATAATATTTATCCATTTTAGGTAATTTAAATAACCCAAATTGGGGAATTATTTAAATTAAAATTATATATTATATATTTACAAGTATTAATATAAATAAATTTAATTATTATTACTTTTCAAATATTAATTACAAGATCATCTTAAGATTGGAAAATTCTTTTACTTAAAAACAATTTTTTCAACACTTCTACGGGTTTAATTTTAAATTAAATTATAGAAATTATATGAGCTGAATTAGATAAATGGATTTTACATTTATAATTAATGTACCTGATACTATATATTATTTTTCCGTGAATTTTTTACCATAATAAATAGAAAAAACAGTAAAAATTAATTACTCCAATTAAGGTGAAAATGAGTTTACTGGGAGATTAATTAAGAAGATAATGGTTAAAAATGAAATATATATATTTTAAAATTATTATTATATATAAATATTTATACATTATATCATACAAGGATTAAAAATATGTCATTTTAGGGACTTTTGATTTCTGGAAAAGGAGGGTGTAATTCATTTTGATCACAAACTCCAAGTGTGACATCTCCCCACTTATAAAATGTCACCGACTATCATCCCCATATCACAAATAAAAATCCATTTTGTTCAGAAAATATTAAATAAATAACCTCTTAACTTCCTTCCCAAAATACTAGAGTAATATTTTTAATAATAAATTCAACCCTTTAGTGCAAAGCTAAAGAATTTGTTTGAAGAAGAAGAAACTATCTCAAATGGAAATTTTTATTTCATTTATTCTTCCACCTACTTAAATTATTACTCAATAATACAGATATAATAACACTAGTAACTCCCATATTGTAAGATTTTTACATTTTATTTTTATAAAATATATCCATATCCTCTTCCACCAAATGTGTAGAGACCCAAATCTTGACGTACATGGCACTACTACAAATATGGATTTTATCAGTGCTAAAAATGGCCATTAACAGCACTAGAAAAAGCATTATTAATTCCTGCGAAGATAAAGGGGGGTCCCCTTTATCAGCGCTCCAAAAAACATTGATAAAGACCCCTTTTATCTGCGCTAAAAAAGCGCTGATAAAAGGGGTCTTTTATCAGCGCTTTCTTTTTAGCACTGATAAAATACCACTTTTATCAGCGCTTTTTTTAGCACTGACAAAAATAAAAAAAATATAAAAAATATAAAAAATACTGCCAATCTCGGGGGGGGGGGATTTTTACAGCTCTTGAGCCCCCCTTTATCAGCGGTTTCTGGCGCCTCGAGTGCCCTCCCGCACCACCTACACCCTTTATCAGAGCTTTCCCATTAAATCAACCTTGTGAGCGCACCCATACCTCCACCCAGATTTGATCTCGAGACCTCCCCCTGCGCACCTAAAGCCTTTGACACTACTCTGTGTTGATTTGTTCTCTTATTCATGATATTTCTTTTTATTTGTATATATATTTAGTTATATTTATTCATATAGTAATATATATTTATATTAATATATATATTTATATTAATATATATAGTTATATTAATATATATATAGTTATATTAATATATATATATATTAATATTAATATATACATATAGTTATATTAATATATATATATATATATATATTAATATATGTATAGTTATATTAATATATAGTAGTTATATAAATATTCATATATTGGTATTTTAAATAAAATGGATATTAGTTATTATTTAGATAAAGCTAATATATTTTATATGTAAATATGTTTAATTATTTATTTAAAAAATTTAATTTTTGCGTGTGAATATATAAATAATATTTACATATAGTTATATATTTCATTATAAATAGCAGTGAATTATAAAAATGGATAAAATTTCAAAGAAATAATATCAATATGAATGTAATACCTTGGAATAAATTCAGTGCCCACCAAAAAAATCCAATAATACCCCCTTAAATGAGGCTGAAAATCCACAAAATGTTAAAAAATCTGTGTACCCCGACTAAAAACTCAGTTTTGGAAGCCATCGGGGCCTATTTTGGCCTTGAAAAACGCTTGACCAAGGTTTCCACAATCATAGTGATGTAGAGCTCGTCATAGTCTTCGATTTGATATGTGGTAGAGCTCAAACGAACACCCGGATCAAAATTTATGACCGTTTGAAGTTTGAGTTGCGTTTTCAACATATTTTGGAACTTTCTTTAATTTATTTAATTTTTTTAGTCTTCAAATTGTTATTAAATTATTACTACTCCATAATAATTAGCAAATTATTAATTAAAAATATTTTTTAAATTTTTTAAGGAGCCATTTTCACTGAATATCTTATATATTAAGTATAATAAGTGTAAATGTACATTTATACTTATCTAAAATATATTTAAAAATTATATATTATATTTATATGAATATAACTATATAAATATATTTATATATTAAAATTTTTAAATTTTTTTTGAAGCCAACCCTTTATGAGTGCTTTCAAAGAAAGCACTGATAAAGGCCCCCCCTTTATCAGTGCTACTAAACAAGCGCTGATAAAGGGGGTCCCTTTATCAGCGCTAAAAAAAGCGCTGATAGGGGGGGGCTTTATCAGCGCTTTTTTGAGCACTCATAAAGCCCCCCCCCCTTTATCACCTCTTTTTCGTTAGCACTGATAAAGGGGTGGCGCTGGCCTTGCCCAATTTTGTGGTAGTGTGGATATTAAATTACTTTTGTGGAATACTTAATAAATGACAAAAACAGATTCCCAAAGACTGTATTAGTTTAGTGTCTTTGGAAACTCGGAACGTAATCTTCTAATCATGGTGAAAGATCTTCAACATCTCCCATAATGATCTTCCCCTTTGGTTTTCTTACCTAAAACCATTCTTTATATGATGGGGAAAATAAAACATAAAAATGGTGAGCTCAAATGCTCAGTAAGGGAAATCATAGAGAACATAAAACAATCCATAAACATTTGAATTCATAAACATTAACATAAAATCTAAACATCAAAATCGTGAGCAAAAACATAAATTGTGGAAGTACGTAATGCATATATCATAAAGGAACATAAATCATGATAAGATATCATGGGAATAAAACATGTTATTGTGGAAACCATTAAGCACATGATATGATTTCCATAGTAGCCAAGGCATTGCTGCCAAGACCATCATAGTGGACAAAGTCCCTTTCTGAATCGAGTTCACTCCTCGTTCCAGTCTTGTATCACTAAACCAGATTAACTTACCATTCCAGACATGTTTATTTCATGAGATATAAATCATTACCCAATTAATTGGATGGATATATAGGTCCCACCCATCTCATAATGAAATCATTCTTACCTGTGCCACAATATAAAAATAAATCATTCATCATAACTCAAAGAATAAAATGGGTTTCATAAACATCATCCCATAATAACATAATCCTTATAAAACAAATGGATATCGTTTCATCATAAAAAAAGTGAACCCATTTAAATCATAGAGAAATTATAATTGAAACATACACATATGAGATAATGTTATCTTAGATGGAAACTGGTTTTAATAAAACTCTTGAAATGAATTCTTGAGGAAAATATCCTTTCTTCTTCAAAATAATTTTATTTTTACAAAATTCCATGAAATTTTAGAATAAAAGGATTTTGTTGAAAATAGTCATGAAATCTTGTAGAGTAAGCTTCATGAAAATAATGTTTTATGAAACATTAAAAATACGTTCATGCCGTATAAGTTAATAAAATATTCTCCTCATACTTTTTTCGGAAAAGTCAAAAAGTTCCTCGTATGGAAAACAAAAGAAATATTCCTTTCATAACATGTGGTAGAAGTAAAAGACGGGTAAAAAGAAATTAAATCACGTATAAAAACACTTTTAGAATACATGGACATGGATTATAACAATAACCTCAGTAAATACTTACGAATAAACAATCTCGGATTAGAACGATATTGGAATAATTATCCCTTACCTTATATCTGATATACTTCGTATGTATCCGAACCTCCTGTATAATGATTTAAATAATTTCGTTGACTTATAATAGAATCATATCCATTGTTATGATATCATATATGGTACACTAATGACTTTATATTACCCGTTCTTTTGTAAATTCCATGTTAAAGCAGCGTTTTGGGTAAAATCGTTTTATTTATCGTACGTGTTTCGACTTGTTGATCTTGATATTATTAAATATATCATGATTTACTTAATTCCAGAATTTAAAACATGATTTACATATAATATATATTCCGAATATACATATATATATGATAGATCGATAAATGGAATGAAATACACCGTTCATGGAGACGGTAGGTCGTACATACGCATGAACGTTGTTTTCGTTTCCTTATTAAATTGAATTGAATTAAGTAGATGACATACATACATACATATATATATATATATCCAGTATAATTATTATTTCATATAATTCATTATTATTCATTATATAATCTTTATAATCATTCATGAATGGTTAACATGGAGAATGAATCTCATCGCGTCATGGAGACGGCGGTCCGTACGTACGCACGAGCGATGATATCATTTACATGATCATGTAATTGTATTGAAGTTTATGTATAATATTTCAGAATCAATATCACTTTACAATAATCATATATAGGTATTATTTACACCATTATAACCATCAAATTATGGTGGTGGTGGAAAACAGATTACACCACGGCGTGGAGACGGTATTCTGTACCTACGCACACGTGGTGATTTCATTTTTCGTAGGATGGATAGAAGGTGAAATAGGGTTGCTTCATATTTATAATGACATATCAGTATATTATTGATACTTAGGTTATTATTTCACAATTAAACAACTAAATAAGAGTATGTAGAAGACGAAATAATTTTGAAAGAATCATTAACGGACATTACCTCTTCTTTGAAGCGCCTCTTCTTAACCTCCTATTAGGGCACTAAAGATGGTCTTTGAAGAATACCAAGACCTATATGATGTTTATATGGAAGTGGAGAAGAGAAATTGGCAGGGTTTGGCCGATCTTGAAGGCACAAAGTGGTGTTAGGGGGAGAGGTAGGAGGTGCCCTATTACAAGGGAGGAGAGGGGCACCTTAGGAAAAACTTAAAATATTATTTTATTATAAAGTCATATTCGGTTTTTAATAGCTCCAAAATTATTTATTTTGAATATAAGTTGGGTATGGGTCGAAATAATTTCAACCAATATATTTTGGACCACTTTAGGATACTATTTTAACCTTATAATTTAGATTTAACTCTAAGTTCAATAATTTCACATTTGCAGTGTCTTCTTGTTTTCTTACACTATATGGTTAATAAACTTACTATAAAAAGAGAAAATAACCTCATGTGGTTCATTATTAATATATATAACCTTATCTACATAATTTTTCTTAACCTTATATTTTTAGTAATAAAATAAAAATTAATAATATAATATTTGTTTTAAAAACTATTTTATGTCAATTTTAACACTATTCGGTAATTGATTTTTTTGAAAATCATAACACGATGGTTAGTTAGAAAAATGTAAATTACATCAATAATAACATGTCATAGTAACCTATAAAAGTATTTTAATTCATAAAAAGTCTCAAATTAGATTTATTTGGGTATTTATAATATCAATTATTTTAATATTTCATTATTTAGGTAATTACTACATCACCATTGTGTCATTAATAAATTAAATTATTTAATTCCTAAAAATTATAAATATAATACCATTAGGTAGGAAATCGTTTTATCTTTCTATTTAATATTTATAGTCAAATTTATCTTATGTATAACCCTATATTAAAAATGTTTTAGTTATAAAACTTTGATTTTAACTATTTTAACTCTTTTTTAAATGAAATAATACTAAATGTCCTAATCTAATCCAAGTGGACCTAAATGATAATATTATATTATTAAGGTTTTATTTGGTCTAATTATACCTATCCAATAGAATTATAACATGTTTTAGGGTAATAATAATATCATTTTTACCCTTAATTTCCCTATTTTCTTTTAACTGTGGTAAATAAAAGTAAAAAGTTACTATTCACCAAAAATTATTTTTAACTTATTGACCAACATTTTACTCCTTTATATTAACCTTGTCTCTTGTATTTTCTAAATTCCACTCACACAAGCGGTAAAATTATGTTTTATGTAAATTTTCAAATTCACCTAGGAGTTGGGTAAAAGACAGTGAAAATTTCAATAAAATTTTTATATATCTAAAATTATTATAAAATGACTCCAATTAATTAAATCGAAATTATATAGGTATTATGTATCAATTTTTACCTAAAATAATTTTAAATAAAATAAATAATTATTTAAATAAAAATTCGGTTTTTTAATAGTAACCCAGTGTTTTCACTATTCATCAAAAATTTAATGTTTTCAGAAAAACACCAAAAATTCACCCTAGGCTAATTTCGATATTATGAATCCAAAAATGAAGACCATTTTGAAAAATAAAATTTCAAAAAGTGGGTATTACTATTCATAATGGCTAGTTTATATAATATTGTAATAACATATCGTTGTTTAGTGAAACTTGGTATTACATACAACACATGCTATCGTGGAAGGTCGCGATTGCATGTAAAGCAAGCCAAGTCAGGGTTGTGTGTAGGGAAATATTCCTTTGTTATTGTTTATAATATAATCCAACCGTATTTCATTTATACATTGAATATATATATATATACACTCAATGTGCTGTAGAATAACTTCTATCAAACAAACTTGAAATTTTGTGTAACACGAGCCAGGAATTGTGTTGCGTATATGGTGTTCCATATAAAACATGCTAATTTTCATTTCACATACAACAGAAGAAATCAATGCAATAAAAATGAATAATTCTCATAAAATATCAGGTTGTTACATTCTACCAACCTTAAAATGAATTTCTCCCTCGAAATTTGTCGGGGTTATAAATGGTTTACTACTTGAAAGTTTCATTCATAGAAACCCACATCGTAAAAAGGAGTACTAAAACCTAACATTAAAAAATTAAAGTATGAAATGTAACGGTTACCCAAATTAACTCATCACTGGGTTTCCACATAGGAGAACATAGGTGAAAATATTGATATGTAAGAGAAATATAACCATCATGTTCTGATGGAGAGTGGCAGAGAACATGGCTATGAAAAATCCATCAATCCCAAAGCCATAAATTTGTGATGATCTAAGGTTCCATCTAATTTATCGGGTTTGAGGGTACAAGGACAACTTTTTTAGTTTTCAAGATCATTCCCTTAATGTTGATGAATTTTTTAATTAAAATAAATACTTACCTGATTTTTTTCAAATATCGCCGTTGTTCGTGCCTTGAACAATTTCCACTTCATCTCTTAAAAAAATTAAGTTGAATTTGTCATTCGTGAAGTGTTAGAAGATCATGTGATAGAATGATAGGTCATTCCATTTGTTTCTATTGCAAAACGTTTAGCACAATTTATTAAATATACGTAAGTCTGTCTATCTTGAGATTAATCATATATGGTTCCTAAAATGGACTTATACTTCATCTATCATAGCGCTTAAACAAATAAAACTAGTTTCTACTAACTAGGGACTTCCTGTAGGCCAGTGGTATGTGATAAAGGCATGCCGTACTTCAGTTGTGGGTTTGATTTCCACACCCTTTTCCGACGCAACGGGTTGTCGCTCATCCTATGGGTTATCCTTTTTCTAAAACTATACTATTATAACATTCCATAAATAACATCGAAAAACATGTTCTATCCTTAAATAATACTATCTTATGTCCAACATAATCCATTCCAATCTTTAGGATTATCCAAAATACATTTGTCCAATAGTATAAATAAAATAATTACTAGAGAGGTCATATACCAAGCATGTGAATACCATCATTTATCTCCCATATATCATAAGATGTATCTTGTTGGTCATATTCCAAAAATGTCAATACCTAGATCATGTATTCTTTTGAAACATGAATTACCATAGAACCTTAGAGAAAACATGAATTCTGTCAAATGTTAACTCATTCCACATACCAAAATCCCAAAATTTCTATATACTCAAACCATGATATCACTTTGTCCTTATATTAGTCATGAGCTCATGAATACTATCAAAATTTCATTTTCTCTTTATCCATTCATTATTTTCATATCATATTCTTTCCAAAAATATCTGAATAACCTTTCATGGTTACCAGTACCATTCAACATATACTTTCAAATACATTAGGAAAAACAATAGTGTAACAATCCTTAGATGTTTCTTTATTCCATAGTACCATTAAATTACCTATACAACATAACTCTTGATAAACATACAATCATTTCACTACCTTCTTAAACCATTGACCAAGCTTCAACACTTCTTTCATCTCATATATCATTTGTAGTCTCCTCATCAACGTCCACATAAATACTACCCATATGACCATGCTGATTCTCTTCATGAGATTTTTCGTTAGGGCATTGGTTTGCATAATATCTATACATTCCACATTTAAAACATCTAATCGTTGTTGATGTCGTAGAAATACCATTATCCTTATCCATGGTGTTAACTGATCCTTTTCCTTTGAACTTACTGTATTTGTGTCCATCTTTTCCACAACAAAAAAATCTTCCAGTTCCTTTGAAACATTCTCCTTAATGCCTCTTCCCACATGATTTACATGAGAGAAACTGAACTTTCTTTCCTCTATGATCATCATGAAACTCCATCTTTCTCTTATTAGCTGAGTCGGGAAACTTACCAATGTTGAGATTATTGATCATATTATGATATTTCTGATTAGGCATAATAACGATGTTTGGACTTATAAATCCCATTTCAATTGGTTTCCCATAAATAATATCATTTCATTGTCCATCATATCCTCCATTATCATGAATCTTCCTTTTTCCACCCATTTTCTAAAACACAAAAAGAATAATGTGAGAGGAAAAAATCATTCTAGGGAAATAACCATAATAAAGGGGTTGTATCGTCAATATCTAACATATTAGGTTAAATTCTACGATCGTTACCGTAATTCTATGACTATAACCTATACGTATACTTATCCTTAGTGACATCCCTAGACATACCATAAAAATATCTCTAGGGATTTCACTAAAGTTTCCGCATCCTAGTTTCCAAAGGTTAACTAAACCTTCTCTTTGATACCAACTATAGATACCCAAAGCTTGATGTACATGGAAATTAAATTACTTTTGTGGAATACATAATACATGATAAAAATAGACTCCTAAAGACCGTATTAGTTTAGTGTCTTTGGAAACTCGGAACGTAATCTTCTAATCATGGTGAAAGATCTTCAACATCTCCCATAAAGATCTTCCCCTTTGGTTTTCTTACCTAAAACCTTTATTTATATCCTGGGGAAAAGAAAACATAAAAAGGGTGATCTCAAATTCTCAATAAGGGATATCATAGAGAACATAAAACAATCCATAAACATTTGAATTCAAAAACTTGAACATAAAATCTAAACATAAAAATCATGAGAAAAGACATAAATCATGGAAGTACGTAAGGAATATATCATAAAGTAACATAAATCATGATAAAATATTATGGGAATAAAACATGTTATTGTGGAAACCATTAAGCACATGATATTATTTCCATAGTAGCCAAGTCATTGCTGCCAAGACCATCTTAGTGGACAAAGTCCCTTTCTAAATCGAGTTCACTCCTCGTTCCAGTCCTGTATCACTGAACCGGATTAACTTACCATTCCATCCATGTCTATCTCATGGGATATAAATCTTTACCCAATGAATTGGAGGGAGATATAGGTCCCACCCATCTCATAATGAAATCATTCTTACGTGTTCCAAAACATAAAAATAAATCATTCTTCATAACCCAAAGAATAAAATGGGTTTCATAAACATCATCCCATAATAACATAATCCATATAAAAAAATGGATATAATTTCATCATAAGAAAATTGAAACTATTTAAATCATAGAGACATTATACTTGAAACATACACATATGAAAAAATGTCATCTTAGATGAAACTGGTTTTGATAAAACACATGAAATGAATTCTTGATGAAAATATCATTTTTTCATCAAAATAATTTTCCTTTTACAAAATTGAAAGAAATTTTGAAAGAAAAGGATTATATTGAAAATAGTAATGAAAAATTGTAGATTAAACTTCACGAAAAAAAGGTGTTATAAAACCGTAAAAATCTGTTCATTCAGTATAAGATAAAAAATATATTATCCTCGTAGTTTTGTCGGAAAAGTCAAAAAGTTCCTCGTATGGTAAACAAAAGAAATATTCCTTTCATAACATGTGTTTGAAGTCAAAGATGGGTAAAACGTACTTTAATCATGCATAGAAACACTTTTAGAAAACATGGATATGGATGATAACAATAACCCCCGTAAATACTTATGAATAAACAATTTCGGATAAGAATGAGATTGAAATAATTATCCCTTACCTTATGTTCGATATGCTTCGTATGTATCTGAACCTCTTGTATAATGCTTTAAATAATGTCATTGACTTATTACAGAATCATATTAATTGTTATGATATCATATATGGTTCACTTATTACTTTATATTACACGTTCTTTTGTAAATTCCATGTTAAAGCAGCGTTTTGGGTAAAATCATTTCATTTATCATATATGTTTCGACTTGTTGTTCCTGATATTATTACTTATATCCTAATTTACATAATTCCAGAATATAAAACACAATTTATATGTAATATATATTCATCATATACATATATATATATATATGATAGATCGATAAACGGAATGAAATACACCGTTCATGGAGACAGTAGGCCTTACGTACACATGAACACTATTTTCGTTTCTTTATTGAATTGAATGAAATTAAGTAGATGAAATACATATATATATATATATATATAGTATCATTATTATGTCATATATTTCATTATTATTCATTACATATACTTTATAATCATTCAGGAATGGTTAACATGGAGAATGAATCTCATCGCGTCGTGGAGATGGTAGTCTGTATGTACGCACGAGCGATGATATCATTTCCATGATCGTGGAATTGTATTGACGTGTATTTAAAATATTTCAGAATAAATATCACATTACAATAATATTGTATAGTTATTCTTTACACAATTTTAACCATCCAAGTAAGGTGGTGGTGGGAAACAGATTACACCACGACGTGGAGACAAAATTCTGTGCATACGCACACGTGGTGATTTCATTTTCCATAGGATGGATAGAAGGTGAAATAGGTTTGTTTCATATTTATAATATCATATGATTATATGAGTGATACTGATGTTATTACTTCATAATGAAACAACTAAATAAGAGGATGTAGAAGACGAAATAAATTTGAAATAATCAGTAACGGACATTGCCTCTTCTTTGAAGCACCTCTTCTTAGCCTCCTCTTATGGAACTAAAGATGGTATTTGAAGAAGTCCAGGACCTCTATGATGTTTTTAGGGAAGTCTATAAGAGAAATTGGTAGGTTTTGGCCGAGCTTGAAGGCTCAAAGTGGTGTGAGGAGGAGAGGGAGGAGGTGCCCTTTTATAAGGGAGGAAAGGGGAACCTTAGGAATAACCTAAAATATTATTTTATTATTAAGTCATATTCGGTTTTTAATAGCTCAAAATTGATTTATATAGAATAAAAGGTTTATATGGGTCTAAATCCTCTCAACCAAAAGATTTTGGACAATTTTAAGTTACTATTTTAACCATATCATTTAGATTTAACTCTAAGTTAAATAATTTAACTTTTACTGTGTCTTCTTGTTTTCTTACACTATATGGTTAATAAACTTACTATAACAAGCCAAAATAACCCCAAGTGGTTCATTATTAATATATATAACCTTATATAAGTCATTTTCCTGAACATTAGATTTTGAGGAATAAAATAACAATTAATAATATAATATTTGTTTTAAAAACTATTTTATGTCAATTTTTACACTATTTGGTAATTGATTTTTTAGAAAATAATAACAGCATGATTAGTTCAAAAACATTTAATTAAATAAATATTAACATGTGATATTAACCTATTAAATTAGTTAAATTCATAAAAAGTCTCAAATTACCTTTTTTTGGGTATTTATAATATCAATTATTTTAATATTTCATTATTTATGTAATTATTGCATCACCATTGTGTCATAAATATATTAAATTATTTAATGTCTAAAAATTATAAATAGAATACCATTAGTTAGGAAATATTTTTATCTTTCTAAGGAATATTTATAGTCGAATTTATCTTATGTATAACCCTATATTAAAAATGTTTTACTTATTAAACATTGATTTTAGCTATTTTAACTCTTTTTTAAATAAAATAATAATAAATGTCCTAATATAATCCATGTGGACCTAAATGATAATATTATATTCCTAAGGTTGTTTTTGGTCAAATTATACTTATCCAATAGAATTATAACATGTGTTAGGGTAATAATAATATCATTTTTACCGTTAATTACCCTATTTACTTTTACCCGTGGTAAATAAAAGTAAAAGGTTATTATTCACAAAAAATTATTTTTATCTTATTGAACCACATTTTACTCCTTGATATTAACTTTGTCTCTCGGATTTTTGAAATTCCACTCACAAAAGGGGTAAAATTATGTTTTATGTAAATTTTCAAATTCTCCTAGGAGGTTGGTAATATATATATATATATATATATATGTTAATAACATATCATTGTTTATGGAAACTCTGTATTGCATACACCACATGCTATCGTGGAAGGTCTCGATTACGTGTAAAGCAAGCCAAGATGGGGTTGCGTGTAGTGAAATATTCCTTTGTTATTGTGTATAATAGAATCCAATCGTATTTCATTTATACATTGAATATATATATATATATACACTCAATGTTGCGTAGAGTAACGTCTATCAAACGAACTTGAAATTTTGTGTAACATGAGCCAAGAATGGTGTTGCGTTTATAGTGTTTCATATAAAACAAGCTAATTTTGGTGTCGCGTACAACACACGACATAAATGAAATTAAGAAGAATAATTCTCATAAAATCTAGGGTTGTTACAAAATGATAAACAAAATCAACAATCGTGTGTACATTGGACTACCACCTCACAGACTGATATAAATAATTTTCTATTAACACCTACAAAATTTGGAAATAATGGTGAATTTAAAGTGAATATATAATATTTATGACATAATTATACTTAATTAATTTTCATATCACATATACCTTCTTAGTTTTCATTTCGTCTAAAATAAAATAATGTCGCTCACGTGTGCAGCAGACTACCAACCCGCGAAGCGATGTTATTTGTTTTTCACTTAATAATTACATGGAAGGTAATTGGGATAAATTTAATTAATAAATTTGATATATATTACATTATATTGATTATATAAAATCAAAATTATTTCCCAAATCCTTACCCTTCCACCCATTATGAAATGATATCATCGCTTGTACGTACGTATGGATTAGCATCTCCAAGAAGTGATACGATTCATTTTATGTGACCAATTTATAAGGATCGTTCTAAAAGTTTATATAATGAGAAAATATTAAATTTATAACATTATTATAATTTTGGACATGGTTTATATATGTCCTATTCACAATAACCAGAACATTCATTTAAAAACACACATGAGAAAACAAGGCAATTAACACCTAAAACAATGAATGTAATGAAATATTTTTAACAAACTATGTTAAAATGTTATTATAAGATTGTATATGATATTATAAATATTAATATGGTTTTGGTATAAATTAGTAAATTTCTTTTAACCACTAAAAATAAGGTTAAATCATGTCCAACTAAAGGAAATCATGAGGTATGGGATTTTGTACCAATTTCTATTTCGTCAAGACATATATGTTAATATGAATGTATTCACTTTTATATGGTGTATAAACTTCCACAATGATGTATTTAATATTAATGTATATTTTTTCAAGGTATTTTGAGTTTTAAAACATGTACATTCTTTCAAGGAGTTACAATTTGAATATTACCAATGGGGTAAGAATTTATTTTACAATCCCAATTTCCTTTGGAATTTATTTTTCTCTTATTGAAAGAATCTCATCATTTATCATTCATAAGATTAAATTATTCTATTAAATATCCAAAATATTTGTATCATGGATGTTATTATCACCTAAAGTATATTCTTTTGTTTATATAACATTTAATTTGAAATTTATTTGACTATCTAGGGAAATACTGATTAATTTGTACTCTTTACTGAATATAGATATATGATTATAAGTCATATTATTCATGAATTAAATAAATTATTTGATATATGATGAATGTTATGGAAATGTAGTGATTGGTGGGGCCTATATTTATACAGCCCTCAATGTAGGGACATGTCTCATTAGAAAAAATAGTTGTCCAAATTAAATGGGGTTTTCCCCTAGTTTTATACTATATTTTGAATGGCCATGATAGTTGAGGTAACACGATGACTAAGATAATGAAATATAAAAATTAATAAATTCCTTAATTGATAATTCATTTATTATTATTATCTATTATATTTTCACTTTTATATAATCTCTGTTTTCATTTCATTCTTATTTTTTTGATTAATTGAAATGCATGTTCAATTATTTACTTTTCCATATTAACAGTGCCTCATTTCACACCCATTTTATTTATTAAATGGTGTTTGTTTTCATATATTTACATTTCTATAGTTATTTTTATTTATTTAATCCTGATATGTTTTCCTTATGTAACCCTTTCATGTAATTTGATCTCATATTTATATTTTCCACTTTCCCTGAGATATAAATAAGATTTATTTAAATGAGTATCAAGGTGGTTGAACATTTGTTTTGTTTTTGTTCAATGTTTTACTACCAATGAAAAATGGGTATCATGTATGTATCTAGTTCTTCAATACTACCAAGATATCTTGTCCTTTTTTATTTTACCCTTGTATCTAAATTCAATATAACAAAGTAAAAACTAGCTCTGGGTTACTATAATATGGGTCATTATAATTGCTATTAGAGCAAGTTTAGTAGAAAACTTGAGAAATCGATTTTGGAAACTATCGATTAAGAAAAAGAAACCTATTATAGTCTTTAAGGTTAAGTATAGATGATCATAATAAAGTACTATTAAAGAATATATTATGTGGGATTACAAGAAATAGATATCTATCGGGATATTATAAGTGGATGTGGTTCTATAATAGATGTACCTAGTGGTCATAACTTTAAAATTGGCATGTTGGGATTAACATAAGCATTTCCTGGTACACGAAAACGTTACATTCTGTGTATCTAGGTTGAAAATCCCATGGTATATTCTTTTTATAATTATAATTTTCTTTACAAACCATTATGAAGGATTTGAAAAAATATATATCCCTAAAGACAATAAGTTTATGATTCTAATGAGGATATTAAAAAAAATATTAGGTACCATCACGGGTTTAGAAGTCTAAGGTTGATCAAAATATTAATGTCTTAAAAATCACTTTTTGAGGTTTCTTGTGATGGGGACTTTATCATGATTAAGGGTAATTTGGGATACATTTATTGTAATAAAAACCATTGTTTTATTATATGTTTTGGTGAAAATATCATTTAATAAATAATACCATTACATTTTATGGGAAAAGGTTAAAGATATTAGTATCCCTTAATGTATATATTTTAATTTATGTTCAGGTAATTGTGGTTCATCACAATTTCTGAATTTTATAGGAACTATATTGATATGGTTTCATAAAAAAGTATAACTCCAACATTGGGTGAAAACCCATCGCATCTGAAATGGTCATGAGGTTGGAACCCATGACCAAAGGGTGGAAAAGGTTCAACTCCTATGACTATCCTATATGATGTCTTCCTAATAAGTAATTATGGATATGGACCATCAAATTTTCTTTTTTAGAATACCAAATTCTGAAAATGTCCCTCTATTAAGTATAACTTGTAAATTTAAGAACCCAATAGCATCAATGTGGAAGTTAAAATTTTTACATATTATATACTTTAATACATTGTGGTGTTATAAATGAAATTTTTACATTTTTAGGTTTCAGTGGTATTTTGAGTTTAAATGAAAAAGGGTCTAATTTTGGAATTTAACTGTTTTATTTTTATTTTGTAATTTGGAAATAACATTTTCTGTAACACCCTAAGCTTCCACGGTATGTTTCCCTTTGAATAATACAGTAGTTTGTGTTGTACGCAACTTCAAGTTCAAACACACCACAACCAATCAAACTAGCTGTTATGAATAATAATACCCACTTTTTTAAATTTTATAAAATTTATCATTAAAAATGGACTGGATTTTTGGATTCCGAACATCGAAATTATCTTAGGGTGAATTTTTGGTATTTTTCTAAAAACATTCAATTTTTGATGAATAATGAAAAACACTAAGTTATTGTTTAAAACGGACTATTTATTTAAATAATTATTTATTTTATTAAAATTTACTTTCAGTTTATATAGATACATTATACCTATAAAAGCTCAATATAATTCCTTGGAGTCAGTTTATAATAATTTTAGATATTAAAAAATTTTATTGAACTTTTTTCCGTTATTTACCCACCTCTTAGGAGCATTTTAAAATTTACATAAAACATAATATTACTGCTTTTTTGAGTTGAATTTAAGAAATCCAAGAGACATAGTTGATATCAGTAAGTAAAATTTTTTTCAATAAGTTGAAAATAATTTTTGATTAATAATAACTTTTAAATTTTATTTACCACGATTAAAAGTAAATAGGGTAATTAAGGGTAAAAATGATATTATTATTACCCAAAAACATGTTAAAATTATATTGGATAAGTTTTATTTGACTAATAACAACCTTAGGAATAAAATATGATCCTTTAGGTCCACTTGGATTAGATTAGGACATTTATTATTACTTAATTCAATGAAGAGTTAAAAGTGTTAAATTCAAGATTTCGTAACAAAAACATTTTTCATATAAGGATACAGATAATATATATTCGACTATAAATAGACATTAAAAAGATAAAAATATTTCCTACATAATGGTATTTTATTTATAATTTTTAGACATTAAATACTTCAAATTATTTATGACACAATGATGATGCAGTAATTACCTTTTTAATGAATGATTAAAATAATTGATATTATAAATATCCACATAAATATAATTTGATAATTTTAATGAATTCCACAAATTTTATTGGTTAATATGGCATTTTATGGTCGATTAAATGAATTTTTTTAAGTAATAATTCTATTATTAATTTAACAAAAACAAAATAGTAAATAGTGTCAAAATTGACATAAATGAGTTTTTAAAACAAATATTATATTATTAATTGATAAGATATTCCAAGAAATATATGGTTCTGAAAAATGACTTAGATAAGGTAATATATATTAATAATTAACTACTTGGGTTTCTCTTGTCTTGTTATAGTATGTTTATTAACCATATAATATAAATATACAAAGAGAATGATAAATGTCAAACTAATTAACTAAGAGTTAAATCTAAAAGGTAATTTTCATATAGTGACACAAACTCGTATAAAACCTATTGGATAAGTGTTGTTCGACCAATCCCTACCTTATCCTTGAAATAAATCATTTTGGATCCATTAGAAACTGAAAATTATTTTATTATAAATTAATATTTCTGTATTTTCCTAAGGTGCCCCTCACCCCTCTTATAAAAGGGAACATCCCCTTCTCTCAAATTCACACCTTCAAATCCACTTGGATCATCAAAACCATACCCAAATATCCTATAAACTATTCTACCTTCATCTTAGAGGCCTTCATTTAGTCATAAATCCAACCTAAGGAGCCTTTTTTATCGAATCAAAAGGAAGAACCTGAAGAAGAGGTAAATATTTCATCACCTCTTTCAAGTTCTTTTCTTCTTCCACTTCCCCTTTCTTTGTTTTTTACATTATAAAATAATAAATCAAGTATCTTCTATATATTTTGATGTTAATATAAAAATATTAAAACCATATTCACTATTCTATCCATCCAATAAATGAATAAGTCGCCATACATGCTTATATATGGATTACCGTCTCCATGTCGTGGTGTAGTTTGTTATTCAAACACTTCATCATTTGAATGGGTATAATAATGAGTATAAATGATGAAAATAATCAATATAACATGATAATTATTCTTTATATACAATATTCCATCCAATTATATATGATTATAATATCAAAAGAATGACATTGTCGCTCGTGCGTACGTACGGATTACCATATCCACGAACGTGATGAGATTCATTCCCCATTATATCTGTTCATGACTAATTTTCATTTGATGATTAAAAATAATGTTTAAAGACTTAATATCATTATGAATACTAATAAGATACATCCTATACATAACAAACATTACTTACATAACAATGCATAGAAAGGAAAACAAATTTGTTAACACCCAAAAAGATCATACTACTGAAATATCATTAACAACGAAATATTAGAAGATCATATGTGATATCATATTAATGTTTATGGTTATTTTATAATTTAATAAAAATTATTTCACCATTATACAAGATATTAACATACCCTTGACCAAGGAAAAGTACAAGGTAGGGGTTAATTTTACAATCTCTTCGTTATCCGAGGTTTTTTATATGTAATTATCTACTCAGACCTCTTTATTATCCACATAAATGTTCCTTAAAATGTATTTCAGAATATTTTTACTCTTTCCTAGACTATGGGTTAAATTCATTTATACAATTTTTTGACTTTTTATAAGATGTTTATAAAGGAATCTTTCTGTCGTTTTCCATACAAGGTACTTTACAACATTTTCGACAAAATTAAGGAAATAATGTTTTTTTAACATATACGTAGGGTGAAGCTATTTTACACTGTTATAACACCTATGAATATGCCCTTAAAAGATTATAATAATATTTCTAAAATAAATGTTTTCTTTTAAATGGTTTTAAAATAGAAAGAGTTATTTCTTTCAAATAGTTTTCATTTCATCTATGTCAACATCCTTTGATGGATTTTAAACTCGTATGAAGTTCATTTATTATGATACAAATATTCCATATTGTATTGAAGTATTTGTTATATGTTTGGCTATTGATGTGTTAATTTTATAACATTCATGGTTTATTGATAGAGTATTGACATTTCTTATACTAGTTTTAATATGAATGTTTATGTTAAGTTAAAACCTTTTCATATGAGGAATGTGTTGGACTTAATAAGTGATGGGTGGAGCCTGATATAGCTCCTAGATGTATCGGTAGATCTCATGAGACAAACTATTGTCTTGGCATAAGGCCTTGACAAAATCGTATTTGTAGTCTTGCCAGAAGGCCTTCACTATGTGGTTATGAAGTCTGGCATTATGCATTCAATAATTATGAAAGTGGCTATTGATATTGCATGTGATTATTCAACTAGTAGAATATCTATTGGAATAAGTAAATAGAATTATTTGATTTTATATTTTCCATATCATGTTGAAGTTAATGTTTAAAAGGATTTTGTTTTAGTCTTATACATTGCGTTAAATGTTTATGTTTATTTATGAATGTTTCCACAATATTATTAACCTTACTGAGCGGCAGAGCTCACCCCTTTCTTTGTTTTATTTTTCCTAGGATGTGAATAAGTATATTATGATTGACGTTCAAGGATAGTATGTGGGATATGGATGTGGATAATGAAGAAAATATTTTTGTTGTTTTTCATTTCATGATGCAATGTAAAACTGATGAATGTATCTAGTATTTCCAAGGCTATTAAACTAATCGATCTTTCAAGACATGATCTTTTGTGATCATTCCAATGTTATGCAATAATGCATCAACTCTAGGTAACTAGGGTCAGGGAATTACAGTTGGTATCAAAGGATATTTAGTACAATCCTTGGAAACTAGATTTAGATAAACTCTGATTAGAGCATATTATCCTAAGATATACTTTGATGATTAGTATAGAAGAACTTACTAGAATTTTGGTAATGTAGATATTTTGCAAGTTTTCCATGAATTTCATCTCTATATGGATATAAGAAGGTAGAGGATGCTCTGGAACAGATGTACCTAGGGGTAAAACCTGAAAACACCTCTTTGAGCTAAACTCAAGTGCGAACTGGTGTACGACAATGGGACTTGTTTCACTGTTGTTTACAACACTCCCGTGGGATATGTTTAGGATAATTCTCATTTATTTACAAACCATTATTAAGGGTTTATGAGTATATACATCCTCAAATAAAACATTTTCATGAATTTGGATTATTTCAATAAACTATTCAGTTTATGTTATGTGTTTTACAAGTTTGGAAGTATGTATTTCGATTCATAAACTAATCTAGTTTTTATCATTGTTTAGAAATGTAAAATAGTTGAATGAATGGAAACTGTATCAACGCCTGTAAGCCATGTAGGGATTTCCCTCCTACTCAAGATAATTATTATGGAGTTGGTGAAGCAACTGGTGCAGATCAACTTATCACCATTCTGGGTTAACTCACTCAGGTTAAGAAGAATAACCTTACCCGTATGGAGAACCCTGATCCACAGCATGGGGGATCAATGTTAGATCGCTTCATAAGTCGACATCCACCAACATTAAATGGGACTACAAATCCATTTGTAGCCGAGCAATGGATAAGTTCCTTAGAGAAAATATTTCATGATTTGGGGAGTAGAGAAAGGGGAGAAGTTGTCATGGAGGTTTATCACCTCACAGAAGATGTAAAACAATGGTGGTCATTTATTCAAACCACAAAGGAAGATGAAGAAGTATCAATCATGGAATAGATGAAGTTTAAAGAGCTTTTCATTGAAAAATACTTCCCACTTGACCATTGAGCGGACATGGAAAGGCAATTTCTAAGCCTAAGACAAAAGGAGGATGAGAATGTCACAATGTATGAATATAAATTTACAAGTTTAGTGAGGAATGATACATATTATATATGTAACCCATGAAGTAATATTGATCGTTTCATTGATGGGTTAAAACCATTTCTCTATCAAGTATTAGTATCACAATCCTTCTCATTGTATGAAGATATTGTCTCATGTGTTATCAAGATAGAAAAGTAATTCTCTAAATCTTATGACTTTAAAGCAATGAAAGAGAGGAAGAGATATGTTGAACACTCTGGAAATAAAAATAAGGGGAATAAGAGAAATGTTGAATATCCATCCTATGATTAATGTTGGAAGAAACACCCTGGTACTTTCTTGAAGTGAATGGGAGTCTGTTACAAGTGTGGTGAAAGAGGCAACCATGCTTCTGATTTCAAGGGGAAGAAAGAGGCTATAAATGTTGAATGCTAAAATTGTAGAGAAAGGGGGAATTATGAAAATTAATGTCCTAAGCACCAAGAAAACTTACCTCAAAAAAGGCCAAGGGATCAAGGCCAAGCTTATGTTATCACTACTAATGAGTTCGAAGCTCCGAAAGACGTGGTGGTAGGTAATTTATTGGTTTCCTCAAGTTTAGAAAATGCTTTATTTAGTTTTGGATCATCGCATTGTTTCATATATTCCCAGTTTGCTACGAAAACTAGATATTTCCAATTTGATTTAACAAAGGATTTGTCAGTCAATACTCCTAAGGGAAGTATCATTGCAACAATGTTTTGTCAATCAGTACCCATTAGGGTATACAAATGTTCTTTATATACTGACCCTATAGGCATACCCATGATTGATTTTGATATAATCCTCGGAATGGATTGGATTTCAGACCATGATGAAAAAATTTATTGTAAGAAGAATGAGGTTACAATTCTTGATGATGATAAGGAGTACCTTATCTTTAGAGCAGAAACGTCACCACCTGATTCTTATCTAGATCCACCCCCAGTAGCTCTACTACATTCAATTATTAGGGAGGAAGATAATGAAATAACTGTGGGTGAGGAAATAAATGTTCAAATATAGTATGTAACTATTGTGCAAGAATATGCTGATGTGATTACAGAAGATTTACCTGGACATCCTCCGGAATAATAAATTGAGTTTTCTATTGATTTAATTCCTTGTTCTATGCCCATATCGAAGACCCCTTTTAGAATGGCCACTATGGAATTAGTGGAACTAAAGAAACAACAAGAGTAATTTATTAATAAGGGATTTATACTCCCTTGGGTTTCTCTATGGGGATCCCATATCCTTTTTGTTAAGAAGAAAGATGGATCTTTGAGGTTGTTCATTGACTACAGGGAGATCAATGCTATAACAAAAAAGAAGAAGTATCCCCTACCCCTAATTGATGATTTATTTGACCAACTTCATAGAGATCAATATTTTTCAAATATTGAACTTCGATCTGGATACCATAAGTTGTCCGTGAAGAAGGAAGACATTCCAAAGGCAGCATTTCGAACCAGTTATGGGCATTATGATTTTATAGTAATACCTTTAGCATTGACTAATGCACCCTCTGTCTTCATGGATCTAATGAATAGTGATTTTAAGGAATATCTTGATGACTTTGTAGTTGTATTTATTGATGATATCTTGGTATACTACAAAATGATACGAAGAACATTAAAATCACTTGTGCATTATCCTGAAGATTCTTAGAAGAAATGAATTATATGGGAAGTTTAGAAGTGTGAATTCTGGTTTCAAGAGATTTCTTTTCATGGACATATTTTCTCTAAGGAAAAAATCTCTATTTATCCTTCAAAGACCAAGGGAATCAAATAATGTCCAACACTGACATGTATCACTGACATACATAGTTTTATTGGATTAGCAGGTTATTATTGATGTTTCGTCCAAAATTTTTCACGATTAGAAGACCCTTTAACAACACTCACACGTAAAGGGGTTAAATTTGTTTGGACAAAAGAGTGCAAATAATGTTTTGAATAACTGAAGAGAATATTTGTCAATGCTCATATATTGACTCTACCATCGGAGAATGATGGATTTTTTATTTATAATGATGCTTCAATGAATGTACTTGGTTGTGTCCTTATGCATAATTATAGGCTTATTGCATATGCATCACGATAACTAAAAATGCATGAAAAAAACTATCCTTCTCATGATCTTGAGTTAGTAGCTATAATCTTTTCTCTGATGACATAGAGACATTATCTATATGGTGAAAATGTGAGATATATAACGATTACAAGATTTTGAAGTATATTTTCTCCCAAAAAGAACTCAACATGAGGCATATGCGATGGCTTTTACTACTCAGGGATTATGATTGCACTATACAATACCACATGGGGAAGGCAAATAAGTTGGAAGATGCTTTGAGCCTAAAGGATCATGGAGTTTTGAACAAGATGAGAGTTGAAAGAGATCCTATTTTCCTATTTTCAAATGGTTTCCAAACCATCTTTACATGAAAGATTAAAGAGTTATCAGACTGATGATGAGGAGTTTTTAAAGAAGATTAAAGATTTGAATGATGGTAGATTGAGTGACTTCATATATAAAGATGGAATTTTAAAATTTGGGAAGAGACTTTGTGTTATCGATATACCTTATCTAAAAAGAGAATTACTGGATGATGCTCATAGCTCCAATTTCTCTATACACCCTGGGAGCACCAAATATATATAGATATTTTAAGGAATATTTTTGGTGGGACAACATGAAGAGGGAGATTGCTGATTTTGTGTCTAGATGTATGGTTTATAAACAAGTGAAAGCTAGAATGCAATAGCCTGGAAGAGTCATGCAACCTCTTCCCATACCTGAATGAAAATGGTATAATATTATGATGGACTTTGTCATGGAACTACTAAAGGCTCATAGAAGGAACGATGCAATATGGTTCATTGTTGATCATCTTACAATTTAGCACATTTTCTTGCTATAAGAGATGATTTACCACTTGAACATCTAGCAAGACTATTTATTAATGAAGTTTTAAGACTTAATGGGGTACCCTTGTCGATTGATTCTGATCATGATCCCCATTTTACATCATGATTCTTGAAAAGTGTTTAGAAATCCCGGGATACCGATCTTTTTTTAGCACTGCGTACCACTCCCAAATTGATGGAAAATCAGAATAGTCTATTCAAACCATAGAAGAAATGTGGAGATCTTGCTCACTTGACTTTCAAGGTATGTGGGATCAATATTTACCTCTGGTATAATTTTCCTATAACAATAGCTTCCATTAAAGTATTAAGATGGAACTATATAATACATTATACAAAAAGAGATGTCGCACACCAACCTGTTGGGATGAAGTTGGTGAAAGAAAACTCATAGCCACAGAACATTTAGAGGAAACAATGGAAAGGGTAAAGGTAATCTATACCCACATCAAAGCAGCTCAATGTGGTCAGAATAGCTATGATGACAACTGAAAGAATGATTAGGAATTTCAGGTAGGGGATCATGTTTTCTTGAAGGTATATCCATGGAAGGTAATTATATGATTCGGTAAGAAGGGTAAATTGAGTCCTAGGTACATCAGACCTTTTGAAATTCTTGAAAGAATTGGGGTTGTATCTTACCATTTGGAAATTCCACCAAGTCTCTACAATGTTCATGATTTTTTCCACATATCACTATTGAAAAAATACATGCCTGACCAAACACATGTACTCACCAATGAGGAATTAGAACTGGAACCCAATCTGCCTTATTGCAAAGAGTCTGTCAAGATTCTTGATACAAGATAACAAGTGTTGAAAAACCGGATGACTCGTCTGGTAAAAGTTATACAGAGAAACCATAAGATAGAAGAGGCAACGTGGGAACCCAAAGAACTTATGATGAAGAACCACCTGAATCTTTTTATGCAGTAATATTCTAGAAATTTCAAGGGAAAAATTATTTGAAGGAGGGGAGAATGTAACACCCCAGGCTTCCATGGTATGTTTCCCTTTGAATAATACAGTATCTTGTGTTGTACGCAACTTCTAGTTCAAACACACCACAACCAATCAAAATAGCTATTATGAATATTAGGACCCACTTTTTGAGATTTTATAATTATTATCTTTCAAAATGGATGGAATTTTTGGATTCCGAAAATCGAAATGAGCTTAGGGTGAATTTTTGGTATTTTTCTAAAAACTTTCAATTTTTGATGAATAGTGAAAACATTAAGTTATTGTTTAAAACCAAATTATTATTTAAATAACTATTTCTTTTATTTAAATTTATTTGAGGTCAAAATAGATACATAATACCTATATATGTTCAATGTAATTCATTGGGGTCAGTTTATAATAATTTTAGATATATAAAAATTTTATTAAACTTTTTACCGTCTTTTACCCACCTGCTAGGAGCATCTGCAAATTTAAATAAAACCTAATTTTATTGCTTATGTTAGTTGAATTTATAAAATACAAGAGACGTGGTTGATATCAATAAGTAAAATTTAGTTCAATAAGATGAAAATATTTTTGATGAATAGTAACTTTTAACTTTTATTTACGACGGTTAAAAGTAAATAGGGTAATTAAAGGTAAACATGATATTATTATTATCCTAAAAAATGTCCTAATTTTATTGGATTATTATTATTTTACTAAAAAACAACCTTAGGAAGAAAATATGATCCTTTATTTCAACTTGGATTAGATTAGAATATTTATTATTATTTATTTCAAAGAAGAGTTAAAAGTGTTAAATTCAAGTTTTCAAAATTAAAACATTTTTAATATAGGGTTAAACCAAAATATAAATTAACTATAAATATTAATTAGAAAGATAGGAAACATTACTACATAATGGTAATTTATTTATAATTTTTAGAAATAAAATAATTAAATTTATTTATGACAGAATGATGATGTAGTAATTACCATATTAATGAAAGATTAAAATAATTGATATTATAAATATCCAAATAAATCTAATTTGAGACTTTTAATGAATTACACTAATTTTATAAGATAATATGACATGTTAGGGGAAATTAAATTAATTTTCATTCTATGTAATAATGCTTTTATGATTTAAAAAAATATCAAATAGTATCAAAATTGACATAAAAGAGGTTTTAAAACAAAAAATTTATTATTAATTTATATAATATTCCTAAAAAAACGAGGTTCAGAAAAATGAATTAGATAAGGTTATATATATTAATATTGAACCAATTTTGGTTCACTTGTCTTGTTATAGAATCTTTATTAACCATATAATATAAAAATAAAAAGATACATGGTATATGACAAACTCATTAACTAAGAGTTAAATCTAAACGATAAGGTTAATGTAGTGACCCATACCTTTATAAAACATATTGGTTGAGTGTTTTGCGACCCATAACCAATTTATCCTTGAAATAAATCATTTTGGAGCCATTAGAAGCCGAAAATGATTTTATTATAAAATAAAATTTCAATCTTTTCCTAAGGTGCCCCTCAACCCTCTTATAAAAGGGAACTTCCCCTTCTCTCAAATTCACACCTTCAACGAAATTTGGCTCAGAAAAACCCAGCCCAAATATCAATTGAACTATCCTAACTTCATCCTAGAGGCCTTAATTTAGTCATAAATCCAACCTAAGGAGTCCTTTTGATCAAATCCAAAGGAAGAACCCGAATAAGAGGTAAATATTTCATCACCTCTTTCAAGTTCTTTTCTTCTTTCACTTCCACTTTCTTTTTTTTCATTCTAAAATAATAACTCCAGTATCTTCTATATACTGTGATGTTTTTTTACAAACTGTTCAACCATATTCATTATTCCATCCATCCTATAAATGACAATGTCTCCATACGTGCGTACGTACGGGTTACCGTCTCCACGTCGTGGTGTAGTTTGTTATTCAAACACCTCATCATTTGGATGTGTATAATAATGAGTATAAATGATGAAAATAATAAATATAACATTATAATAATTCTTTATATATGATAATTCATCCAATTATATACAATTTTAATATCAAAAGAATGATACTTTCGCTCATGCATGCGTACGGATTACCGTCTCCATGAACGCGATGAGATTCATTCCTCATCGCGTCCATTCAAGACTAATTTTTATTTGATGATTAAAAATAATTTTTCAAGACTTAATATCATTCTATATATGAATAATATATATCCTATCCATAACACACATTACTTACATAGAAAATCATATAAAGTAAAATGAATCAGTTAACACTCGAAATGATGATACTTATAAAATATCATTAACAAAGCAATATTAGAAGATCATATAAGATATCATATTGATGTATATTGTTCTTATATAATTTCATAACAATGATTTTACCATTATATAGGATGTTAACCTACCCTCGACCTTGGAAAAGTACAAGTAAAGGGTTAATTTTTCAATCTCTTCACTATACGAGGTTGTTTATACATAATTATCTACTAGGACCTCTTTATAATCCAAATCCATGTTTCCTTAAATGTATTTAAAAACATTTTTACTATTTCCTAGACTATGGGTTAAAGTCTTTTATACCACTATTTTACTTTTTATAAGATTTTTATAAAGTAATCTTTCCAACATTTTCTAAACATGGTATTTTACGACCTTTTTGACAAAATTTAGGAAAGAATATTTTTTAACTTATACAGAGGGTGAGGCTATTTTACGCCATTATAATACCTTTGAAGATTCCCTTACAAGATTATAAGAATATTTCCAAAATAAATGTTTTCTGTTAAATGGTTTTAAAATAGAAAGAGGTATTTCTTTCAAATAGTTTTCATTTCATCTATGTCAACATCTTCGATGTATTTTGAACTTGTTTGAAATTGATTTATTATGATACAAATCTTCCATTTTGTATTGAATTTTTTTTGATATGTTTGATTGTTGATGTTTTATTTTTATACCATTCATGGTTTATAGATAATGTATTTACATTTCTTATTCTATTTTTTATATGAATGTTTATGTTATGTTTAAACCTTTTCATATGAGGAATGCCTTGGACTTAGTAGGTAATAGGTGGAGCCCACTATTGCTCCTCGATGCATCAGTAGGTCTTATGAGACAAACTAGTGTCTTGGTAAAAGCCCTTGACAAATTCTTATTTGTATTCTTGGCCCAAGGCCTTGATTATGGGGTATGAAGTCTGGCATTATGCATTCCATCATTATGAAAGTGTCCATTGTATTGCATGTGATTATTCGACTAGTAGAATATCCATGTGAATAAGTAAATGGAATTATTTGATTTTATCTTTTCCATAATATGCTGAAGCTCAAGTTTAAAATTCTTTTGTTTTATTCTTATACATTTCCTTAAATGTTTATTCTTATTTATGAATGTTTACACTATATTGTTAACCTTATTGAGCATCCAAGCTCACCCCTTTCTATGTTTTATTTTTCATGAGATGCTAAGAAGTATATTATGATTGACCAGCAGGGAGAGTCTGTGGGATATGAATGTTGTTAATGAAGACAATGTTGTTGTAGTTTTTCATTTCATGATGTAATGTAAAACTGATGAATGTATCTAGTATTTCCAAGGCTACTAAACAAATCGGTCTTTCAGGACGTGATATTCTGTGATCATTCCAATGTTATGAAATAATGCACCAACTCTGGGTAACTGGGGTTGGGGCATTACATTTTCTACACCAAACCAAATTTTAAAATTCCATTTTTAGGATTATTAACAAATTGAGATACATATCGTCCATTTATATACAAATCTCAATAAATCATTTGGACCCAAAAATCATCTCACTACCTAGGCCTCAAGAACTATTCACATGTATGAATTATTTTAAATATAAGATGATATCTAAAAGTGTGCCACCCCAGTGATATAAAATTAAAATATATATATATATATATATATGGAGTTTTGGAACAAGATTAATAAATATGAACATAATTTATTCATCTATATTCATGGTTATTAATGCAATGGAATTTTTAGCATTTGAATACGAACAATCAACTAGAAATATTAAATATTCCATAGTAAAATAGCCACAACTATTTCATTCAATGGAAAATAAAGATGAAATTTTGAGGTAAGATTTTTGAGATAAATTATAAAAAAATTCATAAATGATACATTCCAAGATTGATACATTTATTGGGATATACATGTATATATTTTCATAGGAGTATTTTGGATAAAATATTTCTCTCCTATCCCCCTATATAAATTTACCCCTTATTCATTCTAATGGGATGCGAAATCCGGGGTTGCCTTTTTTTACTATTTTAGTATCATTGTAATATTTTGAATTATATAATAGTAGTTTAATTTTAATATATTAGTATTATTATGCACATATATCATCTTCCTTTTTTATTTTTATTTGTTCTCTCCCCTTTTTTCTATTCTCAACTCAAATAAAAATAGAGATATAATCTCAACAGTTGTTCGAGAGATGGAATAGTGTTTTGATTGATATTGTTTTTTCTAATTTAATTTTATTATCATTATTAATTTTTTGGAATTTTGGTGGTAGTTAAAATTAGTGTGATGATCAGTTGTCTTGTTTTCTTTATCAGTAAGTTCTTATTCTAATTTATCAATTTTTCTTCCCTTCAATATTGGTGTCTTGCATACCATTGAGCATGGATGAGTAGTTATGGTCTGAGAAGAGGTATCCTAGTTTTATTTAGGAAGATAATTTACATGTATGTAGTGGTATTGGTAAAGGGTAATTAAATTTCGAAGGAGAAGGTGTTGTGTGACAGGTCATGATCACTACATTGAATTAAATATTGGTTTACATTTCAGACAATGATATCAATCACCCTAACCTCATAAGAATAATTTTCTCCATTTATTATTATAAATTAAATTTGTTTTGATTTTAATTATTATATATATATTATTTATATTTTTTTGAATTTAAAATCCCCCCATATATATAGTTTATTAGTTCTGTATTGTTTAGTATAAAATAGTGACAATAGAAAAATTTGGTTGTGTAAGAGACCTACTTGTGATCGACCATACAATAAGAATTCTGTTGAATACATAGGAAAATCATAATTTAATTGAATAGGGGTTCCCAAAGAACCACTAATATCAATTTTTTACCTTTACCAGGAAGGAAAAGTTGTTTCAAACAGTAATTTTCATAAAATCAAAAACAAAAAAAATTCAAAAAATTCGAAAACTAAAAATAAATATTCATTGAATTTATTTATTTATTTATATCAAAATGGATTATTTCAATGATTTAAAACATAATGGGCCTAATAATTATTTTTTTATAAGTGGGGAATTTTTTCATAAAAAATGTCAAGAAAACCTTAGAACAATGGAGGATTTTAGAAATAAATTTAACGACCTTTCTACCGCCATTCAAGAATATAATGTCCAATGGTAAGAAAAAATCACCAAAAGAAAATTGAACAAGAAGTGATAAATCTTGTTCCAACTAAATTGGATGTTAAATAACCCAGGGAATACATGAATATGAAACTTGAAGTTCCAAACCATTCTCCATGGCCATTTCTGGAAGAGGTTCTTGATGATTTCATTCTAGATTATACAATTTTGAAATCACAACATAATTTCGAATAGAATTGGTTGGATTTTATTAAATAAAAAAGGTATGAGATACTAATTTTTTCCAAATAACAATCATTACCTCTATACCAATTTCTTTACTTGTAATAATAATAATAATACCATGCTGAGATAAAATTCCCTGTGGACTTTCATGAAGAGATCATATTTCAAGATGTCATTCATGAAGGGTAAGATTTATTTTTGAATTCTTCATGTTAGTATTATTCTGGTGGAATGTTTTTCTTAATTTTTTAATATATTTTCTCTAATATAAACACATGAGAAATAATTGGATGTTGAAGTTGAAGAGGTCACACAAGTAGTGGATGTAAAGAAATAGAACTCATTTTTCATCCCTCCCACATCATGAATGTTATAGAAAATTATCTAGGGAGCAGAGCTAATGTACTATTTAAACGGTTTCCTATATGACTATTTCAGGATAAATATTGATTTAATAAGGAATTTATAGTTTTTTATAATCAGTATACCCTGTCCTCCTTTGTATTGGGGCTAAATCGTTGTGACAACCTAACTCGGGGTAGTAAACACATATCACCCGCTTGGGGTCGGACCAAGAATTATTCCTTTTCTCCCACCTTTCTATTAATTTTTTTTCATTTCTAATAAATTTTCAATTATTCGTGATTTTAATATGGTATCATCTTGGAATTTAACTCAAGGCTTCCACATCAAAAATATATTAGGTTGTGCCTTTCTTTTTACTTATTTTTTTTGATGCCCAATTAAAATTTTTTGTGTGAAAATATTTATTTAATTGAACTAAAAATGGGGTAGTAAATATAATATGTGTTTTGGGGAGGGGGTTATTCAAATATAGTCTTAGTAATTTTGTGTGTGATTCTGTTTTTTTAATGTTTTCTTTTTCTAAACTTTTCATGTTTTGTTTTCATTTTTTTGTGTGTTTTTAGGATTCTTGATATGAATCAAATACTTAGAAACATTCAATCCATCTTTGTATTTTTGGAAAATATATTTGTATGAATGTTTGATTATTTAATTTAATTGCAAATGGATTTTATTTCTTCATTTATGATATTTTTATTTGATGAAGTTTGATTCATTGTGAAACACACGTGCACTAGTACTATCCAAATGGAAAATCTTGCCCAACCTAAGAGGTTTCTTAATCTATTTGAAATATTAGTAATTATTTTATTTAGAGTATAGAGACAAGTTGTGTGATCATGAACTTGATGTTTTATTATTTATCAAATCAATTAGTGTTCATGGAATGTGTTGAGTATGACTGAGGTGCCACTTTGAAAGTCATTTTCTGTATTTAACTTTCCTTTTGTCCTACCTTTACATCTAATATTTATTAAGCCATTATAATCATTTAAATACCTTTTTTTAATCCATAGTAAAACCCATTTATCCCATTAATACATACTCTAGATGTTAAATTCATGATAATTATTAAACTCAAGTGTGGGGGGAGATGATCTATATCTTTAATTCCAAAAGAATATATTTTTAATAAATGAAAACAATTGTTTGGCCATATCTATTAATACTTTGGTGGAAGAAATATAATGATGGAAAGACGGAGGTGTAGATAAAATATCATTAAACTATTTGGTATGGAGTTTACAAATATTTGTTCATAAACAAATTTCTCTCTTTAACCTGAAAAATATAATTATAAATAGATGTTCTTAATCTGGATTCAAGTTAATTCAATGCTAAAAACAGGGGAAATATGGATGGAATTTATTATTGATGCTGAAATTTCTAGTGTGTGCCTCCAATGGAAAAAAATTTGTGTTTGGAGGAGATTTATTTTTGATATGATTAAGGAGAATAACATTTTTTAGAAAACCCATTCTTATGAATTTACATAACTTTGGAGTCCAACCCTCATTATTCTGCCTATGTTTTTTTTACATTTACAAACCTCCAACCCTTATCCTCTAAACAACCCATGGAAAATACCTTAGGATTGAAACATTCATGACTCTTTTAAGATGAGATATTATTTGTTTATAAAGCCTACATAAATCACACATGTTCCTTAATAATGATAAAAACAATATAAAACTTCCTTGAGTGAAGAGAGAAATATTTTTCTAAGGAGATTGGCATGACATGCACTTGGGGAATAAAATGAAATTGAATAAATTTTTATTATTTTTTATGAGTTGGGAAATTTTTATCAATGTAAGAGGAATTATATTTTCATTTGATATGATAATTGATATGTGTTGTCATTTATTCTTTTAGAGGTCGGTTTTCACCTTGGTGTTAGATGATTGCCTGAGAGTGAAATGCTTTAGTGTAGTGGAGTGATAAAGATGAAATTTTCACATATTATGGACAGTAATTATATTTTAATAGTCCCACAATTGAATTATTTTATGGTAAATCATGTTATTTTTAGTTTTTAGATGTATTTTGAGAATAAATGAAAAAGGGCATAATTTTTCAATTTAACTATTTTATTTTTATTCTGTAATTTGACCATAACAATTTCTATGATTAAACAAATTCTAAAATCACTCTTTAGTATTATGAACATATTGGGATACATTTCATCGTTCTATAGACAAATATCAATGAATCATTTATAAGACCAATATCTGATCAAAACCTAGGCCTAGAAAACTATGAACTTATATGAATTATTCAATAGATGAGATCATATCTAAAAGTGTTCCCAACCAATGGATATGAAAATAGACAAAAGGATAGATACTAAGATAGGGAAAAACATTCATAACTATGTACAATATTTATTCATCTTAAATCATGGTTATTAATTCATGGGAAGTTGGAGCAATGGAATACAAACAATCCCCTGGAACTATTAAATATGCTAAAGTAAAATAGCCATAACTACTTCATCATATGTCCAATAAAGATGAAATTTTATGGTGGATGAGGAAGATAAATTGGAACAACATTAATAAAAGATACAGTCCAAAATTAAACCGTTTAACGGTACATACGTACAAATAATTTCAGAGGCTTATTTTGTAACCAACATTTCACCCCTCTCTCACAATAAAAATTTACATCTTCTTCATTGTAAGGGGTTGGAAAATTAGGGGTAGCATTTATTGTAAATTTTATTAACATTGTTATACTTAAAATTCAATTATAGAAGTATAACATTAATATATTTTTCTGGTTATTCATACCTATCTGATTTCTTTTTATTTTGATGTATTCTCCCACTATTTTTCCCTTCTCAACTACAATAATAATACAGATCTAACCTTGATGAATGTTCAAGGGAGGGAATGATATTTTGATTTATTTTTTTGCGTTAATTTCATTATCTTTTTAAAAAATTTGTAATTTTAGTGGTGGTTAAAATAATTATAGTGAGCAGTTACACCATTTTCTCTACCACCAAGTTCCTCTTCTCATTTATCAATTTTCTATTCCCTTAAATATTTGTGTTGTGCATACAGTGGAGCATAGAATGTGTAGTGATGGTCTGTGAAGAGGTATCCTATATGATATTATGAAGAATATTTACATTTTTAAAAGGTATCGATATGGGGTTATGACATTTCTAATGAGAATTTTTAGTGTGACAGGTCATGATCCCTATATTGAATTGAATATTGAGTATCATTTAAAAAAATGATATCAATCACCTTAACCTCCCACGAACATTTTATTCAATTTTTCAAATAAAAAATTTTTATTTTTAATTTCATATTTATATATTATTTTTATATTTTATCAATTTAAAATCCCCCCATCTATATTATTTTTTTTTATTCTTTTATTATATAGTTTTAAATAATGACAATAGAAAAATTTGTTTGTGTAAGTGGCCTCATTGTCATCAACCATAAGGTGCACATTATGATGAAATATTAGGGAAATACGAATTCAATTGAATAATGCTTCGTGAAAAGAAGTTATTATTAATCCACCAATATTTAATAGCATTTTTGACATATGATTTAGGTACCCAAAGTAATAGTAATTAATTACATATAGTTTGAAACTAGACTAATAAATACATATCAATTTATTATGAATTCCATTGTAAGAAGACATGAGAAGACCAAATTATTTATTCCCTAAAATTACAAGGAAATATTGTACCGTTCGATATAGAATATAATCACAAAAATTCCATCCAAATATAATTCAACACTTCCAAATTTTATTAAAATTATTCCTAAAAAACACATATATCACTTCAATGGCACCAAACATACGAAAACTACATTTTTCATATTTAACATATACTAAAGATAATAATCTCATGTGGAAAGAATGTTTATTCAATTAAGTAAACAAATTTGATTAGAAAATAAAAATAAATTAAAATTAAATTGAAATATTTGTATAATAAAATATTATAATTTAAAAAATACTTATGATTAAGTTAATAAATTAATTTGATAAACTGGATCGATTATTTATAGGAAAACAAATATACCACATATTTAGTTTCAATGGTATACATAAACTAAAAATATAAATATATAAATCTAATATAAAAATGATTCTCAATCATTTTTATGCATCAACTCCCTCAACTACATCCTTAAATTTCAATTAAAAAGAAACATTATAATCCTTTTAAGATCATGAAAATTATTTATAAACATTATTTTAAAAAATTGAAAACATAAAAAATACGTTGAATTCAACCATGTAATATCCATATGAGTAACTAAAAGTACAGGAAATTCAAGAATGATAATTTTATGGGATTGATTCAAAAACAAATTATGATTTGTAGTGATGTCATGAATAAATGTCTTGGGCCTATCCAAAATACATCAATTTCATCATATCCTTTGAGTAGATACATTTACTACTCTTTTTCTAGTTTAATTATTCCCTCTATCACCAAGTTATTTATTTATTACAGTTCATTTTATCCTTATATTAATATGATATTTAGGGTGAATTTCCTCTAAGAACAATCTTTGGCTTGAATCCAATTTTTCTGGATGAATAGTGATGTCTAGATCATTTATTTTTATTCAACTAAAGATTTAAATTTTATTCCATTCCAACTACCATATTAGTATTTGGCCCTTCCAACTCGTGTTAGGTTTTCTACAATTAACCCTACACTAGGCTATTGGAGTCCTTCAGTGAATTTTTACACTTAGATAAAAGAGAAGGCTTGAGTCAATTATTCATCTTGGCATATCAAAATACTCAATTCTATTACTCCTATTGGTTAAACCATAAGACTTGATTCAGATATCCTTTATTCCAATACAAACACCATGAGTTGATATTCTTCTTTTGGTTCCAAGAAATAATTGAGTTGAGATCCTTCTATTGGAAATTCAAAATACTTGAGTTGAGATTCTGCACAAGGGAATAAAAAAGACTTGAGTTCATAACCACATCTTGGTGAATATCCTTTAATAATCCTACTTCAAGGAATACGAAAAATATCCCTATATTACCTTAGAATAAGATTCTTTTTTTCAAATGAATCCAATTCTAGGGAGGGTTGAATTTTTGGCACTAAAATTTAAGGTGTGCACTTTTCCATGATAAAAATAATATGATCATTACTCATATAACATTAGTTGAGTTGAATATGAAGCAGTATCATATTCAATAATTAGGAAACAAATTTGATGGTGTTCCATAAAAATGTTTCTCGGTTGAGATAAATGATGGTAAGAACCCCCTAGGTGTAGGTCATGTATTTCATCCATTGAGGATGAAATGGTTATCAAAACAATAAACATTAGGTTTAGGGTAATTTTAACAATTTATAGATATATAAAATTCTATATATGAGTAATACCAACACCAAGAGGGATAGTTCATTTCACAGGATTCAATTTGATAGGTCATGATACCAAAATGGGTAGAGGAATAAAAAGTTAAGGAAATTTTAATTTGGAGTTTTGTGATTGCATTTTTTCTGAGTCCCTATGGATGCATGGAATCATGTTCCTTGAATCATGAAATTTTCATTTAATTCCCATACACACATACACTACACCTTAAATTCCTAGAACCATACTTAGTCTCTTGGTGTAGTTACATACATTTATCATTCCAGGTTGGGAACCTCGGATGGGGTTTTCTTTTAAATGGACCCCATTGCCTCCCATTTTAAACATAGAATACCAAGTGAATACATGACACAAACTAACCTGAGAATGTATTTGTGTTCCAATGAACCTCATTTAGGTTATTTTCAAATAAATACCTTTCTATTAGGGATAGAAAATTCCATTCCAAGGCCCCATTATTTGGAGCCACAACATGGGTACCAGACCACTAGGGTATCAAATCACCTAAGTGTTCGACAACCTGGACATCAACCACTCTGGGAACTGACCACTTGGGCACCAGAAAACTTGGCCAGTTGATCAACTATGTTCGAATTTCCTTGGAAACATATCACCAGGGATATACAAAACCTGGGTTCCCTATCACCTAGGGGTCGAATACTATAGAAAATGTACACTTGGGCACTAAACCACATACTTGTTCAATTAACTAGACACTAACCAAATTAGTCATTGACCACATAGGCATTGTACCAAATGAGAACCCAACTATATGGGTACCGATTTCCATGGAAACTAACTTCATTAGCGTCAATCTAAGTAGGCACGGACCACATTCGGCTTCAACCACCTGGGCACTGACCCCTTCACCCCGGACACCATTGAGAGAAGCACTTCACACAATCTTCCCACCAAAGCATTCCATTCACGCAAAAATCCTCTTTGGGTTCCCACAACACCCAAAACTACTATATGGGAACTGACTTCACCCGTGCCTCCTTCAATGGCACCCAATTCATCCTAGTTAGATACCTAGGTTCCAAACCCTACCATATCTATCCATTATATAAGGGATCCAGTACCACACCTTTATTCAACATGAGAGAAATATTTTAGTCTATATCCTTTGTTCGGATCCCTCCACCATCACTAACCCATAAGAAAATTCAAGAGTCACACCATGATCTTTTCAAGCTGAAAAAAACATGATTTTGTTTTTGATACCTACAACACCAACCTTGCTCCCATAAAATATCTTAAGTCACGTTTAACCTTTTAGTTTACTAAAATAATTTAATACTAGATACTCCACTTATTTTAATCATATTTATTAATTCGAGAATATCATAATTATTTCTATATATACCATGAGTATATATTATTCTCTTGGTTTCATGAAAATTATCATGTATATATTATCCCATTAGTTTTCAAAAACTATTTGTGTCAAAACACCAATCATGTTGACCAGAAATACCCTCACCTAATTGGTATGTTAGGTTAAACCATAAAGAGAAGACCATTGCACAATTCATACAAAAAACCATTGATATGTACCATTCACCTAGTAATCCACTCTACATGACTGCAAATATATTGTAATAGGAAATTGTTTCAAATATCCAAATGGAATGACTATGGACCAAATCAAATGAACTTAAATGGTACAAAATTCTTAGTTAAATGGAAATGAAATAAATGGAATCTGATTCCATTAATGGGGATACATATGAATCCCTTCTCATGGGTTCAATACCCACTCCACATCATCTCCCAACTCCTTTTATAGGAGTCTAACACCTCCCTAAATAGATATAAATTTGAAATTTCCCTCTTATATAGATTTAAACTATAGTGTAACCAAATATTTCAATAAAATGAGATAAAATATAATCCTCATGTGAAATTTCATCTTAAATTCATGTTTTCAGTTAGTTGATTTCACCAGTAGTGTTAGTGAGAGATATTCATGAATTGTTTTTTAAATATATGATTCTCATACTAGAAAATTATATCCCTTAATGGATGATCTAACCTATCATCCTCTTGTTTCACTAATGGTGTCATCATCACCACCCAATAATATCTCAGGGCTACCCAATTTTGGAAATTAGGAGAGTTGTGTGAGACATAAAACAACCAAAATAGGCACTTGGGTAATGGAAACCATTGAAAAGAAAATCCTATTTATCATCATGTTTCATGTAGATTACATTTTTCAATTAATTTAATGTTTAGTTTTATTATTTATATATTTTATTAGTAGTTTAATTATTATTACATTTGAACCAAGTCATGCTACATTCTAGTTGTTTGGATAAATCATTTTATCAGGAGGAATGTTGTAATATTACGTACGAAAGGAACATAATCTGATGGTTTTTTTCAATTGATGTGGTATTTTTGTTTTTTATTGACTATTAAAAATGGTCGGTTTTAATATTCCATGATGTTTCTAGGATTTTTAATTTTTTTTCATTCTTTATTTGATCTATGAACGTCTGTCAGCTAGATCAAATGTCCCTATTGGATGATTAGTGAATTTGTTTTCTATGTTTTCTTTTCCTTGGTATTAGATAAGATATGAATCTCTCAGCACTTGGCCCCTTTCATCATACCATGTGGCTTTGAGGTTGTTCATATTTATTTCAACTACATTCTTTGGGAACATTTTTCACCTTCTCTATTATATGTGTTTATTTATTTTTTAGTTGAGGAAAACGGGACATGTCTCATGACATCATTACAGTACCCATTCTACTTCTATGAAATCAGACAGAATATTGACAGTTCTAGAGAGTATTTTGGATCCATAGGACTTCCTAATAGTATAAATTATGCCTATTTATCTAGAGGTTTGTTCCATTAGAGAACTTGACCATTGGGGTTGGGGGTAAAAATACTCGCACCACCACTTGGTGTATAATAATAATAATAATATCTACAAAAAAATAACATGTATTATAATAATTATTATTAATGTCGTTATTTTTATGTTCACGTATATTAAACCATTAGGATTCCTCTTTGTGTTATTAGACCTATGGGGTGTCAAGAAGGTATCAAGTTCAAGCGTGTATGACTTCCTACGTATATTGTGTGTTTCCTTTTTACCATTTTGATTTCCCCTCTCCAACTATTTGTAAGTATTATTATATTTTTTATTTATGTATTAGAATTATTATTTTTTCAATTTTTATAAAAATTATAATAATAATTTACATATTTTAATTCAGATTTTGGTAAAGTAAGTAACCAAATGCACCCTAATATTTAAATAATAAATCTACATTTCAAGCCACAGAAATCTGATTTAATGGAGTTGTATTATTCTAGATAACAAATTAATTAGTATGGATTATCATCCCTAATGAAATAATTATTTTACACTAATAATTTAAAAATATAATTTACATTCATATAAAAATAATTAATTCATTTCCATGGAATTACAACAACACATTCACAAAAATAAATGTCAATTTCTGTCACTAATAAGATAATATGATTTTTTTGAAAAATGTATGAATCCATTTAAAATTATATTAATTTAAATAAATTTCATCTCTTTTATAAATTAAAAATATAATTCACCAATAGTACACGATAAATTTCAAAAATAAATAAATATTATAAAAATGAAAGTGTGAAAAATGACATTATTTCATCATTTATATGTATATTTTTACAATCTTATATAAAAATAATTTTTTCATGAGGAGTAGATAAATTAGGTAAAGAGCTAGAAAATTTATGATGTCATATTTTCAACAATATATCATTATATGTAAAATTTATACTTCTCACTGAGTAAATGTGTAAGAATCCGGTTTTTGCTGATAAAGACTTTGGAGTATTCTTGATAATATTCCAGAGCAGCGCCTTTAGACGGCGTGCGATTCCGAGCCCCGGAGTGACCGAAATTAAATTTTCAGTACGTTCACACTGGAAATGCTAAATAAATGGGATAACTCCTAAACTGAGCTTCAGATCAGAGATCCGAGTGTACGGATGGGTCCGGAATGGGGTTTTTACCCTAGGAATGATATAAAACTTGTCAACGCGGGATGTTTGGACCCCTCGCCCGCTTCGGGAACTTTAAACGGATTAAATAAATTTATTTAATTCATTTAATGTTGAAACGCAGGAATCTCTTAAACGGTGGATCGGATTGGGAAACTGAGGGCACCGTTGAGTTTGAAGCATGTCGTTTACCCTAGGAGGGATGTATGTTTTGCGGGCGTGGCCCGTCTGTGAAAAATGGTCCCATGGGTGTTTCTGTAATTTAGCAGCTTGAGACGTTAAATTTTATAACTTTTGAACGGGGTCTCGAATTAAAATTCCAAGACCGCCGTTGTGCTCGATAGGTGGTTTTTACTCTAAGGGAGGCTTAACCACGACCTCATCGGGAGTTCGGGTTCGGGCCGACGGGCGGGTGGTTAAGCGTTTTTTCTATTTAAACGCTTAACACACCCACCTCCCTCTTCTCCTTCCCCTCCCCCCTGGCAGCCCCTCCTCTCCCTCTCCTCCTCCATCTCCGGCGAGACGGTCCATTAAGGTAACTCTGGCAAGGTGCGGTGATGCCAGCAGATCGTCGCGAAGCTTCGGGCGAAGCCCCACGATGTAGGATTTGTCGTTTCCATTTTCTATTCCCGTACCTAATTTGAGCTCGTTTTTCACTATTGATTCCTTGTAAAAACATTGATCAAAGACCATTAATTCATAGTAGAGTTAATTCCCTTTCCAATGCATCTCTCGGATTCGAATTCCGAACCCCGTGGCATCCGCAATCATCTGCCAAAGTTGGCGGGTATTCGGTTTCCGGTGGGTTCGAGCAGCGGCGCGGCTAGGGCGGACGACGTGGCAGCGGGGTGTCCGCGGGCATCCGCGGGTGTCGCGGCGTGAGGCAGTGGCTTTCCAGGGTGGGGGGGGGGGGTCCGGATGTGGTCGGGGGTGTCCAGCGGGCGCCGGCGAAACGCGGCGTGCGGGCGACGAGGCCCCGGCCCTCCTGGCCGGGTTGACGCGGCGACAACGGGGGAGAGGTCCTCGGGACCCCGCAACAGACAAGACCCGCGCGCGGCGGGTCTTTGTGGGAGGAAAGAAAGTCGGAACGGCTTGCTGTCGGTCCGGGCGTGGAAGGTCAGCCCGCGACCACGGGCTGGTTCAGGAGAGGGGGTCGGCCGAACCGGCTCAGCCCACTAATGTCCGTTTTTTTTTTAAACGGTTGTAAATATCAGCCCGGGTGTCGGATTCGCACGCTGTCAGTGGCGACGCGTTCCTTGGGATGAAGAGAATATTTTGAGGTGGTTTTGGAAATTTCTAATTCCCAAAACTATTTTCATCGGAGGCGCGATGCGTCTTTAAGTGGACGAGCGTTTTTCCCGAGATCCTTGTTTTGGGCGGCGCGAACGCATCCGACGTCCGTTTTGAGCCCCGTCAGTGGCGTTGTGACCCTGGTAATGAGGCAGAGGTTTCCATGGAGGTTCCGAATGTTGAGGTTAGTGTTGAGGCGTGTGCCCCATGGCCCGTCTTTTGAGCTGCGCGTAGCGTTTAGCAAATTTTCCATCTGGCGCCCATTTGGGGCAAGTGAGTGGTCATTTCTGGATGTTTTTCCGAGGGGATTGCAATGGTGCAATCCGCCCGCTCTAATTTGGCACGATGGTGCATGGCCCACGAGGGCTGTTTGGGTGTCAGCGGTGAATTTTCCACCTTTATCACCGGGTGACCATTTTGGACAAGAGAACATTTCATCTTGTGTGTGTTTTTTTGAGAGGATCGCAGCAATGTGATCCGTTCGTTGAGTTTCGGGACCGGGATGCGGGTCCCACGTGGCACCGCTTGTGTACGGAGCACCGTAATGCATCTTTTTCTCCGGATACTCATTCCACACAAGTAAGCGGTCAATTTGACGTGCTTTTTCGAGAGCATTGCGATGGTTCAGTTCGCCCGACCTTTTTTGGGGACGTGCTGTGGGTCCCACCCGACCCAGCTACTGTGAATTATACCCTTTTCACCAGGTGTCCGTTTTGGGTGATTGAGTACTCAATCCCATGTGTTTTTCCGAGGGTATCGCAGTGGCGTGATCCGTTGGTTCAGTTTTGGGATCTTGGGGTGGGCCCCACACAGGTTTTGTTACGATGAATAGTACCTTTTTCACAGGTTGACCGTTTCAGGTGAGTAAGTAGTCTATCTCAAGTGTTTTTTTGCAAGGATTACAACGGTGCAATCTGTTTGGTGGTGCGGAGCCTTATACGTGAAATTATTAAATGTGGAAGCATGAAAGGTGCTCGGGTGGCGGTTCGTCCTACCATGTTTGTAGAGGACCCTTGGCGTGTGATCGCGCACTCTTGGGAGAGTGATATAAATGGTTCACAAGATGTGGTTGGTCGTGCCTGGGCCTTTGAGTTGGAGATGTTACATCACGCCTTCGCGTTGATGTTGGGTACTGTGTGCACGATGTCCCTTGGGCTGAGACTGTGGTATACTCTAAGAGTATATGGAAATGCTTGGAGGTACATGTGGTTTTTCGTACCTGAGAATGTTGGTGCCTTTAGTTGGGGTTGAGATGGGGCCACACGTTATGTGGGACCCACGTGCGTGTCGGGTTCTGCTTTGCGTACTTTGACCTCTCGCAACGTAGAGGGACCCTCTGTGTGTTTGTTTGACCAGCAGGGTGGAGTTTTTCCCTGGTTCTGTACTCGTTTGTTTGACTAGTAGGGTTGAGTGGTCTCCCCCAGATTTCGTTCTCGATGGATTGGCCGGTAGCGGTGCTAGTGACACCCGGTGATGGAACAAACACTGAACCTCATTTGGGAGAGTTGTTCTGGAGTTGGGTGGTTGCGCGACACCCACCCGTGATCGGTTGGCCAGTGTTGTACCCTCTTATAGAGATGGCCAGAGCATGTAACGACCCGAAATTTTTTAAATAAATTTTGATTCTTAATTTTATGTGTTGTTGTTATACTCAACAAAAATGTTTCATTTGGTAACATGAGTATAATTAAAATGAGACTATTTAGTTTTGACTGTTATTTGACCATTGGTCAATATGACCGCTGGAAACTAAAAATTTTGACTACTGTCTCTAAATACAAGCAATCTTGGTTAATTAATATAGAAAGAAGATTTGATGGCCTCACCCAGTAGTCTTGAACCGATCGAAGCCCATCTAACAGAACATGGGAAGGAGGTAGCACCACTTGGCTTTGCTCTGGACCAAACCCAAGCTGAAATTCATCGTCTAAAGCTAGAACGGGATCGCCTTCGCGAGAAGTTCAAACTGATAGAAATTACTACTCGTGCGATGTTGGCCGAGCCTCCCTCGGATTCTCTCACCTTAGCACACCTTACACTTAGGTCCTATGCTGGTGTGATAAGGGGCTATGTAAGGAGACCGTAACTGTCTTGTGTAATCCTTTGTTTTAAATAAAATTTCGATTTCTTTTATTAATTTTCAAATGACCGGATAAATATATTATGCAAATTTTTGATGAATTTTAGAAAAAGGATAATTTAAATATGTTTATGTAAACCCAAAATAATTAAAAATGTGTAATGATTTTCAAAAAATGGTCTTCAGCAATTATGTTCAGTACTAAATTTAGAGTCTAATAAGATCAACTTGATTTTTTGATGAATAGTAAATTATGAATAGTGATTTTATGATTAGGATTAATAATGTGTCCAAATGGATTAGTAATCTCACTTAAAGAAAGTATTAAAATACGCTAGGCACTTTGATTAAGTAATGTGATTCAATAAAATGGTTAAATAACAGTTTCATAAATTATTATTCAAGTATTAGTTTTTTCGGATGAATAGTGTTTTTTAATTAAAAATTTAATTAAAAATAATTAGAAAATTATTTTTATAAAAATGACTTTATTTTTGAACTCAGAGCATCGATATTATGTTAAGGTAATTTTTGGGGATTTTTCTGAAAAAAATGAATTTTCGATGAATAGTGTTTTTATTTAAAAATTAAATTAAAAATATTTAGAAAATTATTTTTATAAAATGGATTTCATTTTTGAAATCAGAGCATTGATATTTGGTTAATGTGAAATTTTGGGATTTTTCTGAGAAAGTTGAATTTTCAGTGAATAGTAAAAATACAGTTTTATGGTTTCGGTATGTTTAATGACATCATAATGGTGTCATGATGATGTCATGAGATCTTTTGAGGGTTGGCCGGCCAAGGGTGATGAATTATTGTTTTGGGGGCCCCATGTGGCCTAACTCCATGATAAATGACAAGGGAGAGCACATGGGTTTGAGAAAAGCACATGTGAGGTGTCCCTTGGCCATTAATGCCTTGTCCCCTCACTTTCCCTATAAATACCAAGCCCTCCTCTCATCCATTCGACTCCCCACTCATTCCCAACGAATTTCTGTTCTCATTACCTCCCAAGGAGTCCTCCCAAGGTGCCCCCAAGCCCTCAAGGTCCCAGCCTTTGAGGTTTAAGAGTTACATTTTAAGGTAAGGGATCCGACCTCTCTCCTTTTGTTCAAGTAATCTATTTTATGTCATTTCTTTTATACTCCATGTTCTTATGTTGGAGGATGTTCTTTTATATTCATCCTACTGCCTATTTCTTTTTCATATGATGAGAGACCCCCCCTTGCTCTCATCAATTCATCTTAAGAATGTTTAAGTGGCGCCGTTAGGCTGCCGAATTTTTAAGGGATTCTTTCACCTTCCTCGTTTTCAAGTTATATTTTCATTCAAGTCTTTCATGTTCCTTTTTATTATGTTGGGGTATGATCTCTAAATTATCATACTGATCTTTTATGATCTTATGATGAGAGACCCCATTTGATCGCTTCAATTCAGTATTTTGATGTTTTAAGTGGCGCCGTTAGGCTGCCGAATTTTTAAGTGGTTCTTCACCCTTCTCGTTTTGAAGTTCTACTTTCATGTCAATTCCTTCAAGTTCCTTTTTGTTATGTTGGGGTATGATCTCTATACCTATCATACTGGACTCTTATGTTCATATGATGAGAGACCCCATTTGATCTCTTCAATTCCGTATTTTGAGGTTTTAAGTGGCGCCGTTAGGCTGCCGAATTTTTAAGTGGTTCTTCACCCTTCTCGTTTTGAAGTTCTACTTTCATGTCAATTATTTCAAGTTCCTTTTTGTTATATTGGGGTATTATATCTATATATATCATACTAGACTCTTATGTTCATATGATGAGAGACCCCATTTGATCTCTTCAATTCAGTATTTTGATATTTTAAGTGGCGTCGTTAGGCTGCCGAATTTTTAAGTGGTTCTTCACCCTTCTCGTTTTGAAGTTCTACTTTCATGTCAATTCCTTCAAGTTCCTTTTTGTTTTGTTGGGGTATGATCTCTATACCTATCATACTGCACTCTTATGTTCATATGATGAGAGACCCCATTTGATCTCTTCAATTCCGTATTTTGAGGTTTTAAGTGGCGCCGTTAGGCTGTCGAATTTTTAAGTGGTTCTTCACCCTTCTCGTTTTGAAGTTCTACTTTCATGTCAATTATTTCAAGTTCCTTTTTGTTATATTGGGGTATGATATCTATATATATCATACTTGACTCTTATGTTCATATGATGAGAGACCCCATTTGATCTCTTCAATTCAGTATTTTGATGTTTTAAGTGGCGCTGTTAGGCTGCCGAATTTTTAAGTGGTTCTTCACCCTTCTTGTTTTGAAGTTCTACTTTCATGTCAATTCTTTCAAGTTCTTTTTTGTTATGTTGGGGAATTATCTCTATATCTATCATACTGAACTCTTATGTTCACATGATGAGAGACCCTATTTGATCTTTTCAAATCATTTTTGTTGATGTTTAAGTAACGCCGTTAGGCTGCCGAACTTTCATAAGAGAAATCTAATTTTTTTTTCTTCCTTCCATGTTTTTCATTTCAAATGGTATGTCCTTGAAATTTCATTACCATGATCATGTATCCTTCTTATTCTGTCCATGTACTATTTTATGGGTCATTTATGAATGTTTGACCCATTTTACCTCTCTTTTAATGTCTTCTAAAACCTCGGAACATTGTCGTTATGCTGCAGAATTTCTGTCTCAAAATGTCTCTCTCTTTTTCTAAAGTTATTTTATTTTATTTAGTGAATACTCAAAGCTCTCTCTTCTAAAGGGGTATTCACATATATACCAAAATGTTCTATTTTAAATTATGGGATTTACATACATGAGACCCACCTTCCTTTTCTGTGGGTTTTAAAGTGACGTAAAGATCATGTCTTTAAAGCAGTTTTTAAAACGTTGTGATTATGAAATGAAACCCATTTATTTTATGCTATATGGGTTATTTTTTAAATGTTTGATGATGATATATGTGGCTCACATGATAATAAAGGCAAATTTAAGGGTGCGCCCTGATAGCGCTCCAATGCATTGGGTAATGATGTAACCACTAGAGATTACAATTTTCATGATACCTTGGTGAATAACCTTGGTAATTTTCAAATGACACCTTGGGGATGGACCTTGGTGATATGTTCATGATTTTCTATGTTAAATGATGTAGCCACATCTTCATGTTATGAAAAATTTTGTTTTTATTATGAAATGACTCATGATTTCTTTCTCATGCCTTAAAGTTCTTTTCATGTCCTTATTGAAGTATATCAAGTTTACATGTAAAATGTTCCTCTTGTTTCCCTTACTGGGCCTTCTGCTCACCCTTTCTTTTGATGTATGTCCCCAGGTTATGAGATGTAGTAATGAACCTAGAATGAACTTAAGGAGACGGCTTTCAAGTGTTTAAGAAGAATGTTTTATATTGTTTTCATGTATTATGTTCCTGGTTTCCAAGACACTAGACCTTAAAGATCCTCAGTTTTGTGTAATGTAATGAAAGTTTATGTTATAAAAAGGCGGGATGCTATAGTTGGTATCAAAGGATGGTTTAGTTATTTGTGGAAATTAGGATATGAAAACTCTAGGAAGAACCCTATAGAAAAGTTTAATATAGGAAATCTTCCTGGTATTTTGGTGAGTATTGAGTAAGGGGTTGCCAAGCAAATACATCCCTGTCTGGATAAAAGCAGGTAGAGGTGGCTCTGGCACAGATGTACATAGGGGTAAAACCCGAAAACACCGCTTTGAGCTAGACTCGAACGGGAACTGGTACACGACAACGGGCCTTGCTGCACTCTTGGTTACGACACTCCTGGGGGATATGCTTAGGTAAATTCATAAGCTTGGTATGAACCATTGTTAAAGGAACGAAGATAAAATAAAATAAAGGTTCACATAAGAATATATGATCATTCATAACCTAGATGGGAACCTAGGAGATTCCAAGTTAGGGTATACCTTTCATATAAAAGTTATCCTTATATGCTTTCAGTTCCTTTTCATGATTATTAGCTAAGTACTTAAGCCCCTAGTTATGCTTTCTCTTCTTAGTTAATGGTGGGAAATGGAAGAACATGTTCCGACAACCAATGTGATAGGAAATGCGACGATTTTCGTATTAATATGACAGGGATGATTAGGGGATTAAAATATGATTATTATTTTGGAAGACGTTCATTATTTTGGGAACCATATTTGATCGAGGTAAATAGATTACTACGGTATTTTCATTGAGGAGAAAGGATGACTTATATTTTGAAGAATTGATGAATTTAAGGTGAACTTATAGTAATTTAGGTTACTTATGGGAATGACTAACCTATCTTGGGTAAAATATGTTTAGGTTAGCTACTTTTTTTATAAGATGATATGAGTGGTTGATGTTGTCTGGAGATGAACAATGAAGTTGTTTTGGAAGACTATGTTATCAAATCCTTCTTGTATTTGGGTTTCAATCTTAGTTTGGTTTGTTTTGAGGAATTTTAAGGACCGTTATTTATGGAATGGTCTATGATGAACTTTGGGTAGTACCATGGAACTTTGATGATTTAAAAGTAGTTTCCATTCCTATGGGATTCTTTCTTTTTGAAGAGTTGTTTTACCTTAACCTTTCTGTTTTTGGGATAATGTTTAAAGATAGAATAAATAGATAGTTAATCTTTTGTAGATTATGTGATTCTATAGAATATGATTCTTGTGCTTTTACGAGACCAAGTGTTTTTGAATTCTCATCATTTGGAGAAAAGATTAGTGTTGGTAGGGACTTGTTAAAGGATGAAACTCTACTTAAAGGTAGGTATACTTTCTTATGTTTTTGTTCTATGTAGTAAATGAAATCCTCAAAATTATGAAAAGAAACGTAAAACAAAAATGTTGTTGGTTTACGTTTCCTACTAGGTAATCAAAGACCGTTTACACGCATCATAAGTTTGGGATTTTCTCATGGTTAACTTTCTCCTAATCATGTTCTCTATCACTCTCCCTTAGAACTTGACCCTTTGTTTTTTCCTCCATGTCCATGTTTTCCTACATGGAACCCTAGTGTGGGTTAACTCGGGTGACCTTTGTACTTCCCCTTCTTTATTTTAAAGTAATAGTTTTACTGACTCCTTTTCCAATGTGGGACTTTCAATGAAATTTCAAAACCCAATTTTATAATTGCGAGGACGCAATTTCTTAAGGGGGGAAGATTGTAACGACCCGAAATTTTTTAAATAAATTTTGATTCTTAATTTTATGTGTTATTGTTATACTCAACAAAAATGTTTCATTTGGTAACATGAGTATAATTATAATGAGACTGTTGGGTTTTGACTGTTATTTGACCATTGGTCAATATGACCACTGGAAACTAAACATTTTGACTATTGTCTCTAAATACAAGCAATCTTGGTTAATTAATATAGAAAGAAGATTTGATGGCCTCACCCAGTAGTCTTGAACCGATCTAAGTCCATCTAACAGAACTTGGGAAGGAGGTAGCACCACTGGGATTTGCTCTGGAACAAACCCAAAATGAAATTCATCGTATAAAGCTATAACGGGATCTCCTTCGCGAGAAGTTCAAACTGATAGAATTACTACTCGTGCAATGTTGGCCGAGCCTCCCTCGGATTCTCTCACCTTAGCACACCTTACACTTAGGTCCTATGCTGGTGTGATAAGGGGCTATGTAAGGAGACCGTAACTGTCTTATGTAATCCTTTGTTTTAAATAAAATTTCGATTTCTTTTATGAATTTTCAAATGACCGGATAAATATATTATGCAAATTTTTGATGAATTTTAGAAAAAGGATAATTTAAATATGTTTATGTAAACCCTAAATAATTAAAAATGTGTAATGATTTTCAAAAAATGTTCTTCTGCAATTATGTTCAGTACTAAATTTAGAGTCTAATAAGATCAACTTGATTTTTGATGAATAGTAAATTATGAATAGTGATTTTATGATTAGGATTAATAATGTGTCCAAATGGATTAGTAATCTCACTTAAATAAAGTATTAAAATAAGCAAGGCACTTTGATTAAGTAATGTGATTCAATAAAATGGTTAAATAACAGTTTCATAAATTATTATTCAAGTATTAGTTTTTTTGGGTGAATAGTGTTTTTTAATTAAAAATTTAATTAAAAATAATTAGAAAATTATTTTTATAAAAATGACTTTATTTTTGAACTCAGAGCATCGATATTATGTTAAGGTAATTTTTGGGGATTTTTCTGAAAAAAATGAATTTTCGATGAATAGTGTTTTTATTTAAAAATTAAATTAAAAATATTTAGAAAATTATTTATATAAAATGGATTTCATTTTTGAAATCAGAGCATTGATATTTGGTTAATGTGAAATTTTGGGATTTTTCTGAGAAAGTTGAATTTTCAGTGAATAGTAAAAATACAGTTTTAGGTTTTCGGTATGTTTAATGACATCATAATGGTGTCATGATGATTTCATGAGATCTTTTGAGGGTTGGCCGGCCAAGGGTGATGAATTATTGTTTTGGGGGCCCCATGTGGCCTAACTCCATGATAAATGACAAGGGAGAGCACATGGGTTTGAGAAAAGCACATGTGAGGTGTCCCTTGGCCATTAATGCCTTGTCCCCTCACTTTCCCTATAAATACCAAGCCCTCCTCTCATCCATTCGACTCCCCACTCATTCCCAACGAATTTCTGGTCTCATTACCTCCCAAGGAGTCCTCCCAAGGTGCCCCCAAGCCCTCAAGGTCCCAACCTTTGAGGTTTAAGAGTTACATTTTAAGGTAAGGGATCTGACCTCTCTCCTTCTTTTCAAGTAATCTCTTTTATGTCATTTCTTTTATACTCCATGTTCTTATGTTGGAGGATGTTCTTTTATATTCATCCTACTGCCTATTTCTTGTTCACATGATGAGAGACCCCCCCTTGCTCTCATCAATTCGTTTTAAGAATGTTTAAGTGGCGCCGTTAGGCTGCCGAATTTTTAAGGGATTCTTTCACCTTCCTCGTTTTCAAGTTATATTTTCATTCAAGTCTTTCATGTTCCTTTTTATTATGTTGGGGTATGATATCTAAATTATCATACTGATCTTTTATGATTGTATGATGAGAGACCCCATTTGATCGCTTCAATTCAGTATTTTGATGTTTTAAGTGGCGCCGTTAGGCTGCCGAATTTTTAAGTGGTTCTTCACCCTTCTCGTTTTGAAGTTCTACTTTCATGTCAATTCCTTCAAGTTCCTTTTTGTTATGTTGGGGTATGATCTCTATACCTATCATACTGGACTCTTATGTTCATATGATGAGAGACCCCATTTGATCTCTTCAATTCCGTATTTTGAGGTTTTAAGTGGCGCCGTTAGGCTGCCGAATTTTTAAGTGGTTCTTCACCCTTCTCGTTTTGAAGTTCTACTTTCATGTCAATTATTTCAAGTTCCTTTTTGTTATATTGGGGTATGATATATATATATATCATACTGGACTCTTATGTTCATATTATGAGAGACCCCATTTGATCTCTTCAATTCAGTATTTTGATGTTTTAAGTGGCGCCGTTAGGCTGCTGAATTTTTAAGTGGTTCTTCACCCTTCTCGTTTTGAAGTTCTACTTTCATGTCAATTCCTTCAAGTTCCTTTTTGTTATGTTGGGGTATGATCTCTATACCTATCATACTGGAATCTTATGTTCATATGATGAGAGACCCCATTTTATCTCTTCAATTCCGTATTTTTCGGTTTTAAGTGGCGCCGTTAGGCTGTCGAATTTTTAAGTGTTTCTTCACCCTTCTCGTTTTGAAGTTCTACTTTCATGTCAATTATTTCAAGTTCCTTTTTGTTATATTGGGGTACGATATCTATATATATCATACTGGACTCTTATGTTCATATGATGAGAGACCCCATTTGATCTCTTCAATTCAGTATTTTGATGTTTTAAGTGGCGCCGTTAGGCTGCCGAATTTTTAAGTGGTTCTTCACCCTTCTTGTTTTGAAGTTCTACTTTCATGTCAATTATTTCAAGTTCCTTTTTGTTATGTTGGGGAATTATCTCTATATCTATCATACTGAACTATTATGTTCACATGATGAGATACCCTATTTGATCTTTTCAAATCATTTTTGTTGATGTTTAAGTAACGCTGTTAGGCTGCCGAACTTTCATAAGAGAAATCTAATTTTTTTTTTCTTCCTTCCATGTTTTTCATTTCAAATGGTATGTCCTTGAAATTTCATTACCATGATCATGTATCCTTCTTATTCTGTCCATGTACTATTTTATGGGTCATTTATGAATGTTTGACCCATTTTACCTCTCTTTTAATGTCTTCTAAAACCTCGGAACATTGTCGTTATGCTGCAGAATTTCTGTCTCAAAATGTCTCTCTCTTTTTCTAAAGTTATTTTATTTTATTAAGTGAATACTCAAAGCTATTTCTTCTAAAGGGGTATTCACATATATACCAAAATGTTCTATTTTAAATTATGGGATTTACATACATGAGACCCACCTTCCTTTTCTGTGGGTTTTAAAGTGACGTAAAGATCATGTCTTTAAAGCAGTTTTTAAAACGTTATGATTATGAAATGAAACCCATTTATTTTATGCTATATGGGTTATTTTTGAAATGTTTGATGATGATATATGTGGCTCACATGATAATAAAGGCAAATTTAAGGGTGCGCCCTGATAGCGCTCCAATTCATTGGGTAATGATGTAACCACTAGAGATTACAATTTTCATGATACCTTGGTGAATAACCTTTGTAATTTTCAAATGACACCTTGGGGATGGACCTTGGTGATATGTTCATGATTGTCTATGTTAAATGATGTAGCCACATCTTCATGTTATGAAAAATTTTGTTTTTATTATGAAATGCCTCATGATTTCTTTCTCATGCCTTAAAGTTATTTTCATGTCCTTATTGAAGTATATCAAGTTTACATGTAAAATGTTCCTCTTGTTTCCCTTACTGGGCCTTCTGCTCACCCTTTCTTTTGATGTATGTCCCCAGGTTATGAGATGCAGTAATGAACCTAGAATGAACTTAAGGAGACGGCTTTCAAGTGTTTAAGAAGAATGTTTTATATTATTTTCATGTATTATGTTCCTGGTTTCCAAGACACTAGACCTTAAAGATCCTCAGTTTTGTGTAATGTAATGAAAGTTTATGTTATAAAAAGGCGGGATGCTATAGTTGGTATCAAAGGATGGTTTAGTTATTTGTGGAAATTAGGATATGAAAACTCTAGGAAGAACCCTATAGAAAAGTTTAATATAGGAAATCTTCCTGGTATTTTGGTGAGTATTGAGTAAGGGGTTGCCAAGAAAATACATCCCTGTCTGGATACAAGCAGGTAGAGGTGGCTCTGGCACAGATGTACATAGGGGTAAAACCCGAAAACACCGCTTTGAGCTAGACTCAAATGGGAACTGGTACACGATAACGGGCCTTGCTGCACTGTTGGTTACGATACTCCTGGGGGATATGCTTAGGTAAATTCATAAGCTTGGTATGAACCATTGTTAAAGGAACGAAGATAAAATAAAATAAAGGTTCACATAAGAATATATGATCATTCATAACCTAGATGGGAACCTAGGAGATCACAAGTTAGGGTATACATTTCATATAAAAGTTATCCTTATATGCTTTCAGTTCCTTTTCATGATTATTAGCTAAGTACTTAAGCCCCTAGTTATGCTTTCTCTTCTTAGTTAATGGTGGGAAATGGGAGAACATGTTCCGACAACCAATGTGATAGGAAATGCGATGATTTTCGTATTAATATGACAGGGATGATTAGGGGATTAAAATATGATTATTATTTTGGAAGACGTTCATTATTTTGGGAACCATATTTGATCCAGGTAAATAGATTACTATGGTATTTTCATTGAGGAGAAAGGTTGACTTATATTTTGAAGAATTGATGAATTTAAGGTGAACTTATAGTAATTTAGGTTACTTATGGGAATGACTAACCTATCTTGGGTAAAATATGTTTAGGTTAGCTACTTTTTTTATAAGATGATAAGAGTGGTTGATGTTGTCTGGAGATGAACAATGAAGTTGTTTTGGAAGACTATGTTATCAAATCCTTCTTGTATTTGGGTTTCAATCTTAGTTTGGTTTGTTTTGAGGAATTTTAAGGACCGTTATTTATGGAATGGTCTATGATGAACTTTGGGTAGTACCATGGAACTTTGATGATTTAAAAGTAGTTTCCATTCCTATGGGATTCTTTCTTTTTGAAGAGTTGTTTTACCTTAACCTTTCTGTTTTTGGGATAATGTTTAAAGATAGAGGAAATAGATAGTTAATCTTTTGTAGATTATGTGATTCTATAGAAGATGATTCTTGTGCTTTTATGAGACCTAGTGTTTTTGAATTCTCATCATTTGGAGAAAAGATTAGTGTTGGTAGGGACTTGTTAATGGATGAAACTCTAATTGAAGGTAGGTATACTTTCTTATGTTTTTGTTCTATGTAGTAAATGAAATCCTCAAAATTATGAAAAGAAACGTAAAACAAAAATGTTGTTGGTTTACGTTTCCTACTAGGTAATCAAAGACCGTTTACACGCATCATAAGTTTGGGATTTTCTCATGGTTAACTTTCTCCTAATCATGTTCTCTATCACTCTCCCTTAGAACTTGACCCTTTGTTTTTTCCTCCATGTCCATGTTTTCCTACATGGAACCCTAGTGTGGGTTAACTCGGGTGACCTTTGTACTTCCCTTTCTTTATTTTAAAGTAATAGTTTTACTGACTCCTTTTCCGATGTGGGACTTTCAATGAAATTTCAAAACCCAATTTTATAATTGCGAGGACGCAATTTCTTAAGGGGGGAAGATTGTAACGACCCGAAATTTTTTAAATAAATTTTGATTCTTAATTTTATGTGTTATTGTTATACTCGACAAAAATGTTTCATTTGGTAACATGAGTATAATTAAAATGAGACTGTTGAGTTTTGACTGTTATTTGACCATTGGTCAATATGACCGCTGGAAACTAAACATTTTGACTATTGTCTCTAAATACAAGCAATCTTGGTTAATTAATATAGAAAGAAGATTTGATGGCCTCACCCAGTAGTCTTGAACCGATCGAAGCCCATCTAACAGAACTTGGGAAGGAGGTAGCACCACTGGGCTTTGCTCTGGACCAAACCCAAGCAGAAATTCATCGTATAAAGCTAGAACGGGATCGCCTTCGCGATAAGTTAAAACTGATAGAAATTACTACTCGTGCGATGTTGGCCGAGCCTCCCTCGGATTCTCTCACCTTAGCACACCTTACACTTAAGTCCTATGCTGGTGTGATAAGGGGCTATGTAAGGAGACCGTAACTGTCTTGTGTAATCCTTTGTTTTAAATAAAATTTCGATTTCTTTTATGAATTTTCAAATGAACGGATAAATATATTATGCAAATTTTTGATGAATTTTAGAAAAAGGATAATTTAAATATGTTTATGTAAACCCTAAATAATTAAAAATGTGTAATGATTTTCAAAAAAATGGTCTTCTGCAATTATGTTCAGTACTAAATTTAGAGTCTAATAAGATCAACTTGATTTTTGATGAATAGTAAATTATGAATAGTGATTTTATGATTAGGATTAATAATGTGTCCAAATGGATTAGTAATCTCACTTAAAGAAAGTATTAAAATAAGCTAGGCACTTTGATTAAGTAATGTGATTCAATAAAATGGTTAAATAACAGTTTCATAAATTATTATTCAAGTATTAGTTTTTTCAGATGAATAGTGTTTTTTAATTAAAAATTTAATTAAAAATAATTAGAAAATTATTTTTATAAAAATGACTTTATTTTTGAACTCAGAGCATCGATATTATGTTAAGGTAATTTTTGGGGATTTTTCTGAAAAAAATGAATTTTCGATGAATAGTGTTTTTATTTAAAAATTAAATTAAAAATATTTAGAAAATTATTTTTATAAAATGGATTTCATTTTTGAAATCAGAGCATTGATATTTGGTTAATGTGAAAATTTGGGATTTTTCTGAGAAAGTTGAATTTTCAGTGAATAGTAAAAATACAGTTTTAGGGTTTCGGTATGTTTAATGATATCATAATGGTGTCATGATGATGTCATGAGATCTTTTGAGGGTTGGCCGGCCAAGGGTGATGAATTATTGTTTTGGGGGCCCCATGTGGCCTAACTCCATGATAAATGACAAGGGAGAGCACATGGGTTTGAGAAAAGCACATGTGAGGTGTCCCTTGGCCATTAATGCCTTGTCCCCTCACTTTCCCTATAAATACCAAGCCCTCCTCTCATCCATTCGACTCCCCACTCATTCCCAACGAATTTCTGGTCTCATTACCTCCCAAGGAGTCCTCCCAAGGTGCCCCCAAGCCCTCAAGGTCCCAACCTTTGAGGTTTAAGAGTTACATTTTAAGGTAAGGGATCCGACCTCTCTCCTTCTTTTCAAGTAATCTCTTTCATGTCATTTCTTTTATACTCCATGTTCTTATGTTGGAGGATGTTCTTTTATATTCATCCTACTGCCTATTTCTTTTTCATATGATGAGAGACCCCCCCTTTCTCTCATCAATTCGTTTTAAGAATGTTTAAGTGGCGACGTTAGGCTGCCGAATTTTTAAGGGATTCTTTCACCTTCCTCGTTTTCAAGTTATATTTTCATTCAAGTCTTTCATGTTCCTTTTTATTATGTTGGGGTATGATCTCTAAATTATCATACTGATATTTTATGATCGTATGATGAGAGACCCCATTTGATCGCTTCAATTCAGTATTTTGATGTTTTAAGTGGCGCCGTTAGGCTGCCGAATTTTTAATAGGTTCTTCACCCTTCTCGTTTTGAAGTTCTACTTTCATGTCAATTCCTTCAAGTTCCTTTTTGTTATGTTGGGGTATGATCTCTATACCTATCATACTGGACTCTTATGTTCATATGATGAGAGACCCCATTTTATCTCTTCAATTCCGTATTTTGAGGTTTTAAGTGGCGCCGTTAGGCTGCCGAATTTTTAAGTGGTTCTTCACCCTTCTCGTTTTGAAGTTCTACTTTCATGTCAATTATTTCAAGTTCCTTTTTGTTATATTGGGGTATGATATCTATATATATCATACTGGACTCTTATGTTCATATGATGAGAGACCCCATTTGATCTCTTCAATTCAGTATTTTGATGTTTTAAGTGGCGCCGTTAGGCTGCCGAATTTTTAAGTGGTTCTTCACCCTTCTCGTTTTGAAGTTCTACTTTCATGTCAATTCCTTCAAGTTCCTTTTTGTTATGTTGGGGTATGATCTCTATACCTATCATACTGTACTCTTATGTTCATATGATGAGAGACCCCATTTGATCTCTTCAATTCCGTATTTTGAGGTTTTAAGTGGCGCCGTTAGGCTGCCGAATTTTTAAGTGGTTCTTCACCCTTCTCGTTTTGAAGTTCTACTTTCATGTCAATTATTTCAAGTTCCTTTTTGTTATATTGGGGTATGATATCTATATATATCATACTGGACTCTTATGTTCATATGATGAGAGACCCCATTTGATCTCTTCAATTCAGTATTTTGATGTTTTAAGTGGCGTCGTTAGGCTGCCGAATTTTTAAGTGGTTCTTCACCCTTCTTGTTTTGAAGTTCTACTTTCATGTCAATTCTTTCAAGTTCCTTTTTGTTATGTTGGGGAATTATCTCTATATCTATCATACTTAACTCTTATGTTCACATGATGAGAGACCCTATTTTATCTTTTCAAATCATTTTTGTTGATGTTTAAGTAACGCCGTTAGGCTGTCGAACTTTCATAAGAGAAATCTAATTTTTTTTTCTTCCTTCCATGTTTTTCATTTCAAATGGTATGTCCTTGAAATTTCATTACCATGATCATGTATCCTTCTTATTCTGTCCATGTACTATTTTATGGGTCATTTATGAATGTTTGACCCATTTTACCTCTCTTTTAATGTCTTCTAAAACCTCGGAACATTGTCGTTATGCTGCAGAATTTCTGTCTCAAAATGTCTCTCTCTTTTTCTAAAGTTATTTTATTTTATTAAGTGAATACTCAAATCTCTTTCTTATAAAGTGTTATTCACATATATACCAAAATGTTCTATTTTAAATTCTGGGATTTACATACATGAGACCCACCTTCCTTTTCTGTGGGTTTTAAAGTGACGTAAAGATAATGTCTTCAAAGTAGTTTTTAAAACGTTATGATTATGAAATGAAACCCATTTATTTTATGATATATGGGTTATTTTTGAAATGTTTGATGATGATATATGTGGATCACATGATAATAAAGGCAAATTTAAGGGTGCGCCCTGATAGCGCTCCAATGCATTGGGTAATGATGTAACCACTAGAGATTACAATTTTCACGATACCTTGGTGAATAACCTTGGTAATTTTCAAATGACACCTTGGGGATGGACCTTGGTGATATGTTCATGATTGTCTATGTTAAATGATGTAGCCACATCTTCAAGTTATGAAAAATTTTGTTTTTATTATGAAATGCCTCATGATTTCTTTCTCATGCCTTAAAGTTCTTTTCATGTCCTTATTGAAGTATATCAAGTTTACATGTAAAATGTTCCTCTTGTTTCCCTTACTGGGCCTTCTGCTCACCCTTTCTTTTGATGTATGTCCCCAAGTTATGAGATGCAGTAATGAACCTAGAATGAACTTAAGGAGACGGCTTTCAAGTGTTTAAGAAGAATGTTTTATATTGTTTTCATGTATTATGTTCCTGGTTTCCAAGACACTAGACCTTAAAGATCCTCAGTTTTGTGTAATGTAATGAAAGTTTATGTTATAAAAAGGCGGGATGCTATAGAGCAGTTCTGAGTTTTACCCTCCAGTGGGGCTGGGCAGTGGGTTACTAATCGACTTCCTCAGGCTTACCCTCCAGCAGGGCTGGGCAGTGGGTTACTCACTGACTTCTAGGGTTTACCCTCCAACAGAGACTGGGCAGTGGGTCACCCGATGACCTCTTAGGGTATACCCTCCAGCATGGCTGGGTAGTGGGTCACCCGTCGTCTAGTTCCAGGTCTACCCTCCAGCAAGGCTGGGAAGTGGGTCGCCTGTCGGCTTATTTCAGGTCTACCCTCCAGCAAGGCTTGGCAGTGGGTCACCTGTCGACTTATTCCAGGTCTACCCTTCAGCAGGGCTGGGCAGTGGGTCGTCAGATGATGTGTTATGGTCTACCCTCCAGCGGGGCTGGGCAGTGGGTCACCAGATGATGTCTTATGGTTTACCCTCCAGCGGGGCTGGGCAGTGGGTCGTCTAATGATGTATTAGGGTTTACCCTCCAGCAGGGCTGGGCAGTGGGTCACCCGATATCTGGTTATAAATTACCCTCCAGCAGGGCTAGGCAGTGGGACACTTTTTGGAATTCCAAACTCAGTCCTTACTACTAGGCTATTCTGTGGCTTTCCTCCGTGACCACCGGAGTGGGACCCTTGTTTGTACGGGTCGGTGATGGAACAGCTTTGGCTTTGAGGAAACCTCTCGACTACAGGGCAGTGACGAGGTGTGGTTTGACTTTCCCTAGAACTCTCATGTACGAGGGGAACTTTTCCCACGAAGACGTGTTCTTGCGATGCGATCTAAAACTGTGTGGGCGAGTCAGTGCCGCCCAAAGCGGATAGTGTCAAGGTGTGGTGATTGAGCCCCTTGGCTTGCGGTTCGGGGCAGACGTGTGGGATGCTTGGAATCGATGATGGTGTTATTTTTTGGGATTGTTGGCGACTCATTTTCTTGGGCTGAGCTATGGGACGGAGATCCCCTTACGACGTTGTTTGGGCTTCTCGATTGAGCATAAAGATATGTATATACCTTGTTCGAGTACCCACTTCTTGGGCCTGGTTACTCTCCCTCCAGAAGAGGCGAAGACGCCCGGGGTATGCCACGTGCTTTCTGTGTCTAGTTTCTTGTGGTTGGATGAGTCTACTCTCCTGCTATAGGTAGCAAAGACTCGATGAGAAGTTCATCTTCTCACCATTTCCAACTCCTTATGCTTGGACGAGTCTACTTCCTTTCTCTTATTGGGTTGAGCTAGACTCTCTGCTGTGCTGTTACTCTTTACTGCACCCTCAGTTGGACTCCTTTACTTTCCATGTTCGCTCTACTGCTCCCCCTTCGGTACCTCCTTTTTTGCTCCATCGAGCCTTCGAGGTATCCTACTGAGTATTTTTATACTCACCCCTGCTTGGGCATTGCCCGCACTTGGTGTTCCCTTGCAGATGATGGACAGGTTGGTCGTGACTTCAGTGGAGCATAGAAGTTCAGGAGCTTGGACCACGTGCGGTGGTCGTAGACGTGTTCCAGGTGGGAGACCCGTCAGCTATCTTTTTGTTTACTGGTTGCCGGGATGTGGCACCTTTTTCTGGTTGGGCGCGTGTTTTTTCCCTTTTTTCCTTTTCAGCTTTCTTTGTACTTGTAGAGGTCGATGAACTTTATCGTATATATATATAGCAGTTTCTATTTCCTTTTCTTTGCTTGTCTTTACTTTTACTCTAGACTGTTGCATTGAGTTTGCTGATGTGTGTGTACAGGTGCATAGGCAATGGCCTCCCCAAGTTATTGTGCCTTTGGTGCTGGTCTCCAGCCCCTGGCCTATGGAGGCGGGCTTTGGGTTGTTACAGCTCGAGCCCGGGTAGGGTCGGGTCATGAAAAAGTGGTATCAGAGGTGGTTCGTTCGTTGGGACGTTGTTCGGACATCCCTAAAATAAAAGGAACTAGTTGGGATTTACAGAAACAGTGTTAACGTGTCTCGAGAGCAGCTCTCAGGCTAGGGAGTCCAGTGATGGTGCGGCGGCCGACGTATCCATTCACCAGGAGCTTGATGAGCCGCTTGTCGAATTGGCATGCTGAGACACTTGTTGCAGGAAAATTTGTTTGTGCATTACATAGGACTGAGTCTTGACTATCCTTCTTGAGTCAGCTCCCCATCATTGTTGTTGTTGGTATATACATATATGCTAATCTGACCGCGGCACTCCTTGATAATATTCAGGATGTCTCCGCGAAGACAGCCATCCCGGATACCAGCTTTGGGAGCGTGAAGACGACCCTGTGAGCTACGAGGCCATAGTCCAAGACCCACCATGCGAGCCCCTTTCTCTGAGTGGGCCGGTAGCAGCACCCCCACCTGTTGAGCAGTAGACTGCTTCAGTAGAGGAGACGGGGCTTGAGCGCAGGTAGAGCGCGCTCCGTGAGTTCCAGCGGCAGAGACCGCTGAGGTTCAATGGTGAGCCAGACCCTCGGGCAACAGAGGGTTGTCTAGAGGTAGTGGTTTTCCTTTTTAGGCTTGTGCACATTCCGAAAGATCAGAGAGCGGCTTTGGTAGCCACCCCTTTTTGTGGATCATCTTGGCCTTGGTGGAGTCTGGTGACTTGGTTTCTTGACGATTTGTCGCTTTCGTGGGGCGACTTTTGGTTGTTTTTTCATGAAGAGTTTTTCCCTTCATGCTTGCGCTCCGTTCGGATTCAGAAACTTCTGTAGTTTCAGTAGGGAGGGATGACGGTGGCCGAGTACGCGGCTAGTTTTGCAGACCGTGCATGCTTTTACCCAGACATGGTCCATGACGACAACCTCCGAGCGCGGAAGTTTGAGCAGGGTCTCCGCCGAGAGATTCATGTTGTCATAGTACCCTTGGGAATTTACACATATGTCGGGGTGCTAGAGCAGGTGCTGGTGATAGAGGGGTTCTTGTCACGTTCTAGCGTTGGTGGTGGCAGCAGGCACGTCAGAGCCGAGACGTCTTCCATAGCTAGCAGGCGTCGACAAGGAGAACCTCGACGTAGGTGACTTTCTTACAACCGGACTCATGGGCGTGGTCATACACCACATTGGCGCCGGAGGGCACCAGTGCAGCCCAGAGAGAGTCGGTGCTATGCTTGCGATGGGCGAGGTCACCTGGCACGAGACTGCCCGACCCGAGTTGCTGAGAGCCTCGGGCAGGCAGCAGGCGCACCACCACGGCAGAGGTAGCGTCGTGATCGGAGTAGTGCCTAGAGAGGTGGTACTAGCAGAGGAGCGGGAGGAGTTGGTGGTGGGGTATGACTTTACGAGGTCTTCCCACTACCACAAGTCGGCACACGTCAGGCTCCGGGAGCTGACAGTTGGGTCCACGGAAAACTGTGAGCTTGGATGTCTACGACCCTGCAGAGCATGAGATGGAAAGAGTTACCCCTTGCGACTCTTCTACTTCTTGCAGTTTAATTGTTAGACTCTGTGTTTGAAGTGGTTTTTCTCCCTGCTCCTTGCTTGAGTTGATACCAGCGTGGCGCGGGGCATCGGTGTAACCCTGTGTTGGTATGATAAAAGGCGTGGGACCTTTTTCTTTAGTCGATGGAGTTAACTCCATCTCTCCCCCAGTGTGTAAGAGAGTCTTGGTTGAGAGACATCGGTTTTGGAATCTTGTGTGACAAGATATCCTTGGGTGTTCCACCATATGGATATTCTGAAGGAGGGAATCACCAGGCCTTGTTTCAGGTGCGGGCGGTGATTGTAGTTGTGGCGTGTGACGTAGAGGATCGACCGGGGAGGTGAGCTACCCCCGAGGGCCTTCGGGCCGTTTGAGACCGTGCAAAGGGATGGTGAGGTACCCTACCGCCTTTCCCTAGCCCCAATGTCGGGAGTGGGTGCACGACATCGGAAGGGCCGAACTCGCATGAACAGATCAATCCCATGGTCTGTGTGCGGTGATGCAGAGCTGTGTGTGGGTTATTCTAGGTATGGGGAAGCCAGGTGCGGGATTAGTACCCTGTGTTGCTCCCTAGTTTTTCTTTAGGGGACGAAAGGTTTGAAGGAGGGAATGATGTAAGAACCCGGTTTTTGCTGAGAAAGACTTTCGAATATTCTTGATAATATTCCCGAGCAGTGCCTTCAGACGGCGTGCGATTCCAAGCCCCAGAGTGACCGGAATTAAATTTTCAGTGTGTTCACACTGGAAATGCTAAATAAATGAGATAAATCCTAAATGGAGCTTCATATCAGAGATCTATGTGTACGGATGGGTCCGGAATGGGGTGTTTACCCTAGGAACGACATAAAACTTGTCGGCGCGGGATGTTTGGACCCCTTGCCCGCTTCAGGAACGTTAAACGGATTAAATAAATTTATTTAATTCGTTTAATGTTGAAACGTAGGTATCTATTAAATGTTGGCTCGGATTAGGAAACCTAGGGAACCGTTGAGTTCGGAGCATGCCGTTTAACCTTGGAGGGGTGTAGGTTTTGCGGGCGCAGCCCGTCTGTGAAAAATGATCCCAGGGGCATTTCCGTAATTTAGCGGCTTCAGACGTTAAATTTTATAACTTTTGAACGGGGTCTCAGATTAAAATTTTGAGACCTCTTTTGTGCTCAGGAGGTGGTGTTCACCCTAAGGGAGGCTTAATTGCGTCCCCGTCGGGAGTTCGGGTTCGGGCCGACGGGCGGGTGGTTAAGCATTTTCTATTTAAACGCTTAACACACCCCCCTCCCTCTTCTCCTTCCCCTTCCCCCTAGTAGCCCCTCCTCTCCCTCTCCTCCTCCATCTCCGGCGAGACGGCCTGGCGAGGCGACTCTGGTGAGGTGCGGTGCTGTCGGCGGATCGTCGCGAAGCTTCGGGCGAAGCCCCACGAGGTAGGATTTGTCGTTTGCATTTTCTATTCACATACCTACTTTGAGCTCATTTTTCACTATCTATTCCTTGTCAAAACTTATATCAAAGACCATAAATGCGTAGTAGAGTTAATTACCTTTCCAAAGAATCTCTCAGATTCAAATTCTGAGCCCCGTGGCGTCCGCAATCATCCGCTGAAGTTGGCGGGTTTTCGGTTTCCGGCGGGTTCGAGCGGCGGCGCGGCTAGGGCGGACGGCGCAGTAGCGGGGTGTCTGCGGGTGTCGTGGTACGAGGTAGAGTCTGGCCATGGCGAGGGGGGGCGACATCCGGATGAGGCCGGGGGTGTCCATCGGGCGCCGACGAAGCGCGGCGTGCGGGCGACGAGGCCCCGGCCCTCCTGGCCGGGTTGACGCGACGACAAATGGGGCGAGGTCCTCGGGACCCCGCGGCAGACAAGACCCGCGCGCAGTGGGTATTTGTGGGAGAAAAGCAAGCCGGACCGGCTTGCTGCCGGTCTGGGCGTGGAAGTCCGGCCCGCGACCGCGGGCCGGTTCAGGAGAGTGGGTCGGTCGAACCGGCCTGGCCCACTAATGTCCGTTTTTTAAAAAATGGCTGTAAATGTCAGCCTGGGAGTCGGATTCGCGCGCTGTCAGCAGCGATGCGTTCCTTGGGACGAAGAGAATATTTTGAGATGTTTTCGGCAATTTTTAATTCCCGAAATGATATGCCTCGGAGGCGTGACGCGTCTTTATGTGGACGAGCGTTTTTTTCCGAGATCCTTGTTTTGGGCGGGGCGGACGCATCCGACATCCGTTTTGAGCAAGGTCAGCGTCGTTGTGACCCTGGCACTGAGGCGAAGGTTCCCAGGGTGGTTACGGATGTTGAGGTTGGAGTTGAGGCATGGGCCCCACTGCCCGTCTTTTGAGCTGCGCGCAACGTTTAGCAACTTTTCCATCTTGTGCCCATTCGGGGCAAGTGAGCGGTAGTTTCTGGATGTCTTTCTGAGGGGATTGCAATGGTTTAATCCTCCCGCTCTAATTCGGCACGATGGTGCGGCGCCCACGATGGCCATTTGGGCGTCGGCGGTGAATTTTCCACCTTTATCACCGGGCGACCGTTTTGGACAAGAGAACAGTCCATCTTGTGTGTTTTTTTTTGAGAGGATTGCAGCGGTGTGATCTGTTCGTTGAGTTTGGGGATCGAGATGCAGGTCTCACGTGGCATCGCTCGTGTGCGGTGCGCCGGAATGCATCTTTTTCTCCGGATACCCGTTCCACGCAAGTAATCAGTCAATTTGACGTGCTTTTTCGAGACCATTGCGATGGTGCAGTTCGCCCGAACTTTTTCGGGGACGTGGTATGGGTCCCTCCCGACCCGGCTACGGTGAATAGTACCCTTTCACTGAGTTTCCATTTTGGGCGATTGAGTACTCAATCCAGTGTGTTTTTCCTAGGGGATCGTAGTGGCGTGATTTGTTGGTTCAGTTTCGGGATCTTGGGGTGGGCCCCACACAGGTTTGGTTATGGTGAATAGTACCTTTTTCACCGGTTGACCGTTTCAGGCGAGTAAGTAGTCTATCTCGCATGGTTTTCTGCGAGGATTACAACAGTTTGATCTGTTTGGTGTTGCAAAGCCTTATACATGAACTTATTAAATGTGGAAGCATGAAAGGTGCTCCGGTGGCGGTTCGTCCTACCATGTTTGTAGCGGACCCTTGGCGTGTGATCGCTCACTCTTGGGAGAGTGATATAAATGGTTCACAATATGTGGTTGGTCGTGCCTGGGCCTTTGAGTTGGAGATGTTACATCATGCCTTCGCGTTGATGTTGGGTGTTGTGTGCACGATGGTCCTTGGGCTGAGACTGTGGTATACTCTGGGAGTATACGGAAATTCTTGGAGGTACATGTGGTTGTTCGTACCCGAGAACGTTGGTGCGTTCAGTTGGGGTTGAGATGGGGCCACACGTTGTGTGGGCCCCACATGCGTGTCAGGTTTTGCTTTGCGTACATTGACCTCTCGCGACGTAGAGTGTCCCTCTATGTGTTTTTTTGACCAGCAGGGTGGAGTTTTTCCCCTGGCTCTGTACTCGTTTGTTTGACTAGCAGGGTTGAGTGGTCTCCCCCTAGTTTCGTTCTCGATGGATTGGCCCGTAACGGGGCTAGTGACACCCGGTGATGGAACATGCACTGAACCTCTTTTGGGAGAGTTGTTCTGGAGTTGGGTGGTTGCACGAAACCCACTCCGTGTTCAGTTGGCCAGTGTTGTACCCTCTTGTAGAGATGGCCAGAGCAGTTCTGAGTTTTACCCTCCAGCGGGGCTGGGTAGTGGGTTACTCATCGACTTCCTCGGGCTTACCCTCTAGCAGGTCCGGGCATTGGGTTGCTCACTGACTTCTAGGGTTTAACCTCTAGCAGAGACTGGGTAGTGGGTCACCTGACGCTATTAGGGTCTACCCTCCAGCAGAGACTGGGCAGTGGGTCACCTGACGACCTCTTAGGGTCTACCCTCCAGCAGGGCTGGGCAGTGGGTCACCCGTCATCTAATTCCAGGTCTACCCTCCAGCAAGGTTGGGAAGTGGGTTGCCTGTCAGCTTATTTCAGGTCTACCCTCCAGCAAGGCTGGGCAGTGGGTCGCCTGTCGACTTATTCCAGGTCTACCCTCCAGCGGGGCTGGGCAGTGGGTCGCCGTATGATGTGTTATGGTCTACGCTCCAGCGGGGCTCGACAGTGGGTCGATGGATGATGTCTTATGGTTTACCCTCCAACGGGGATGGGCAGTGGGTCGCCTGATGATGTATTAGGGTTTACCCTCCAGTAGGGCTGGGAAGTGGGACACCTGTTGGAATTCCAGACTCAGTCCTTACTACTAGGCTAGTCTGTGGCTTTCCTCCGTGACCACCGGAGCGGGACCCTTGGTTGTACGGGTCGGTGATGGAACGACTATGGCTTTGAGGAGACCTCTCGACTGCAGGGTAGTGACAAGGTGTTGTTTGACTTTCCCTAGAACTCTCATGTATGAGGGGAACTTTCTCCACCAAGATGAGTTCTTGTGACGCGATCTAAAACCTTTCGGGCAAGTCAGTGCCGCCCAAAGCGGATAGTGTCAAGGTGCGGTGATTGAGCCACTTGGCTTGCGGTTCAGGGCAGACGTGCGGGATACTGGGCATCGATGATGGTGTTGTTTTTTTGGGACTGTTGGCGACTCATTTTCTTGGGCTGAGCTACGGGACGGAGATCCCCTTACGACGTTGTTCGGGCTTCTCGATTGAGCATAAAGATATGTATATACCTTGTTCGAGTACCCACTTCTTGGGCCTGGTTACTCTCCCTCCAGGAGAGGCAAAGACGCGCGGGGTAAGCCACATGCTTTCTGTGTCTAGCTTCTCGTGGTTTAATTAGTCTACTCTTCTTCTATAGGTAGCGAATACTCGACGGGAAGTTCATATTCTCACCGTTTCCATCTCCTTGTGCCTGAATGAGTCTACTTCCTTTCTCTTGTTGGGTTGAGCTGGACTCTCTACTGTACTGTTACTCTTTACTGCACCCCCGGTTGGACTCCTTTACTTTACCTATTCACTCTACTGCTCACCCTTCGGTACCTCCTTTGTTGCTACCTCGACCCTTCGGGGTATCCTACGGAGTATTTTTATACTCACCCCTGTCTGGTCTTTGCCCGCACTTGGTGTGCCCTTGCATATGACGGACAGGTTGGTCATGAATTTAGTGGAGCATAAAAGTTCGGGAGCTTGCACCACGTGCGGTGGTCATAGCTGGGTTCCAGTTGGGAGACCCGTCAGCTGTTTATTTGTTTACATGTTGCCGGGTTGTGGCACCTTTTTCTGGTTGGGTGCGTGTTTTGCCCCTTTTTCCTTTTCAGCTTTCTTTGTACTTGTAGAGGACGATGCACTTTGTGGTATATATATATAGTAGTTGCCCTTTCCTGTTCTTTTCTTGTCTTTACTTTTACTCTGCACTGTTGCATTGAGCTTGATGCGTGTGTGTGTACAGGTGCTTAGGCAAAGGCCTCCCTGAGTTATTGTGCCTTCGGCGCTGGTCGCCAGCCCCTGGCCTATGGAGGCGTGCTTGGGGTAGTTGCGGCTCGAGCCCGGGTAGGGTCGGTTCATGACAAAATGGGTCTTGATGTTGAATCTATGAGTTTCTCAATTTTTAACTTTTGATAATGACCACAACAATTAATGGTTTAATTGGTTCTTCAATTAAAATTATTGTAGGTCACTTCATTATGTACATCAACTTTACATTTTCAACTATAATGTTATCTTTGTGTCATCATAACTGAATAGAACCAGTTTCACATCATCACGGTAACATAACCACACATCCAAGTTTCTTGAGCCTAGTGTAAATTTTGGGGTTCAAGATTTACAAAAGTGGTAGGTGTTATTGCACAATTAAGAAATTGTAATAAATAAGTGAGGTTCTTTCCAACATGTGACATGACATATCTCAATCTCGAATTGTCAAGGAATATAACTAAAACTCAATGAACGTAGATAAATGTACATGATCATGTATAAAAAGAAACTATATCATGAGCATGCATCGTAATAAAAAAAGGTCCCAAAATTTAAAAACAATATTCAAGTAAGAGAAACCAAGACTATAATATATGCATAATTTTGGAAACCAAATTAGAAAACCAGGATTTGGAGATCCCTAAAAGTGGATACCAAACCCCTTTTGGAAGCGAGGTATACCACTTTTGATGGTTACCACATCTCCATGGTTGGTTTTATCCCAGAAAATGTATTTGTGTGTGTAGTAGTGGTTTCAACATTTTTTAAATTCCACAATTGACTATAGAAATGATTTTTGTTTTAATATAAATATTTCTCATTGGGGGTAATGGTAGAAAATAAAGAATACTTTTTTTTATTTAAAAAATAATACATATTACATAAATACAATATCACAATCATGTTTAAAAAAATATAAAATATTCATAAATAATAAAGTATAGAAAAATGATAGATTTAATTTCAAAGATTCATTACATGAAAATACAATATTTAATCAAAAAAATGAAACATCGACATATGTGACAACATTTACCTACAAAAAATTATAACACCCCAAAAACCCAAGATTTTTCTTTTCCAAATGGTTATAATAATCGACAAAGACCATCACTACATAGATTTCAGTGGAATTATCTCACAATCAGAGTTTTAAGGTTGTATCTATCAATGAAATAATTTACACATCATTTTATGAATCAAAGTCATTTCTAATTAGGTATAAAAGTATGTTTTATCGATAAGTGAGCCCATTTTATTAATTGATGATATGGTGGAAAACTTTTCTCATAATGGATTCAAACCATATTTTTTTAATGATGAAAATTCTAGTGTCTCTTATAATTGTTTATATATTTTCACCCTAATTAAAATATAAAATATTAAAATAAATTATAATCATAATAAGTTATGGATCATATTTGATGTGTTATATTTGAAAAAAAAACTCATTAATGTTAGGCATAATGGTGTGAGTACCATTTTCGGCTATGTCATGGAAGTTCCATGATAGGTTATTTTAGCAATCCAAATTGGAATTTCATGGAGATGAAGGTGTGTAAATATATATCTTTGGATGTTTGGAACCATGTAGAACATCAATATAAAATTGATACAATGATATGGAAGGTAGAGGATATGTAAGAGTGAATGGGAATATATTAATTATGTGAACGATTAATGGGATTTGTAAAATTAATATGCAGTGGAGAATTTCGAATCACAATGTTCAATAAGACAAGGATTTAAGACATGGACACCTTTGACAATGTGAAATGATTCTCATGAAGATCATATCAAGTTGGAATGTTCTATGCAATGATTAGGAGGTGGTGGATGCTGACCTAAAGGATGGTTTCTATGGATTTTTTCTATAAATATAGAGTCAATATCTAGTTTCATAGAAATATTTTGTATACTAATCATCTATTTATGTTAATAAATATTTGTATCACCCCCCCCTGTAGAGTGGGACTATGTTTGAACAACATAAATATTTTGTGTTATTCTTTATTTTTCTCTTTTTTAATTATGAAATATTTTTTTTTCTCCTTTATAACCTTTGAGAAATTTTAAATCATATTTTTAGAGCTCGAAATAGAGTAAGAATAGGATTCTAAGGACTGATTTGCTTCAGTTTTGATATAATAAAAATATTAATATATTATATCACTAGCATGTAGTTTTTCTAAAATAATGGTATAACCCAATGAATACATTATTGCATCAAAAATATAATTCCACCATTTAATTAAACATGAGTTTTTATATAAGTGCATTATAATTTTTCTGGGTGTTGTGTGGTCAACTTGAGCGCATTTATGGGTGGGTTAATAATTAAAGAAATTAATACATTTTTAATTTGTTATTAAATCCTATATCTAAACCATCTTATATTTCAACATGTTTATGGAAAATCCCTATGGTTAACTGCATAACTTTGGGGATTGAGAGAGGGTCATTAGAGGATGATTCTTAGATAGTAAATAAAAGAACATAGTTTGGAAATTAGTGTGCCAACGGTGAATGTTGATCTCACCAATGATAGTGATGACTATTCTTGATCACCGACCAATCTAAAACTAAGGAATTTTTTTGACATTGGTCTGCTCCTTATTTGATTATCCCCTAACAAACATGAATAAACTCTATTAAAAGAGTGATTTTCATGTTGATCATGATTTTAAAGTATTGATTCACCTTCAAATGGTTAATAATCAAGGCTATTTTATTATTTCTTCATTATTAATTCTTCATGTTTCGTTCTAAATGAAAAAAATCGATACTAACTCAAAATATTTCTAAAGTAAATTCTTATTGACGTGCTTTGTGCCTTTACCCACTATTCATCGTGCACCCCTCGTAACATTCCATTTTTTCAAAAGTTTGAGAAATACATGGTGGTTGATCATTTCAAAAGAATTATGTGGTACAATGGGTCATTGCGAATGGTTTGAGATTGGGATTAAAAGCCAAATCATGGTGTATCGATGACAACAAGCAATAATGGTTTGGGTTGGATGCTCATGGTTCTTAGTTTGGTGCAGCGATGAAAAAATTGTTTGATGGGGAATGATTTCTAAGTAGTTTGTATAGAAAAATTACCTCAAATAATAATGATGAGGATAGATCAACCTATATCCATGATTTATATGTAATATTAGTAGCTAAATTAAAGGAGGAAACGGAATGACTGAAATCAATTAGGAAAACCAACAGTCATTGGAAATACTGATATACACAATGTATAGTCTAAAGAAAAAAATACCATGTGGGACCTCGTCTATGCTGTCTAGTGTTTTGAAGTTATATATCAAAAAACATGTGGGATCTACCACATTCCATGTAACCTAGTGGTGGTATCTTGATATGTATCATATGGGTACATGGGAACATACATGACCGAACATATATGAACAACTAGAGTACACAAGCACAACTCTAGTGACCCAGAATTAACATAGATGGATATTACGTCATTTTAGATGAATATTCTGCATATTAAAAAAATTAATGTTCAATGATCATAATATATTAGTGTCTTTAGAATCTTGGAAACATAATATTCTAACATGGTGAAAGATATTTAACCACTCCCTTAAATAAATTCACCTTTAGTACTACTACATAAAACCCAGTCTATGTAAAATGGTGAAAGGAAACATAATATGGGGTGATCTCAAATCCTCAATAAATGTAAATAAAGAATATAAATAAGAATAAAATAAACATAGGGGTATGTGAGCATGAACATAAAATTTTAAGATCATACCATGCAAATCAAAGATCATAAACATGAATCATGGAATAAATATTGGTTGTTAATAAGTCGTGAATCATAAAAGAACCAAAAGAACAAGACCTGAGATCATAAAATAAAAATAAGACATATAATGTAGAATATACCTACTCATAGAATATATTAGCTCAATTATATCTACCAATACCTTCATCACATGTTAGGGATGGCTTAATCAACTATGTACCTTCTTTGGTCTTGGGATTCCCTCATATGTATCATCTTTTTTCTGGATCTGTATGCCCTCGCATGAACACTATTGTGTTGGTCTTGGAATTCAATTTGGTTTATCCACTTGTTACGGGCTTGGGATTCCCTCCCATGTACCCTCTGGTTTCATTATTAGGATTACCTACCATATACCCTCTTGTTTTAGGATTGGAATTCCCCCCGTTTACTCTATTGTTATGGGATTGGGATTCCCTCCTGTGAACCCTCTTGTTTCCGGCTTGGTATTCCCTCCCATGTACCTTCTTGTCAAAAGATCGTGATTCCCTCATGTTTACCCTCTTGTTACAGGATTGGAATGCCCTCCCATGTACCCCCTTCTTTTAGGATTAGGATTCCCTCCATTGTACTCTCTTGTTTCAGTCTTGTGATTCCCTCCCATTTACACTCTTGTTACAAGCTTAGGATTCTAACCAGTCTATTTTTTGATCTCATTGAACTTTTATCATTACAAAATTCATTGGATGGATATATTGGTCACACCTATCACATAAAGAAATCATAAATACATGTTCCACAAGATAAAAAACCATTCATAATATCATGCCCCATAAAATGAGATGGATTTCATAAAATTCATATAATTACCGATGAAATTAAACAGGTATGATAAGCATTTAATCATATCAAAAGTTGTGATAAAGAGAGAGGTTTCATGATCATATAATCATAGAGTAACCAATGAAAGGAAATGGGTTTCATAAAAAACTTTTCATCTTAACATAAACCATTCAAGGAAATAATAAGAATGGTGCCTTTGATAATATACCGAATAAATAATAAATTATATCAAAATATTTCAACTATAATATTAAAGTATTTCGAAATATTAGATGAATAATTTCATAAGTAAAATAACTTTTCCATGGAAATCTATTTTTAAAACATAAATCAATTTCAAAATAATTTAATTGAAAAAAAATGAAAACATATAAAGTAATCCTTCAAAAATCATTTAAATCTTTATTTTGGAAAATATCCTTTCCACATAAAAAACACTTTTTAAATCATAGAACACTTCTAAAACCAGTTTCATTGAAAATTAACTTGTAAACATATAATAGAATATTTAAAAATCATTTAAAACAACTTTTCAAACATAAATTATTTGGGAAAAAATTTCATTAAAAACCACATTAAAACATAAAATTTCTATAATATTATTATTTTATTCAAAAATAACCATATAAAAGTTAAATAGAATCTTTATGGAAATGACGATCGTAATGACGATTATATCCGTACATGATCAACTTTCATTTTGCACCATAGAAAAGTATAGAGAAGTTCCATGATCAAAAATGAAAAGGAGATTCATTTTAAAAGAATTACTATTAAAAATGAAAAAATGTGTAAAAGTGTATTTTAAACATCATATTAAAACATTTTTGAATTTTTTTTTAAAACATTCTTTTGTAAATAAAACAAATTTTTGACAAAAGATAGAAATAAAGTCAGATTTTCTTAATTGTTTTTAATTATAATAAGTACTAAAGAGTGAGAAAATAGTACCAGTACATGGACATATCATTTATAGAAAGATTGTATAAAACTTAAGGATATCTTGATAAATGATGAGATTGTAGCAATAAACCGTTACCACTTTGGTAACATTGAATCATTAAATTATGGAAATAATAAAATAAACTTAATCTTAAAATATCATTTAAATAAATAAATTCATGATATAACATATCAATTGGAATTATATACACATCATAGAAAAGTTTATGTGTATAATATAGCATGTTTCTTGAAGAAGGAAAATTGAAACAAAATTTATTCACCGATTTGGTAACTTTAAAGAATAAAACCCATGAATGAAAGATCATAAATTTTATATGTAAAACCCAATAATGTAGGAATAAGAATCATATAATAAATTCATTTGTAGTATATACACCACACAATATAAATCAGTGGTTAGTAAGGTATAAGTCTCACAGAAATGAAAGTGATATGAGAAATCCCCTTACTACTTGAGTGACTTTTGAATCATGAGATCAATGAAAGAATAAAATAAATTAAAACATTTTATATAATTAAATTATTTATATTCATGATATAAAATGTCATATTTATGTATATACACCACCAATAAAAAATAATTACTGAATATAGAATATATCTCACTGAGATAAAAGTGAGAGGAGAGAACCCTTACATTAAGTCTCATCATTATTCATACACATTAAAACCTCATATTTAATAGATATAAGATTATTATAATTATTATAAATAAAAATATTCTTATATATAATCCAATATATGATTTTATTATGCCTTCTATATTGACAGTTTAATAACAATACCATATTAATGTTATGTTTTAGGTAATATCCAGTTTGTTTTTCATATATGTTATGACATTCTAATCTCGATCCTATAGAATAGATCATGATTAAATTCTTTTAAAAATTATAAAAATGATTTAAATATCATATATATTAAGTATATAAATATTTAAAATAATATATAAAATATTGAAATATGAATTGGAATACACCGTTTAGTTAGACGATAGGCCATATGTACACATGAACGCTTTTCTGTTATATTGTCATATTGAATGAAATAAATTAAATTAAATATATATATTTATTAAATCATTAAATTAGAATTATTATTTCATATAAAAAATAAAATTTTACTAAACGTATCCTTAATACATTCTATGTAATGTATGAATGAATCACATCTCTATAAGGATGTAGTAGTCCACACATCCATAAAAGATGTTATCGTATTTAAACTAATTGGAAAGAAAGAAGGTATGTCTTAAAAAAATAAGAATAATTAAATAATAAATATCATATATATCATATAAAAAAATTAATAACAACATTATTTCTATACATTAAATGTTTCATTAGAATAACGAGAAACATCCATTCATGATGCAGTATTTCGTATCCCATTTTATTGAAGTGTGTGTGAGTGTAGGTGGAAACCTTAACATAAAAACATCTTAGTATTTTTATGATATTTATATTAATATATAATCCTGAAATAATAATAATAGAGGGGTGTATAAATAAATAAAAACAAAGTGCATGTTGAAGGACATTACATCTCCTTTGAAAAACTCCTTATGGTTTTCACCAAAGGTATTTCATGGTTTTATTTCTACCAAAAGAGAGGATTATAGGATGAATGTATAGAATTTTGGAGTTAATTTAGTTGGGGTTTTGATGAGAAAAAGTGGCTTGATAGGTGTTAGGAAGTTAGGATGGTGAGTTCCCTATTATAGTGTAGGGGGAGTGAAATTATTGTAAATAAAAAAGGTAAACACTGTTGGGAGGTCACCAGTACCGCATGTGCCTAAAATAATTGACAATTTTTGAATAAAATAGAGGATATTGTAAAAATATGTCCAACTATGTTCTTTTGTACTTGTTTTTGTTGAATTTTTAACCTCATGTCAATGTTTAACCACCAAGGAAACTCGTTTTTACCTTTATCACTGTAATTATTTTAATTACAATCACTAATATTCCTCTTAAAAAACTAAGTTGATATTTTTATAAATAATAAATTATGATTATTCCAAATATAGAATCTATTTTTCCAATAATTTAATAATATAACTAGTATTAATTAATTTAAATTAATCCCATAGATAGGACGAGATGACTATTTTTAAGGAGAAAATGGGCAAAAGTTTGAAATGTTTTTATATCAAAGTTTAGTATAAAATTGATTCAAATCACCTATATTGGATTAATTGATTTATAATTGATATAATTATACTTTAAAATTAAATTAAAATATATTTTAACTTTATAAATATGTTAGACCATAAAGCAATTTGAATTAAAGTTTCATGTTTTTCACTATTCATGAAAAAAATGAAAATTCTTTGAAAAATATCAAGAATTCCACCAATGTAAATTTCAATATTTATATTCAAAAAATGAATTTCATTTTTTCATATAAAAATTATATTATTTTCCAAAATTATATTTTAAATAGTTTTTCTATTAAAAGTTTCAAATTTATATTTTAGTAAAAGTCATTTTTATTCATAAAATATGATTTATTCTTATATTATATATTTAAATATGTTGTATGAGTATAAAAATATCTATTGAAAATATATAATTAATAAATTTCATTTAAAACATTAATCAAAAGTTTTTGGTTTATTTTATTCAGCTAAATTTTTTTGTGCACATATAAAAAATGTTTTCTTAGAAAAGTAATTTATTTATATTCAAATACTTCTTACATTAAATTATAATCATTGATAACAAATGGATTAGTTTTATATACATGTGTAAACTATATTATCACAATTTATTTAATATTATTTGTATCTTCCATTCCAAAATTTATGTGGTAAATATAATAATATTTTAATGACAATATTAAATGTATATTGGAGTTAGCTAAAACTCGGCATTGTGTCTAACACAAACTATTGAATGGAATCGATATTTCTCGTAAAACAAATCAAGAATAGTGTTCTATGTACCGAAAGCTACTCTATGTGTTTCATATATCACAAGATAAAATATTTGTTCCATACAAATAATGAATAACATGGGGATTTAATACAACAGAAGATAAATTCAGTGTTACGTGAAATGAAAAACATCAAAAAGATTAAATTAATTCATAAAAAAATATTACATCAAATCTCAAGGTGTTACATTTTACCCCCTTTAAAATTAATTTCACCCAAATTTTTTTTCTGGGTTATCACATGATTAATACTTGAATATCTCATTCATAGAAATCCAAATTGTAAAAATGAATAATAAAATATCATTTAAAAGGGGAAAGTTAGAACTGTAATAGTTACCCCAAGTTTCTACATAGGAGAGCATTGGTGGGTAGTGAATATTTGAAATGGAGGGAAATAATAAAAAATTATAAAGAGTGATAAAGATCATTTACCACTAGTTAGTTAATGATCAATGGAATGTTAAGGGCCTCAAAACCATAAATCTATAATGATTTAGACAACCATCTGTTAAACAGAAATGAAGATTTTAGGAAAAAAATTCAATATCCTTTTCAAATATTTGAGGAAATATTTTACTATCTAAGAACATGAGGAAATATACTTACATGATTTAATTCCATTTCATATGAATAATATTACCATTTTATAGTATCATGTCCAATTTCCACTTCAACTCTTACTCTAACAAAATCCAAGGTGAGATTTTTAATTTCAAAATCACTAAGTGATCATACGATCCCAAGGTATAATGATACGTAAGTCCATATTTGTTTAGTTATCATGACTGTAAAATAGTTATCATATGTTACCCTATAATCAAAAATCCTCATATAGAGAGAAAATACTTTAATCTTTAAAACCTCATCGGATGTTTAACATAAACCATTCCATAAATGGTTAACCATGTAACCCTTCCAAAAGATTATAAATAAGTTCACTCAATCATCTTAACATTTATCCCCCATATATCAAAATGTGTCTATTGGTTGCCACATTTCAAATGTATGAGTACCCACATCATATATTATTTTGAATCATGGTAATATGATAAATTACCATAAATCATTTAGTAAAACTTTCATTTTTTAATATTCTAAAGATTACCAGATATATTACTTCAATCCAGGAAGTTGAAAAAACCATCCATGATAATATAGAATAATTTTTCAAAAAATATATTATCATTTATATGGTAATAAATAATATCAAATTTAATATATCCCTACAATAGAAACATAATCCATATAAAATATCTTTTTATCATCCTCGGGAACATGTTAAGGGTCAAATTACCTTAATAAAAATATCACATTGCAATTAAATAATTTGATGGAACCAAGGATCTTATTTGATAGAAATGAAGTATAGTTTTTATTTCCTATTAATACACATAGGATTGATCAAGGTTTTTTTTAAGGAATGTGGTTATACGTTTGAGGCTAAAATCATTTTTAAAGGTGGCACAATTTCCCTGTGATTTCCAAATTTTTGGGCCTCAAAATCAGAATGGATTTCTCTATAGAAGAAAATGAGATACGGAATGGAAATGAAATCAAGGAAGGATGGGAACCACATATAATGTGATATGAACCATGTAACATGTATCGAGAATGGTTTCCATATGAAAAAGGGTGCTATGAGGACTTGACAGAAATGGTTTGTGGAATGGAAAACAGTTAATGGTGAAGGTTTGTGGTTCGCATCGAGGCTTGTTGTTCACAGGAAGACATGTTGTCCATGAAAATGAGGCAGAGTTTTGAGAAGATATGAAGTTTGTGATTTTTGTAAATGAAGAGTACATTATTTCAGTTGCATAGGGGGAATGGTGGTACACAGACCGCATAGGGAATATGGTTCGCAGGTGATGCACGATACGCAGAAAAGATAGTGTCATATCAAAGATTTGGTACATCTTAGTTTGGTGGATTATGCAGATATATTTTCATGTATAAGGATTATTAATCCCTTTATTAGTTTGAGGATCTATGATTATAAAATCCAAAAGGAATTCAAAGAAAGCATGAAGTAGTTCGTGGGAAGACATCCCCACAAAGACTATAATTAAATATTTGAAAGGAATTTGGTAAAGCCCAAATAAATCGTAGAAAAAGAAGTTTTCTGATGGAAGTGGTATGTGTAGAAGAGTTTTTATGTGGAGAAAGAAATCAGAAAATGGTTCTACTATAATACACGGAGAAATTGAGGTGATATGTGGAGCAAGGCAGTATAAAAAAGAAGCTAGTACACATAAGATGGTTCGTAGAGGATAAGTTGGTCTATAGTGAAGAAGTAGTACACGAGAGCGGAATAAAATTCTGTTTGTGAACGTTGGTTTAAAGGTGTTACTTGGACACAGTTTTAACAGGTGGTTCATGAAGGTGGTACATGGAGAACTCTAGTTCACAGTGGGAGAAGGCATGTTTGTAGAAGACAAGTTTGTGAATTAATAGTATGTGGTAAAGTAGATTACATCTATAAGGGAAAACATGAGTTCAATATAGAATCCATCTATATTTAAGGATACATAATTTAATTAAACACATTGAAGTGACCTTCAAGTTGATAAATTAATTTAAGATTCTTCCCATTGTAGTGAAAATTGGGGAGTCAATGGATGTGATCCAAGGAACGTAGTGTGCTATCCCTAGAAACTTTTAAAGGCAGTGCGCCAGGCATAGAGTGTCTATGCTAAAATTTGGTACTCCAACACTAGTAAATATTAGTGTAATTTGTCACGGCTAACAACATATTGGTTTATGATCCCTATATTTATCCCTTATCGGTGAACCATGTAAAATTATGGTGTCATTTCTTCGCATTTGTTTGTTTTCACTTTCTCATCAGACAGGTTTAATAAGTTCCTACCAACATGGGAATAGAATCCATCAATTTAAAAGAAAAATTGGACACCTTGATTCACCCCTCTGCTCTTAGGGTGTTCCTTGGTCCTTCATAACATTTCTAGGAAATGAGAACCATTCAATATATTTTATCAAATACATAATAGAAAAAATATACATTGGGATTCATATAACATAATTATTTAATTCCAATGCATATACTATTCAATCATCTATATATTTTTTTTAAACAATACTCATGCATCATCATTTTATTATTTGATACCCATTTATAAGAATATGAAATATGAATAATTTCTTAAGGATCATAAAACTAAATCTAAAATTTACAATTACATTTAATGTAATGAATAATTTTATAATATCTCAAAACATTCCCTTTTTTTTGCAGCCTCTTTATCTTTAGTAGTATAAACAATACTCATACCACTATCCCGATTGTCTTCATGATATTTCCACCTAAGACATTTATTTTCATAATTCTCATACATTATAAATATAATACATTCAATTTTAACCTAGTTTCATCTAGTCCCTGCTATTGGATTAGAGCATACAACATATTGTGTGAAACACCTATCACAGAATAAAACCACATAATCACAAAAAATATCTTATAGAATGTCTAATTTATGAGACCATATTTTAAATCTATGAAACCACATGATTTTACTTATATAAATACTTATAAATAGCTTTATATGTATCCCTAGGTATATCACTAATGTTTTCACATATTATTTTCTAAAGGTTGACTAAACCATTCATTCGATACCAAGTATAGAGACCCAGGAATAACATACATGGATGATTCAACATTTTAGAATAATATTAAAAAAAATATAACTCATGAGGATCATAATAGTATTTTATTTGGAAACATGGAAATATAATCATCTAACTAGGTAAAATATATTCAACATCTCCGTTAAATATCTTCCCCTTTATTACTCCAATATAAAATCTTTTCTTTATTACATGGGGAAAGGAAAAATAATAATGAGTGATCTCATATTCTCAATAAGGGAAGATAAAGGAAATATGTAAGAATTACATGAACATAAGGGTATGAAATTATGAACATAACATTAGAATATCAGACCCTTAATATTAATTATCATAAACATGAATCATGGAATAAATATTGGTAGTTCATAAGACATGAATCAAAAGTGAATCAATATAATTATACATGAGAGACTAACAAAGGAATAAGTCATAAAATTGTAAAATAAACCTAATCATAAAAAATCTTGTGCTAAATCTATCTATCAAGACCTTCATAAAATCTTAGGATTGGGTAAATCACCAGTGTATCTGCTTTGAGATTGGGATGCTATCCAATCTACCCTATTATTTTAGGCTTTGGATTCCCTCCCTTGTACACTCTTGTTTTGCATTAGGTATTCCATCACGTTTACCATCTTATTATGGTAAATGGATTCCCTATTGTGCACCCTCTTTTTTGGGGTCTGTAATTCCTTCCTGTGTACCCTCCTGTTTCGGTCTTAGGATGACCTCATGTTTACCTTCTTATTATGGGTTTGGGATTATTACCCATGAAACCTCTTGTTTAGAAATTGGGATTCCATCCCATTTACCCTCTTGTATTGGTATTGGGATACCATCATGTTTACCCTCTTATTATGGTCTTAGGATTCCCTCCCATGTACCCACTTATTTCTCCATTGGGATCCCCTCCCAAGTACACTATTGTTTTGGGCTTCGGATGTCATCTAATTTACACTCTTGTTATGGGCTTGGGATGCCCACCAATATACCCTTTATTCTCATTGAACTTTTATCATTACCCAATTAATTGGAGGGATATATTTATCACACCCATCACATAATAAAATCATACATGCATGTGGAATAACATAATAATATAGTCATCATGTCATGACCCAAATATAAAGATGGTTTTTATAAAAATTATATCATAACACATCAAATGGAATGTTTATTATAAAAATTTATTCATATAATATCTTGTGAAAAAGATATAGGTTTCATAATAATTTCATCAAATAATAACACATGGGAGGAATTGGTTTTTATAAACAATTTCTCATCTTAATATAAACCATTTAAAGAAAGAAACAAGATGTTATCATTAGAAAATATCCCCAGTATAGAATAAAATATATCAATTTATTTTAACATAGATGGGGAAGGATTTTAAAATATCACTTGAATCATTTCTTATGGAAAATAATCTTTCTTTGTAAATTAATTTTTGAAACAAAAATCATTTTCAAAATCATTTTCCTTGAAAAACCACTTGAAAAAAATATAATGTAATATTTTAAAAATCATATAAAACATTTCTTTAGGAACATATCATTTATTATTTTTAATAAATACTATTAAATCATAGTGAATTTTGAAAATATTTTTTCATTAAAATAACTATGAGAACTTATAATGAATTATTTAAAAAAAATTAAAACACAATTTTAAAAATAAAAAATTATAAAAAAATATTTTCATCAAAAAACACTTTAAAACAAATAATTTCCAGAATATTAAGAAAATTTTTCTTCAAAAATAATATTGTAACCATTAAATGGAATCTTCATTTAAATGATTTTCATGATGGTGAGTAAATCTGTACATGCTAAATATTCTATTTGCACCATACAAATGTTTGGAAAAACGCCATGATTGAAAAAAGACAATGATATTAATTTTTTTATGTTTTTTATTAAATATGTAAACCAAGAGTAAGATTTTATTTTACACATCACATTAAATCATTTTTGAAAAAATATTTAGAAAACCTATTATTTGGAATAAAACAAATTTTTATTCAAAGAGAGAAATAATGTTATATTTTCATAATTTTTTTCTTATTTATAATAATGACCAATTATTAAAAAAAAATCTACCAAGTCATGGATATATAATTGATAACCATAGTAGAATAAAAGTCATGATATTTATTTGGATATGTATCATAATGTTTCATCAATGGAAGCGTAACCATAAATAATCTCGATAAATGATGAGATTGTAGCAATAAACTATTACCACTTTGGTAACATTGAATCATAATACTATGGAAATAATAACATTACATGAAGATTAAAATATCATTAAGATAATTATATTAATTATATAAAAAATAACATGGATTTATATACACTAATTAGAAAAATATAGATGCATAACATGGAAAGTATCTCAAAGAAGTAAAAAATGAAACAACATTTCTTTACCAATTTGGTAACTTTTGATCCAGATAACCCATTATAGAATGATCAAAAAATGGTTATGTAAATAAAAAAATTAAATATAAGAATTATATAATATATTCAAGGGTAGTATATACACCAAACAAAATAAATTAGTGGTGAATAAGGAATAATTCTCACAGAAATAAAAGTGAAATGAGAAATCCACTTACAACTTGTGTAACTTTTGTATCATGAGATACATGAAAGAATAAAATCAATTTCAAAATTTTATATAATTAAAAAAGTTATATTAATTATATTAAATTTCATATGTTATTATATAGAACACATAAAAAGAATAATTTTTGAATATATCGTATATCTCACAGAAATAAAACTGAGACGAGAAAACTCTTACCTTAAGTATTGAAATTCTCCAAAAACATTCAAAAATAATGTATAGTAAATATAAGTTTATTATAAATCATAAAAATAAGTATATTATTATATCTAATACGATATATTATTTTATTATGACTTTTTATAATAATCATTTATTAACAATTCCATCTAAATGTTATGTTTTGGAAAATATCTACTTTTTTCATATATGTTTTGACTTGTTATTGATACTATTACATAGATAATTATTTATTATATCAAGATTGTAAAATGATACATAAAAATAATATATATATATATTAATAATATAAATATTTATAATAAACTATAAATTATATAAATATGAAATGGAATACACTATTTATGGAAATGGTAGGTCGTACGTACGCATGAATGTTGTTTCTATTTTTTCATATTATTTAAATAAATAATTTAAATGACATATAAGTATATATAAATATATATATATTATAATTATAATATAATTATTATTTATAATATATAATATAGTTTTACTAATCCCAACTTTAATATATTCCATGTAAACTATGAAACAATTATATAGCTTTGAGGAGGTGTTAGTCCACACGTCAACAGATGATGGTATCATATTTATACTAAATGGAATCCATGGAGTTATGTTTTATATAATAATTAAATAATCATAAATACATAAAAAATATCATATATATCATAAAAAGATAAACTTTCTATCATTATTTCATACCTTGAAAGGGGCAGTAGAAGAACGACCGACATCGGTTCATGAGGCGGTAGTCTTCCGTACACACGAACAAAGCTTGGGTATCCTATTTGATAGAAGTGTGTCTGAGTTTAGGTATAAAACATAAAATAAAAAAAATATAATTATATTTAGGTTACTGAGGTTATCATATAAGAATTTATGAAGAAAAATTTATTAGGTGGATTAAGAAATAAAAACAATGTTCTTGTAGAAAATGTTAGAAAAAACAATGTTCCTATAGAAGGATATAACCTCTTCTTTGGGAAACATCTTCTTTCTTGCATCAAAGAGATTACTTGGTTGGATTTCTATCCAAAGGTAGGTTTATATGATAATTTTTGTGCATTTTGGAGATCATTTTTGATGTTTTTGAATGATCCAAAGCGTCTTGAGTTGCGTGATGAAGTGAGGGGCCTGAGTGCCCTTTTATAATGAAGGCGGAGTGGAACTCTTGTAAAAAAAAGTTAAACACTATTGAGAGGTCTCCATTACATCGTGTGCCTAAAATAATTGTTCATTTTTTAGAAATTGGAGGATATGGTTGAAATATTTCAATAAAATTTATATTTTACACGTTTTTTGGGTATTTCCCCTAATGTTAATATTTTCTTCTAAGTAAACTCTTTTTTACCTAAATCAATAAAAATGATTATAATCACATTCACTAATTTTTTTGGTCAAAAACTAATTTTACCTTAGTAAAATTTTAAATAATTATTATTCCAAATATGGAATCCATTTTTAAAAATTCTAATCATATATGTGGCCAAAATTAATTTAAAATTATTATTGCAGATGGGATGAGATGATGAGTTTTTAAAGTGAAAATGTCCAAAAGATCGAAGTGATTTTATATTGAATTTCAATGTGAAATTGATTTTAATGAACTATATTTGATTGATGCATTTAATATGTGTATAATTATTTTTTAAAACCAACATAATATATAAATTAATTATATAAATAAATTAGATATAAAATAAGTCTTTAATTAAATTTCAGTGTTTTTCACTGTTCATAAAAAATTGAAACTTCTCATAAAATACCAAAAATTCACCCATAATAAATTTAGATATGGTTATTTCAAAATTATAGTTTATTTAATTGAATAATATTTAGAAAATTGTAAAAAAAAGTATATTTAAAATAGGAGCGACATTAAAAGTTGGTAAAATCACCTTTTAGAAAAATACATCTTTATATTCATAATATTAGATTTATTCTTATCTTATACCTATAAATTATATTGTATGAGAATAAAATATATTTAATTAATATATATATTATATAAATATTATTTAAAAATAATAATCAAAATTGGTTTGTTAAATTTATTGAGATAAAGTAGTGTTTCACATAGAAAAATAGTTTCCTTAGAAAAATAATTTCTTTATATACAAATAGTTCATACATTCAATTATACTAATTTATAACCAAAGGATTCAATTTATATACCTATGTAAATAATATTTATTTATTTATTTATTTAATATTATTCATATATTCCATTTCAATAGCTTGGTGGTAACTATAATAATATTTTAATAATTATATTAATATAATATTTTAAAATGTTAAAACTCAGCATTGAATGTAGTTTAAGAAATAGAAGGTACACTATATTATGTATAACACAAGATAGTAATAATGTTTCATATACTTAAAGACACTCTATGTATTGTGTGTAAATAAATATCGACTTGGATTTTTGTACAAATGAAGAATAACTTGGTGCTTTACTATAACACAAGATAAATTCAGTGTTGCATGAAATGAAAAATATCAAAAAGATTAAATTAATTTGAATAGAAATATTTCAAAAAATCATGGGGAATTACATTCTTCCCCATATTAAATTAATTTTTCATTTTTAAATTCATATAGGTTATCAAATGTTTAACACTATAATGTTCCTTTCCTAAAAATCCACACCCTAAAAATGAACGGAAAAATATCCTTTAAAAGGGGAGTGTTGTAATCGAAATAGTTACCCAATGTTTCCATATAGGAGAACATTAGTAGGGAGTGAAGATTGGATATGGAGGAAATATGTAAATATTTATAGATAATGATAAAGATTGTTGATCCCCAGTAACAAAATGATCAATGGAATGTTAAGGGCTTGAAAACTATAAATCTATAATGATTTATAAGACCAATATTTTAATAGAAATTAAGTTATTAGGGTAAATATATTTCACTATATGTTATCTTTAATAAATTTCATTGCATGCAACACCGACTTGGCTTGCGTAACATGCAAGATTGAGTTTCTGGAAAACAACAATTCAGTGTTGTAATTAATTTAAATATATATTTATAACATATACATTAAATATATAAATATCAATAGTAATTAATATTTTTTAAATGATATTTTTAATATTTTCACATAAATACAACATATTTACAGTGAAATGTATAAGTTTTGGTAAAATAGTTTTATGTTTAGAAATATAATTTTTTTAAAGGAACTAATTTTTATGTATTTTTGTGACCAATAATAAAATTAATTTTAAACACTCTTATAAATTTAATTTTATAACATAGAGTTCATTTGTGAATTATTAATACAAAAATTATCTTAGGGAGAATGTTTGGTATTTTTCTTAAAACATTCAGTTTTTTTATGAATTGTAAAAGCACTGCATTATTGTTAAAAACCAACCATTTCATTTAAATAATTATTTTAATTTAAATTTATATTAAAGTCACAATAGATAAATAATAAATTTATTAACCTAATATAGTTCATTGGAATCATTTTATAATATAATTAGATGTAAAAATTTATTAAACTTTTGAATGTCTCTTTTACCCGCCTTCTAGCCACATCTACAAGATTTTCAATAAACATATTTTTACCACTTATATGAATTGAATTTATAAAAATTTATATACATGGTATTCAATAGTTTTAAATATTTTGTCTAATAAGATAAAAATAATTTTTGGTAAATAGTAACTTTTCGATTTTATTTACCACGGTTAAAGGATAATGTGGTATCTAACGGTAAAATTAATATTATAATAGTAAAATATTATACTAAAACTTGTACTAATTTAATTGGATAAGTTATTTTATACCAAAATAAACCTTACATCCAAATTATGATCCCTTTTAATCCACTAGTGTAAGATTATGACATTTATTATATTTTATTTAATGAATAGTAAAAAATGTCATATTCAAATTTTGTTAATTATATTATTTCTAATATCAGGAAATATAAGTGATATGGTTCACTATAAATAGAATTTAGAAATATAACATTATTATCTACATAATGGTAGATTATTTATGAATTCGGGAAATAATTAATTAACTTAAATGCTGACACAATAATGATGTAGTAGTTGAATTATTAAAGAAAGAATCAATTAAATGTTTTTAATAATTTTTAAAAAAGTAAATTGACTTAATTAATGACATAAAATAATTTTATAAATAACATATACATTTTAGTGACATATTAAAAGTATTTTGTAGTTATAATTTTGTTTTGATATTTTAAAAAATTCATTTTTTGAATATAATAAAAATTGTCATACGTGATACTTTAAAATAAATAATATTAAATTAAATGTCATAAAATTAATAAACCTATTATATTAGGAAAAATAACATTTATAGTGTTTAAATTTAATAAATTATCCAATTCGGGGTCTTTTGGTATTTTATAGTAACTACATTAACCATATAGTTTAAAAATACAAGAAGACAATGTAAGAGTTAAATTTTTTAACTCAGGTTAATTTTATATCCTAAACACGTATAAAATTTATTGTTTGATATTTTTAGAACTATACTCATCTAATCGTCTAAATAAATCACTTTTGAGATATTAGACAATGAAAATAAATTTATAATAAATGAATATTTCAATATTTTTATAAAGTGCCCCTCACCCCGATATAAAAGGGAACTTCTCCTTTTCTTTAATTAACACATCCAAATACCTTTTTTCTCGGACAAAACCCTAACTATTTATTCTCCCAAATTCACTAATTTCCTCATAGGGTCAAAACATAGGGAAAAATCCAACCTAAGGTTACTTTTTTGGAAACCAAATGAAGACACCCAAAAAGAGGTAATTGTTTTATCACCACTTTCAATGTTATTTTCTTCTTCTACTTCCTATTTATATCTTCATTCCCTATAAAAACAATAAATTCAATTTCATAAAAATACTGAGATATTATTATAATAATTTTACCACCATATTACTCATTTAATCCAACATAATAATAACAATATCACCATTAAAGCGTACTTACAACTTACCATCTCCATGTTGCGGTGTAAACTGTATTTCATTTACACTTGATTTATATGAGTATAAATATGAATATAAAGTATTTAAATAATAAATATAAATTCATATTTTTTATTTAAAATTCATATTCTATCCAATTTCATATTATTTAACCATGGATGAAATGATATTATCACTCGTGCGTACGTAAGGCTTACCGTCTCCACAACGTGATGAGATTCATCATCCACATTCACCTTTCAATAATGATTATAAAAATTATTTATAAGTATTAAATATATGTTGTAATAATTCTAGTAGGATAATATATATATATATATGTACATATATTCCATTAACTTACTTCCATTCAATAAGATATAAAATGGAAACAATGTTCATTCTTACGTACGGCCCAACGTTTCCATGAATGGTGTATTCCATTTAATATATTTATTTATTTTATATATTTATATTCTGAATACATATGGTATATAAATTATGTTGTATATTCAGGATGTATGTAAGTCATGATCTATGTAATATTATCGAAAATAACAAGTCCAAACACGTGTTATAAAGAAAGCAATTATTACCCGACATACTTCTTTAACTTGGAAATTATTAATAAATGGGTTATATAAAGTCATAAATGAATCATATATGATATCATAAATATTATTATGAATCTGGAAGAAGTTAATAATATGTTTTAAACTATTATACATGTGTTTTGGACAACAACATAGAGTATCATACCTCAGTTAATGGAATTTCGTCTCACATTTAATTTTTGTGAGATCTAAGCCATGTTCACCACACATTTCTTGTGTGTAGTGTATGTACATCCCCTAATGTATTTCACATCATGAATACATTTTATTCATTTTGTTTAAAGATTCATTTTAAGATATCAGTAAAATGATTTAAATGTTGAAAGTGGTGTGGGATGCTTTGAATGTTTAAAGAATTAATAATTTCTCCAATTCAATTTTCTTAATATTATTTTTCATAACGATTTATATTGATATAAAAGGATTATAAAATAAATTTATTTCTTTTAAAAGGTGTTAAAAAAGAATATTTTAAAGGGTTTTTGTAAGTTTTAATTTCATAATCTCATTATTATCCGAGGTTGTTTATACGTAAGTATTTAATGGGACATATTTATTATCCATGTCCATGTTTCGTAAAAATTCAATTCAAAAATATTTTTTACAATCACTCTAAAATTAAATAATGAAATTTATACACATGTATTAATTTTTTTAAAAAAAATTTAATGGAATATATCTCTCATTTTCCAAAGAAGGATCTTTTTGAACTTTTCAAGAAAATTAATAAAATACTATTTTTAACATATACGGTGTGGGCGTATTTCTTCACTCTTATATAACATTTAAATTTTGAACATTCCCTTCATAAATTAGAATGTTATTATTAAAATAAATGATTTCTTTTATAATTTTGAAACATTTCATATATTTTATTTTAAAAATATATATTTCTATCAAATTTTTTATAGATTTTGTCAGATTATTTTTATCTATGCCAACATCCTTTGTTGATTTTTATGATTAATTGATGTTGATTTATTTATGTTTTTATGATTTGTATGACTTTGGATATGCTATTTTGATATGATTCATGGTTTATGATTAGTGTAATAACATTTCATATTAATGTTTTAATATGAATATTTATGTTATGTTTCACCCTTTTCATTTAAGGCATGTATTGGACTTAGTAAGTGATGGGAAGGGCCTCTTATTTCCCCTTAATGAATTGGTAAGTCTCATTAGACAAACTAGTGTCCTGGAACATGACCTTGATGACATGGTAATTTTATTATCATGAGGCCTTGAAGGTATGGTTATGATGTCCGACATTATGCATTCCCACATTGTGAGATTAGATATTGATATTAGAAGTGATTATACGACTAGTATAATATCCAAGTGAAAACATTAATGGAATTATTTGATTTATTACTGTCTTAATATACTGAAGATTATGTTTATAAGGATTTTGTTTTAGTTTTATATTTCTTGTAAATGTTTTTTATTATTTCTGAAATCTTCTATTGTATTTTATAACAATATTGAGCTTCTAAGATCACCCCTTTATTATGATTTATTTTACCAGGATGCCAAGGAGTGTTTTATGACTATTATATAGGGTTAAACTAGTAGAATAACGGTGTTCTCATAGGAGTATCTATACTTTATTTTAGGTTAATAAATTTAATGTAAATTTCATGTATCTATTATATTTTCCATGATTTCTAAATGGATCGGTCCATCGGGATTTGATTTCTTATAACCATTGCAATGTATTAACATAATGCACCGACTCAAAAATTCTAGGATCGGGTCATTAAAAATAACATAAGGAAATACAATTACTATATTTCATTCCATTTCATATGCACAATAAAACCCTTTGGTTGTGTATTGACCATTTTACACTTCATCTCTTTCCCCAGAAAATGGTGTTGAATTTTGTAATCCCTAAAGTAATAACAGATCATAATATATTTTTAGAATGATAAGTCATTACATATATCTGTAGGTACCATTATATTAAAACGGTTTGTACAAGTTATCCAATATACATAAATCCCTAAAAGGAGAGATAATACTTTAATCTCTAAAAACTCATCTAATATTTGAAATAAACATTTCTATAAATTGTTATCCTTGTAACCCTTCCAAAATATAAAAATAAAAACTTTAAAAAGAAGGTCACTAAATCAACATATCATTGATCCACCATATATCTTAAATTATCACTTGGTTGTCACATTCCAAACATGGCAATACCATTATCGTATATTCTTTTAAATCATTGTAATAACCTGAATTATCATATATCATTTCGAAGAACATTCATTCCTAATTTTTCCATATATTATTTGATATATCCCTTTAATCCAATAAGTATTAAAATTCATCCATGGTAACATAGACCAATTTTTCAATAAATCATTTATTAGTTATGCGGTCATAAATACTATGCAATTTACATTATCCACATCATTATCTATTTTTCCATATAAAATATCATTTTCTCATCATGGGGAACATGTTAGGGGTTACCTTCCCTTAATCAAAATATCAAAATTCCACTAAATAAAGTTTATATGTCCTTAGATCCATTCAATATAATTTTTAAAATACTTAATGGAAAACATATAATTAAGGATTCATGTAACATAATTATTTAATTACAATGCATATGCACTTCAATCATACAACATTAGTCTTAAAACATTACTTATACTCTACCAAATAATTCTGTAATATCCTTTTCCTTGAATAAGAAATATGAATCATGTATTAATGTCAATAAACATAAATCTTACCATGATTATTATGTTTAATATATAAAATACATTTTGAACATCCCAAACATTTCACACGTCAATTTTGGAATATTTATCCTTAGTATTATAACCAATACTCATACTACCATCATAATTGTCTTCATGAGATTTCAACAAAGGACATATATTTGTATAACGCCCATACTTTCCACATATGAAACATGAAATGTTATCCTAGTTCATTCTAGTTACCTCTATTGACTAAGACCAAAAGTTTTAGTATTAGAAACACTTATCATAGAAGAAGATAACATAATCCTAAAAAACCTTTTATATGATTTATAATTTGTGACACCTTATTTTAAATTTTTGAATTCTTAGGATTATCCGTAAAGACATACATAGATGTATCCACATAAATATCTCTAAAGATCTCACTGAAGTTTTATCATCCTAATTTACAAAGGTGGACTAAAAACTTCCTTTAATACCATCAATAGAGAACCAATATTAACATATAGGGATATTACATAATTTTAGATGAATATTCAGAACATAAAAAAATATGGGGTTGAGGACCTTACTAGTTTAGTATATTTTTAAATTTTGAAACATAATATTCTAACTTGGTGAAATATATTTAACATATTCCTTAAATATCTTCCCCTATAATACTACTACTTAAAAACCATTATTCAAAACATGGGGAAAGGAAATAGAAGAAGTGGTGATATATGATTATCAATAAGGGTATATAACAGAGATACATAATAATAACATTATCATAAGGGTATGAGATCATGAAAATAAAATTATAATATCATGCTCTACATATCAAATATAATAAATAGGAATCATGACATAAATAATAGTAGTTTATAAGACATGAATTAGAAGAGAATCAAAAGCAGAATCCTTAAGATCATAACATCAGAATAACAAATATAATTGTTTAATACACATAAGAATATAAAATATTATGTCGAATCTATATACCAAGTCCTTTATAACATGTTAGGCCTGTTTTAATCACCCATGTACCAACTTTGAGCTTGGGACACCATCCCACATACCCCCTTGTCTCTAGCATGGGATAACCTCCCAAGAACCCTCTTGTTTCGACCTTAGTATGCACCCCCATTTACTCTACAGTTATGGGATTGGGATTTCCTCCCATGTAACTTATTGTTTATAACTTGGGATTCCCTCCTACGTACCCTCTTTTTTCGAGGATGGGATTCCCGCTTGTGTGCCCTCTTATTTTGGGCTTGGCATTCCCTACCATTAACCCATTTGTTACTGACTTGGGATGCCCTACCATGTACCCTATAGTTTTAGGCATGGTATTCCATCATGTATACCCTCCTTTATTATGAATGATATTCCCAAAAGATTACCCTCTTGTTATAGTATTGGTATTCCCACACATGTACCCTTTTATCAAATTTAACTTTTATCATTGCGTAATGAATTAGAGGGGGATGCCATTCCCACCCATCACATAATGAAATCATATATACATGTTCAAAAAGATAACAAAACATTCATAATATCATGATTCGAAAGAAGTAATGGTTTTCTTGAATATCATATCATAACCCTAAAATTAAATGGGTATTATAAAATTTTCATCAAATAAATATTTCTGAGAAATTGATAGGTTTCATAATCATTTCATCATAGAATAACCTGCAAAAGGATGTTTGTTTCATAAATAAAATGTCCCTTTAAAATAAACCATTCAATAAAAGGATAATAATGGTGAATTTAGATCACATCACTAGTAAATAATATACTATATAAAATAATTTTGACATAGATGGGGAAGGATTTTCAAATATCAAATAAACCATTAATTAGAGAAAATGAAATTTTTTTGAATAACTTTTCTTAAAAAATAAATCATTTTCAAAATATTATTCCTTGAAAACAAATAAAGTAATATTTTTAAAAAAAGTATAACATTTATTTAGTTAAATATCCATTCCTATTTAAAAATTTATTTTTAAATTATAAAAAAAATTAAAACCATTTTCATTGAAAATGTCATTTAAAACTTATAAATGATTCTTTTAAATTCATTTAAAACAACTATTTAAACATCAAACATTTTTGAAAACATTTTTATTTGAAAAAAACTTTTAAAAAAGAATTTACAAAATATTTTAGAAATAATTTCTTCAAAAATAACTTAGTGAACTTTCAATAGAATCTTCAAGGAAATGATGGTCATGGCGGCGAGTAAATATGTACATGACCAACATTCATTTTTCACCAAAACAAATGTTTAGAAAAGTTCCATGATCAAAAAATGATAGGAATTTTACTTTTAAACCATTTTTATTATAAAGCATTCCCATTGTTAAAAAATTATTATAAGAATAATAGTGAAACATTTTTCAAAATATTTTTTGAGAACATGTTTTTGTGAATAAATCCAATTTCAAACCGAAGAGAGAAATAAAGTCAGGTTTCCATAAAACAAATTACTAATTATCTTAAGTAATAAAGAGTGGGATTTGGTACCAATACATGGATATATCATGGATAAATAGAGGATAATAGAATTAATTAGATTTATTGAGATATGGATCATAATATTTCATCAATGTAAGCGTAATGATAAAAAAATTTGATAAACAGTGGGATTGTTGGGATAAACAGCTACCACTTTGGTAACATTTAATCATAATAATATGTATATAATTAAATTAAATGAGGAAAAAAATTTAAATAAAATAAGTATATTAATTATATTATATTTCATTTATAATTTTATACCCCTCATAGAAAAATATAGGTTCATAACGTGTCATGTGTCTCGAAGAAAAAAAATTGAGAAAAACTTTTCTACAGATTTCATAACATTTGAACCATAAAACCCATGAATGAAATATCATAAAATGGATATAAAAATACCAATAAATTTATTTATAAGAATAATACAATTAATTCATGGGTATTACATAAAATAAACAAAATAAATGTGTGGGGAATAATGCTTAATTCTCATAGAAATAAAAGTGAGATAAAAATCCCCTTACTACTAGGGTCACTTTTGAATAATGAGATCTCTGTAAGGATAAAATCAATTGAAAAATTTGATATAATTAAAAAAGTATTTTCATGATATAAAATTTTATAGTTCAGTATATACACCACAAAACATGAATAAGTGGGGAATATAGCATATATCTACCATAAATAAATGTGGGACTAGAAAACCATTACATTAAGTCTTGAATTTCATCCTAAAATTTAAAACCTCCTGTATAATTAATAAAAGTGTATTATAAATATTCCATATAAAAATAGTATCATATATTAAACCTTATATTATTTGACTATGACTTTTATGTTAACCATTTTTGAACAATTCCATGTTAATATTTTCTTTTGGCTTATATCTACATTGTTTTTTACTTGTCTTTGGGATTATTAATTTCCATCCTCTTACATAGGTCATGATTTAATTATTTAAAAAATTTAAAAAATAATTTAAATATAAAATATATTAAATATATAAATGATTGTAATAATATATATAATATATAAATATGAAATGGAATACAACATTCATGGACATGGTAGGCCGTATGTACGCATTAATGCTGTTTCCGTTTTAACATCGTATTGAAAGAAATAATGTAAATGAAACATATGTATGAAAATATATATATTATAATTAAAGTATAATATTTATTTCATATATATAATATTAAATTACTAATCATATCCTTAATAGATCTATTTTAATAATGAACGATTAAAATAAATTTAAAGAGGTGGAAGTGTACACCTCCAAAAACAAAGTTTTCATATTTACAAGAAATGGAATGTATGGATTTATGTTTTATATAATAATTATAGAAGAATAAATACATAATTATTACCATATATATAATATAAAAACATAAATTTTTTCATTATCTGAAAACTTTAATGCTGGAAATGGAAGAACTAGAAACATCAGTTCATGAGGTGTCAGTCCGTCGTACACATGAACGATGATTTCATATCCCATTTGATGGAAGTGTGTGTGAGTGTAGGTAGAAACAATAAAATAGAAAAATAGTTGTATATTGATGATTATGAAGTTATTATATGGTCATTTAATAAAAATATATTAGGTTCTAGATAAATAAATAAAAAAAGTCCATGTTGAAGGATGTCACCTCTTCTTTGAGAAACTCCCTTCAGTTTTCACCATAAGGATTCCATGTTTGGATTTATTCCAAAATTTAGGATTATAAGATGAATTTAGGGAATTTTAAAGGCCATTTTATGGGTATTTAACGTACAAAGTGTCTTGATAGGTGTGAGTAATTTGGGGGGGGGGGGTTAGTGCTCTTTTATAGTGGAGGAGGAGAGACATTCTTGTAAATATAAAAAGGTAAACACTATTGAGAGGTATCCCTTACACAATGTGCCTCCAATAATTTTCAATTTTATTAAAATGGTTGAATATAGTATATATATTTCCATAAAATGTCTTAAATACAATTTTATAATGTATTTGGACCTATAAGTTAAATTTTTATCACTACGTAAACTCGTTTTTACCTTAATAAATTTAATTAATTTTAATCAATTTAAATAATATTTTTAGTAAAAAACATAGTTGACCTTATTATACACTATTAATTCTGATTATTAAAAATATATAACAAATTATTACAAATTATAATTAGATAAATGGCATAAATAAATTTAAAATTAATCCTACAAACACGACAAAACGATGAGTTTTTAAAGAGAAAAATTCCAAGTCAGAAATATTCTTATATAAAATTTCAATATGAAATTTGATAAAATTTCCTATATTGGATTAATTGATATATAATGTATCTAATTATACTTTAAAACTAATTTAACATATAATTTAACAATATAAATAAATTAAATGAAAAATCCTATTTGAATTAAAATTCAATGTTTTATTACTATTCATCTAAAAAATGAAACATCTTAGAAAAATAAAAAAATAACCTAGGGTAAATTTAGAAATATTTATATAGAAAATTGAATTTTTTTTGTTAAATAAAAATTATAAATGTGTCCAAATTTATATTAAAAATAGATGTATAATTAAAAGGTGGTAAAATTTCCTTTTATAAAAAATACATCTTTTAATTTATAAAATTTGATTTATTTTTATCTTCTACCTATAAAATATATCGGATGAGTATAAAAAATGTTTATTGAATATATATAATATATAAATTTTATTTTAAACATTAATTAATTTTTTTGTTTAATTTATTGAGATAAAATAATGCTTGTACATATGAAAATAGTTTCTTAGAAAAGTAATTTCATTATTTTCAAATAGTCCATACATTCACTTATACTATTTAATAACCAAAGGATTAATTTTATATACAAGTTTAAATAATATTATCAAAATTTATTTACTCTTATTTTTATCTACATTGATAATACTAGGTTTTAACTATAATAATATCTTAATAATGATACTAATAGTATATTACAGCTCAGTAAACCTCAAACTTTCATGTAATGAAAGCTATAAAAGGGACCTGATATTATGTGTAACATAAGACAAGAATAGTGCTGAATGTACCGAACGATACTCTATGTGTTCCATGTAGTTCAATATTGACTTGGTATTGCATAAAAAGAAAGATTAATGTTTTGATTTCATATAACACAGGATAAATTCAGTGTTGTGTGAAATAAAAAATAACAAAAAGATTAAATTAATTCCTAAAAAAATATTTCCCAAAATTGTAGGGTGTTTCCACAACAATTCACTTAGACATGACTAGGGTACTCATACATGTACGAAGCATACATTCATGAATTTTTATCAAGATAATGAACATGGTAATATATGGGATTAGTGAAATATGACATGTTATCCGAGTACACACATTGTACTTTATCAAAGGAAGCTTGAGGACCTACATATCTTTAGTATAGATTAATTTTATTTGGCTTTGTTCCCTTAGTCCATACCAAAAAGTGTATAGTGATTCATTACGTCCTGATCAAAGGATTTTGATCCCCTATATGGGATATCTCTTGGATAGATTTTGTGAATCCCTTTGTGTTACTAAGGGTGTGATCCTGTATCATTTCTTCTTCTTCAAAAGATGGTATTTGAATAATCATCATGAAAAATATACATAGGATTATAATTCCCTACTTAAAATGATATTTCAAGTAGGGTTTGGTATATCCTAGAGGACTTGGGTGAGATCACTTATATGAGAATCATGATATTTTGAGTCACAAAGAGTACTAATATTTTTATGTCCATTAATAATAACCTCTCATATGAGCATCATTGGTAACAACATGGATCATGGTGTGAGTTCTCCGAGATGTTTGTTACATTCAAGCCTTGAAAAAAATCCCATGAGTGAAATTATGGTTGAAAAAAGAATGAAACAAAGAGACTATCTTGAGAATATTTTGGTTTTATTATTATTATGTACCATATTCTGATTGATATATCTTAATGGTGATGACATGAGTAGACTCTTGATTATTTATGTTTACTGATTTTGGGGTGGCCTACTAGGTATTTTAATACTCACTACTATGTGGGTTCTTACCAAAAATTCAATGTATTATGCATATGAAAGGCCTTTCAATAGAGTAATAGGGGGGCTATAATAAGGTGGGGCATAGTTGAGTGAGATAGGTTGTGGTTCAGGTCAATGGTAGTTTTGATAGTAGTCCCCTCTTTCTTATAAGGATGGACACTTTTTTAGTTTTTGAGTGGGATATTATTTGTCCATTAAAACATTATAGTAATTTCTCAAAATCTTATTGTGGGATATAGATGTATCCATAGATTTTGGAAAAAAATTTACATTACCTTTCAGTATTGTGTGGCTATTTTGAGATGCATGTATGTATATAATAACCTTAGGTTAAGGCCTCCCATGTGTGTGATATGCCTACTGAGAACTGGTCATCAACCACTATAATATTATAGGCAAGATTGGGGTTTCACTCTCAGGTTACTATGGGCCATATGGGCCTTGGTGGGTCCATTCATGAATGTATGGAATTAATGCAGTTTTCATCTTTAGACCAAAGTTTGGTGATTTTATAGTTGTGATATAAGTTTGGGAATTCGTGAAATAGTGTTAAATTGTTTCATATTTTCCTCTCATGTCAGGGGCACAATTTTTTGTTGAAGTGGCCAACATATCCATTCCACAGGACTCTGATAACCTAATTGTAAACTAGGTACCTATATACACTAACTATAGAGAAAACCTCAATACATGAATCATATAGGATTGGGTTGTGGTTTTCATGTCCTTGAGTCACCGCCCCAAATATACTCATTGATCATGATAATTTTTTTATTTTAGGATTCCTCTTTAATATATATCAGCCAACATACCACTGTAAGATTTTGAAAATGATTTTCATAGTGACAAGGCTTAATTAAAAGGTAAAATGTAGGAGGTGGAACAACCAGATTATTTTCCAGTCATGACATCACCCATTGATTAGTACGTTTGGCCAGCAGTACCAGCCGAGGATGTGTGTAGGCTGAGTGAACTCCACGATATTAAGAGATAGTAAACTCCTAGGTTTTATGGTGAGTTAAAACCCCATTAACATGAGGACTAACTAGATGTAGTTACCCAAGTTTTCTATATTACGAGGACACCACAATATTAGATGATGTTTCTAAAGGTGACTCTTCTTTACGGCTCCATAGGGTGATGGTGGAGGCTGCGTACTCAAACATATGATGAGATAATGATCTATTGGATTAAATTTAACCATATATTCACTAAGAATTATTATCCCTACATTTTTTCAAGAAGTGTGCACCTTTGATATTTCGTCGGTTCATTAGAGAAGAATGACCATGAAAGAGTATTCATCAAGGTTCATGAACCTCCCTTGATACTCTATAGATAAGGTTCGAGATCCATTATTATGAGAATATTAATTTTATAGGTTCATATTCCAATATATCAGGGATATATTGGTTCATCTTCTAATTTATTAATATTATAGAGTTATAAATGGGTTTAGGTAGTGGAGGGATTTCTGGTCAGACAGACAATGATTTTTTATACTGGTAGACGACAAAATGAAGATGAGAAATTGGTAACTGGTAGGAAACAAAAAACACAGGGAAACTACCTTGCAAGACACTTTAGGAAATGGTCTTAGTGCATAGGTTATGTAGTTTCGGGATATCATAATTGTTCTAGTAATTTGATAGGGAGGTTATGATTCTCTAGTGACATTTGCGGACATCTCAAACAAGATTTTATATCCCACCATGCAGCTAATAGAGAGACGGTTTATGGGATTACTAGATAGAGATAGTGGTAGGAGTAGTGATTTATGAAATGTACCTTATGTGGTGGGGGAGTAGGGAAAGAAACATGAGGTGGAAGGTGGTTTGATCTATTTACACCACCCCCCAGGTGGTCCACACCAGGAACTGGGAGTTAGTTGGAAGGGATAATGATTGATGAAGGCAGCTGAGGCTTATAAATCAGAGTTACTAGGGATTTTTTGAAGTATGATTCGTATCTTATAAAATATATCTATTGCATCGATGGACAGAGGTTCAAGAAAATATTTTATCATTAGTTTTCTTATTCTAGACTTAGAGATTCTGGTTGAGCCCTTATATTGACCCATGCACTTAGAGAATCCTACAAGAGGGGATTCAGTGATCACACACTTCGGTCAATAATTTGGTTTGACTGTTGTGTGAGAGATAATATTATAGGATCTCTATATTTTTATTATGATTTCATATGATTGAATATTATGAATGGACCAACTATCCATTGTTTATTCTCAAATTAAATTTTTTAGGTGGGGGATGTTGTGTATCTATATATATAGGATGATTTTTCCTTATTTTTTGTCAAGAAAATTTGGGAAGAGTTAACTGGTCTCAGGTGAAGGAGGATACAACCGATTAATCACTAGATTCCTAGTATTACCCTTAGAACAGTGTATGTTATAGACATATATATTCCTATAGTGGTGGCAGAGTATGCGGACATATTTCATTAGGAAGTTGAAGGAATACCTCATCACCAAGAGATATACTTCTTCATAAAATTGATCCCATGAAATAACCTAATTTAGGTACTAATATATTTCATGTCATCCCTAGATCATTGTGAGATGATGGTTCATTTAGAGGTATTGTTGATAAAGGGATTTTTTTTATCTATTTTATCACCCTATGTAGCCCCAATATTGTTCTGTATAAATTATGATGACAACTTCAGTTTATGTGTGGATTATTGTCATTTAAAGCAAGTGAATTTGAATAATAAATATCCAATACTAAGGATCAATATCTTTTTTAACCATTTGAGTGTGGTGAGATGGTTCATGAAACTAACCTCAGGTAATGTTATCACCAACTTTGAGTTCAGGATAAGGATATATTAAAGAATACATTTCAATGTTTCTATAGTCACTATGAGTACTTTATGATTCCATTCGACATGGATAATTCACCAATATTGTTAATGGGACTCACGTATAAGATCATTCAAACATTATTAGACTAGTCCATGGTAGTCTTCATCGATGATATCCATTAGGTATTTGGTGTTCGATGATGAGAACATGAGACACTTGAGAATGATTGTCGGTACACTATGAAAGCACTAGAATTATGTGATGATTTTTGAGTGTTAGTTATTGATCTAATAGGTCAACTTCTATGGACATGTCATCTCAACCAAGGGAGTAGAAATGGATTTGGAAAGGCTGAGGCTTTGCAAGCTTGGGACCCCCTAAGAGTGTAACAGAGGAATGAATAATCTCGGAGATTCCAGGACAATATCATATATTTTTTCCTTATTCAACTACCTTGTTACCACCCTTGGCTACTTTCAATCGGTAGAGGAATAAAATCTTGTGGATAGAGATGTGCCAACATCATTTATAGGAGTTACGATAGAAGTTGAAAAATACTCCCATATAGATACTATTATAAGAGTTCGTTGAGTATGGGGTGTTCTGTGAATCCTTTGAGACTAGTCTTGGATCTATTCAGATAATGATGTAGGATGTGATTGATTATGGTTTCAGGTAGCTGAGATCTAATTACTAGAACTATGTGGTCCACAATCTAGAGTTGTATGTAGTGACCTTTACCCTGATGATATAGTGACACTATCTTATGGGTGAGTAATTTATCATCTATTATGACAATATGTGTCTCAATTATATATCATTAAAAATTTATCCTAACTTTATATAGAGAATATTTCTAGATTTCCACAAGTATTGTGACTTTGAGATGGTCTATACGCCATAGAAGGGAAATGTAGAGGAAGATTCCCTCGCTAGGAGATCTTATCCACAATTTTTGAGCAACGAATTAGAGTAGTTACCTTCATTTTAGCTTCCTTTAGTGGACAAAGATTGTGAATCTTACCTTTAGTCAAAGGTTGTTAACCCACACCTTCTATAGTGTGTTAGGGAAACCCAAAATGGAGATATTGACTATAATACCTATTCTATTTATATATACAATGAATGTTCTCCTGATGGATTCTATGAAGGTAGGTTCCATATTGTAGGATCAAAATATAGAAGTATATAGGGAAATTACAACTGGGGGGTCGAATTGTATGTTTAAAATCATTCATTTCTAACCTTAAGGAAACTATTTTAACAATGTTAAACACATTTCATTCACATAACTCTATTATGTAACATTAAGGAAAACCCCTAAGTTTAATAATAATGTGTAAATAAATAAGTAAATATGTATGCATGAAACAAATTTCCACCTTAAACCATAGAGAATATTTTATCAATGTTACACCAAAGGGAAACTATAATAATAAATTTGTTAATGCTACAAATTGCAGCAGAAACTAAATGTATATATAAAATAGTACAAACCTTTTCTAAAAAAGATAAGGACTTCCAAAAAACCATGGATAAAGGTCTTCATTAAAGTCTTCTTTATCCACACTAGGGTAATCCCTTGATACACTGATCGGTATCTATTTTTCTATCGACAAAATCCCCCGATCTGTAAGGTGATTAACACATCTATCTTCCTTCAACATGGAATCCCTAGATTATGTAGGTAATAAGAACCTATGTCATCCTTCATCTTGGAATCCCTCAATTTTATACAGGAATAATTTGAATTTCACATAGAAAAAAAATCTTTTTGAAGATTTAAGTATGTGGAACAAGGTATTCCCAACTTAAACTCTTCAAGAATTTTTCACGAAGAAAATATGACAGAGCACTCTCAGAGTATCAATTCTCCCCAAAATTCACCGCACTGAAAATGTTAAAATGATTTTGTATTTATATGTGAGATCCCCAATGACCAGGTTATCCTCCAATGGTCATATTTTTCCTAAAATTTTGGACAGACATATATAGATGCACTTACAATGGTCATATTATAACAAATTAGATCACATCGTTTAATATAGAAATATATCATAAAAAACAAAAAGTATATATGAATCTATTTATATAAAAAGTCATATTAAATAAAAGATAAAAACATTAAGAAATTTATGAAAATAAAAAATCAAAGAAATGTCATAACATTATGAAATATATTAAATCATATATGAAAATATAAATGATACATAAATTATGAAACATTCATCAGATTAAATTTTTCTGATGATTCAAAATTTAAGGAAATGAACCAGATTCAAAATTTTGAGAGAATTAGTTTCACAACATTGAAATAATCAAAATTAAAATTCATATTGATTAGTAATTGAGAAATATTAATCAGATTCAATTTTCTGGGTGATATAGAAATGAAAAACAGGAATCAAAATACGATTTTTAAGATAATTAGATTCCTAAAACTGAATGAATCGGAATTGAGAAACAGAAAACTAATATCACAATTTTTAGAGATTCAGAATTGGGAAAGTAAGGAATTCCTTGTTTCATTAAGGATCTGACATATTCTTTTTAGCTTAAGGAAAATAATGTTAGACTAAACTATAAAACTAAAATGCATATAAATTTCCTTATAGGTAAAATGATTTATAAGAAATTATGTTTTTTGATTTCAAAAACATAAAGGAATAAGAGAAAGTCATAAATAAACCTTTTGAAACAACAATATCCCCTTTATAAAAATCACAAACAATCAAATTATGAAATGAATATTATGATCATCAGACTTTATATTTAAATATAAAAAACGACTTATCTCCCAATTCGTTTATAACTTAAGAGAATATGACTAACTCCACCCTCAGGTTAAGAAATCCCCATACGGATCATATTTTGACATTATATATTTGTCATACATTCTTAATAAAAATTACTCTAATTTACATTAAGGATGTATTCATTAAGAATTATCCTCCTTACATTTTCATACTCATATTAATATTATTTTATAGAATATTCTTTTTTCCATTTTTTATTTTCAAAAATGAATTGGAAAAAGTATAATATACCAAAAATGTTAGAAATATATATATAAAAAGAGAAGATAAATATATCATATTATTGAAAAATGTTTTTAAAACAAAACTTCTAAAATACAAGAAAATAAATCATTCTTCACAATTAAGGCCCTGACCATAGCCTTAAAAATCTTGATCTCTTTGTGATCGTCTTGAAAAATTACTAGAAGAAGTTCTGGATCCTAACTCTTCTTCTCATGATTTTGAATTGTTTCTTGCTGACTCTTAATAATTCCTTCTTGGGACCTAATCTTCTCATCTACCTCATCTTTTTAAGATTTGAATCTTTTCACTTATTGGAAAGAAGAATTTTTTCCCTATAAATCTCTATTTTCTTGAAACCGAACAACTTGTTCTTACTTTAAACTTTCTGAGAAGCTATTTTAAAGAGTTTTAAATTTAGATTTTTATTATTTGAAGGAACTATTAATTGTCTCAAACATATCTTCAAAATATTTAATATCATTATTGATGCGATTTTACCACTTTTTTATGTCATTGCAAGACTTCCTATGAGACTCATAATTCTGAATAAAATATTTGAAATTAGTTCAAGATGTATGAGAATCTCCATGAAAAGATGTGTTGATTCCAATTTATGATTTATGGAAGTTTGAATAAGCTAATATATTGACTAGTGGTTCAGAAAATAAGGAATGGGGTTCACTAACTTCTTCAAAGTCTGAATAATAAATCCTTCTCCTATAGAAAAAGAAGACCTTTATGATTCCAAAGAAACTTTCTTAGATGTTACGACATCTACCTACTTACCTTTACCATTATTAGATTGGTTTTTTCATAAACGTTGAATTTATTTCTTATCATCAGAAATATGAATGATTTTACCATGATCATAATCATAATTATTATCTTATTTATTATCATCATTTTCACCTTAAAAATTATCATATTCATAATCAAATGGATTTTTTTTTGAAATTCACTTTCTACAATATTTTCATTTGAAGTAGGATTTTCTACTATAGAAATTTTAGATGATGAGGCTTGATAAGATCTTATTGATAATTTATCAGATTGACCATAACATTGATTTTCTTCAATTTTTTTAATCTCATCATCACATTTTTCTGGTTGATTGTCAATATCTTCTTCTTATTATTATTATTCTTCTTAATTTTTTATGAAAAATCAAAACTAAAATTGGAACAAATTCCATTCCTTTTTCTGATTTGATAACCTCTACTGCCACTGGTTGATATTGATGAGAAATCCCATTTTATTGAAGAAAATATTCCAGAACTTCAAACAATTATGATGCTCATTATATATATTTTAATAAATATTGAACTATATTAGCTTCATTCATCATTTTATTGATCTCATTATCTTTTTATTATTTCTCAAGTTCTTCAAATTATATGATTTTCAAAGAATAATCTTCTACTGGATATAATCCCAACACTAAATCTACTTCTTTTCGTAACTCGTTATCTTATTAAATTTTACTATCAATTCATATGAATATGATTTCTGTTTCATGAAATTTATGGGTTCTGAAGCATGAGATAATTTTTAAGGTTCCAATACCTAATCCTTTCTGTTCATAGGCACAACCGACTATTTCTTTGATCTTTCTCAATCTTCCTTCGACTTTCCAGATAAGTCAACAAGCTCAATTTATTGATCAATGAAAGAATATATCATGATTTTAAGTGTGTCTTCATGTAAAAGAAGATTATTTAATTTCTTTTCTTTTGAAATGAAGTTAATATTAAAGAATTCACGAAATGTAGTGTAATCTTGGAAAAGAATTCTGGATAAATCATGATTTGAAATTTTATTGACTCATCCATAATATTATTAAAATTAAGAATGATATACTTCACCGGGTTAATTTTCCTTGTATAAATGAAAAAATCTATAATAAAGATATCTATAATTCTCAAGTTATCCTTGTCCCCTTTTCATAGTATTATAATATCTTGCATCCATAATGCCACATTTCGGAATTTATCTAAAAGATTAGAAATCCTGGGCTTCTTTATAACTTTAATATCTAAGTTATTGATGGCCTTAACTCTAACAAACAATCCTTCTAAATCTAGAAACTTATGAGAAGAATTATAATCTTATCCATTATAAGGTATCTCAAGGATATTTTTGGATTTATTATATGTTAATTAATAAGTTTTACCATAACACTTGAACTAGAACTTATCATTTCCTCCTTCATTGAAAATCACAACTGAGTAATACAACTCAATAAAAAGTATACATAAATAGGATCTTTTCACCCTTCTTTTTTGAAATGAAAAATTTCTCCCATACGTGAAAATTTGTGATATTTCTAACAAATAATCATACCTATGAAAGAAGTCATGATCAATTAACCTTTCATTGAAGATATATCGATCTTTAATTTCATAATTCACATGAATCAAAGTCTGAGATGAAATTGAAAAATACATTTTCAACATAGGAAAAATATCTAACAATTGAATGCTAAATTTGAAGTGCAGCAACAATTCGGTAAAAAAGAGCTTCGAGATCGATGTGGGGAACGAGGGGTGCTTTTATTAATATTGGCACCAAGATGAAGGTTCAACTTCGAAGGTAGATCAAATATTTTATAATGATCTAATTTGATCTAACGGTTGATATTATGCTGAAGAAAGTTTATAGATTTCGATCTCTTGATGGTTTAAGGAAATAATTTGGATTTAAGGAAAGATGAATCTATTGAGGTTTTACTTAAAACATGTTATAAATACAAAAAAATAAAAAGGAAAAAACGAAGTAAAAATTATGAATATGTACCTTTTAGAGTTCTCAAGTGTTGAGATGTAATGAGTAATAACTTTCTTATTATAAAAAGTATCAAAATATGAATTTTCAATTTCTCTTCCACGATCACTAAAAATAGTTACCACTGGAATCTTTTATTTTAACATTGGATGAAAAATATTTAACAGAGAAAAGGATTCATATTTCCTTTCTATAAAACTGACCCATATAAATCTAGTATAATCATCAACTAAAACAAATATATATTATTTTAATTCAGAAATTCCAGTTTCTGTAGGACCAAACAAGTCCATGTGCACTAGATTTAATGCATCATAAGTTGAAACTTCAATAATAGAATTGAATCTTGACTTATTATGATTTCCATATTGAAAAGGAACAAACACTTTTAAATAATCGAATCTATGATCAAATAGATCCTTAAAATGTCTTTTCAAAAAAAAAATTACATAAGTTCCTTAAGTTATAGTGTCCTAGTCCTCTATTCCAGAACCAAGATTGATATTCTATTACAATGAGGAAAGGTAAGTCTTGTATCCTATGGTCTTCTAAGTTAAGTTTATAAACATTCTCATGTTGATGGGAAGAAAGTACAAACTCATCCTTGTAATTTAGAACAAATCATTTATAATTCCTAAAATTCACATCGTAACCTTTATTACATAATTTTATTATTCTTATAATGTTATTCTTATGACCATTAATAATAAAACATTTGAAATAAAGGATTTTCGAAGAATAATGATCTATACCAACTCTTTCTCATTGATCATTGTCTCTGAATGTGACTCTTCCACCTTTCATCTTAATAATATTTTCAAATAAGTTTTTGTTACCATTCATGTGCTGGGAACATCCACTATCCTTGAACCATGTATTTTTTTGGTACATCAATTAATTTTGCTAAAAAAATAATTATATTTTCATTATACAAATATTATTTGATCTAGAACTATTAGAAAGTAAAATATTAGAAATAGGCATTTTCCTAGAAAAGTGAGATCTATAAAAACATAAGTATTAGATTTCTTTAAATAAATATTTTCTTCCAATGTCCACCACTTTGACACTTAGTGAAAAAAGGGGCACTTTAATGTACAAAATATTTGTGACTAAAAACTGGTTTGGAGTGAGAATAACTGAATCAAGAACTATTCCTTAGAGGAGTATTTTGTGAATACATTTTATAAAAACTCTCATTACCAGAATTTTTTTAAAAAAATATTTTATTTAAGAAAAATAATTTATATTTTAGTCTAATGAATAAAATTGTATCCCTATAGTCATTAGTCTAAGGATTGGAGTTATTTTCTAAAACATTTTTCTTATAAATAACATTTTAAAAATCCTTATAAAGTTTATCATTTCGAGAATTAACATCATCATGGTTTTTAGAAATAAAAATACATTCAAATGATTTGAAATTAATGTCTTCAAAAATATCAGATAGTTATTTTGTTAAAAAAATGATTTTAGAATATTTTTTATCATGTTTCTTTTTGATCTTATTACTTTCATTTTCAATTAACATTGAAAACATAAATAATTATTCAAAATAAGGTAAGATATATTTTGATGAATAATATTCATCATTCTAAGATTAAAAATTTCCTTTATAATGATTAATAACACTTAAAGATATATCGGTTAATGATTTAGAAGTGTGTAGATTAACAATAAAACATTGATTTTCAAAAATTATTCTTGAAAAAACACCAATATTATTCTATCTAGAAGATTCATTATATGAAGATTCATCAAATGACTCTCCACCACTAACACTCCAAGAATAATTTTCCTTTATGACTTTATTTCATTTCGGATTATAATATCTTTTCTTATTCCTCTAAGAATGTCTATATTTCATGTCCTTTCATTTAAGGCTTGGATAATTATGTTTGATATATTTATCTTTCTTCCATTCATAATATGTGAGTTCAGAATCTTTGTTATCATTCTTGTTCTTTTTCTTATATCTATATTGTAATTCCTTCTTTACATAAATCTTGTTCACCCTTCGATCAGTATTGGATAACTCATTTTCTGATTGTTCAGATTAACTTGAGACCGACTAAAAAACCACATTCATAGAATTTTTTTTACTTGAAAACTTTATTAGGAGTCTTGATTTACATCTATTACAAAGTATTAGTAAAAGAAACACTGCCATTTTTCTTTTTAATATTATCATCATCTCTCTTCAATCCATTTTCATGTTGTAAAATAGTTCCACATATTTCTTCAAGAGTAACAGTTTCAACTTTCCTTGATTCATCAATATCAATTCTCTTTGATTCCCATTCATTAGGCATACTGTCTATGATATAATCTATAATAATCTAATAATTTTGGACTTTCTCTCCCATTAACAATATATTTTGTCACAATATTCATGAATCTATATTGAACTTTAATAATAGGTTCTCCATAAGAAAAAAAATTACTTTGATAATATGCTCTAAGCATGGATCTTCTTGATTCAATAACATGCATCATTCCAAAATATGTAACATCAAGTTTCTTCCATATGTTTTCAGCTGCTTCATAAGAAGATATCTATCTTTATATATTACTTTTCATAGAAAAAAGCAATGTATTCTGTATCTTATTTTAAAGCTGATATTTTTGCTTTTATTGATTATTAAAAGCTCATACTTCCTTTTCAGGTATCTTGTAATCTCTAGTAAGCATTAAAAAGTTTCCCACACTAGTATTGATATAATATTCTACATTTTGTCTCCCTAATATTCATAATAATTTCCCTAAAAAATAGGTGGCCTTGTAGGATTCAGATTATCTAAGGATCTAAAATTCATTCTTTCTATCTCAAAAAAACATTTCAACTTCACACGTTACTGTAGTATATATTTATAATCAAAGAGTTTATCAAAGAAATAAATCTAACTTTTATGAGAAAATAAGTAATATAAACATAGTGGAATCCACTTATAATATAAATTTTTATATTGATATTTCAAAGACCTCCTATAATACTAATTGTAGTATCTAAATATAGATGTAGATAGCATAATTACAAGGGGTGGAGGTGAATTATAAGTGTAAAAAGATTCATTTTTAAACTTAAAAAAATTGATTTTGAACAATGTTAAAAAAAAATTGATTCATCTAACACTCTTCCGTAAGTTTAAGGGAAAACACCGTAGTATAATAAGAATGTTTAAGGAAATAAGAACACAATTATAATTAAATAAAAATATACCATAAAGCATCTAGAATATTTAATCAGAGTTACAAAAAAAGAGATAGTATATGAAACACTTTTTTAATGATACTGATTGCTTTATAAATTAAAGGTACATATAAAATAGTACAAATATTTTAACCCAAAGAGTACGGTATAAAAAAAACCATGGATAAAGGTCCCTTGATTTATAACTTCATGAATGTCTTAATTACCCCCACCAGGGTAATCCCTCAATATGATGATCAGTATCTGACTCGCTATCCCCAATAGCCCTCAATCTGTAATATGATTGATACCTCTATCTTCTTTTAACATGGAATCCCTCGATTAAGAAGGTAATCAGAACCCATGTCATCATTCTTCTTTGAATCCCTTGATTTAATATAGCATCAATAAGAATCACACAAAGAAAAACAATTCTTGTTGAAGATTTATGTATGTGGAACAAGTTGTTCATAGCTTAAAATGTTCAAGGGTTTTTCACAAAGAAAATCTGGTAGAGATCTCGTAGAGTATCAATTCTCCCAAAAATACACATCACTAAAAACATTCAAATGATTGGTTATTTATAGTAGAGATCTCTAATGGTTGGGTTCTCTTCAAACAGTCATTTTTTTCCTAAAATTTCGGAGGGATCTATACAGCTGGAACATACAACAGTCATATTATATCTAATTTGTAAAAATAATTTAATATAACAAAATACCATGAGAAATAATAAGTAAATATGAATATGTTTTTATAATACATTATGTTAAATAAAAGATAGAAACATTAAGAATGTTATGAAGAGATTACTTTAAGGATATGTTGTAACCTTAAGAAAGATATAAAATCAGATCCTCAAATTTAAATGATTCATAATTTATGAAACATAAATTAGATTCAATTTTATAGATGAGTCTTAATTTAATATAGTGAATCAGATTCAAAAATTTGAGAGAATCAGAATCAAAATATTGAGAGAATCAGAATCAAAATTATGGATGATTCGGAATTGAGAAAGATAAATTAGATTTGATTTTTTTCATTATTCGAAATTGGAAAATAAGAATCCTAATCATGTTTTTAAGAAAATCAGATTCAAAAAACTGATGAAATCATAATTGAGAAATCTAAAACTCGAATCAGAATTCTGAGAGAATTGGAATTGAGAAAGCAATGAATTTTTTGTTTCATTAAGGTTCTGATTTATTCTATTTTTCTTAAGGAAAATTATTTCATACATAACTATAAAAATAACATCCATATAAATTTTTCATATAGGTAAAAATATTAAAAATAAATTTTTTTTGTGATTTACATAACATAAAAGAATAAGAAAAATTCATAAAGAACATATTCACTCAACATAGTTTACACTTTCAGTGGATGGATGACGATACCAGTGATGTTGCGTGATGTGGTTCTGTTGGAGATATATACATACCCCATTGTGGTACATCCTAGTGTATAGAATATGTAAAAATACTTTAGAAATGAGTGTTGGTGTATAGGGATGAAGAATTGTGTAACTATGTTTGTATCATATAGTCTCACTTGTTAGCTAGTGAATGATGAGAACTGGGTTCAAATTGGTTTGAAACAAACCATATCAGTTCCAAAGATTTTTTTTTGTTATATCTATGGAATTCATGATGGGTATCCCATGACTGTATAGAGGATATTATTCCACATAAATGATCATATAATGACTCACCATGTTGGCTAATTTCATAACTATTTGAGAGAATAGTTCAGTAAAGAGTGTGGGACACCTTTACATGTAGGAGATAGTATGACTTCATGGAATTAAATTTAATATTATTTTAGATCATGATGCTTTCTTCATTTCACTATTACTGATAGGATTATAGTATCAATGTTGGACTTAGTTATATTTGATAATGGAATTTCAAACATTGAAAAATATCATGATTGAGAAAAATATTATTGTTCTTGATGAAATGCTTGGAGAATACATTATGGAATTTGGACATGGTTTGGAGGATAATCTACCCATGGTGGAGTTTTGATAAAACAACATATACCTTTACACCAATAGTATAGAACCGTTAAATGCCTTTTACCAGAGACCCTATTGGTAAACACCATACTGGACTGGCCCATGGGATTTTGAAATGATGGGCCTAGAGTTGGTGTGAGAAATGACAGATAAGGTGAAATTCATACAGGAGTGGATGATGGCTTCCAAGATCCATCATAAATCTTATATGGACTAACAATACATTCCATTGCAGATTGAGGGGGATACCATTTTTTCTAGAAGGTGTAACACCCCAAGATTTCATAGTGTGTTATTTCTTCAAAATAATTCAATAACGTGCACTACACGCAACACCGAGTTCAATCACACCATGACTTACAAGACATTAAAAAGAGGTTATGAATAGTATTATCTAAATTTTAAACTTTATATAATCCTTATAATTTTAGAATCCATATTATGAGTTTCTTAGAAATAATGCAAGAACAAATTCATTTTCAGTATTGCACTTTTATCAACTTTTAATAGTGAACCCTTTTTAAATACAATATTTTAAACTTTTTGACTAAATGGGGACATCAAAATTTTAAAATGAAACATCCCAAGCTTCCACGGTACGCTTTCTTTGAATAATACATTAGCGTGTGTTGTACGCAACCTTGAGTTTTAACACACACCACAACCAATCAAACTAGCCGTTATGAATAGTAATACCTACTTTTCGAAATTATATATATTTTATATTCTAAAATGGACTTCATTTCTGGATTCAGAATATCGAATTTAGCCTAAGGGGAAATTTTGGTACTTTTCGGATAACTTTCATATTTTCATGAATAGTGAAAATTACTAAATTTTAATTAAAAACAACTTTTTTAATCAAAATAATTAATAGTGATAAATTATGAATTTTAGTGGTTTTAAAGTATATTTAGAATATATTTTTACCATTTAATATAATTTGGGTCATTGGACATAATTTTACAATTAAACAGAACATAAACAAGTATCAATCTTTTGATAGTTATTATCTCTTAAAAACACGCTTTTTGTTTTGACAGCGGGAATTAATTTTAAATTAATTTCTGCCACTTCTATGTTTTGAATTTAGGAAAATGGATTCCATATTTGGAATCAGGATGTTCAAATTGTGTAAATAGGTAGCTTTTATTTTTATACATTTTGAATAATTACTGCGGTAAATATTTTATTTACCATGGTTAAGGGTAAATCCGGTACAAAAGGGTTAAAAAATAATATTATAATAATACTAAATTACCCTAAAACGTGTCTTAACCCTATTGGTTGATACATGGTCGACCATGGGCATCTTTGGGTCGATTTTGGGACCCCATGGATCCACTTGTAAGTGATAATGACACTTTATTTTAATTAAGTTAAAATGAATACAAAAATGACACAAGCATATATCTTTTAGCAAAACAATTGTTACATAGGGTTATATATGATGGATTTTAGATTATAAATATTCATTATAAATATAAAAAGATTTCCTATATAATTATATTTTATTTATAATTTTTAGACATTAAATAAATTATTTTATTTATGACACAATGATGATGCAGTAATTACTATAATAGTGAAAAATTAAAATAATTGATATTATAAATACACAAATAAATATAATATGAACCTTTTAATGAATTAAACTAATTTTTTAGGATAATATGATTTATTATAATTGATTTAATTGACTTTTTTCGAAGTAATCAATCTGTTATGAGTTTCCGAAAAATCAACTATTGAATAGTGCCAAATTGACATAAAAGAGTTCTTAAAACAAATATTATATTATTAATTGATATTAAATTACTAAAAATCTAAGGTTCAGCCAAGAGACTTATATCATGATAGTTTATTCATTAATGTACCACTTGGGGGTTGATTGGATGTATGTAGTATGTTTATTAACCATATTATATAAAAATACAAAGAGACATTGTAAAAGTGAAACTAATTAACTTAGAGTTAAAACATAAAGATAAGGTTAATATAAGTACCCAAACCTGTCTAAATTCTATTGGTTGAGTTGTTGTCGACCCATCCCCACATTAACCATTAAATAATCAACTTTGGATCCAATATAAACTGAATATGAATTTATTATAAATTAATATTTCTAGCTTTTCCAAAGGTGCCCCTCACCCCTCTTATAAAAGGGAACTCCTCCTTCTCATTTCTTCACACCTTCAAAGCCTTTTTGTTCGGACAAACTCTGCCCAAATACTCTCCCAACTTCCCTCACTACAACCTATGGGCCTTATTTTGATCAGAAAGCCAACCTAAGGAGCCCTTTTGATCAAATCAAAAGGAAGAACCCGAAGAAGAGGAGGTTAACCTACCCCAACCAAGGAAAAGTACAAGGATGTTGTTACCATTCTAAAATAATAAATCCAGTATCATATATATACTGTGATGTTATTATAAATATGGTACAACCATATTCAGTATTCTATCCACCCTTTGAATAACATGTCACCATACGTGCGTACGTACGGCTTACCGTCTCCACGTAGTGGTGTAATTGTTATTCAATATAATATTATTTGGATGGGTATAATAATGATGTGTAACTCATGTAAATAATAAATATAACATGTTAATGATTCTGTATATATGATATACCATCCATTTATATATTATTTTAATATCAAAAGAATGATATTGTCGCCCGTGCGTACGTACGGACTACCGTCTCCATGAACGCGATGAGATTCATTCTCCATCGTATCCATTCAAGTATAATTATCATTTGATGATTGAAAAAATGATGTTTAAGGACTTGATATCTTTATGGATATGAATAATATAAAACCTATCCTTTACAAACATGTCTTACGTAACAAAACATATAAAAGAAAACAAGTAAGTTAACACCCGAAACAACGATAATACTAAGATATTATTATCAAATCAATATTAAAAGATCATATATGATATCATATTAATGTATATGATTATTTTATAATTTAATTACAATTATTTAACCATTATACAGGAGTTTAACCTACCCCAACCAAGGAAAAGTACAAGGTAATGGGTTTTCATCTCACTCCTTATTCCCGTGAGATTCATGTCATATTGCCACCATCACCTTTTGTGTGGGGTATGTACTGACCATAATTATATTCTTTGTGTAATACACTCTAATTTATGTGTATTTACATATTCATTGTATGATACCTATTTCATGGGTTGTATGTTTCATAAGTTACCAAATTGGTAAGGGTTATTTCACAATCTCTTCATTATCCGAGGTTGTTTATACGTAATAATCTACTGGGATTTCTTTATCATCCACATCCATGTTTCTTCGAAATGTATTTCAAAACATATTTATTATTTAAAAGAATATGGTTTAAAGTCATTTATACCCTTGTTTGACTTTTTATAAGAGGTTTATAAGGGAATCATTCCATCGTTTTCAAAACAAGGTCCTTTTTAACCTTTTCGACAGAATTAAGGTAAGAATGTTTTTTTAACTTATACGGTGGGTGCGGTTATTTTCCGCCGTTATAAAATCTTCAAAGCTTTCCTTACAAGCTTATAAGAATATTTTCAAAGAAAATGTTTTATTTTATATGGATCTTAAATTATTTCAAAATAAAAGGAGATATTTCTTTAAAAAGAATATTGATTTCATCTATGTCAACATCCTTTGATGGATTTTAAGATTATTTGAAGTTGATTTATTATGATACAAAACTTCTATATTGTATTGAAGGTTGTGTGATATGTTTGACTGTGGATGTGCTATTTTTATACCATTCATAGTTTATGGTGAAATTATTTACATTTCGTATGCTAGTTTTAATACGAATGCTTATGTTATGTTTAAACCTTTTCATATGGGAATGCATTGGACTTAGTAAGTGACGGGTGGAGCCCGCTATAGCTCCTCGATGCATCGGTAGGTCTCATGAGACAAACTAGTGTCTTGGCACAAGGCCTTGAAAAAATCTTATTTGTAGTCTTGGCATGAGGCCTTGACTATGTGGTTATGATAGTCTGGCATTATGCATTCCAACATTATGAAAGTGGTTATTGATTTTTGCATGTGATTATTCGATTAGTAGAATATCCATGTGAATAAGTAAATGGCATTATTTCATTTTATTTATGCCGTACCATGTTGAATTTTCATGTTTGAAAGGCTTTTGTTTTAGTTATACATTGCCTTAAATGTTTATTCTTATTTATGAAAGTTTCCGCTATATTGTTATCCTTACTGGGCATTTGAGCTCACCCCTTTTCTATGTTTTATTTTTCCCAGGAAGTGAAGAAGTAAATTATGAATGACCTGCAGGGATATTATGTGGGGATATGAGTGTGGATTATGGAGACATTATGTTTTTGTAGTAGTTTTTCATTTTATGATGTAATGTAAAACTTATGAATATATCTAGTGTTTCCAAGGCTACTAAACCAATCGGTCTTTCGAGATTTGATCTTTCTTGTGATCATGCCAATGTTATGTAATAATGCACCGAATCTGGGTAACTAGGGTTGGGGCGTTACAGTTGGTATCAGAGGAAGTTTAGTACAAACCTTGGAAGCTAGATTTAGATAAACTCTGATTAGAGCACGTAGAACTAAGATAAACATTGAGGATTAGTATAGAAGAACTTCCTAGAATTTTGGTATTGTAGAGATTTTGTGAGTTTTCCGAGAAATACATCCATGTCTGGATACGAGCAGGTAGAGGCAGCTCTGGCACACATGTACCTAGGGGTAAAACCCGAAAACACCGCTTTGAGCTAGACTCGAACAGGAACTGGTGCACGAAAACGGGCCTTACTGCACTCTTGGTTACGACACTCCTGGGGGATATGCTTAGGATAACTCTCATTTTCTTTACAAATCATTATGAAGGGTTTATGAGTATATACTTCCTCAAAGAAAACATTTTTATGATTATGGATTATATCCATAAATAGTTCAATTTATGTTAAGTGTTTTATAAGTATGGGATTATGTATTTTGATTCATAAACTGATCTAGTGTATGCCATTGTTTAGAAATGGCGCCCAGTAGAAGGAATGAGAACTCCAGAAATGCACATGATCCAAAGAGAAGGACGGATTATATCTTTCATGGTCTTAAGCTAGAATTTATAAGAGAAATAGTCTCCCATGTATTATCATCATATGAAGAAATAATATCATGTGTTGATAAGATAAGTAAAGAGTTTACTGAGTCCTATGGCTTTGAAGGGAAGCAAGAGAAGAAAATGATGGAAGAGAGAAAGATGGATAAAGGGAAGAGGGAAAAGAAGAATTTTCCTATATGTGGTAACTGTGGAAAGAAACACCCTGGAACTTGCCTGAAAGGAATGGGAGTTTGTTATAAGTGTGGAGGAAAAGGGCACAAAGTACGTGACTGCAAGGGTAAGAAAATGGTTTTAAATGTACAATGCTTCATTTGCAAGGAGTTTGGACACTACGCGAACCTATGTCCCAGTCATCAGACTATGCCGCAAATGATTTTATTGGATAATAATCAAGTTATGATACTACCACAGATGAAGAGGAATGATTAGAGTTCTTATGTTGATTATGTCAATTGAGTGTTGTATCAACAATGTACTTGTTATAATAATTATGGAGTATATAAGGATTGTACTGCAGTAGTATTTCATTAAGGACTTGAGATTGTGTGGAACAAAGAAAAGTGACTCAATAGAAGGATAAATTTTTGGAAAATATATGGGTGAGAGAATGATATATCATAATATAGTTCTGATACTGAGGTAGTGATTTTGGAATAATATGTGATTGTTTTGGATAAATTATATTGGATATTCTTGACTACCATGGAACTGATTAATGATTTGTATATTCCATCAATGTTGGGGTTTAAAACATTTTTTGATTAATGAAGTATATCCAGCATTCTATATGGAATAAGGGAGCATGAATGTAATCAGTAAGAAATATGGTAATACATGATGAAGGTATTCATATGCTATTACGGGGTAAAAAGGATCTATATTATATTTACCTTCCTTATAAATGTTGGACTGTGAGTTTGGACAGAAGTATTTTGGATAGTTCTAGTTTAGATTATTTTGGATTCCCATAAAAGGACAACCCGGAGGTCGGGCGGCAACCCGTCGCATCCGGCAAGGCTGCGAGACTTGAACCCGCAACCGAAGGGCGACAAGGGTGTATCACCTACCACTGGCCCACAAGATATCCTGGATTAAATAATGTAGTTTTTATTAAAAGATCTTGTAGATGAATTATAAATTCGTTTATTTTGTAACCCTATACGAATAGTGTAAATAGAATTTTTTTTACATTCTATTATCTTTTAGAGTGAAAGATGAGTTTGTGGTGGAAATTTATTAATGGATAAAACTCTAATTATAAAGTAAGTATATCTCCTTATGATCTTAGACAATCTCATAAATAAATTCCTCAATATTAAGAAAAGAAACTTAGAACAAAAATGTTTTCCTAGATGGTACCTTAAATCATCACTAATTTATGGCTTTGGGATTGTTGGCCTTTTCATGGCCATGTTCTCTACCACTCTCCATCAGAAAATTGAAGGTTCGATTTTTCTTCCATATCCATATTTTCCTACATGGAACCCTAGTATGTGTTATTTTCGGTAATCTTCATACTTTCAACTCTTTATTTTAAATAGAGGCCTCATTAATCCATTTTTCGATGTGGGATTTCAACTAATATATTTTAAAACGTCAAAAATGTGTTATCCTAATACCCTATGTTTTGTTGAACCGATGGTATTTCAAATCATCATAGATTGATGAATTTAAGGACCTCAATTTTATACTTGATTGTGATTGATGACCTCAATCACTACCTATAAATATTTACGTTTTTCCTCCAATTATATGTCTCTAATTTCCACCAATGTTCTCCTAATCGAGATCATAATTTGGTGGTGACCCTTTCATTTCTCTTTTCCTCATATTAAGACTAAATTTTAGTAACCCAATTTCCGATGTGGGTTTTCCCACAAATATATTTTCTATTTTCAACCTTTTATTTTCGAAGAACATTTTCAAATTGCGAGGACGCAATTTATTGAAGGAGGAGAGAATGTAACACCCCAATATTTCATAGTGTGTTATTTCTTCAAAATAATTCAATAACTTGCACTACACGCAACACCGAGTTCAATCACACCATGACTTACAAGACATTCAAAAGAGGTTATGAATAGTATTATCTAAATTTTAAACTTTATATAATCCTTATAATTTTAGAATCCATATTATGAGTTTCTTAGATATAATGCAAGAATAAATTCATTTTCAGTATTTCACTTTTATCAACATTTAATAGTGAACCCTTTTTAAATAAAATATTTTAAACTTTTTGACTAAATGGGGACATCAAAATTTTAAAATGAAACATCCCAAGCTTCCACGATACGCTTTCTTTGAATAATACAGTAGCGTGTGTTGTACGCAACCTTGAGTTTTAACACACACCACAACCAATCAAACTAGCCGTTATGAATAGTAATACCTACTTTTCGAAATTATATATATTTTATATTTTAAAATGGACTTCATTTCTGGATTCGGAATATCGAATTTATCCTAAGGTGAAATTTTGGTACTTTTCGGATAACTTTCATATTTTGATGAATAGTGAAAATTACTAAATTGTAATTAAAAACAAATTTTTTAATCAAAATAATTAATAGTGATAAATTATGAATTTTAGTGGTTTTAAAGTATATTTAGAATATATTTTTACCATTTAATATAATTTTGGTCATTGGACATAATTTTACAATTAAACCGAACATAAACAAGTATCAATCTTTTGATAGTTATTATCTCTTAAAAACACGCTTTTTGTTTTGACAGCGGGAATTAATTTTAAATTAATTTCTGCCACTTCTATGTTTTGAATTTAGGAAAACGGATTCCATATTTGGAATCAGGATGTTCAAATTGTGTAAATAGGTAGCTTTTATTTTTAGATATTTTGAATAATTACTGCGGTAAATATTTTATTTACCATGGTTAAGGGTAAATCCGGTAAATAAGGGTTAAAAAATAATATAATAATAATACTAAATTACAATAAAACGTGTCTTAACCCTATTGGTTGATACATGGTCGACCATGGGCATATTTGGGTCGATTTTGGGACCCCATGGATCCACTTGTAAGTGATAATGACACATTATTTTAATTAAGTTAAAATGAATACATAAATGACACAAGCATATATCTTTTAGAAAAACAATTGTTACATAGGGTTATATATGTTTGATTTTATATTATAAATATTAATTAGAAAGATAAAAATATTTCCTACATAATGATATTTTATTTATAATTTTTAGACATTAAATAATTTATTTTATTTATGACACAATGATGATGCAGTAATTACTATAATAGTGAAAAATTAAAATAATTGATATTATAAATACCCAAATAAATATAATATGAAACTTTTAATGAATTAAACTAATTTTCTAGGATAATATGATATATTAGGATTGATTTAAGTGACTTTTTTCGAAGTAATCAATCTGTTATGAGTTTCACAAAAATCAACTATTGAATAGTGTCAAAATTGACATAAAAGAGTTCTTAAAACAAATATTATATTATTAATTGATATTAAATTCCTAAAAATCTAAGGTTCGGCCAAGAGACTTATATCATGATAGGTTCGTCATTAATGGACCACTTGGGGGGGTCTCTTGGATGTATGTAGTAAGTTTATTATACATATTATATAAAAATACAAAGAGACTTTGTAAAAGTGAAACTAATTAACTTAGAGTTAAAACTTAAAGATAAGGTTAATATAAGTACCCAAACCTATCTAAATTATATTGGTTGAGTTGTTTTCGACCCATCCCCACCTTAACCTTTGAATAATCAACTTTGGATCCATTAGAAACCGAATATGAATTTATTATAAATTAATATTTCTAGCTTTTCCAAAGGTGCCCCTCACCCCTCTTATAAAAGGGCACTCCTCCTTCTCATTTCTTCACACCTTCAAAGCCTTTTGGTTCGGCCAAACTCTGCCCAAATACTCTCCCAACTTCCCTCACTACAACCTAGGGGCCTTATTTTTATCATAAATCCAACCTAAGGAGCCCTTTTGATCAAATCAAAAGGAAGAACCCGAAGAAGAGGTAATGATTTCACCACCCTTTTCTAAGTTCATTTCTTCTTCCACTTCTTCTTCTTTGTTGTTACCATTCTAAAATAATAAATCCAGTATCATATATATACTGTGATGTTATTATAAATATGGTACAGCCATATTCAGTATTCTATCCACCCTTTGAATAACATGTCACCATACGTGCGTACGTACGGCTTACCGTCTCCACGTCGTGGTGTAATTGTTATTCAATATAATATTATTTGGATGGGTATAATAATGATGTGTAACTAATGTAAATAATAAATATAACATGTTAATGATTCTGTATATATGATATACCATCCATTTATTTATTATTTTAATATCAAAAGAATGATATTGTCGCTCGTGCGTACGTACGGTCTACCGTCTCCACGAACGCGATGAGATTCATTCTCCATCGTATCCATTCAAGTATAATTATCATTTGATGATTTAAAAAATGATGTTTAAGGATTTGATATCTTTTGGATATGAATAATATAAAACCTATCCTTTACAAACATGTCTTACATAACAAAACATATAAAAGAAAACAAGTAAGTTAACACCCGAAACAACGATAATACTAAGATATTATTATCAAATCAATATTAAAAGATCATATATGATATAATATTAATGTATATGATTATTGTATAATTTAATAACAATTATTTCACCATTATACAGGAGGTTAACCTACCCCAACCAAGGAAAAGTACAAGGTAAGGGGTTTTCATCTCACTCCGTATTCCCGTGAGATTCATGTCATATTGCCACCATCACCTTTTGTGTGGGGTATGTACTGACCATAATTATATTCTTTGTGTAATACACTCTAATTTATGTGTATTTACATATTCATTGTATGATACCTCTTTCATGGGTTGTATGTTTCATAAGTTACCAAATTGGTAAGGGTTATTTCACAATCTCTTCATTATCCGAGGTAGTTTATACGTAATAATCTACTGGGATTTCTTTATCATCCACATCCATGTTTCTTCGAAATGTATTTCAAAACATATTTATTATTTACAAGAATATGGGTTAAAGTCATTTATACCCTTTTTGACTTTTTATAAGAGGTTTATAAGGGAATCTTTCCGTCGTTTTCAAAACAAGGTCCTTTTTAACCTTCTCGACAGAATTAAGGTAAGAATGTTTTTTTTAACTTATACGGTGGGTGCGGTTATTTTCCGCCGTTATAAAATCTTCAAAGATTTCCTTACAAGATTATAAGAATATTTTCAAAGAAAATGTTTTATTTTATATGGATCTTAAATGATTTCAAAATAAAAGGAGATATTTCTTTAAAAAGAATATTGATTTCATCTATGTCAACATCCTTTGATGGATTTTAAGATTATTTGAAGTTGATTTATTATGATACAAAACTTCTATATTGTATTTAAGGTTTTGTGATATGTTTGACTGTGGATGTGCTATTTTTATACCATTCATAGTTTATGGTGAAATTATTTACATTTCGTATGCTAGTTTTAATATAAATGTTTATGTTATGTTTAAACCTTTTCATATGTGAATGCATTGGACTTAGTAAGTGATGGGTGGAGCCCGCTATAGCTCCTAGATGCATCGGTAGGTCTCATGAGACAAACTAGTGTCTTGGCACAAGGCCTTGACAAAATCTTATTTTTAGTCTTGGAACGAGGCCTTGACTATGTGGTTATGATAGTCTGGAATTATGCATTCCAACATTATGAAAGTGGTTATTGATTTTTGAATGTGATTATTCGATTAGTAGAATATCCATGTGAATAAGTAAATGGCATTATTTCATTTTATTTATGTCGTACCATGTTGAAAGTTCATGTTTGAAAGGCTTTTGTTTTACTTATACATTGCCTTAAATGTTTATTCTAATTTATGAAAGTTTCCGCTATATTGTTATCCTTACTGGGAATTTGAGCTCACCCCTTTTCTATGTTTTATTTTTCCCAGGAAGTGAGGAAGTAAATTATGAATGACCTGCAGGGATATTGTGTGAGGATATGAGTGTGGATTATGGATACATTATGTTTTTGTAGTAGTTTTTCATTTTATGATGTAATGTAAAACTTATGAATATATCTAGTGTTTCCAAGGCTACTAAACCAATCGGTCTTTCGAGATTTGATCTTTCTTGTGATCATGCCAATGTTATGTAATAATGCACCGACTCTGGGTAACTAGGGTCGAGGCGTTACAGAAGGTGTCACTTTACCATGTATTATAGTGACTTTGGTAGGGTAAAAAGTTATCTGTGTGATTAATTTTCCATTTCTAGATTCTAAATAGGGTCGGTTATATGGCATGATGCCTGGACCTAACATGACAGTCATACAAGGAACACACTGTATTCCTCATGTCAAAACTATGGATGTATGTGAATTACCAATCACATATTATAGACTTATGGAAGTTATAATTTAAGTATCGAGATACATTTAAATAGTAGTCGATAGATATAGAGCATTGGCATGATAATATCCTCAAAGGTTGAGTGATTCTCTTGGTGTGTTTCTGGTTGCATCTTGAGAATTTTACTGAGAGCACATGAGAGAGGGAGAACCAGATGCGATCATAGTATCCTCATCTGTTTGAGTAGAGTTTTTAAATGAAAATCCTTAAGGTATAGATAATTCAATGAATCATTTTTTCTTCTAAATATTTTGTTTTTTTAAATAGTATTTTTTTCCGATTTAGGTGCCTAGTTGGTGTAGGATTTTGGGAGCCAAAGTGATAATTTTTTGATAAAATAAAAACATTAATATATTATATCACATGTGCTCTATATTTCTAAAATAATTGGATGACTTCTGAATGAATACTCAGATAAAAAATTTGAGACCTTCATTAAATCTTGATGGTGAGGTTTACCCTAGGAGAAACATAATCTTTATGCATATCGGGTGTTCATCTTGAGTGTCGATGTGGGAAAAATAATAAATAATGAAATAATAAAATTTACTTATTTTTTATTAAATCCTAATCCTAAACATTCTTCTATATGAAAATTTTATTGGAAAACCCATAAGGTAATCCATATAAATGTAAGGATTTAGAGAGGTCCATTGTAGGAGGTTTCTTGGACAATTAACGATAGGTAATGCTTTGAAAATTGGTGTGCCAAAGGTACTTGAGATTCTCCCCAAAGATAATGAGGTGTGACCATTATTCATCAGCAATTGATCCAAATATTATGTAGGTTATTTTTTCATTAGATTGATCCCCATTTTATTATCCCGTAATTAACATTAATCAACTCCACTAAAAAAGTGATTCACGTGTGGATCATGTTTTTTGGGTGTTGATTTATCTTCTTGTGGTTATGAATTAAAGATATTTTTGTATTGATTGTTTATTGTCCATTAATTTTTTATATGATCAAAATAAATCAATTACAATCCAACTAATGTCTGAATTTCATTCCTATTTCTTTATTTTATGTTTTTACCCCACCATTAATCATCTGTTCAACATTGATATTACATTTGGTCAGTGGTTTGACAAATACCCTATGGATGACCATTCCACAAACGTCGTTTGGCACAAAAAATTTCCCCTCTAGGTTTGAGATTGGGATGGATGACCCAATACAGATGTAATGATGACTATATGTAATTGAGGTTCATATTGGAGACCCCAAGTTTTCATTTTAGTGTGGCGATGGTAGTGTTGTGTGATAAAGAATGATTCCAAAGTGATCTGGATAGCTGGAATCTAGCCACCGATGACGGTAATGTTTGGTAAAAAATTTCCATGATTTCTATGTGAGATTTTTGTCTAGATAAAAGGAGGATTCGGAATGAGGGAATCATGTATAAACCCATTAGTTTCTAGAAATATAGTTATACACAAGGTGTAGCTCAAAAAAGACATTCCACATTGGACCTTGGTTGTGGTGGATATGGTTCTGAAAATGTAAAATATCACATGTCACGTGGGACATGATATACATCATGTGATCTAGTGATATAGACTCAGTTTAGACCCATGAGGTACATGGTAATTAAGACATCTAGAAACATGTTCAAGGCCAGAGCACATGAGAATGGACAAGCACTTGGACATGGATAGGGTACTCAAACATGGCCAGAGAACATAGGAATGAATTTTGAACATCAAAATAGACAAGGATAGTTCTTGGATTAGAGGAACAAATTTTGTACTCCCAATACATGTTGTGTACATTATCTAAGGTGGGTTGAGACACTCTATATATTCAATATTGACCGGTTTATGTTGGATGAATTCCCTTGGTCAGTTGATATGATGGTATAGTGAGGTATTACACCCTCATCATCTGATTATGTAAGAGATCAATCTCAAATAGAGTTCAGGAATCCATCTATGTGCCCTGGGTTGTGATCCTATATAATTCCCTCTTCTTCACTAGGTGGACTTTTAGTAATAATCATGACCAACATACACGAGAGTACGATCTTCTATTTAGTAGGTTATTTATGGTAGGGTCTGGTATAAAGAAAAAGTTATATGTTGGATCACTTATCTAATAATTATGATCATTGGACTTCTAGTGAATACAAATTTGGAAATCCATGATGACTGAAACCTCTCAATGAGTGTCATCCATGACTTCATGGTTCATGGAGTGAGTTCTCCCTAATGAGAATTTCCTAGAAATGTCCAGTAAAATACTATGTGTGGAAGTATGATTGATAACTTTTTTGAGAATTGGTTTCTATTTTGAGTATATTTGGGATTTTTTATTATTATGTCTCTTATTCTGATTAACATATCATCGTGGTGGCAATTTAACTACTTTATTGATGCTTTATATTTGGATTTTGGTTTTCTTATAGGGAATTGTTACACTCACTAATGCATGGGAGATTCCCAAATGTGTCGTGTACTATGTAGTTGAAATACCCTTCAATGAATGTATAGTAATACCATGAGTAGGTGGAGAATATTTGAGCTAGACACACCATGGTTTACGTCAGGAGTTTCTTTGGATAACAGTATCATCCTTCATGGTAGGTTTGACTATTTTAAAATTTATGGCTTGAATTTAATTTGTGAATGTAGGATTTCCAATACCTTTTTCAAACTCTAATTGTGGGATATAGATTTATGAATGCATTTGGAAGTCATTTCTACATTACCCTTCAACATAGTGTGGGTATTTTTTGATGTGTGAGTGTATACTACATAATCAATTTATGTGTAGAAGGTAGAGGACATCCACTTATTCATCCTATAAAAGAGAAAGACTAATGTTGAAATTGAAGTAGTTCAACCAATGTTCGTCCCATATATTGGCACCATGGGAAGAAATTCCATATGAATTAAGGCTACTCTTAGAAATTATTCAATTTGAAATAGCATTATTTTGGATGGGAATCCAAAAACACTATATCAAATGATACAATTTGTCATTTTTTGAATGTTTAAATTGTATTTGTGAATAAAATCATATTAAATGAGGATTTTATTAACTCTAAATCTAAAGAGTATAAGGAAATATACATCTATAAGATTCACAATTTTTCATCTTTTATATGATTAAGACCTCAAGATAATATGAAATGATTATATTAAAATTTTAATATCAAATGCAGATTACTATAAGTAAAAGGAGTGCACAAATTATTGGGGTTGAGGAGGAATTTTATATCGATAGGATAGTTTAATTTTGTTGTTTTCTATACAACATTTTTTGGTGGAACATTGATAGTTACACAAGGTTATGTGGTAGTGTCCAAATTTATGAAAGACAAAACATTATTCCTTTAAAAATAATCAAAAGGAGAAGTGAATTATAGTAAAACAACTTCCTGATCTACAGAGTTGTGACATGAAATCTTAAATCATTAAAATGAGAAAAGATTAAAAACCATGATGCAAAAGAAATAATGAAACTAGAAAAAATGGAATTTAAAAAATGAGAATATGGTATTCTTGGGATGAAGTGGAAGTTGTTATTCAAGATGAAATTATACACACCTAAGGATCAAAAGTTATATATTTATCATACACATATATAGGATCTTAAACTAGTTTTTTTTCTCAAGGAGGTTCACTATACAATGTTAACTTCATCTATGTTGTGACAAAGAAGGTTTGTATGTTCATTATTTACCATGAATTTGTTGTTTACAAAGCCTTAATTCAATGGATATCGATGGTGTAAAGGGATAAAATATTTAAAATAAAGTTTCTGAGGTTTGAAAGTTTTCTTGAATTCAGAAGTAGGGGATTATAAAGGTTTTTCTAATGGAATGGAATACAATTTGATAATTAGATACAGTAAAATATGGAAAAAATAGAGTGAGAAGGAAATTAATTGTTCTTTAATAGAAAATCTATGAAACATATGGAGGTATTTTGGTTTCTCCATGGTGTTTTGGGAAACAGAGATAAATTGTGATGTTTACTAGGTGAATGGATGTCTATCCACTGCATTGGGGTAGAATCTTTTTGAATCCTATTCGTTTGTAAAAGATAGAATATTTACCATCTAAATGTTTTTAGTTCACTTGATTATGTCCATGAAGATTCTAGTGAAAGGTATATGTTAGAGGCTACGTCCCAAGTGTGTTTATTTATAAGGTATGGAAATTTTTAAATTGGGCTTTAAATCTTTGAAAATAACTTATGAATGTTTATAAGAAGTGGAAATGATATACATAATAAAGATATCTTGTGTAAAAAAAGGTCATGGCATAAATTATTGAGGAGATCAGATAATCATTGGATGTTGAGGTCAATAAAAATGAAAATTTTGATGTTCTAGATAATTTGGAGATTATTATAGTTCTAAAAACATAATATTATCTGGAAGAATTTTTAGGTGAATGTCAGATGTAACTTATTTTTCTAAGTAAATACATACCAGAAAACTCATGTACTTTAGAAGATTGGGGTAGAGCTCAAGAATGTGATGTTATAGAATTAGTTTTTATAGAATGTTCTGATTCCTAGATTTAGTTGAGTATGTATACCAGGATTCAGTTTCCAGTTCAGAGATAATGTAGTGACGTGATCTACTTTATTCTCGTAGATGGCGAAGAACCAAAATGCTCAAAATCAAAATAATGTATGATTAACTCAAGGCAATGGGATTTAGAAATTATGGATAAAATATATTTCTTAGATGTTTCAATAACATTGGAGGTAACTAGTAATGAAAAACAGGCCAATGTCCAATAGAATTTGTGTATATGGGGCTAATGCAGGGTTTGACATGCCTAAAATTCATGGCCGTTAAGAGCGATGGACAATCTAGGTTGAGCCTGCATGGTTTTTGGACATGTCGGGTTGATCCCATGCGGTTACGAGCTTACCCACGAGCCTGATTTAAAAAAAACATGATTTTTACAATATATACATCTTTAACATTTTAATTTTTTAGTAAAAAATTATAATTAGACCATGAAATATGATTTATCACCAGAATGATCATTATAGTTCACCAATTATTCACATGTTAATTTTAAATAAGTCTATATTTATTATTTTAATATGATATTATAATTTTTATATAATAATTATTAACCATATTTACATGGAGTGTCATCCCACCTCTAAAAAAATGGAACTCGTCTACCGTGCACATGGTTTAAATTATAAAAGAGTTATTATAATAATAATATATTTTGGATTGATTTATTATTATTATTTAACTTTATTTTGTTATTATGAAACTATGAAAGTATCTAATGAGAACTATAATATAAACCAACGAAGCTTGTTGTTACCTAGGGAGCCATCATTTATTCATAGGTCTAACCATTGTCATCACCACACAAAAAAAAATTATCATTCATCTCCTATCACTATTCACTCCCCACATTTTCATCACAGTAGTTCTAAACAACATCAACATCATCACATTCCATAATTTAACACCAAAATGTTTTCCATCAAATCCATTAAAACTATAGATATGTTCAATTCATAATTCTCCCCACAACTAACATTAAGAATGATAAAATATACAATATTTATATTATTATAAACCAGTCATTCTCATTGGATACCCATGGGATAATACAGGGCAGGGTGGGATTGAAATTCTCTATTCTCATTATAAGTAGGCTTTTACAGACAAGACCACATGGGCTCAAACATGAGAAGGTTTGGCCCACCCTGACCCGACCAACCCATTTTAAATTAGTATAGATATAATAATGAAATTTTTTAGGAGAGTTATTTAGAAGAAGTATATTTTTTAGATAAAATGATATAGTAGAAAATACTATATGTAATAGATTTTCAGGAATGTATTTCACCAAAATAATGGTTTAATTTTAATAGAAATATTTTATCCAGTTGTTAAACATATGATGATTCAAATTCTACTCATGATGGTTGTTATGGAAAGGTATCATTTTTTAGTTATATATTAAAACTAATATCCTTCATGGATATTTGTAATTGGATAATTACTTAGAGAATGGTGTGTAAAACTGACATGGTGGCCCACAATCAAAAAACCACCTGAAATAGAAAACAAATCATGGAAATCCCCTACATGGGGATACTCAAACCCTCTAAATCTATGTTTCATGGTTGGTACTTGACCAAATGTTCAAAGAATTACACATATTTTAATTACATAATTTTTATAAATATATATTTATTTAATAAAAAATATATTTTAATTTGACATACAAAATAAAATAAACCATTCCAACTCAGTATCGGTTCGTGGAAAAACCATGCCAGCTCAGTATCAGTTCTTGAAAAAAAAATGGAACTATGCAGGACATGCCTGCTCATCTTGAAAAAATCCATGTGGTGAGGAATATTACATCTTATACCCGGTAAAGGTTGTGCCTTTGACATGCTATCATGAACCATGAAAATAGTTTCATAGAGAAACAAACATAGAATCTAGTGTGTCAGATCAAAAAAATATGTATGATCCAAAATAATCGTAATGGAATCAGAACTGATTTTTCTAGGACTTTATGGAATAACCAATGTTCATCCATGGAATTATGGGTCATTTGTTTTAATAATGTGTTCAATTATTGGAACATCTTCTTTCTTTTTCTCAATTTTGATGACATTATCTTAGTAGGACCATGGAAGGATCGACATAATCATTTTTAGGGATAATTATTGAGAGGTCTTGAAATGAAGTATCTATATTGAAAAAATAACATTTGAGGATGGGTATTAGAAGGAACCAATAGTCTAGAACTCTGTTCTAGAATCAGTCTAACTATGTTCAAAAAGTGGTGGAATCTTTAAGAATGAGTGACCAAAAGTATGTAAACACTCCCCTAATTAGACACTTTAAGAAGATTGTGGAGAGGGAAATATAAAAAAAATAAAAGGTTGATTACCTAGATAAGGTTCTATATTTAGAATTTGATAGAAAATTGATGCATGTAATGGTTTTTACAAAACCAATCATTTCACATGTAATGGTATTTGTTAGCTAGTTCATGGTTACTATTGGAATAGAAAACTAGGATGTTATAAAATGGATACTCTGGTATCTCAAATAATCAGAAATACATATAATCTGTATCAGAATGAATTAAATTTTATCATGGTTTGATGATTTCAACATTAGGTGAGATATGTAACATTAAATAGATTACTAACACTTGTGTCTTCACTTATGGAGTCATAATTGTGAGTTAAATTCTGAAATATCAAGTAGTAGTTTCATTTTCAAAAACAGAGGTAGTGTTTTTTGGGCTTATGGAATCTGGGACGAAATTTTTTATGTTGAATGGGTTTTTAAATGATCTAGAAATAATGAAGGTGATTGATACACTATTTAGTGATTTATAAAGTGTAACCCACTTCCCCAATAATATAATGTTATATTTTAGGAAAAATATATACTATTGAAGAATCAATTCATGAAATATTTTTTCGAGGAAAAAGTTATAATGTTTTGGAAGGTTGATGGACTTTGAAATATGACATATATACTAACCAAGGTTTTAGTATGGGATACACTAGGGTGGTTTTATGCCTCATTTTTTTGAATGACCAAAATCACTCTTGGGATCTATGCTAATAAGAGGGGGTATTTTGAATAAAATAGACTTATGGATATAGGTGAATGGCTTGATGTTGGTGTCTAAAAATGATCCTCAAATGGGGTATTTTTATAATAAAGCTATATAGAGATGGTGGTGTGGTGATAGTAAATTCCATCAGTTTTGAACTAAGAAAACAAATAACAACAATCCCAGAAAAGACTATGAAAGGTGGAGTATATATAATAGTAAACCAACACTCATATAAGAGTAACCAGGATGATGTAAAGGATGTGTAAGATTAATAACATTTTGTACATTAGATTAATTTGGATTATAAAATTTATATATTTCACTATTAATTATGAGAAGGAATTAAGTTGGTGGTTTCGTATGACCAATTGAATGGATTCTTATGGCAATTAGATGGTGGGAGCATTTTATCTTCAAAGATCAGTAGGATCTAGAAACTATGTCACAAGATGGATATTTTGGACATAATCTATAAATTACTAGGTACTAGTAATTTTTTATTAAAAAATTTAATGTTATAGTCATCATCCATTTCTCTTAATAAATATTTTCAGCATTCCCCTTGTGTGGTAAAAATAATTTGATACCATGTAAATCCTTTTTGATATTCTTTATGATTATCTTTTTTTTTGAAATCTCTTGTTTAGTTTACAATGACTTTATGGTGCATAGATGGTCTTCACTATCTTATTAGACATGATACAACTTATTCAGAGGTTAATTCATAAATATGAGTTCTTATTTTTTTCTATATTTCAATTTTCCAAAAGGAACTTCTGGTTTTGGATGTTCTAAGAATAATAATTTTCACACTAATTTGCCCCTTATATGCATGTCTCATTTAGGAAGTAAAATCTTTTCTATACCGCTAAATTTTTATATATTCATCATACTTCCAACATGTTTTTTATACTATTAATTTTTATTAATAAATTAAACAATCTATACAATCATCTAAATTCAATCCCTTAAATTTAGGTATAGAAAATGAAATTTTAATAAATAATATAGAAATACAGAAATAAAAGAAAATGATAAAAGAAACTTCTATATTATGAATGTGTAACTATTTTTATGAAAATAAATTACCTTAAAAATTTCATGAGGACTTTTTAGAGGTAGGTAAGTATTTATAGGTAGGAGCCATCAATTTTTTTATAATAAATAATTCATGAAAATGTGTCCCATATAGTATAGATTCTCAGTTTAAGAGCCTAATATCATCTTACATGATTTAATTATATGGGTTATAGATTCTTTAATTACCTCAATAAAATTCATTCATTACCTATATTTTGAAACTAGACTAATAAAAAATATATATTTTTCCTATGAATTCCACTATAAAAATATATGAGAAAACTAAATTATGTAGGACTTATAATCACAAAGAAATGAGATCCCATGAGATATCTCAAAAAATCATGAAAAATTCCATATAAATACAATTCATAACTTCGACAATTTAATTAAAAGTATTCTCACAGCAAACACATATCACTCTAATGGCATTTCAAGATAAATTTTATGGTTTTATACTTTTACATAGACTAGAAAAAATAATATCATATGAAATGAAAATTAATTCAACTAACAAAAATAATTATTTATAGGAATAAAATACAACAAATTCATTAACAATAGTGTAAGAACCCAAGTTTTGAGCCTGTGAGACTTTGAAATTTTTTTGATGTTATTCTAGAGCTGGGCATTCAGACGACGTGTTATTATGAGCCTCAGTGTTTCCAGAATTAAATTTTAAGTGCATTCACACTAGTCACGCCAAATAAATAGTATAAATCTTTAACGGTTGCTTGGATGGGAAAATTGAGGGCACCGTTGAGTCTGGAGCATGCCGCTTACCCTAGCAGGGGTGTAACTTTCGCGGGCGCGACCCTTCTATGGAAAACGCAACCAGGGGCATTTTTGTAATTTAGTAGCCTTGGGGGTGAACTATACATCTTCTGAACATAGGTTTTGATTAAAATTCTGAGACCTCTATTGTGATCAGAATGCGGATTTTTCCCTAGTGGCGGTTTAACCCCGACCCCGTCGAGAGTTCGGGTACGGGCCTACTGGTGGGTGTTTAAGAATTAATTAATTTTAATTAATTATTTTCCCTACTTAAACGCCTCCACCCCTCCCTGCTTCCTCTTATAACCTATCCCTAGAGTAAGCTCTCCAAATAAAGTAATCCACCATCTTCAAGCTCCTCATCCCACCTATCCAAGGTGGTTGTATCTCCGGTGGATCGTTTGTGAAGCGACGGTCTACGCCCTGCGAGATATGCTCGTTCGTTTTCATTTTCATAAATTCTGAAACTTCTTAGAACTCAAATTATAGCATTGAAATGCTGTTTTTTTGTCTATTAGAGGCCATAGATGCGTAGGGTTTGATCCGAGCTTTCCAATGCTCTTTTCGAATCGAAAATCCATGTCCCAGGGCGTCCAGGGTTGCCCCGGGAAGTTCTCTGGACAAACTTCTTGTTTTCCTACGGTCCGACGGGTGACAGCGGTGGCACGACGGGCTCCCCAAGTGAACGAGGTTGGCATGGGTGCGCGGGCATCCGAATCTACTGGTCGGCATGCCGCGGGAGACTGGGTTCGTCGTGACCCCGGAAGAAACCGCGACCCGCGAAACGCAGGTCTCGTGGGGGAAAAGTAGGACCGGCTAATGCTGGTTCAGGTAAAGTCATGCAGCCCACACGGTGAACCATGGGCTGCGGTGGACCGGTCTGTCCCGGCAGCCGAGCCATGGACCACCGGTCAATAGGGGGTGGACCGGCCGAACCAGTCCGGCCCACCCCGTGTCAGTCCGTTAGCGCTAAAATGCCCCTAAATTGCTAACCGAGTGTTGGATTCACCTGCCGCCTACGAAAACGTGATCCTAGGATCAAGAAAGATGTATTGATATGGTTTTGGAGATTTTTAATTCATGATATGGGAGCTTAGTGGTGTGACACGCTCGTTAAGCGTTTCTTAGCGCCTCGGCGACATTATTGTTTCGGATGGCATTAGCACATCCGAATTCCATTTTGGGCACTGTTAGTGGTGTTATGATCCTGTATTCATGATGAAGTAGTCCAGAGTGGTTACAGGCAATGAATCTAGAGTTGAGTTGTGGGCCCCACGGGCTGTCTTTTAAGCAGTGTGAAGCGTACTGGGACTTTTTCTTCCGACGTTTGTTCTGGGTGAATGAATAGTTATTTTGGTGTGTTTTTCCAAGATCATCGCGATGACACAGTTCACCAGACCTATTTTGGGACCGAGGTGTGGGCCCCATGAGACGTCATATGGGCAACGCGGTGTTGAATAACAATTTCATTAGGAGCCCGTTTTGAGCGTGTAAATGGTCTATCTTGCGTGTTTTCCATGACGATTTCAACAGTGTAATCTATTTGGGCATGTAGAGCCTCTTTTGAGATCTCATTAAATGTGGAAATATGAAAGGGCATTGGTCAGAGGTTCCTTTTATGCACTCTGAACTGACGCACGGTTGTGATGATAGTGACACATGGTGATGGCACGAGCAGTGTGGAGTTATCGGACAAGTTCGGGGTTTACTCTCCAGCAGGGCTGGGTAATGGGTTACCCACCTACATATTAGGGTTTACCCTCTAGCTGGGCTGGGCAGTGGGTTACCCATTGACATTAGGGTGTACCCTCTAGCGGGGCTGCGTAGTGGGTTACCCATTGACCTTAGGGTTTACCCTCAAGTTGGTCAGGGCAGTGGGATAACCCTCAACCTTAGGTTTTACACTCAAATGGGGCTAGGTAGTGGGTCACCCGACAACCTTTTAGGGTTTACCCTCCAGCTGGGCTAGGCAGTGGGTTACCCGATGACATCTTTTATAATCCTCCCTTTCAATGGGGCTAGTCAGTGACTTTTCTCCATGATTACCGGAGTGGGACCCTTGGTTCTACAGTTCAACAATGAGACAGCTTTGGCGTGTGGGACTTTCGGGCATCATGGATAGATTTCCTTAGATCTGTTGGTGACTTTCTCTGGGTTGAGCTTGGAGAAAGATATCCTCTTACACACTCGTTCGGGTTTCTTGTTGAGCATATATATATATATATATGTATACACCCTACTTTTGTTCCCACTCCTTGGATTTAGTTACTCTCCTTCTAGAAGTTGATAAGACATGTAGGGTATGCCACGTGCTTTCCGTGTCTAGATCCTATTTGGTTGGACGAGTCTACTTCCATTCTTTTGATAGGTTGAGCTACACTCTCTCTATTGTACTCTTACACTGTAATTTATTCTTGTCTACTGTTCAACGTTTTAGTACCTCCTTTGTTTCTCACTTGATCTTTCGAGGCATCCTACAGAGTATCATTAAACTCACTTCTACTTGGGCTTTTCCAGCACTTGGTGTGCCCTTGCAGACGACAGATAGGTCGATCGAGACTATGGAGGAGTGTAGAGGACACAGGATCTTGGGCTACATTCAGTGGTCATAGTAGGACTTTCAGGTGTGAGACTCACCAGTTGTATCCTTTTTTTACCTGTTTCCGGGCTGTGGCACCTTTCTGATTGGGTGCGTGTTTTATCCTTTTTCTTTTCAGTTACCTTGTTAGTACATTTCAGCACTTTAATTGTTCTACATAGAAGTTGATGTCTAACTATGGTTGACTTATAGTTGTTTGTACTTTGGTTTCCTTATTACTCTGCACTTCTGCATTGAGTGGGATGTGTTTGTGTTTAGGTACTTAGGAAAAGGCCTCCCTGATATTGTTATTCCTTCGGCACTTGTCGCCAGCCCCAGGCCTATGGAGGCTGGCTTGGGGTAGTCACGACATGAGACCAGTAGGGTCGGGTCGTGAGAAAGTTGTAACAGAGGTGGTTTGTTCCTTGGGGAGTTGTTCGGAATTCCCTAAAAAATAAATTGGTTGGGATTTAGTGAAATAGTTTCGACGTGTCTCGAGAGTGTCTCTCAAGCTAGGGAGTCCAGTGATGGTATGCGCGACCGACATATCCATTCACTAAGACCCTGATAATTCTCTTGTCGACTTGGCACGCTGAGAAATTTGTTGCAGGGAACTTTCAAACATGAATCCACTAGGATTTAGTCTTTTAGTATCCTTGTTTAGTCAGATTCCCTTTGTGATTATTGTTATATATATATATATGCTCACCTGATTGTGGTAGTCCTTGATAATTTTCAGGATCCCCCATTACAACATCTAGCCAGGTTACCCTCTCCAGTTCCTGACGACGAGCTGGTGAGCAACGAGGCTTCAATTTAGGGACCCTCAGGTGATCCCGTTCCACCCATTAGCTTAGTAGTGGCTCCTCCATCCAAAGAGAGACAGTTAGTACTGGCATCACAGTTCGAGGTTGAGCACAGGCTGAGTGCACTCTGAGACTTCCAGCGTCAGCCGCCGTATAAGTTCAGTGGGGACCCGAATCCTCGGGCAGCAGAATACTGGATAGAGTATGTGTACTAATGTTTTAGTTTGGTACAGACACCAAAAGACCAGATGGTAGCCCTAGATGCCAACCTTTTCCTCGGGATGGCCAGGCGTAGGTGGAGGTTGGTTACGAAAACCCACGATGAGTCGTCTCTCATGTGGGATAGCTTCCAGCAGCTCTTCCGAGAGAGGTACCCCCCTCTTGTTTACGCTCTGTTCGGATTCAAGAGCTTCTGGAGCTAAAGTAGGGGTGGATGACAATGGCGCAGTACTTGTCCCGGTTTATCAATTTGACACGCTACTCACAGGATATGGTCCGCAATAGTTACTTTCGGGAGCGGAAGTTTGAGTAGGGTCTTCACCGGGAAATATGTGGTAGCATAGTAACCCTATGCATCCCAACTTATGTAGGGGTGATAGAGCGGTTACTCGTGATAGAGAGATTCGTGGATGAGGGATGCCAGCTAGAATTACCTAACAGTGGCTGCTTCAGAGCAGATTCCTCGGTAGCAGGAAGGCGACAGAGAGAAAAACCTCAGTCGAGGAGGCCCTTCTGTGAGTAGACTCAGGGGCAGGGTTGTACAGCACAGTGGCTTCATAGAGCATAGGGACAGTGAGGAGAGAGCCGGTGCTATGCTTGTGATGGACAGGGTCACCTAGCACGGGACTGCATGACCAGGCATATCGAGCAGTCATGGCAGGCCGTGGGCACACCATAGTGGTAGAGGCAGCACCGTGACCAGGGACCTCCCAGGTGAGGATAGGGTGGTCCTTAGGGAGGTGGTGCAGGCAGAGCGTCAGGACCTCGAGGTGGGGCACGACGTTTCAAGGTCCTTCCACCGCCACCACCGGGCAGCTCACGCTAGGTTTAGGGTGTTGGCAGTAGGGGCCACAGGCAGCTTCAGGCTATCAGTGTTTGTGACCCCCCCCCCAAACACATGATATGGTCTGAGGTGTGCTTTTTTTACTCTATGCTTGCTTCAGTACTAGTAGACACAGGCGCTGACAAGTCTTTTATATTGCTGTTTTTGGTACGGGAGTTGGAGCTCCTAGTGGAGGTGCTGACACCTGCGCTTAGCCTTGAGGTTCCTACGGGAAGTGCATTGTTAGTGACCCTTGTTCGCAGACAGTCCGAACTATCGTTCAGAGGAGGTAATTGCATGTGTGACCTATTGTTCATCACGATGGAACCTTACGACATCATCCTATGCATGGTCTGACTTTCTATGGTTTACACCTATATCGACTGTTGTCACAGATGAGTCAGATGTGTGCACTCTAATGGGACGAGGTTCACTATTCTAGGTGAACGAGACCTCGGGGAAAAGTAGGCAGGTACACTAAGCAGAATACCACGACCTTTTTCTCACCATTTGGCGAGCATGGATCTCGGAGTAGAAGACACTACATTCACCTAGATCTCTACCATTGTAGAGGACTCTATGGAAGTATTTCCCAAGGATGTCTCGGGACTACCTCTGAGGCGAGAGATTGAGTTCTGCGTTGACTTGCAGCTGGGGACTTCCCCGATATCATGTGCGGATTATCGGATGGCACCCACTGAGCTTCAGGAGCTATGACATCGGTTGGAAGACCTTCGTGAGAAGGGATTCATCAGGCCCAGTTTGTCCCCCTAGGGAGCTCCGGTTTTTTTTTGTGAAGAAGGAAGCTGGGATCCTACAGCTTTGTGTGGATTACTTTCACCTGAATTAGGCCACAATAAAGAACAAGTACCCTTTACCGAGGATTGATGACCTATTTGACTAGTTGAGAGGTGTGAAGTGGTTATCCATGATTTATATTCGATCCAGCTACCACCAGTTGCGGGTTCTTGAGGCTGACATCCTGAAGATGGATTTTCGTTGTTGTTATGGGCATTATGAGTTTCTAGTGATGCCCTTTGTCATAAAGAATGCCCCCATAGTTTTTATGTCTTTGATGAACCATATCTTCCGGCCATACTTGGACCGGTTTATGGTTGTCTTTATTGAAGACATACTCATCTACTTGGCGATGGAGGAGGAGCACAAAGAGCATTTGAGAATTCTCCTAGACTTACTCCGGGCGCACTAGCTGTATGGGAAGCTCTCGAAGTGTCAGTTCTAGATTCATGAGGTTCACTTTCTGGGGAATTTCATTTTATAACAGGGTTTATCCATAGATCAATCAATGATAGAGGTAGTTCTTTATTGGGAGCCACCCAAGAATGCGTTAGACGTGTAGAGATTCCTTGGTTTGGTAGGGTACTATAGGAGGTTCATGGAATATTTCTCCAGGATTGTTGCCCCCTTGACCATATTGATTCGGAATGGATAACCTTTAACCTGGATTGTCCTATTCCAGAAGGCCTTCAAGGAGTTGAGGTAGAGGTTGACTAATACTCTAGTGTTGAGGCTTATAGATTAGGGCGTTGAGTTCGTGCTATACTGTGACAATTCAAGAGCTGGGCTCGGGTGTGTGCTGATGCAATAGCGGGAAGTGATTTCATATGGGTCATGGTCGTTGAGGCCCCATGAGCAGAATTATGCGACTCATGACTTAGAGCTGGCAGGGGTAGTCTTCTCCTTGAGTCTATGGAGACATTATCTTCTGGGTGAATGTTTTGTGGTCTACTGAGACCACCAGAGCCTCAAGTGCATCTTCACTTAGAGGGATTTCAATCTAAGGTAGAGGCGCTGGGTAGAGTTTCTGCAGGACTATGATTTTGAGATAGTCTACACTCTAGGGAAGGAAAACGTGGTAGTAGATTCTCTTAGCATAAAGTCCCAGGAATGTCTAGTGCGGGTAGATTTAGAGCAGTTGGCTTCCCTACATCTAACCTTGGTGGAGTAGAAGGGTACAGATTTTCTACAGTTGATGATGCTGACTCCTTCGCTCCTTGAGCATGTGAGAGTGTCCCAACTAGGTTATATTGACAGTGAGGTACTATGTGATCAGATATCCATGGGTGATGCACCCAATGGGTATTTTGAAGGAGGGAATCATGATATCCTGTTCTAGGGGCGAGCTATTGTACCAGTGGAGATGCATGAGAAGGTGATGCAAGAATTCCACACTTCTCCCTTGGATATACATCATACTGTGGGTAAGATATACAAAGACCTGCATCGGCAGTTTTGGTGGTCTGGCATGGAGCGAAGCATAGCTGAGTTCATTTCTCAGTGTCTTACCTATCAGCAGGTGAAGGCAGAGCATCAGGTTCTGGAAGGGTTGTTGCAGCCGCTTGATATTCAAGAGTGGAAGTGGGATGTCATATCTATGAACTTCATTGCAGTGCTTCTACTCATAGTGAAGGGCCATGATCCCATTTGGGTGATAGTGGACTGACTCACGAATTCAGCGCACTTCCTTTACATCAGGGAGAAGAGTTCGGTGGAGAGTCTAGGGCAGTTGTATATTCAGGAGATCGTCCGCCTTCATGGATTACCCTTGAAGATAGTCTCTGATCGTGATGTGTGGTTTACTTTGAGATTATGGCGAGGCCTACAGGAGGCATTCATGACATATCTACAGATGAGTACAGCATTTCACCCCCCGATAGATGGGCATATGAAGAAAACTATCCAGGCGTTGAAGGATATGCTCAGCGCGTGCGTTTTAGACTTTGGCCTAAGCTGGTAGGATCACCTGCCCATGGTGGAGTTTGTATATAATAATATTTACCACTATACTATCAGTATCTCACCTTTTGAGCCAATCTACGGGAGACCCCGCAGGTTACTATTGTGTTGGACACAGGCTGGAGAGCCCTCCCTTTTGGGACCAGAGTTGGTGAGGGCGATGACGGAGAAGGTGCAGGTCATTCGTGAGTGGATGAGGACGGATCAGAGTATACAGAAGTCCTACGCAGACCATTGTCACAGGCCTTTGGAGTTCGAGAAGGGAGACCTTGTCTTTTTTTAGAGTCTCCCAGAAGCATAAACAGGAAGGTTCGGCCAGGGAGTCAAGCTATCCCTGAGGTTTATTGGGCCCTTTGAGATCGTTCTCAGGGTTGGTGAGGTTGCCTAATGTCTCTCTTTACCCCCACAGCTGGAGAGAGTGAATGATGTCTTCCACGTCTTGCAGCTGAGAAAATACATACCCAACCCCACGCACGTCATCGACTGGGGAGAGTAGGACATTGATGATGGAGCCACCTTTGTGAATCACCCGATGGCGATTGAGGACCAGCACGAGCAGACTTTGTGTGGATGGACCATCCCTTTGGTTTGAGTGTTGTGGCGGCACGGGAGGGTACATGAGAGCACCTGGGAACGGGAGAGCCAGATGTCGGCTCAGTATCCCAAGTTGTTTTTCTAGTTCTGTTTTTCAGGGAAGAAAAACTTCAAGGAGGTAATGATGTAAGATCCCGGGTTTTGAGCCTAGGAGAATTTGAAATTTTCTTGATGTTATTTCAGAGCAGGGTGTTCAGACGGCGTGTGATTCCAAGCCCCAATGTGGCCAGAATTAAATTTTAAGTGTGTTCACACTAGTCATGCCAAATAAATAGAATAACTCCTAAACGGTTGCTTGGATGGGAAAATAGAGTTCATTGTTGAGTCCAGAGTGTGCCACTTACCCTAGGAGGGGTGTAACTTTCGTGGGTGCGGCCCTTCTGTGGAAAACTCCACCTGGGGCCTTTTCATAATTTAGAGGCCTCAGGCGTGAACTTTTGAACTTCTGAACGGAGGATAAAATTAAAATTATGAGGCCGCCGTTGTGCTTAGAACGTGGACTTTTCACTAGGGGCGGCTTAACCCCAACCACGTCGAGAGTTTGGGTACGGGCCTACGGTTGGCTGTTTAAGAATTAATTAATTTTAATTAATTCTAATCCTTACTTAAACACCTCCACCCCTCCCTTCTTACCCTTAGAACCTCTTCCTCGAGGAAAGTATCCCAAAAAATAATCCCCCATCTTCAAACTCCTCACCCCACCTCTCCAAGGCGGTTGTAGCTCCTGCGGATCGTTTGTGAAGCGACGAGCTAAGCCCTGCGAGGTAGGGTCGGGCGTTTTCATTTTCTTAAATTCCGTAACTTCTTCAGACTCAAATTAGAGTGCCGAAATGATGTAATTTTGTCGAGAGGAGTCCATAGATGCGTAGGGTTTTATCGATGCTTTCCAAAACATTTTTTGGATCGAAAATCCCTATCCCAGTGCATCCGGGGTAGCCCCGAGATGTTTTCTGGCCAAACTTCTTAGTTTCCTACGATTCTAGGACGATCCGGTAGGCGACGGAGGTGGCGCGGTGGGCTCCCCGGGCGGCGGCGCGGCAGGCTCCCTGGGTGGCGGCACAGCGGGCTCCCCATGAGGCGGCGCAGCGGGCTCCCTAAGAGGCAATGGTCAGCGCGGGCGCGCGGGTCAGCCGGCTCTGCTAGTCGGCGTACCGTGGGAGACCGGGGGCGTCGCGACCCCGGGAGCAACCGAGACCCGCGAAACGCGGGTCTCGTGGGGGATAAGCCGGACCAGATCGTGCCAGTCTTGGTAAAGCCATAGGTCCCATGATGTGAACCATGGGCTGCGTTGGACCGGACGGTTTGGGAGACCGAGCCGCGGACCACCGGTCTAAAGGGGGTGGACCGACCGAACCGGTCCGGCCCACCCCGTCTTCGTCCGTTGGGGCTAAAACACCTCTAAATTTCTAACCGAGTTAGATATTCATGTTCCGTCTATGGATAACTGATCCTTGGATCGAGATAGAGGATTTTATATGGTCTCAAAGATTTTTAATTCCCGAGATAGGAGCTCGGTGGTGCGACACGCTCATTAAGCATTACTTTCCACTTCGGTGGGATTCTTGTTTCAGATGGCGCGAGAACATCCAGAGTCAATTTTAGGCATCGTCAGCAGAGTTGTGACCCTGGAGTCATGAGGAATTAGTATGGGGCATTTGTAGGTGTTGAAGCCATAGTTGAGGTGTGGGCCCCAAGGGCTGTCTTTTAAGCTGTGTGTAGCGTACTGCAACTTTTTCATTCGACGTCCGTTCAGGGTGAATGAATAGTCATTTTGGCGTGATTTTACGAGAGCATCATGATGGTTTATTTCACCTGACCTTTTTCTAGAACAAGGTGTTGGCCCCATGAGATGTCGTATGGGCAAGGCAGTGTTGAATTACTTTTTCATCGGGAGTCTGTTTTAAGTGAGTAAATAGTATATCTTGCGTGTTTTTCTGCGAGGATTGCAATGGTGTAATCTTTTTGGGAATGCAGAGCCTCTTTAGAAGTCTCATTAAATATAGAAAAATGAAAGGGAATTGGTCTATGGTACCTTTGACGCACTCAGAACTGATGCACGGTAGCGATGTTAGTGACACCTAGTGATGGCTCGAGAGTGCGGAGTTATCAGACCAGTTACGGGTTTACCCTCCAGTGGGGCTGGGTAGTGGGTTACCCACATGCATATTAGTATTTACCCTCCAGCAGGGCTGTGTAGTGGGTTACTCGTTGACCTTAGGGTTTACCCTCTAGCGGGGCATGGCAGTGGGTTACCCGTTGACCTTAGGGTTTATCCTCCAGCTGTGCTAGGCAGTGGGTTACCCGTTGACCTTAGGGTTTACCCTCCAGCGGGGCTGGGCAGTGGGTCTCCCGATAACCTCTTATGGTTTACCCTCTTGTTGGGATGGGTACTGGGATACCCAACGTCTTCTTTTAGAATCATCCCATTAGGTGAGGTTAGTCGGGGACTTTTCTCCATGATTACCAGAGCGGGAACCTTGGTTGTACGGTTCAGCGATGAGACAGCTTTGGCATGTGGGACTTTTGGGAATCAGAGATGGATATCCCTAGAACTATTGGTGACATTTCGTGGGATGATCTTGGAGATACATATCCCCTTACACACTTGTTCGGGTTTCTTGTTGAGCATATATATATGTATACACCCTACTTTTGTTCACACTCCTTGGGTTCATTTACTCTTCTTCTAGAAGGGGCGAAGACGCAAGGGGTATGCCATGTGCTTTCTGTGTCTAGCTTCTCTTGGGTTGGATGAGTCTACTTCCTTTATTTTGTTAGGTTGAGCTAAAACCTCTTAGTTTTACTCTTACACGTTTCTTTGTTCTGTCTACGGCTCATCGTTTTAGTACCTCCTTTGTTGCTCCCTCAAGATTTCAGGGTATCCTACTGAGTATCTTTATACTCACCCCTACTTGTGATTTTCCCGAACATGGTGTGCCATTGCAGATGATGGACAGGTCGATCAAGACTACGGAGTAGCATATAAGACACAAGATCTTGGGTTGCGTTCAGTGGTTGTAGTAGGTCTTTCAGGTGTGAGACTCACTAGATGTTTACTTTTGTTTACCTGTTGCTGGGTTGTGGCACCTTTCTGGTTGGGCGTGAGTTTTTTCGCTTTTCTGTTAGTACTTTTCATCACTTCACTTGTTCTATTTAGAAGTTGATGCATGACTATGGTTGAGTTATAGTTGTTTGTACTTTAGTTTCCTTGTTACTCTGCACTTCTGCATTGAGTGGGTTGTGTGTGTGTACAGGTACTTAGGGAAAGGCCTCCCTGAGATTGTTATGCCTTCGGCACTTGTCGCTATCCCCTGGCCTATGGACAAGGGCTTGGGGTAGTCGCAACTCGATAAAAGTAGTGTGGGGTTGTGATAGATATTGTACCTAAATAAAAAATAAGTATTATATGAAAATTATATAAAAATTATTTAGAGTCAAATGATCTATACACTATATTAAAAATAAATGGAAACATTAAAAATACTTAATAAATGAGGAATGCACTATCCACATGTGTAACTGGTAGCAGGGAAAATTAAATAATATAATAATTAAGAGATTTTTATCATAATAATGAAAACAAAAACCTATCGAACTCCAATGAGGGTAAATTGAAATATATCATACAAAAATGTGATATAAATTAATTGTTTATTTCATATTAGGTATGGAAGCCCAAGTAAAATCCCAAAATTTAATTCTTACAAAACTAAAGCATTTCAATTTATAAAAAATTCAATGAATTAATAAAAGATTAACATATTATTAGTGTATTTTTATTGTGAATTTGATTATTTATCTGTGACCATTACAAAAACTAATAAAACCATTAAATCAAAAGTAATATAATTTTTTATTTGAAAATGATCATTAAATACATCTAATTATATGTGATCATTTTCAATCAAATAAACCCTAAAAATATTTAATGAATTTTTTTTATAAATGTATTATCATATGAAATGAGTTTTATATGATATTTATTTAAAATAAAACAAACAAAAAATATTTGTTTATATAAATTTCACTTCAAAACTAATGATTTTTATAATTAATTCTTCAAACTAAATAGGAAAATACCACTTATTTTTTAAAACTAAATATCATAATGAGTAGTATAACCAGTTTTTTAAACATAACATGATAATAGAACTTATATTTATGAAATTATTATCATAATTAATTTTTTGTGGAATTTTTTTATTTAAAAACAGTCAAAACCCAATTATTTTTACAAATTTATCATCACATGTTATGAGTAGAATAATCAGTGTTCATGTTTTGTAATGGGTAAAATAATTTAAACAAGTTGAATTTTTTTCAATGATTAATATAATTTCATATAAGAATCACTTATTGTAAATAATAAAAAAGAAACATCAAAAGTTGTATAATGGTACATCAAAATGGGAGATAACAAGTATTGTGTCTTAAGATTCATTCCTAAATTCAAATATTTTTTTGGATTTCTACTCAAATTACTACACATATTCCACCAAAAATACAATTATAGATTATTGCATAAAAATGAATGAAACCTAATATGAAATGTGGTGTTAGCCGTGTGAGGTTTTTGTTATGCAGTAATGGGTACATGATATTGAGTATGGGTAGATTTGTATGCTAACATTGGTGATATGTTGGAAGGGTACCTAGGAAGTAATAAATTTTTGATAGGTATGTTTATATAGGTAGGTTTAATAAATAAAGGGGATTGTGATAGTGGTTGGGATGTCTAGGATTTTAGGTTATATTATATTCTGAATAATCTGTAGGCTACACCTTGGTCCTAATGTACCAGCCTATGGGAGACATATATTCTTCTCTACTTCTTATTATTCTATATTAAACCTATTATGTAATTCATGTAATACCATAATTGGTAATTCAGATGTCTCTATTTCTTTACTCCATTAAAAACGTTTCCTAAAAATTATTTCTTTTATTTAGGGAAAATCCATAGAACAAGGCATGTTGCTTAATTTTGGATGCTATATGTTACAATAACATACCGAAGAGATATAATTATATGTAAGGGAACATATGGTGTTCTTGTAGTGTCCTAATGTATAAATTCAACTATATTGGGATCAAAAAGGACAACCTTGTAAAGAGGGGTGGAAAAGGAGCTGAGTCCATAAGAGATGTTGCAATCCATATATGTTCAAATACATGTGACATCTTATTTTTTTATTGTCATACTTTTTTCAAGTACCATAAAGTTTATATTTTCTATTAACCAAACATTTTAATTACCTTGTCGATGAATTTTAAAAGCTATGGAGTTTGGTTTTGTCATGCTTCATCTAGAAGATAAGGATAACAGGAAATGTGATTTGAAAAATTTGGTAAATCTCATGTCAAAATCAAAGTGGGTATGAAATCATTCTTCATAATTTGAAACATTCATCATTAGGGGAAACAGAAGTGAGAGAACCAATTTTTGACCATTGTTGGAACATTTAAAAAAGGGCCATAATGCTTTAAATATTTTCAAACCACTATATTTATAGGTTACTCTAGAATAAAAAAATCTAATGAAGGAATAATAAATTTTACCATTGAAGGAAGAGGAAATGTTACCCTGGTTGACTATACCATCAATATTTGGGATCATTATTGAAGGATTAAGTTTGATAAAGTATATGAAATAGGTATACATTATATGACCGTATGTAATAATTTGAATACACTACAATGATATGAATTAATGAGAACTCTTGAAAAAGAATTTTTGGATGTCTTGTTAGAGGGTGGGTGGGACTCTTGGGGACACAATGGGAACTAAATATGTAAATGTGGCAACCGATAAAGGAATCTATTAATTTTTTATTTGGATTATAATGGGATTAAAAAATATGGTTGGAATCCAGTTAGGAATAAAATATAGAAAATAATGTGATTAGATGAGTTATGGATAAAATTTTGAACTATTTCAAGGAAAGTTGAGATGCCAAAATTTATTTTAGGGACTAAATTGAAAGGTAAACCATTAGAAGAACTGAAACACATAGGTTAGACTGGAATAGTAGTAGGAGTTGTGGTTGGATTAAAAAGTTACTAAACTAGAATAGTATAATAATATGATATCATACAAAACATATATGATTGGAAATTGATATAGAACCCCTCATTCTAATAGTAGTGATGGAGATTATACCCAAATATGATGCATCTAGTGTGTAGGTAGCACTCCAAACTGGATAAGGCGCTTTGATCCATTGAAATAATCCATTGGAGATTCTAAGTTCCATATTCATGAACTAACAAATCATAAAGTGCATTATAATGGTCTTAATTATAATAATAAGGAACATATAGAAAATAATTTATCTAAAAGGATGTGTGTATCTTGGGGAGTCTACTACAACAAGAGACTTGACCACAACATGATGACATTGGTTGAAATGTCCTGGATTCCACTTTATAGAGTGGTAATGTTATGAGATTATCTTAAAAAGTATTCTATGCATGAGATAATGGTGAAGTACAGTTAATACATCCATAGAGAGTATAGTCACCCCTTATAGCAATGACCTGGATGTTGTCCAAAAGCACTGTTTCACATCATACATGTAAAGTTTCCTACTAATTAGATTAGGAAAATAATTAAAAATTTACAACCCTAGAACTATACTTCTAATTACCATATCATTACTAACCAAAATATATTAAATGGTGGTCCATTTAGCCAACTTGGTTTGGTGAAGATTCCTCCTACATGTAGTTGTGTAGAATCTGAATCTGTAGACTAGGGTTTGGACCAAACAAGAAGCGTTGTGACCATGATAGATTCAAAACACCTTACTCATTTAGTAGTTTACCATGGTGATATTTTGGGTATTCTTGAAAAAATGAAGCTTTATACCCCAATATATATCATTATTTTGGCCAAAATTTGAGAAGTAAGAATTTTTTTAAGGTGTATGGTCAATTATTCATCAGGAATCAATAACTATGTTGAATAGTTCTTATTTTTAAGAGAAAATACTAAAAATAATTGATGTTTAAGGGGATCAATGGAGTGAATGGTATTATTTGACCACTAAGAAGGTGTTAATTTTTTTTAACTATGAGTTGATAATGGGTTATTGGGGGGTTTCCTACTACTGCACATGCATAGAGGGTCATTCTCTTGTTAGTGGTTCTTCAAAACTCTTCCATCATTGTGATGAGAGGGTCTAGAAGATCCTAGAATGTTGTGGTTGAAAAAAAAATTATTAATTGATAATTGACTTTTTTAGATGATTAATTATTATGAGTTCATGAATGAGGACCACATTATTTCTATGATGATAAATGGACATTGGAAAGGTAGCATTATAGGGATGATTGTGTGGTTTAAATCTGTCAATCAAAGTGAGGGTTTCATATACATATAAAATTAAAATATCCACATTAATTGTGCCGAATAGACCGAACATTCAATAGAAAATGTGATAAACATGTGGGAGTTGGTGGGATGTCTGGAATTTTTTATTTTACTCTGTTTGGTAGAATCTAGAGTCCACGACCTTGTATATAGAGTACCACCCATATGGAGTCCTCTCTTCCTTTATACATTTCTTCATCTCCATTAATCCCCTTCGATAATTCCTATAATACCTTCCCTAATGGTATATCATTCCCTATTTCTTCACCCTAGAACCAACAGTTCCAAAAAAAAAACTTCCTCAAAATCCAAATGAAAAGATCACTATAATTATATAAAATAATGAACACCTACATTTTAATTTAAAATATTAAAAATATATCCAATTATTTGTCTAATGATTTTTTCTAGATTGAAATTTTTCTATAATTATTGATGATATATGAAAGAAAAAAGTAGAAATTATATTACAAGAAATATAAAAAGTATAGTTTATTTGTATATACCCTCAAAAAGTTATCCATTAGTGTATAATATTACTAATAATCAATTCAAAATTAATTGACACCACATGGACTAGATAAATTTAAAAAGGAATTATAATATGTTTTTATTCATTGAATTTTATAAATTGAACTAAAACAAATAAATATTAATCTACATATGAAAACACAAAAGTAAAATACAACTCATTTTATTCTATGATTTATGATAAAAACCTATAAAGTGGCATAAGGATAGTATATATTGATGTTCTAACTACACCAAATTTGATAATGATTTTGAAGTTTCAAAGAAAACAACATATTTTCACCAAGAATGTAGTTAGTTTTTATAGATAAGGGATAAATTAAAAATAAAACTAAAATTTGGGATAAGATTTAGTTAATAGAAAATTATTCATCCTGCAGTGGAAATAGTAAAAATGTTAAAAAAAATTTAAATCAAGCTAATCAGAATATTAGGTCTGGTCTTATGAAAGTTTAGATGAATGAAATGATAATAAATTTAACAATAATAATATAAATAACTAATCATATTGTTAGGGGGAGTTTAGGCATATTCATATCCAATTTTGGCCCTATTCATACTAAATAAAATTTGAATCTATAATGTATATTGGTGGATAAAAAACAATATATCATGGGTATAAAAAAAGGAAATAAAAGATAAAAATCTCACACTCATAAAATTGAAGGTAACATTTTCTATAGCACATATAAATAATAGTGAATGAACATAATGATGATGTGAAATTATAAAATTTTAGTAATTCAGAAATAGATAATACATTAAGGATTTGGATATCAAAAAAATATACTTTTAAAAGATAATTGACTTTTTTGTAATAATATTTATTGAGTACAATATTTTTTAAAAATTAATCTTTAAAGATTTACCAAATGTTCTAGGATAATTTAAGAAAATAAATATAATTCCTTATAAAATTAAGAACTACAATTAAGAAACAAGTTAAAAAGGCAATTAATTTTACTTGGCTATGGTATATAACTTTTAAATAACATATATATTGAAGTCATAAAGTCATCATATTGATTGGATGTAATTTTGTATTAGAATGGAAATATTAATATTTAAAAAACAATGTAAAAAATCAATTCTAAAAAATAACTAGGAAATAAAATTGATAGAAAATCAATAAATGGGGAGGAAAAGAAAAATATTATCATTCATGATATCACGAGCACAATCATTCCATGAATCCTGTATGTACAAAACCATAGCAATTTTATATAGAGGAAACAAAAATATGTGAGACAAGTGATGAAACAAATAGATTAAAATTTATTTCTATAAACAAAATTTTGGATTTTATATAGATAATAAAAAAAATAATGAAAATATGAATTAGAAATTTTCATGAAATATTGAAAAAATTGCTTTGTCAAATACAAAAAAAAAATAAAATCAAGACATATCAGTAAATCTATTAATCACATATAGAGTATTTGAACTGAACTAAATCAAATAATCAACTAAAATGTATTATCATAACTTAAAATAAGCGCAATACTAATTTCTAATCAAATAAACATCAAAGTAGTGAAAAATAATACATTTAAACCAAGGGGTAGAAGCTTGAAATAGGTTGAATGATGAGGAATTTTTGTGGGTGGTGATGGTGGTGTTTAGTGTGTAAGTTGGGGAGGATTGTGGAGGTGTTGTGAATGGGATGGAAGCATCAAAAAGGGATAGAGGATGAATGTAGGAGTTGGAGGATGGAAACAAGGTCCTGTTGTGGTGATGCTGATGGTGATGGTGATGTAGTTTCACTATACACAATTGGTTCCCTGTGCTTATTTATTCATTGGAAGACATTAAATTCCTTATTAATAACCTTTTTATAGTATCCAATGTATCAATCTAATTGATAAAGGTGCATATTTTAGCCAATGTGTTTGGAGTTAGATAACACCTAGTGGCATGACATTTAACCAAATTTGGTATCTATAGTCAGTCAACTTGGTTAGTGTAAGGGTTATGTTATTATGGAATGTCCTTAATGGTTTTATGTGTGTTCCAATTCATAGTTAACCCTTGACTAGGTTTTCAAATACCATGGAGCCTTATAAATGAGGTTATAGTTTCTTGTAGTTGTATGTGGTGTACTTTTTAGAAGTAACCTGATTGAGATATTATGTGTGAAGGAATACTCAAGGTTAACTCTAATGGGTGGTTCTAATTGACAAAAAATTCCCTTTTCATGTGAGTAACATTTTAAAAGCATAGAATGAGGTCTGTTTATGTTTCCTTGTAGCCTTGGATTATTAATCACCATAAGTTATAGTACATAATTACAATTAAGAGTTTTAAGAGCATGGTGGATGCATAAACGTTTTAGATAACACCTCTAAGATTGGTGGTTTCTGATGAAACCCAATAGAGAAGAGTTTCATTCCTTGTAAAGGTGTGATGAGAGTTCAAATTTTTTTTAATCATGGATCTTTATAGTGCATGGAAAGTTGAAAATGTGAGAGGATCTGTATTGGAAGATTATGACTCATGGGATAATCACTCTATTGGAATAACAATTGAATTTTTCATGTCTTATGTAAAGAGTATTAATGCATTAGAGTTCATGTGGGGGTTGCGTAATAATGGTTGAACGACTAGAATCGTGGTGGTGAGATGATAAATTATAATTTTCTTGGTTCAATATATGATCTCGATGAATATAGTAACAGAAGGTCACTAAAAAATTCAGTTCAATATCATCCTTCATGATTAAAACTGGTACTTTGGACAAAAATATCAAAGGTTTCGGCAGCCTAGTGGTTATTTCTTATAGTTCGAACTCTATGATGGAAGATGAAATCAATAATGGATCAATGTACCTTTTGCCTTCATCGTTAATGATTTTATAAGGGTTATTTCATGGTTCATTTAATAACTTTCATGCGGGGATGAGAAGCATTTGGATAGAGGATGTAAGAAAAAAATAGGCTATTGTAGGATTTTATTCACATAAAAAATAGAATGTTAGATGTTGTGGATTGAATTATGGGAAATTATATTTTACCCATTGTCTGATGTTTTAATCGACCATGATTTTGGTCAGATGGTCACATTTGGTCATTTTATTCAAATATGGAATAATTAGGGGATGGACAGTCTAATGTGATTATTGATCATGAATTCACGGATACTCTTATGGTGTGGATCATCTACCCATCACATGTGAAATGGACTGTCTTGTAAGAAGGGTAAGACTGACTGATGGATGACCGTAGAGACTCCAAAAGTATGATGTTTAGTAGACTGAAGTGAATATGGACCTATGGGAAATTAGTAATGTTGATTCAGATGTATAACTAGATGTAAAAAAGATGTGGGATTCATTATTGGGTGGTCTGAATTGAACCAAGAGTTATTTAGATCATTAGGGCATTGATGAACAATTGGGAGCATTGTGGTTGGTGTAAGTGGTTGATTAATCATATGATGAAATTATTTTAGAGTTTGTTAAAACATAAATAACAATGATTGAACTTTTTAATAATGTCTTTTAGGATAAATTTATTGTGATCAGTTTCTCTTTAGGTGTTAGTTTCTTAGGATGAGAACCTTTTTGGTAGATGATGGGAAAAGTACCGATTGGTGTTTATCATGATCCTGGATACGGTGGGTTGGAGCCACATTAATCTAATCATACTGGGTATGACTGAGGTTTGTGGAATTAGATGATATCTTTTAGAAAATATAGGCCTATAGATGTTTCTTTAGTTAGTATAGACTCATGGGCTTGGTTTGGAATCAATGATGAGGTGTTGGTATCGAATTCGCACTTGTTTTTTGTGTTGATCGGTCACAATGGACTGAACCACACTGGTTATGAAAATGGATAGCTAAAAGTCATAAACTCTATGTTTATTACTATGGTGGAGAGAATCCTAATGCCACACAATTAATATTTTTAGGAAAATCTTGTGTTTTGGGTTCCATAAAATTTGTAATTGTGTTCAAGATGACCGATGACAATGAGATTTTGGTTCATCTTCTTGTGTTCACATTTGGAGTCATGTAGTGGTGGCGTCATTGGTGTTCAGGGTGACCACAACCTTGAGGTGGATTTTCACATTTATATATGGTTTGGAAGATAAATAATCATGGATGATTACCATTTATTACCAAAATGCATGTTTCACATTCTACCGAACAATCTAGAGGGTGAGAACCAATAAAATGGGATGATTGTAATGGTTTGGGCCGTTTTTTGTCAAAATCTTCATGGGGAATTTCAAACCATTCATTTTATAAATGATCCATTTCAAGAACCTAATAGTTTAATGTGGGACTGATTGTTCGAGTATTTCAAAATGGTGTTTTGATACAAGGTTCAAGGTTTGAGTTATTAATTGGAGCTTCGGGAGACCATTGGAGGAATGACATGAGGCCCAAGACTACAAAAATGGTATACTATAGTGAATTAACATCATATATAAAGAATTTAAAATGTGAGGAGGGTTTATTGGGTGGACTAATGTGGTTTATGATTTTAAAATAGGTCTAGGAGGAATTTCTTGAAAGATCACAATTTTTCACATAGTGTTATTTCGTGACACATGTTGCCTATTCCCAATAAGTTCATCTTATAGAAGCACTCAATGTTAAACCATTCTTCATGTTCTGAAAATCTCCAAGGTAGTTTTATAAAGGTTTTAAAGTGTGTAAATTAATTCAAACCTCTTATATCACATTCTCTTGAACCCCAGGAAAATATTTTGAATGAAATATGTGGTTTTGGTTCCTAGAGTCCTCTAATATCATTCTTCCATCAATTGAGGTGATGTTCATTGCAATAGGTCCCTCTTGGAATGTATTAGACTTTACACTCCCTATAGTTTTTAAATTAACTTAATAATATCCTAATATGTTGATCAGGGATTGATTCTAATTGGAGAAATCAGATTGAAACTTCCCCTGAATATTGAAACATTTTCAGATGATGATGAGACACTGGATTGAGATGGAAAGAGGATGGTGTACGATGATGAACACATGTTGTTGATTGGAAATTTAGTGAAGGTGTGTAACTGGAATAAATATTATAGTTTTTCCAATTTAATTATATTAAATTGTTCATTTTTTTGTTTCCTCATAGTAGATATTTTGTCACATTTAATTTTGGATGAACATAAAGAACCTTCTATGAGAGGCCGATCATGCTTCTGTCTATGCGGCAAAATCCATAGGTATCTAGCATGTATTTCTTTCACCTTCATTTATGGGTTATTTTTTATTTATTTAAAAAATTATAATTTATTTATAATTAATAATTTTTAATGCTTGATATTCAGATAGTAACCTATGGTGATTGATATAGGCCAAATAGACTTGCATGGACTTCGACAATGTCATTGAGCTTTTCTTAGCTTGGATTGGAGTTAACTCCATTGGTATTATTGTACATTCATTTTCACATGGTGTAAAATTCTCCAACATTGGTGAACAATGATTATTTTCATAATTGGTTATGAATAATTACAATTCTTAATTAATTTATGAGGCTTGATTCTTAATTAATTAAAGGTACCACGCCTAATATAAAGGGAAAAGTGTCATGGTCACTATTGGACCATTGTTCATTGGCCTGAAACTGGCAGTCGGTGGCCAATGTTTGATGACATATTAATTCCAAATAATACATGGAAACCATGATATTTTTTGATGTTCTATATGAGACCTATATCCCATTAGACCATGTTTGATACAAATATCACATGTTTGTGGTGTGTGTATCCCTACGAGGCCATGCATGATTAATAGTCCATGAGTGTTCTTGGTAGGCTGATAAAACATGTTCTATTTTGATCACATGTGTAGTTTCTATAACTCATGATGATATACCCTACTTTGGATATATGCTCACTCTTTTTCCTTGATGTCATATCTATATCCTCATATCTTTTTAAGGATGCTTGATTGGGGTAATATTTGGGTGCATATATTGCTCGTGAGAACTGTTATGTCGTTTTTTCGCAATTAGTATACCTATGTAGCTTGTTTTTCATATTTGATGATGACCACATGCTCTTGTATGCTACTACTAATACTCATGATATTATTCCATTATATGTATGCCTCATATTCACTTCATTATTATTTATGTTACCATGTCTTTGGGGTAATCTTCCTTGGTGATCTATATATGTGGACCATCATGGAATGATTCTCCCTTAAGAGGGGGTGTGTATGACTTCTGATGGTGGTGATGATAGACCTGATCATAGTCTTGAGATATGATGATTTCATGAAATTCCTGTTTTGAGGATGCACTCGATGCCTTTATTCCAGGTACCATATTATTTAATGGACAATTAATTCTAGAGATGCACACTCGATGTTTGGTGTTATGTTGAGTAACATCTCCTACTTATGGCCCATTTTACTCTATTCCATATGAACAACCAAGTATCATGCTATATTCCTAACTTTATGTCATGTATAATGTTGTACATTGGTCCTAAAGAATTCTGTGTAACATGTATACACAATGACCAGTGGTCATCTAGCGACAGATTCACTAGCCTGATGCCTACTTTGGTTACTTCTGACTTCCATTATGTTTATTGTTATCGAATAATGTAAAAGCATGTATGGTCTATGTTCATGGTGTCTTGTTAAGTTCACAACTTCTCAACAAATGGTTGGTATTGATTGTGTGTGCTCGGTGATTATATGTTACATTGGAAATATTTATTTCCTATTTAATTTATACCAACTTTATCACCTATATGTACATTTCATATTTCTAGTTGTGTCAAGAACACATTGGTGGTGTCCAATTGAGTTGTTCTCAGACGCTTCTCGGATAATGATGGAACTTGGGAATTAGAGAAACCCACACTTGTTATAGATAGTGGTTGGGATGATAATCAGGTTGATCGTCTAGTGTGATATATCACAATGATTCTAGATACCGGGATGAGAAGTGACATTTAGAGTGGGAAAAGAACCTTTTTTTAACTTTCTCTTTTCTTAACTATATATGTGTTCAACCAAGTGTGTGACCAATTCCTTATACATAGGTTTGGTTTTTTTGTTTCTCCATACATTCATACAGTTGTTATATTTTTTGTTTCCACTAACACTAATTGTATAATGTTTATATTTTGGTTTATTTAATATTATTTTTCACTCCAATTTAGTGTATAGTCCTAGTATGGTTCCACTTGAGACTCTCATTGCTTTTTGATAACCTCTTATTTAAAGGGATGTGTACCTGTGGTCATGTGGAATTCTAGATTAGAACCAAATATTTAGGTTAGGATGTTAAAAAACTCATCTTAATACCCCCCCCGACCTATGGTCTCCCTTATGTCAACCAAAAATCATTCACTGTATACATCATCAATAACAACCTTCCAAAATGATCACAAATAAATAACCAAGACTATTTATTTGAAACCACATTGAAATATCACTTGTAAAATAATAATTTTTCTCAAATACATTTTAAAAAACTATAATAAAAAAAACCTATTGTAAAATAACCACAAAACCATTTAAGAAACATTATATAAATCATTGGAAAAACTAAAAACAATACCTAGTTTATGCTCAAATATTTTGTTTCTCAATGTTATAAACAAATTCATTTACAAATATATACATTAACCATTTCCCAATGCACATATTAACATATTTTCATGTAAATATGTTCAAAAGTATGTGTATATATATATAAATTTTCATTCATATGTTTATGATAAAATAAATTAAATAAAAACGTCATACCATAAATTATAGGTGAATAACATAAGGGTGAAACAATTAAATAAATAAAAAAATTTAAAGCAGATGAACCCAAGAAATTTCACCAATTGAATCACAAATTATTTAATAATAAATATTTAAATGATTATAAATGACTTATATACACCTAATTACTCTTTAAAAACAATCAAAAATAATTTATTATTCAGTAACATAATATATTTTTTGTGGGTAGACCAAAAGTAGAGCCAAATTCCCAAAAAACTGAGTTTCAAAATCATATAAAATCACCTAAAAACTTTTAATGATACAACCATTTTATATTAATAGAATAAAAATGAATTTATAAATTAAAAGGATTCAGTTTAAAATTTAAATTAATATGCAATATATTAAAGAAAATCCAAAGCATGGAAACCCCTACCCGAAATGTGTATAGATTACTCAAAACCCCCAATAACAGAAATCAAAAGGCTCCCAAATTACATCTCACAACCAAGGGACACACGTTATATGATATTTAAACCTAAAACCCCTTATATGGTTTTAATAAATCATGGAATGAAAATTGGGAGTACAAAAATTAAGAGAGGGAGTGAGGGTGGGAGAGAGAGGGAGAATGAATATAGTTAAAGGACTCATGGGGAATGATTTATCATTGGAATTACTTGAGAAACCACCAAAATTAGGACTCTATATGAGGGAGGGGAATGCCCCAGAGGTTGCCTAGTCGTGCATGACATAAGATATGTAAAATAGAAGTGGGGGGATGTAGAGAAGGTAAATTTGGAAAAACAAATTAGCGTTTAATTCATTAGAAACATCACATGGTTTTGTCTCATTATTTCCCAAACCATGGGTCAACTATGTGCCTCTTACTAGAAAAATCTAGGAAACCCACATGGTTGCTTCACATGGATTATGAAATCCTACACCAGAGATATGTGATGATATAAAGATCCACTAAAACAAAAAATGCATGCTCATAACATATCCTACAAAATAAAAATTATCTTCTGAAACTGTATATCATTCTATAGATGAAAAGTTGAAATCAAATTTTCTTGTGAGATTAAATACATTTATAATCCCTACTATAACCTTGATATGAACCTAGAACCACTTTTGTATATCATATTATCTATGTTTTTTTATTTTTCATGACATTACTAGTATATATATTTCAAATACAATTGACCTATGAGGATTCTTGAATAAGTTAAAAATTAGTAATCTCAGTCAGGTCCACAATTACCCATGTAATGTTTTGACTACTCAAGATTCTTTCTTGGCTAGTAATTAGGTCTATAATTATCTCATACCACTCCCATTCTGATAATGTGTGTGGATGATTATATCTTGTATGCCTTTTATGCTCTACCCTTACTAGTTGAAGGATAAGGAAACTAACAACCAGCCCTAAGATATTTTTTTATACTCACAAAACAAGATTTTTTTTATTTATCATAATTCAATGATAAAATCCCCAAAAAAATCATAATACCAAGATAATTAAAAAATATTTGGTTAATAAGAGTATTGTGATATTTATTTTAAATATATCCTAAAAGTGGGATTTCAAAATTTTAATTCATTCATTAGTTTTATTGCAATTTCTTATACACATTAAAAAGGATGTTTTATTATTTTTCTGGTAAAGGAGTAAACATTACATATGGTTATGGTATCATATGTAATATAAAAGGATAAATGTTCATAATAAAAAAGATTAAATCATCTAATCCATGTTATATGTAAGTTTTTTCCTTTTTTAGAGAGGATAAATGAGATGATATGTAATGTTTACTCCATAGATATAATTGTTATAACAGGGATATTATATTCATAAAGAAGAGAAATTACTCATACACAAGATTTAACCTCAACTGATGTATATATATAATTATACTGTGTAAATAAGATATTCACTTAGATATATAAGACACATGTACTTTTATACTAAGAGTAAATTTCATTTTGTGCATGAATAAATGATAAATCCCATAGGTTCATTATGACTGAAACATGTAGTTACCAGCTTAAAAAATATTTACTATACCACACCACATTGAATGTATTGTTAACAACTATGGGATATGAACTAAATGATTTTAACTTTAAGAGGTACCAATGATTTTTAGACCATCATGAATCATAAAAAACATAAATTTTAGATTATTTTTTTGGAATAATCAAATTTTCAGAAGGAAATTGAGGTTCAATCATAAATAAATCCTATATATTATACTTGTCTTCCAATGTAAGGATATTCAAATCGCTAAATCCCATTAAATATACATAAAGTAATTAATTTAGGTGGTGACCATGTAAATGAATTTTGAAACAGATAAGATTCAAGGATTTAGCTTAAATGGATAAATCCCAACCTCTTGGCCGATCTACATGGAATACGTCAACGTATGGAAGTGGTGGAAGTTATTTTCACATTTACAAGACATTGTAAAAAAATGGGGGGTTAAATATATATAGAAGGGTAATTCACTATATTTTGGGATCCCCTGTAGAGATTATAATAATATTATATATATATATTGACATTATACTGTTATTCCATATTTATCATTATTGATGTCTCTTCCCTATATTTTAAATTTTTATAATAGTGATCTCCCAAGATAATACTATTGGATGAATTCTAACTCAAGGGTATCCACCTAAATGAAACTTGATTATTATAGAGTCTATAAACCATCACCTTTTTAATTCCTTTTTTGATAAATAAAGGAAATGGATGATCAAGAATATGTGGTTGGTGTGGGGACATCACAGTTATATTTTCCCTATTTATTTTAACATAACAAAATTAATTTTCTCTCCCACTACTTAGGTTCTCTATATATGATGTATTAAGGTATTAGTAGATTTACAATAATGTGGAATCATGATTACGATCCATTGATGAGTGATGGATGCACTCTCTATTAATGTTTTTCCCTCTCCCTCTATTTTGGAGATAATGGTGGGAAAAGTACATAAATATGCTTAGTAAAATTATCATTTTCATAAATTATGGAGTGTTGGTGTGTATAAAGGATTTATGGAACACAATGGGTTAAAAAAGCGAAATAAAATGAGTGATACAATAGAAGATCAATTAATTTGAATTCAGGGGTATCTATATTTTTTATGCATTCATTCTATTTTTCATGAAAATCATATATTTTCATTACATCTTTCCACAACCCCATTTATATTCAATTTCTTCTTTATTATATTAAATAAATAAAAAATATAAATAAGTTAAATGGATAATGAGTCAATTATTTGGATCCTTAAAGACAAACCCTTGTCATCACCCTCATTCTCTCAGAGGGGATCTTTAAAATTTTAATTGATGATAAAAAATATTTTGTCAACAATTTGTGACCATCAATTTTGTGAACCATTTTTGGGAATCCTAGGTAGCCACATTACATTTTTTAACTCTTATTAAATGAATTTCAAGTTTTATTAAAAACAATTAATGAAAATAGACATTTCATTATGTTCACATTGTAATTTTTCTGAAAAAGTCTCACTCTTACCCAAAATATCGGAGGAGTTCATGTATCCATTTTTTTGGAGTGTTGTATTCAGTGAATAAATGGATATATAAAAATATATATCGGCCCATAGTACCATGAAGTTATCGTCAGAGTTCTTGGGGAACTCCCAAAACACTTTTTTACATTTCAAACAAGTAGAATAAGAATTTGAGACACTTCATTTCAGTCTATTTTATAAAGAAGATATCCAAGAGTTCATGTCTTCACTTGGAGATTATATATTTATCTTACATCATAAACACTTATACAAGGAAATCAAAGAGAAATAATAGATACAAGATGAACCATATTAGGTAGATGAAAATACTCCAAACTATTTTTTTCTAAAATTTATTTGAAAACTCATACTATTTATTTTGAGTAATTAGATTAAAAAATTCTTGATTTTACCATAGTAGATAAGAATTATATGGCCAAAGAAGTGATTTTCATGTTTGAGGAGATATTGAAGGAGCCAGTTGAGTGGTATACTATTGAAAATTATGATGATAGTACCATGTTTCACATCATTGAATATTCAATGTCTGAACCCAAAAATGAATTGAATCCATATAGTTTATTAATGTTTTCATCACTAGTGGCCACTAATCCTATAGGTAAATAATAAAGGGATAAATCATTATTCATCTTCCCACCTATAAATTTTTAGAAGAGATACAATACCATGTTGGGGAATATAAAGAACTATTTTCATTAGGATCTTTATATCTAGTGAAAGGAAAAGGAAATTTTAGTCAAGGTTATGTGATAATTATACCACATAAAGAGAATACGCATTCAGATTAGATATAATAGATGGTATGACCTGGCTCGGGGTAGTAGAAAACTAGTACCAATTTATAGGTTCAAATAAAATTTTTATTTTCTTTTATTCCATTTAATTTTTATTTTAAATCAAGAAATTTCCATGTTTTTATTTTCTTCATTTCATATTTGAAGAGAAAAAAACTACATGGAAATGGAAAATAAGTAAAATACACAGAGAATCAACCAAATTCATAATAATTATTAGGTTATACCACTCATTAACATTATTATTTTTTCATATGAAAAAACAAATCTATGTGAAAAAATTGTATAAACGTATTGTAACCCAATAAGTGGGTGGTAAATAGATGATTTTCTAGTCTAAATATTATATCACATTAGGTTTACATCTTTTTTTAATTTTAAATTTTAAATTTTTTGAGAGAGTTATTGAGCCTAAACCAAATTCCATGAAAATTTTTATTATCATGAAATTTTTGGAAAATATCTTTATTTTGATCGTATAAATATTTAAATGAACATTGATATATTCTTTACTCCCTAAATTCAATTTTAACATTTAATAAAAATTGAAAAAATGTAAAACCAATGATCACAGGTGTTTTCTAATTTTAAACTCATCTACCTAATAGGTTTCAAATAATTTTGAAAAACTCTAACATTTCTTGTTTTCTTGAGAGTCTTCAGTCTGTAAATGCCACCTAGAAACTAAATTTTTTTATTTTTTATATATTTTAGATATCATGGGATGTGTAAAGAATGTATAAGGTGTAATTTTATAAATCTCAAATGAAACATAAACCTCCCTTTATGTTTTATTACATATAAACTATTCATAAGATCTTAGAAGACATGAATAGCTAGTTTGGTAACCACATTACAAGATTAAAATCTATACCTAAAAAACTATTGAGAACTTTTAAGGATTACCTGAGACATAGGTGTGGTGGAAAGGGCTATTTATTGGGATTCATGGGTGGATTTTTTTAATGATGAAATTATTTTTATTGGCTCCATATTTGTATAGGTATTAGACTTCACAACACTCATTATAAAATTTTTGTTAAAATATTTATCTAAATTTGAAAGGATAATAAATATGAAAAAAAAATATGAACATAAAATTATATTTTTACAAAAATAAAATAAACAAATAGAGATAAGTGGAAGAATCTTTCATTGTATTTTATTGATATGTGAAAATTAATTATATTGGTAATTATGGGATGGTATAACCGTTGTAAGGGAAATGATTGGAAAACATGTATTGAGTGTTACACACATTTAAATCATAAATTATGTATTAAATAGAAAAGAATCATTTTTTATTAGTTTTTTTTCTTTTTAACTACACATTTTTACCCTTATAATAAACCATATAAAAGTATTAAACATCGATATATAAATTGTACTCTATGAAGTAGACATACTAGAATAGAAGAAAGCTTATTGAAATCATACAATACCCTCTCAGTGATAAAAATATGTTATTTTGTAGTATATATATTTCCTGCCTCCTCATATTATCTTTGAGATAAAAATAACTTCTATAAAGACTACAGAAATTATAAGTGTCCTCTGTTTTCATGTTAAATATGTTGTCTATATCTTTTAAATAGGGGCCAAATTCACCCTGTAAACTATACAATTGATTCCATGGATTCCTCAGTTAGTTGAAAAAGGTACCCAACAAATTTTTATATACCCCATATATTGAACCACTAAAGATATAAATATTGTCCAAATGTGTGGAATGGATTAGACTAAAACACATAATAAGGACTGATGTTATAAAGACCCAATTGTTTTCTGAATAATTACAGCAGTTTATTTGAGGAAACATATATATGATTCATGATAGAACCAAAAAGGTTTATGTCTTTAGAAAGATAGATACATAAATAAATTGTGCATAAATTATCTACATAGTTTTCCATTGACTTCTTAAAAACTAGAACCCTTCTTAAAAAACATACTAAAAACATTATTCATAATTTGGGATGGGGAAACATAAGAAATAAAGAGATCAAAAGCTCAGTAAGGGAGAATAAAACAACCCATCTCCTTATTTCACATTATTAAATGACTTATTGCATAATATTACACTTTATAAAGACATAAATATTGAGAATTATTGTGTATTTGTGAATTAGGTACTTTAAAAAAACATAAAACAGAAAATACATCATCTTTTTTGAAAACATTATTAACATTATCATAATTGAATGTGGCTTTAAAAACTGCATGGGTTAACCAATGGACATATATATGTAATGAGGGGGCTATAAAGCCTAGTAAGGGGATAAAAATGGCATAAAGTGTTACATGATATTAAATGGTCATATAAAAGTAGAATAAAAGGGGTGAGAATCAAAAAAATGAATATTAAGTCCAAATATAGTGTGATAATACTATCATGGGAAATGTGGAAACAACTTAAACACTTGATCATAAACATATGTCAAAGCTATCTACCAATAAATCATGGTGGAAAAAGTCTTATAATGGAATGAGGTTAACTATCTATCCCAAAATTAAGTCTAATGGGACTGAAAATTACAAAATGAATTTGAAACCTATGTAATTATAGGCACACCCATCACATTTATTTCATTCTCAGGATTAAGTGTACCAGATAGATCATTGAACATGGATTCATTGATCATCATGTTTGTTCATGATCATGGAGTGTAGAATAAATAAATATAATTCGAAATTATTATAATTATAATTGTATAAATGTTAATTTACTTTATATTAAATGGGTATGGTAATCTATACACAATTATTTGGTCATTGAAAATCATAGTGAAAATTCAGCAGCATAACAGAATCACTTAAAAATTCATAAATTGGGTTGATGAGAGAAAAAGGTGAATCTAATCATTTGGAAATAAACTTTGTAGTAATAAGGACATGAAAAAACATATACCATCAAAATTAAATGCGAATATAAGGGATATAATAATAAAGAAATGTAATTAAAGGGGAGTAAGAAAAGAACTCTTACAATAATTCAGCATAGTAACAAGTGTACATAAAGTTTCATGTGATAGATTAATTATAGTTAAAGGGGTCTATAATAATTTATAAAAAAATTAATTTAAGGGTTATATGGAATAAAATATCCAAAATTTAGTAATTTGAGACAAAATGAATATAATTAATAAGATAATTGAATTGAAAACGGGAGAGAGAGGTCCCTTACCATGAGAGTGTCACTCAAAATTCTTGAGAGGGGATTATTGAGTGCTTGTGGAACCTTAGAAGGTCTCTAAATATGGGTAGGAAGAGTGAGGATTTGGTCCAAAAAAATTGGGAAGATAAATTGGGTCTTGGGTGGTTTTATATAGGAAATGATCAGGGAATTATTTAATATTTATCAAACATTGGTTTGGGACTCTATATAATAAAATAACCACGAAAACAAACCTTCCCATGGTTTTTTTACATCGATTCTACCAAAGGGTAGTGGTTTTACTTATTTTATAAGTAAATGGAATGAAAATAATAAAATAATTCCCTTTCCTAAGTGGAGGAGAGTGATATTCTTATAGAAATGATTTTAAATCCATAAAATATTTTATAAGAGTTAGTTGATTCATAATATATTTATAAAATTTTTAAAATAAATGTAAAATAAAATTATATTAAAGGCAAAAATATATCTATTCATGTATCCCATCTATATTATTTATTACCTAACTTTTGGGACATAATGATGCCATAAAACACAAAGTATATTTATATAGTATTTAATTTTTACCCGAAAATTTGATTGTCTTGCAAAATAATGAAATAATAACAATTTGATAATTTTAAAATTATGATTGAAAAAATAATATTAATTTATCTAAATTATTTTATAAATATGTTAGTTTTCCCTTTTAAAATAAAATATATTTTTTTAAATAAATGTTGGGTTTTTTGACAATAAAAGTTTTTAAACCATAATAAAAATTTATTTTGACATCAAAAAATTATATGATAATTTATATTAAATAATAATTATAAATGATAATATATTTTTTTAAATAATATATCTTAAAAAAAATACATTAACTTGTCAAAATTAATTCCTTAATTGAATTTGAATACTAATTAAAATAGCATTTTATTTTTATGGTTTATAAATCAAAATCATTTATAAAGTAATGATTAGAAGAGAATATGGATATTATTCTATTGAAAAAATAGAATATAGATATTCATATTATTTATGTATTCATAGATATACCTTTAATACACCAAAAAAAATCTCAAAGAGTGTGGTGAACGATGGTGATACTTTCAAGGGCTGGTTCAGCGTACATGGTTTGGGTCGTGATCTCGATGAGCTTGAACATATAATGTAAATAGTTTCACTAACTAGTAAGTTTTTTGATATCATCTTAGGTTTGGTAAAATTAAAATTCCAAATATGAAACCTCCCTTAGAATCTCTAATAAATGGGGTCATAGGGTAAGATCCTACAATTTGAGGCCATCACTTCCTTTATCTGTGCAAATGGGATATGTTAAAACTATATATTTATAATAATAATTTGATAATTGTTAAAAAAATATTTTATCAAAAATAATTATCATTAATATTAATTTAAATAGGATATAATAATACCAAAGGAGTTCATATGTTTTTTATAACCATATTACATAATAAGACTTTCAAATAAATCAAACAATGAGAATTTTATTTATAATGGTTTGGGTCGTTACAATATCCCCCCTTAAGAAATTTCACCCATGAAATTTTTATTTCTGAAACTCAAATCGATGAGGGTAACTCTATTTCAACACCTCCTCTAGTACCCACATCACTTATTTAAAATTTTGGTATTTCCACCGCACTTTAATAAGGCGTATTGTCTTATTTCGTAGAGCTTTGTCTCTATAATATAAGATCTTCACCAACTGATCTTCGTATGAGAGTACATTCTCCAATGTATCTTGGACTAATATTTCCCTTATTTTCAAATATTATCCATTTCTTCAATAAATATATCCATAGGAATACCATATATCAAACATAAATATCTAGTTCTCATTAATGATTTTCATCATAGATCCTCTTTTGACTCTAGGAATCCATGATGTGATGCAGAGTGGTCTTAAACTTTTCCACCATTTCCTCAACCATATCAGGACTGAGAATATTTTGTTCCCCAACTTCATCCAAATAATCAATCGTTCTTCACCTCTTCCCATAAAGGGATTTGCATGGGGCTATTTGGATACTTGGGTGGAAAATGTTTTTGTATGAGAACTCGACCAAAGGAAGATGTTGGTCCCATCCTTCATTGATGTCCATATAACATGAGAAAAACATATCTTATAGTGTCTAATTACTCTTATTATAAGAGGAATCTGTTTTAGTATGATAGACCATACTGAAGTTTATCTCATTGTTAATATCATTTTAGAAACTCTAGCACAACATAGTTGTAAATCATGGATTTCGATCAGATATAATCGATAGTGGTACTCCATGGAGAACTACCACTTCAAGGATATATATTTGTGAATGTTGATTCTATGGGAAATCCGTTCTAATCCAAATGATGTGTGAAGTCTTTATATGATGATCCACCACTAACCATATATAATTATTTCCTCTTGAAATACCAGTGACAAAATCCATGGCGATGTCTTCCCATTTTCATGTAGGAATCGGTAATGGTTTTATCATCCACTTGGATTTTTTCCTTTCTGATTTCACTTATTAACATAAAATATATCTTAATATATATTTCAATATCTCCCTCTCTGTATTTTCCCACCAATAGTGTTCTCTATGATCTCGATACATTATTTTAGCTTCCTGGGTTGATGGAGAAGGTTGATCATTGTTCATCATCCAAAATCTCATTCTTTAACTAAATATTTGGTGGTATAAAATTTCTTAACAGAAATCATACCACAAATTCATCATTAACATTAATCTATAAGGATTTCAATTTTATTATATTTTTTACTTTCTCCCAAATTCCCACATCATTTCCTAGAGTATCATTTATCTTTTCCAGAAGGTAATATTGAGAAATAATTTGTGGAAGGATTGATGATGTTCCTTGATATATGATTCCCATGTACATCCTTTTCCAATATAAGAATATTAGCTCTTTATAAATCATCATCAATGAGAGAATTGATGTATCATTTTTACTTAGAGTTCCCACCAATTTATTCTCTTTCCCATGATGGAGTGAATCGAGTAGTCGTAGTATTTAATAAGTTCTAACCTTCTTCATTGGAACATATTTAGACATTTCTATGTATATATATACTTGATTCATTTTTTATCCAAATATATTTCACACATTACCCTAAAGTGATATTACCACCGTATTTTCAAATTGAAGATTACTCCATCCAGCTATGGATCATGCGTTGGGTAGTTCTGTTTGTAAAATTTAATCCACCGTGAAGCATAGGATATAAATTTTTTTCTTCATTATCACACAATCCAATAGCGTGTTTGAATCATCGTTTAATACAATAAAAATTACTCAACCTATGAGTTGTGTAAACACATGTATAGTGATAGGAAATCTTTTCAACAACTTAAATATCACATCACATTCACTATTCCAAACAATCTTGAGTCCCTTTGAAGTGAGCATAGTTAAATGGTTGGACAATCGTGAGAATTTTCACATAAATCAACAATAATACCCATCCAATACCAGTAAAATATTAATATATATCTTAGATGTTGGACTCTATCATCTTTCAATTTATTATTTCATTGAAGGGACTAAAATATCCTATTTCTTATGACGATATTCCCTTTGAATAATACTTCCTTCAACTAGAATTCACATTTTTTGTACTTGGAAGAAATATTATCCTTTCATAAGGTCTTTATCATAGTGATCATATATTCCTCATGATTCGCCTGGGTTTTGTAGAATATTATAATATCATCTACAAATACTACAAAAAAATTTCAAGGTAACTTCCAAACACTCTATTCATCTTGTCGATAAAGACTAATAGTGAATTAGTGAGTCTGAATGGAATTACTATGAACACATAGTGCTTGTACCTTATATGAAAATTAGCCTTTTGGTTAAACTCTTTCTTCACCCAATCTTAGTAATATTTAGACCATAGAAAAGTATTGTGCTATATATAGCTAAACAAAAACTTCATAAATATATCAAAGTCCGTAATTCTATTTTATTATGATCTTTTTTAGCTCATGATAATCAATCAAAAGGCACATTGAACCATCCTAGATATTTATGAAGAGGAATAGTGTACCCCATGGTGAAGCACTTGGTCATATGAAATCATTTTCTCTATTCTCCTATAGTTGTTTCTTCATCTCCTAAATTTTCCCAATAGTGGATAATGGTAATTCCCCAAGTATAAGATCGATTTGAATTTCAACCCCTCAACTAGGATAAAGACCCATAAATTCCTCTCAGAAGACTTCATCATATTACCTTACAATGGGAATGTATTAAAAGATGATTCTTTCCTTAGAATAAATAATTTGATATTGATACATTTTCTCATAGGTAAATAATATATATTCTTGATATTTTTGTGCTAAAGAATATTTTTCTCCCTCAGTAAAATTATATATAATCCAAGGATGATTCATATTATGGAGAGTGACTTATTTCCCATGTAAATTTTTGTTTTCCCTACACAGGGAAAGCCAATCCATACCCATAATTTTATCCAATTTCACCAAAAGAAGTATTAAAAGATTTTCATGGAATTTAAGCCCATGAATTTTGATTGGGGAGAAATTATATACTTTTTATATAATAATTTCCTTAGTTTTGATTTTCACCGAAATATCGAATTATATTTTTTATGGTGGTTTTTGAGTAGTTCTAAAAAACATTCTTGATATGAAGGAATGTGTAGAACTAGAATCAAAAAGTACATTCGTTGTTATTAAATGAAAAACTAGAACATCTGTCTCTATTTCTTTTTCAGGATTCACATCAGTAGTTGTGATGGAAAAATCTCACCCTCGCTTCCTTTGAGGTTGTTGGTTTTCTTTCAAAACCCTTGGCTTAGGGAATTTATTTTAAAAGTTCTCTAGTTCCTTATAGAAGATGAAATGAATAATGTGCAGAGGGTTGACTAGAGAATTACTCTCCTCTATCTCATTTGTGGTTTCCTCTTTTTGGAAATCTCTAGTTGGGTTCCCTTCCTTCCAACACCTAAAGTGTTTCCTCACCCCCTTGGGAAATTTATAGGGTGCTTCTTTTGGAATCTTTGACAAGTGGGATGTTGAAATTTATTGGCACCATGAGATTTATCCATTGGACTAGAACACTTAAACCCCACTTTCTTCCTATTATCCTGATGATACCCCTAAGATTCATTGATATCCATTTTGACCTTTAGGGAACATTATAAAATTTCCTCATAGCTACCAAAGTCATTGATTGATATAGATCTTCGTAGACTAGGTTTTAAAAAACCAAAGAATAATTAAACCTCAAATTTTGTGGAAATGAAAATTTAATTAGATTATCATGAAGGAATTGTGATTTTTTCCTCACATACCATGATAGATTCGTCGTCATTTTTTTAAGGTCAATGAAATCGCTTTCCATTTTAATTCTGATATTGTGAGGAAATTATTTATCAAAAAACATTTTCTATAAATCCTTCAAACCAATTAGTTTAATCTCTTCATCAAGATTTTAATTCAGTATTAATGTACACCACATATAAAATTCTCCCTCCATATGATAAAAAATAGTAGAACATTATATTTTCTGAAACATTGAAGGATGGAAATGATCTTCTAAATGGAGTTGATCCACTCATCCATAATTAAGGGATTAGATAATCCATTCAAAGTAGGATGAATTTTACTCTAGATGGACTCAATAAATACTTGTTCTATATTAGGGGGGTTTGGACTCTCCTCTTGACTTAGGTTTCTATTCATAACCTAAGTCATATTAGAGAGTATCATCATAATGATTGTGATTTTTACTCACATCGGGTTGGGCATCTTGTTGGGGAATTCATAGAATTTCCTTTTGCATTAATTTGTTACCCAATTCCTACTATTTCACGCCATTGGATCGAATAAAATGAAAATTAGGGATAATTATATTTTAACTATTAAACAAATAAAGGGGATTCTAATTAAAGTAACACTATGACTTATAAATTACATGTAATTCCTTAAAAAATGAATTTCTAGGATTCAATCTATGTTATCTGTGATATATTACCTAAATTTAATTCTTATGGGATTTTTTTATTCCTTTAATAATGTTTCATATTGAAATTATAAATTTAGAAAAGAATTTCTCTTGAGAGTGTCAAACCAAGTGCGCTTTAATGACTATTTTCATGTACCAGGTTACGTCGATTCAGGATCGATGCACCTTGTTGGAGTTATTAACCCCAGGCACATTTGTGACAGAACCATGTCCACTTATAGTATCCATCCAAGGATTTATTTTTTTGATAAAACTGTTACTATATATATACCAAAATTTAGGGATGTTCTTCTATACTTCTTATTATCGATATGGATTTATCTATAGTTTTCTAATTCTAATCAGAAAAATAACTAAACTTTTCCTTTGATACCAACTATAATAATGATGATATTTATTTTAAACTAATACATGGTTTATTACATAAGATTACACTTAATAAAACTAGAAATTCTGAGAATCCATGTTCTTTTAGGAATTAGGTACATTAAATAACAACATAAAATATGAAATACATTAGCTTTATTGAAAACATCCATATCATGATCATAATATTCCATGGATTTTAAATTTTCATGGGATAACCTAGAGACATACATAAGAAAGGGGTAATAAATAAATAATAGTATTGGAATAAAGTTATAATAACATGATAAATGTTTGAAAATCAGAATCAGTAAGGGGAATACAATTTATGAGAGTCATAAACATGAATTATACGGCATGATATAGCTTGATAATCAAACATCAGATATGTGTCAATATCTGAAAATACTGCATAATAAACATATTTAAATAATAAATTACATTACCTCAATATGGAAAAGTCTTATAATTGAAATAGGTTAACTCCCTATCGCAAAATGATTTCTCATGATACAAAACATTAAACAATTCATTGGAGCTCTATATAATCCTGGGTGCACCAACCATATTTATTTAATTCTCATTCTTAAGTGTGACACATAGACCAAAAAACTTAGATTCATTAATAATAATATTTTACTAAAAAAGATTGTTCTGTGGAATACATACATGTAAGTCCCAATTAAAATAAGTATATGATTATAAGTTTGAAAAAACCTGATATGAAATGGGTATGGTATTCACTAAACAATTATTTGGGGATGGGAAATCATGGTAAAAATTTGGCAGTATAATGACATCACAAAAAAATTCTTAAAATGGGTTGATGAGAGATAAAGGGGTATCTTATAATTTGAAGATAAAATGGTTTTTAGTAGTCACATGAAAAATTTATCTGATCCAAAGTAATTTGAAATAGAAGACAAAGGATAAAGAAGAAACATGAATAATGAGATGGAAGAAACTAACCCTTACAAAATACCAGCACGGTAATAATTGTACATAATTGTTCATGGGATGGATTAAGGAAAGTGAAAGGGGACTCTAGACATTTATAAATAAAATGGATAGTAATGGGGATATAGAATAACATATCCCACCATTAGTAATTTGAAACAAAAGGCATAAAATGAAGAAGATAGTTGTATTGAAAAGAGGAGAGAGAGTTCCATTACCATGAGAGTGTGACTCAAAATGCTTGCGAGGGGATTCTTGAGATCCTGGGGGAAACTTGGGAGGACTCTATAGAGAGTATGGAAGACTAAGGACATAATCCAAGGATTTTGAGTGAGTATAAATGGGTTTCTGTTTGGGTTTATATCAGAAATGGGTGGGGAATTCATTAATATTTCTCAAACATTGTTTTTGGAATCTATAAAATAAAACAACAAAAACCATAAACATTATAATAGTTTATAACCATTGTTTTGAAAAAAGGGGAGTTTTTTCGTTATTTTATATGTCCAATTTCCATAATTAATAAAATAATTTCCTTGTTTATGTGGAGGCGATTCATACTCTAAAAGAAATTATTTGAAGACCATAAAATATATTATAAGTTTTGGAGGATTCAAAATGAATTTATAGATTAAAAAAATAAAAACTAAAATCCCATTATATAAATGGGAAAACACATATTTTTCCTAAATCCCATTTATAGTATTTATTACAACACTTCTTGGTCATTATGATGTCATAATACACAAAGTTTATTTATACGTTATCTATTTTTTACTCAAAAATATTACTATCTCGCAAAATTATGAAAAAAATACCCATGGGATAATTTTGAAGTTATTATTCCGAAAATAAAATTCAGTTTTTAAAATTATATTTCAAAATATTTGAATTTTCACTTTTAAAATATAATCTACATTTATAAAGAAATTCTTAGATTTTTACAACAAAAATTTTCAAACCCTTATAAAAATTACATTTGTCTTCATAAAAATTATATAATCATTTATATTTAATAATAATTACATATTAATAATATTTTATAAATTAAAAAAACAATTTAAATCATCAAAAAAAATTCCTTTATTATATTTGAATAGTAATTAAATTTCTATTTGGTTTTTGTTGTATGAAAATAAAATCATTTCTAATATAACGATAAGAAGGGTATATGAAAATTATTATATTGAAAAATAAAATAAAATATACATATTAATAATGTTATGGTCTTGATATATATCCCCTTAATACACAAAAAATTCCCTATGAGTAAGGTGTGCGATTGTGAGACATTCATGAGGGGGTTCAACATACATGGTTTGGTCCATGATCTTGATGAGCTTAAAATTCTCCCGTAAATGGTTTAACTCATGATTATGTTATTGGATATAATATTGGGGTTGTTAAAGAAAAAATCGCACAGATTCTATCTCCATATAATCTTTCACAAATGCAGTTCATAGGGTATGATCCTTCTAGTTGATTCCATCACTTCCTTTATCTTTGTCAATTGGATTTTTTAAAACCCTATATTTATACTAATCCTATTATCTTTGTAAAATTATTATAACATAAATGTTAATGATTCTTAATGGTCATTTAAATATGATATAATAATATTAAAAAAGTAAATGTGTTTTTTATAACCATATTACATAATTATTCATTTAAATAAATCAAAAAGTGGAATTCTATTTATAATAGTCTAGTACATTCGAGAAAAATAAGATATATCAATCAATGATTATGAAAAGTCATAAGGTAATCATCATTTTATGAGAACATGATTTTAATTATAAATGATCATACTCATTAATTCATAGATCATAATCAAGAAACATGAGATAAATTTTTATCAATAAAAGGGATAATATAGAAGAGAAAATAATAATTAATAAGCAATCATGAGCCATGAGAACATATAGTATGAAAAAGAAATAAATTTGTGTAATTCAATTTAGTATATAAACCCACTTATTTATTCACTTTTCACACCCCAGATTATCATTGTGGAAAATTACCATAATAGAAATTCCTACCCAGTCATTTACAATATTCATTTAGGAGTAAATTCCATCAAGTGAACACCATAATCTCTTAATATATTATTTACTCCATTGTCTTTGAGGAGTTTCTCAACTCCATCAATATTACCTAATTCATTGGAGGGATATAACACATTCACCAATACATATTTAATAACATGATATCATTTACATGGTTTATAATGGACCCACTCACCACATCATAAAACTTCATTCATACGTATACCACAAGATCATCAAAACATTTACTATTACCCAAAATCATAAACCATGGAATGAAAATGAATATTATAAAAATTTTATTATCATAAGAACAAATAATCAAGATAAATAATAAATATAGTATCATTGAATCACATACCTAGTAAATAATAATAAACATCATAGGATGTTGTTATAGATTAAAAATACCATTAAAAGATCACTAATACATTTCTTGAGAAAAATACCATTTTCATTTTGAAATTACTTGTATAAAATATAATAAATTCTCAAATGTAATGGAAAAAATATTATTTGAGAAGAAAAAAATAAAATGATAAATTAAAATTCATGGAAAAGGGTATTGATTATGTCATGGAAATTAGTTCATGTGGTGTACATTAAAACAAAAATCCCATTTACATTTTCAGTTAAAAATAAAAAATGACCTCATTTGGAAAGTGAAAATAAGACTCCTTTAAAACATTTCTATAAATAAAAAATAAATAAAAAATAAATTAATAAACAGTTTGAGAATAGTAAAAACATTCATGATATTATTTTAAATAAAAAATGGTCGTAGAATAAAATATCCATGTCTGAAGAGAAAAATTACGTTGGTTTTTATTAAAAACATTATTTTGGGGTCTTAAGTACATAAATAGAGGAAAATTTAATGAATAAATGTATATATATAATCAAAAATTAAATAAGAAAATACATTATATTTGGAAGAGATAGATCATGAAATCTCATCTTTAAATATTTAAGCATAAACAATCTTTGTAAATAAATGAGATTGTAACATAAATCCTTTACCGCCATGGTAAATTTAGAATCATAACACTCATAAATGAAATAAATTAGAATGAAAGATTAAGTATCATGAATATAAGGATATTAATGATACAAAATTTTTATAGGAAATTTGATACTCTTACTAAAATAAGATAGGTATATAAAATTAAACACGTTTTAATGAAATAAAAATGAGGTGAAGAACCCTTACGAATTTAGTAATTTTTGAAAACAAAGTCATTAGAATCTTGAAAATCATATTTTTTTTAAAAATATAATGAATTAAAAAATTAATTATGAAAAATACATTCTTTTTAATTATAAACACTATAAAAATATGAAATTTGTCTAAACAATTAACACATGTCTCGTTGAAGGATATTTTAAATGAAACTCATACCTGATATCTTACTTGATTCATAAGTTCTCTAACATCATGTATAATAAATATAGATTTATATTAATTCTTAAACATAATAATATTAAAAAATATTTAGACAAATAATATTATATATTATCAGCTCATATCATTTCAATTCCTCTTTATTAGTAATTCTTTATTAAATTCATCATTTCAGGTGTTAAATTCGTTGTTTTCATGTGTTTTTTAGTTCATTAATTATAGTCCTTACAATATGATCATTGGTCCTACACATATAAAATATTAATAATTATATAAATTCCATATATATTTTTAAGGACCTAGAATTTTTAAACAATTCTTATTTCCTAAAAATGTGTTATATTTTAGTTTCAATTTCCCAACGTCATTTTATTTTTATTCCTTTTTTATAATACCCCTTTTAAGGGTAAAAGGGAACTCTTAAATAGACTATAGGCTTCAAGAAATTATATGAATTGAAGGTCTTAGAAGAAATAATCCAGACTATAACTACTTGAAACTGATCCTCCTTAGGATTTACATCATGTTGTTTTTTCTCCACCTTCACATGGATGTTGAGATAGGGTTCCCACGTATGCATAGGCTGGTCCTGATGTAAATTTCCATACCCTATTATACTTCCAATCCATTATCTTTTCTCTAGTGAATGAGCCTTTCTTTGAATCCTCATCAAGATCCTACTCCTTTTAGTGTCCACCTAGTCCATTTGAGCATAGTCTCAAGTGGCCTGAAGGCCTTGAAGAGGCCCATAGGTCTTAAGGTGGCCCAAAAGGCCTGAGGTGGCCTGAAATACCTATTGGTCAAATATGACCATTATGATTCTACCGTTATAGGTCCATTAGACCAATATTACTATTTTTAAAAATGACCATTGAAAAATATACTCTTGGTATTAAGTTTACCCTTATAATTAGTGTTTATAAGTATAAATAACAAAGGATAATTAATGTAGGAAGGAGAACAGATGGTGTAAACCATTAGATTCACTCCATATGAAGACAATATTTTAGAACTATCTAAGAATATATCATCCCTAGGGTTCACCCTTGACTAATCCCAATACAATATTAAATATATAAAGCCTCAATAAAAATCGTCAACGAGAGATGTTGAAGTTGGTATAATTTACCACTTGGGTGATGTTAACTGAGTTACCCCATAAAACAACCACTATTTTACACCTTACCCTTAGGTCTTACGTAGATTCTATAAGGGGTTACCTATATAGGACTTATTTATTTAAATAGTAATTCCATTTTATAAATAATATTTTTATTCCACCTATTCTGTTTTACGTATAGTTTTTCTAAAATTGGAAAATTTTTATTAGTTGATTTTTGGGCACAAATTGATCATTTAAGAAAGGATGTAAATATTTTATAATAAAATAATGTATTAAAAATTATATTTATTTTAGTGACCTATATTTATGAAAAAATATTATTTAACTATACATTATAAAATATTTTTGATGTCATTGAAAAATTTTAAGTGTCAGAACTTTTACTAGGCATTTCCCACCCACTATTTTTTACTAAATAAGGTTTTTTATATTTATAATTATATATTATAATACATAAAGAATTATTATGATAAAATAAACATTAGTTTATAAATAATCATATCCAAATTATTTTTCATTGAATTTATGATATTTTTCTAAAATAAATTATTTTATCATGAATCGTAAAAATACAATGTGGGTTTTTTGGTATGTTTAATGAGTTAATAATTATTTCATAATGATCTAATAATTAATTAACCAAAATCCAAGTCCTAATTTTTTTTATTTTATTACGATCAATCATTTTATTATATTTCAATCAATTTCCAAACTTTCAAGTTACTTTCCAAAGTCTAAAAAGGAAACTCTAACATTGAAAATATTATTTTGTTGAAACATTTATTTTTATATTCTAAAATAAGTAATATAAAATGATTCTTTGGTTTTTTTGGTTTAAATAACAAAAAATATCTCCAAAATTTCCAAAACCATAGAAAAAAACCCTGATCAAGACCATGATTTTTTATTTTCCACAACCTATATTTTCAAAGCCTATATTTGTAAAATATTAAACAAATCATCCACTTTTTTATAAATACCAACCTATTTATCAGTATATTTTAAATAAAAAACTATAATATATTAATATATGGTAGTTTTTCCTTTCAATAAGTACCCCAATGTGTTCAAAATCCCCCATGGTTCCATTCCACAATATCTATGAGAAACTCTTCAAGGAAAGGGAAATCTACACTTCTCTTTTGCATTCATGTTTATTTTTATGTGTCATGTATTCCAATTTCCATGATAATTTATATTGTTCACATTATTTTACTCCATTACTATAATTATAGTCTTTTATGAATTGTATAATCTTTTCCCCTATCATTTTATCCTTTTCTAAAACAACATTTTATACCCTTCATGTTACCGAAATTACCTCTCAAAAAAAATTTCTCCTCTAGAAATTATATTTATTTTATTATATTAAATATATAAACCCTTTTATTTCCTAATGATATTCACCTAAGTGCAAAAATGATTTATTTTATTCTAAGATTAACATACCTAAAACATATATTCCCTTTTCATGGGATGAAAATTACTTAATGATCATGTTGTTAAGCACTTTTAAAATTCCATGATTTTGATATGAAACTCTTTTTTTATTCTCTGTGGGTGATTTATTAAATTATGGATTACGATATATGATCATAACATTAATTAATTAATATGAAGGGTTAACATTGATATTGATCTAATCATTGGGTAAAGAATCCAATCCCAAGATATGGTCTGTTTTATAATACCTTGGTAAATAACATCGGTAATTTCCATTTATAGAACCTCAATGACAAACCTTTGTGAAAAAAATTATGAATGTATTATTTAAATGTTTTAGCCACATATCCATGTTATGAATCATGTTATTTTTATTATTATATTCCTTGTTTTCATTTTATCATTCCTTAAATAAATTCCTCATATTTTTATTGATATTCCTCATGATCACATGTAAACTGTTTTCCATTACAGGGCCTCATGATAACCCATTTAAATTGATGTATTCCCCATGATATGAGATGCAATAAATGAACTTAGGATGAACCATTTAGGGGTTATTAGTGGGTATTTATAATAATGTATTATGTTTTCTGTTATTATGTCACTTATTTACAAGATACTAAAGTTTAAAAGATTTTCTGTATATATCATGTGAATAAACATTATTGAATATAAATGTGTGATGCTACAGTTGGTATTAATGGATGGTTTAGTTATTTGTGTCAATTAGGATTTTAAAAACATTAGGAATAATTATATATTAATTATTAAATATTGGAACAAGTACGGTTATATTGGTTAAATATTTTGTAATTATTTTCCAAAGAAATGAAATCAATGTCTGGATAAAAACAAGTGGATGTGTATATTTCAAATAAGTATCATGGGGTAACATATGAAAACTCTACATTGGTAATGACTTGAACAAGAATGAGTAAAAGAAAATGATACTTGTTTCACACTACGTTTTACACTCCCATGGGATATGATTATTTAATAACATGTTTTTTAACCATTATGAAGGATTTATAGAAAATGTATTTGTTGTTAAGAATAATATATTTAAGCATGATGTTTTAAGACCTAAAATTACTTTTGAATTATAATATTACAAAAATAAAAAAAAATTCTAACTAATATTTTTTATAAAATGGGAGTAAATAGGTGGAACAATTTAAAAGATAATCACAACATAATAGGCACTGATAACCCTCTAATAGAATACAGAATGGAAAATATCCTGAAATGGTGAATAATCTAACTAGAGTTATGAAAAATAACATGAATCAAGATGAGAGGCCAGATTCTCCTCAAACTAATAACCTTCTATTTATTCTTTTATTCCTTAATTTCCAAATTAATTCCTTAGATATTCGGACCCATAGATTATTGAATAGTGGATAAACTATATATTATATCTTTTTGTACTCCATTTTTAAGAACAAGAGAAAGTCACCCTGGGTGTATACCACTTAGAGGGAGAATTTGATCAGTGTTGGACACTGATTAAACCAAAATCTAATAAGGTATATTGATTCTATAGAGTGAGAGGATTTTATAGGAACCTTTTTCACTAAATATTTCCCCCACTTGATGTGAATAAAAATGTAGAAGGAATTCCTAGAGCTAAAGAATAAAGAACATCAATACGTGGGAACCTATGATATGAACTATACAGGACTTTCCCATTATGCCTCTTGTTTTGTTTTTCATCCTAATTCAATGTTTCATAGATTCTTAAGTGGACTAAGAATAACAACACAAGATTAATATAAATATACATTACACTATTTATTCAGAATACATAATACATTACAATAATAGATATGAAAAGAGTAAATTAATTTAACACCTTTAGAAACATGGAAACGTAAAGTTTAGTACATGAGAGAGTTACATTTTATCCCATTAAGTTCTCAAAAATTTCACCCCTATTAGAAAAAGCATTCATAAAATATATCTTCATAACAAGTGGAAGAAAACATAAAAAGTGGTGAGATCATATTCTTTGTAAGGGTAAGTAAGGAACATATGTAAGCATAAACATTAGCATAAGGGTATAATAACGTAATATAAACAATAAAAGATCATGTACTATATATCAAAGATCATAAACACGAATCATGGGATAATTATTAGATGTTCATAAGGTATGAATCATAAGGGAATCAAGATAATAGCAGCTAAAATCATATTAGAGGTATTAGGAAAATAATTATGGTATACACATAAACATTTAACAACATTTCCTACATGTCAAGATGTTATGATAAAATTTATTAGTGAACTTCATGGGTACTAACCCTATTTGGAAAGAGACACCAGCATCCCTAGTGGAAATCCTTTCCTTGTAATGTATTGGGTTTCCCCATCATCCCATAATGATTTGGGTGTCCTCTTCTTCCCATAGTGGATTGGGTTTCCCCAACAACCCATAGTGGATTACATTTCCTTATATTCCTATAGAGGATCGAGTTTCTCTATAATACCATAGTAGATTGGGTTCCCCCATATTCTATAGTAGATCAATCCCATTTACTTGAATTTAATCATTATCTCATTGGATATAAATCATCACCCAATTAACTAGAGGGAGATATAGGCCTCACTAATATCATAATGAAATTGTGCATACACGTTGCACATGATTATAAAAAATCATATAATAACCGATGAAATTAAATGAGTATCATAAATAGGTAATCATAAAATTACATTTGAAAAAGGCACAAGTTTCATAATCAATTCATTAAAGCATTAGCCATTAAAATAAGTGGGTTTCATTAGCATATGACCTGTGAAATAGAAATAGGTTTTATCAACATGTAACCCATGAAATAGAAATGAGTTTCATAAACATCATGACATAAAAACATAAACCATTAATATAAATTATATTAATGGAACCATTCTGTAATTTCTCTTTAAAGGTATGAGTAACCCCAATGGATGTCATCTTAGGTTGTAAATAATTTTGAAAGATCTTTTAAAAACATTTCATTAGTAAATTACCCACTCTTCTTTGAAAAACGTTTTTTTTAATATTTTGAAAACAATTTCCTTAAAAATAAAACTTAAATATTATAAAAGAATCATTAAAAAAATTGAAAAAACTTTTTATTGGGAAAATTATAAATAATTCTTGAAAATGTTTATAAAACCATTATCCTTGAACACTTATAAAATAATATTGGGACAATATTGAAACATATTTCTTTGGAAAAATTTTTAAAACTTTTAAAGGGTGTTTAAAAACATATTGAAATCATTTTTCTTTAAAAAAATTCAAAATCATACAATGAATTATTGAAATCATTTTGAAAACCGTTTTCTTGAAAAATAATTTGATAACATACAAATAATTATGGAAAACATTTTGAAAAAAAATATTTAAAAAATAAATTTAAAACCTATAAACAATGATTGAATTTTTATAAAAAGTATTTCTAGAAAATAATTTTGTAAAATTAAAAACAAAATTGAATTTTTTTTTGAAAACATATAAAATATGTCAAAAAACATTTTTATAGAACATGGTTTTGAAAGAACGTAGTTTTATGAGTGTAGAGAGAGGTAAAGTTGGAGTTTTGAAAAAAAATCTTAATTATCTATATTACCAGAGAGTGTATAAAAGGTACCAATACAAGAATATATCATGAATTATTATAGGATAAGAAAATTAATGAGTTTTCATCAGAGATGGATCATAATATTTCATCAATGAATGTATAATTATAAATTATCTCGATAAAGGATGAGACTATTACAAATAATAGTTTCCACATTTGTATCTTTGAATCATAATACAAAAAAATAATAACATTACAATAAGATTAAAATATTATTAAAAGATTTATATTAATGATATAACATTTTTTAAGTAGTATATACACCTCATATAAAAATATAGGTTTATAACATGGCATGTATCTCAATGAGGTCAAATGGAGACATAATTAATTTAATAATTTGGTAAATTTTTAAACTTAAACCCAATTAAAGTAATTTAATTAAAATGATATGTAAATACCCATAAATATATGTGTAAAAATCATTTCATACACCCATTTCTAGTACACACCCCACATATATGAAATAGGAGGTGAAAAATTTTTATCTAACAAGAAAAATAAAAGTGAGACGAGAAAATAATTAATACTTGAGTTACTTTAGAATCAAGATCCCCATGAAATAATAACATCAATTAAATATTTTAATGTCATTAAATAAAGTATATTAATGATATAACATATCATATGGTATTATATTCACAACACAAAAGGAGCGAGTGGTGAATAAGGCATGTATCTCACAGAAATAAAAAGTGAGATGAAATTACATTAGCATAAGCCTTTAATTTATTAATAGATGTTAAAAAATAATATATAATATATATATATATGTTTATTATAAATAAACTAAATAACCATATCATTATATCTCATACCATATATGACTTGTTCAAGACGTTATATTACCCGTCTATGTTGATATTATGTTTCAGGTACTATTCACTTTTTCATATATGTTATGGCTAGTTATTCTTGATACTCTTACATAGATCATGATTTTGTTAATGGATTTAATGATAGATATAAAAATCATATTATATATATATATATTTATTTATTTATAAAAATATGTTTAAATATGAAATGGAATAAACCATTCATGGAGACGGTAGGTCGTACGTATGCTTGAACATTTTTTCTCTTTTATTGTCTTATTTAAGGCAACATAGTAAATGAAATATATATACACACATATATATATATATATATATCATTATAGTAAATTTAATATTTCATATATATATATATATCATATAATATCACTAAATCCATCCTTAATAGATTTTGTGCAGAGTGTGAACGAATCACATCACTTTGAGGATGCGATATTCCACATTTCCCCAAACAAAATTAGCATATTTATAGTAGTGATAATATTGAAGGTATATGTTATATAATAATTAAATTTTAATAAATAAATAATAAATATTAATAATATTTTTTCTTTCATAATTTCCATCCATTAGAGGTGATAATGGAAAAATGAACAACATCGTTCCATGAGGCGACAATTTTATGTACACAAGAACTACAAGTTCGTTACCCATTAGATGGAAGTGTGTGAAAGTGAAGGTATAAACCTTTAAATAAAACAATATCAGAATATTTAGTATATATTTATTTATTTAATCATGGAATAACAAGAATTGATGTTGTGGATAAAGAAATAGCAGAAAGGATCTTTAGGAAGCATGCTACCTCTTCTTTGGGTAACTTCTTTTTCATTGAATGAAAGGGATTCCATGGTTAGTTTTCATCCAAAGGGAGGATTAAAGGAAAAATTTTGGGATTTTGGGATCTTATTTGATAATTTTATAGGAATTAAAGAGGTCTTGATAGGTTTTAATGAGTTTTAGCAGTGAGTGCGTTTTTATATTGGAGGAGGAGTGGCATTTTTTGAAATTTTTGAAGAATGATTTCCACCCATGTTTTTCCTTTGAAAAGTGGCTCAAATAATAGAAACAATGTTAGAAAAGGGAGTATAGGGTCTAAATATGTCCATAAAAAAGATTTTGGTTACATTTATAGGTCATTTTTTCCCTTTAGATTAAGGGTTTGTCCCTTATTAAGTTGATTCTCCTCCTAGTAAATTTTATTAATTTTAATTACATTCATTAATCAATTTTTTAAATAATAAGACGAAATTATTTTAAATTATATATTATTATTATTATTATTCTAGATTTTTAATCAATTTTCATGAATTAAAATCACAAAATTGACAAAAATTAATTATAATTTTATTATATATATGGGGCAACAAAGCTCGTTTTTAAAGTAAAAAATGTTCACAATCTTGGTATGTTTTTATATCTAATCTGAAGGTAATATTGCTTCCAATGAAATAAATTTCATTAATTGATGTAAAAATTATCTAATTTAACAGTAAAAATAATTAAAAATATAATTTAACCTTATAAATAAATTATATAAAAAATAATTTTTGAATTAAAATCCAGTATTTTTCACTATTCATCAAAAAATGAAATTTCCCAAAAAAAACAAATAATTCACCCTAAAATAATTTTTAAGTTCCTATTTCAGATATGATGTTTATTTTTACATAAAAAATAAATAAAAGTTCCAAATATTTTATTTAAAATGGGTTCTCTATTAAAAGGTTATAAAATTACTTTTCAAGAAAATATATCTTTTTATTCCTAAAATTGGATTTAATCTCATATTATACATATAAAATGTATTGGATAAGTAAAAAAATATTTAACAAATATAGTATATGTAAATTTTATTGTAAAAATTAATCATTAGAGTTTTTTTAATATATTGAGATAAAATTGTGTTTGTAAATTGAAAGAATATTTTTATAGGAAAAATCATTTCTTTATTTTCAAATAGTTCTTTCATTCACTTCTACTAATAGATAAAAATGATTCATTTCATATATAGGTTTCAGTCATATTTTCACAATTTATTTAATCATATTTGTAATTCTATTCCAAGATCTAGGTTGTATCTATAATAATATTTTAATATTATTATTAATAATATGTTATATTTCAGTAATAACTTAGTCTTTACTGTTATGAAAGATATCTATGGAACTCATACTTGTTTACATCAAAATACAAACACAGTGTTAGTGTACCAAAATATAATATATGTCTTCTGTGTATTGAAAAAAATCCAAACATTGCTCTGTAATATATAAAAAAACAATATTCAGTGTTGTGTGAAATGAAAAATATAAAAAAAAAATTAAATTAAATTGAAAAAATTCACAAAATATCATGATGTGATAATATACCCCCCTTTAAAATGAATTTCTCCCACAAAATTTATCTAGGTTTTAAAATTTTCAATATATGAAGATTCATTATTATAAACCCACATCGTAAAAATAAATACTAAAACTTCCTTTAAAAAAATAACATTGGAATCATAATGGTTACCCAAAGTAACACATTAATAAGTTTCTATATGGGATAAAATATGTTCGAAGTGACAAAAAGGACTTAAAGGAAAAGTGTAAATATTTATTGGGAGTGATTGAGGCCATCAATCCCAAAAAAAATTAATGATCAATGGAAAGTTTAGTTCCTCAAGTTTATAAATATGTGATGATTTAAAAGGTCATCAGTTCAACATAAACTTAGGTATTATGACAACATTTTATTTCCAGATTGTTTTCCCAAAGTTGAATAATTTTCATAAAAGGATATAATTACTTGATTTTAGGACAACCTTACACTTTTATGTTCCTTCATGAACATCCAATTCATATCTCATTCCATGAAATAAAGGTAATTTTTTTTATTCCTGGATAATTAAAATATCATGAAATCCATGAATAGAATGAGAGGCCATTCCATCTATTTTTATCACAACAAAAGTATAGCAAAAGTTATCCAATATTCATAAATCCTCATATTTTGATATAATACATTAATATATAAAACCTTATATGAAGTTTAACATAAAACATTAATAAATTATTAACCTTATAACCCTTTAGAATGATGAAAATACAAAACTATTGAAAGAAGGTCCCAAAATTTCTTTAAAACAGATTCGCATTGATCCCCCGTATATTATAATATATCTATTGGTTGTCACATAGCAAACATGTGAATAACATTATCATGTATTCCCTTAAAACATGGTAATAACCTAAATTACCAAAATTCCTTATTGAAAACAAGCATGTTTGCTTACTCTAAATTATATTGGATATATTTCTTAAATTAAAAAATGATGTATGCTTCATAAATGATATAATAAACCATGCTTCAATAAGTCTATAGTTACTGACCAACTTACTTATTCATATAAAACACATCTTTATCCAAACATCATTATCGTAGCATAAGAAACATATTAAGGGTTATCATTTCCTTAATCATGTGTTTTCCATGGACACCACCTTTCCATTAAATCACATTTATAGTCCTTCAGAACCATTGAACTTATTTGTATAAACCCATAGTGAAAAAAATATAAAAAAATAATCCATCTAAATTTATCCAATAATATATCATAATTATGGAATACAAATACATAAAAACATTGATTATTACACATCATCAAAAATCAATAAGAATTCTACCTCATCCTATTATTTAATACCAATTTCTTTCACATTTCATCTATAGTCTAATCTCCATCCGCAATATAACCATTACTCGCACCACCTTTATGATTCTATTCATGAACATTCCACATGGGACATAGATTTTCATAAGGACCATTCATTTCACAATTAAATAATTTACCCTTTGATGAAGTCTAAGGGAGGTCAATACTCCCATCAATTGAATTAAATTGACCCTTCATTTTTTCCTTTGTAGTTACTTGCTACGTGTACTTCATTTCCAAAGTCAAAACATCTCCTCATTCCACTGTGTCTTTAACATAGTTTATTCTTTGGAAATTATTGACACAAAATAAAATGAATCATACTTCCTCCATGATCTCTATTACCTGAACTCCCAGTGAACTCCTTCATTTCATTCCTTGGTAAGATCGATAGTTAGTTAAGGTATAATTTTTTCATTATGTTACATGAAAACTGATTACGCATGATCACAAAAAAATTTCCTTTTGAGACTGTCCCATTTGACTACTCATCAAAAAATTATTTATCACATTCAACATTATCCCATTTCATTCTTGTTCCTACTATTGACTAAAACTAGAAATCATTGAGTAAGAAATAATTATCATAGTGATAAAACACATAATCTTGAAACCCCACTAATAAGATATCCAAAATATGACTCCCTCCTTATGCTATGGCAACATAGTTTTATCCAAGGTTATTAAAATCAATCATCCACATAAATCCTTCATAATGGTTCATAATGTATTTTTGGAATTTCTGAAGAATATACCTCAAAATTGTCAAACCATGTGTGCATTAAGGCCCATTGTCATGTACAAGGTTATTCTTGAGTAAGGGCCGAAACATCTTATTAGATTTGTAACCCATAGGAACATTTTTTCTAGATCCACATCCACATGTAGTATCCATAAATGAATTTAATTCTTGGAAACTAATGTTTCTATCCATTATGAAAATTCATGGACATTTTTCTAAACATTCACTCATCCTCAGACATATCCTTAGAGACACCACTAGACACATCCTTAGAAATATCCATAGGGATCTAACTAAATTGTTATCTTTATTGTTTTTAAATGTTGTCTAAATATTCACTCCAATACCAACTATGGAAACCCAAAAATATTGTGATAGACATTACACAATTTATAAAAAATACATAATACAGTAGATAAATAGATTCCAAAAGATAGTTTTAGTTCTGTTCATTTGGAAACATGGAAAGTTAAACAATAGTACATGAGTGTGTTACATTATCTCCCACTAGGTTATCCAATAATATCATCCCTATTATAATAATCTGACATAAAATATTTCTTCATAACCTAGGGAAAGAAAAATTAAAAGGTCTGAGCTCAAATGGTCATTAAGGGTAAAAATAGGGGATAAATTCAAATAAACATGATCATAAGGGTATGTGAACATGATCGTAAGATTATATTATTATACACTATATACATATAATTTTAAACATGAATCATGGAATAAATATTTGTAGTTCATAAGGCATGAATCATAAGGTAATCAAGAGAAAAATATATGAAATTATAAAATTAGACTAATACATGTTATTTTTTCATAAATATAAACATGTAACATCATTACCTATAAGTCATGACACATTTCTAGAAATTATTAGGGCATATTATAGGGAATAAACCTACTAGGAGGGAGATAACACCATCCCTAGTTGTAGTCTTTTCTTTGTAAGGGATTGGGTTTCCTCATCTTCACATGATGGATCAGATTTCCCCATCTTCCCATGGTGGATCGACTTTACCGATATCCCCATAGTGGATTGGGCTTCCCTATATTCCCAAATTTAATTAGGTTTCCATATCTTCCCATAATGGATTTCTTTTCCCATATTCCATAGTGTATCAAGCCTGTCAACATGAATCCAATCACTATCTCATGATATATAAATCTTTAACCAATTCATGGGAGGGAGATATAGGTCCCACCCATCTCATAATGAAATTAAACATACACATTCCTCAAGATCACAAAAAATAATATAAAAACCCATGAAATTAAATGGGTATCAGAAAAATTTATTCATAATATATCCTCTGGAAAATAGATTGGTTTAATAATAATTTAATCAATGTATAACCTATGAAAAGAAGGGGGTTTGATAACCATATAACCTAAGTAATATAAACTTGTCTTATAAACATATAACCCATGAAATAGAAATGTGTTTCATAAGCATCATTTCATAAAAACATAAATCATTCATAGAAATAATATGAATCTAACCATTGGATACTTTCCCTATAATGGAATGAGTAATGCCAATGTATGTCATCTTCTATGGGTTAGAAATACACTTTAAAACTATTTCATCAGGAAATTACAATTTATTCATAGAAAATTTATTTTTAAAACAAAAAACCTTTTGAAAATTATTTCCATGAAAATAAACATGAAAAATTATAATGTATTCTTTAAAAACATATTGAAGAATAATTTATTTGAAAAATATTAACGAATTTTCAAAGACATTTCGAAAACAAGTTTCCTTAAAGACTGATAAAATAAGCTTGAAAATGTTTTGAACACAATTTATTTGAAAATAATTTAAAAATATATGAATCATTATTGAAAACATTTTTAAACCATTTTTATTGAAAATACATTGGGAATTTATAATGAAGGCTTTAAATCATTTTCAAAACATTGTTTTGAAAATAATTTTAAAACATTAATGAATTCATTAAAACATTTTGAAGCAATTTTTATTTTAATATAATTTTGGAACATATAATGAATTATTGAAAACATTTTTAAAACATTTTTCATTGGAAATAATTTTAAAAATTATAATTAATTCTTGAAAACATGTTGAATATATATTTTTTCAAATAATTAAATAATTTATAAATAATCATTGAATTTTTTTTGAAAACATTTTTTTTAAATTATTGGAAAAAATATGAGTAATTATTGAAAACATAATTGAAAAATATTTTCCATGAAAACTTTTAAATAATCATGAAAATAGTTTTTAGAAAACATGGTTTTAGAGGAACAAAAATTTCCGATCAAAGAGAGAGGTGAAGTCAGACATTATAAAAACAATTTATTAATTATCATATGTAACATAGTGTGGAAAAATGGTACCAATACATTAATATTTATTGAATGACCGTTGGAGTATAAAATTCATTACAATTATTGAGATATTGATGATAATATTTCATCAATGGAAGCATAATGTTAAACAATCTTGATAAATAATGAGATTATAAAAAATAAATTGCACCTCTTTGGAAACCTGGAATCATAATAATATAGAACGAATAAAATTACATGAAGCATAAAATATAATTTGAAAAACGATATTAATTATATAAAATTTCAAAGACAATATATAGATATCATAGAAATATATAGGTGCATAACATGGCATGTGTATCAAACAAGGAAAATTGAGACAAAATTATTTTACCAAATTGGTATATTTTAAAACAAAGAAACCCTGAAAGAAATATCATAAAATTTATTTTTAAATACAAATAAATATATTTATAATAATCATAAAATACATCCATTGGTAGTATACACACAACATATAAGAAATAGGTTGTGAACATAGCATATGTCTCATGGAAAATAAAATTTAGACGAGAAAACACTAAATACTTGAGTAACATTAGAATAAAAATCTCCATGAAATAATATGATTAATTAAATACATTAATAATTTTAAATAAATAAAATTATTGATATAAAATTCCATATGGTAGTATATACACAACACAAAAAGGAGCAAGTGGTGAATATGGCATGTATCTCATAGAAATAAAATGTGAGATGAAATTACTTTACCTTAAGTCTTGAATTTATTCATAAAAATTAAATCCTAACGCATAATATATATATGTTTATTATAAATATATAAAATATCCATATTATTATATATAATATTATATATGATTTGTTCATGACTTTATATTACCTATCCATGTTAATATTATGTTTTCGGTAATATCTGCTTTGTTTTTCATATATGTTTTGGCTTGTTATTCCCGATCCTCTTACATATATAATGATTAAATTATTTACATAATGTAAATGATGATATAAATATCATATATATTGATAATATATGTATTTAAAGTAATCTAAAGAAATATGAAATGGAATACACCGTTCGCTGAAACGGTAGGCCGTACATATGCTTGAATGTTGTTTCCGTTTTATTATCATATTGACAGGAAGAATGTAAATGACACACACAGACATACGCACACACACATAATATCATTAATGTAGAATTATTATGAAATATATGTCTTATAATTTCACAAAACCCATTATCAATATATGACATACAGAGTGTGAATGAATTGCGTCACTTTTTTGAGGAGTAGTCCACACTTCCCCAAATAAAATTATCATATTTAAACAAAATGGAAAGAATGAGATTATGTGTTATATAATAATTAAAAAAAATAAATTTAAATTTCATATAAATCATAAAAAAATTGGTTTTATCATAATTTTAAACCATAAGTGGTCTTAATGAAAAAACGAACAACATCGTTTCGTGAGGTAGTATTTCGTCGCACATAAGAACGGTAAATTCACTACTCTTTAGAGGAAAGTGTGAGTAAGTGAAGGTAAAAAACATATAATAAAAAATATAAATATAGTTAGTATAATTTATTTTTTTATATAAGCATGTAATAATAATAATTTAGGTGATACATGAATAAAATAATAGATAGGACCTTGAGGAATAATGTTACCTCTTTTTTGTGTAACTCTATTTTGTTTTGTAGAAAAAAGTTCATTCTTAGTTTCCTTTATTCCAAAATTAAGGACCCAAAAAATATTTTAGATATTTAGGGTCGTTATTTTATCATATTTTTGTTATAAAATGTTCTTTATAGGTGTGAATAACTGATTAGGGTGAGTATCTTTTTATAGTGGAGGAGGAGTGTCATTCTTGTAAATTTTTGAAAAGGGACTTCCACCAACATTTTCTTTTCAAAAATGTGGCTCCAGTAATGAACCAAATTAGTGATAGATTATTATAGGGTCTAAATATTTCCCTAAAATGGATTTTTAAAAATTTTACATGTCATTTTGGCCTTAAAGTGTAAGGTATAGTCCCTTGTTAAGCTAATTTTCCACATAAACATTTTAATTAATTTTAATTACATTGAGTAATTTTTTTTAAAAAAAACTAATATGTACTATTTTATAATTATATAATATTATTTTTACAAATATTTAATACATTTTTATAAATTCCAATCAAATATTTTATAGAAATTCATTAATATTTAATCATGCAGATGAGATGACAAACCAGATTTTAAAGTAAAAATGTTCAAAAGTATGGTATGTTTTTATATCTTATTTCAAAGTTAAATTGATTAAAATGACCTAAATTTATTAATTTATTTAAAATATTTCAAATTAATATTTAAAACAAATTAAAAATATAACTTAACCTTATAATTTAATTACATAAAAAATCTGGTTAGAATTAAAAGTTAGTATTCTTCACGATTCATCAAAAAATGAAACTTCATAGAAAAAAAAAAGAAAAAGTCACCATAAGATAATTTTTATGTTTCTATTTCAAATATAATGTTTATTTTGACTTATAAAATCAATAAATGTTGTCTAAATTAAATTTATAATGGGTTTTCCATTAAAAGGAGGTGAAATATTTTTTCATAATAATATATATTTCTATTTATAAAATTATATTTATTATAATATTATACCTATAAAATATATTGGATAAGTATCAAAAGTATTTATTTAATATTATATATATATATATATTAAAACATTAATCAAAATTTGTTTGTTTAATATATCGATATAAAATTGTGTTTATGTATAGTAAAAATATTTTTCCTAAAAAAGTAATTTCGTTATTTTCAAATAGTTCTTACCTTTAATTATAATAATTGATAACCAAATTACTCATTTTAAAAACATGTGTAAATAATATTTTCACAATTTAGTTAATAATACTCATAAATTTCATTCCAATGGCTAGGTGGTACCTATATTAAAATTTTAAAAAAAATATTTATAACATGTTGAATTTCGGTAAAAACTCAGACTTTCATGTTATAGAAGCTGTCAAAGGAACTCAGAATTAGGTGTAACACAAGCCAAACATATTTTCTTATGTATGGAATGATAATATATATATTTCATGTAGTTTATGAAATCCAAACACAGTTATTTATTATATAAAAAAACAATATTTAGTGTTGTGGGAAATGAAATATATGAGAAAGATTAACGTAATTTGAAAAAAAAATAACAAAATATTGGGGTGTTACAATAAGACCCCGTATAAGGGTGAATATATCAAATCGAGACTATAAAATAAATGGGGATATAGTGTAGAGTGATATGAAAGTTGAACTGGAGTTCAAAGATAAATAGTTGTCACACAAATTGAATGAAAAGAAGATATAATTGGAGCCAAACATAGGGAGGAAATTTGATCATATATGAGGCAGAACTAAAGTGAAACATTATGCATGAAAAAAAATTAGGAAGAATAATTCATAGAACTGAATTCCTAGTCGTTGAAAATATTAGAAGTGTGTAAGAGATGGCCATATATCTTGGAACTGTCAAGGTGAGGTTACGACTCAACTTTATAACAATAATAAAAAATTGAAGATAGTAAAGGCCCAAATAGAGGTTTAATTCTTCATGTGTGAAAAAACATGGGTACTTTTCCGAATCATGATCCAAATCAGATTATAATATATGGAAATCACCATCAAAATCAACATAGGCCAAGATAACAAGGTCATAAATTCTCTATCACAGCATTTGATATACGATCTCTAAATGATGTGGTGGTAGGTACTCTCATTGTTCTCTCAGATAAATAAATTACTTTGTTTTATTTTGGTTCTACGTATTGATTTATTTTCTCTATGATTTCAAAGAATATTGAATCAATCACTGAACTTCTACAAATATAGTTATCACTAAAGACTCGTGGAGGGATTATCCAAGCATCAACAGTGTATAAAAACACTAGTATTGAATATTGTGAGCAAAAACTCATCAAAAATATCATACCCATTTCAATGGTAGAATTAAATATTATACTAGGTATGAACTACATATTAATGTATAATTAAAAAATCCATTATAGATTCATGTGATTCTCAGTAGTATTTAATGGATAACTTATAGTGATTTTCAATGGTGAGATATCATGAACTAATTTTTTTTCTAGAAGCTCCTCCCATAGCCTTCATTAGGTTGATGATCGATGAAGAAGAATAATGAAATGAAAGTTTAAGGATAGAAAATATTCCTATAATTTAAGAATATATTGACTTATTTCCTAATGACATGCCTAGAACACACCCAGAAGGAGTGGTAGAGTTCTCTATTAAACTCATACCTGGACCCAAGATGACATTAAAGACCCCATAGATAATGCAAAATGTAGAGTTGGAGGAATTAAATAAACAACATCAACGTATTTTAGATAAGGGTTTTATCTGACCAAGTGTGTATCCCTAGGGATAACCGGTTCTCTTTAATGGTAATATGAATGTATCAATACATATATGAATTTATTAATGAGGACGTAATGGGATCACATTGAATAAAAATTACTTGCTCCAAAGGATAGATGATTTATTTGAATAGCTTCATGGGGATCGATTCTTCTCCAAGAATGATATTTATTCTGGCTATCATAAATTGAGGGTGAGGAAAGATGATATTTCAAAGACCACCTTATGATGAAGATGTGGGAATTATGAGTTTTTCTTATTCCCTGTGTCTTGAATAATTATCCTATTATATTTATGTATTTGATGAATACAATATTTAAGTACCACCTATATAAATTTGTTTTTGTTTTGATTAATTATATTCTAATATATTCCAAAATTTGTGACAAGCATGAGGATCATCTAAGGGTTATATTGAACACTCTGAGGAAGGAGGGGCTATTTTTAAAATTGAAAAAATGTGAATTTTGGTTAAAACAATTATATTTATTAGGTATCATTATAACCAATGAAGGAATCTTAGTTGACCATGAAAAGAAAATAGTTATAGAGGAGTGGCCTCATCATATAATACAAACTAATATTTTTAGTTTCCTAGGTCTAGAAGGATATTATATGAGGTTAGTGAAAATTAATTAATGAATGTATAATCCACTAACAATGTTAACTAAAAAATGAGAAAAGTTTATTTCTTCTAAAAAGTTTAAAGGATTTTTCCAAGAACTAAAGAAGAGATTGGTTAATATGCCCATGTTAACTCTCTCATCTATCAGAGAATGTTTTTTTATTATTAATTATTTATCTCTAAAAGGGATTCGGTGTGTCTTCATGAAAAATGAAAAGGTTATTTCCTATAAATCTCGAAAGCTAAATCCTCGTGAGAGAAAATATAAAATGCATGACCCGGAGATAGTTGTAGTTATTTATGATCAAAAAATATAGAGGAACTATCTATATGGTTTGAAATGTGAAATATAAATACACCACAACATTTTGATGTATATATTCACAAAAAAATTAACATGAGAAAAGAAGATGGTTGGAACTTTTTAATGACTTTTCCCATTCAATTCATTATCAACCTAGAATAGAAATAAATGTTCTGGATGCATTAAATAGGAAATACCCTGTTGTTCAGGACATGATGGGAATTCATGGATATCCTCTAATAAAACATCTAGTAAAACTGGACATGGTAATTATAAGGGAAGGGACATCATCAAACCTATCCAAAACGATTTATAAACCCTCATTAATAGATAAAATCAAGAAATATTAATTAAAATATCCATTGGTAGAAAATAAGATAGTGACTAGGATGAATGGGATGTTTATTGAGTTCAATATTGATCAAGAAGGAGTAATAAAATTTAATACAAGACTATGTTTTCCATCTTTTCAGAGATAAAGAAATAAACGATGGAATAATATCATAGATATACATTCTATGTATATCTTAGAAGCACTAAAATGTATAAGGAATTTCCGGATTATTATTGGAGGGGTAATATGAAAAGACAGATTTCTTAAAACACTAAAATGTAGTTGGTGTGTTAATAAGTGAAGTAAGAGTGAAAAATTCATAAAGAGAGATAACAACCAATAGCCATTCCAACATGGAAGTCGAAAAATATCCCTATGGACATTGTCACTGGTCTCCCAAGAAGATGGAATGGAAATATTGTGATAGGCAATATAGTGGAATGAATTAGCAAGAATTTCCAAGTTATCGCTATTCGGGAATATTTCAATCTTAAAAAACTATTTAATATTTTTGTAAAGTAATTGGTGAGGTTGCATGGGGTTCCACTTTCTACCATTTCTGGTCCTTATAAATGGTTCACATATTAATTATGTAGAATTATTGAACTTGATATGAATACTAAATCGAATTTTAGTATGGGCTATCACCACCAAACTGATGGATGATCTGAAATGATTATTCAAAAACTCTATGGAATAAAAATAACATGATCTATGGAATTTATAGATGTATGGGATCAACACCTCCCCTTAGTTGAGTTATCATAGAAAAAAATATTCCACTCGAGTTTTCAAATGGAACCCTATGAATCTCTATATAGGATGTGATGTGGAACTCAATCTTGTTGGGTTAAAGTTGGTGAGAGAAAGATATTTGAGCATAATCTTGTGCAATAAAGGATATAAATGGTTCATTCCATCCAAAAATACCTAAAGGCTACTCAATGTCTAAAGAAGAGATATGCTAACAACTTTCTAATGGACTTGCAGTTTTATGTTTGCGATAACTTTTTCATTTGAATATCACTGTGGAAGAGAGTCAAGAAGTTTGGGAATAAAGGGAAGCATATCATAAGGTACATTGGCCCAGTTGAAATCCTTTATCACATAGGTTAAGTTCCCTATTGGCTATATCATCAAAAAACCTTGCTCAAGTTCATGATGTATTACATGTATCCCTCTTGATGAAGTAGAAATTTGAACCGTTACTTGCATTGAATATGAATGTGGTATAGCAGGAACATTACCTATCTTATGAGAATAATCCAATGGAGATCTTAGAGAATAGAGATAAGGTTCTATGAAATAAGACTACCCACCTTATCAATTTATTATAGAGGAACCATAAATATGAATAAGCTATGTGAGAAATAGAGACAATGAGGCAGAAGTACCAACACCTTTTCACAACTAAGAGATCGAGTTGAAAATTCAGGGATGAAATTTCTTATGGGAGAGAGAATGTAGTGACCTAGATTTTTAAATGATAATTATTTCTGGAAAATGTGGGTTATTTAATTTTTCACAAGAAACCATATCAAATTAATAATGAAGTGGTATTTATAGAGTATAAAGGGAAATGAGACCTTCAGGATTCGACCATTATATGGTCTTTGGTCAATATGACTGTTGGAAACTATAATCTTGGTAATAATTGTAAAGTTATCATTTTTCTTATTTGTATAAATGATAAATGATAATTAATGCAGAAAGGAGAAGAGATATCCCCAAACATTATAGTCAACCTATATGAATCCCATTTATTAAACCTATATAGGGAGGTAGTATCACTATGTTTTACCATTGACAAAGCCCAATTTGAGATTTAACAAGTGAATTGTGAACAAAATATTCTTCAGGAGGAGTTCAAGTTAGTAGTAATTACCACTCGGGTAATGTTAGCTGAGCCACCCCCTGAATCTATCACTATCTCACACTATACCCTTAGTTCATATATTGGTGTTATAAGAGGTAAAATAACCAGGACTATGTTACTTAATGTGGTATTCCATTGTATAAATAAAATTGGCTACCCATCAATTCTGTTATAAGAATAGTTTTTTCTTAAAAATGACGAATTTTATATAAAAAAAATTCAGACACACATTGTACTTTTTAGAAATGATGTAAAATTATTATAATTAATAAATCTATTATATATAATTTTTATTTTAAATAAATAGTTTAATAAACAATAATCTTTGAATATAAATAATAAAATAATTTTTTATGCCATTGAATTTTTTTTAAATGTCATAAATTTTAATATGCATTTTCAACTAACTATTTTGTAATAAATAATGATTTTATATTTTAATGTTAACATTATCATTCATACATAATTATTAGGATAAAATATACATTATTTTTTATATTAGTACGTTGAAATTAGGTTAAAGTAAATTTAAGGTAATTTTATAAAATACTTTATTATTTTGTGAATAATAAAAATAATGTTTAGTTTTTCGGTATGTTTAATTACTTCATAAATATTTGATAATGATGTAATATTTAATTATCCAAAATCCATGACCAAAAATAATTTATTTTATTAATATAATTATTTTTATTGATTTTAATCAATTTCTCAACCTATAAGTTTCTTTTCAAATTCTTAAATGGAAACATTATCATTAAAAATCTTATTTTTTGGAAACATTACTAATAATTTAAAAAATAGGTAATATAAAATGATGGTTAGTTCTAGTGGGTTAAAATAACATTAAATATGTCTTGAATGTCCAAAACCAAGGAAAGAACCATGGGGGTAAGAACTCGGTTTTTCACTAAGGTATGGATCCTTAAAATATCAATGTAATTCTATATTTTGAACATAATATGGATGACTAATGAGTTAGAGAATGTATAAAGGGTGTCCAAGGACTATTTAGTGCATGGAACCCATCCTTTTGGGAGAAATTTTCCTACCACATGGTTTGTAGTAAATAGTAAGGGGATACCAAACTGTTACAGAAAATCGTGTGAGATGCTTTCTTTTTCGGATAGAGCATTACCACACGACTGGCACAAAATTTTCTTATTTAATTAGCCAACCCATGTGAGTACCCCATTTTCACTAGGTACATATTCATGGGTTGAGCATGGTTCTGAAAATCAAGGTCCAAACCATGCATAGGCTAAATTTTTGGTAATTTTACATTTTTCTCATAATGATCTAATTATGCCCCTCCTTCTTGCCTAATATGATTTCCAGTGGTATTTACCTCCATTTCTCCCATTTTTTGAGGATTTTGAAGGTCTAACATAGGTATAAAGTGATTTCATTCATCTGATATTTGTTTGAGCATCTCCTTATCACATTAGATGTGTAACAATAAGTACATCAATTTTTTAGTCATTCTTCATCTCACTTGTTCTCGACCTATTTATCGAGGTGTAGGTGTTTTTACTCCTTTATCAGATACACTATGTTAAAAGAAGAATGAGAGGATAATACTAGACTATTGGAGTCATTCATGACTAGTATTGTTGGTCTAAAACTCATCCCTCATGTTTTCTGCTTTTTGAAATTTCGTGTGGGGCCCACCGATTTCATCGGGTGTCGTTTATTGATTTTATATTACATGTTTATAATAATTAGAACCATATTGTTGTTATATTTCCAAATATTTGTTTTTTTTTTATTGGTTACTCTAACAGCTGTGTCGATCCCATCTAAGATTTTTTTTCATAATTGTCGTTATAGTTTTTTGACATGTTTTAGTTGCCAATCGGGTGGGCCTTGGCTTGAATGTTCTAAGGGAAATATATTCGATATGAAATTCATTGATTTAAATTGTGAATTTCATAATGTGAAGTAACATGTACACTCACCAATTTACCCACCTAAGGTAACTTATTTAATTTTTTAATTAAATTTTAAATGGAAATTTGAATGCATACAGATTATTTGACTTGACATTTTTAAATGAAATTGAATCATAGGTTTCATGTCCATAACACCCCTTAACATGTTAATGGAAGGTAGAAGAGTGAACCATGATTTTTGAAAATTCCTAAAATGGATTAAATGAATGGTTTTATGTTGCATGGCCTAGTTGCACTAATGAAGGGAAAGTGATGAACCAAATGGATTTATCAATTATTTACAAATTTATTAATGGGTTTCAAGAAACTTGAACTCGTTACACTCCTGAAAGGAAAGTCTTTAATCAAATGAAATATTATGTGAATACATTTTCAAATTGGAGTTTCATGGCTTGATCTCACCATGGATTCCTTATTAAATTCCTTGAGCACTTGGGAACCCCATTATGATTAAAGGATGCAACTTTATTTTGTTGATACCCAACTAGAACCCAATCCTTATTTAACTTTAGATGCCCAATATGACACTATAGGATCCCTTCAATAATATTAGAGGATTACTTGGATACACTACATGGATCCATCAATTACAAGTAGGTTCCATGTTCAAATCCCATCAGACCCAGTCATTTTTTTCCTTGTGTTACCTTGGATGAACCCCTTGGACTCAGTAGGCATGTTATTGTGGAATTTATTAGATTATCATCCTCAAATTACACTGTTACCCTTTTCTAGGCTACATTAATTACTGAGTTGGTGACCCTTGATGTATATGTTGGCTTGGTTATTACCTTTGAAATTCATTATTAAATATCATTACCGGTTTCCTTGTTACATCTTGAAACCTTCACTATTTATATTATCACAAGATTATTTCTGTGCTAGATATGAATCATGTGACTTGTTTTTATATTCATTAACTTATTTAATTGATAAACTGGGTACACATTCAGATAATTGATTATGGTAGAATTAGGCACTGGGTAATTTAGTTACATTTTATTTCTTTACATTATAAATGAATTCTTTCACACTTTTACCATTCTATTACACATGTCGAATGTTATAGACACCATTGGTGGTAGCCCACAGAGAATTATCTCACGCCCTCTCGAGGCACTATTTGGCAGTTGGGGAAGATTACATGTATGAAAGTGTTGATAATGGGAAGAATAATTCTTCAAAACCTATATAACTTTATGTTCTTGGATGTATCTAGTAGTAGATGACAAAGATGTGTCTCAGGATGAGCGGGATAGTTTTTTTGTTTCTATTGATACATTGGGTTTTACATGTTGGAATACTACATTTTATCCTTGTTTTTAAGCTTTCCAGTGACATAAAATTCATCATTATCAGCTATTGTATGTTTTTTCAGTTATTTCAGTTATTGTTATTCCTTTCTCTTTCCATTGTACATTCTATTTAGTTATTGCTTCCACTATTTACCTCTATGTATAACTATCCATTGTGTTTCACTCTAGTAATGATGGAATTATATCCTGATGGAAACAAACTGGTCCCTTTATACTATTTGACAACCTCTCTCATTCAAAAAGATGTGCTTGAGTCCATGTGGCCCATCAGGCTCAGATAACCTCCTGAGTGACATCCTGTTCTAGGACAACTGAATGTGGTATTAGGGGAAGATTCATTTCATTCTTTACTATTTAGAAATAATATATTAGAGATTAATAATGCTTGGGACATGGTCATAAGCTATTATTGGGCCTCTAGAACACACATTTAGGGTCATAGACATGTTTCCTAAATTCCGATTTCTATTCTATTTTTCCAATTACAAGTGTCATTATTTCGTCGTCGGGTGAACCACATGGTGTTTGGATTTTTTTTATTATTAGTTTGATTTTTAATTTCATTTCATCTTTGGCTGATTGTTATAAAGGTATGGGAATTTTTATAGTCATCATTATAAGAACCTAGAATTTTCATTTCATTCATATTACCATGCCATATAGGTTAATTTCACAAGTTGCATTGCTTGATATGACTATGATTTTTGAGTGATGTTGTTGTAGCTATAGAATTATTGTTCATCTTTTGGGGATGTGATTGAGTGATTTACTATTTAAATTCATTAAAAAATTTGGGTTCTCATGGTGGAAGTGAGTAATTTACTGAATCCGGTCATTAATTATAAATTCAAATGGGTGTAATTTTTAGTGATAAGGAATATGTTTCCTAATTCACCAGAAATAACTACAAATTTTAAAGTAAATTTGATATAAGTTATAAGAAAATGAAAACATAAAAGTGGAATGGTTTCTTGTCCTAATATTTCCTTGTCATTCTCATGAAAGTTAAAGGATTTAGCCTAGTAATTAAATGTTAAATGTGATGAAAAGGATTCCAATAAATGATGATTCAAGGTATCATTAACCCTTCATATATTAGAACCACTAAGACTTATAACTAATCACTTATGAATACCTGGGCTACTGAGTAGGAGTTTGGGGTAGTATTCCTTGGGTAGTGAGTTTTGTTACATTCATATTATTCAAGTGATTCTATATCTATTATGCTATGTTTTTTTAGAGGTGTGTTCATGGAATTTTTTGAAAAGGGCCTCCAGGACATCCTCATCTCATATTCCATGAAGGTGGCGATGACCATGCCCCAGACGCGGTGGGCCCAAAAACACTAGTCTAACTTCCTGTATTTCAACTAGAGGCACCACATATTGTACCGGATCTAAGCACTAATTCCCATGTCTATGATAGTTTCCTATATATGATGTTTTCCACGAATAGTTCTCCACGATATGCACCTACGATGGTTGATTTAACTCCTGAGTTCTAACTACAGCATCCTCCAACCTTTTTGGGGGGATGGAAGTCTACAGGATGTTCTGTCTTGGCTAGTGGAGGCCCTCTATATCATTGATCATATAGAGACACCTCTTGAGTGGAGGGTCAAACATTCTACTTACGTGCAGCATGATTCAGCTAACCACTGGTGGGATGTGATTTCACCAGTTGGTCATCATTCGGGAAGGGTATGGGATGATTTCCAAATTGCATTTTATGGACATTTCATTCCTTAGCTGTTGAGAGATGATATAGCTATAGACATCAGGCATTGGTAGTTCGGTTATATGTATGTTATGGAGAATTTATCACATTTTATAGAGTGGTAGTGCTTTGCACTTCCTCTAAACGGTGATAAGATTTCCCATACTAGACACTTCAAGGATAGATCTTGTATTCCATCCCTAATTGGGTGAATGTATTTTCCTACCTAAATTAACTAAAATAGTAAATCAATATCTTATCACTGATCACAACCTGAAGGAATTCAACAGTGTCGAGTATAGAGGATTACTTTTTCAACAGAACAATATTTCTTTTGGTGGTAGGAAACATTCCCTCGAGGTTTCTCATTAGAAAAATGACAACCAGAGTACCTATTTTGAAAACTCCATAGTGTATCATCAGTGTGGAGGACATGGGAATCTGAAGCCTCAATGTGGTAGAGACCAACTGGTGTGCCAGTATTATGGCCTTGTGGGGAATATTAATATATTATGTAGGAACATTTCACTTGTTTCGAGTGGAAAGGGATCAGTGCCAACTCCACCTTCATGAGTGGGTTATTTTGCATCACATCATGCAGAGAGTTGGAATAACACTCAAATTACTAGCCAAAGAGGATGTTGGGTTCATGGTAGCTAGACCCCTGATCACCAACAATGCCAATAGATCAGTTATAAACATGGAAGTCAAGATATTTCATGAGGACATGATTCATCCCATTTTCATGCACAACACTCAATACCCAAGGATCTTGCTAAGAAACCATCTATTATACACGGTACAATTCTAGTGGCATCTACTATAATATCTTATTTATTTGATATAAGTTCTTAGAAACATTTTATCTCTATAACTAACATGGAATGTCTCACACTGAATATATAGTATTATAGTGGTGAAATAACCCATGATACACTATTTAGAGTTCAGTCATATGGAATATGCCAATGTTGGGTTGTCACTATGAGGTATGAAGTTACCCCTTCTTATGGAACCTCTTATTTCATGATATTAAATCATTAGATGTCATTCATGGGATGTATTTTTTAGTTATGTATCATTCCTTAACAGTCTATCATCATCGAAGGGTATTATTTACATCACTAGAGGGTAGCAGTTATCTACATAAGTGTGAGTGGGATGTCCAGGCTCGTAGAGAGGGACCATAGAAACATGGGCTAGGTGGATTGATTGACCAAATTGCTAATCTCTTCATGGAGGATAAAGGTTTAGGTTAGGAATTATTTCATCAAGTAGTGGATAATTTCTAGGATGTTTTCTCTGATTAATTTTTTGGAATACCAATTGAGAGGGATGTAGAGTTTATGATTGATCTCTTTCCAAGAGCATATCTAGTTTCCATTACTCCATATAAAATGGAACCTACTAAGATTCAGGACCAAAAGTGGATGTTATAGGATCTAGAGGCCATAGGATTCATATGGCCTATAAATTCCTCTTAGGGTTTCCTCATGATTTTCTCCATTAAAACAGGTATGGATCGTCGTTTATGTATGGATTATATATGGTTTAACTAGTATTCACTACCTTGAATATAAGCATAAGACATATGAGAATCAGAAAATGAATGGAAATTAATGGTCATAATCTCTAAGATGCATATGTATTATCATAATAGTCACAAGAATTATTACCTCTCATCCTAGATAGAAATATATTCCTTCCTAAAGAAGTTGTAGGATAGAAAATTTTCATATCTTGAGGGTATGGTTCTCCATGATAGTATATTAGGAGAGAACCCACACCAGATTGGTCTATGGATAGAGACAGCATCATGTGTATTCATCGGTGTGTCTGGGTTCATACAGATATGAGATATGAGTTAATAAAAGAGTCTGATTCTTCTCGTTGGGCTTTTTATCCGATCATCACAAAGATGTACCAAGATATGTGATGCCATTATTAGTGTCCTGGGATGAAATATAAGATTTCAGGATTTATCACCAACTGCTCCACATGTTAGCAGGTGAAGGAAGACCACCAGAGACATGCAGGCTTGTTACAACAACTTCCAGTACCAAAATGAAAATGGGAAGATGTTTCCATTGACATTTTTGTTTATTTTCCAAGATAACCAAGATTTAGTGACACTTTATGGGGTTTCATGGAATGACTGATGAAAGTGGATCACATCATCCCTATTAAAGAGACATTCCTAGATGATGAGATGGGAAGACTATATGTATATTAGATCAAATGACTAAATTGGGTCCCTTATACTATCATTTCAGGTAGGGGCACTCATTTCATGTCATGGTTCCAGAAGGATTTGCTAAAAACTATGGGTACACTGGTGCTTCTAATCATAGCTTTTCACCCTCATTTGGATAGACCATCGAAATGGACTATACAGGTTTTAGAGGAAATTATTCAAGCTTATGTACTTGATTTCAGCGGTTCTTGGGAGAATCATATTTTTCTCATTGACTTCTCCAATAACTATAGATTTAAGGTGACAATTCAGATAGATAATTTTGAGTCCTTATATGTTTTGTCGTTCCATTGTCCCTTGTGTTGGCTAGAGGGAGGTGAGGTAGCACTAATAGGTCATTGTCTCGTACATGAGTCTTCTAAGTAGGTTCATTTGATTAGGAAGAATATGTATACTCCTCAGTCTAGATATAAATATTATGTAAATTTTTATTGACAACCTCTAGAGTTCAAGGTTGAGGATCATGTTTTCTTACTAGTATACCTAGCTGGATAATAGATAGATAACAAGGAAAGGGAAGCTATCACCTCATTACGTAGGACCTTTTGAGTTTCTAGAGAAATTCATATTGGTAGTTTATCAGTTGATACAACCTCAGAGGTACCATGGTAGGAATGGCGTCTTCTACTATGCACATCTTCACCAATATCATGTTTATCCATATCATACCTTTGATCCTGATTAGGTTGAGTCAGATGCTGATGCTAAATTTGAGGATTATATAGTACACATTGTTTACTGAAGCACATAAGATCTCTAAGGACAATCTATCTCAGTAGAATGGGTGCTATATTAGCATGGTCGTGTGTAAGATGAGGCATGGGAGAGGGAGGCTTATGTACATTCAAAGTGGACATAGTTATTCTCAGAAAAATTTTCACCACCATTTAACAATGGAATCCGGGATTAGTTCTTTTAAGGGGGGAATACTGTAAGAACACCGATTTACACAAAGATATGGATCCTCTAAATTTGGCCTAATTCATTATTTTGGGACTAATATGGATGTCTAATGAGTTAGATAATGTATAAATCATATCCGGGGATTTTTCAAAGCCCAAAAACCATCCTTTTGGGAGAACTACCTCTAGAACATGGTTTGTAGTAAACCATGTGGGGAGACCACACTGTTAGAGAAAATATTGTTGGTGACATTCTTTTTTGGTTAGAGCCTTACCACATGGTCGGTGCATGGTTTCTCTAACTATGTGTCCTAAACATGTGAGTTACCCCTTTAATCAAGATACTTATACAAGGTTTTCGCAAGATTGTTCAAACAGTGTAGCCAAACTTTCCACAAGCTAAATTTTGGGTAATTTTACATTTTTACACCTAATGACCTAATTAAGCTCCTATTTTTTCCGAATCCAATTTCCTAAGATATTTACCGTAATTTATCCCATTTTTAATCTTTTTGAAGGACTAAACTTGGGATCAATAGATCACTTTTATCCAGGATACGTTCAATATTTTTTTTATCATGTTGGATGCACAATGGTAAGTAGTTGAGTCATTTTCAGCCGTTAGTTGTCTCTCTTTCTCTCAACCTAGTTATCAAGGTGTAAGAATTTTTTTCTCTGTTATCACATATAAAATATTCTAATATGAAATTGATGGTAATACTAGATGAGGATATTTTTAAAATCCTAATTTGGGTGGCCTATAACACATCCCTCAAGTTCTTTGATTTTGAAAATTTCATGTGGGGCCCACCAATTTCATTGGGTTCCGTTTATTGAATTTATATTCCATTTTTTATAATAATTAGAAGCATATGGTTATGACATCTCCAAATATGTGATTATATATTAGTGGTTATGCCCAAAACATCATCCATCCTAGGTAGGATGTTTTTCCATATCTTGTGTTTTAGTGTTTTGACACGTTTTAGCTGCTGTTTGGGTGTGCCTTGGCTCAGCCTTTCTAAAGGTATGATTTTCTATATTAAATGGATTTATTTAAATTGTTAATTTAAAAACAGAAAGTAACATTTCTTCTCACCACTAAACATGTCTAAGTTAGGTTCTTTAATTTGATAATTAAATTTTAAATCAAAATTGGCATATGTACTAAGTATATGACTTTGCCTTATTTAAATTTAATTGAATAATAGGTAGAATATCCGTAGAACCCCTTACCATGTTAATGGATGGTACCACAGTAAACCATGATTTTCGGAAATGCCTCAAATGGATTAAAAGAATTGTTTCACGCTACTAAGCCATGTCACATTAATGAAAGGCAAGGCTTGAACCAAATAGATTTATGGATTAATTATAACTTGATCAAAGTGTTGCATATTACATGGAATTATCACACTATTGAAAGGAGAGGCTTAAACAAAATTGAATATTGTATGACTTCATTATTAAATCGGAGTGGCCTTACCCGATCTCACCTTGTATTCCATAGGGAATTCATTGAGCACTCAAAACCCCATTACGAGTCAAGGATGCATCTTGTTCTGGTTGAGACCCACTTGGAACCCCATACTTTTCTAACTATGGAGGCACTGTATGAAAATAAACGATACCCTAAAAAATAATATTGGATTCCATGGATATACCCTGGGTTCCATCATTGATATGTAGGTGCGATCATCAAACCCCATCTGGCCCAGTCATTGCATAGCCCCGTTTTTTCATGGATTAACTCCTTGAACTAAATAGGTGTCTTTTTTTGGAATGCCTTAGATTGAACTCCTTTGATTACAATCTTACCCTTATCTATTCTACAATAATTACTTAGTTAGAGACCATTGGGGTCTACATTGACTTAGTTATTTCCTTGTAACATCATCATTAAATATCATTACGGGTTTCTTGGTTACATCTTGGAACCTTCACTCTTTATACTTTAATTAGATGATGTTGGTTCTTGATATTCTTCACATGAATTGATTTTAGGAAGTAGAACATAATTAATTGGTGAACTGGTTACACATCCAGACACCGCTCGAGGGCTGAAGCAGCTACTTGGGTATGTAGTTTCATTGAACTGATTTACTTTATATATGTATACATGGACACTATTATATTTACAATTCATGTGTAAAATTTTAAATACACCTTTTTGGTGACCCAAAAATATTTATCTCACACCCTCTCTGGGCACCATTTTCTACTCAGGGTAGATTACATGTATGCAGGTGTAGATAATGGGAAGAGTAATGCTTCAGACCCTTCATCGCTTATTGGTATAAGATTGATTTGGTAGTATATGAACGAGTTGTAGCTCCGGATTCTTGGGATATATTTTGTATTTCTTATGCTACATTGGGGTTTTCATGTAGGCATGCTAATTTTTATCCATGTTTTCCATATTTCTAGTGACATGACATTCATCATCATCAACTTTTGTATATTATTCTAGTTATTCCAGTTATCTTTATTCCTTTCTCTATCGTGTATATATTATTTTATTTTATTTTCTTCCACTATTTTCGTCTATTTATAATTATTATTTTTTCTAAAAACTGGTAATGAGGGAATAATCTCCCCACAGATACACTAAAGGCCCTCACTGCTAGTCGGCAGCCTCTGGTGTTCGGGGAGATGTGCTTGAGGACATATGTTCCACTGATATCGAGTCACCTCATAAATGTCATTTGGGTCTGTGGAATCATAATGGAAAATCACATGGGTTATCGCTTTCCAGAAACTCGATTTCCATGTCCTATATTTTGAAATTATTAAACAAATACTCCACCATATGAATAAATACCCACCCATTTATCCATTTAATATCACTCACAATCCATCCTACATGAAACTATTGTAGTGTTTCCTTCCATTTAGTCTCCCCAATGTGTCCTCAATCCCGATAAGTTACATTTCTCAGTATCTAGGAGTATCTCTTCAAGGTAATTCAAATATACACTTCCATTTTACATTCAAGTTCCCTTTTATGTGGTATGTCTTATAATTTCCAAAATAACTTCTGTTTTACACATTATTTATCCCATTAATAAAATAATAGTATTTAATGAATGGGATACCCTTATCCCCTCTCATTTAAATCTTTTATAAATCCATATTTGATACCCATTAGGCTTCTATATTTCCATCTCCAAATTTCCATCTCCAAATTTCCATCCTATCCTTAAGAAATTCACTTTTATTTTCTTCGTAGGAATACCCAAGACTATTTATTTTCCATGTTTATTCAACAAAATGTAAAAATGATTTATTTCATTATAGTATTAACATACATGAAACCCACATTACACTTATTTGGGTTTGAAATGAAACAATGGTCATGTTTTTACGAAATTTTGAATAATAATAATTTTTATATGAAACCCATTTTTATTCTCCATGGGTTATTTATGAAATGTTTGATTATGATATATGTCCATTAAATTAATTAATACCTCGGTGGAAATAATTAGTGATATTTTTAATAATGTCTCATTTAAAAGTTATTTCCATATTTCAATGCTATTATTCATTTTATTTTCACTATGATAGACCTTATCTTCCATTTCTCATGAATTAATGACATCACTCATGTTTTTATTGATATTTCTGAGGAACGCATATAGTTTTCCCCATAATGGGACACATGATCACTCTTATACTCTAATGTATGTCCCCAGGATATGATATGTAGTAAATGTACTTAGGATTAACCCTTGGGGATGTATTCAAGTGGATTTAGATGAATATATTAAGTTTTCATGTTTTATGTACCATAATTCTATGAAAATAAACATTAAAAGATGTTGTATTTGTACTATATAAATGAGATGATTTGGTAATTAAAATGTGGGATTCCATAATATTTATTATATATATATATATGAATATGTATCACCAATAATATTATGTGTTCATGAAAAATGAATTGCATCACTGCGTGATGATGATAATCCCTATGTAAACATGAGCCGTGTTTCCACTTTTTGATGGATGAAACACAAGAAAGGTAAATGATAATTAAAATTAAATAATTAATTGTTATATAATAAATATAATATTTGTTCATTAATCCTATCATTGTTACCGTACATGTACAATGTAAATGATAAAAAAATCACTTCTCTCTATGGAGCTGGTAGTCCACTTGTATGCATCGGCGATGTTATCATTTACTAATTGATTGGATGGTAAAAATATAGATAAGACATTGTAATTAAAGAAGAATAATTATGTTATTAATATAATATATAAACATTAAATACATTATTATCACCACCCATGAAATATAGTGGTGTAAAATGAATCATATCACATCGTGGAGGTGGTTGTCCACACATACACCTGAGGGATACTTTTATTTCTCATTTGATGGTGAAGAGGTAAAAATTTATTATTAAATCATCATTATAAACTATTTTTATATTTATGATATCATATTAATCATATTTTTTTATAGATACACCCTGATTAAAGAAGTTTTTAAAAGGAATAATGTTGAAGTTGATTGGTTAACAATTATACCCCTTCTTTGAGAGACCATGTTTGGCTTAAACACTAAGACTTAAAAGATTGGTATAAAGAGAAGATACAAATATAAGGATGAAGGGAATAATTATATTAATGTTTTTAAGTTGGTATTTTATGATATATAATTCTCAATTGGTTTGAATAAGAGAGGATGGGAGGTTTTCTTTTATAAGTGAGGATAGAGACACACATGAAATTTCTTAAAATATTTCAATTATATAAGGACACTTTCTTGGGAAAGTGTACCTAATTGGTCATGTATTAGATGTAATGATAAGATAATTTTTAAAACCATTCAAACAATATGAATCAAATATGTTTTTGTGGAAATAATACCCTTATATATTGTTTAACCCTCTATAAAACCCATTTAACATTAACTATAGTTATAAACTTTTATTGTTTTTACTATTAACTAAGACCAAAAATGAAGTTGAACATATTATATTATATTAATTAATTATATATAAAATATGGAATCCATTTTACTATATTAAATTTCTATATGTGATGTAATTTTCTTTGAAATAAGAATGAAACCCACAAAGAAACCCTCTTTTTGAAAAATAAATATTTAAGCATAAAACATTTTTAACTTACATTAATTTCCTTGTAAGAACCATAAAATGATTGTTAAAATATATTATTGAATATATAATCTTTAATTTTAATTAAAATAATTATTCAACAAATATTAATTACATTTATTAGGTTAGAAACACATTGTGTGCATAAAAATATTTTTTAGAAAAATGATTTTTACGCCAAAAAATAAGATTATACCAAAATAAAGTATAATGGTGATTATTATGTAATTAATTATATTATTTATAATTAAAGGATACTTATATTAATTTGATATCTAATTCAAAACATAAATCTAATTATACATGAGAAGAAATGACAATTTTTACAATAATTGGTATTGTTCAATATTCACAGAAAAATAATTCTTCTAGAAAAATCCCTGAAATTCAGCAAAAAACTAATATTTAAATTATTATTAGAAAAATGGTATTCACATACTAAAATAAAATAAATAAAAATTATATAATTTTATTATAATTTTCATGCACATAACATTCAATTAAAACAATATTTGAATAAAACTTATTTTGAGGTATAAAATGATTTTATAGAAAAATGAGTATTTATTTATTAAGAATTAATCAATAAATTTAAAATATTTTTATCCTTTATAAATATTTTTTCTAATTTGGTTATTAAGATCCATACCATCTAATTTAATTTATATATTTTAACGGTTTTCTATATCACAGTTCATATAGACTCGAGGTTATATATAACGGAAGCTATCAAACTCTTATAATTTATTTATTTAAAAATATATATTTTCTAAAATTTTAGGGAGTTACATTCTACCCCACATAAATAAATTGCATACTAAATTTTTTTTTCTGAATAATCAAAAGTTCAATATTATATATTCCTTTATTAAAAACCCACATTGTAAAAATATACTATAAAACTTCCTTTGAAAAGAGTATGTTGGAAACGTAATGATTTCATGAAATAACACATAATTAGATTCCCACATAAGGATAAAATTGGCGAGAAGTGAAATATAGGCATGGAGGAGAAAGATAAGGTCCAAATACTAATAGTGAGTGTTATATAACATTATGAGGAGAAATATAATGACCAAAAAACCATAAATTAGTGAGGCATGAAAATGACCTTCAAATTATTAATAATGAAAATGAAAAGGACAAAATTTTAATTACAATGATCCCTTTTCCAAGAGTTGTGGTATTATTTTACCCTGGACTAAAATAAAATATTCTATTTTTTCATTAGAATATTTTAATTATTTGGTTATTTTTGGATTAATTTTCACTTATATATGATCTCCTACTCTAAGAAATGAATATTCATTATGAATTTTCCATGCTCAAAGATCTAAAATTAACTTTTACTGGATCATAAGATCCATAACAGATTGAGAATTCATTACATATGTCTCCAGATATTTCTCAAAATATTAAACAGTTAGCACAATATATACAATATGAATAAACATTAGTATTATGAAATAATATATTAATATATATAACCTATATAAAAACACCCAAATATCAATTAAAATAATTACATAAATAGTTATTCTTGAAAAAATAAAAAACATGTATTAATAATGTAAAATACCAAAAAATAGGGAAGGTTTGATCAAATAATTTACAGGTTCATCTTTAACATTTAGCCCCAATCACCAAAAAATAGCTATTAATGTCATATAATAATAATGTAAATATCATGATCACATAATCTCTTAAAAATGATAATGTACTGAATCACTATAAAATATAAATGAAAAATTATAGTCTTACCAAAACATGTCTATATCCTTATACCTCAAAAAAATTAATATACTATCTAATATATACAATAAATACAAAAATATAATTAAATTCATCACATATTACAAAAATCACTTTGTCCTCAAATCACTAATTAATATCTATATCAACAATGGTATCAAATTTAATTTACTAATATCAACCACCTACTAATCCCATCGAAAAAATATTATATAATCCTCATGAATATATATTTTGGTTAATCTATCCATAAATCATCTATTTTCCAAAAACATCACCTTACAACTAATTCCATTTTTTGGGTTAACAATACCATTCAACATATGCTTGTATATCCTTACAAAACTACTAAAAAATAATCCTCAAATGTTTTATGAGTCCTCTAACCAAAATACCAATAATAAAAAACATTATTACACAATTATAAAATACCAGTAAATAAAAACTTCAATTATTTCCTTTTAATGATTTCCATAGTTTATAAACTTACATAGTCTATGATTTATCACATAGATTAGGAAATTAGATAAGATAATTCCCAAGTTACCCATAGAAAATACATTGAGCTAAAAAGTACCTTAAGATATTGTTTATTTTATTCCATTGAATTATTCAACTCTCCCCAAAAATTTCCTTCTTTATATTCATATTTTCCAGACATAAAACATTTTTATGTTCCTTTAGTATGTTTCCCCAAGTACTTATTCCCACATTAACAAAATAAATAATGTTTAATATTATTTACACCACAACCTTCATGAAACTCTATTTCTATCTTATGTGGTTCAATAACAAAATTTCTTGTTTTTAGTTTTCTAATCACAGAACAAGATAATTTGATAGAAATAATCACATGTTTTCTCATTCCATCTCCCAAATAATTTTGTTTCTTATGAGGAAATTCATAGCATCATCTATAAAATTATGTGTTAAAATTATTCATTATACTTTAATCCATTAATTAAAACAAAATTCATTATGTGAGTAATAGCAATAAGTAATAATTTCATCTTGAAAAATCATTCATAGGATATCTAAACCATGAAACATTGTTTTCAAACTCTGACACCTTGGGTTTATCCTTAGCCATCCATGGTCATTATCTATTAAAATACTTAAGAATGGTTTATAAAAAAAATTAATTAACCCTATATAATCCCTCGAAAGTGTCAAACATGAATTTTTTAAGTTCTAATTATTCATGAACTACTATGATGGCTCTGATATACTGATTTGAACAACAACCATAGTATAAATTTTATCACATAAATTTTATAAAAAATAAGTTGAACTAGTAACATAATTAGAGACGTTAATATAAGAAAAAGAGAGGAGGAGAATAAAACTTGAGATAAGACATTGCACTTCTGCTCAAGCCAAAAATCCATAGTTGAAGCCAATCACTAAATCCTTTTACTAGAATCCACCTCCCCTACACCATTCCCATTGATCCGTTTTATAGAGGTATTTATATCATATTCCTAGATTTTACCCTAGACACATAGTATATTCCCATTAATATATATATATATATATATTATCTTCTTCCCCCTCAACAAATTAACCTATTTCCATTTTTCATTAAAGTTTGAAAATAAGGTCTCTATCACTACCACCCCATTTGAATTCACCTTATCCTCAAGGTGAGAGATAATGATGAACCTTTGGTTAAACCCCCAATTCAATGTGTTATATATCATGACATGTGTCACCTGAGTGACAGACATGATCCTTCCCCCTTTTGGAACATAGTCTTCAAGAAATTCTCCCAATTTTCCTTCTTTATTGATGGTAATGTACTTTTTATTTACCGACTCTCAATGAAATAACATATATAGTCATTCCAAAGTTCTAAAAAAATCTAGCGAGGGTCGATCATGTGTATTTACACATAGAATTTTGGACACTTTTATAAAACCATTATCATCACCTTAGTCCAAATTCAGTCCAATGTATTTCAGCACCTGTTTTGGTCGAGCCACATTTGATAGCATTATAGGTTACTCACTCTATAGTAAGTCAACAATAACTACATTAGTGTTCCTAAACATTATCCTTCCAAAATTTTAAAACATATACCCCTTTTTACTTTTTTTTAACATGATATGATCACCTTTATAGTTAGAATTGATAGATGGAGTTCTGTTTATCCCAAAATCCTCTCAAATAGAACCACTGACCTATGTTTCTAAATTATCATGTCATTAGTTACCTTGAAATTAATGTCAAAAATATTATACACTAAGGATCATAGATATTACTTTTTAATCCATTTATCATAACATAATACTGAATTTGTAATAATCTACACAATATCCTACAGTTGTCGATCCCCCTTCATAAGTTGTTCCAATGTTGTTGATCCACTACGCACTCCTGGCTTGTGCTGCTGCACCTCCTCATTATCTGACTCAGCCTCATAGAGATTCAACACTGAGTATGGGTGATCAATATTGTACTGCAGTGGATCCTCATATAAATATACCCACAATATATTATTTTCCATAATTCCACTTTCTCTTACTAGTGTTGTTCCCATTTTTTCTTCAAAGAGAGATAGTATTACCACACCATGAAGAGTGGAGTAAGTCTGGTAGTGTAGCATAACATGAGCTATAAAATAATTTATAGTACTTAAAATCCTATGAAAACCAATGTGAAACTAGAATATGGTGATAAATGTAGTTAAGGATGACACTGGGGGTGAGCTGTAAATTCACTTACTCCATTAGATGAGATCCTACAAACAGAAATTGACATGGATGTATGTTATGCTATAGAGGGGATTTTTTAGATGTAACCCAGCCAAATGAATCTCATTAGAACATGATAATGTAGTTTACATCACATTTTATTGAAACCCCATCAATGAGAACCTAGTTTAATGAAGACATGTGTTCATTGGTTTTTTATCTGATTGATTTTGATATGATGTCACGATGAAATGCACATGAGCTGAATGGGGAAGAAGAATAGTTCGCATAGGTGGACTGGGTGTGCCTCTGTGAAACACACCATTGGTTTACGCTAATAATATTCATTATTAATTCATTCATACCTCCACAATATAGATAATACATTACAGTGAATGATGCATTGGAAGAAATGAAAATTAATAGTTGTAGTTTGGACCAAATGATAAGACCCATAACCGTAATAGTAATTAATCAAAAAAACCCTGTATATGAAATTAGTAGAACCGTTAGAAGAATTAAAAAAATTCAATTATAAATATAAAATAGGAATATAATATATGATATTTGGTCCTAAATTCTCACCCAAGCCTAACATCCATAGTCAAAGCCATTGGACAACACATTTTACCAGAATCCACCCCCTTTTAGTTCCCATTAATCCCTTTTTTGCAGAAATTTACATTATATTACTAGGATATTTCACTAGTGCCACTACATATTCATCAATAACTATATATAACTCCTCTAACCTCTTTCTCCTATAGTAATTAACCTATATCCCTTCTTCATTCTTGGTGGAATAGATAGTCCATATTATATACTCAACCAAATATTTGTAGGTTTATTATCCCTATATGTGGATACTCTATTTTTTTTACTTTTAATATTGATATAGGGAAGTATTTTCATAGGAAACCACACTCCTTTATTTACTATACCCTGGTATGTTCAATATAAATGGGATTATCTTAATATATTTCACTAAACCTTTCTCATCCTAGTTTCCAAAAATTACTAAATATTGGTCTGGTACGAACTATAGAGACCCAAAAAATTTCATACATAAATACTACATCTTATTAGTACAAAAATCTATTACATAACAATATTATTCATCCCATAAACACAAAGGATTAGTGTATTTGGAAACATGGATACATGAGCAACTAGAAACTTAATGACCTACATCATTTCCCATTAAGTTCATCACAACTTACACCCTTCTTAGACATGACATACTTATAATCATTATCCATAAGAATATAATATAACATTCTTATTCAAGGTTAAATCTCATGACTATAATTATACACAAATTCCCATAATGATAATTTCTACCTAATCATTTCAAAATTTCTTCTAGGAGTAACTTTCATCCAGTTAGCTACGATATCTCTTAAGAGTTTATTAACTCCATTGTCTCTTAGGAGTTTATAAACTACATCATAATTTTCCAATGCCTTGAAGGGTTATAAAAGACCAATATATCATAGTTTTATAGTGTATCCACCCATCCTTAGTTCATTATATAACCACCCACCACATAAATAAAATTCTTTGTATGCCACAAGATGATGAACATATTTATCATTACATCAAATCTTAACCCATGGAAGGAAAATAGGTTTCATAAAAATTTAACAATCATAAACATAAACTATATAGAGAAATAATAAAAATCATACTATTAGACCATATCACCATGAAATCATAAGAAACATCAAAAGATCTGGTTATAGATTAAAAAGTACTTTAAAAGCTCATTAGAACTTATCTTGAGAAAATTACCCATATCAATTTTAAATTAGTTATTTATGATCCAATAATTTTAATAATATGAAGGATGTTTTTTGAAAATAACAATGGAAACCTATAAAGTAATAATGAAGTAAAAGAGTATTCATGGTTGTAGGGAAACATATTATGTGGTGTATGTTAAGACAACAATTCCTTTCACATTTTTTTGTAAAAAACCAAAAGTACCTCATTCAGAACATGAAAATAATATTACATTAAATTTTCTTTAAGAATTATAAAATTGATAAAATTGAGTTTAATAAATCCTTTGATAATACAAAAATAAATTTTCCAAAAAAATTAAATAAAATATACACTTGGAAAGAAAATTCCAGAGTAAAGGGAAAAAGAAATCTAGTTTTACATAAAATTATTTTATTAGTCTCTTGAGTACTTAAAGAGAGGAAAATGTACGGAAAAAAATTCTATATAAATAAATAAAGGTTAATAAAATATATATTATTTAGGAGAGATAGATCATATAATTTCATCATCTTAAATATAGTCATAAACAATCCTGGTAAAAAATGGGATTGTAACATAATACCCTTATCATTGTGGTAACATCATATCATAAACCTTGTGATAGATATAAATTAAATAAAAAAATTAAATATCATGGACATAAGGATATTTCTGATATGAAATATCAATGGTAATGTAGATACACCTTATAAATTATGATATATCTATACCATCAAACAAGCATAAATGAAAAAAATTGATACAGAGTACCCTTATAAATTAATTTTTGAAATGAAAGTAATTGGTAGTGTTAAAATTATATGGTTTAGTAAATAAATTGAATTAAATAAAATATTTTCCAATATAAATTTTTGGATAATATATACACTATATAAATAATAAATTGGTGAATAATATTAAAATACATCTCAATGAAGTGAAATTGAGATGAAACCCTTATCTTATATTAGACTTGATTTTTAATCACTCTAAACAATTTTATTATAAATTTTTATTTATTATAATTCTAAAAAAAATTCATAAATATAATATCATATATGATCCACTTATATCGTTTAAATACATATTTTTCTATAATTCTCTATAAAAATCATCATTTCAGGTGTTAAATGCTTCATTTTTCATGTATGTTTTAGTATAATGGTTATGATATTTTCACTATGATCGTGGTACCTTAATATAAGTAATGTTAATAATAATATAAATACCATATTATTAATTATATACATATTTATAACTATTCAAATTAATTAGTGATAAAAAATTAATTACATGAATTTATGGATACTGTAATCCATACGTACACACGAGTGATATATCTAATTTATCATGGATTTAATGAAAGAAATATAAATAATAGTTAACATTTAAATAATAATAATTATATATTATATATCATATATTTTAAAAAAAATTACCTTATTACCATCCAAGTGAAGGTAAAATGGTAAAAAAATCGTATCACTTCATGGATGTGGCAGTCCACATGTACGTATAAGAGATGTTTTCATTTACCAATGAGTAAGATGTTAAGAAGGTAAATAATATATTATTATTATTGAATAATATTCAAGTTTTAAATATAATATATTAATGTTAATTCCATAATTATAATCACCCATTATGGATGGTGATGTAATATGAATCATATCACTATGTGGAGGTGGTAGTCCACACATACACACAAGTGATACTATTATTTCCCATTTCATGGAGAATGGTTGAAAATGGGTTTTTAATAAATTTAAATATATCTGAATATATTTATGAAAATTTATTAATCATGTTTTTATGGATTCATTAGATTTAGAGAATGTTGAAAATGAAATTAAATTTAAGGTGCTCAGTTATGATTTGAACATCTTCTTTGAGAGACTTGCATTGGCTAATGGTTGGCCTTTGGTAAAAACCAGAAGACATGGGATGAATGGAAAGATTATACGATTGTTTTTATAAAGGTATATTCTAGGAGAAATGATAAAAATAGTGAAAATAAGGGAGGAGTAGAGGTGCTCTTTTATAAGTGAGCCGAGGGACATATATGAAATTTCTTAAAAGATTTCAATTACTTATGGTCACTTTTGTGGGAAAGTGGAAAAGATGAATAGGTATTTTAGGGTATGATAATAAAATTATTAAATATATAAAAAAAATTATAATTATATTGCTTTTGATTCAAATATTACCCGTATCTCTTGATTTATTCCATAATGGACTCATTTTAACCTAAACCAAGGTAAATATTATTTCCTTTTTTTACTATTCTATATAATAAAAAATTAAGTTAAAAAATATATTGAATGAATTATTATGATTATGAATATTGATTCTATTTTCATAGATTCAAATTCAATTAAGGTAGAATTTAGTTTTAAATGAGCACGTAACTCATAATGAAAACCCATATAAGAAAAATAAATCTTTAAGCAAAAAACACAATTTACATACAATACATTCCTTGTAAACCCCATAAAACATATATTAAAAATAAATTATTTAATATATAATTTATAAATATCAATAAATATATTATTAAATAGATATTAATTTAATTTATTAAGATAATAACTCATTATGCGAATAAAAAGAATTTTCAGACAAATGTGTTTTCAAAACAAAAAATAAACTTATACCCAAATCAAGTATAATGATGATTCATATAATTTTTTAAATTATTTATAATTAAAGTATACTTAGGTTAATTTATGAAAAAATTTAAAATGTATTGGAACTTTTACTTGAAAAAATAATAGTTTTCATAAAAATTTGTTTTTTTAATATTCACTGAAAAATAAATCTTTTTAGAAAAATTCTAAAAATCAACTCTAATAATATTTTTAAATGATGATTTACAAAATGATATTAATTTAATCAAATAAAATTTACCAAAAATTTAAAAATTAATTATAATTTTCATATATGTAAAAATCAATAAAAACTATTTTTGAAGAAAACACATTTTTGATGCAAAAAATGATTTTACTAAAAATTGAGTTCCTATTTATTATGAATTAATAAATACATTGAAATTATTTGAAAACTCTACAATATTTTTTTATAATGTCATTATTATTCATACCTTCTAATTTAATAGCTTGATTATATCAATTTTACTATATCATTGTTCATATAGACTCGGGATTGTGTGTAAAGAAATATATCAAACAGATACAATTTATTTAAAGTAAAAAAATTATATTCTAAAACCTTAGGGATTTCATGATGTATAAAACTCATTAGTATTAATGTCTCTTCACAACCCATATTCTTTAGCTTGGTGATGAGGGTATACCACCAACTAGACAACAATGATGAGAACCACCACAACTCATATCCTCCCATAGTTTCTTTGGACTATATTAGGTGACATCCCCTAGGGTTTGAATCGATTCCGGTCCTCCTACTCTGAAACCCCCATTAGCTATAGAATCTAAGAGGAAAAAAATTATTGACTACTTTTGGTAATTTTGATATTTTAATGACTATATCCTGAGTCTATATATTCTCTATAAGACCAAATTAAAAATGTTACACCTTAGATTTATCATCTCAGCTCAGTATTGATTGAAGAAAAGTAATTTAGTAATGTTTTAAGAATAATATCCCATAACTAATATTGAACCTTTATAGTGGTTCTAAAACTCTTTTACCTTTACCCAATTTAGTTTATCATGGTAATATTTTATAATGAAGGGTTCCTTAAATATTTCACAAGTATGTAGCCTTTCGTTGGCTCAAGCATCAAATCCCACCATCAATGATTTTATTATTACATTATGAAGGATGAAAGATGAAATAAAAGTTACATAGGTGTTTCCTGAATTTTTAAAATGTGGAAAATATTATTAATCAACTATTTGAGATTTTGAGGGGATACATAACCCAAACATTTCAGATTCTAGTTTAACTAAAATTCCCCCCATGACATTAAAGGCCATAATATATTTTCCTTGAGTGACTTGTCCATATACCAAATGAAAAAGAGAAATCTACTACATGACCTATATTCTAACTAGAGGTAAAAATTTTGGTGCTAGATCATATGTCCTTTCCTTATTATTAGGAGGTAGAAATCTTGATGACATTATCTATACTAAAGTAGATAATGATATCAATGCCTTTTTCCCAAAAGTAGAAACCCCGAATATTATATAAAATTTATAGGTAAGACATAACCCCGTTATTATCTCCCCCACAATCATTTATAAAATCTATTTTCTTTTTTTATCACTTTAAAAATCATTTCAAATAGTATAACATGCTCAAATGAATATGTAAAAACACATAAAGGTATTCTTTGGATATAGCATAAAAGAAAGCATACAAAGAAACCAAAAATTAGAATAATCAATTTATAAAACATATTAAAATAATCATCATATATATATATATATATAATATTTCAGTTAATATGAGTTATCATCTACATCAAACAACAAAATGATACACAAATACATATAATCTCATATCATGACATGTTATCATACTCATTCCTACCCATGGAAACCTAATATGATGCATTATAAATGATGATTAAGTAATATCCAAAATAAAAGAAAAGGATGGGAAGGTAATCCCATTATGCATATGGAAAATCAAGCTTCCACTATAATTATATTATCCATGATTATTAGTTATTTACTTCTTGAATTCTTATGGTTATATTCTACTGTATACTCTCATGTACCATACCCATGGCCCCTTAGAATGCTCTAATACCACTTAGTAGCATCCATGACCTATATATTTGAATGAAACTCATGACACAATATCATAATACCTCAGGTGCACTTCCCAGTCATTAGATTATAGTATAAGTACCTATGGACAATCATTATACGTGCGGGAGTTGGGTTTAACCCAATTTAAATTTTTTATTAATATTTAATGTATGTTGTTATAGGTGTCATGAACTATCACCATCAGAGATAAAAAATCATAGGAAAGGACATTAATAGATGTAGGAAAAAGAATATGACCATGACGAAAATGAAAATATAACATAAAAATGCATCATATATCATAGAGGACCCATAAATAACCAACTATATACAAGTGAGAGACATATATCCAAAAACCCATATATGAAAAAGTTAATAAACCAAAAAATTCCTAAGGACCATAAGGGTTTCAGCCTATTGTGAATTCTTTGACAAATGTCAGTAATGAAACATAAAACTATACATTCTATCTGTGCTATATAACCCCTAAAAATTTCCACCTGGGCTCCATAATCCATGTGTTTAAAAAAATATAATGTTTGGGTTCATTTAACAAACATGGATCATATATATAAGGATTTGGATGTGTCCTGAGATGGAACCATTCCACTACATCACTCATCCAATATAAACATTGTCTTAGCAATACAACAAATCTCCACGAAACGTCCAACATTATTACAATTTAATCGCAATAACACATGAACTCCCACCACTACATATCCCAACTGAAATTTAATTCAAATCTTACTGTCTTAATAATCATTTGAATCTACCATGTTATACACAATTTATGTGTCCACCATGTATAATAGATCCAATATTAAACATAATGAAATGATTGATTGTTAAAATATAGAGGTAAGATAAGAAGATGGATTAGAACCATAAAACATCACTAAAGCTAACTCAACATTTAATAATACATTTGTATGATCTAAATGTCATCATATTCAAGTAATACTTTCATTTAAACTATTGGTCACTTCTCATCATGTTTTTATTGTGAAAAAATCACACCATTACTAATATCCAAAATGGGTTTATGTTAAGATTTTACAATATGACTATTTAATTTTCGTTGGTCCCTTATCAGGGCTATAACACCCCAATTTTCTAATGTAAGAACATTGTAATCGATAGCTTGTATGACACACAATTGGTAGTGGAGAAGGGAATATAACATCTTGATACTTTATGATATATTTTCTATTTTAACATAAATAAAATAGAATATATATTTTTTAATTAATGGAATACGATATTTATCTTCTGTTATATGAAACAATGTGTTTCTTTTAAATCTTGAATTATACACAAGGTCATTTTTTACTGAATAATATTATATTATTAATATTATTATTTAATATGAAAATTATTGTTTATCCTTTGGAACGGAGTGCATGAATATGAATAATTGAAATATTAAAATATAATTTTTATATATTTTTAAAATTTATCTATTTATTAGTAATAAATATGAATCATTGTATAGAAAAATCAATGATTTATAAAAAACAATATTAAAAAAATATTGTGTAATCATTCTTTGAAACCACAATTTATAATTAATTTTTACTAATTTGAGAAATTTTATATGACAAAATGAACTTAATTTTTTAAATAGGGATACAAAAATTATCTTAGGGTTATTTTTTTATTTTTAGGAGAGGTTTTAGTTTTTGATGAAGAGTGAAAAATACTAGATTACAATTGAAAACTAAAATTTCACTTAAATAATTTATAAGGTCAAATTATATTTATAATTATTTATAAAGTAAAATTAGATAAATTTAATATCTATTAATACAATTCAGTTCATTTTAATCATTTTCATAATGAATTTAGATATAAACCCATTTCAAACATCTGCATATTTTCACTTTAAAACCTTGCTTTCACCTCACATATGTGAGATTAATTTAAATTTAAATTATTCCATTTATATGATTTGAATTTAAGAAAATAGAGAAAAAAATTGGAATAATTGTAATTTTTATTTCAAATAAGGTCAAATTAATTTTTTACCATATTTATTTGTGAGAACAATTAAAATTAATTACAACGATTAAGGTAAAAAAGAGTTTACTTAGTGGTTAGAAATACAATACAAGATTTAAAATGTCCTATAAAATGGTCAAAAACCCATTTTAGTGTCAAAATTATTATTTTATATGTTATATTAGTTTTTTATCATTAAAATTTATTTTAATTATTAGTTAATAAATTATTTAGTTTATATGTTTAAGAAACACCAATTCTAGAATTATTTAGTTAATAATTAACTGAAATAAATGATACAAAAAATGGTGAAAGGTAATTAAATTGATTGAATTGATTTAATATATTAGTCATTTGGATTTATATATCATTTAACTTAGGTTTTTAATTAATATATTCTAATTAAATCATTTTAATTTATTTTTTAAATTTAAATTAATGAAATAATTTCAAAATTGAAATTAACCTTCTTTTATAATAAATAATTTTTTTAAAATGATTTAAAATTACATGAAATAAAATATTATGCCATGTTTTTTTAAATGTTAATAAATATCAAATATCTTCCATTAATGGACCAATTTATCTTTTATAATAAAGATATTGATCCCTGAATATATAATACATTGTTAGCACAGGTTGGGAGAAATCATTGTTTTTGTGAATTTCATATGCTTCTGTTAACAATAATTTCAAACACACATGGTTTTTCTAAATTAGAAATTATATTTATAACAATTGGTTATAATTTGTATAATAATTTTCACTTTAAATTATTCTTAATGGATAAATTACCCCGATTGAAATTTTTTTTACCTCAATAAAAACCAAAATGTTAAAAGTACAAAACATTGAAGTTGAGGAACACCATTATAAAAATGAATTTAGATTTTTTTGGTGGATTTTTTATCAACCAAATAAATATTCCTCCTCCATTTTTATTAAATTCTATATCCACATGAGGTAATGGAAACCTCCCAATGATGTGTATTTGGGAGTATTTTAAAGAATTCCACTCCTCCTCATCTATAAAAGGGAACTCACTCTCCCCCAATATTCAGCCCTCTAAGCCCATTTTTATTGAACAAAGACACAAAAAATAACATCCAGAATTTTATAGACTCATACTAGAATCCTTATTTTGGTAAAAAATCAAGTATTTTAACATTTTAGTGTAAGCTTAAAGAGGATACTCAGAGAAGAGGTAATGTTAATCTGAAATCCTTTTAATTTTATTTCCTTCTCCTCATCATTAAACTCCTACTATAACATGATTATATAAAAAATTAGGTTTAAAAATATATTGATATTTTTTATATTAAGGTTATAAACTAAAAATTCACACACATCTGTCTAGTGAGTTACAAAATCATTATTAGTATGTATAGAGGACAACCGCCTTGCAAACCAATGATGTTCATTTTTTCACCACCACCATTCAATGTTGGTAAAAATGATGGATTTATAGTTTATAAAGATTATATATGATTTTTATGATGTTAATATTCTTTGTTATGTATTATATCCTATATATGATTATGATGTACATTTTTTGGAAATATGATGTTGTCGCTCATGTGTACGGCAGACTACCTCCTCGAAAAGCGAAGTGATTCGTTCACACTTTTGATAAAATGTATTGAAGGTGTGTTTAATAATTATATGTTACAAATATGAAATAAAACTATACATGGATAATAATATATTTATTAAATTTTTATTTCTTTCAAAATGATAATAAAATCAAACCAATGTTCATGCACACATACGACCTGTTGTCACCATGAATGGTGTACTTCATTCACAATCACAAAATTTTATGGATTGCTATAAATAAATATATAATTAATAAATATGATATTTAAATCATGTTTTAAATTATGGATTCTATAAAATACTGATTGAAATAAGTGGAACAAAAAATAACAAGTCAGAACATACTTGAAAAACAAGGCAATTAACACCGGAAACAATGAAAATAATGAATGGTTATTAACAAACAAGTGATTAGATGTTATACAAGGATAATATATGAAATTATAAATATTAATATGGTTATTGTATAAGTTAATAACATTTATAAAATCATTAAAATGATTTTAAATATTTTTCAACCAATAGTAAGAATAAAGTAAGGAATTTTATCTCAATTTACATTCCATTGACACTTATTTTTTATTATGAACCAATTAAATATATTATAGTGAATATATGGACCTTTTGACATGTAATAACATGAATAATTAATTTCTCATTATATTTAAATTTTTAATTTTAATTATTTAATTCAAAGGTATTTGAGTTGAAAATAACTAAATGATAACCGTTATTGTCCAATCTCACATACTTTTTTGATTATTCACTTTCAATCGAAATAATCAATATATTGAAATAATTTATCTTTGGAAATTATATCTATTTTTAATAACCAAATTCTGGTATGATGGATATGATAATTTCATAAAATATACTCCATTTTTACATATGTTTTTTAATTTTAATGTTTTATGATTTACTAGGGAAATATTGATAAATCTGTATCTTCTAATCAATACATATATTTGAAAAGACACAATGTTTATGATTTAAATTGATTATTAAATATATGTGGACTGTTTTGGACATGAAGGAAATGGATTTTGTACAAGTTAATTAAATCATATCAAATTATCATTAGTCTCATGAGATGAATCAGTTGGTCAAATCATATGAGTTTCTACCCAGAAACTTAAACTATAGTGAGGATAGATACCGATAATAACTATCTTGAGGATAGATCATAATAGTTCAAAAATCCAAAATTACGCATTCCATAATTATTTTTATTCCATGTGATTAATTATTTTTTTAGAATATCCATGGTTATGTTTTAAGCCTATATGATTATTTATATGGAATAATTTGATCGTCTTTTATTCCTGCCATATAATGCTCATGTTATTGATTAATTTGAATGTTATTAAGTAATTTTCCTTACCATGATGATTATTCTTCATTAATTTATGATATATTTCTCTATAATGATCCCTTGATAAACATTTACCATAACCCATATTTATTTCCTTTCTTAGTGATTTGAAGATGAATTATTGGAATGAGTTTGCAATGATGTTGAGAATTTTATTTTGTTATGTAATTTGTTTCATTTTATATTACCAATATAACATTGGTATCATGTATATTTATGGATTCCAAAAATACTTAAAATTCTTGTCCACTAGGATTTAATTTTATATAAATATTCCAATGTAATAATATAAGGCACTAAATCTATGCTATTGGGATTGGGGTATTTATAGCTGGTATCATAGAATGTTTTATAGAAACTATGCATACTAGATTTGGGTAAAAATAGATTAGTGAATAAAAACCTATGATTGAATTTTAGGAAAATTAAAAAATTGAATTATAATGGTTTGGGAAGTAATATATTATGTTGGTCTTCCAAGAAATACATTTTTTTGGAAAATACAAGTGGACATGGTTTTGACATATAGGTACCTATGGGTAATAACTCCAAAAAGTCACGTCAAGATTAACCTGAGCATTACCAGTTACACAAAAATGGGCCTCACTATACACCTGGTTTGAAAATAAGATGTTATATTCTTAGGATAATTAAAATATTATATATATAAAATTATAAATAATTTAATTTATATATCCCGAAATAATCGATGCTTATTAATTTGAGATTAGTTATGTATTAGTTTCATCAATTTATGATTCACTAGTATTTGTACTATAATTTTTTATTCATAAATATATGATCCAATCTCATTTATTACATTATTTGAAAATGGAGCATAGTATAAGTAACGATAACCACATTAGTGAACTTGACCAAATATTAATAATGATCATTTCATTGATTCAATTAATCTGATACATGCAAGGGAACTAGTAACCCAAACATTATTATCATTCAAGGAAATAAAATCATGTTAAAAAATATAAAGAAATAATTATCTATGTATTATGGATTCAAAGGATATAAATAGAAAATATGATGACTATGAAGAAGAGGACCGGTGGAAAAAAGATGGATAACTGAAAGAAAAGAATTAAAGATATTCCCAAATGTGATAATATTGGAAATAAACAACCTGGAACTTGACTAAAAGGATTGGGAGTTGTATAAAATTTTAGAAATAGAGTCCATCATGATTTTTATTTAAATTGAAAGAAAAAATAATATTCCAATTTTCAATTCTTCAACTATACAGATATGAGTCACTACATAAATTAATTCCCCATGCACCAAGGGAATATACCTTAGAATAAGATTAGGGATCAAGGTTAAGATTATTCTATTACCACAGATGAATAAAAAAAAATAATTCTCCCATTATTGGATCCAAGAATTACGTTATTTAATTATTTTTTAATGATATCACTGTTAAAATAATTTTTAAATTCTTATTAATTTCAAAACATTTATTTTTCGTTAAGTATTTGATCGAATATGTTGTATGGTACTGATGACCATGAAAAATATTTCAATGGAGTGTTTAACATCATGGAAAACACATTATTTATGTAAAGATAAACCTTAATATGTTCTTCATATAGAGATACTAGTTTTGGTAAAAAGTGGTTATTGATATGGATAATGTAAATTCGATAGTACTAACTACCTTGGAATTGAATAATGTTTTTTTGGACAAATTGGTTTATACTAGATGGAATTAAAACACTTTTGTATTTATGGAATATATCCAATAAACATTTTATTACATAAGGAATAATGAAGAATGCATGTTTTCAATAAGGTTTTAATGGTAATTAATGTTATTGACATTTTTTCCAAAGAATAAAAGAGGAAGGTCTTCACATGTTTGAAAGAGATGATTAAGATCTCCATCATGTTGTTTATGAGATTAATGGTAAGTTCATTTTAAAACTTTAGTACCCTTATTTATAATTTTATTGATCATGATCTTTTGGAAAGGATGATAAGTTTAAAAATTTATGACATGGTTTATGTTGAAATTTTTATGTGGTTTTAGATATTAATGTAATACTTTAGCATATGATGCAATATGTGCTAAGAGGTGGAGTAAAGATAGTTCAAGTCACAACCAAAGGATAATACTGTGATTATGAAATGGAATGAAGTCAATTATGTATATACATTCATGATTATTTTTCTACATTATAAAAAATTATATTGAAACAAAAAATTGTCCTATTATAGTCATATATGATAAATCATATGGTCGTTTAAATCATCATAGATTTATATTTTTGAGGCCCTAAATATTCCATTGATAATTCAATTTCTTCTGAAAAATTACCACTAAATCATTCTATAATTATTTATTCATTTATTAAATGTTAAAATATTTTCATTCTACCAATTTTCTCCTACGTGGAAACCTAGTTATGTGATTATTGTATATAATTGTTTTACATCATTTTCTCTATTATTTAGAGGGTATTTTATTCAATATTTATATAATATGGTGGTTTTCAACAATGGAATTGATAATTGTAAAATTCATAATTACCAAGATCAAATTTAAATTTATAGGATGAAATTAATTTTAGGGGGGTGGGAATATGACACCCCAAAATTCTAAAGTAAGAAAATTTTATTCGATAGAATGTATGATAAGCAACAACATACATATAAGGGAATATAAAATCTCAATGATTATTAATATATTTAATATTTTAACACTAATTAAATAAATTATATATCTTGAACCTAATTGAAAACTTATTTTATCAGATGTCCAATGCAAGTGGATACAAACATGGAACTTAGCGGATGGATTGAGAAACAATTTTTAATTCTAATGAGAGGCTTTAATGACAAGAAGTAAACATTGGAGGAGTTATTAAAGACAAGGGATAAACTGGCCCAACATTTTAAAGACATTCTCAAAGAAGGTCAGAACAAATAGGTAACAGATCTATCTTGGAAACTATTAAGGAAGGTCGCATATAATAAGTTTAAGTTAGCCTTTAAGGGTTTTGTTATGTGCTACTGTGTTTAATGCTTCTTATTGTACTTGATGGATTCACAATTTTTCCAAAAAGTGTTTCAATAAAAAATTAACTTTGTAGTTACACATAATGTTTAGTTTCATTGAAATCTTTCACTACACACAATTTTATGTTTAACTAAACCATAATATATTATTAATATTATTATTTAATATGACATTTTTCACCTATCCATTGGAATGAAGGGAATAAGTTTTATTAAATAACTGATAAAAATATATATTCTAAAAATATTTCATTAGTCATCTATAAATATTTAATAAAATAATAATCATTTGGATGAGAAATAAATATTTTATGAAAAATTATAATATTTTTCTTCTAAAATACAATTTAATCATGTTTTGTGCATATAATTTAAAATAATTTTTTTCCAATTTTAGAAAGTTTATATTCAAAAATAACCTTCATTTTTGAAATTGGAATATCAAAATTATCTTAGGGTGAATTTTTGTTATATTTCTATGATGTTTCATTTTTTGATTAATAGAAAAAAATATTAGATTTTAATGGAAAATGTCCTTTTCATTCAATTAATTTTCATAGTTAAATTATATTTTGAATTAGTTTTAAAGTAAATTTAATCAATTTAATATAAATTAGTCAAAGTTAGTTAATTTAATTTTTTTAATTATGAATTTAGGTATAATAACATTTCAAACAATTGAACATTTTACTATTAAAAACTCGCCTTCTCATCACGTTTGTGGGATTTATTTTAAATTAAAATTTTCATTTTATATGAGTTGAATTTCGGAAAATGGATTCCTTATTTTGAATAAATATAATTTATAATTTCCAATATTTCCTTATTTATTTTTTACCAAAGTTATTATTGAAAATATTTAAAACTAATTCCAACGATTAAGGTAAAAATGAGTTTACTTAGTGGTTAAACATAGAATATAAAGTGTAAAATCACCTACCATTTTTTAAAACACCAGTTTTAGGGAAATATCTATACCATAAAAACCATATTCTATATTTTTATGAGTTTTGGGATAATATTTATTGAAATTTTGCTATAAAATATGTTAAGAAAAAATAAATAAAAAAGAATCTTCATTGCATTTAATAATTATAAATCTCTACGACAAGGACAAAACATCCTATTTTTGGTAAGAAATATTATATTGTAAGTTAAATGATTTTTTATCCTAATAATTTATTTTAATTTTTTATAGATGAAGTAATTACTTTACAATCATAAGAAATTCTATGGAACAAATTATTTAGTTAATAATTTACTAAAATAAATGATAATGGAAATAGTAAAAGTAAAGTAAATTTAAAAAATTATTATCATACATTAATTTTTTAGATTAATATATCATTTTAAATATTTTATACCTTAATGGATTAAATTTTTTTATTTTCTTGATATTTTAAAATATTAAAATATAAATAATTCCAAAATTGATATTAATGAAATTTTAAAATAAATAATATTTTGTTAATTTTTTAAAAATTAATAAAAATGAAATCATATAAATAGTAATTTTTAAATTTTAATAAATGTCAAAAAAAATTCATTAATAGATCAATTTATATTTTATAATGAACATAATAACCCCTAAATAGTAAATTCATAGTTAGGACAGTTAGTATTAATGAAGGGAATCTTCCCCTTACATGTGCTTCTATTAAAATTAATTTCCACAAAAAAAATTTAATTATTTTATAAATTAGATATAATATTTATAATAAAAGGGTCAAAATTTTATAAAATTTATAACTTTAATTTATTCTTAATGGATAAATTACCTATGTTTTAAAATTAGTAACCTTAATAAGAATGAAAATGGTAAAAGTAGGGAAACATAGATGCTAAGGAACAACATTATGAAATTTCATTTATTTTTCTATGGTGGAGGTGTTAATAAGAAAATTAAACCCTAAAATAAATTATTATTTAGTTTTTTATCCACATTATGTAAGGGAGAACTCCCAATAGTGAATACTTTTGAGCAATTGTAAGAATTCCACTCCTCCTCAAATATAAATGGGCACTCCCTCACACCATTATTCACAAATCTCAATGAATTTGGTTTGAACAAAACCTACCAAAATTAATTCATAACATCCTTGAAATAATCCTAGAATAAATTTTTTTGGAATAAATAAAACCATTGATGTTTTTAAAACAAACCTAAGCATGATACCTAAAGAAGAGGTAACATTCTTCTATAAGATTTGAAATGCACTATGTTGCATTTGTTGTCAATGAGGCATGATGTTGTCATGGAATGAATGGATGTCAAGGAATGTCAAGATGTGAATGACAAAGGATGTGATGGTGATGGTGATGAAGGAGAATGGCCATGGTACTAAGATGCATGTCACTTACGAGATTCACTAAGTGATATAGGATGTTGTGGTTGAAACATTCTCATACTATATCAGACGATTGTAGAACTGATCTTAATGTTTCAATACTTTTATCAAGATGATACTAAGTTACACCACGTGAAGAATGAATGATGATGGAGCATCATTACATCAGATGATTGATGAGCTGTTCTTTAAGTGTAAAGAACTTGTATCAAGATGATACAAAGTCACAACAATGTTTGAAGACCATGCATTGTATTGACAATGCATGAGGAGAATCAAGAGATCCATCCACAACTTTTAAGTGGATGAAGTGGATTAAAGAAGTCCATGAACTATCACTTAGTGCATGTGAATTAGAAGAAGATCCAATTGATCTCTGATTAGATCAATGAAGCACATTGAAGAAATCTTTGATTCAGGAGTTCGGTTGAAGATGAAAAACCTTCGGGAATTCCATTCCAAAGTGATGAATAAATGTTGAAGATAATTGGAGGAATTCTAATGAAGAAGAAGAATAGATGAGGGGAATGTCTTATAAGATGGCCGGAATGGCAATTGGCATTTACACTTTTCACTTTGTTTTTCTTAACAAAGAACTTGTGTTTTTAAGTAGAAAAAAAAATAGCCACCAAGGAAGGCCAGCCGAGGGTCATCACCCAAGGCTCATGTGGGACTCGAGGTCACCACGCCCATGGGGAACCCTCAGGCCAAGGCTGCATATCCTTGAGGCGGAAGGTCGGGGCCGTGTATAAGCCCCGAGGCCACGCGGTGATGAAGCCCGCGCAGAGTGAGCGCGAGGAGCGCGCCCGTGTGTGCATAGTGGGCGCATAGCGCGCCCGCGAGGAGAAGAGGTGGGCGCAAGAGCGCGCCCGCATAGAGAACACAGTGCGGGGCGGCACCGTGGAGGGAGAAGATTCAATTGCGGTGAAGGGGGAAGCGCTAGGTTGATAAGCCGCGGAAAAACCGTGCTCCGTTTCGAAGTGGGATGCGGAAAAATCACCGAGAGCGCATCCTGGCCACTCCATTGATCGCGCGCCAGATCTCGGCCGCACATCTAATCCGACGCAGCCCATTCTGATCGCGGACGTCCAAATCGTCGATCCGACGGCTCCCCGTCCATCCTCAACCTCAAGCCAGGCCGAATGCCACCCGCAGCCTCCGTTCGAACCAGAGGCCTCTTGATGACAAAATTCGAGCTCCCGACCACCTTTGAAGGAGTTGAAGGTTCCATTGTGCTCATCTGTCCATGAGGAATCCATTCATGCATAAAAATACACATGCATGCAACGGGAGAAGAAATTTGCACGAGTCCGAAGAAAACTGAAGGTTCGATGCCACTTGGAGTTTATGCTTTGCATGAATCGGTATAAACAAAGGCATGCATACGTTTCCATGCACATGCATGAAGAGGAAAATAATGAAGGAAAAGAACCCGCGTGAACAGAGGAGAAAAAGAAGATTTCAAAGAATCTTGAAGATCCGAAATCTTCGGGAGATCAAATATTTATCGCACACGGATGATCCGAGACGTCTCTGTCTATAAAAAGAGATGTCGAGGCTCAGATCCTTTTTGCTGATCCTTTGTTGAAAACCTGACGTCCCGTGAGTGCTTCAAAGCCTCGCGAAGAACACCATGCACGCCACCTGCGCGGCAGTGAAGCCCGGAGCCATCAGAGGCTCCGTGAGGTTCCTTTTGCGCACTCCTTGCGCGAAAGATGAAAGGGAGGTCCCCTGCATGCCTTCCCTTTGCGCGGCAGGAAGACCCGAGGCAGCCGCATCACTTGCGCGCTCTCGTGGTTTGTTGAGGCTTGCACGGCCGAGGTGCCTTGCACCTTTGATGAGCTTGAACGACAGAACCTTTGCGCGGCCACTTGCACCGAGGATCTTGCACGCCTTGTCCAGTGTGACCCTGCGCGGCTGTGAAGAGAGGAAGGCCACACCCCTTGCGTGCCTATTTTGAAGGTTGAGTTCGGGCAGTGTGTGCACAAGAAGTGGGAGGCAGAGACCATTGTGTCTCTAGTGCCCAAGGAGAACCGAGGCTTTGCCTTGAGTGTATGCCAAGTGATATACCCTTGCTTTTTGTGTGCAAGAGGAACAAAGAACCAAGTGGCTGAGACTTACACTTAAATGAACTAAGACTAAATGAGTTGGTCGTAGCCTTGGATGTGCACAAGGAGGAGAATAGGCCAAGTCTCAAGTGTGTGCAAAGTGAAACAAGTGGGTGCAAAAAGAAAACAAGGATGAACCTTAGTGTGTGTGCAAACTAAAGTGTACACACTAAGAAGAAAGAGAAGAGGACTCTCACACTATTGTAGAACACACAATCTAAGTGTGTAGACAAATTGAATAAAGTGTGTGAAGTTTGAGAAGTTGGTGTGTGCTTAAAGTGTTACACCCTTTGTGGGTTTACTGCACCAAGAAGAGAAGAAGGGGAGTGCATGCAAGCATGCACGTGCACACGTGAACAAAGCTAAATCAGGCTATGTGCATTTGAGTTGACCAAGACCAAGAAGATCTTGAAGAAATTGAGAGGCCATGCAGTCAGTGCATGAGGAAGAAGAGATGCCATGCACTCAGTGCATGAAGTTGTGATGTAGTGAGACTAGACCAGACTGAAGTTAAAGATATCAGTTGTCTGAGTATTCAGTAGTTGGAGAGAGAAGCCAGGTCATCCTGAGAAGAAGGAGATAAATCCTGAGCAAGACGAGAATAACTGATCAACTCAAGTGATCAGAGGTACAGAGCAAGGCCAGCAGTCTTTATCCCAGGGTGCTGAAGATACTTGAAGAGCTGAACAAGAAGAAGATCTACTCGTGTGACTCGAGGAGCCAGGAGAAGCCCCCTGTGAGACTCAGGGTGGAGGAAGTCTTCAGTGGGATTCTGGAGCAGGCCAGTGGAACTCTGGTGACACTGGGAGACGCAGTATAAAGACCCTCCTGTGGGACTCAGGAGAGATACAGTGTGATGTTGTATCGACCATTGTAATACTAACAGATTATAATGGATGAAATCATGTTGGGGCGTATAACCAACATGGCAAGGACGTAGGCCTTTGGTGCCGAACCTTGTAAATCCTTGTGTCGAGTGCCTTTACATTTACTGCATCATTCGTGGAAAGGTGAGAGATACAAGAAGAGTGGATCGAGGCTTTAACCATCCATAGAGGTTTAATTGATAAATAATCAATTAGTAAAAAGTTTTAAGGGATCACTGATTCACCCCCTCCCCCTCTCAGTGATTCACACTGATCTGGGCACTTCAATTGGTATCAGAGGAAAGGTTACCTCTAAAAGATCCAATAGAGTCTATATGGAGTGCAGATTTGAGGAAATGAAAGAACAGCCTCAAATGGAGATATCTGCCAAGACTCTGAAAAACAGAATGAAGAAACATGCAAAGAAGATGAAGAAGAAGGTTGTTGTAATCAGAGAAACTCCTTCTATGGAATGAAATGTGAAAGTCACATCAGATGACAATTCCTTTTATCATTCTTCTGATGAAGCCTGCTCTAGCTGTGATAAAGATGAAAGGAACAATGATCTTCTAAATGAAATCAAATATCTTCAGAAGATAGTCCTCAAGGAAGTGACAATGTGTATAGCTACACGCATCCTTGATCTTCAAGAAGAAAAATTACAGCTAGAAGATGAAGCCAATTCTCTGGAATTCCAATTGGCTAAAAGGGTTGGCATAACCAACACTCTCAAAAAGCTGCTGAAGGCTAAAGATGAAACAGTATCGCTTTGCAATGAAAGATATAAAGACACTACTGAAGAATTGAAAATAAGCCTTTCTGAGAAAGAATTCTTTAAAACTGTGGTCAAAGATGTTTTCCATGCATTGGAAAAGAGCCACAAAGTTTCAATGAATGTCAGAGATGCTCAACTTGAAGACAAAGTAAACAGGGTGAAGGAGCTGGACAATTCATTGCTAGAAATAAAAAAGGTGCATGTAGACCAGATAAAGCAGTTGGAAGAGAAATGGGAAGGAAAGCTAAGAACTATTGAGGATGAGAAGAACTCCCTCAATATGAAATGCTTAGAACTGGAGGTGATATTGAACAATCAGCAATCACCCAAAGCCAAAGCCTCCCAGTCAGCTGAAAGGAAAAATGTTTCTACTCAAGTATGCTTTGAGAAGGATGATTCTAAAAGAAAGACATCCTCTAATGAAAGGGAAACATCTTCTAAAAAGAAGGTACCATCCATACCATCTTTTACTCATGTTTCTAAATGTGTTTCCACAAAAAGTGCAGGATGGAAGAATAATTCCAAACAAGTATGGATGAAGACAAAGAAAAAATAGAGCTCTCCTGAAACAACAGAGCAATTCAAGAAAAGTACCCAACAATCAAAAGGACTGAAGAGGTCAAGATTTGTGGGTCAGTGTTGGTGTTGTAATAAGTATAGGCACTGTGCAGAGGATTGTTGGTACAATCCACTGAATGTCAAAGCACAAAGGAAGCCCATGCCAAGGGGGAGCAAGCCAGAGGAAAAGAAGAAGCATCCACAGGTCCAGAGACATCTATTTACTGCTAACAGATTTGGATTGCTTGATAACATCTGGGATGTGTGCAAAAGTGGTCAGATAGATACATGTCAATCTCCAACTGTATCCAGAGCTCAAAAGAAGAAAAGATCACTGAACCTGGCTAAAATGGAAACCTTGGGAAGCAAACAGAAGAAAGGTGACAATTCTCCCAAGAAGATGTTGAAAAAGAAAGAGAAGTCCTTGGATTTTAAATCCAAGAAGGGTGATGCATCCAGAAGGACCACCAAGAAGAAAACATGCTTCTACTGTTGAAAGAAATGCCATATCATGGATCTTTGTAAAGAATCCATGAAATTCAATAGAGGCAGACTGGACTCAAACAGACAATCAATCCAGAAGAAGCAGAAGGGATTGGTTGAAAATAAGTTGCCTAAGAAAGGTGGCTTAACAGTATCAAAAGAACCATGTGGAAATTCCAAAACTGAGGCCTCACTTCCAAATGACTTGTTAGTCATATGGCCTAATCAGTTGCAACTTGCCAGAGAACTGCAAAGAGCTGAAGATGAAGCACTGGCAATTGCTAAGGCAAAAAGGAAACAAAAGATTTCACATGAAGATGTGTTGAGATCCACATCAGCACAATCATCATTGAAGATCAGATGTGCAAGTTTGAAGAATGGTGAAAATGGGGCATCTCGGTTGAGAGAATCTTCTCAACCTTGTTGTTAACATTGATGAACCAAGGAGGTTCCATCTTATTCCCTTATACATATGGTATTTACATGTGCTAACATTGCAGGGAATTGAAGATGATGATCATTCTCAACTGGAGAGTGGTTTGGGTAGAATGGACAGCACCCCTTGAGGGGGATCCAATCTGTAGAAGATGGGATTCTGAGATTTAATACCATCTTGAGAAAAGTGAAGGTAATCCAATCATACATTCATCCCTTGTTTCTTAATTGAGGTTATATTTTCAATTAAGGGGGAGTATGGATTGAAGACAAATGGATGGAAGGGGGAGCTTTATCTTTGCACTGAACTTTCTAATGAGTTTTGTGAAGTATGTGCAGGATTTAGCAATTCATTGTTATATCTGAAAAATTTCAAACCCCTGAAGCATGATCTCACATGTACAGTGAATGATGGATAGCATTGAGTTCCTTGGTTACATCACTCTTGTTTTCTACACCGGGTTAGCCCAAGTAGACTTAGAGATGATTTACTAAAGGTTCTTCGCTAAAGAGAACATGTGACATCATCCCTCTCTTAGTGCTTTTCAAGAAGATGCTATTCGAAGGGAGGAAGAGATATTTTTGAAGAGAACCACACCACACCTTTGCATTTGATTTCCAATAAGGGGGAGAAAATATTGGCACACATATTGACCCATTCATATGTGCTGAAGAAGTGTATTGACAACAAATACAAAGGGGGAGATTGAAATGCACTGTGTTGCATTTGTTGTCAATGAGGCATGATGTTGTCATGGAATGAATGGATGTCAAGGAATGTCATGATGTGAATGACAAAGGATGTGATGGTGATGGTGATGAAGTAGAATGTCCATGGTACTAAGATGCATGTCACTTAGGAGATTCACTAAGTGACATAGGATGTTGTGGTTGAAACATTCTCATACTATATCAGACGATTGTAGAACTGATCTTAATGTTTCAATACTTGTATCAAGATGATACTAAGTTACACCACTTGAAGAATGAATGATGATGGAGCATCATTACATCATATGATTGATGAGCTGTTCTTTAAGTGTAAAGAAATTGTATCAAGATGATACAAAGTCACAACAATGTTTGAAGACCATGCATTGTATTGACAATGCATGAGGAGAATCAAGAGATCCATCCACAACTTTTAAGTGGATGAAGTGGATTAAAGAAGTCCATGAACTATCACTTAGTGCATGTGAATTAGAAGAAGATCCAATTGATCTCTAATTAGATCAATGAAGCACATTGAAGAAATCTTTGATTCAGGAGTTCGGTTGAAGATGAAAAACCTTCGGGGATTACATTCCAAAGTGATGAATAAATGTTGAAGAGAATTGGAGGAATTCTAATGAAGAAGAAGAATAGATGAGGGGAATGTCTTAGAAGATGGCTTGAATGGAAATTGGCATTTACACTTGTCACTTTTTTTTCTTAACAAAGAACTTGTGTTTTTAAGTAGCAAAACAAATAGCCACCAAGGAAGGCCAGCTGAGGGTCATCACCCAAGGCTCATGTGGGACTCGAGGTCACCACGCCCATGGGGAACCCTCAGGCCAAGGCAGCATATCCCTGAGGCAGAAGGTCGGGGCCGTGTATAAGCCCCGAGGCCACGCGGTGATGAAGCCCGCGCAGCGTGAGCGCGAGGAGCGCGCCCGTGTGTGCATAGTGGGCGCATAGCGCGCCCGCGAGGAGCAGAGGTGGGCGCAAGAGTGCGCCCGCAGTGAGAACACGGTGCGGGGAGGCACCGTGGAGGGAGAAGATTCAATTGCGATGAAGGGGGTAGCGCTAGGTTGATAAGCCGCGGAAAAACCGCGCTCCGTTTCGATGTGGGACGCGGAAAAATCACCGATAGCGCATCCTGGCCGCTCGATTGATCGTGCGCCAGATCTCGGCCGCACATCTAATCCTCTGTGGCCCATTCTGATCACGGCCATCCAAATCGTCGATCCGACGGCTCCCCGTCCATCCTCAACCTCAAGCCAGGCCGAATGCCACCCGCAGCCTCCGTTCAAACCAGAGGCCTCCCGATGACAAAATTCGAGCTCCCGGCCACCTTTGAAGGAGCTGAAGGTTCCATTGTACTCGTCTGTCCATGAGGAATCCATTCATGCATAAAAATACACATGCATGCAATGGGAGAAGAAATTTGCACGAGGCCGAAGCAAACCGAAGGTGCGAGGCCACGTGGAGTTTATGCTATGCATGAATCGGGATAAACAGAGGCATGCGTACGTTTCCATGCACATGCATGAAGAGGAAAATAATGAAGGAAAAGAACCCGCATGAACAGAGGAGAAAAAGAAGATTTCAAAGAATCTTGAAGATCCGAAATCTTTGGGAGATAAAAGATTTATCGCACGCGGATGATCCGAGATGTCTCTGCCTATAAAAAGAGATGCCGAGGCTCAGAGCCTTTTTGCTGATCCTTTGATGAAAACCTGACGTCCCGTGAGTGCTTCAAAGCCTCGCGAAGAACACCCTGCACGCCCCCTGCGCGGTAGTGAAGCCCGGAGCCATCAGAGGCTCCGTGAGGTTCCTTTTGCGCACTCCATGCGCGAAAGACGAAAGGGAGGTCCCCTGCGCGCCTTCCCTTTGCGCGGCAGGAAGACCCGAGGCAGCCGCATCACTTGCGCGCTCTCGTGGTTTGTTGAGGCTTGCGCGGCCGAGGTGCCTTGCACCTTTGAGGAGCTTGCGCGACAGAACCTTTGCGCGGCCGCTTGCACCGAGGATCTTGCACGCCTTGTCTAGTGTGACCCTGCGCAGCTGTGAAGAGAGGAAGGCCGCACCCCTTGCGTGCCTATTTTGAAGGTGGAGTTCGGGCAGTGTGTGCACAAGAAGTGGGAGGCAGAGACCATTGTGTCTCTAGTACCCAAGGAGAATCGAGGCTTTGCCTTGAGTGTATGCCAAGTGATATACCCTTTCTTTTTGTGTGCAAGAGGAAAAAAGAACCAAGTGGCCGAGACTTACACTTAAATGAACTAAGAATAAATGAGTTGTTCGTAGCCTTGGATGTGCGCAAGGAGGAGAATAGGCCAAGTCTCAAGTGTGTGCAAAGTGAAACAGGTGTGTATAAAAAGACAACAAGGCCGAACCTTAGTGTGTGTGCAAACTAAAGTGTACACACTAAGAAGAAAGAGAAGTGGACTCTCACACTATTGTAGAACACACAATCTAAGTGTGTAGACAAATTGAATAAAGTGTGTGAAGTTTGAGAAGTTGGTGTGTGCTTAAAGTGTTACACCCTTTGTGGGTTTACTGCACCAAGAAGAGAAGAAGGGGAGTGCATGCATGCATGCACGTGCACACGTGAACAAAGCTAAATCAGGCTGTGTGCATTTGAGTTGACCAAGACCAAGAAGATCCTGAAGAAATTGATAGGCCATGCAGTCAGTGCATGAGGAAGAAGAGATTCCATGCACTCAGTGCATGAAGTTGTGATGTAGTGAGACTGGACCAGACTGAAGTTAAAGATATCAGTTGTCTGAGTATTCAGTAGTTGGAGAGAGAAGCCATGTCATCCTGAGAAGAAGGAGATAAATCCTGAGCAAGACGAGAAGACCTGATCAACTCAAGTGATCAGAGGTACAGAGCAAGGCCAGCAGTCTTTATCCCAGGCTGCTGAAGATACTTGAAGAGCTGAACAAGAAGAAGAGCTACTCGTGTGACTCGAGGAGCCAGGAGAATCCCCCTGTGAGACTCAGGGTGGAGGAAGTCTTCAGTGGGATTCTGGAGCAGGCCAGTGGGACTCTGGTGACACTGTGAGACGCAGTATAAAGACCCTCCTGTGGGACTCAGGAGAGATACAGTGGGATTCTGTATCGACCATTGTAATACTAATAGATTATAATGGAAGAAACCATGTTGGGGCGTATAACCAACATGGCAAGGACGTAGGCCTTTGGTGCCGAACCTTGTAAATCCTTATGTCGAGTGCCTTTACATTTACTGCATCATTCGTGGAAAGGTGAGAGATACAAGAAGAGTGGATCGAGGCTTTAACCAGCCATAGAGGTTTAATTGATAAATAATCAATTAGTAAAAAGTTTTAAGGGATCACTGATTCACCCCCTCCCCCTCTCAGTGATTCACACTGATCTGGGCACTTCAAGATTTTTATTTTATTTCTTTATCCACCTCATTCAATTACTATCATACCATGATTATATAAAATAATACTTATATTTAATATATAGAGATGTTTTTATTTTAATTTTACTACCAAAAACATCAAACACTTCCATTAAATAGGTTAAAAAATCATCGTTCATGTGTACGGCGGAATACCCCCTCGCAAACTGGTGTCGTTTACTTTTCCATTACCACAATTAGATGATGGGAATAATGACGGATTTATAGTTTTTATATAATATATATTAAATTATGGTTTATTTTTTATTATTTAATTAATATATAACACATAAGTTATTTACTTCAATTTTTTGGGAATATGAAATAATATCTTGTGTGTTTGGAAGACTATCGACTAATAAAGTGATGTTATTCATTCACGCTATACATAGAATGTATTAAGGATGAGTTTAATAAAAATATGAAATATATATGAAATAAAAATTATACTAGAATGATAATATATATATATATATTACATTTCGTTCTTTCTTTCAATATTAAAAGAAAATGGAAACTACGTTCATGTGTATGTACATCCTCCTGTCCCCATGGACAATGTAATTCATTTCATATCACAAAATAATATTGATTACTATATATATATATATATATATATATATTCTTAATATATGTGATATCTAAATTTTTGTTTAAATTATAGATATGATTGAAATCTGATCAAATTATGAGGAACAAAATAAATAACAAGTCAAAACATACTCGAAAAAAAAGGCAATTAACACTCAAAACAATGAAAATAATGAAATATTATTAACAAATAGGTGATAAAATTTAATAATAGGATCATATATGACATTATAATCATTAATATGGTTCTTTAAAAATTTAATAAAATTCCTCAAACCATTATACATGAGGTTAAATATCATTCAACCCAAATGAAGTGCAAGTTAATGAATTTTGTCTCAAATTACCTCAAATTGATAATTATTTGTTAATATAGACCAATCAACAATTATTTGGTGTATATAATTTCATTTTGACATGTAATATCATGATAATTATTATTTATGATATTTTTTGTTTCAATTTTAATTATTTATTTTAAGGGTACTTAACATGAAAATTACCAAATGCTTTGGTTTATTTTGAAATAACACGTTCTTTTGTGATTGTTAACTTTCTATTGAAAATATCACACTATTATAATAAATATTTATTAGAAATAATATTAATTTTTAATATAAATATTCTTGTTTGATGGATATTTTTATTTCTTAAATATAATTACTTTTTTACATATGGTGGTTACATTGAATGTTATATGAATTATTGGGGAAATATTGATGAATTTTTATCCTTTAATAAATAAAGATATCTAATATGGAACGTTGTTTGATATTTAAATTTATTGGTTAATATAAGAGGAATGTTTTGTAAATGAAGTAAATAGGTCTGGTATGGGTGAATTCAATCCCCTTTATGCATTGGTAGTCTCATTTGATGAATCGGTTGTAAAAATCCAAAGGGTTACAAACTACGGACTTAAACATTATTGAGGATAGATCTTGATTGTAAATATCTTGAGGATAGATATTGATAGTTACTAAATCTCACATAATTCATTCCATCATTATTTTTATTCCATTTGGTTATTTTATTAGTTATAATATCAATGGCCAAGTTTTAAGATCATGTGTTTATTTATGTGGTACTATTTGATCATCTTTTAATCCTTCCATATTATGATCAAGTTATTTATTAATTAGAATGTTCTAGTCATTTACCTTTCCATGATGATTAATATTTATTTATTTATGATACAATATATTGTACTTAAACCTTACAAATCATTTGAGATCTCTCTTATTTCATTTCTTTTCCCCATGATATAAAGTTGATTTCTTGGAATGATTTTTCAAGTAGATAAAGAGTTTTATTTTTTTTATGATTAATTTTCCATTACCAATGTAGAATTAGAATAATTTTTTTATTTAGATTCCAAAAAATAATAAAGATTTTATCCCTTATGGATTGTATTCCTTTTATCTATTCTAATACAGCAAAGTAAGACACCACCTCCGGGATATTGGGGTAGAGTTCATTACAAAGGAGAATTCCATAACTGTGGGGGGAGGGTTTAAGGTTTGATATATTTAAAAATATTTTTCCATGAATTTAATCTTGCTCTATAAATTTGAGTAACACCACTTTCTCTCCCCAAAGATTACTCTACGGTCGATGAATGTTATAAATCGTAGAATATATTTTTAATTGGTTCATCCTAACCAGGATACTCGAAGGATAATAAAATAGTTATGTTACTATTAACCAAAAAACTGGACAGGTAATCATCTATTGTTTTACATGATAGTGTAGTCACACTATATCTTTAAACTCCCCATTCATATAGAAAATAAAAACACACTACATCTCACCACAAATAGTGACACACTAATCCATCCATGTAAGCCTTATTCTTTATGAAATGTGTTTGTAAATATATACATGGAACAGTGTGTCTCTTCTATACAAATCAATGATGTTCTAGTAAGATAATGGTCTTGGACTCTATTTTCTCATATCCACAGTAACATATTCTAAAATGTATGGAAATACCCTATCAATTATCATGCCCAACCTCTCTACCTACCATCAGAAAGTCTGTCTCTCTACCTATATGTAAAAATACTAAGTGTAGTTGAGGAGTAATAAAATAATTTAATTTCAGCTAAGGTTTGATATAAATCAACTATTACTCTCTCATCTTAGAGTCTTGTATAGTGTCATTCACACTTAAAAAAAGTGAATATAGGCCATTAAGTTCACATTAAATAACTAAAATCTAGAGTATAACTTCCCATTAAAACTTCTATAATGTTAATGTAACTACTCAATTGTGGTGTGACTTCACCAACTACTATTTTTATAAAAAGGTGATTCCTTAACCCAGACAGCCAAAGCAAAAAAATTATTAAAATAATGTTTACAAAAGTCTAAAGAATGGGATCATATTATAATATTTTTCATGAAAGGGAATAAGAGAAATAGGGAGGTCTTCACACCAGTTTTTGTATTGATTAACTCCAAAGTTGGTCATGCCATCAGAAACCGTTTTTTCTTCCTAATAAACAAGTGTGATGATGTAGTTCAGATTGGTGAGAGGACAGTTTCATTCCATCTAACATGTGGTAATTAGCCAAGCTAGATGAGTTACGCTATTCTAAATTTCTTGTATGATGGTCATAGATTCACATTCAATCCCTAGGTTTTTCCAACCAAAAACCAATGAAATTTTAATCACATGAATGAAACCCATCATCTCAGCATAATGTGAGGTGGAAATTCCATAATGACCCATGAAGAAACCTAGAATTTGACCAAGTTGATTCCTGAAGACATAAAAACACCCTAAAGATCCCAGATTTCCCTTGGAGGTGCCATCAATGGTGATTTTTATCCATATAGGGGTAGGAGATATCAAGAACACCTCCATAGTGCAATGCAGATGACATAAGTTTTCATTGATTAGTAGACGTTTCAGGATTCCAAATTCATGCCCGATGTTGTGGATGTGTCCTTTTTTGTATCAAATCAGCTTCTTATACATAAATGAAGATCCAGATATGAACTTCATTATGATTTTGTTAGTATTTGTTGTGAATAATTTCATTCCAATCATACTAGATCACATGGTGAATGTATACAACTACAACAAGGAAAGGGTTCCTAATTTGTTGAGATCCTTCCATCTCTTCACATTTCATAAGTTGAGGTTTGACAGAGTCTAGTATCAACTATCTGCAATCAATGATTTCAAGAATATAGTTCCAAAGAGCAGAATAAGTAGCACAAGAAAGGAATAGGTGGTTTTCATATTCTCTGTGTTGATTATAGATTTTACATTTAGAGTAAAGATTAATTCCAAACAATTGAAGAAAAATATCAGTGGGAACTCTATTGTGAGAAAGGAGCCAGGTGATACTGAATATCGAGGTGTTTATCCATGTTTTGTTGAAGTGTTTATAACAGATGTAATCATTATCGATGTTACAACAAATATGATTTTATTAAAAAAATTTAGATAAGCATTCCATTATGAGAAGGCTCCCAAATTAAGAAATAATTGTGGTATGTGAAAGGATAGTTTTCAATGAGATTCAAAATAGTGTCTGGGAGATGATCTTGTTGATAATTTAATCATTTTTATAGACATGGAATCTATTTTGTAGAACATATTACTATAAATATGTATATTTTTATAATTCTTAAGGATCCTATGGGGACTACACCTGATAATACTACAATATCATCTAAACTATAGACTCATCAAACTAACTATGATGTGGAAATTTCATACCGTGTTAGATCTGATAGGATTTTATGAAATCAATAAAATTATTCTACATAATCCATACTATAAATGTCTAAATGTGTAATTATGATATAGTGGTCTCATTCTCATTAAAAAAAATATTTTATAGCCTATCCCCATAGTGTATATCACCATAAAAATCCCAAAATGTTGAAAAGTAGTTGGTCTCCCCTATACAGATCCTTAGAGCATAGCCTGGCATGTTTTGATGTAGCCACATGTAGACATAGAGAAACACTAAATACTATCAGCATATAAAATATTCACCCTCTATGGAATAAAAAAACCTATGGAATAGACATCCCTTATTCAAAGGGGATAATGTACAAGACTCTATCCATGATATATAAAACATGAATCTAAAAGATCATATGTAGTATCATGACGGGTTATGCTATGGTGGATATCTTCTAAACACTTTTTCTCAAATATCAACAAACTATATTGGTTTAATATATACACAAAAGTCCTCTCTGCATAACATATTTTCAATAACCTTATACAATATCAAAACATATATGTGATTTTTAGAAAACAAAATCAACACAAATAACAAAAGGGGTTATGGTAAAAAATATATCCCTTTGGTTATTTGAAAATGCGATTTTTAACACATATTTTCCAGCATGAATGGAATATTTTAGAACCAAGATCACCAAAAAAACATACTGGATTTTTTATTTTTATGAGTTAATCAAGGATTGATAAATCCAAAAATATAAGCTCAAGTGATACAAGGATCAGTTTTTGAAATAAGAGTGATATGAAATAATTCACATGGAAAAAACATCATGAAACATTAATTATCTCCACCTCAAAAAAAAAATAAAACAAATTTTCAAACACTATCCACCTTATTAGAATTTCCCCCATTGCCATAAAATTCACTTATTGGTTTATTTATCATGAAACATTTCTACCCCCTTATCAATGAACCTAAATAGAACTTCCTTAATGATTCATAAGGGAGAGTAAGAAATTGACACCATGAATTTTAGAGAGAAATCATACCATACTAAAAAGGAAATATATATTGGGGAGTGAGAGATCTGTCTTCGTGTCCATATAAAGAGATAGATTTTGTTGGATTACTAGGGCCAACTAATTCCTTTCAAAATCAACATTGGGTATATCATTTTTCATGATGTAGGATACTTTCTTTTGAGTAGGCACATACTCTGAATTCAAAACCCGTCACTCCACCTTCGTATTTAAGAAATTGTATTTTATATTGATGTGTCTTATTCTTGAGTATTGAATGATATTTTTTGTTATGTTTAATCACTTAAACAACAAAAAATCATCTAATGGGAGATAATACCCCTATAAAAATAACTTCACAGAGTTAGTGAATCTATATCAAATAGGTATAATTTTTAGTTTCTATTACATATTAATCATCTGTAGTGCATAAAGATATATAGTATTACTTTTTTTACTTTTCTAATAAATGCAAAACATTAAAGGATAATAAACACCACTATAATTTGTTTTTTAATCAACCAATCCTTCATAATCAACATATGTATATCCTATCAACTTCTTCTATGAATTTCTATAATAGTTTAAAATGAAGTTCACTATTTGGTTGACGTATCTAATTATTAATCTCATATAATTTATATGAATTTATTCTTAAAAAATATGATAATTATTGGATTCGAATATAGAGAACATAATTTTTGATAAAATGGATTCCATGTAGAGTAAACTGCCAATAATTTTCTAGTAACAAGTAACATCAACTTACTCGCCTTCATTATCCTTTAACAATTTCATCTGAGTCACCATCGAAGTATCTATTTTTTTAGAATCATCTATATTAAATCACATCAGTGAATACTAGGAATATTTATTTTGGGAGATAAATTTCTCATCCTTTCTTTGAATTACCTATAAACCTTGGAAAATTATAGTTCAACAATGAGAGACATATCAGATTCACACCTCATAAAATTTGAAAAAATATTTCATTGGGAGTCATCCGAGCACCCAAAAATATTGTTGTCAACTTATATAAGCACCCCTATCAACTACCCTTTCTCCTTGATGAAAAGGTTATGATAAAAACCTATTTTTAGATAAAAAATATTATTTATACACTAAAAAGGTCATGAGTACCAGTCCCTTGGAGCTTGTTTTCACCGATATTATTCCTTCTTCAAATGACAGAATTTTTTCTCATCATAGTTTATGTGATATCCATATAATTTATCAATGTCAAATTATCCTTTAAGAAATTAATTCATGAAAACTAATTTTATTTCCATCAACTAAAATTTAAAATAATTTTTCATATTAATAACTAAAAAAACATTATAGCTTAACATTAAACCACTAGAGAATAATTTTCATCAACATTTACTCCATTGATATGGGAATAGAATTTGAACACAATGTATTCTTGTTTTAGAAAACACATTTGGTTTTAATCATATTATTATACATCTTCCCTAAAATGATTCAATAAGTCTTTTTTCAATATATTCAATCTCCTTATACATCTCCTTCATCTAAAATTCATATAAGGTAGATCCCTAAATTAATTTGATTCCACCTAAGATAATAATGAAGTTTGATGTTGTTCGTTTATTCTTCTTCATTGAACAAGATATTTCTGATCACTAATAATATTAATATATATGAATATCACTATCCTAAATCAACTTTTGAACCGAATATTCCTATTGTGTTTACTTTTTCATCAAAGTATCATCCAAGTTCATTTCTTCCCCTTAAATTCCCAATAAATGAGACACATCTATATCACTTTCATCCTCCAAATATAAACTATTTTATGTCAATTATGATATTTAATAGATAAAATAAGCTCACCTAAAATCAAATTCTATTAATATTTAATCATAGAAACATTATGTATTTAAATTATTGTACATAATATTTTATTGTATCACTTTTATGACTTTATCATAGATGAATATTCTCAAATGGTTCATTCATCTCCATGAACATCAAACATTCTATTTTTCTCCTTATTCAAAATAAAAAATATACTTCCAAACCCCATTAAGTATTTAATTATATAATTTTTTACATAAAAACTTTTATGGATTCTTTTCATCATTTGGATTTATCAATGCATGAATATATATATATAGACTGCTGCTAGGACTGTTTCATTGCAATAATAATCTGGAAGGGACTTCTCAATGAGTATATTCCTAGCTATGTTTTTTATAATCCAATTTATCCTACCAAATAGTACATTATATTTAGGATTAATCACTGCTAAATTTTTGTTTTTAATCCCACAAATTTAAAAATATACTACCATTCGGTGTATTTGTAACTTCCATACCATTGTTGGTAGGGAATTTTTGAATTTTTACACCAATATTTTTTTATGTTCTCTCCGATATGAAGTGATTAACTTGTAAACATTATTTTCATGAGTAACCACCATAAAATAATAATTCAAACTAAAATATTCAAAATATTAAAACATAATATATTTTTACATAAAATGCTTTAAAATTTATAATTTTGAAAACATATAAATGAAAAAATCCAATACTCTTGATAATTTTCCCTTATTGGGCTTATAGCTCTTCTTAAAGTATTATCCTTTTGACTTGAATCACATGTATAGTATTTCTCAATTTTGATTTTGGGAAAATCATGTGCTCTATAATTATTTTTCCTAATTTTACAATGATTTTTGGCTTAAATGCTTGAGTTTTTTTGTGAAAAATCCTTTATTTATCTTCCCAAGATAACATTGAAGAAGTTCATTCACCAATCAAATAAAGATTTTTATTGGTATGTATTCCTTATAGAACATCTAAACCATCATAATATTTAATATTACTATCCTTTATTCAAAATTCCATAGCATGACTTGAGTAACACAATTGTCTCACACATTGAAAATTCTGGCTATTTCCTTTCATGAAGAGAACATCTATCGTTATGAAATCAATTCTATAATAACCATTATTTTTATTATACATTAATTCATCATTTATTACATAATATTACACATAATAAAACCCGAAGGATTAATAGGTCTAGTTTACTTGGGAATTAGGTGCATTACATAAGAACTTAAAATAAGGAAGACATAATTTTTAGTGAAAATTTATTTAACTTTCTCATGTTATTCCTTCATATTTAAAACATCATGGGGTAACCTGGGGATATACATAAGAATGGGGTGATATATATATACTTTTATGTGAATAAACATGTCATAACAAGAAGAAATTAATAAATATTAGAAAATATTCATATCAATGGGGAATAACAGAGGTGATAATCAAAAAATAACAAATGGGAATGATATGTCATGATAACATAAAGGCAACATGGTAACTGTGGGAACAACGTAAAACATTTCATCATAAACATAGGTCAAGGATAACTGCATAGACATCATGATAGGGAAACTCCAATTAATGATAAGGTTCACCCCCAAATCCCTTACATTACATCTTATTAGACTAAAGAATTACCCAAATCATTAGTGTGCTACATTGTTTCGGGTGCAGCTATCACTTTCATTTCATTCTCATGCTTAAGGGTTCCACATAGATCATAAAACATATAATAATTTATCATAAAATTTAATCCAAGGTAATGTATTGTGTAATTTTTAAATTTAATTCCATAGAAAAGAAGTATATATGTTTAAAGGTGAAAACCCTTGACAGGAAATAGGTATGAGTATACACTATATAATTATTTTGGCATGGAAAATTATGGTGAAATTTTGGCAGCATAACGAGGGAGTATAAAATTTTTTGGGAGGAATTAATGAATGTGAAAAGGGTATCTAATAATTTATCAATAATAGTGGTTGTATGGGGGATATGTAAGAACATATTCTATCATTAGTAAATTGAGATAAAAGGTATAAGAAAATAGAGATGCTTGAATAAAGAGAAGAAGGAGAGGATCTATTAACATGAGAGGGTGAGTCCAAATAAATGGGTAGAGATTATTAAGAGCTTGGAGAACCTTGAGAGGACTCTAGATATGGTAGGGATAATTATGTTCATTTTAAATGGTTTTTAAGTGATTATGAATTGGAGTTGGGTGGGTTTATATTGAAAATGAGTGGGGAATTATTTATTATTTATCAAACATAGCCTATGAAATATATATAATAATGTAATCAAAACCACAAAAATACATGTTTTTTTAAAATAGTTTCTTACAAAGGGGGGTCTTTTAAATTATTTTATAATTAAAAGGGATTAACTTTTTAAAATATTTCCCTTGGTGATGTTTAAGTGAGTCAATTTCTTAAACGAATAATTTTAAAACCATAAAATATATTATAGGATTTGGAGGACTCAAAAAGGATTTACAAAATTAATAAAATGACCTTAAAGAATAATTATTTTTAATTTAAAACACATATTTGGTCGTGGATACCATTTAATGAATATATTACATATTTTAGGTCATTATGATGTTAGAATTTACCTCATATATTTATACCATATAAAATTTTTATCTAAAACTTCAATTATCTCAAAAAATTATTAAAAATTTACCATTAGATAATTTCACCTTTATGATTCTATAAATAATATATATTTTATCAAAATTATTTTTTAAATATGATAATTACCACATTTAGTATAATAATTTATATTTGTTGATAAATGCTGGGTTTTTTATAATAATAGATTGCGAAACCTTATAAAATATACCTTTTAATTCAAAAAAATTATATGATCATGTATTTTTAAAAATAATTATTTAATAATAATATATATTTTATTATATTATTTATTTAAAATTTATATTAATTCATGAAAATAAATTCTTTTATTGTATTTGAAAATTTGACAAAAAATATTTGTGTTTTATTGTATAAAAATCAAAATCATTTATAATGTCATAATACAAAGAAGTAAAAATAACCATTATTCTTTTTAAAATAATTAAAATAATCATATTTAAACGGTGTTGACACATGTCTCATTAATAAACTAGAAAACACCATGAGGTTAATTTTTTCGATAGTGATACTTTCATTAGGTCATTCGTCTTAGATGGTTTGGGTCATGATCTCAATGAGCTTAAGATTCTTTAGTAAATGGTTTATCTCATGATTAAGTTGTTTTATTTCATCCTAGAATTGGGTAAGTGAAAATACTAGTGTTTCTATCTCTCTTTGAAGCTTCAATAAATGGGCATCATCAGTTACGATCTTACTGGCTGAGACCATCACTTCATTTTTCTATTTCAATTGGATTTGTTAAGACCCTATATTTATACTATTCATGTGATCACTATTAAATGGATATATTATAAATAGTAATTATTTGAAAAGACATTTTAAATCTGATATGATATGAGAAAACCCAAAATTAACATGGTTTTTCTATAAACATAATTCATAATAATACATTTAAATAAACCACAAAGGGAATCTTATTTTCAAAATTCAGCATCGTAATAATTTCAAACATTCATAAATTTCACCCTAAAAATTTTCATTTCACATACTAAAAAATATGAGGGTGACTATATTTATTTAAATCCACCAGTTCCAACATTTCTTAATCAAAAATTTTATTTCTCCACAATACATTGACCTGGTGCATCATCTTCTTCCGTAGAAATTTTTCTACACCAAATATGATTTATACTGACTGCTCCTCATATGAAATATCATTCTCCAATGATAACAGCTCTAGATTATGTAATTGTGAGGGTTCTACCATGTACTTCTTCAAGAGGGATATGTGGAACACATCTTTTAATTTAGATAGGTTATGTGATAGTTCTATTCGATAGGCCAATGCTCTGATGCGATCAAGGATCTCAGAGGGACTGATGTATCTTAGACTAAGATTTCCTTTATTCCCAAATATCATTAGTTTATTCCATGGAGATATGTGTAGGAATACATTTTTTCTTACCTAAAACTATAGGTATCACCAATGAATATAAACATTGATCTTTTAAAATCACTTATTAGCCTTAATGTTTTGTTGAATGATCTTCACCATTTCTATCATTTTCAAGACCTTTTCAGGACTATGATGATTGTGTTCCCTAACATCATACAAGAATGCATGTATTCTACATGTCTTCCCATAAAGGTATTCATAGGGATCCATTTGGATGCTTGAGTGGAAACTATTATTGTATGAGAACTCAACCAAAGAAATACGTTGATCCCATCCTCCTTTGATGTAAATTTTGTTATCTCTCAAAATTTCCCCGAGTGTCTGGATTGTCTACACATATTGGAAATCAGTTCGAGGGTGATAGGTCATGTTGGAGTTCAAATCATTATTTAGTGCCCGTTGGAGAATCTTACCAAACATAGAGGTATATCTTGGATCTCAATTAGATATAATCAATAGTGGTGTTCGATACAGCCTCACCACATCTCTAATGTATATCCATGAAATTTTATTGAGTGATAATTCCTATCGAATTAAAATTATGTGAGAAATATTTATAAGATACCCACCAAAACCCATATAACATTATTTCCTCCTGATGTTATTGGAATACCAATGAAAAATTCCATTTTAATTTTTTCAAATTTCCATGTATGTATGGGTAATAGTTGCATCATCTTATTTGATTTTGTCCTTTCATACTTTCCCTTATTGATATACAAGATTTCATGATGTATATTATGTGATCTCTTTCTTCATATTTTCCCACCAATAGTGTTATCAAAGATATTGATACATCATTTTCTCCCGAGATGGATGTAGAAGGTTGATCTATGTGTATCATCCAACATCTCCTTATTTAACTCATGATTTAATGGTACACATATTCATCACCGAAATCTCTAAAATATTTCTTCATTAACATTAAACACCAAATACTCCACTTTGAATATAGTTTCCATTTTCTTATTAACTCCCTCATTATCTCTTAAAGGATCCATTTTATTCTACAAAAGGTATAGTTAAACAAAAAAAATTCAATTGATTAATGTTGTTAATTCCTTTAGGATTCCCAAGTCCATTTTTTCATGTCTAAAAATATCATATCCTTGTAAATTCTCATCAATGATAAATTTTTTGGATACTTTCATCATAGAGAGTCTAGTTCTTTATTTTATTTCCCAAGATGATAGTGTAATGAGTATTCATAATCCTCAATTAGATATAAATATCATCAATGGTTCGTATTCATCTCTTTGTATGTGAATAAATATTAGAGGCTATTTTGATCTTTATATATTTAAAAATTCTACCCAATGAAATAATGACGCCATATTTTCACATACTTGATTTTTACAGCCAAATATAGATCAAGTGTTGGGTAGTTCTATTCATGAAATTTCAATTTCCTTGGAGTATATGTTGTCACTTTGTCATTCTAGATTAACACATGGCCCAATCCATTATTTTAACCATCTTTGAATACCACAATATGTTCTCCACATATGGTTAGTGTTTGTATAGGTTCAGTGAGAAGGCTAATTTTATACTCCGTGAATGTCTATTTAAATTCATCATTTAAATAAAACATAGAAGACATTAGAGTTATCTTGGTTAGAGGGGTTTAAAATCATTATAAATTTCCCAAGAATTGAGGATATTACCCAACTAATCCATGTAAATTGTTAATATTTTTCGAAGATGGTAGTCTCGATCATATTTAAATTGATTATGCCTTTGAAGGGTATGAAACTATGCCATTGATTGTGATAATATTACCCATGAATGGGACTTACTTCATACAAATATTACATTTGTTTTAATTTTCATAATTCTTCTCTTTTCATAAGGTTTTTATCACAGTGATCAGATGCTCTGCATGCTCCTCATTGGTTTTGGAGTATATTAGATTATCCTCTATAAATACTACAACAAATTTGTTGATGCAATATCTGAAGACTGTATTTATCAGTCCCATGAATATTTTTTGGAGAAGTAGTGAGGCTGAATGGAATTACTATGAACACAAAATTCCTGTACCATATATAGAAACCAATCATGGGGGATATCCTCCTTCTTCACCCTTACTTGATAGTACCCTGACCAAAGATCCACCGTAAAGAATGATTCTTCACCATATAGCTGATAGAAAAATTCATCAATATATGGAAGAGGATAGTTATTCATTTTTGTGATCTTGTCTAGTGCATGGTAATCAATGAAAAGATGCACTGTCCCCTCCTTCTAAAAGAAGATGACTAGTGCTCCCAATGGTGAAGCACTTAGGTATATGAACCCTTTATCTAGATTATCCTGTAGTTTTTCATTGGATCCCCAAGTTCCACAACAACAAATCTATATATAGTATTAGATATTAGAAACACCCAAGGTATAATCTTGATTTAAAATTCAACCTCATAACAAGGAGGAAGACCATGCAATTCCTTGGGAAACACAACTGTATATTCCCCCAGAATGGGAATGTCTTCAAGGATGATATTTTCCTTAGAATTAGAAATTTTAGAAAGATATTCTTGTTCATTGGTTAATATTATCCATAGTTTATATGTTGTCTCTAAAGAAGATTTATCCACCCTAATTGAACATTTATAAAATCAGAGGAAGATTCATGATATATAGACTGATTACCTTGTAATGGAAATTTATGTTGACTCTATATAGGGAAATCCAATCCATTCCCTATAATTATACCAAATTCCACTAAAGGGAGTATAAAAAGGATTTCAATAAATTTCATCCCACAAATTATGACAAGGGAGGAGTTATAAACATGAGATGAAATAATTTCCCCATTTTTCATTTTCACCGACAACTCTAATTTCATTATTAGTGGTGGTATATGAATAGTTATAATAAACTTGTTTGATATGAATGAATGCATATAACCAAAATAAAAGAAATAATATTCCCTATTATAGAATTAGTAACTATATTACCTACAACCACATAACTTTTTGGATCCAAATATACATTCATGTTGGAATAAGCTCACCCTTTCAACAATGGAGGTTGTTGGTTGTCCATAAAAATCCTTATCTTAGTGAAGTTGTTTACAATGTTCCCTTGTACCATGAAATTGAATAATGAATAGTTCACTGAGGATTTATTACGTAATCCCATTCCTCCATCGCATTATTAGGTTTATATTTTCAGTAATCACTAGCTAGATTTCTTTCCTCCCCACACCTTAAGCATTTCCTCGTCCCCCTTAGGCAATTTTTTGGGGGATTATTTATACACATCTAAATAGTGGGATGCAAAAATTTCATAGAACCATTAGATTTGTCAATTGGATTACTATATTTAAACTCCACATTCCTCTTATTATCCCCATGATACCATTGAAATTTTCAGATCTCTATTTCATCATTGAGGAAACATCAAACAATTTCCTCATAATTATAAAAGTATCAGAGATCCAAGGATTTTCATATAATAGTTTTTAGTCCAATAAAGGAGAGTTAAAATTTATATTCAGGTGTAACAACAATGATGGAGGTGTATCATGAAATTCATTTGATGTTTTATTCATACAGGTTGTTATATTTTTTTTATCTTTTTTTTCTTAAGGGAAAGGAAATTTCTTTACATATTAAGTTAGAGTTGTGAGTAAAATATTTATTATGAAACATTTTATGAAATTTCTTCTACCCCATCACTTCGATCACTTCCCCAAATTTTTTGTTCTTGATAAATATCCACCACTAATCAACCTATCCCTCCATACAACAAACATAAATTATAACCATCTCTTTCCTAGAAAATTTAAGGATGGAGAAGGTCTTCTCAATGGAGTTGATCCATATTTCTGTGATTAAGGTACCAGATGATGCATTGAAAGTTAGAGGCCTTTTTTGAAAAAAGGTCTCAATTGTAGCATGTCCTTTCATAGGGGGATTTGGGTGGTCCTTGTGATCATGTTTTTTATTTATAACCAGAGTCATATAACAGATTATTTTTCAAAATAGTTTCTATTCCTACTCCCATTGGGTTGGGTATCTCATTTGGGTAGTCACCACATTTCCCTTCACATTGGTCATTTACTTAGTTTCTCCACTTTCTAACCATTTTCTAGAATAATGTGAAAAAAATTAGGGATGATTAATTTTAAATTCATAAATAGGAATCCAATAAAATTAAAGGGATAACATATAAATGACATTTATTCCTTAACATATCAATTTCTAGACTTAATCTATTTTTTTCCATTATATAGTTTATAACATATACTCTTAGATGAATGTTTTATTCAAACAATAATGGTTTTTAAAAAGATTTCTAATTTACCAAATAAAATACCCTAATAGTTTCAAAACATGTTTTTAGAAGTTTTTTTCATGCACCAGTTCCCAGTTGAGTCTAGCTTAACCCGTTTTTTTCAGGTTTTACCACTATGTACGTGTGTTCCAGATCCACATCAAATTTTAGTATCTATAAAGATATGTATTTTCCTGGAATCCACTTAATCTAAACAATATGAAAATTTAGGGATGTATTCTAATGTTTATTTATATCACTATGACTTCTGATATAGTTTTCTAATTCAAATTCCAAAAATAACTAAACGTTCATTAGATTCCAACAATGAAAACCCTAATCGTTATTATACATTAATTAATGATTTATTACAAAATATTTTAAATAATATAAACTATATTATAGATAGGTTTATTTTCTTTGGAAGTTATGTACATTTCATAAAAACATAAAACATAAAAAATAATTTTACTGAAAACTACCTTATCGTGATCAAATTACTCCTTCGTACTTAAATCTGCATGGGGTAACCCGGGGACATAGATAACAAAAGGGTGATACATAAATCCCAGTAAGGGAATAAAAATTATATATATTTATGAAGGTAATACATGTTAGATAGAATTAATATCAATTAGTCATAAAGGTTTCTAAATTATTTACATGAACAGTGAGGCATGATATTACAAGATAAAATAAAGGTCACATGGGAAATGTGGAAACAACTTAAAACACAATATTATAAAATAGGTTAAGGATAAGTACCCAGAAATCATGATGGAAACATTCCCATGAAGGATTAAATTCACTCCCTAATCACTTGAATGATGTATCATGAGAGTAAAATATTTCCTAATGCATTGTGGCACTATATAATTCTAGGTGCACTCGTCACTTTCATTTCATTTTGATTATGTATTGTTCCAAATAGATCATGAATCATTGAATCATTTATCATAAAATTTTAGTCCCGAATAAAGGAGTTTGTTATAAATAAATGTTTGTCCACAATCAAATAATTATAACTGCATAAATTTGAACACCCTTTATAGTAAATTGGAATGGGTATTCACTACACAATTGTTATGAAAAGTAAAGCTGTGGTGAAATAACCACAGTATAAAGAGGGCACATAAATGTTTATAGGAGGGATTAATGACAGTGAAATGGGTCTATAATAATCTAGGAATCATAGGGCTGGTAAGGGGGATATGTGACATCATATTCCAACATTAGGAGATGAATATAAATGGAATAAGAAAATGGATATTCCTCAATAAAGAAGCGAAGTAGAAGATCCTTCACATTCAGAGGATGATTAAAAATGATTAGGAATTGTTTATTGAGTCATTGGGGTCACCTTGGGAGGAATAAAGAGTGGGGATTTCAGATGAAGTATGTGATCCATGGTTTTTGAGTGAAGAAAAATTGGATTTATGGTGGGTTTATATAGGAAATTATTTGGGAATTAATTATTATTTTTCAATCATAGGTTTTTGAATATATATAATAGAGTAATAAAAAATAGACCTTCCCATGGTTGTTTCACTTGGTTTCTAACATTGAGGAGTGGTTTTCATTATTTAATATTTCCAAGGGCCGAAATTATTAAAATATTTCCATTGGTGATGTGGAAGAGGGTCATGTGATTAAATAAATGATTTTAAAACCTTAAAATATATTTTAGGGCTTAGAAGATTCAAAAAGGCTTTATAAAATTAATAAAATAAACATAAAATAAAATCATTTTAAAGGGGAAACATTTATTTTTTTATAGTATACCATTATTTTATTTATTACATCATTGTTGGGTCTTTATGATATCATAATACACAGTACATATTTATATCGTATTGTAATTTTTACTAGAAAATTAGGATGTTCCAAAAATTTTGAAAAATTAGCTGATGGATAATTACGATGTTTTGAATCAATAAAAAAATATTTATTTTATCCAAATAAATTTATAAATATATTATTTTTCACTTTCAAAATATTAAATAAAATGTATTGAGAAATGATGGGTTTTTTTCCATAACAGTTTCCAAAGGTTTTAAAAAATTTCACCTCACTTCATAAAAATTATATTATCATTTATATTTAATAAATATTATTTGATAATAATTTTTTTAAAAATATTATTTATTTCAAAAAAAATTATTATAAAAATAATTTCCTTAATTGAATTATAATATTACTCAAAAATATTATTTGTATTTTATTTTATAAAAATAAAAAAAACATTTACAATTTAACAATAATAATAAGTGAATATAATGCTTCTTTTAATGATAATAAGTTAAAAATTCATATTTATAGCTTATTTATACACATCCCTTTAACACACTAGTAAAACTCACTAAGGGTAATGTATATGACACCAAGACATTCATCTGGTGGTTAGACATGTAAGGATTGGGATGTGAACTCTATGAGCTTGAACATCCCTCATAAATGGTTTTTCACGTTATTAAGTTTTTGTATCTCATCATGGGATTGGTTAAGGAAAAATAATAGTCATTTTATCTCTCATGGAATATCTGATAAATGGGATTTAAAGGGTTTGATCCTACAGGTTGAGGCCCTTAATTTGTATGTGTCAATTTGATTTTTTAAAACCCTATATTTATACTAGTGATATGATAATTGTTCAAAGGTTATATTTACAATGTTCATGATGATTAATAATATTTTAAATAAAATATGATGTTATAAAACCCAACGTGTAAATGATTTTTTGGTAACAATAATACATAATAATACATTTAATTAAAACAAATAGGGAAGTTTATTTATAAATGTTTGGGTTCTTACACTTTCCACCAACCTTGGACATCTTTTAGCCAATGATTTTGAGTCCCTCATCATTACTAAATCATACCACTCCGCCTTTGTCATATTTGATGTTGGGGAATATATTTTTATTTTGAGTCATGTGCAAGGTACATTTGCTAACTAGAACACATAAACTATACCTATTTTTTAAAAAAAGTATCATCAATGTTTGACTTATCATACCATTTTTTTAAGTTCAATAACCATTAATGAACTTCTCTTGATGATTGATATGTATTCTTGTCCACTATTTCAAAAATTTACTCCCCATATTGTAAAATTATAAATATATTATCATTTATAGTTTATTTTTCAAATTTAATTCCTATTGATTTTATAATTTACAAGTCTCATGAGTTACTTTTTATTGAACCCTTGAAGTATAATAAGATTAATTATTCAAAAAACAATCACACAAAATGTAATAACAATTAAAAACATAAAAATATCATGGAACAATTCTTTTCTCTCCTTATTGTTGATTCTCCCTAAAATAAATTTCACAAAGTAGAACAAATATTGAATGTGACTCAATTTTCCACAATAAAAAATCCTAATTTTTGTGCCATATTTTCATCCCATTCCATTGGATATGAATCCTTTTGAGATTCTCATATGTCCAGTTCCTTTGAAGAGTTGATCCATGGGGTTTAGTATAAGTCATGGCTATATTATCCTTATGACCATGATCCATTATATATTTCCCTTTGTTTTTAATGTTTCAAAGCCATGGGATGCGAATACACTCTTAAATTGTCATAGTATAGACTTCAATATATTTAATTTTGACTTGTTTCATTGACAAAACTGATACCACACTAGGTATAATGGTCCTTTATTAACCCTCACCCTTTCATCACAAATCCATAAAATATTTTTTGTTGAGTTCCGTATTTCTTTTCACCCATTATTTCAATATATTTGTGATGCCATTAATGATTTGAGCTTGTTCTTCCACATTGAGATTGAGTCTGAATTTATTTTCATTATTTCTAGAAATTTCTTGTTTTTTAGTATCAATATTTTCATCCACTACTGCATTTTCTTCCTCTTCCTTCTACATATAGATTTTAGTGTCATGGAAAATTTATACTTTCATTCTTGTTTTTAGAACACCATTCTTCATGTTCTTAAAAGGATACCTCATGTTTAACTTGAAGATTAATTATTCCCTCAATTTCATTATTTTTTGCATATATATTATCACCTTCTTGTTTTGGAATCATAACTACTATATCATCTTTTTATGGTCCTTAGAATCCTTGACTTCCTGAAATTCAGACTCATATGAGCTTCCATCTTCATAAGATAACATATTTTACCTCTTAAATAATTTCTATTTTGAGTCTCTCATCATTTTTTTACTGTTGAAGGGTTTTTTCACTATCTATTCATCATTATTATGTTATGAATTTTTAGAGCACTTAGTAGCAAGGTATCCTACTATACCACATCAGAAGAAACCAAATGGAATCTTTCCATTAAATTTTCCTTTTCCACTCATAATATTTTAAGAATAGAAATACCTCACCCCATTGATCTAATATTCATTTGGATCTTCCTTAACTCAAATTTTCTTCATTAATTTTATTGAAACCTTTTATTAGTTCTCCTTTACTATAGCTTTAGAATCATAATTTCTCATTTTGTACATGACATATTTAATATGAAATCTATCTAGATAAGCATCATTCAAATATTTTTTAGGAACATATTCCTTTTCATTAAAACAAAAAATTGGTTTCCTCATGATTCTTTTCATAATTTTTAGATCATCAATACTCTCACCATGTACTTTTATATCTTACACAAGAAAATTAAGATGAAAAAAAATGCATCAATAATTTATGTTGGGATCATCCTAAAATGTTCATAGTTATTAAATGAAACCTTTAGTCTCTCCTTTAAAACATTAAAATCACATTCATAGTTATTTAAAAGTTTTTCTGATATATCATGAGTGGTATTTAAATACTTTACATTTGTGTAGGCAAGGTTATCCATGGCTCCCTAAAAGGCATTGATAATATTTTCATCACCATACAGTTCCTTGTAATTTATTTATGATAAATCCCTACATTCCTTATTTTATGAAAAAACATGAATGGATTTAATTTTTTCATTCACACCCAATGACCTGAAGTATAATTACATATCATTATTCCATAAATATAAAGTATTAAATTTGAAAATTGGAATGCCTTTGTGATTATAAACTTCTATCACTACCGTGCTTCTGAGAGAGTGAAAACATCACCCTAAGAAACATCCCTTAGATACCAATTGTTTGTCCCTTATATAGAAGATTACCTTAGGGTATGGGTGAATCAAGGTAATATAAATTAAAAAAAACATTATCCCTTAAATTTTATCTTATTATTTAAATTTTATGAACACTTATTTACCTTAATATATTTCTATCTATGTCTGATTAACACAATAAATCACAAAATATATTTTTACATGTTTTACCATAACCAAGATAGTCCAGAGAGCATGAAAAGGTAATGTTACAATGAACCTAATATAGTAGAGCATGATGATCCTTTATTTTTTACAATAACACCCAAATGTTTTTATGAAATATTTTCTTTGAATAATTTTAATTCTTCAATAGCTTTTGTTGCACGAAATCATGAGTTTAGACAATCTGCAAGATGATGTAGTATAAAATGATGAATCTAAACTAGATTTTAAGGTTTCTAGAATAAATATAAATAATATAATAAAATTTATGGTGAATTCATTGGCTACAAATTATTTATGAAAAATATGATACAATTAAATGTAAAGGAATTATTTTATTTTTGAATTAATAAATTTAGGGAATAAGAATTATTAAATTAAATTAATTAAATATATATGTCATATATTTAATAAAATATTTTTATATTCATAAAATAGATATTTTATTCATAGGATATGAATAAACCCTATTTTTTTATAAAAACCTATATTTTACAAAAGGGTAATTTTAGCACCTTTTAATGGAGAACCCATTTTAAATTTTATTTTTGGCACATTAATAATTTTTATTTGAGTACCTAAACCTAAAATTTTTAATGAAGGTTTATAAATTTAAATTTTATGAATTTTTTGTATTTTTCTGATAACTTTCATGTTTTGATGAATAGAAAAAATACACAAATTGTAATTAAAACCAATTTTTTTCATAAAATTAATTTATAAGGTAAAATTGTATTACTAAAGGGTTTTATGGTACAAATTGATTTTATTTTTATCATTTAATATAATTTATTTAATTGGAATTAATTTTACATTGATTTTAGAAGTAAAAACATTTCAATCTTTTGCAATGTTTTAACTTTTAAAACCCATTTTCGCATTCTGAAAATAAAATTAATTACTGAAACATATATGTTCTAAATTTTGAAAAATAAAATAATTATTTGGTAATTATTATGTCCAAATTATGTAATATAATTATTTTATTTTTATTCATTAATAGTAACTTCATTAATTCATATTAATACGGTAAAAAGGTAAATCAGGTAATTAAGTATAAAAATAATATTACAATGTTACCATAACACTTTTCATTTTATCATTGGATGGATTTTTTTCGATTGGAATTATTATTTGATATAAATGATATCCATTTGAATACAATTGTATAAGATTAAGTTATTTAAATTAAATTATTTAAAGAAAATTTGAATATGTCTTACTCAAATTATAATAACTATATGTTTTTTAATATAAGGTTACACAGAAGATGAATTAGAATATAAATACTCATTTTAAAGATATTTTATTTCTTTATCATGATAATTTATTTCTAATTTTAGGAAATAAATAATTACCTAAAATTCTTATACATTGATAATGCGTAAATTATTTTATTAATTAAAAAATAAATAATATAATTTTTATTTAAATGATAATAACCATTAAAATAAAACAAAATAAAACAAAATATTATTGGTTGATTATATATTAACCATAATTATCCAAGGGTTTTTTAAATTACCATTTGGAGCCATATCGAAATAATTACGACACTTATAATATATTATTTAAAGTGATGTTAAAGTTGTGCGATTCATGTTTTAATATATATAAATTTTTTATATAAGATTTTAAAGAATATATATATATGACTATATGTATTATTATAAAATATAGAGGATTTGTATTCATCATATTATTTTTTTTTAATTTTTATTCATCAAATAAGTAGATTAAATAATTACCCAAAACTGATGTAGTAATTATTTTTTTAATGGAGATAAAAAAATAAATGTTATTAAAAATATTTAAATAATTACACTTTTGGATAATTAATTTGTTGAAAAAAAATTTAGATGATATTTAACTCTTAGTAATATATGAAATTATTTGGTCTGAAACAAACTATTTATCCTTATAAGTTTAATAATCAATGAATTGAATAGTGTCAAAATTGACAATATTTTTTTATCAAAATAATGTGTTGATAAATTATTTAATAACAACAAAAAAAATTCCATAAATATATAATAATTATGATATTTTTTAAAATGTTGTAATTTAATCATTTATGATCTAATTTACAGAAAATAAGTAAATATTTCACCCTTTTAATATTGAAATATTTGTTACCTTAGTTAAATATTAAATTGAATAACTAATTGTAAATTAATATGATAAGGTTTACTTTGACAAAGAAACCTGTATAAAATTCATTGATGATGAGAATAAAACTGTATATCATATAATCTTATAAATTAGGATATGATGGAGGTTTTTATATGTTTTTTGATTTTATATTAAATTAATATTTTTGATATTCCAAAAGTGACCCTTACCTCAATTATTAAAGGGAACCTCCTCCCTCACTTATTTAATTCACATTGTGCCTTCAATCTCAACTATCCCATGAAGATTTCCCTTCAAAAATTCACTTGTTAAATTCTAGGTGTTCTTTTATTCTCCAAATACCAACTCTTTTACTTTTTAAGAGGAGATCTAGAGGGATCATGTCGAATAAGAGGTGATCTTCTCTACAAATTATTTCAAACTTATTTCTCATTCAAGTTACTCTTCATGAGTATTTTCCATTATAAATTAATAAATATAGTATAAAATATATAATTATATATTATACAGATTATGTGACAACCATATTCCACCTTTTATTCATCCTACAAAAAATTAAAATCACCACCCATGCATACGTACGACTTACCGTCTCCACAACACGGTGTAATCTATTTTTCACTACCAAATTTCATGGATAGGTATGATGATTTAAATAATAATTATATATTATTATTATAACATGGTATTGATTCTATAAAAAAATATATACCATCCACTTCCCATGCATTACAAAATTCTGGAAATGATATCCTCACTCGTGCATCCATACAAGCTACCATCTCCACGTTGCGATGCGATTCATTCTATATGATATACATTAAAGCGTGATTATATAAATTTATATAATGAGTAAATATGATCTAAATTATAGAAATATTATCTTGTAAATTATATAACACTAACCTATCAAAGAGAACGGGAACTTCTTCAACGAAACATGCATAAGAAAATGAAGTAATTAATACCTGAATACCGAGTAATGGTAAAATTTCATTAACAAAATAATGATAATATGATCATATATGATATCATAAAAATAACAATGATTTGGTAATAAGTCATTTAAATTATTTAAAACCAATTTTTAAGGTTCATATACATACCAAGGAAATAAAACCTGTGGTATGGGATAATTTCACAATAACATTATTATCTGAGATTTCTTATATAGAAGTTTTTATAGGAGTATAATTATCATCCATATCTGTGTTCCCTAAATTTTTATTCCAAAATATTCTTTCTAATATTATAAAATTATTTAAAGTCGATTTTACCCATTTTTGATTTTTTATTAAATTGTTTTAATGGAATTTTTTTATTTTTGATACTAGGTAATTTTGGACTTCTTCGAAAAAGTACAATAATAATGTTTTCTTTTAACTTATATGACATAAACAGATTTTTATAGCTTCATAATTCCTGTTATACATTGAGAATCATTCCAAATATTTCATGCTTATTTTTGATGAAATCATTTTCTTTTAAAATTTCATGGTATTTTGAGAAAAAAATGGTTTTGAAGAAGGGTGTTTTCCTAGAGAATTAATTTCATGTTTTCAATAATAATTATTTTCCATATAATATGGAATAATTTAATACGGTCATGTTTCAAGTATATTTTTTCTACTGTTTAATTGGTTTTATTATTTTTATGATGGAATTCTGTTTATGAAATTCAATTTTTGATGGATTAAGTTATAATGGATTGAGGTCTAAAAACCCCATTTTTTTATATAGGTTTTACTATTGTAGGGTCCTAAAAAAATATGAAAAGGAGAATGTTGATCCCCTTTAACTCAAGGGAGGTTCATCCCAATTTCCCCTCAAAAGGGATGGGAAAAATTCAATAATACTCAAGGATGGAGAAGGAGGAACCGGTCCGCGGACCGGTCTAATATTAACGATGCACGGCCGGTTCCGCAAAGCGGCCCTCCTCCGCGGACCGTTGTCATTCACGGAATAGAGGCAGAGACCCTCCACGGGCGTGAAGCAGGGTGGTATCCAATGTAAGAACCCGGATCTTCGTTCAGGTATGTTTTACTGTTTTCTGGGGTTTTTAAGGAAAATAAATTTTCTGGAAATTTCAGAAGTACACGCCATGTACTTTCTGAGTACATGCCGTGTACTCTTCCCCGGCTCGAAGCCGTGTGCTAGCCATGCTTGGGCCACACACACGGTGTGTAAGGCTGAGGTGGAGGCCGATTAATTCGGAGTATGGAAACATTGTGCCGTATACTCAAGAAGTACATGTCTTGTACTTTTTTTTCATTAAACGGATCGGGGTCATGCCTAACCCCCAAATTCGTCTTCTTCTCCAGATTTCGTCTGTCCGAGAGCGACCATACGACCGGATCTTCGATGGGCTCCCGCCTCGCCGTCCGTTCTCCGATTCGAGCATGGTCAATTGCATTGGAATCTTAGTGGTGAGTTCTTCCTTCTGATTTAGCCTTGTTTCTTGATTCCCCCTCGTTTCCATGTTATCGTGGGATGAATGTTTTGTGAGTTTTCTCAGATCTAAATCATTTTAAGGGGAATCTGTCATCGACGTTCACGTATATCGATCTCCTAGGATCGATGTAAGAGGTTTGTGCCTTTCCGTAGAAAGTTGATGAATATTATGTGCAAATTCCACCAATACCCTTGAACGGGGTATTGCATGTTTCCTGTTTTTCCTTGTTGTTTGCCTGCTTTTCTTGATTTCTTTAGTAGAGGTTATTGCTTATGAGTAGAGTAATTTATTTTTTGCTCAGGTTGCTTTTCCATTCTTGTTTTTCCTGTTGGGCGTTTTTCCAGTTTCTATGCCTAGTTGTAGGATAGTGGAACTATTGTTTTATTATTTGTGTTGAGCCGTAGAATGATATCCAAGTAGTTCTTGATGTTTACATGGGATGATATACTCGTGATGAGAATGTTTAGTTATACTCATGAATGTGAGAACCTAGAGTAGTAGACCAAAGGGAGAATTGATGGAAGGGCTTCTCCATAGTGTCTTTTAATTATGATGTGAGACTATAGGGGGAATTGATGTTGAGTGCTTCCCCAGAGAGTCTATAGATCCACGACGCGGGTCACAGGGGGAATTGACGTTGAGTGCTTCCTTATAGAGCCTTTAGCACGATACGAGACTATAGGGGGAATTGACGGTGAGTGCTTCCCCAGAGAGTCTACTTAATTACGTAGCTAAACCAGAGGGGTGAGTCTGTCTGTGATTCCCATAGGGTTGCTAGTACTTATAGCTGAACCAGAGGGGTGAGATTGTGTGTGCTTCCCAGAGGGTTGCTAGTACATATAGGTTGAACCATAGGGGTTAGACTGTGAGAGCTACCCAGAGGGTTACCTGTTTCTTCTTTTGTTTCTGGCTGTTTACTTGTGTATTTTGTTTGCCAGAACTGTGGATTGTAGCTTCTTGTGCTTTTATGTTTACTTCTTCTTGTTTTATTACTTTCTTGTATTCATTGACTGTTAGGAACAAATCTTTGGGTGATTGCCTACTGGGATTGTATCTCACACCCTGTTTGGGCCATGCTTTTGGCCCCAAGAAGACTATGTTGTTGCAGGTATAGATAAGGGAAAGCGCCCTTTTACATTAGGTTCTTGATTGCATTGGAGCTGGGGAGCATGGGACCGAGCCGTGGCTTGTGATGCTGAGGAGCTTTCTTTGTTTTTCTTTTGCACTTGGTTTCAGTTGTATTTATACACGTTGTTGTGTTTGCTGTTTTCCTTAGATACTTGTACATGCTGCATCATTATCATCATTAATATATGTATTTCATTGCTTCCACTGTCTAGTTTCTGTAGTTATGCATGTTGTTACTGCTTCCGCTATTGACTATTGTTTTTCCGCTGTATACTTTACCGAATGAGGTCATAGTTTCCCCACCGACTCACATAGGCCCTCACTGCTATTCGAAAGCCTGTGGCATTTGGGGAAACGCGCTTGAGGTCATGTGGCGAACCGGGTATGGGGAACCAGTGGAGGGGCTCTGGATTCGGGTCATTACAAAGTGGTATCAGAGGAGTTATTTTCTCTTACTTTACGGTTTGGAGACCTTAGTCAAGGATAGGACGGATTCAGTACTTGGAATTAAGCTGTGCTCAGGAGTATCTAACCCGTGTATAGGGAAAACCCATACTACCTCATTAATTGCAGTTTCTGATTCTGAGATTTTATAGTTGATCTGATTTCACCGAGGGTGATTCACATGGCTTGTGCTATTACTGTTTTTATGTTGCGGTTCTATTTCTGTCACAACCTGATGAGATGATGGTATGCCATCTCATGCATCCTATAGACGCTTGTAGGAATCACATGCCATGCATTCTTGTCATGCCATCTAGGGTGCATTAGCGATTGCATGCTACTGTGATAGACTTTCTGTAGATTATGCATGATTTTGTGATAGTTACTTGATAGGTTCTATGCTGTTATGTTAGAAATCTATTTGTTTTGTTCCTTGTTTAAATTGAACGCCAAAATTTGGTTCTTGAGGTGTTATGGCCCCTCACGGATTGGAATTTGGCACTTTTTCGCCTTGTTTTTAGTGTTTCTGGAATTATGTGCAGTTTTAGAGCTACTGCCCAGAAAAACCCAGAATACACAGCGTATACTTTTTGGGAACACACCGTGTAGTCTTCAGGCCGTGTCACTGACCGTGTGGACAGAACACGGTGTCGTAAAAGTAACTTTGGAAACACGGTGTGTACGGTAGCTACACGCCATGTATGCTCGGAGCCGTGTACCCGGTCGTGTCACTTACTACACGGGTCTGGGAAGCATGGGTAGAACACGTCGTGTCCATAGAGAACACACCGTGTAGCCCTGTCCAGGTACCCGGCCGTGTCACGAACAACACGGGTCGGTGTTACCTTCCTTTCCACATGCCTTGTTTGTTCAGAACACACCGTGTAGTCTTTCCCAGGTACCTGACCATGTCACGAACAACACGGGATGGTGTCTCCTTCTCCTATACACGTTGTGTTTGTTTGGAGCATGCCGTGTAAGGTCCATCCGTGTAGATGGCCATGTACTCAACAACACAGCCCGCTGAAGCCTTTTCTGAGTACACGTCGTGTTTGTTTAGAACACGTCGTGTAGTATCAGGTTAAGTCTGACCGTGTGGGTTAGCTGTGTAAAGAGACTCGGGCAGGGGATAGTTTTCAAGTACACGCCGTGTGTGGGTGCAACATGCCGTGTAGTTTGAAGTGTACACAACTTGTAGGGCAGGAGTACATGCCCATGTCAGTGGCTTAAAAAGACACGCCGTGTCGTTTTTATGCACGCCGTGTAGTCGTTTTTTGCAATCTTGTGTGTTTTTCTTCCCCTGTTCCCATTTTGTACTATTGTGTTCTATGTCCTTGTTTTCCTGATCCAAGGTGTACTTTTAATCTTTCAGATCTATGCCTCTGAGACGTCCTCCATTCGTACGTCTGTCTTCAGGTAGTGATCAGATACCAGATATTGTTGATTAGGGACTTCCTGTCGATCCCCCAGCCAAGCCAGCCTTGGCACCGATTGTTGTACCAGTTGTGGACGCTGATGCGCAGTTCAAGGAAGGTTTCATGAAGATGATACAGGCCTTCCAGGGAGCACCACCTCCTGCCTCATCTATGATAGACCTGATGCGGGTTTTCCAGTAGCAGCATCCTCCCACGTTCTCGGGGGAGGGAGGACCTCAGGCTGCAGATCCATGGATGGAAGTCATATTGACTATATTCAAGCATTTGGAGACGCCTCTAGAGAGGCGGGTCAAGCTCTCCACCTACATGCTCCAAGACCTTTCCAAGAGGTGGTGGTACGTGGTCTCACAGGCGGGTCAACAACAGGCTATGACATAGGAGGAGTTCCAGCGCGTGTTCTACGACTACTTCTACCCGGAGACCCTGAGGGCCGATCAAGCCCGGGAGTTCATGAGCTTAGAACAAGGTATTCTATCTTTCATGGAGTATTCCTCTCATTTCACCGAGATACAGCATTTTACACCTCTTCGGGATGGGAGTGGGGTGTTCTTGGTGAGGAAGTTTGAGGATGGACTCAGGAGGGAGATCCACTCGCTGGTGAACATCTTTCAGCTGACTTCCATTGCTTCCATCGCCAACCAAACACTGATTGTGGAGCACAATCTGAGAGACTCTGGAGCTGCGAGTCAGGGAGGTTCTACTTCCAGGGCTATATTTCCTCTAGATGACAACAAGAAGCGTCGTAGGGAGCCTATACGTGGTGATTCGAGGAAGTGAGATGCATCATCAGGCAGCCAGGTGACGTGCTACCAGTGTGGCCGGACAGGGCACACGAGGCCGCAGTTCCAGAGAGTCCCTGTGGAGTGCCAGTCTTGCGGCAAGATGGGTCACCTTCAGCATTTCTGCTAGGTTTTCTCACCAGCAGCTGGTGACTAGGGTTCTTCCATGACTCCTCGTTCAAGATCAGTCCCACCAGTTTCTCACCAGTTGGGAAACTAAAGTTCCTCCGGCCGTTCGGGCCGAGGTGGAGGTCAAGGTCGTGGTGGTCAGCCACTAGTTCCTCAGAACCAGCAGGGAGTTTCAGCTCAGAGTGGTCATCCAGGGGCGCCGGCCCGCGGTACATGCTAGTCTTTCACCGTGGAGCAGACTTATCATGAGCAGGATCCCAACCCTTATACTGTTTGAGGTACGGTTTTAGTAGCCTCAGTTTTATCTTCAGCCCTTTTTTATACTGGTTATGTGCATAGTTTTATCTCCATTGCTGTCATGGAGAGCCTTGGGCTCTGCATATTTTCTTCTTCCGACTCATTGACACTAGACACACCTTTGGGAACAAGGACATCTAGTGTACGCTTGTGTAGAGAGTGCCCTCTCGAGGTTGTAGGGTATCGCTTCTTATGGGGTCTCTATATCTTAGAGATGACAGGCTATGATTTCATTCTCATCATGGAATGGTTGATTCCTTTCCAGGAAGTCGTTGATTTTTATCACCGTAGAGTCATTTTCATCTCACCAGAGGGTGAATATTTTCTTCATAGAGGCGAATGGGATGTTCGGGCGAGTCGAGCGGGACTCGAGCATCTTGGGCTAGGAGGGGTGATAGCACAGATTGCTAGTATTTATCTGGATGATCAGGGGACTCCATATTTAGACTTTCCTCCAGTGATGGATCGCTTTAGGGATGTCTTTCCAGAGAAATTTTCGGGTTTGCCTTCGGAGTGTAAGGTAGACTTCTCTATTGAGCTCGTGCCAGGAGCGGCACCGGTGTCCATTCCTCCCTATAGGATGGCCACAGCTGAGTTGCAGGAGCTCAAGAAGTAGTTGGGGGACCTATAGGCTAAGGGTTTCATATGACCTAGTACTTATCCTTGGGGTTTTCCTATCCTGTTTGCGAAGAAGGCAGACAGTACCCTTTGGCTTTGTGTGGATTATCGGAAGTTGAACCAGTTGACGGTGAAGAACCGATATCCCTTACTGCGGATTGATGAACTTTTCGATCAGCTTCGCGGAGCTTGGGTGTTCTCGAAGATCGACTTGAGTTCTGGTTATAATCAGTTATGTTTTAGACCATCAGATATACCTCTGACCGCCTTCAGGAGTAGGTATGGTCTTTACGAGTATACAGTCATGCCCTTCGGACTCACGAATGCACCTGCAGTTTTCATGGCACTGATGAACCGAGTGTTCCATCCTTACTTGGATTCCTTCATTGTGGTCTCCATGGATGATATCTTGGTGTACTCTCACACTCGACACAACCATGCCACACATCTTGAGATCGTTCTGAGTATGATGAGAGAGCATCGGCTTTATGCTAAACTCATAAAGTGCCACTTCTAGATGGATCAGATTCACTTCTTGGGTCATGTCATCTTAGAGGAAGAAGTATCTGTGGACCCAGATAAAGTGAGAGCTGTAGTTTCCTGGGAGCAGCCGAAAAACGTCTTTGAGGTACGGATTTTCCTAGGGATGGCTAGATACTACAAATGCTTCAGTCGGGACTTTTCTCGTCTAGCAGCACCCTTGACAGGTCTAACCAAGAAGGGGTCGAAGTTCTTATGGTCAGATTCTTATGAGTCAGCATTTCAGGAGCTGAAAGGGAGGTTAACGTCCGCACCAAAACTAGTCTTGCCGGAGCCAGGCAAGAGCTACACTGTTTATTGTGATGATTCGGGTATCGAGCTAGGATCTGTGCTTATGTAGGGAGATGCAGTCATTGCATACAGGTCCTGGCAGTTGAGGCCACATGAGAGGAACTATCCTACGCACGATCTGGAGTAGGCAGATGTTGTTCATGCCTTGCGCTGTTGGAGACACTATCTTCTGGGAGAGTACTTTGTGGTCTTCACTGACCACAAGAGTCTCAAGTATATCTTCACTCAGAGTTATCTGAATCTGAGGCAGTGCAGGTGGGTTGAGTATCTACAGTCTTTTGACTTCGATCTTGCCTATACGCCGGGAAAGGGCAACGCCGTGGCAGATGCGTTGAGCAGGAGAACTCAGATTCAGGCAGTTCAGGAGGCCAGTAGTGAGTGGAAGTTGATGTCTCTATTCATTGAGATGCATCTGGAGGTGAATGACAGACGAGGACAAACTTTTCTATCTTCTGTAGCGGTTACCTCCACTCTAATTGATCGGGTACGGATGAGGTAGCTATCAGACTCGGAAGGCTTAGTCCTGCGGGAGAGTGTGTCAGGAGAGGACCTTCTTCTTAGATGGATAGTGGGAGAGGATGAGATCATGCCTTTCCAGAGATTCGTATGGGTGCCAGCAGACATACGCGAGGAGCTGATGTGGGATTTCCATTCCTCTATTTGGGCAGTTCATCCTGGCGTCACCAAGATGTATCGGGACCTTCATCACTAATACTGGTGTCCAGGTATGAAGAAATATGTTGCTAGTTTTGTCATGTGATGTTCTACTTGTCAACAGGTGAAAGCCGAGCATCAGCAACCAGTGGGGCTCTTATAGCATTTACCCATTCTGGAGTTGAAGTGGAACGATGTTACGATGGACTTCGTGACTGGGTTGCCGAGATCGCCTCAGGGAAATGATGTTTTTTGGGTGGTCATCGACAGGCTTACGAAGGTTTCTCACTTCTTTCCAATCAAGGAGACCTTCGGTGTCGATGATCTGGGACGGCTTTACATCAGAGAGATCATTCGTCTGCATGGATTTCCACGCTCTATTGTTTTAGATAGAGATACGCGCTTTACCTCTCGGTTCTGGCAGGGACTTAAGAAGGCCTTGGGTACACAGGTACTTTTGAGTACAGCATACCATCCCCAGACTGATGTCCAATCCGATCGCACGATCCAGGGGCTTGAGGATATGCTCCGAGCTTGCATCCTAGACATTGGCGGTTCTGGGGAGAATCATATCCCTCTGGTGGAGTTCGCCTACAACAACAGTTTTCAGGCAACCATTCAGATGGCACCATACGAGGCTTTGTACGGTAGGCCATGTCGATCACCCTTATACTGGCTAGAGGTAGGAGAGGCAGCTTTTCTAGGACCTCATCTTGTACAGGAGACTTCAGAGCTCATAGAGCTGATTCGGAAGAGGATGGCTATAGCACAGTCTCGACATAAGTCTTATGCTGATCAGTAGAGACGACCTATGGAGTTCGAGGTCGATGATCATGTTTTCCTACATGTCGCACTGAGGTTGGGACACAAAAGGATTCGGAGACAGGGTAAGCTTTCACCGTGGTGCGTCTGGCCGTTTGAGGTCTTGCAGAGGGTTGGGATGGTTTCTTATCGGTTGCATCTACCTCAGAGGTATCCATACATGCACGACGCCTTCCACGTCTCTTAGCTTCGATGTTACTTTTCAGACCCTTCTCACGTCTTTCAGCCCGAGGAAGTCGAGCATGAAGCAGATGCGTCATTCAAGGAGCATCCTATCCGGATTGTCGATCGTAGTAAGAAGGTTCTCCACAGGCGGTCTGTTCCTCTGGTATGAGTGCTATGGCAGCACGGGCGAGTACAGTATGAGACCTGGGAGAGAGAGAACAATGTAAGATCGTAGTGAATGGAGCTGTTTGGGGTTTCTTCTTCTCCACCTCGTTAGGGACATTTTGGGATGAATTTATTTAAGGGGGGAAGTTTGTAAGAACCCGGATATTCGTTCAGGTATGTTTTTCTTTTTTTCTGGAGTTTTTAAGGAAAATAAATTTTCTGGAAATTTCAGAAGTACACGCCGTTTACATTCTGAGTACACACTGTGTACTCTTCCCCAGCTCGAAGCCTTGTATTGTCCGTGTTCGAGCCACACAAACGGTGTGTAAGGCTGAGGTGGAGGCCAATTAATTCGGAGTACGGAAAAATTAAAGTACACGCCGTGTACTCAATAAGTAGACGTTGTGTACTTTCTTTTTTCATTAAACGGACCGGGGTCATGCCTAACCCCAAAATTCTTCTTCTTCTCCAGATTTCATCCATCTGAGAGCGACCGTATGGTCGGATCTTTGACGGCCTCCCGCCTCGCCTTCCGTTCTCTGATTAGAGCACTGTCGATTACGTTGGAATCACAGCGGTGAATTCTTCCTTCTGCTTTAGCCTTGTTTCTTGATTTCCCCTCGTTTCCATGTTATCGTGGGATGAACTTTTGGTGTGTTTTCTCAGATATATGTCGTTCTAAGGGGAATCTATCATCGAGGTTCATTTATATCGATCTCCTAGGATCGAGGTAGGTGTTTTGTGCCTTTCCGTAGAAAGTTGATGAATATTATGTGAAAATCCCACCAATACCCTTGAACAGGGTATTGCGTGTTTCTTGTTTTGCCTTGTTGTTTGCCTGCTTTGCTTGATTGCTTTAGTAGAGGTTATTGCTTTTGAGTAGAGTAATTTATTTTTTTCTCAGGTTGTTTTTTCATGCTTGTTTTTCCTGTTGGGAATTTTTTCAGTTGCCATGCCTAGTTGTAGGATAGTGGAACTGTTGTTTTATTATTGGTGTTGAGCCATAGAATGATAGTCAAGTAGTTCTTGAGGATTACTTGGGACGATATACTTGCACTGAGCATGTTTAGTTAAACTCAGGACTATGATAACACAGAGTAGTAGACCAATGGGATAATTGAAGGAAGGGCTTCTCCAGAGTGTCTTTTAATTACGATGCGAGACTATAGGGGGAATTGAGGTTGAGTGCTTCCCCAGAGAGTCTGTAGATCCACGACACGGGCCATAGGGGGAATTGACGTTGAGTGCATCCCCAGAGATCCTTTAGCACGATACAAGACTATAGGGGGAATTGACGGTGAGTGCTTCCCTAGAGAGTTTTCTTAATTACGTAGTTGAACCAGAGGGGTGAGACTGTGTGTGCTTCCCAGAGGGTTTCTAGTACTTATAGCTAAACCAGAGGGGTGAGACTGTGTGTGCTTACTATAGGGTTTCTAGTACTTATAGGTTAAACCATAGGGGTTAGACTGTGAGATCTACCTAGAGGGTTACTTGTTTCTTCTTTTGTTGCTGGCTGTTTACTTTTGTACTTTGTTTTCCAGAACTGTGGATTATAGCTGCTTGTGCTTTTCTGTTTACTTCTTGTTTTATTACTGCCATGTGTTCATTGACTGTTAGGCACAAATCTTTAGATGATTGCCTACTGGGATTTTATCTCACACCCTTTTTGGGCCATGCTTTTGGGCCCAAGCAGACTATGTTGTTGCAGGTATAGATAAGGGCAAGCGCCCTTCTACATCAGGTTCTTGATTGCACTGGAGCTAGGGAGCATGGGACTGAGTCGTGGCTCGTGATGCTGAGGAGCCTTATTTGTTTTTCTTTTGCAATTGGTTTCAGTTTTATTTCAGCCTATTTTTGTGTTTGTTGTTTTCCTTAGATACTTGTACCTGCTACATCATTATCATCGTTACTATATGTATTTCATTGCTTCCACTATCTGGTTTCTGTTGTTATGCATGTTATTATGGCTTCCTCTATTGACAATTGTTTTTCCACTATATACTTTACCGAATGAGGGCATAGTTTCCCCACTGACTCACCTAGGCCCTCGCTACTAGTCGACAGCCTCTGGAGTTTGGGGAAACGTGCTTGAGGTCATGTGGAAAACCGGGTATGGGGCACCAGTGGAGGAGCTCCAGATTCGGGTCATTACAGCCAATCCGGTTCATCGACAGGAACCTCCCCAGCCGTGATCTGTGTCAGCCAGCCTAAACCACCTCTGTTGTCGTTCGCGAAATGGAGGCGGAACCCTCCGCAGCCGTGAAGCGCTCCCCTCATTCGGTTCGCGGGGAGGGGGAGAAGTGCTCAATATCCACCACGAATTATGGATTGACCAAGTCAGCCGTAAACTGAGTATTCAGTCATCGGCCTCCGCAAAATGTTTTGCATGGCCGCAGATACATCTCTTTCCACACTCTATAAAAGGAGACGGAGGGGGGAAGGAGAAGATGATTTTGGGGATTCTGAAGGAGGAAGGAAAGGAGATCGATCAGATTTGGGTGGAAGGATTTCGAAGGAAGGATTACGATTTCAAAAGTTCCAGTTCGAGAACCAGAGCAGGTATGAACCTGGGAACAAACTAATAAGGAACTGAAAACGCATAATAATTTTGTGAAATGTGAACTCAAAATAACATAAAAAGAGAATAAAGTAAACCATATCCCCTCCGCGGATGCACTCCCCACGTACCAGGGAGTTTATGCCTCTTTTCCGATCCGTTGCGCCGCATAGCACCCTCCTACGCGGGCGAAGCCCCGACTGACGAGCCACCGGCCAGTGTCGCCCTTGGCCACCGCTGCCTGCATGGAACCCTCTATGGACCACCCTAGTTCACGGATCGAACCCGGAGTCGTGAACCACCATGGTTCGCGGGATGCCAATCAGTCCATGGACCCTCCTGGTTCGCGGACGGCCAGTCAGCCCGTGGACCCTCTGGGTTCGCGGATGGCCTCTCAGTCTGCGGACCACCCTAGTTCGTGGATGGCCCCTCCAACCACGTAGCACTTCCCTACGCGAAGGGAACCAAACCTTCATAGTTCCTATTCCCCAAGCCACATATGATCCTCCTGATCCAGCCTGATTACCCTTGAGTCCCTCGTTGGCCTACTCATCGGCCCCGAGATGAGGCCTCCACCAGAGCCACCGGATCTGTGTGGTGTAACCCTCAGGCGCACTAGCGCGCCATTTGAGTTCAAATACCTATGGTAAACAGGGGCAAAGGGGTTTCCCCGACCCTTGAGATGATTCCTGAAGCATTCCTGGGTTCACATTCCCACAGTAATGCAGGGTTTGAGCCCAAGAACCCCCTTCCTGCCTCTACTCGCAAGGATGGGGGCTGCACAATTTGGCGGTTGGGCACTTCTCCCCTTCTCAGAGAGGGGCGGCGTACCCATTAGAAGGAAGCCATCCCCATGCACCTCGGTGCTTCCCTAGGTACTTCCCCGGGGTATAGGAGAGGTGACGGGCATAGGAGCACCCCTTTCCCTCTCCCGATGCGCTTTGTTGCCATGGGCGTCCATCCCGGAGTAAGCCCCAACTTTATGGGCCGCCCTATGTGTAATCCCCACTCCACATCTCATGGACGCACCTTTTGCGATGTGATCCTCTGGTCCCTGCTGCCTCTTGTTTCTCACACAGAGCATGACTCACGTGGTCTTAGAGTAAGCATCGACCATGACATACTTTCATGGGCCTCCTCAGAGTGTAAGCCCCAATCTATCACTATGGGACTCCTCAGAGTGTAAGCCCCAATCTATCACTATGGGCCTCCTCAGAGTGTAAGACCAAATCTATCACAATGGGACTCCTCATAGTGTAAGCCCCAATCCATCACCATGGGCCTCCTTAGGGTGTAATTCCCAATCCGTCATTCAGGGCTACCTCGAAGTGTATGTCCTAAGCCAATGAGAACTATGTGGACTTTGATCCATGTCTCCTAGGCATGGTACGTAGGAAGCCTCCCTGAGGTTCAATCCCATCATCCACACCTTGGGCCTCCTCAGAGTGTAAGCCCAAATCCATCACCATAGGCCTCCTCTGAGTGTAAGCCCCGATCCTTCATTCTGGGCCTCCTCGGAGTGTAAGCCCCAAGCCAATGTGAACAACGTGGACTTTGATCCCTGTCTCCTAGGTAGGGTATGTAGGAATCCTCCAAGAGGTTCAACCCCGACCACCTTCGGACCCCCAGGTCCACATTCACGTTGGTTCTCCAGCACTCCCATTCGAACTACGTGGACTTTGATCCCTGTCCCCTAGGCAGGGTACGTAGGAAGCCTCCATGAGCTTCAAGCCCAACAACGGGTTGATCTGATTGTCCTTGCATCGGTTCACCACGTCGTTCCTAGTGTTGCCTCAATGAGTTCCGACTCCTTGGGGACTTTAATACAATGAGGGATGGTAAACCTCAGTCCTAAATGATTCTGAACCCCCTGCGTCTAGTTGACCATTTCCCACCATGGTTAAATCCGTGGATACTATGTTTGGGTATAAACCAAAGATTCGCGAACATATGAATATGTCTTAAATCTATAAGAGAGTCCCGGAACAGGCAATAATTCCCCCCAAAAGGGTGCGATGAGCCCGACTTCTCATCCTATTGACCAATGTGAGTTCTTAAGTGTCGCTAGTCAGACCATCCGGTGAACGCCTGCCTTTGGAAAGTAGGTCCATCCATCATCGGATACGGAGTCGTTGGACGTTTCGAGGCCAAAACCACGAAACAAAACTGGTGAAACCAACATGAATCTTTAACCAACCATGATGGATTTAACTTAATCCCACCATGTGCCCCCTTTTACTCACAAGGAGGGAAAAGCAAGGTCATTAACTACGCATGGGATCATGATATGCTGCTTTGACGGGTTTTCTACTTGTATTTGTTAAAATGATTTACAGGTACCTTTAGAACTCCCTTCGATCCAATGGAGTCCCGAAGGAACTCACAAGCGCGTGCTTCCAACAACGCAATGACCGGACATCCTCACCTACGGAGGACCCCATCACCCACCCAGCGTCTTCAATGCTGGGTATCGAATGCGCTGATCCGAGAGTACCACATGAACGGTACACTCCCAATGGTGGAGGCAGCCATGCACGCCCTCTAATCTGCCATAACTCACTGGTCCCTTCCTAGAAATGGCCGCAATGGTAGATCCAGACAACCCCTATTGTTGTCTCTAACTATTTCGGGAGTCTATCCTCGGAACAGGACAATGCGTACCTCCCTTATCACAAGGAGGTGGATGAGGTCGACGCTGAGGATTTCATCCCTACCGAACATGGGTTCCGCTCCAAGGCCCCCACTGGCAGACTTCATCGCGTTCATGTCGTGATTCAACATCCTCGCACCGAGGAGGATGTCTCCCCAAGGATTAAGGCCCACGCTCACCAAGCTCTAGCCCCTCGGACCGCCCGACGAGGGCGGAAGACGTACAATCAGGGACCGGTCATCACCCTGGTCCCTGAGGAGGAGCTCCGCTGCCCAGCCACGGAGACGTACCACGAATAGGCACCTACACCTTTTCACTCCTCTCGAGTCCTCCATCCAAACATGGCGGCATCATACAAGCCGGCATGCATCCTCGCCGAGCTCCATCAAGCCCGTCGCTCACATAGGACGGCACTTACCAGGCAGGCACCTCTCCCTGCCCAAGATCGTGAAGCCCACCAACCTGCCGTGGTGGCGACCCGGCGCCTGTAGGACAAGGTCCTAACAATTGCTTCTAACGCCTGCCATCCTTATATGGTGGCGATCAATAAAGCCTGCCACCCAGATGTGGTGGAAAATCATAGGCGGTCATGTCTCCCCGCCAACAAAGGCCACCGACTCAATACGGTGGGAAACCAATATATGCAGGTCCAGCTCCCTGCGGATGCAAGTAAAGTCCACCATCCCGATGTGGCGACAAATGGAGACATAAACCGGCATATCCAGATACAGTGGCAGATTCGTTCACCTGCCCCGACACAGGAGAATTGTCAGTACCCACTGACCACCAGAGGACCAGAGCAGGATATTCCTACTCTGATATCGGAATGGGCCTTCATACCCATTCCAGCCAAAGATGTCTCTCTACATATCCTGGAAATGACGGAGGAGCAGGTATCGATCCCAGATCATATCTTACAGACTTACCAGAATGTAATTGCATCAACGACAATAGCAAGGAATCAGGCTCGTGAGCCCGTCTCCCCAATTGAGGCGACTCATCTGAGAGACGAGATAGCTGCCTCGAAGCAGATCTACATCCCTACTTCATCCTAGGAGGGTCACTGTCTATATTCTGTGATGCAAGTGCAACCGGATCGAGCAGCTTCACTCGTTCCAACTGGGGGGCACTCGTCCATCCTAGTGGATGATCCAGAGTAGGTATATACCCCTCATAAAAGTCAAGATATTTGTCGGTGTATCCCAGCAGCATCACGGGACCCAATTAGACAGGGACCCAAAGGTGAAGGCCGTTTTCAACAGCATACGGTCTCCGCAACCTGCAAAAGAGCACCCTGAATGCACCAAAGGCAGCCATAAAATAAAGAACGTGTTCATGACTCCACTCTGCTAGAAGCTGGGGTTCCCAACGCTGCTAAGAACATATCTCAGGCTCAAAAACCTTCCCACGCATTACCATATTATGGGAGTGGCAGTATCAGTTGTGAAGGCCCTCCCCGCGATGTTTCTACCAGTAGCTCTAAAGGCCCTCCCTAGAGCACCCATGGGGGCCTCCCCCGTGGGCATATAATGATCGATCATGAGAGCTCTTCTTTTTATGCGAGTCATAGAAACTCTCCACGTGACCAGAAGATCGAGTAGCAAGAAGGTCCTCCACTTGTTGTTGTCCACCTTGAAGGTCCTCCCCAGGGTATAAGCTGCAAACACTCTCCATGCAGTGGGACCACAGATTATGATAGTAGTCCTCACTATCGTAGTCGCAACTGCAGAGGCCCTCCCCGTAGTGACGTCTCATCATGACAAGAAGGCCCTCCCCTTCTTGTAGCCTGCCCTAAAGGTCCTCCCCAGGGGTAACGCTACAATGGATCTCCATGCAGTCAGGAATCAGATCATGGTGGTAGTCCACGCCACCTTGATAATGGAGGTCCTCCCTGTAGAGATGTCAAGCAACGAGAAGGCCCTCCCCTCATTGTGGTACATTATAGAGGCCCTCCCCAGGATTTATCCCGCAAATATTCTCCATGCGGCAGCAGTAATGGTAGTCCTCACCATTTCTGTAGCTGTGATGGTAGTCCTCGCCACCACGACCACCATTACGAAGGCCCTCCTCGCATTAGCCCCAAGCAACAAGAAGGTCCTCCCCTTGTTGCGGTGTGTCCTGACGGTCCTCCCCATGATGCACATCGAATGTCAAGCCATGATGGTCATTCTCACCATGATGGTAGTTGTTGCGAAGGTCCTCCCCGTAACGACGCTGCACAGCCAGAAGGTCCTCCCCTTGCTATGACACACCTTGGATGTCCTCCCCCGGGTGTGCACTGCAAAAGTCCTCTATGTAGTGAAGCATCAAGCAGTAATGGTAGTCTTCTCCATTACGGCCGTCATTGGAGAGGTCCTCCCCGCGATGACATATCATATTGACAGGAAGGTCCTCCTCCTACCGAATCATGTACCAGAAATCCCTCGTATGTCGAGGCACTCAGAAGGACGGGATCAAGCATGTCAAAATTCCCAGTTAGTCGCTGACGAAATCCTTCTTCAATCGGGAGATGGTCCAGGGCCACGTTCATCCTCTGGACCACCTCGGAATCGCCCTCATAATGATTCAGCACCTACCGGTCCCAATGCCTCCGACCACATTGGCAGTGAGCATCTCATTTGGGCCGACCAGGTAGAGAATTCACTATCAGAGGAATATGCCGATATGATGCGCCTAAGGAAACGACTGGCCAGGGATGATATACCAGTTATGTTTTGGCCTACGGCCACCTCTTAGTTCGACATACCCAGAGAATTTTCAGAAGAATGCATGCACGGAATCCGCCATAATATATGGACAACTCTCCACCGACTGAAATCAAGCTTCCTACCCTACGAAGGGTTTGTAGACCACGTCAAGACAATAGGATACCTCTTGCGTTACATCAACCTAGAAGCTCTTCCTTCAGCACGACAACAGCAACCAGAGAGGTGTAAAGGAATCACGAAGATAGCCTACCTTCGGGCATTGCACCAGCTGCGCCGCCTCATTGTTGACGCTCTGACAGGAGTCCATATCAGGGTATGGGGAGAAAATGGAGCTCTGCATTTCACTCCGCTCCCCGCCCAGAAGAACCTGTTCGGAGTAGTGTCTTGCAACGTCGTTATGTCAAGATGGCAATTGAGTGGTCTCCCTGTTCAGGAAAGGCAACACACCTAACGGAGGCAGGCCTTGAGTAAGTCTCAGATGCGTCAGGCCGGGTGTGAACGACCCATTCAAGAACTCCTGAATCAGGCAACTGAGAGCATACAACAGGAATATCACCTAAGAGAGTCCAATCAGCGATCTTTTCTTGCCTACCCAGAAGGGATTGATCCACAGGTGAATTTGGCACCAAATCTAGTTCACCCCTGAATGGGGGCATGCGAGGTCCGACAGATAGCGATAGCCGCAGCCACTGCCACAATCCAGGTTCAACCCCAGCCTATAGGGCTGGGGTAATTTTTAACAAAAAATGCCCCCGTAAGACCAATAAAACTGGGAAGGGACTCAATGTCCAAGGAACTGAGCCAACCCCAGCCCTCAGGGCTGGGGGAATTATTACCCCCTCAACAACAACCTCCCCCATGAGAATCAGTATTCTCTCATCTAGGGAGGACAATCAGAAGTGGGGGTTCCTATCCTATCCCATCATTTGAATCATCATCCCCTCTGAGGGGAAGGCGTACTGTAAGGTCTCATCAAAGAACTCTCCGCGTCAACCTTCGTCAAGAAGTCCGAAGGCAATCCCAGGTCTTGAAAGGGAATGCCAACAGAAGACGCGGGGGATACTCTTCCCATTTTGAAGATGACATCTTCTCCGCCCCGCGATATGCATCCATCAACGTCATAGATCTTAACCCCATGGGTGACACCAGAGATACAACAAATCAAGAGGGATCGAGAGACGATAGTTCTGGCCAGGCTGTGACTCACAACGAACCACCAGGTGTGCACACACGGAACCAGAGGGCCACCATAAATATGGTTGTCCTTCCAGCCAATCCTCCTCTGCCTACCCAACAAGCTTCCAACAGGGATAAGAATAAAGGACTGGTTACCCTTAACCCGCCTCCTTCTCTCAAGAAAGATGATCCACTCACGTTTGAAAAGAGATTCTCTCGACATGAAGAGGAGATAAAAGAATTGAGGTGGCTTAACACCGAGATACTCCAGAGGAACCGCCTTATTGAAAGTGTGTCCCAGGAGGAGCCACATCATGCACTCCCAGTAAGTTCACCTCAAGGAATAAGGTTTTCCCCGACAAAAAAAACACGGTCAGGGCTCTCGTCCAACGAGGCGCCCGGCCCGTCCAACTACCTAAACATAGATTCAGATTAATACCAATACTTCCCTCTACTCTTAAAGAAACCAGAGCGAGTACGCCTGAACCCTCTGAAGTTGCCACAAACAGCACATGGACCCCTGGTGTCGGCCAATCCGAATCCTCATTCAATGCCTCGGGCTATGTTTGGCCAGGACCGGGCCCAACATGATGTAAACTAGGGTCTCACCAACACCATTGAGGAACTAATAGCTCGATTGGAAGTGATGGAAGGTAGACATGCTCTAATACAGCCAGAGCGGAAACCCTACCCATATAGGGTGATCAAGACACCGCCTCCACCCAATTTTGGGAGCCCTATATTCCATATCTTCAATGGATCAGGTGATCCGGAACAGTATCTGATGCACTACGAATCTTATTGTTACCCTATGATGGCGTCTCCGAAGCAATAAGAAGTAGTGAAACTCAGATGCTTCGTAAGGACCTTGCAAGGATATGCCTTTGTCTGGTACACGAGTCTACCATCCCATTCAATAAAGAGCTGGGAGGACCTTCGGCAGCAGTTCTTGTTCCACTTTAGCTCGATGTTTCCTGAAACAACGGTCAGCAATCTCATGAACTGCAAGTAGAGGGAGAATGAGAGGGTCTCAGATTTCATCACCAGATGGAAAGGTCTGACCTATTCCCTAAACAAACCAATGCCTAAATATGAGATTCTATCCATATGCATCGATAATCTTCAAGATGAGCTGCAAACACCGCTCATACCAGTGGAGTGCACCACTGGCATCCGCCATCTCTCAGCCATCACCTAGAGAATTGAGGACTCCCTACAACAGACTAATTCAAAGTCTTGAATAGCCTCATAGGCTCCTGCGAAAAGATCCCCTAGAGCTGAAGTGTCTGCTGTCACACTCAAGCCGGCCCATGTGCCCGCTCCACCGCTCAGGCCTCCACCAAATCATCAAGGGCCTCCTGCATATCAGTGGCCACCTCTGCCTAAACGGGAAGATCAGCGAGGAATGAAGTGGAACCAGTTTTAGGAATTAAGACAAAAATTATACTCATTCCGCGATGATCAAGTCTGCGACTACTTCATTGCTTCCATGAACTGCAACTTGCTCCGCCTCCCGGAGCCGAGGAAACCTGAAGAGGTCGGCCAAGATGACAGGGCAGATTACTGCCCCTACCATTGGATGTTGGGGAACAGTATCCGAGAATGCTTTGTCTTCAAAGACCTCCTGCAGAGGATGGTAGACTCTGGATAGGTCGAGCTGGGACCACCCCCACCACATGTGGCATGTATCTCTACCACCAAATTGGACAAAGAGGAGGGGTGGAAGAAAGTCACCAGCAAGCAGGGGTAGAAATTTGACAACTGGATGACTCGGAAGACTATCAACCGATCCCAGGGCATACTCCAAGCTCAACTACAGCAGCCGGTTTTTCCACCAACATCCCCTGAAGTCGCAGAGCCGACAGTATCGACCTCAAAAACTTCCACGAGCCGGTCATCCGGGCATAATCAAAGAAGGAGGAAATAATCGCAAGAGGGGAAGTCTGTGACGGGGCCAAAGTTAGTCCCAACCCTGGTAGATTATATGCCCTCGAATTTGGTGTTACGGGCACCGTCCCACCAAACGGCACCATTAGGAACAACCAACCAGGTTGACCTGTCAAAGGATGAAGAGACAATATTTGGTTCTATTAACTTCATCCATATTATGGAATCATTCCCTGATGAAGGGTATGGTTATGAACCCGAGTTCCCTGTACGAGGAGCTGGGAGGAGGAATAGCAGAGGTAGAGGGTACCAGGGGAGGTGCAGCCACAGCTAAAACACACCATATAGTTGGACCCCGGCCCAAATCGTCAATATCGCAGAAACCCATGGGAGAGCCCTTCAATGAACTCAGCGTGACAAAGAATACCCCTCCACCTCCACAAGAAGCCACTCTGGCCCTGTTGTTCTGTGATACCCACCAGAGGAGGAACAAGTGTATAGCTGCCTAGTGTGCACAAACAGACCGGCTGGGCCAAGTCCTCAAAATGCAAGAACTCCATCGATATCCGACCCCGCGGGCGGTCCCTCCTCATAATATGCTCTAGTCCCTAAAGCACCCACTCATACTCTCCCGCCAACGGAGAAGCGTCGGCCTATGGAGAAGAAATATGACATCCTTAAGCAGCTGGTATCAGTACCAGCCATTATGTCCATCCTGGATGCCTTGAGTCTGTCAGCAGACCTTAGGGAGGCGCTTATAGAAGCTTTGATTAGCCCCCAGGAGTTTTAAGCCGAGGTAGCTGCCGCCAAGATTTACCGGATGGAGACTGACCCGACTGAATGCAATGAGGTGATTTCCTTCACCGATCAGGATGATGATTCCATCATGTAATGACACATCAGACCACTATATGTGTCTGACACATTGAATGATATTGAGATCTGGAAAGTCTTTATAGACAATGGATCTGGAGTTAACCTCCATCCCCTACGGACACTCCGTAAATTGGGCTACAGTGAGGACGATCTAATACCCTCGGCCACAACTCTGTTGGGATAAGACAAGGGAGAGCAGAATCCAATGGGGAAAATTAAGCTGAAGACCCATTTTGGTGACCTGGTACCCTACACGGAATTCCTGGTGGTCCGGAAGAGCACAACATTCAATGCCCTGCTGGGAAGGTCGTGGCTTCATAAGCACATGAACATTCCTTCATCCTACCAACAGTCTATCAAGTACTGTATCAATGGACGAAGTGGAACATTTCACGCTGACAAGGTCCCTTTCGAGCTCTCCGAGTCACATTACATTGACATCGGGTTCTATGAGCAAAAGAAAACGAATCCTTTGGTCAATGGTGTCAACTGGATCCCCGCTCTAAATGGCTTGGAAATGGTTCCTGATGACCCCCCTCAGGCAGCTTGGTAGAGATTATGTCCTTCCCATCAACCATGTTGAGAGTAGGAGTTCAAGTATGGACACGCATTCAGATGTCCTCATGACTTCAGCTATGACGGCCAAGCACGACAATACGGGAACATGTGAAAACCCTTGATATGGGGACGAACACTCAAGTGGGGATGCCCATGATTCCTCTCCCTCAAACCTTCGAAGGATCAGACCGGAACCTCTCCCCTCGTCGGATCAAGATGATGAGGACTTTGAAGAAGAAGAGGAGGAAGATCTTCGGGATGCGCCTCCTGCATTTGAGGAGGGTATCTCCACCACAGTGGATGAGCTCAGGGAAATAAACATGGGTACCGAGGAAGATCTGAGACCTACTCTCATCAGTGCAGCCATATCCCCTGAGGAGCACGAGGTATATACCTCTTTCCCGAGGCAACATCGGGATGTTTTTGCCTGGAATCACACAGAAATTACAGGACTCGATCCCGAAGTGGCGACGCATCACCTGGGTCTTCTAGAAGACCACTGGGACTATAAACAGGCCTCCATAAGGATGCATCCCTCACATTTTGCCAAAATAGAGGCTAAAGTCGATAATATCATAAAAGAAGGCATCATTTGGGTGGTCCAGTACCCCATTTGGTTGGCCAACATCGTTCCAATCAAGAAAAAGAATGGAAAAATCCGCGTCTGCATTGACTTCAGAGATCTCAATCGACATTGTTCGAAAGATGATTTCCCGGTCCCGATCACTGAATTATTAATCGATGTGATGGCCGGGTACGAGGCTCTATCCTTCATGGAGGGCTATTCTAGATAAAATCAAATCAGGATGGCCTGAGAAGTTGAAAAAGACACTGCCTTCAAGGCCCCTCAAGGGGTATTCTGTTAAAGGTTCATGCCCTTTGGTCTCATGAACACTAGCGCCACATATCAGCATTCCATGCATCAGATCTTTAAATTGTTCCTAGGTAAATTCGTTGAATGTTACGTAGATGACCTGGTGGTCAAGTCCGGACAGCGTTCGGATCACCCATCAGACATTGAGACCATCTTCAATAAACTCTGACAGCATATCTGGAAGATGAACCTCTTGAAATGTGCATTTGGGGTTACCTTAGAGAAATTACTTGGCTTTGATGTATGCCATCGTGGCATCGAAGTCGACCCTGAGAAGACAAAGTCCATTCATGGCCTGCCACCTCCCTGAAATCTCACCGTGTTGATGGGGATTCCAAGGGCACCTAGCCTATATTATGCGGTTCATATCCAGCTTGGTAGGAAAATGTTTTCCCTTCACCATGTTAATGAAGAAGGGGGTCACATACCAATGGACGGATGACTGCCAAGAGGCGTTCGACAACTTGAAGAATTAACTCTTAAGCCCACCAGTACTAATGCCCCCGGTTGAAGGAAGACCTCTCATCCTATACGTGACAGCACTAGAATGATCACTGGGAGCCTTACTCACACAAAAGAACGACGCCGGCAGTGAAAACAGTCTCTATTACCTCAGTCAAACCATGATTGATGCTGACACTCAATACTCAAATATCGAGAAGAGTTGTTTGGCCTTGGTCTTCACGGTTCAAAATTTGCGACATTACCTACAACATCATGAGGTCCATTTTGTTGAGTCAAAAGTCCTCTTTTTACTTCTATATCATGTTTTGGAAATCACAAATGTATTCTATCATATGTTAAAATTACAATTGTCTTCTATCATGTTTATCGTATCGTACAATGCTGATCGTACTCACCATATTGTATCGTACAATCCTGATCATACTGACTCTATCAATCGTACCATACTGACTCTGTTAATCGTATCGTACTGACTTTGTCAATCATATCGTACTGACTCTACTATTCAGATGTTCTTTACATGTTTTGGTACTTTGTCAAAAGCACTTATTTCATATGAATCGTACCATTTCTTATCAATATATATATCCTATTTTAACCAATACGATGTCGTTGAGTTAGTTACAAACTAATCAAAATGATGTCGTGCTTTCTGTTTCAATATGACCGTTATGATGACAGGTGTCCAAGTCCCTCCGAGTTTTTTGGAGAAATATGACCGTCGGAGGCAACATGACCGTTGGAACCCGAGATCTACAAATAGGAGGTCATTTGAAGCTGAGGAAAGTATGGTGAAATGAATGAAGAGACTTCGTGAACTACCAAGATTCTAGAGAGAGACACTGTGACTTCTCTCATCTGCCTTGTGCGTCCGATTATCGTATCGAGGGCTTTCATGTGATTGAAAGACAGAGGTGTCGATTACCTACAAAATCGAGGGCTGCTGGGGATAGGTAGACAGACGTGCCGATCATCATATCGAGGGCTGCCAGGGATAGGCAGATAGACGTGCCGATCATCGTATCGAGGGCTCACCAAGGTGTTGGTGAGACAGACCTTTTATCCTAGGTGAAAGGATAACCCTTCTCTTTGGGTTAAAAGAATTGTAATACTTTTACATTTCCACTGTTACTTGTATTAGAAAGGAATTTGTATTGTTTCCTTTCTTCTTTACATATTCAGTTGTAATTGTTTCAATTACAATCATTCTATTACATATTGTATTGATTGATTCTATACGCTTTAAGGTAGAATCATTCATCTTTGTATTACTCTGATTATTGTGTTCATCTTAAATACAATTGTTTGACATTACATTAGTATTACAATACATCATACCTTTTATATTCAATACAATTGTGTATATTTGTATTTCTATTAGTTTAAGATCATTTAAACTAATCTCTTTGTTGCTAAAACTCAAAGGTTTTTAAACCTACAATTCACCCCCCCTCTTGTATTGTTCCATCTAATAGACATATATATCTATATATTCGATCCAACAATTGGTATCAGAGGAGGTTTTCCACTGATTTGTATTACTAGCTTTATTTCTTTCTTATTACTATCTTGAATACTTACTACACTAACGTGTGGAGTGGAAAAGTTTTTGTTCTATTAGATGGAAGGAATGAATATTGGGTCAATAGACAATCTGAATCCTTCTAGACCACCAATCTTTGATGGGAATGATTATGAGTATTGGTGAGAACGTATGAAGACTTTCGTTATCAATACTGGTGTAGACAATTTTATTATGCTTACTGGAGGTTACAAAATTCCTGACAAAGAAGTCAGTACTTTCACCAACCAAGAGAAGCAAGAATATCAACTGAATTACAAGGTACGCAATACTTTATTATGATCTATGACCAGGAATATATACAGTCAGATATCTTCATGTGAAGCATCCAACTGTATTTGGAAGAAATTAGAAGTTACTCATTTTGGTACATCCAAGGTTATAGAAACAAGGAGAGCAATGTTTCGAGTAGAGTATCATGGATTTATTTTTTCTTTATGGAGATCCAGTATGTAAAGTGCAACAAAGGTTTATGACAATTGTCAACAATTTAAAATCTATGGGAGAAAAAGTTCTTGATGATGAAGCTCTTGTTGACAAGATTATAGATATAATGCCAAATGAATGGGAGTCAAAAAGGACAACTATTGATGAAAATAGAAAAGTTTCTCAGATTACTCTTGATGAACTCTTTGGAACTCTTCTACATCACGAGACAAGAATGAAGAGAGATGCTGATTTCAACAAGAAGAAGAATGGGAATGGAAGTGTAGCCTTTGCATCTAAAGCTAAAACACCTGAAAGGCTTACAAGGTCTAAATCCAAGAAAGTTGTTATATCTGATTCAAGTGATTATAATATTTCGGATAATGAGTTATCCAATCTTTCTAGAAGGATGAACAAGATCGTGGGAAAGAAAGATTTAAAATATAGATTCAAAAAGAAATACAAGAAATATAGGAAAGATTCAGAGGTAACTTGTTATGAATGCAAGAAAGCAGGACATATAAGGCCTGATTGTCCTTTACTGAAGAGGAAAGATAGAAAGGAGAAACACTCTGAAAGAAACAAGAAAAGATTTTATAAGACAAAGAAAGTCTTGAAAGAAAATGATACGTGGAGTGCAAGTGATAGTGATTTCTCAGATGATTCTTCAGAATATGAGACATCAGGACAAAGGAATATTGGACTCTTAGCCAGATTACCAATTAATGATCATTGTCTCATGGCTAAGGTACATAATGCAGAAGCTATTACAAATGTCTCTTTGAATTCAAATTATACTGATAATAGATATTATGAATCTTCAAATGATGAATCTTCATCATCAGAAGATGATACATTACCTTCTTTTGAAGAAGTCTCTAGATTTTCTAAATTACTTGAAAATGAAAATTCTAAACTCAAGAAGAGGCTTGAAAAAACAAATTCTAGAATTTCAATCTTGACAAAAGAAGTATCAGATCTTTCTAAAGATCTTGATGTGAAAACTTCTGATTTTGAAAGTATTTTAAAAACCCTTAATAAAGTTAAATCTGATAAAGATAAACTTTCTAAGGATCTTGAAACTATAATTTCAATGAAAAATATTTTAGAGCCTAACTTTAGTTCAAATTCAAATGTTTTGGAAAATAAGAATTTGGTTTTAAAACTAAAGTCAAATATTTTATCCTTGAAAAAATGTTTGTCAAACTTTACTCATGGAAAGGAAAACTTTGACAGGATGTATTCTCAAATTAGACCTTTGAGAAATCGTTCTGGTCTTGGTTATACTTATTCCAAACCAGTTTTTACTAACAACTATTTTGTTCCTCAAAAAACCTCTTTTTGTTCTAAGTGTCAATGTGGAGGACACTGGAGAAGAAATTTTTCTCTTAACAAAACTCAATATTTAGGATTTCATAAATCTCATTTTGCAAAACAAATGTGGATTCCTAAAATTCTTTTATCTAACCCTTCTGGATCCAAACAAGTTTGGATTCCAAAAAACTAATTGTTTCTTTTTCAGGAAAATGATATGTGTACCAATAAGAACATTTGGTACATGGATAGTGGTTGTTCTCGGCATATGACTGGAAACAAAGATCTCTTTGAAAAGGTTATCAAAACAAAAGGTGGAAAAGTTAACTTCGGAGATAATGCTCAAGGAAAGATTGTTGGTATAGGTAATATTGTTTTTCTTGGAAAAGTTCTTAATCCAAATGTTTTGTTTGTTAAAGGTCTTAGGCACAATATCATCAGTATAAGTCAATTATGTGATGAAGGTTACCTTGTGAATTTTAGAAATGATAAGTGTTTAGTTCACAATTCCAAGGATGAGTTCATTCTATCTACCCATAAGCAAGAGAATGTTTACACTATTAACTTAGAAGACCTTAGGAACCAAAAATTAACTTGCTTAAGTGCAATAGAAGACCAATCATGGCTATGTAATAGGAGACTAGGACATTGTAATATGAGAAACCTATGTAAACTCTCAAAAAAAGACTTGTAAAGGGGCTACTGGACCTTAGATTTGATTCTTCAAAAGTCTGTGATCCTTGTCAATTTGGAAAGCAACATAAAACTAGCATTAAATCAATTAATGAAGTTACAACTTCTAATGAATTACAGCTAGTGCATATGGATCTTTTTGGTCCTTCGCAATCTGGAAGCATTGGAGGCAAATACTATGTATTTGTTTTAGTTGATGACTTTACTAGATTTACATGGGTCTACTTTCTCACAAAGAAATCTGAAGTCTTTTCCTATTTCAAAACTTTTAGAGCCCAAGTTAAAAATGAGAGAAACCTACCATTGATAAATATTCATAGTGATCATGGTGGTGAATTTCGAAATTCTGATTTTCAAACTTTTTGTAGTAATAAAGGTATTACTCACAATTTCTCACCTCCAAGAACTCCTCAGAAAAATGGTGTTGTTGAAAGACGAAATCATATTCTTCAGGAAATGACTCGAACCATGTTGAGTGAATACTCAATTTCTAAGCACTTTTGGGATGAAGCCGTTAGTACTTACTACTATACTATAAATCGTGTTTTAACTAGACCATTTCTTAATAAAACCCCTTATGAGTTATGGACTAGCAGAAAACCTAAAGTTTCATTCTTCAATGTTTTTGGATGCAAAGTATTCATTCTGAATACAAAAGATAATCTACACAAATTTGCACCAAAATCTGATGAAGGAATCTTTCTAGGCTATTCTACAACCTCTAAGGCTTATAGAGTTTTCAATAAAAACACTTGTACTGTTGAGGAAACAGTACATGTAAAATTCGATGAAACTGATCCTTTTGATTTCAAACAACCCAATCCTACATCCTCGGATGTGTTTTCTAAAAATGTTTATCAACCATTATTAGAAGATCACTCTGAAAAGGAAAATGTTCAAGAAAGTATTCCTGAAACATTTACCACAGAAGACATTCTACCATATGTTGATGAACATGTTTTACAAAACCCAAATCAATTGTTTCTTAGAAATCATCCCAGTGATAACATCATTGGTGATGTAAATCAACCTTTTAGGACCAGAAATTCCTTAAGAAATGAAATAGAACATCTTGCTTTTCTTTCCCAATTTGAACCTAAAAAATACGAGTGAGGCGTTAGGTGATGATGATTGGACCAAAGCAATGCAAGATGAACTAAATGAATTTGAAAGGAATCAAGTCTGGACATTAGTTGATAGACCTATAGAAACAACTGTGATTGGTGTAAAATGGGTTTTCCGAAACAAATGCGATGAAAATGGAATCATTGTAAGAAATAAAGAAAGACTTGTTGCTAAAGGCTATAATCAACAAGAGGAAATAGACTATGAAGAAACATATGCTCTTGTAGCTAGACTTGAATCTATTCGTATTCTATTAGCCTTTGCAGCATATTTCAATTTCAAACTATTTCAAATGGATGTCAAATGTGCTTTTATAAATGGTTTTGTTCAAGAAGAAGTTTTGGTCGAACAACCTCCTGGTTTTCAAGACCCAAAACATCCTGATCATGTTTTTAAACTTACCAAGGCTCTATATGGTCTTAAACAAACCCCTAGAGCATGGTATGATAGACTTACAGGATTTCTTTTACAAAACAATTATAAAAAAGGTACAGCAGATCTAGCCCTTTTTATAAAAATGGAAAACAAAAATGTTTTGATTGTCCAAATCTATGTTGATGACATCATATTTGGATCAACTCAGAAATCCTTAACAGATTCTTTTGCAAATTTAATGAAATCTGAGTTTGAAATGAGTATGATGGGTGAGTTAACATTCTTTATAGGTTTTCAAATTTCTCAAAAACCAGAAGGAACTTATATGTCTCAACATAAGTATATTAAGGATTTACTCAAAAAGTATGGATATGACAAAACTAAAAGTATTAGCACCCCAATTGGTACCTCAAATACTCTTGATCTTGATGAAACTGGGAAACCAGTAGATCAAACAATCTTTAGAGGTATGATAGGAAGTTTACTATACTTGACAGCTAGTCGACCAGACTTGATGTTTTCTGTATGCTTATGTGTAAGATACAAATCTAATCCAAAAGAGTCTCATTTAAAAGACGTAAAAAGAATCTTTCGGTATTTAAAAGGCACTATGGATTCAGGACTTTTTTACTCCTCTGGAAATGATTTTGTTTTAAAAAGTTTTTCAAATTCTGACTTTGGTGGTTGTAGAATGGAAAGAAAAAGTACATCTGGAACATGTCATTTCTTAGGAGATTCCTTGGTTTCTTGGTCCTGCATGAAACAACACTCAGTATCACTATCCACTGCTGAAGCTGAATATGTAGCAGCTGGAAGTTGTTGTGCTCAAGTTTTGTGGATGCAGCACACACTCACTGACTATGGATTGAGTTTCTCCAAAACTCAAATTCTTTGTGATAATACAAGTTCCATAGCTCTCAGTAAGAACCCAGCACATCACTCACGTGCAAAACACATAGATGTTAGGCATCACTTTCTTAGAGATCACACACAAAAAGGAGATATTGTTTTACAATTCATCGGAATGCAAGAACAACTTGCTGACATTTTTACAAAACCTTTACCTTCCGATAGATTTGAATTTATAAAACAGAAGCTAGGAATGATTAAATTAAAATAATCATTCATATCTACTTCCTTTTTTACATCTCTCTTAATAGTAAGAAACTCCTCGTAGAAAGGGGGAGGACATTTCTTTCTGTCTTTATGTTTCTTTTTATCTTATGTTCTTTAACTATTTACTCTCTCGATATGTGTATCCTTTTCTGTTTATCGTATTGACAGTTATATCGTATCATTTATTTCTCTCTGTTTATCATATTGACAATTTTATCGTATCATTTATTTTTTCTTTTCCATCGTATCAACCGATGATGGTAATGATTTTCTTTTCCATCGTATCAACCAATGATGGTAATGATTTTCTTTTCCATCGTATCGACCGATGATGGTAATCAAATTCTTTTCCATCGTATCTACCGATGATGGTAATCAAATTCTTTTCCATCGTATTGACCGATGATGGTAATAAAATTCTTTTCTATCATATCGACCGATAATGGTAATCAAATTCTTTTCCATCCTATCGACCGATGATGGTAATAAAATTCTTTTCCATCGTATCGACCGATGATGGTAATCAAATTCTTTTCCATCCTATCGACCGATGATGGTATTGAATTTCTTTTCCATCGTATCAAACAATCATGGTATTGTATCAACCGATGATGGTATTGAATTTCTTTTCCATTGTATCAAACAATCATGGTATTGTATCGACCGATGATGGTATTGAATTTCTTTTCCATCGTATCAATCAATCATGGTATTGAATCGACCGATGATAGTATTGAATTTGTTTTCCATCGGCATGTCGTTTGATAATTCTTTTGTATTTTATTTCGTACGTTTGTATTTTCTTTTGAAATCTATCGAAACCAACAATTACCTTACGTTCTCCGACATGTATTTTTTTTCATTTTTTTATTTTTTTTTTCTTTGTTTTAATCCTAACCATTGATCTGGTTTTCTCTAATCTTGACCGTAGAAGAAAAACGGTCAACCTTTTTCGACCATAGAAGATCAAACGTCTCACCTTTATCGCCTATAAATATCCCCCTCCCCTCCCCAAACCCACATTGGTTTTTCAGGATTTCATGCAAAGCTCTGCTCCACCAGCTATAAATCATCGTACGATCTTCTCATCGGCATTACGTTTATGTCTCAATCCTCTGTTACCACTCCCGCAGAAATGTCTTCAAATACTTTTACAGAGAAAGACTTTAACAGAGAAAGGTTAGTATCTCAGTACTTTTTCGATACGTACGATTCCACAATCATGAGGATCATTTTGTTTCAAGGGTGGGAACATCTGTGTGTTGAAAAGCCTGATTCTCAAGATCCGGTTCTTTTTGATGAAGTTTGTCAGTTTTATAAAACCGTATCGTTCGACAAGGATATGACTATCAACTTTGCTGTGTATGATAGAAAATTGTCTATGTCTGTGAAACAAGCGGCACATTTTCTGAATGTTTCTGTAGAAGGGGATTCTTTCTGTCCATCTCACAAACTACCAGAGGAAGTTGGTACGTTTAATAGAGAAAGTGCTGAAAAGACTTTGTTTGTTATTAATGAAGAAAAGAGAAAAGTGTCTCATCTTTCACCGGACAATCGTTTTGTCACTTTATGGATGCAAGGTTTTATTATCCCAAGGAAAGGGGATAGAGAAACTCTAAAATTTTATGATATCTTTATGCTTGACTATCTTGTGAATATGAGAAAAGTGAATCTCATGGGGTATGTTTTTGAAACCATTAAGAATGTCAAGACAGTAGGGATTAAGTCCCAGATGATTATGTATCCAGTTATCCTTACGAAGTTCATTTTCGAGAGTATGAAGTTTTGTAACATTCCTTTGAAAGGAAACCCCATATATCTGAAGCCTTCTTGGATTAGCAAAAGTACGATGAAAATGTTGAATGTTTGTTTTGATCACAATTCAAAACATTTTGTCAGAGATGTAGAAGCTGAATTGGCACACAATCAATCGGCACCTATGCCAGCCAAAGACATTCAATCTACTGGAGTTACTCAAAAATCTGATCCGCAAACCAGTTTAAAGCCCAAGAATAAGCCAAGGTACAGTAAGGAGGTTGTAGCCAAATGGAGAAAGGATAAGGAACAAAGAAAGGAAGGTTATCCGAAGTTTGGTCTTGACCCTGTTGAGGCTTTTGCAGAAATAGTAAGGGTAGAAGAAACCCTTCAGGATGAAAAGAAGAAGAAGGTTCTTTTGAAAAGAAAGGCTCAGGACATTGATGTCTCTAAAGTCTTGAAAGCAGTAGAGGAAGCTAGTGCTCAACTAACAGAAGAAGTGCACCAAGATCCCATCGTACAGAGTCTTCCTGAGAAAGAAAAAGGAAAACAAGTGATGGAAGAAATAGAAGAAGTGGAAGAAGAAGGAGACTTTCTTCTAGAATTTCTTCAAAGTTCAAAGAAGAGTAGAGAGGAATCGGTTCAAAAGATGAGTGAAGGTTTTCAACAAAATTCTCATGCCGATCAAGCTCGATCTCCGGACAGAATGTCATCTCAAGAAAAGCAAGGTTCTCAATCCTCTAACTCTGATAAAGTTGTTTTCATTAGTGACAAAGTGGAAGAAGAAAGAAAGAAGAAAGAAAATGGAAAATGAAAATAGCCGGTTGTTGACTCAAGCAGATCGTATGAACTAGAATCGTACGATGAAGATACTGATTCAGAACATACAATCTCTCTCAAGAAGAGTGATTACATTGTTCATGTTTTGAGAAGAGTTGAGAAGACCATTCCTTATTTCCCGAGGCTGGAAGGGAAGATTGATTTTATTACTGACAATCAAAAGAAGAAGTTTGGCTTTGTAAAATAATTGAGGAAGAAATTTTTGTCAGTAGAAGCCGATTTGAAAGTTCTTTCAGAAAGTTCGGTTGCTCATAAGAACGCATGCAACAAGATGACTAAGTGGTCGTACAAAACAGAGAGCTCAATCAATGATCATGAAATAGCTATTGAAGATATAAAAAGGTTGTCAAATGAGCATGCAGTTGCTTTCAATAATCTTGACAGAGAAACGGTTGAAAGTTGGAATATTTTGTCTTCTCAAAGAGACGATGTTCCTTCAGTGAAAGATTTTCAAGAGAGAATGAATGTTTTTCAATCTGAATTCTCGATGGTTTCATATTTCAAGGATGAAATGGTCTTACTGAAGAATCAAAATTCTGTGTTATCCAAAGATAACAAGAATTTTCAAAACAGAATTGATACCCTTGAAGAAGTAATTAGAGTCCAAGAGGAGACTATCAGAAATCAATATCAGATTTTTGCGGACCAACAAGAGCTTCTCAAAACTCAGGGTGAATCAATTTCTGAAGACAAGAGGGGGATCAAGAAGATGAAAGCTATTCTTCATGAGCTTATAAATAAGGAGAAGGAAAGAGAAATCAAATGATTGTTGTATTTGTTTTCCTTTGGAACTTGTCTTTGTTTTGTAATGACTTTTATGATCCTTTTCTTTTATCCATTGTCTTGTATTGCTTTACTAACTCCTTCAGACAATTCAAGATTACTCCTTTCTTTTTGTAAATCACAAAGGGGGAGAATGTTTACAAAGGGGGAGAATGTTTACAAAGGGGAGAATGTTTTATAAAGGGGAAGAATGCTTAAAAACACTCTTAAGGAAAATCTACGAATACAATCCTTAGGAAAGTCCATACCTAAGGGGGAGTTAGTTGTATTCAATTTCTTATTCAGTAGAGTTTCCAATAACTCAGGGGGAGATAAGTATTTCTTGTTACATTTAATTTGTGTGTTGTGCTTTCCAAAAAGGGGGAGATTGTTGAGTCAAAAGTCCTCTTTTGACTTCTATATCATGTTTTGGAAATCACAAATGTATTCTATCATATTTTGTAAATTACAATTGTCTTCTATCATGTTTATCGTATCGTACAATGCTGATCTTACTGACCATATCGTATCGTACAATACTAATCATACTGACTCTGTCAATCGTACCATACTGACTCTGTCAATCGTATCGTACTCAATTTGTCAATCGTATCGTACTGACTCTGCTATTCAGATGTTCTTTACTTGTTTTGGTACTTTGTCAAAAGCACTTATTTCATATGAATCGTACCATTGCTTATCAATATATATATCCTGTTTTAACCAATACGATGTCATTGAGTTAGTTACAAACTAATCAAAACGATGTCGTTCTTTCTGTTTCAATATGACCGTTATGATGACAGGTGTCCAAGTCCCTCCAAGTTTTTCGGAGAAATATGACCGTTGGAGGCAACATGACCGTTGGAACCTGAGATCTATAAATAAGAGGTCATTTGAAGATGAGGAAAGTATGGTGAAATGAATAAAGAGACTTCGTGAACTACCAAGATTCTAGAGAGAGACACTGTGACTTCTCTCATCTGCCTTGTGCGTCCGATTATCGTATCGAGGGCTTTCATGTGATTGAAAGACAGAGGTGTCGATTACCTACAAAATAGAGGGCTGCCGGGGATAGGTAGATAGACGTGTCGATCATCGTATCGAGGGCTGCCAGGGATAGGAAGACAGACGTGCCGATCATCGCATCGAGGGCTCACCAAGGTGTTGGTGAGACAGACCTTTTATCCTAGGTGAAAGGATAACCCTTCTCTTTGGGTTAAAAGAATTGTAATACTTTTACATTTCCGCTGTTACTTGTATTAGAAAGGAATTTGTATTGTTTCCTTTCTTCTTTACATATTCAATTGTAATTGTTTCAATTACAATCATTCTATTACATATTGTATTGATTGATTCTATACGCTTTAAGGTAGAATCATTCATCTTTGTATTACTCTGATTATTGTGTTCATCTTGAATACAATTGTTTCACATTATATTAGTATTACAATACATCATACCTTTTATATTCAATACAATTTTGGGTATTTGTATTTGTATTAGTTTAAGATCATTTAAACTAATCTCTTTGTTGCTAAAACTCAAAGGTTTTTAAACCTACAATTCACCCCCCTCTTTTATTGTTCCATATAATAGACATATATATCTATATATTCGATCCAACACATTTGATCTCGCGGAGTAACCCGCTCAAGTACATCCTCAGCCGCCCAATGATAACCGGACGCCTATCCCGATGGGCGGTCATCCTGAAAGAGTTTGACATCCGGTTTGTGCCTCAGAAAGCTATCAAGGGTCAGGCATTAGAAGACTTTCTGGCAGAGCACCCTTGGAAAGGGACCATGGAATCGGACATTGAGCTACCTAATGAAGACATCTTCTCGGTTCAAGAGGAGTTCCCGACATGGGAAATGTACTTCGACGACGCATCACGAAGCCCAACCGGGAAGAGGATGGAGGATCCTAGATTCAACAATGTGGGTTTAGGAATAGTACTTGTGTCCCCAGAAAAGGTAGTCTTTCCATATTCCTTCCTCCTATCATAAGGATGTACAAAAAATGAAGAGGAATATCAAGCTCTTATTGCAGGCCTGTAATTCGCACTCTAGGCACAAGTACAGCACCTTAAGGTAAAAGGTGACTTAGAGCTGGTCATCAAGAAAGTCAATGGTGACTATGCTATCAAAAAGGAGGAGTTGATCCCCCTGTTTGACCATGTTCGAGGGTTAATGGCATAATTCTCCACAGAACCAACATTGACCTATATTCCCTGGTCTCAGAATGCTCAGTCTGATGCATTAGCCAACGCGGCCATAGCCCTAGCTGACCTAGGCCGAGAGGAAATAGTTATCAGTATTACACACCTTCAAATGGTATTTCCATTTGTTCAGACCAAGACGGAAGAAATCCAAAAAGTCAGTCCTATCCCCGGGCCATATGCTCCTGCCACTAGCTGGATGACCCCCATTGAATACTATCTTCAATAGGGAGAAATTCCATCAGACAGGGCCAAACGAGAGAAAATATGGATAAGGGGAATCAACTTTGTCCTATATGGCGGTGCGGGTCAGTAAGAGGTCCTATACAAACGAGGCCTCGATGGAGTTCTCCTAAGATGCATTTATGGAGAAGAAAACGTTGTCGTAATGAATGAGGCACATGTCGGAGCCTTTGGAGCACATCAACCGGGGACCAAGCTTTCCCCTCAGGTTCGAAGGCTTGGGTACTACTGGCCCACAGTGGTACGAGACTGCGAGCGTTTTACCGAGAGATGCCACTCATGCCAGATTCATGCCAACTTCATTCACCAAACCCTGGAGTTACTTCATCATGACAAGTACTCCTGGCCGTTTTCCATTTGGGGGATGGATGTCGTGGGACCATATCCTCCCGCCACGACCAAACAACTAAAGTATATCCTCACAGAAACCGACTTCTTTTCCAAATGGGCATAATCCATACCACTCAAGGAAGTCGGGGTAAGAAATATTGTCTACTTTGTGGAGACCAATATCATCACCAGATTTGGTGTCCCTCATACCATACTGATGGACAACGGCACCAACTTATGCTCTGCAAAACTGGAGAAACTATACCACGAGTATGGTATCAAGGCTAACCACTCATCCTGCTACCATGCAGCAGCCAACATATAGATAGAGGCATTCAATAAGACCCTGTCCAAAATTCTCCAGAAAATGGTGGACAAAGACAAGAAGTCATGTTCGGATAAAATCCTCCATGAATTGTGGGCTTATCGCACCACAATCTGCACCGCTACTCAGGCCACCCCATACTCATTGGTGTACAGCACAGAGGCGGTCCTGCCCACTGAACTCCAACTTCCATCACTCCGTGTTTCCATCTATGATCAATTGTTCGATAATGAGCAGTCAGAGAAGCGGCTATGTGAATTGGAATAGCTAGGCGAGAAGCGTTTGCACACTTTGCACCATCTGGAGCTATACCAGAACTGGATCGCACGAGCCTTGAACAAAAAGGTTCATCATCGGACTTTCATGGAAGGAGAATTAGTGTTTTTCCTCCGGACCCCAATGATACCTGAAATGAAGCCTCCAAAGTTGGAGCCCAAATGGGAGGGACCATACGTTGTACACAAGGTCTACTCAAACGGAGCATATTCCCTGATCTCTATGGATGGAAAATTTACAACCGCTCTTAAAAATGCGAGATTCCTAAAGAAGTATTTCGCATAGAAACCAAAAGTGGAGAACACCTTTACCACATGACGTTAAACTGCACAGATTTCATCCTCACCGCATGATGTTAAACTGTGCAGACCCCCCTTTCCTTTCACGTCGGGTCACCTACGTCCTTACTGCATGACGTTGAACTGCATGGAGTTCGTCCAAGTTGCATGACTTTAAACTACCAAGCACCCAACGGTTCAAAATCTATGACCTTAAACTATGAGTATTTCATCCTTACCGCACAACGTTAAACTACACGGATAATAAGAGTTAAGAATGCCCATCCCCCCCTGTATGGACCTGACCTACACGGGGTGTACTCTTCATCCGAGCTGCATGACGTTAAACTGCCAAGCACCCAATGGTCCAAACAAAATGATTTAAAAATACCATCTTCCCCTGTGTACGGACCAGACCTGCATGGGGTGTATCATATTTCTAAGAACTACGTGAGGCTTGATTCCTGCCCTAGTAGGATACGTAGCGACGCCAGAATTCCACACCCGGGATCAGCCACCTCAAAAACAAAAATGCCTCTTCTTCTGTGTATGGACCAGACCTGCACGGGGTGTATTCATGTACTCACCGCATGACGTTAAACTGCATGGAATATAATAATACCCCTCGTCCTTACCACATGACGTTAAACTATATGGCTTTCATCCTCACCGCATGACGTTAAACTGCACGGATTTCAGGGAACTACGTACGGCTTGATTCCTACCCCCGCAGGATATGTAGTGACGCTGGGATCCCCTATCCTGACCAAGAAACTCCCAAATAAAAGTTAAAAATGCCTTCTTCCCCCCGTGTATGGACCAGACCTGCACGGGGTGTACTTATCTTCCTCACCGCATGACGTTAAACTGCATGGACAGGAAGTTTTAACAATATCCCCTTCCCCCATGTACGGACCAGCCCTGCACGGGGTGTACTTCTTCCAGAGAACTAAGTGTGGCTTGATTCCTTCCCTCGCAGGATATGTAGTGACACCAGGGTTCCCAGTCCTAGGCTAGCCCCCTGAATAAAAGATAAAAATGCCCTTTTCCCCCCATGTACAGACCAGACCGTCACGGGGTGTGCTTCTCATCCTTACTGCACGATGTAAAACTGCGTGGATAAAAAGATTTAAAAATTCTCCCTTTTCCCCATGAATGGGCTAGACCTGCATGGGGTGTATTCCGCATCCTTTCCGCACGATGTTAAACTGCATGGACAATAATGTTAAAAATGAACCCTTCCCCCGTGTATGGACCAGACCTGCACGGGGTGTATACCTCGTCCTCACCGCATGGCGTTAAACTGCACGGACTTTGTCCTCACTGCATGACGTTAAACAGCACGGACTTCGTCCTTACCTCATGATTTTAAACTGCACGGACTTCATCCTTACTGCATGACGTTAAACTGCACGGACTTCTTCGTGACCCACCCAAGAGACATGGAGATACGAGATGGAGATACTCCTTACACATTTAGATGCATCCTCTCCATACATCAGACTCTAAGACCCGGATAATTATGGATCTTCATAACCATTCATGGAAATCGGAAGTGGAATGTCATCGACTCATGGAAACCTTTGTATGACTATGCATACCATGCCCTCAGTGGCTCTGCATAATGAAAACCCCTGACTCGTCTACCAAATGCAAGATTTCCTTAAGCGACACTCTTCCTAGCCCTGTATGCCTACCGGCCTCAGATACCCCATGCCATACCTCCTGATCCATAAGTTTATGGTGAAGTGGTTTACAAGTTCATTACCCTTTTCACATCCAAGTGTTTCCAGGGTATCCTTATCTGGCTAGCCTATGTGTCTGTCGGGGGTTCACTTAGTGACCTGCATCAACGAACATCAAGCCAGGGCTAGGCTACTTTGACTCACCAGACAATTGCAGTGAAGATGTTTCTTGTATACTCGGACACCATTATCCCCACGCGCCAAACTCTGCACTGTAAGTAATCGCAGATTCTCATGATCATCCATGGCCATCGGAAGTGAAAAGTTATCGACCCGGGGACACCATTGTACGACTATGCATACCAAGCCCTCAGCGGCTCTGCATAATGATAGCCCCTGGCTCATCCATCAAAGGCAAGATTTCCTTGGGAGGTACTCTTCTTAGATTTGTACGCTTACTGGCCTCAGAGCCCCCACACCACACCTCCTGATCTGGGAAAACTCAAAGTTGTAGTTTACAACCTTCGTCCCCCACCTTGTTCCAAGTATATCAGAACATGTTGACTCAGTTATCCTTCGAGTGACTGCAGTAATAGTCACCCAATGGTCCGACCTCTATGACCTCTAAACTATGTGTACCTCATCCTTACTGCACGACATTAAACTCCATGGAGTAAAGGTACACACCCGTGCGCAAAATAAATCAACGCAGGGATCTCTCCAAGATTTAACAGCAACCAGGGCCGAATACGCCTGACATGTTCAGACATTTCCTTCCCCGATGACAGAATTTGTGGCCCGGATAATTCTGGATCTTCATAACCATTCATGTCCATCATAAGTGGAAATTAATTGACCCGGAGACACCTTTGCATGACTATTCATACCATGCCCTCAGTGGCTCTGCATATTGATAGCCCCCGGCCTGTCTACCAAAGGAAAGATTTCCCTGGGTGATACTCTTCCTAGCCCCGTATGCTTACCGGCCTCATAGCCTCTATGTCATCTCTCCAGATCCAAGAAGCCCCAGAACCATGATTTACACCATCAACCCCCCCTCCACATCTTGGACATGCCAGGATACTCAGGTCCAGTTACATTCTAATAAAGATCGGCCTTTTTAACTATGTTCTCAGCACACGACGTTAAACGGCTCGGTCAATCGTCCTTGCTGCACGATGTTAAACTGCACAGCATTGGAAAAGGAAAGAAAAATTCCCCTCTTCCTCACTGTATGATGTTAAATTGCACAACAACCTTTAATAATGCTCTTCGACTTTACTGCATGATGCTAAACTGCACGGTCAAACCCGTCACGAGTTTAGTAAGGAACAGAGGATTTTCTCTGTCCTTAAATGCATGGGTCAGACCGGAACAAGCCACCGTCTCACACCCACGTGAGAAGGGATTACTTCACCCATTCTCAAGAAGTTTATTCTAGATGTTTCCCCCATATCTAGGCACCCTCTCAACATAAACCATACTATGTGATCAAGAAAAATCTGGACTCTCATAAGCCACCCCTGGTGGTCCCAAATCTCAACTTCCCTAAAGTTGCTTGGCTATCGGGGGAATAAAATCATTGACCTGAGGACACCTTTGCATGACTATGAATACTATACCCTCAGCGGCTCTGCATATTGATCACCCCTGGCCCATCTACCAAAGGCAATATTTCCTTAGGAAATGCTTATCTTTGTATGCCTCTTGGCCTCCGAGGCCCCATGTCCATCCCGAGATTCAAGAAACCCTCTGAGCTACAGTTTACCAACCTCTTTCACAACCCTGCCTGAATATGGTGGAACGTCTCTAAAAATATTACCGAGGACCAAGAGAAGCCATTCTATTTCAGATGATGTCCCACCTGTATGACATTAAACTGTACCAAGCCCCAACCGTCCTTTATGCTAGATAAATGTGTAGGACATGAACCTTGCTTTCACACCCCTGGTTGATACAGATGTTCTCAAAACCTTTCAGACATCACATACCCTTTCCAAGCCACCCCCGGTGGTTTTCATAATTCTCCAAGCCAACCATGGTGGTTTCCATAAGCTGGACTTTCATGAAGTCCTATGGCCATCATAAATGGAGAGTCAATGACTTAAGGAAACCTTTTCATGACTATGCATACCATGCCCTCAGTGGATCTGCATATTGATCTCCCCTGGACTGTCTACCAAAGGAAATATTTCCTTAGGCGATTCTCCTCTAACCTTTGTACAACGACGCGACTCCCATGCCTTGAGACATGCCCTGCATGTCGTTCAAATTTAAACATGTTTCCCCCCACTTGCATCTGAAGAGTATTAATACATCTTTTAATCATCTAAACCCCATTGGGGACCTTGACCCACCATATTTGGTCAAAGTTGTTCGACCTAAAACAACATTAACGATAGTCTTGAAGGTAGAATTTTAAACCGCCTATGAAAATAGGTATAAAGCCTGTTAGTCTGAAAACCCGAAAAGGGAGACCTAAGCAAAAGTCAGGCCATACGTGCTGGGCCCACAAGATATGGGCCCAGGTAAAATTAGGGCATTAAAAGAAAAGACAAAAATATTCTAGGGTGTTTCTACAAAACCTTATCAAAAGTCGAACTATGCTCGCTGAGTCCCTTGGCTCAGGAACAATTTAGAGCATTTTCCAATCACTCATCAAGTTTCAAGACCACTCTATATCGGAATAGACTCATATTCATTCCGATTGGACCCCATTCTAATGGGGGAATTTGTAGGGTCCTAAAAATTCTGCATTGGAGAACGATGATCCCCTTTAACTCAACGGAAGTTCTGCCCAATTTCCCCTCAAAAGGGATGGGAAAATGTTGACAATACTCAAGGATGACGAAGGAGGAACCGGTCCGCGGACCAGTCTAATGTTAATGACACACGGTCGGTTCCAAAAAATAATTCCTCCTCTATGGACCGTTGACGTTCGTGGAATGGAGGCGGAGACCCTCCGCTGGCACGAAGCAGGGCGGGCGCCAATCCGGTTCACCGACATGAACCACCCCAGCCGCGAGCCGTGTCAGCCGACCTGAACTACCTCTGCTATCTTTCATGAAATGGAGGCGGAACCCTCTCCGGCCGCAAAGCGCTCCCCTCGTTTGGTTCACGAGGAGGGGGAGAAGCACTCAATACCCACCACGAATTACAGATTGACCAAGTCAGCCGTAAACCGGGTATTCCATCGTGGGCCTCCGCAAAAGGTGTCGTGTGACCACAAATACATCTCTTTCCCTACTCTATAAAAGGAGACGGAGGGGGGGAAAGGAGAAGAAGATTTTGGGGATTTGAAAGGAGGACGGAAATGAGATCGATCAAGTTCGGGTGGAAGGATTTCGAAGGAAGTCTTAAGACTTCGAAAGTTCTAGTTCGAAAACTAGAGTAGGTATGAACCTGGGAACGAACTAATAAGGAACCAAAAATGCATAAAAATTTGGTGAACCAAGAACTAAAAATAACATAAAAATAGAAGACTGTGAACCATAGCCCCTCTGAGGATGCACTCCTCGTGGACCAGGGAGTTTATGCCGCTTTTCCGATCCGTCGCGCCGCGTAGCACCCTCCTACGCGGGCAAAGCCCCGACCGATGAGCCTCTGGCCAGTGCCGCCCTTGGCCGTCGTTGCCTTCATGGAACCCTCCGCAGACCACCCTGGTTCACCGATGGAACCCGGAGCCATGAACCAACTTGGTTCGCGGGATTCCAATCAGTCCACAGACCCTCCTAGTTTGCGGATGGCCAGTCAGTCTGCCAACCCTCTTGGTTTGTGGACGACCTCTCAGTCTGCGGACCACCCTGGTTCACGGACGACCCCTCCAGCCGTGTAGCACTTCCCTACTCAAAGGACACCAAAAACTTTAGAGTTTGAATTTTCTGAGCCACATAAGATCCTACCGATCTGGCCAGATTCCCCGTGAGTCCCTCGTTGGCCTACTCATCGACCCCGAGTTGAGGCCTCCACCAGAGCCACTGGATCCATGTGGTGTAACCCTCATGCGCACTAGCGCGCCATTTGAGTTCACATACCCATGGTAAATAGGGGGAAAGGGGTTGCCCCGACAATTGAGAGGATTTCTGAAGCATGCCTAGGCTTACATTCCCACGGTAATGTGGGGTCTGAGCCCGAGAACCCCCTTCCTGCCTCTACTCACCAGGATGGGGGGCTGCACGCTTCAGCGTTCGGGCACTTCTCCCCTTCTCAGAGAGGGGGCGGCGTGCCCATCAGAAGGAAGCCATCCCCATGCACCTCGGTGCTTCCCCGAGTACTTCCCCGGGGAACATGAGAGGTGACGGGCACAAGAGCACCCCTTTCTCTCTCCCGCTATGCTTTGTTTCCATGGGCGTCCATCCCGGAGTAAGCCCCAACATTATGGGCTTCCCTATGCGTAATCCCCCCTCCACTTCTCACAGACGCACCTTTCGCGATGTGATCCTCTGGTCCCTGCTGCCTCTTGTTTTTGACACCGAGCATGACTCACGTGGGCTTAGAGTAAGCATCGACCATGATATTCTTTTATGGGCCTCCTCAGAGTGTAAGCCCCAATCTATCACTATGGTCCTCCTCAGAGTGTAATCCCCAATCTATCTCTATGGGCATCCTCATAGTGTAAGCCTCAATCTATCAAGATGGACCTCCTTAGAGTGTAAGCCCCAATCCATCACCATGGGCCTCCTCAGAGTGTAAGACCCAATCCATCATTTTGGGATGCCTCGGAGTGTAAGTCACAAGCCAATGCAAACTACCTGGACTTTGATCTCTATCTCCTAGGAAGGGTACGAAAGAAGCCTCCCTAGGGTTCAAGCCCATCATCCACACCTTGGGCCTCCTCAGAGTGTAAGCCCCAATCCATTGCCATGGGCGTCCTCAGAGTGTAAGCCCCAATCCATCATTTTGGGCCTCCTCATAGTGTAAGATCCAAGCCAATGCAAACTTCGTGGACTTTGATCCCTGGCTCCTAGGTAGGGTACGTAGGAAGCCTCCAAGAGGTTCAAGCCCGACCACCTTCGGACCCCCGCGTCCACATTCACGTTGGTTCTCTGACATTCCCATTTGAACTACCTGGACTTTGATCCCTGTCCCCTAGGCAGGGTACATAGAAAGCCTCCTTGAGGTTCAAGCCCAAAAACTGGTTGATCCGACTATCCTCGCATCGGTTCACCGTGCCACTCCTAGTGCCGCCTCAATGAGTTCCGACTCCTCGGGGTCATTAATCCAATGATGGATGGTAAACCTTGGGCTTAAATGATTCCAAACACCTTGCTTCTAGTTAACCATTGCCCACCAAGGTTAAATCTGTGGATACAATGTTTGGGTATAAACCAAAGATTCGCGAACATATGAATACGTCTTAAATCTATAAGAGAGTCCCGAAACAGGAAATAATTCCCCCCAAAAGGGTGAGATGAGACCAACTTCCCATCCTCTCGACCAATGTGAGTTCTCAAGAATCACTGGTCAGACCATCCGACGAACGCCTGCCTTTGGAAAGTAGGTACATCCATTATCGGATACGGAGCCGTTGGGAATTTCGAGGCCGAAACCATGAAACAACTATGATTAATGATTTATATTTTCTCGAAAGACATAAGAATGGTTTAATTATGATATGGTTTGGACCTATATATTACTTCAATGCATTGTTAAATAATTATATCTAATGTGATATAATGGGTTGGAAGGAGAAATGTTGTCAGTTCAGTAATACAGGGTTGAATGAGGAGTGGACTCAGTTTAGTAATGGACTTTGTCCGCTATGATGGTCATAGTAATGACCTAGACTAATATAAAATGATTTTATATGATTATTTTAATCCTGAAAATTATACATCTTATTTTATATCTTCTTGGAATATCTTCATTGCTTTTTTTATGTAAATTTGTGATTTATCCCCTGACATGATATCATGATCTTTCATAGGAAGTATAATATTTTCAAATGTTTTGTTTTTATGTCTTATGATTGTATTGTGATTGATATATCCTTGTTTTTCAATTACTGAGCATATAATATCTCTGATTCTTATGTCTCTTTTATCTATATTGGGAAGATGGTTAATAAGTAAGATATTTCAAAAGGGCTATAGTTATGTAGGAATAAGTGAGAGACAATTTATATGTCTTATCACCTAATTGTTTATGATTCCCAGTTTCTAAAGGAACTAAACCTCTATAGTCTTGGTGTGTTTTTTTTTTATTTTTTAATGAATATTATTCAATTTTTAATTAATATCATAGTATACAATGTATGAGTCATTATAGATGGTATCAAAGAAAATTATAGTTATATTTTGTAAACTTTGTTGAGAAAACCTTAGTTAGAACTCTAAGGATATGTCAAAGTTTATGTTACCATCCTTTTGTTTAATAAATGATCATGAATAACCTAAGATAAAACCTAAAGTGTTCCAAACTAAAAAAAATCTAGATTATGTGGTATTCCCATTATGATTAGTGTTTCTCACACTATGTTTCTTGGTTTTTGTCAATGGTTGGAACTCGAAGGAAACACATTAATGCAGAATGCGAGGTATAATGAAATGATTTTCATCCTATGAAACTAAATTTTATGGGAGATGGAACTAAATACCTTGCCACTATGCTGACATAGCTTTCTCAATATATCATTCATTAAGGACATCCAAATGAGCAAAGGGGTGAACAACATTATATTAAGTCCTTCTTGATGTAGCATCAACCTTATTTTAGTTGATCTTCTGATCCAATAGTTCTTTAATAATAGATTAGTACCACAAAGTAGATATTTTAAATTCTCCATTGTTTGGAATATGATAAATTAATATTTCTAGTCTATCATTTGGAACATTAAGATGAGAAATGGTGGATCCTTATCAGTAATACGAGGAAAAGATATGAATTTGAATCCATGGAATGGGATGAGTTCAAGAAAATATTTTTTAATCAATATTTCCCTCATATTCTTCAAAAAAAATTGGAGATAGAGTTACATGAGGTTAAAAAAAGGATGAAGAATCCATTGGTACCTATGAAGAAAATTTTACAAGACTTTTAAAGTATACTTCTATAATTATTATCCAACATGAGAGTAAAATTGATCGATTATTTAAAAGCTTAAAACCAAGTCTCTGAAGGGAATTTGATATAAGGGAATTAAATAATTATTAGTAAATTTTTCAATGAGATCTCATGGTTCAGATAGAGATTAGAGTTAACCATCAGTCCAATGGGTTTTATAAGAAGAGAAAATTGGAATTCAAGGGAAAATATAAAGACCACACTAAAAGGAAGAATATTATTCCCTTATACTCAAAGCATTGAAAGAAATATGGAGGAAATTTTCCTAAAGTTACTAGAAATTGTTTTTAAGTGTGTGAGAGAAGGTCATCAGGAAATTGAATGCCGAAGTGATAGAAAAATTATGACAAATGATGTGAATATATAAAAGGTCACATAGAATGCACCTCCCACACTTCAATAATACAGGTACAAGGAAATAGGGAATTATTCCAACCAATGACCTAATCCAAGGTTTATCGATGATTATTGACTACAGAAAAATCTTAGGACCAAATACAATGGAAAGTCACATGCGATCACTATTGGTGATGTGGAGTAAGATAATGAAGTGGTGAAAGGTACACTTACCATCCACTCTAAGGATGAAAATATATTTTTTATTCTATATCTACCCACTCATTTATTTCTAAATAATTTTTAAGGGTATCACCATATTACCATAACAATTAGATGTTGAGTTAGTAGTGACAATTCTTAATGGCACAAAGATTGTGTAAAAAGTTTATAATTATTCTCAAGTTGATGTTTTTGGGAAATTACTTTAAAAAAATAATGTGGTCCATACTTTAGGGTAAATTTATGTGACTCTTTTTAGGAATTTTCTTTCTCTATATGAATCTCAATCAATTTCTATGGAAGGGAAGTCGCATTTCATATTTGGGATCCATATTTGATCATCTCTCCAAGCAAGGATGAATATGACCTTCTAGGGGAAATTTCTTTTATCTTATGGGTCATGATTCTTATAATTGAAGGTTATATTTCTTAAATGGATGGGGATAAAATAACTATTAACAAAAATCCTATTGTATGGTAATTTTTTGATGTCTTTTCAGAGGAATTTCCTGGTCTTCCACCAAATCGTGAAGTTGAGTTTACAATAGATCTCATACCGAGTGATATGCCAATTTCTAACACACCTTATAGAATGGCCCCAATTGAGTTACAATAATTGAAGAAACAACTCCAAGAGAATCTTGAAAATGTATTCATACATCATAGTGTATCACCTTAGGGTGAAAAAATTATTTTTTATAAATACAGATAGATTAGTGGGACATTTCATTGATTATCTAGTATTTAGAAAGATTACAATCTAGAAAAAAAATATCATCTTCCCCAAACTTATGACTTATTCAACCAACTATACGGAGCTCAGTACTTTTCCATAATTGATTTTTGATTATGATGTCATCAATTAAAGTTCAATAAAGAGGATATACCAAAGAAGACATTCAATATATGGTATGGAAACTATGAATTTTTATTGATGCCTTTTGGTCTTACTAGTACCCATGTTGTCTTAATGGATCTAATGAATTGAGTCTTTAGGGTCTATCTTGATCAATTTTGGATGTATTTATATATGATATAATTTTATATTTGAAGATCAAGGGGGAAAATTATGATCACTTGAGAATTGTACTAAAGACTCTGATAAAGATGATTTTTTATTCAAAAAAATTCAATTGTGATTTCTGATTCCATATGTTTAATTTTTTTTGGTTCACATGATCTCAACAGATAGGATATCTTTGGACCAATCAAAAATTTAAATTACTGAACATAGATTAGATCAAAAATAGTAAATAGGATTCAAATTCTTATTAGATTGGAATGATATTTTTGATTTTTTGTGAAATGTTTTCATAACTATCTAATCGCATCGCCAAGTTGACACAGAAATGAGTTATGTTTGTGTAGAATGAGGAATGTGAGAATAATTTCAAAGATCTAAAAAACTTATCCATTACACCTGTACTCCCACTTCCTTGTAGTGGATAATGGGTTATGATCTAATGTGATTCATCTAAGAAGGGTTTGGGATGTGTTATTTGGAAAAATGATATGGTGATAGCTTATACCTCATGACAATTTAAAATACCTGAGAAAAATTACCCAAATCCTGATTTTAATTTGGCTACGGTAATATTTGAATTAAGTATATGGAGGCATAATATTTATGGTAAATTTTTTTGATATATATAGTGATCATAAAATTTTAAACTACATTTTCATACAAAAGGAGGTGAATATGCTTCAAATCTGATGGTTGGGGTTGATTAAAGATTATGAATGATCAATACATTATCAACCTTGGAAAGAGAATATTGTGGATGATTATTTCATTCAAAAAGACCATGATATACTATCCATGATGAGGATCAGAAAGGATCCAAAATTTATTGATTTTCAATGGACAAATCTTGGATGTTTAAAGGAAGGGGATAAATCATTTCATTGTCAAATGAATGTTCAACCTTCTATAAAAGTGATGATTAAGGAGTTGCATAATAAAGATGTAGGGATATAAAACAAGGGGATAGATGTTCCTAAATTAATCATTGATTATAATGGAAAAATAAGTTTTATAAGCTGTGTTTTTATTCCTCCCATACCAGAATTAAAGAAGGAGTTGTTTGATGACGCTCATAGTTATTCATTCATTATTCATCCTAGAATCAAAAAAATGTATATGGAACTAAAAGATTTTTTCTGGTGGGATAGAATGATAAGGATAAATCTTAATATGTCTCTTAGTTATTGGTTTTTTAGAAAGTTAAGGATGAGAGACATAAGTCTAATGGGATGTTACAACCGTTACCCATATGAGAATGGAAATGGTAAAACATCACTATGGAATTTGTCATCAGACATACCAAAACATCTAAAGTTCGTAATATTATATTGGTCATAGTTGATCACCTTACAAAGTTGACACAATTCATGGTTATAGTTGATCACCTTACATGGAGTACCACTTTGGATTATATCTTATCAGGATATGAGGTTTAACTCTTTGTTATAGGAAAGTATTTAGTAGGCTCTATATAAAGTTTTATGTTTCATCACTTTTTATCATCCTCAGATAGATGGTCAGTCTAAGAGGATAATTATAAATCTAGAATTTATGTTTAGGGTTTTCTCTATGGATTTCAAAGGTTATTTGGATCAATACGTACCGTTGTTAGAAGTTTGTTACAATAATATATTTCCCTCATGTATTCAGATGGCTCCTCTTTAATATATCTATAGAAATATGTGAATAACTCCAACATGTTGGGATAAATTTTTAGAAATAAAGCTATTAGGACCTTCTCTTATATATGAAATGATAGAGAAGGCCAGATCTATTAAAACCTTATAAGAGTAGATCAGAGTAGACAAAACATTTATGTTTAAAATCAAAGAAAAGACATAGAGTTTGAAGTGGATGACAAGGTGTTTCAACAAATATATCCCTGGAAGAGATTAATGAGATTTTTAAATAAGGGAAATCTAATCCCAAGGTATATTGGTTCTTTGTAAATTCGGTATCATATTGGTAATGTAGATTATCGATTAGTGCTTCCACTAATTCTCTCTCTAGTTCATTATTTATTACATGTATCTCTCTTTAGAAATTAAATAACTGATCATTCACCTTTACTAAAATCAAATGTCATACTACTAGAGTAATATCATTATTATTTAGAAAAACTGATAGAGATTCAAGATCGTAGGGAAAAAATTCTACAAAACAAGACAACTCTGTTGGATAAAGTTTTATAGAGGAACTACCCATTTGAAGAAGCTACTCTAGAACTTGAATATGTGATTAGGAATAGTTATCCTCATATTTTTTTATCCATGTGATGAATTTTAGGGGAGAAATTAAGTTGAGGGGGGTAGAATGTATCAATTAGATGTTTTTATGAAATATCTTATTTAAAGAAATCTAATTCTTTAACAGATTGCATTACACGAAATCATGATTTTAATCAAACTGTGAGATTCCATAGTATAAAATTACCATTATAACATAGTAATTATGTTAGCGGTAATAAATATATGTAACTCATAAAATTTTATGATGAATTCATTGGCTAAAAATTATTTATGAAAAATATACACTAATTTACTATAAAGGAAATATTTGTATTTCAGAATAAATAAATTATGTGAATTATAATTATTAAATAAAATTAATTAAATATATCTGTTATATATTTAATAAAATATTTTTTATATTCATCAAATAGATATTTTAGTCATATGGCATGAAGAAACCTTATTTTATGTATAAAAGCCTACATTTTTTAAAATGGTAATTTTACCACCATTTAATGGATAACCCTTTTTAAATTAATTATATGACTAATTAATAACTTTTATATAAAATCCACAACCTCTTATTTGAATTAAGGATAATTTTTTTTACTTTGGATAAATTTTTCATTATTTTCTGATAACATTCATGTTTTGATGAACAGTAAAGAGATAATAAATTTTAATTGAATTTTTTTCATAGAAATACTTTATATGGTTAAATTATAATATTCAATGTTTTTAAAGTATATTTATATTCTATTTTTATCATTTAATATTATTTATGTTATTGTAAATAATTTTACATTAAATTTAGATTACAAAACATTTCAATCCTTTTTAATGTTTTAACTTTATAACATATTTTCTGTTTTCAACAAGGAAATTAATATGAAATTAATTATTGTAAATTATATGTTTTTAATTATGAAAAATAGATTCCATATTTGGAATTATTAGGTCCAAATTATTAAAATAGCTATCTTTTATTTTTGGACATTATGAATAGTAATGTTGGTAATTTTTTTCAATACGGTAAATGGGTAGATTAGGTAATTAAAGGTAAACATTATATGGAATAGTTACAATAAATCATGTATTAATATCATTGGACAAGTTTTTTCTCAACCTAGGTTATCGTTAGACCTAAATGGTATCTTTTTGAAGCCTCTTGGATGAGATTAGGACAATTGATTTATTTTATTTAATGAAAATTTAAATATGTCTTACTTAAATTTTAAAAACTATATCATTTTTAGTATAATTTTATATAGAATATCAATTGACCTATAAATACCCATTTGAAATATAATTTTTTTATTTATCTTGATAATCTATTTTTAATTTTTAGAAGATAAATAATTACATTAAATTTTAGAATAATGATGATGCATAAATTATTTAATTGACGAAAAATCAATAAAATTACTTTTATTAAAATGATAATAACCATTGAATGACAAAAACACTTACAAAAATTCTATTGGTTCAGTATATATCAACTATAATCATCCAAGGGTCATGTTATTTACCATTTGGAACCATATGTAAAATATCATGACACTTACAATATTTTATTTAAAGTGATGTTAAAGTTTACACATTAATGTTGTAATACATATAAAATTTTTAATGTATAATTCTCCAACACATATATTTTACTATAAGTATTTTTATGAAATATAGAAGATTTATCTTCTTCATAGTATTTTATTTTTATTTTTTAATAAAAAATTAGTATATTAAATAATTACACAATACTGATGCTGTAATTATTTTATTAATTTATATAACAAATAAAGTTTATTAAAAATTTAAAAATAATTATAATTTTGGAAAATTTATTTTAAAAAATATTTTTTTTATTTCCTTTATCGCTTATTAAGATAATAAAATAATTTTTTAAAGATGAATTGTTATCTTTTTATTTTTAATAATCCATGAATTGAATAGTGTCAAAATTTACACTTTTGTTTGTTTATAAAAATAATGTATTATTAATTTATTTAAAAAGAATATTTTAAAAATATATATATAATAATTATTTTATGGTATGAAATGTCCTAAATTATTCATTTGTGGTCTATTTGACATGATATAAGTAAATATTTTACCCTTTTAATATTGAAACATTTGTTACCTTATTTAAAACGTAAATTTAATAATTAAGTGTTAATTAAAATGATAAGTTTTAAATTAATATAAAAACATACCTAAAATTTATTTATTTTTTGATATTTCAACCTTATATCATCTTATATTCAAAATTAATACATTTTAGAGTTTTTTGGAGGTGGTTTTATTTTATATTAAATTAATATTTTTGGAGATTCCAAAAGTTCCCATCACCTCAATTATAAAAGGGAACCACCACATTCACTTTTTCACATCATATTTTGAATTCAAGATCTTTTATACCCTACCCATTTACCGTATAAACATACCTAGTCACATTCTATAGGTTTTGGTCTTCTCCCAAGACCAACTCTAGTGCATTAAGATGACATCTAGAGAGTGCATGCTGAAGAAAAGGTAATATTCTCCACAAATCCATTCAAACTTATTTATACTTATACTTCCTCTTAAATGAATTATTTACATTATAAATTAATAAATAAATTATCAATTATATAAGTATATTTTTTTAGATTATGTAAAAACCATATTACACCTTTTATATATCCTACAAAAAATGAAATCACCACATGTGTGTATGTATGACTTACCATCTCCACACCATGGTGTAACCTATTTTTTTTACCAAAAATATGCTTTGATGGGTAAAATAATGGAAATAATAACAATATATGACTATTATAACATTATATAGAATCTTTAATAATCTATATACCATCTACTGCAAAAAAATCACAACTATGGGAATGATGTTGTTGCTCGTGCGTACATACGGTCTACCGCCTCCATGGTACGATGTGATTCGTTCTATATTATGTCCAATAAATAATTATTATGTAAATGTATAGAATGAATATATATGATATATATTATATATAAATAATTTATTATACGATATAACTATATCCTAATAAGGATAACCATAACTAATTCGACAAAACATGCATATGAAAATGAAGCAGTTAATACACGAATAAAGAGTAATAACGAAATATTTTTAATGATTGGATAATAATATGATCGTATATTATACCATAAAAATTAAAATGATTATGGAATAAGTCAATTAAATTATTAAATCATTATACCAGATGTTCGGATACATAAAAAGGATATCATACCTATGGTATGTGATAATTTCACAATTTAATTATCACCCGAGATTGTTTATACGTAAGTATTTAATGTCATATATTCATCATTTAGTCTATATTTCCTATATGTGTATTCCAAAATATTAATTATATTATTATAAAATTATTTTAATTCAATTTTACTAATTTTTTAAATTTTATTAAATGGTATTAAAGGAATATATTTTCATTTTCGATATGGGGCACTTTTTGACTTATCTGAAAAAAGAACGAGAATAATGTTTTATTTTAAATTTTAAGACATAAAAGGATTTTACCATTTTCATAATTCATTATTAACCTGAGGATAAATTCAAAATATTTTAGAGTTATTTTCAAATAAAATATTTTCTCTTAAAACTTTATGGAATTTTGAGAAAAGAAAATATTTTAGAAGAAGAAAGGATATTTTCCTCAAGAATAAATTTTGAGTGTTCTATAAAAAAAATCATCTAAGATACAATTATTTTATAGAGATATGATTCAAATATACTATCATTATTGTTACTATGAATCAATTATTTTTATGATGAAATTAAATTTATGAAATCTATTTTTTATATGGATTATGTTATGATGGAATGATGTTTAAGAAATCCATTTTATTCTTTGTATTATGCTATAATGAATGATTTATATTTCTGTGGAACATGTATGAATGGTTTCATTATGATATGGGTGGGAACTGTATATCCCTAAAATTCATTTGGTAAATATTTATATTTCATGAGACAAACATGGATATAATGGTAATTTATCTCAGTTTTGTAATAAAGGGTTGGAAGGAGGAGTGAAGTCGGTTTAGTAATGGACCTTTTCTGCTATTATGGTATTGAAAATGTGCATTGACTAATATTAAATGATTTTATATGGTTATATTTATGCCAAAAAAATCTATGTATTATGTAATGAATTCCAAGAATATATTCATTGAATAATTATGAACATTTATGATTAATCCCATGATATGATATCGTGATCTTTAATATGTAGGATAAGATATTCAAATGGTATGTTATTATATCTTCTGATTATAATATGACTTATGTATCACTTTTTTACTCTTACTGAGCATCTGAGACCACCATTTCTTATGTTTCTTTTCCCCAAATTATGAATAAGAGTATTAATTAAGATTTCTCAAAAATGGATCTTGTGGTGAAAGAATTAGTGGGATACAACGTAAATGTCTTATGATCCCATTGTTTATGATTCCTTGTTTCTAAATACACTAACAATACATGGTCATGTAATGGTTTTGTTATGTTTATTAATGAATATTATTCAATTTTGAATTAATATAAACATATATTTGTAAATTAGGGTTTTTTATATTTAAAAAATAGATCAATCGTACTAAACCATATAAGTCATTGTTTCCATAGATGTGAAAAATGTAGAACCTCTTATCCAAAAGAGGAGCTCATTATTCCGTCCATGAAACCCATCATATTTATAAAAAAAGTGTGATAAAATACTTCTAGAATGTTGTGTCTATTATAAAAAACACTAAGATGTTCCATTAAGAAAAATATCCTAGATTATCCTCATACATCTCCCCTTTCTGATATTCTGATATCTTTGGAAATTACCAGTTAATGCTCATGTTTAGAATATCTTCCCACCTACTAAAATTATTTGCCTATTTTTCTTTGTTGATCTATTTTTTGTTTTTTAAAAGGAATAAAATACTTGTATTAGATGGGTTATGATCAAAAAAACTCTTCCTATCCCCTCCTTCTAACATTCACTGAGCCATTATTACTTAAAGGTTGTTAATAATGACTATTTATTACACATTAAAGAACACGTATCTAGAGTATTACTTCCTGATCAAACTTTTAATATTTTAATAAAACAACTAATATGTGGAAGGACCTCAACTTCTATGGTGTATGATCCTCTAACTAGAATAACATCATGCCATATATCACTTTACCATGGTGTATAAGAGGTATTCAATCATTTTTATCAGTTTTATCACATTTTCCATCGTGTGGATTCCCATGAATAGTTCCATTTTCTCACCTATAGGGATCCTATAAGGATTACCAACAATGACACCATAATCTCATCAAACCACAGAACACATAAAAATAATTATTATGTGGATATATTATATTATTTTAACTCATATAGGATTAAAAAGAATCTAAATAATCATCATTCCTTATCCGCACTCTCCATGTCATAATGTGTAACTATGGTGTGCTGCAATCCTTCTCTTGAAAACTCTCCAATAACACCAATTAGATCATTGTTATATCTTATTTTTATTTTTTCATACTTTGGTATAGTTATGTAGTTCTTTGGTGTCTTGGGTTGAAACCAAGAGTTTTTTGGGGAGACATACGAGAATTCAAATTTAATGAATTGTTTTTTCAAACTATGTAGAAACCATCCAATGGGTGAAATAGTTTTAAAAAAAAATTCTCATAAATTTGGAGCACGATTTTTAGATCATTTAACACCATAGTAAAAATGATGTGGCCTATTTTTTGGTGGATAGTGGCACCCACATGGTTGCCGCACAATTTTCCTGTGTAAAAAACTGGTGCAACCATGTTTGAAAAATTAAAAATAGTGAAATTACCAAAATTCCCCTCTTGGTATTTTATTTTTTAGGTTCATTTTTCTTCTTCTAGCATGAAAATCCCTCATACCATGGATGTAGAGTTATCAACATCTTTTCATTGTGATTTTATATTGGAAATATCTTGGTTGGGATTGATGTTTTTTGATTTCATCTTCTTTTATTCCTCCTTTCCCCACCTCAAGACTTATTATTATATTTTTTCCTAGAATTACGAAACCCTAGGGGTGGTCTTGAAAAATATACGGTTATTATTGTGGAGGGGGTATATGGTTTTATTTCATGTGTCTGAGGTATGTGAGTCATTATTCTACCAATTTCTGGTGGCATTCATCTAGGGTGAAGAGATTTAGACCAAGTTTGAGGTAGGTGTCTCTATTGAATGTAATTTTCCATTAAATACCTATATATTATGAATCACCATTAGATTTTATTATTTCAATTTATTTTATAATTTTTTTTCATATTCCATATTTTATTTGTTCCAGGGTTTGGTTTGGAAATTTGGCATCAAAAGAGGGGTTTCCCAAGTGTGTGTGCCTTGTTTTCCCACAATCTGTTTGATAAAATTCATCAAAGAGGTTTTTCTAGTTTTAAATAAATTTATAATGTGTTTCCTAGAAATATTTTTTCTTATAATGAGTGTTTTTTACATTGGGGATGTTTGGTTTATAAAATGTCTTGAGTTACAGCTTGGTTGATGTGGAACTTTTTTGGGAAGTGTTAGATTTGTGTAGCACATGGGTTAACTGATGTGTGACCCAAGGTTATGTCCAAATGACTATATGAGCCTCATAGGAAGTACTGGATGAGAATACATTTTTTTCAAGGGATAAATTGATACTCTGGGTAGGTAGACAATGTGAGCCTCCATGTTGTTTTCTGAGAGACCAAGTCAGGTCATGGAATTAGTCTTGAGAAAGACCATGTGAGCTCATATAATTAGACCTATAGAAGTCCATTTCAACGTCCACTTCTTAGATATATAGAATTATTGTTTACTCACTCAGGTTATAACTTATGGTCATTTCCCCTAGATTCTCATCACTCTTTCAGAATTGGTTTTTATTCATTATGCATTTGATTAGTGGCATTTGATGTCATGATATGTATTATGACCATTTGATCATTTCACATTAATATGGTTATATAATATTGATGATATGATTGAATTTATTATTAATTTTTTGAGAATGTTATAACTTTTTAATTTTATTATTTATTTGGGTCATGTTTTCAAAAATAATTTCAAAACTATTTTTGTTTTTAAAAGTATAACCATAGAGATTTTGAAATCTTGAATAAAAAATTATGTATTTTCTAATTTCTATTTAATTTTGAATTTTTTTTCAAACTAGTTTATTGGATAAATGGGTAAAATCATTAAATTGATTTATGGGATTATACTATTGGTCATCATACATCACACCCTGCTTGGGACCTATTTGGGTGTTTGCTGATTTCATTTTCCAAGAGATAGGTAAGGCCAAGGGAACTATATTCCAAGGTGGATCTTCTTAATTACCATCATAGAATGTTTCTACAAGGATATATAGTCTCAAAGGGATATAATCATGGGGATTTTTTAGGGTATTTTTCACCCTTTGGGATATACTTGGCCCTTATTTTTCATTTCACCATTTCATTTGAGTTTGTGTTTTCAATTTTGAGATTCCTTTTATAGGTATTATTATATCAGGTTTAGTCTTGTTTTATGTCATTATTCATGCTATATTATTATATTATACTACTCACTATGATGATATTAATGTATCCATTTTTTTTAAATGATCATTTATTACAGTTTACTAGTGGTGAAATAGTTTCTAAAAGATAGTTTTTTATGCTCGGTTCTTATAACCAGCTTGTGGTGATTGATAATACACATCAGTCTGACTTGTGTGGAGAGTTTGGTTGACCCAGGTTGGTTCATCACAAAATGGTTCTAGGGGACATTTTTTGTTATTTTAGTGTTAGTGGTAATTGGGATATTGGATTTTTAGGACTCAATATCTAGGAAAGGGGGAGTTCCTAGAAAGATCTTCTTCACATAAATGCGTGAGTTTCCATGGTTTGTTTTTTATTGTGTTAATCTTTTGAGCCTTATTATGGGTTGTTTTTATAATTTTTATCCTTATTTTTGAATTTATTCCAATTCCTAGGTTTGGTATTTTTTTAATAAATTCTGTGATTTTATGTTTCATTACAGTAGATGAATCGTGTTCTCTATGTCTTATAGTCAATTAAACATCAAAAAACATCATCAAAGAATAGATAGAGTGTAGAAAATATTACCCCATAGTCGAACATTGTATTTGATCCTAAATTGGTGGAATCACTGATTCACACAATCCAAATCATGGTTCAATTGGGTATTCATTACTATACATGAATCACGAATCATGATCAAGATTGTTTGAGAAAGAATGCATTATTTTTTTTGTTGACAAGGGACCTAATGGGCCCAAGGAATGGTTGAACCATATAATGTAGATATTAGAGTTTCTAAAGACCCATGGGGTATCTTGGGATGGATTTAATTTATATGTTCTAAATGGAATTATTATGAATTGGTGGGAGTATATGGTTCTTTCAGGAAAGCATGAGGATCTCGTATGGACAACATTCAAAATAGAATTTAATTTGTAATTCTACATGATGAAATTGAGGGATGTGATGGCATATAAGTTTTTAAGCCGGATCAAAGTGTTTTTTAATGATGAATTATGACACTAGATTCTACATGTTCGTTTCTATATCTATGGATCTCCTCCAAAATCACTCCCTCGATGATTGGAATTTTGATATGGTCTTAAGGTCATATATCATATCTATTCTCATTATTCTATGTATGCATTCCTATTAAATGGTGATTTAAAAGACCAAAATGGAAATGACATATTTTATGGGTAATATAAGTCTCACTGGTGTTCATTTATTTTGTTATGTCCAAATTTATTCTTTAGTATTAAAGAGAATTAAATATAAGTCTCACAGGGGTAGGGGAAAGAGTGTATAGAAGTGTTTAGGATGAAATCCTATGTGATTTATTGGGAATAGTCTATTATTGTGTTATCAGTGAAGGAATAAATGACACACTAGTCCTAATTTCATAGAGAATCCAAATATGTTCCATTTACATGGGATGTTATAGAATATCTAGTGCTTTTGTCAGTTTTATTTATATTGGAGAAATGTAGGACCTATTTTTTCAATGGGGTATTAGGTGATTTTTTCAACATATTAGGGGAGAGGATCGTATCCTTATCAAAATGGGAAATCCCACTAAGGGAATTAGACTTAGGGAAGGTCTTAGTTAGGAAGATTATAAACAATGGAGGTCATTCCAATGAACTCTGATTCTAATCCATCCAGCATTCTAGGTATAGTGTATATATTCTCTAATGTATTGGTTTTATTTTGAAATAGGTGCATCCCATTATTTTATTTAACTTATGATTATTTATTCCATGAGTATGTGGTATGATTTTATTCCATACATAATGGACATAATAACCTTTTTGTATAGAAATAAGGATAAAAGTTTGAAATTCCATATGTATCGTGTCATGGTAGTTTGTGTGGAGGTCGTTTAGTACTTCCTTGTTTTGGACCAGGACATTTTCAACCACATTATCCGTGTGGATTGGTTGATTAACATCAAGGAATTAATAAAATTATATCATCGTAGGGTCCAATTCCTTACTCATGATATGATCACCAATGTATTTCAAGGAAAGTGGGATCCACAGTCAGGTGGAACCATTTTCTTCTATGTTGGGGTTGGTTTCAGGTTAGTTGTTTATGTTGTTACGTGATGTTATTGAAAATAATTCTCCAGGTGAACTTCAAGTGATTGTTGAGAGGTAACCATATGAATTAATAGAGGATGTATCAGGATTTACCACCTCACTATAGTTTGAGTTTACTATTTTTCTACTTCATGGGATGAACCTTATTTTCAAGCCATCTTATCGGATGAATCTGACTGAGCTAAAGAATCTGAATTTTCAGCTTGGGGACTATGAGGGAAAAGGTCTTATTCACCCCAATATGTCACTATGAGATTATATAAGGATATTTTCAAATAAGTTGGACATTGGAATCGTAAATTTTTTAGACCATTATAATATTAACATGGTCGAAAAAAAGATAAATACATATTTCCCAAAATTCATGATCGGTTTGACCAGCTCATAGGGGCCTGTTGATTTTTGAAATTTAACTTGATATTGAGGTACCTTCAATTATGGGTCAAATAAGAAGATTTTAAAAATAATGCATTCTTAATTTTTTATGGACATTTTGAGTATTTGGTTATACAATTCAGGATTATCAATTCTCTAAATATTTATAGAGATACAATGAATTGAATCTTTCATCATTTTTTTGAATCTTTCAAACTCATGTTTTGGAATGATATATTGGCATATTATAATATGGAGGATGGGTATTAAGACTATATGGAGGATGTTTTAGTTGTTCTGAGAGATTTTCATTTATAATCCAAATTTACCAAGTGCTAGTTTTTGTTTGAGGAAGTGAAGTTTTTGGGTCACATGATTTATATTGAAGGAGTTTCAGTGGATCCAGAGAAGGTTTGAGTATTCATATCTTGCGATCAACCCAAGAATATGTTCATGATTTATATTTTTGCAGGATTATATTGCAATAATTGGAGTTTTATCTAGGATTTCTCTATGATAGATTATCCCATGCTGATTTTGATTAGGAAAGTGGTGATGTTTCAGTGGGGTGAGAAATTCCATAGTTATTTTTGATCAGTTGTAGTCCAATTTTAATTTTTATACTATATTGATTCAACCTAAGGATTGGAGATCATATGAAGTTTATTTTGATTCTTCTAGTGTGGTTTTGGGGTGTGTGTTGATGTAGTATGAACATGTAGTCACACATGGATAACTTCATCGACACCAAAATGAGTGGAATTATCTTACCCTTGACCTAGAATTTGAAGATATCATACATTCACTAAAGGTATTCTGATATTATCTCTTGGAGTATAATGTAACAATTCATTTAGTTCATAAAATATATAAATATATTTTAAATTATAGGGACCTAAATCTTAGGCAGAGTCTCTTGATGGAGTATCTTCAAAATTGTGATTTTGAGATTACCTATACACCCAATAAGTGAAATTGCACCACCTACATGTTTAGTGAGAAGATTCTACTGTAAGAAGATAAGGAATTAATGGATTATTGGGGTCTGATGATATTTTCTTCTGATCTATAATTGTATATTCATGTGGATAGAGAGTAGGTATTCAAGGCTAGTGTGCAGGTTACTCCCTCTCTGATATATCAGTTGAGGATTGATCAAAGATCTATCCTCGAGTGACAACAAATTAGTAGTGCATTAAATAGTGTGGAGACCTAGGGTTATTGGTCTCAACCATTCAATGTATATCTTAATTTTTGGAATTGATTGGTTGTTCCCTTGAGTCTGGGGTAGGAGGTGAAGTATGAGGTGCATCAGTGTAGGTGGTTTATTCACCATGGGGTGAAAAATATTTTTTACACCTTGGGAGGTTAGTATTTGTTTCATGGGATGAGATGTGGCATGGAATACATTATTTCCAAATTATTTACCTTCTAGAGGATCTATGGTGAGAATCAAAGACCAACTAGTTTGTTGTATCCACTTACCATGCTAGTGTGGATGTATGACTAAATCTTTATGGCTTTTATCATTAGAGAACCTTGTACTCTGAGTGGAAAATATTACTTATGGTGATATTATATCATCTAAGGAAATAATCCAATTTTCTACCCATTAGGGAGTTGGAGATGGTATATGTACATAGACTCATGTTTGATTGGGAGGTTTTTACACTTCATGGAGTACCCTAAATGATAGTGTTGGAATAAGATTATCATTCTATATATCACTTTTGTAAGGGACTCTTGGAGGCTTTGGGGACCTATTTGAGGTTGATCACTGCATATCACCCACAGATGGATGGCCAGTCTGAAGGAACAATCAAAACTCTCAAGGATATATAACAAGAATGTGAGATTGATTGCATGGGTTTACGTGAGAGGCACCTTCAATTTTAGTAGTTTTCATATAAAATATCTATCAGACCACGATTAGGATGGACCCATTTGAGGTGTTATATGGGTGGTTATTCTAATCCCCATTGTGTTGGGTTGAGGTGGGAGAGAATTATTTGGTTGGACTAAACCTTTTCTATGAGAAAACTAAGACAATTATGTTGATTCAAAAATGTCTAGAGACAGTTCAAAGCTAAAAAAAATTGTATTTTGGCCGTCTTTACTATCAGTTGGAGTTTTATGATTCCCATCATGTGTTTCTCTAGGTATCAGTTTAGTTGAAATTTTGTTACTTAGGAAAGTGTGGGAAGTTAGAAGAATGTTATTTTGGGTCATTTTATATTGAATAGAATCATTATAAGGTGGATTATTGGTTGTAACTTCCACCTTGATTGACCTCAATTCATGTCATCTTCCATGTCTCTCAGTTGAAGAGATACCATCCGAAACTCTATCATTTGCTGGATTGGGATTATTTGGAGTTCGATTCAGATGCCCCCATGGTAGTGAAGCCTACTTTTTTCATGTATTTTCATTGAAAGGTTCTCTATGGGAAGGTGATCCCATTAATCCATGTTCTTTGGTAGTGTGGTAGCGATATTCATGAGACATGTGAGAGGAAGTTTGGGTGTGGAATCTATGACCACACCTATAGTCTTCTAGAAAATTATGAGGGTTTTATGCGTAAATAATGTGGAATTATGGGGATTTTTTGACACCCTCTAGGTCACTAATATTATTTCCATTGAGTTTGATTTATCCTTGGGAGTGTTAATATAGTTACTAGGTTTTGAGGGACAAAAAAGGAGTTTTGGGGGACAAAAATGGGTGAATAGTTCATCCAGACCATGAAGCTACCATGAAAGGGGTGATAAATTGTTTGAAAATAAAGCCTCACACAGTCTGAGAATAGTTTATGAAACTGTGGGACAACATATAGTAAACTATGTGTCTTATTATGTGTGGAAAGCGGAACCCATGTTGTTGCACAAAGGTTTTTAATGGTGTTCCCAAATCATATAAACCTGTCCAGCTCATTAAAAATTATGAAATTACTAAACATCCCCTATATAATTATTATGTTTCAGGGGTTCTTTTTAATCCTCCAGCATGAAATTACACCCCCATGGTCATGGTGTCCCCCATCCATTGATGGTGATTTTCCTTTGTACATCTTGGTCTTTATATTGAATTATGCTGATTTCCTCTTATTTTCTTCCCACTTTACACTCCTCAGGATTTTTTCTTCAATTTTGGGGTGGTGTGGAACCGTAGGGGTGGTGTTGGATGAATTTGGTGTTAGGATAGGTAATTTTGGTTTCATTTATTTTTTTTATTATATGTGTGAAGTATTTCTATACCTTTTTTAGTGGTCTTCATCAAGGGCGGTGATCTTTGGACCATGTCTGAGGTAGGTGTCTCTATTTACTATATTTTTTCACTTAATTCGTATAAATGATGAATCATATTTAGTTTTTAATATTTTAATTACAATTAATATGATTTATAATGGGTATATATTACATATTTTATGTTTTATATGGTTTGGTTAAGAAATTTGGCATTTAAAGGGGATTTTTCTAAGTGGATGTGTCTTGTATTCTAACCATGTGTTTGATAAAATGAAAGAAAGATGTATTGTTGTTTTAAATTGATTTATAAGGTGGTTTAATAATTATTTTTCCTTTTAATGGTTTTTTCTTTAATTGGGAATTTTTTGTTTATAAAATGGTATATGTTATATCTTGATTGATGTGGTCACTTGCTTATGATGTATTGACATGGAGTAGCATGTGGGTTTAACAGGGGATGAATCATGGGTTCGTCCAAGTGACCATGTGTGATTCATAATGAGGATTGTTTGAGCCTCTATTTTTTTACAAGGGATTGTGTGATCCTTTGGCTAATAAGACTGGGTGATCTTCCATGTTGTTTTCCAAGAGACTTTGTGAGATCTTGGAATTAGGATCAGGGAAGACTATGTGATATTCCACTACTTATATAGCCATCATTCTTGTTTATTCAGTCATTTTAGACCTCATGGTTAGATCCCCTATGTTCAAATTATTCATTCTATATTGGTAATTATGATTTAGGCATTAAATTAGTGCCATTTGTTTAGATGATATGTAATATTCCCATTTTTTCAATTCCAATATATATGGTTATATGATTTTAATGAAATTACCACCTTGATTAATAATTTTGTTTTATTTTTAACTATTTCATGCCTTGTGAAAATTTTTATTTACTTCATCAATGTTTGGAAATTATTTTGAAAAAACATGTGTTGTCTTGAAATGCGAATCTAAATATATTTTGAAAGATTACATGAAAAATTGTGTATTTTCAAAGTGGTATATAGTTTTTAAAATATATATAGACTTGTTTATTGGTTGAATGGGAAAAATCCTTAAATTGACTCATGGTGTAATCTTGATGGTATTCGTTACTCACAACATGCTTTCACCCTATTTGGTCATTTTAAGATTTCATTTTTGCAGGACATGGGTAAGGTTGAGGGCACCTTATTCCAAAGTGGATCTTCTTGATTATCATCTCTTGGTGTTTTATGGAGGATAAATGGCTTTTCTAGGATGAACTCATATAGATTAATTTTTTTTATTTTGTATCTGTTTCATTTTATGTGGCCTTTATTGGAATTCCATTCTTTCTTTTTTGAGGTTTGGATGTTTATTTCGAGATACCCTATATATGTCTTATTATGGAATGTTTCTTCTTGTTGTATGTTTTTATTCATGGTATATTTTTATCTTCTTCAACTTTCTTTGATAATATTAGTGTTTGTATATTATATTAATGTATGTTTTATTCCATTTTACCTATGGAGAAATCGTTCCCAATACATAGTTTTTTATTCTCAGTTCTTTTTTTCAGCTAGTGGTGATCATGAATGAGCGTAGGGTTGTTTGGTGGCCCAACTAAGGTTCCTTGTTATGTAGACCTAGGTTGGTTCATTATATATACATAATATCATGTCCCTGTAATGTATATACTAGTTAAAAAGGGGTTTCCATGACATTTTTTTATTAATGTTGTTTACCTAATGATGTTATTGTAAGTGAAATTGTAAATAGGTTCTTCACATTAATTATTGGTAACCAACATGGAAAATTATATTTCAAATTGGTTATTAAAAAAATAATCATAGAAATTAGTAATCAATTTCATAATTGGAAGGTTAATTTCATATAATTTATTGTATAAATTAGATGGTAAACTATATTTTATCTATGTTATATAATAACGAATGTGAAAAATATATTTTTTCAATCATTCACATCAGTCATATAATGACCAAAATTAAAAATTATTTTTTGAAAACAATAAATATGAAATATATTATCCCAATAGTACAACAACACAAATAAAATTAGAAAATATTAGTACAAACAAAACTAGAAAAAAACAAATATTTAAATATTTTTAACTTTTAAATATATATTACAAATAAAATAAAAACCTATCATACCTCTAAAATAATATTATTATGCTATTTGAAAGGGATTTAATGTGTTTTCAAAATATGGAACTGTTTCATCATACAACCATAAATTAAAAAGAAAACTAGTTATCAAGTATTATCAATGTAATTTTAAAATAATTTAATGGAAAGGTTATGATAAAATTTAACCTTTTGGAAATTTCTTAACTATCACAATTGAAATTATCTTAGACGTAAATCATTGAACACAATATCCACATTCCATTACTCCATATTTAAAATGAAATTTATGTCTCAGAAGATGTTTTCAATTCAAAATGACATCTTAAGTAATTTTGGAATAAATATAGTAATTACAAATGAGAAGTCACATTTTCACACAAATATTATATCATCTCATTCCTCTTTCCTACTGTATATATAAAATAATATCAATACATATGTTATAATTACATATATGAAATAAAATTAATTTTTTATAATATAATTGTATTTTAATAATAAAATGTACATGTCTAATATGTTGTGAAAAATAACCTGCACTTCACTATGTATAGATTATAACTACTAATATGTCTTATCTTTTGAAAAACCCACACAACATACGATGTTCATTAATATAAAAATAATATCCTGTGAGTGGTTATTCGGTTATGAGAAATAAAAATTTAATAAATAAATTTCTTATACCCTTGATGATAAGTTATTATGAAACACTGAATTATATTATTTTAAAATATTTTAAATATTTATATTCTACTTTCTATAACATTTATTTACTTTAGTATTGGTGAAAAAAAATTGGGTGAAAAATCCATATACAGATGTTGTATCATACTAAATAAAAATTATTTAAATTTAGCTAATACAAAACAAAAATAATTAATAGGTTTTGTTAAAATAAATAATTAATAGAAACATGATAATCAACTTACATATAAATGACTTAATTCATGTTGAGTCCTAAAAAATATCCAGTTATAAGATTCATGATATCTCCCTTCAAAATTAACATAGTTATTTCATTCTAAAAAATTGTAGAATCCATTGGTATCTCATAAACTCCCAAAAAAATATAAATATGTTGATAACTTATAATTTAAAAAAAATTAGTATCTGAAGTCATAGTGGCATGTAAATTTTGGTGTCTAACTTGTATGACATTTCCATTATGGTTTTCCTTAAAAAAATATAAAAAAACTTATAAATACTAAAAATATTAAAAACAATTATCATTGATACAAAATAAAAAAATATAATCTATACATACCTCAATTGATATGTTTTTTGGATAAGTCGATATGGCCAAACTAAACAACAGTTGATACTTTTTTGCAACTATAGAGACATCATCTATAAGAAATGTTACTCTTGTTGATGTATATACAATATCCTATATTGTGGACCTTTTTTGATCCATCTCTATCTATTGATGATGAATGGTATCCCCAATATAATATATAATCACATATTCCTCAATATGATATTGTGGATCCTCAACATATTACTCATAATAGATATGAAGTTATGAAGGAGGAGGTATAAGAGTTGGGTATGTGGGTGGAGGTGGTGGGGTGGGATATATATTTAATGTTAAAAGACTATGATATATATCATAAAAAAATTTTCACATTCCTGCAAACATAGACTATACCGATGTTTTAATCCTATCCTGCATGGTCTCACACATCTCCTGACTATAAGCATTTAAATATTATATTTTTCATTTATATACATCCACTTTAATGAATATCTAGAATGATCACACATGTTTTAATCTAAAAAACATGTCTCATATTCCAATATGTGATCAGTGTTTTTGGGTTTCCTAATCCATTATCTAAACTATCCTTCATGATCTTAGGTTTGAAGATACCCTATGTGATCCTATATTCAATGGATTCATATATTGAATTTTTAAAAAATTCATTAGTGAATCAGAACATATAAAGAGTTTAAATAACATAAATAAATTAACAAACTCATAAAAAACCTCTCAGTTACTTCCCTTTAATCTTATATAAGATATATTACATTTTCTCATTCATAACCTCTTCCATTTTTCATGTATGTCTATAAGAGGGTGGAGGGCCAAACTATAAAGATCCTGAAGTCTCGACTCTCATTTTTAGAGATGTTTATTCTATATTTTTTTCTTATAATAACATATACACATAATGAGATAAATTCTGATGGTATAATTTTTTCATTGGATCTCCTATTGATATATCCTCAGTTTGGGTAAATTAAGAATAATAAAATTATTAATATGTTTTTTTATTAAGAAAAAACTTCTAAAAGATAACATTTCACTTCCAAAAATGATTCTTGTCATCTATTTTCTACAAACCTATTCTATATATCATCGTCTATAAATGGATATATATCACCTATATTTTTGTTTTTCCTTTCCCCAAAAATGAAATTTCACCTGAGGGATTATTTAAAACCTCTTCATCTGTCAGTATCCATAGATAATTATTTTTTCTGGACTTCTCTACTACATAGTATATAAAATGTGAATTGATAAGAAGGGAAATAAATATATTAGTGAAGGAATATTATCAAATGTAAAAATAATAATAAATAGGCTTACCAAAATTATCACATATCATTTAGATATTGTCTCTTTGTGAACAACATTCCAATCAAAAATAAAAATTATAACTTTTTATTAAGCTTTAATTGCAACAAAAGTATTAAATTGATTTTAATTTACACATAAAGGATTATTATTATAACAAAATTTAACATATATCCATTGGTCTTGGATACGGACAACTTAATATTTTGGTAAGTGTGTTCTACCACATTTTCTAACCCTATAAGCCTTATTTACCCCGGTGGAAGTTGATGGATCCTATATAGAAGGATAAAGAGGAACCTTTATATAAGTATTTGTACGATCCTCTTAAGAAGCTTGGGGTGACTCAGCTATTTGATACATCATTATCATATAAGTAAAATAACAAATAATTAGTAAACATATATACGAATAGAATAGTTACATATAAAATTAATTAAAAAATGGTAAAAAATCAACATAAACTAACCACATTTTAATTCAACATTTTTAAAGTAGTTAAAAAAATTCCAATAAAATTAATGAGATACAAAAAGATATTATGACGTAATTTTTTTTAAAAACATTATATAAATAAAATTGGTATATAAAAATTTGAATAAAAATTTTCAAATGAAAAAAAACAAACAATACAAAACAAACTGCTCTCTATAATATTCATTGGATTAGTTATAAACAATGTCAGAAATAGAACTGATATATTATTTATCATATTCATTATTACTTAAAAATGATAAAATAACACTACCAGTATTTGTGAAATATAAAAGGAAATAGGGAAAATAAAAAAACTTTATTAAAATTTTATAAAAATCTAATAGTTATATATAAATCCAATATTAAAAATTGATAAAAAAACATAAATAATATTAATAAACAAATTACCATTTTTGTTAAATCATTATTTATGTAATAAAAATTAAAAAAAATATCTAGCATTTTATTATATTTAAAATTTTATTCAATAATTCCATATATGTTGCTTATAATATTTAGAAATTACTAAAGGATTGTTTTCCTATATTCCTTCATCATGATCATTTCATATGTCAATAAAAATTTCTACAAAGTGGTCATTAATATTCATTGATAATATTTCAATGGAAGTTGGGATATCACATCAATCAACACTTTTTCATGTTTTTCCTCACAAAAATACTATTTTTTTATTTTAAAATGATATAAAACAGTATATTTGAAGGATTTATAACGTGAAAGGATTGACTGTGTATTGAAATCTATTCATATTAACGAGTGACTTGTTAAATTAAATATTTCGGAAATTGTTTTTACCGATAAATAATATATAGTTAAATAATAGAACTTAAAATTTAATGTAATCAATATCTGATTTTACTTAAATAACATAGCAATATGCACTTAATATGCGGTTTGGATTTTTTTTCATGTGAAGAGAAAAAATAATTGCTTCTAAAAACATGAATATAATACTATTCTCAACATCACCTCTATTTTCATTATCTCCATTTTGAAATGTATATCCATTAATGACATAAAAATATCTTGTTACCAAATTTAAACAATGGTTGCCTCCTAACCATCTCAATAAATCAGATGCATAAGATCTATCATGAATTAATACTTTTCATAAATAACATGAATCACCATAAAACCAATATGAAAACAAATATTCTTCCACATTGAAAATAAATAATTATTCCTCAAATGAAATATTATCTTAAAAAATAATATTTGTTTACCTTAATCATATAATGTTTCCTATTTGATCTACCATGAATGGTATCTTTTAAACATGGGTTTATTTATTATTATCATTAAATATAGACATAAATTTCTTATTTATATATCATTTTTATACAATAATATTCAATTTTATTTATGGATGAGAATCAACTATATTATTTAATCTCAATAAATTTAACTACTTTATCCATTATCTTATCTGCAATGTTACATTCAAGCCATGTATCCCCTTTCCCCTAAATAATATTATTCCATAGTGATGTATAGGAAAACTAATGTCCTCCACTATAGAAAAAAAAATTCACAAAACTCTATAACCTCTTTAAAAATATACATCTCAAAAGTTGAGGCTTTCAGTCAATATGAATTCTTAACATATCCATAGAATATCATCATATTACTTTAAAAAGGATACACCCAACATATATATATATATATAAACTGTTTTTATTACAATAAATGATCCATTAAATGCACCTTGATATCAAAAAATGGAGGAAAGTCTATTTTTAGTTAACAAATTATAGAAACCATGACATTATCTAAATAGTTTACTGAAGTCTGATCAATAACCTTATTTCAAATTGAGTTGAAAAAATAACACACCTTTATTATAGCCATTATAAAATGGATGGAATTAGTTCCACATAATAAATCTTCTATTATCTATTATATCATGATGTGACAATAGTGATATTTGATGCCTGTAATCATCAAATCTTTCAGTGACACAGTTTTTTTTACATTTAATGAATAACTCTGTGGAAGTTTGATATGACAGAGGCACTAAAAAAATTAATTTTAACCCTCTTGCATAATATTTTATAATCCAAAGATATTAATGTTCATCTTCCATTTTGTTTGGGATCTAATTCAACATGTATTCTCATTTATAATAAGTCTAATATTTCATTCAACCCAACTTTATTATTTCCTTTAATATATTAAAATGTTCTAATTATACCATCAAAACATTCTTCTTCAAATACATTACATAAATGTTATTTGATAACTCATCATATCAATAATATTGATTCTCAAACAATGTTGATCATTTCTTCTAAATATTTTAATCATTACAATATTTTTGTGTCTTTTAAAATGTGACATCAATTTTTTTTATCCTCTCAAAATATTGATCAGTTAAAAAGTGTTTTAGAGAAATATAAAATAATATTAAATAAACTTTGAATATTTTAATTATACATTTAGATAAAATTAATCCATTTTTATCAATTAGTATAAGTGAATGTATGAACTATTTGAAAATAACGAAATAACATTTCATTGATAACTATTTTTCTTTGTACAATCAAATTTTTTTCTAAATAAATTAAACAAACCCCTTTTGATTAATTTTTTAAATAACATTTATATAAAATAAATTCAATCAATATTTGGTATAATCATCCAATAGATTCCATAGGCATAATTTAATAATAAATCAAATTTTATGAACAAAAAATGAATTCTTCTAAAAAGTAATTTTCCAACTTTTATTAGAGAACCCATTTTAATTCCTATTTTTTAAACTTTTATAATTTATATTTGAAATAATTAAATTATGTTTTTAAATTGGATAATTAAAATTAACTTAGGTTAAATTTTTTCATATCTTTATGTGAAGTTTTATTTTTTGATTAATAATGAAAAATGCTGAATTTTAATTCTAAACTTCTTTTTCATAATATATATTTATAAGGATAAATTTTATTTTTAATTGTTTTTAAAGTATTATTAGAAGAATGTTAGGTTAATTAATCTAATTTAGGTCCTTGGAATCAATTTTACTTTGAAACTTTATATAAATATTACAAAATGTTTTAACATGTAAACATTAAAACCCCATTGTGTCATCCCATATGCAGGATTAAATATAAATTAATTAATCCAATTTTTTTATTGAAATTTAGAAAAAATTGGATTAAATATTTTGAAGCATAATAATTTCTAATTTCTAATATGTTCAACAAAGGTTTTTACGAAAAAAATATTATTGAAAGTAATTTAAATTAATTACAATGGATTGGAGAAAAATTATATTAACAACGACATAAATCAAAAACATAAGGACCCAAATGTCCCTTAAATTTGTTAAAAAGAAATTTTATATATCTATGTAGACTCTATACTCCCTTTAGTATATTTTGGAACATTATTGAATCCACCATTCATAATAAAAACGTGGTCTGAATTCCCTTTTCGAAAATTTACATGAACCCCACTCCTCCACCACTATAAAATGCACTCACCCCTCCTATTTTTTCACACCTATCATGACCTTTGTATCAACAAAAATATAATCAAATAATATCCCAAAATCCCTATAATCATCCCTAAATCATACCTTTGGGCATTATTCCAACCAATGAATCCTTTTTGTGCCAAGAAAAAAGAGTTACTCAAAAAAGAGCCAACATCATTCCTCAAGCCCCATTTTTTATTTTCTTTATCCACCACATAAATTATTCTTAACAAACTTTTATATAATAAAATTATTATATAATTTATACTGATACTTTTTTATTCTAATTTTTATCCCATCACTTACAAACACTTTTATCCAATGGGTTTTAAACTCACCATTTTTTGTACGGTGAACTATCGCCTCAAAAAATGATATTGTTTGTTTATTTCATTAAAAACTCACATTGGTGGGAATTATGGTGGAATATATGTTTTTATATTTTATATTTTATATTCATGATTTATTTAGTATTATGTAACTATTATATAAAACATACCTTCATGCTTTCAATTTTTTGTAAATATGATAACTTCTTTTGTGGAAGTGTGAACTACTGCCACCTCAAAGTGTTTTATCTCATACACACATTTCATGGAATTTATTAATGATGATTTTAATAAAAATATATGATATATATGAAAAAATAATTCCACGATAATGATATTATATATTTATATAATTCATTAACTTTTTTCTTTCTAATATGAAAATAAAACAGAAACAATGTTAATGTGTTTGTACGACCTACCATCTTCATGAATAGTGTATTCTATTTAATAATTTTATAATATATTGATTATTATAATACACATACACAGAATATACATGATATTTATATTATAGATTAAATTCTTGAAATCATGATACAAGTATGATCTCAAAAAATGTAATAAATTAAGGAACATGCGAAAAAAAGTGGATATTTCCTAAAATGTAACCATTACTTGGATGTGTTAATAAGAGGGTGATATAAATTTATATATGGTATTAGATATAAGAATATGGATCTATTTAAGATTTATAATAAAATTATATTTTTTATAAATGGTATTTCGACGATTACAATGAGTATTAAGACACAAGGTAAGCGAATTCCAAATAACTTTTTATTTCGGTGAGATACATGCCTTATTCACCACTCGCTTCTTTGGTGCAGTTTATATACTACCATATGAAAATTTATATCCTTAATATACTTTATTTCATCATATTAAAATATTTAAATGATGTTATTTTCTCATATGGATCATGATTATAATGTTACTCAATCATTAATCATATTTCTAGTCTCAGATTCATTTCTGTGAGATGTATGCGTTATTCAACACTTGTTTATTTTATGTGGTGTATATAATTCCCAAGAAGGTGTTATATTATTATTATACATAAATATACATGTATATACATATCCATTTTATTATCTATATTCCATGTGTTTTATATTTCAAATGTAACAAAATCTATAAATTATTTCTGTCTCAATTTTCCTTCTTTGAGGAATATATCATGAATTTAAAAAAAACATATATTCAAAATTGTGATCAAAATAAATTTTAAAGAATTTAGTTTATGATAAAATCTGTGGAAAATGGATTTTATTTTTTCTAAAGTTTTAAAAATAATTCTTTATAACTTTTCAAAAAAAACAACGAAATGGTTTTCAAAATATTTTTAAGCTTTCGTTATAAGATTTCAAGTTTTTTCAATGAAATTATTTTACAAACATTTTCATGATTTCATTATAAGTTTTAAAAAATATTTTAATGAAATTTTTTCCAAATATTTTTCAATATTTATTTCTAATTTTTAAATTAATTTTAATGAAATGTTTTTCAAAAAATTTAAAATCATTATTTAAATGTTTTCAAAGTGTTTTTAAAGATATGCTTTTCAAAACATTTTAATGATTACTTTGTAAGATTTTAAAGAGGCATTAATGAAATGGTTTTCATAATATTTTCAAGATTTATATATAAGTTTTAAATGTATTTTAAACTAAAAATTTCACAAAATGGTTTCAAGATTTCTATATAATATTTTAATGCATTTTTAATGAATTGATTTTCAAACCATTTTCAATATTTTTCTAAAAAAAAATCAATGAAATTTTTTTAAAAAAAATTCAGGATTTCATTATATGATTTCAAATTGTTTTCATAGAAACGGATTTCAAAACGTTTTTAATATTTCTTTAGATGTTTTCATGTTTGTTTTCAAAGAAAATAATTTTCAAAAGGTTTTAGGTTTTAAAAATCATTTTTCATAGAAGGATAATTTCTTCTTAATTATTTTTTAAATACCTTCCAAAATTATTTTCCATATAAGATGACATCTGTCGGTGTTACTCGTGCCTTTTTAGGGAGATTATCCAAAATTTCCATTAATATTATTTCTTTGAATGGTTAATGTTTTGGTTTCATGATATTATTAAAACTATTCTCTTTCACGATTTATATGCTTATGAACCCTATTCCCTTTCACAGGTTATATGTTTATGTAACTAGCTTCTTTTCATAGGTTATTATTTGATGAAATTGTTATGAAACCAAGTTATGTTCCATTGGTTATGATATGATTAAATGGTTATTATTCATATTTAATTTCATGGGTTATGATATGATGTTTATGAAAACTGTATCCTTTAATGGGTGATGATAAAATGAAGGTTTTATGGAAGATGTATGTATGATTTCATCAAGATATTGGATGGAACTATATATACCTCTAATGAATTGGGTAAGGATTTATATCTCATGATATAATGATGAAGCTCATGTTAATGGGATTGATCCACTGTGTGAAGATGGGGAAACCCAATCCACTTTGGGAAGATGGAGAAACCCGATACCTTTATGAGAAGATGGAGAAACTGGATCCCCTGTTGAAAGATGGGGAAACCTGTTCCAATATAGGAAGAATGGGAAATATAATCCACTATGGGAATATAGGGAATCTAGATCCCTTACATGGAATGGACTATGCCTGGGGATAATAGTGTGTATTACCCAGTAGGTTTAGTCCTTATGAAGTTCCCCAATAAGTTCTAGCAATCTGTATTAACTTATAGGGAGTGATATTACAAGTTTATGTTTATCCCACAATTCCATGTCTTATTTATATTCTATTATATCATAGATTACTCCCTTGATTCCCTTATTATTCCTTCTTTATGAAAAACTTACCTTTATTAAATTATTCATGTGTTTGATATTTGATATGCAGGGTATAATCATGTAATGTTATGATCATTTTATCATACCCATATAATCATGTTTATTCTTACTAATCTCCATTTTACCCTTACTGAGCATCTAATCTCAGTCCTTTTTATATTTCCTTCCCTAGGTTATGAATAAATATTTTATGTTTTATATGTCTCTGAGTGGTTCTAATCATTTAAAACCTAGTGAGAGATAATATATCTTACTAATTTACCGGTGTTTATGTATCCATTTTTCCAAAGTAAAAATACTAATATGTTCATTGGGAATTTATTTGTCTAATGTTATAATTATTGAAAAAAATTATGTAAGGTCTATGTATGTTAAGAATAGGTTATTATAGTTAGTTTCATAAAGAAGGTTTAGTCATCCATTGGAAAATAGAATGAGAAATCCTTAGTGAGATCCCTAGGAATATTCTAATGGTGTATTTAGGGATGACTCAAAGGGTATGTTTAAGTATAAAGAAATGTATTAGAATGTGTCCTAGAATATTGTTAATGGATAGATTTTGTGGTTTCTGTGAAATATATCCCCCTTTGGATACTACAAGTCACTACTAGAAATATGATCTATACAACGGTTTTGGGAAAACCGTTGGTATAGTTCACTAACTTGGACCTATACCAATGGTTTAGCCAAAACTGTTGGTATAAGTCCATTATAGAGACCTTATACCAATGGTTTTGGCCAAACTATTGGTATAGGTCCCCCCTATACCAACGGCTTGTCCAACACCATTTCTATAGGTCGAAAAATCAAAGAACCTATACCCACGGTTCTCAAAACTATTAGTATAGGTCTATACCAACGGTTTTGATAATCGTTGGTATAGGAACATGTATTTTTAATTGAATATTTTTACAAAGGACATTAAATAAATAAAATTTTAAAATACTTATGATAATACTTATATATATTTATAAAATTATGTTTACAAAATTATGTTAGGTTAGTGGTTAGGTCGTTCAATCACAAATTGGAGGTGCATGGGATCTGCTAGGATTGAAACCAACCGAATGATTGTTTTTTGAATTACATATACCAAAAATTTTATTGAACCATTGGTATAGATTTTCATATTACATATATCAATGGTTTTCCCAAAACTGTTGGTATAGACCTATCCCAATAGCTTACTTGGCAACGGTTCTCCAAACTGTTGGTATAGGCTATACCAACAGTTTCGAGGCCTATACCAACAGTTCCAAACCATTGGTATAAGATAATTTTTCAATAGTGAGTGAAAAGGGTTTTGGCACAGATATTTTTACATGTAATAATTCAGACAATGTGCATCGGAGCTAGCTCGACTGTAACATGGTACACGATAACATACCTTATTATGACCCTGGTTTGACACGCCTTGGGGATATAATTTGGGAATTAAAAATCATTTCAATATATCAAGATGGATTTTAATAGAAAATGAATATGAATAACCTAAGACAAAATTAAGGTTTCATAGATTAAGGAAGTAGGTGTCATTATTTAGACATTACATAAGTAATTTTTATGGTTATGGGGTTTTATTCTATGTTAAGTGTTTCCCACCATATGTTTTCTAGTCTTAGTCAATAGCATGAACAAGAAGTAATTGGGATAAAATTGAATGATTATGATGTGGAATGTATAGGAATTATAAAAATATATCCCATAAGTGGAAACCGCTAGAAGAGAATTGGAATGTTGGTATGAGTATTGTATATACTTCTGATGATAAGGAGAAGAAAAACAACATGAAAAAGGTACAAAATTTACTTCTAGTATTGTTCACATTAAACAAAAGAAGCATGATTAGATTAAGGTTGAGGGACCCTAAGAAATGATTATTATTTTAAATTATTGGAAAGTGGTATAGTGGAAAATGTTGATGAAGCATGAGTAATGGTTTAAGTATATAATTGTATTACTGAAGTGCATATGTTTTGGAATTCAAAGATGATGTTATTTGAAAAATCAATTATATAAGGATAGTTTGAATAAGTTTTTCATTATGTATTCTAAATAGTGTTTTAAATGATATGGATTAACTAGAATATTGATTTAGTGGAAAGGTTTCATAAAGGGAAGGTAACCCATAACATGTTTTGAAGGATGAGAAAAGGATATTTAAAATGTATAATGAGGAGATGATGTGTATAAAGTAAACCAGATTGTATTTGTGACATAATAAATAAATAAATATTTGATGAAAAATTGGTCTATGTTAACATGGATGATTTTTAAAACTTCTTGGATTCAAGTAATATATCTAGTAATCTTTGGGATAATGATGTATCCATGTTTTTTAAAAGGATATAGTTTTTCAGGTTAATACCATGTTTTAAGAGAATATATGATGAGGGTATTCACATATCTAGAATTTGTGAACCACGATATACTTTGTGATATATAAGGGATCAGTATTAAGCTACTTGTGTGACCTTATTTCTAAAGTTTTTTATTTTCGTCTTTCAGAAGGGTTATAAGGTAAACCATTTATAGAAAATTTTTGTTAAACATCAGGTGATATTTTTTAGATTAATGTGTAATATCACCACATGAAAACTTATGCATATTGGATAACCTTTCCTAAAAAATTTGTTTTTATGGTAATTGATGACATATGAGATATATTATCATGAATATCATGATATTTTAGTGCTTTATGTATGAAAAAAAATAAACCTTATTTTTGGAGAAAGTGGTGAATTGGAAATTGATCAGGACACAACAAAGGGTAATATTTTATTGAATAAAGTTAATATGTCTTCTCAATGAAAATTATTCATCTTTTGGGAGCATATTTTGAACCCAAAAAGTTTATATGAGTACCTTATTTTATATTATTTCATATAGCCCCTTAGATCATCACATATTTATGGCTTTGTGACTATTAACTATCTCCAAACTCTGTTCTCTATCAATCTCCATCAGAACTTGAAGGTTATATTTCTCTTACTTGTTAATATTTTCGCATTCCACGTGTTTTCTTCTACTTACAAACCTAGTTATCAGTTACTTTGGGTATCCTTTATGGTTCCAATTGTCCCTTTTTAAAGGATTTTTTTCTATTTATTTTTATGATGTGGGTTTCTATAAAAATAAAATTGAATTATGAAACCTTTAATAACCCTAAATAATTTTGAGGTTGAAATTAATTTTAGGGGGGTATAATGTAAGATCCTAAGATCTTGTCAAAGGTGTTTTTTAAAATAAATTTAATCCTTTTTATATTTATCATTTCACACAACACTAAATATAATTTTTTAAAATAAATCACTATGTTTGGTTTGCATGTACTATATGCAACACGTAGATTAAATTGTAGTTCTTTCAGCATGATTTCTATCTTTTATTACACACAATACTGAGTGCATATTGTATCCATGTTTATAATTTGTAGGAAATGGATTATGGTTGGTATTTTCTATTGATACTCACATGGACGATCAAGGAGTATTAAAGGGGAGGGATCTTATAGTTCAAAAACACAACATTTTTTAAGGTGAAGTTGTTTCACTATGTTTTCTAAATTTTTAGTCAAAAAAGTAGAGATGTGAGAGATGTGATTTTGGAAAATGAATTAGTGCGCAAGTGTTAAGGTTGATTGGAATGTTGCATGAAATATATTTTTCAGAATCACTGTATCAAAAGATAGAAAAGGAAATATGTGTGCACATGTTATAAATTTTCACAAAAGGTGAGTTTTCGTGAGTTTTTTTTTTTCAAAAGAGACGTGCACTAATGATAATACTACATTAGGGTAAAATTGTGAGAATTTGTGTCCACGGTTGGAAATGCCTATAAATAGGTGGCTACCCCAACACATTTTAGTTTGGTTCAACACATAGAGAAATTCAGAGCTCAGAATCACTTAATCCTAGATTTTCATGCATGCAGGGTGTCACGCGCAAACATAGAGTTGCACGTAAGTTAGAAGTTAGGAAAGAGTGGTGAGTTGCATGTAAGAAGGGAGTTCCACACAAAGATTTCATTGATTCTATCAAAAAGAAGTGAATATTATAGTGTAGCTGCACTAAAGATAAGGGTTGTTCAAAATAGAAGGGTTGCACAAATTGAAAATTATGTGACAATCCGAAATCTCACACGCATGAATAAGTGTTGTGTGCAAGTAGTGAATTCATATGATTTCATGTTTTGGATACCCATTATATTTTTTCAGTGCTTTCAAGATCCACAATTCAGGAATAAAATGCTAGCAAAGTCTTATGATATATAGAGAAAAAATAGTCAATGAAATTATTTTGTGTCATCCTTCAATCGATAAACTGAGCTAGAATTCTCCTAAAGTAGTGAGCGAGGGGAATCGGCGGAAGTGCTCTGAAGGACATTTTTTTTTATCCCTATAATATTGTAATGGTAGTTTTCTTGGAACCGAGTGACTATGTATGATCTTTATAGTTCCACATCTACTTAAAAATATCCCTTAGTGGCGAATTAAGTAAAATTGTTGTGTTGTCTTGCTACTTGGGAATTTTTTTAGTTAATTCACATTACCATTAGATAAGTTTAATAGTTTAATAAAAATATCGTAACATGATTCGTCACATGAGAAGAAAAATTTTACACCCTGATTTACCCTCCCATCTCAGGGTGTTCTCATGTCCTTCAGTCCATTCGGAATCTCATGTTGCATGCCAGACCAATTTTTTACAGAACTATAATATACTATTAATGTAATTATTAATATATCAATATATGCTAACACGTAACAATTTGAATGGATGTTACAAATAGTGTAAACTAAATTTTTATAAAATTATTTACACATTTATATAAAATTAATCAATTGGTTGTCAATTAGTAGAAGCAAATGTGAGAACTATTTGAAAATAAAGTAATTATTTATCAATGAAAACTAATTTTATATTTACAAAAACAATTTTACCTCAATAAATTAAACAAAACACTTATGATTAATGTTTTAAATAATATATATATATATATATATAAAATTAATAATAATCAATATTTTTTATAATCATGTAATAGAATTATTAGGTAGAAGATAAGAATAAATCCGATTTTATGAATTAAAATATGTATTCTTCTAAAAAGTAATTTTGCACATTTTAATGGAAAACCCATTTTAAATATTATTTTTGAAACTTTTATGTTTTATTTGAAAATAAAAATTTCGTTACTGAAAATTTAGCATAAAAATTAGAATAGGGTTACTTTTTGGTATTTTTCTGTGAAGTTTCATTTTTTGATGAATAGTGAAAATATAGAATTTTTATTCAAAAAGTATTTTTCATCTAACATATTTATAAGTTTAAATTATATTTTAAATTTGTTTTAATGTTTAATTTGATCAAATTTACATCAATTAATCCAATTAATGTCATTTTATTTAATTTCACTTTGAAATTGGATATAAAAACATACCAAACTTTGGAATATTTTTACATTAAAAACTTATTGTGTCTTCCCGGCTATGAGATTAAATTTAAATTAATTTCATCCAATTTGTTGATTGGAATTTGGAAAAATGTATTTAATATTTGGTATTAGAATTATATATATTTTATAATATGTTCAACATAGTTTTTGAAAAATATATTTGTGAAAGTAATTAAAATAAATTATAATAATTTAGAAGGAAAATAGTTTAATAATGGACTAAACATTAAAATTAAGGTCCCAAATGACCTATAATGTAGTAAAAATATCATTTTATAGACATATATATTCCCTATACTCCCCTTTATCTAATTTTGTCCATTATTAGATCTACTTTTCATACAAAAAATATTGGCGGAATTCCATTTTCAAAAAGTTAAAAGAATGCCACTCCTCCTACACTATAAAAAGTAACTCAACCCTTCCATTAATTAAAACCCATAAATCCCTTATCTTATAAAATAATCTTCCAACATCCCTCTTTTTTCCTTGAATCCTCCCCTTGGGAATAAGTCAATATAAGGAAGCTATTTTTTTCAATGTACAACGAGTTACCCAAAGAATATGTAACATCCTTCCTCAAGAACCTTTCTTTTATATTCTTCCTCCACCACATAAATTACTTTTATAACATGATTATATAATAACCTAAGTATCCTAAATATACATATATTTGTTTATTATAATTTTTAAACCTTTAAACTCACACACTCTTATGTAATGGGTAACAAACATACTCTTTTTGTGTACAATGAACTACCTCCTCCCAAAATAATGGTGTTCGTTTTTTATTTTACCACCATCCATGGGATGGAATTATGATGTACACTATATTTTCATAAAATATTTGTGAAATTTATTATTTATTTATGCTTACATAATTATTATATAAAAAGTACCTTTATGATTTCTAATTTCTGTAAATATGATTACTTCATTTGTAAGTGTAGACTACCACATCTTAAAAGTGGTGTGATTCATTCTCACATTACATTGAATGTATTAAGGATGATTTTAGAGAAATTATATTATATATATGAAATAATAATTATACTATAATTATATTATATATATAAATATATTTTACATTTTTTCTTTATTTCAAAAATTACTATAAAACAGAAACATCTTTCAGGCGTATGTACGACCTAGCGCCTCCAAGAAACTTGTATTCCATTTGATACTTGTATATTCTATAGAATACTGTAGAAAAAATATAATGAATGAAAATGATATTTATATCATGGATTACATTTTTAAAATAATTAAATATGTATAAGGACCAAAAATGAAACAAATTAAGCATATGCGAAAAACAACAAAGATATTACATAAAGTGTAACCATAAAATGGAAGTGTTAATAAGAAAGTGATACAAAGACATATATGGTCTTATATATAATAATATTTTCTTGTTTTATATTTATAATGAACATATATTTGTTATAAATTAAATTTGAATGAGTACAACGAGGTTAAAGACATATGGTATGGGGATCTGATCTCAGTTTTTATTTTCTTGAGATACATGCCATATTCCCCACATTATTCTTTGGTGTGGTGTATATACTTCCCTATGAAATGTTATATAATCAATAACCATTATATAATTAAATTTAAATATTTAAATGATTTTATTATTCCATGGGGATCACTATTCTAATGTCACCCAAGTAGTAAGGGGAATTCTGGTCTAACTTTTATTTATGTGAGATCAATGCCTTTTTCAACCCTTATTTTTTTGTGGTGTATTTATTTTTCATTAATATATTTTATGATTATTATACTTAAATATTTTGGTATTTAAATATAAATTTTATTATCTTTCTTTCATAAGGTTTACGTTTCAAATGTAACAAAATATATAAAGTAGTTTTGTCTCATTTTATCTTATTTGAGACACATTCCATAAATTTGAAAAACCACATTTTCAAAAATGATTTAAATTCATTTTTAATTATGATATTTTATGCACATTTTCAATGAATGATTTTTTAAAAATGTTAACTTATTTTTTAATAATCCTTTTTATGTTTTCTAAGTGTTTTCAATGAAATTGTTTTCTAAAATTTTTCAATCATTATTTATATGTTTTCAATGATATTTCAAAGAAATGGTTTTCAAAAAAACCATGATTTATTTATATTTATTATTTTTTTGTAAAATTAAATGGTTTCCCAAACGTTTTCTTTCTTTATTTATAATTTTTCAATGTTTTTTTCAAAATAATTTTTTTCAAAACATTTCTAATACTTATTTATAATTTTTCAAAGTCATTTCAATAAAATGGGTTTCAAAACGTTTTCATGATATATTTTTATGTTTTAAAAGTTTTTTAAAATAAATTGTTTTCAAAATATTTTCATGAATTATTTATATGTTTTCAAATTTTTTCAAATAAATGGTTATCAAAACGTTTTCAATATTTCATTATTATTTTTGAATGTTTTTTCAAGGAAGTATTTTTCAAAATATTTTCAATCTTTCTTTATATGTTTTAAAAGTGTTATCAAAGAAATGGTTCTCAACAGTTTTTTTAATATTTCTTTATAAGTCTTCAACGTGTCTTCAAATAAATTGTTTCCAATACAATTTCACTCTTTATTTATATGTTTTCAGTATTATTTTCAAAGAAAATATTTTCCAAAAGGTTTTATGTTTTCAAAGGAATTTTTAAAATTAGAAAGGATAATTTCCATATGAAATGTTTTGGAAAGTTATTTCCAAATAATTTCCCATATAATATTAAAATGATTAGTGGAAATCATTAATTTTCAAGGAAATAATCCAAAGGATCCATTATTAGTCTTTCTATGAATGGATTATGTTTTGATGGCATGATTTTTATGAAACTAATTTCTCTTTCACTAGTTATATGTTTTTAAAACCCATTACCTTTAAAGTGTTATATGTCTATATAACTGACTTATTTTCAAGGGTTATGATTTGATGATATTATTATGAAACCTATTTATTTTCCATTGGTTATGAATTGATTAAATGGTTGTGATACCTATTTCATTTCATGGGTTATGATATGATTTTTATAAAACCAATCGCTTTTATGATTCATGACAAGATGAATGTTTTCTATCACATGTATGTATTATTTCATTATAATATGGATGGTACAAATATCTTCCCCTAAAACCTAGGGTAAAGATTTAAATTTTATGAGATAATGATGGGATTCAATTCGACGGGCTTGATCCACTATGGAAGATGGGGAAACTTAATCCACCCTGAGAGTATGGGGAAACCCAATCCACTGCGAGAATATGTGGGAACCCGATCCACTATAGGAATATGGGAAAATTTGATCCACTATGAGATTATGGGAAAACCTGATCCACTATAAGAAGATGGGGAAACAGAATCCCCTCGGGGAAGATGGGGAAACCTGATCCATTATGGGAAGATGGGGAAACCTGATCCCATAAATGGAAAAGACTGCAACTGGGGAGGGTGGTGTGTCTTATCCAGTAGGTTGTAGTCCACATGTAGTGCCTGATAAGTTCTAAAAATGTGTATTGACTTATTGGAAATGATATTACATGTTTATTTGTATTCCACAATTCAATTTATTATTCCCATGTCATAACTTCTTATCGTATGCTCGTTATTCCCTTATAATTCATTCAATATGAACTGTTAACATTTACGCCATGATTCATGTTGATGATCATTAATATGAAGGGTATTATCTTCTAATGTTATGATCATGTTCTCATACCCTTATTCTCTTGTTTATGCTTACATATCTTCCTTGTTTACCCTTAATCATCACCTAAGCTCACCCCTTATTATGTTTCCATCCCAAGGTAATGAAGATATATTTTATGTACAATATGTCAAAGATGGGATATAGTTTTGGTGAACCTAGTGGGAGATAATTTAGTTCACTCATGTACCAATGTTTATTTTTACATTTTTTTCAAAGGAAATAAACTAATATGGTCTTTAGGCATCTGTTTGTGTAAAGTTTTAATTATTCCACAAAATTTATATGTGTGTTATGACTGGTTTTTTATACAAATTTTTATTTGAAAGGAATTCATTTATAGTGATCATAATCATTTCATACATTTTAAAAATTAAATTTTAATAATAATCATATACCTTGATACCTTTCTCCTATAATATTTTCAAAATGTCAATTAATTGTGAAAAAACATCAATATATTTCCTAGTTTGTTTTCATCTATAAATCATTAAACTCAACATGATATATTTCCAATTCATAAAAAATTCATAAGATAACTTTTCAATTAATAATAAAATATGACATGACCTTTTTTATTGCTATAGAAGCTATATGGATTCATTAAATCTATATAATGTCTATGTATAATATTTGTAACTTGATTTCCAATAGAATAATGTTATTTATCAATTTTATTTCACTATGGTCATTCATCAGGATGATGTAAATTTTCATCACATATTTTCAAATCTCAATATCATCTTAAAAGTTTTTAATCATTTGAATTTAAAAATAAATTGTTTATATGAGGAACTATAGTAAGATACAAAATTTTATTACTATGTGTCCTGGTAATTTCTAAATAAACCAATTATTTTTTTCAATATATACCATGATGTCTCACATTTTGGAAACATTAAAAAACTTAGATATACATTCCTATATTACACTAAATCATTAAGGTAGGTTCCTCGAACGCATAAAAAATAGATTCCAAGGATTCATTTCTTTATCTATTTGTTGAAAAAGAAGATAAATGAATTCATGGGGGAGTTAGAGAATCCCAAGATAAATGAAACATTCATGAAAGTCATTATCAATCCAAGAAAAAAAATTCATGCCTGAAAAACCACATCATTTTCAAGAAGACCTATTAGTATGATTGAACAATACATTTCAAAAATTATTCTTCATAAGACTATAAACTTAATAAAATAACTCCCTCATCATAGGAATATAAACAACATGAAAAGTGGTCCTTACCACATGAACATAAATTGTGTGATCCATGGTCAGTTCTACATGAACATAAAATACTTGGAGAAGTTAGTTATAGATAATTTTAAACTATGCATGTCCATTGGAGAGTGGAACCATTCTTCATAGTCCCTCTTGTTTTAATTTTTAGAGATGAAATCCATTATAAAATTGAGTTTCTGTTTTGAAAATGATAGTATTCCCATAAAAATGACAATGATTCCCCATTAAATGTTGATACTTCACTTCATTTATTGTGTTTTTTATTTTCCCTCCTCTTACATTAGAGTTGGTTCATTTATCCAAAATATCCTACCTAACACTTGATGGTGTAATTATAGAGTATTACAAAAAAAATTAGACTTCTCAAATTTTACCAACTAGATATATGCCTTTGATTTCTAAGACAACATTGTCAAAAAAGGATCATAAAATAAATATTCTTCCCTTAGTGATGTGAAATTCCTTAAGTCATGGTTCTTATCATCAAAACGAATAGCCTTAAGTCATGGTTCTCTACATGGAATCCCAAAACCTTAGGTGTATCCCCTTGGTTTCCCCTCTCAAGTAAATTTGTACTAGGTTAATCGAATCATCTAAATGAACATTAATATTAATAAATGGTGAACACAACACTTTATATTGATCAACTATGTAACCCCTAGGGTATGTTTTTTGTCCTAAAATATAATTACTTAAAATCTATTTGATACTTGAAAAATTTTTGTTGTGGTTTCCCCATTACGAATGGTAAACCTATTCCCACCAGTCAACATTCCAATATCTATGATTCATACATTTGAAGAAGTTATTTCCTTAATTAATTCCCCATATTAAAATGGTTCAAAAATTTATTTATTTTTTATGAAAATATAGATTAAAAAAACTATCGGGACGGCTCCATGTCATGACTATAAATGAAAAGACACATAGGTCAAAGTATTACAACCTTAAACTAAAAGAATACAAATTTATCCAATAAAAACTTAAACAAAATAGAATGGTATATTCTATATGGCCTCATATTGTAAATTACCCCCTCATATAAGAGCTCGGTCTTGGTGGGAGTTCCCTTTATTGGGAGATTTGTGGGTTATGGCTATATCTTCATGCCCTAACGCTATAGTTCAACCAAACAGTGATAAAAACATCCCTTAAAAACTACATTTAGAATTATTATTATTTCCATGGGATAAATAATGATATATGGATCTTACATACCATAGGTAATCAAATATTATAGAACCATACTTGATACTAACTTCGAAATTATACCTTTAATGATTCATTTAATGTTTCATCCTTTATTATGTCATCAGAGAACCCTTGAATTTTAATCATTCCCTAATAAAAAAAGCTAGATATATAGAGGAATCCTTCTGAGAACTGTGTATGGATAGATTCATGTTTTCACATGATATATAGTTATATTAGATATCTCATTCTAAGACCTTCAATAAATTTCATCACTATAAAACACCCTTGTAGATTATATTCTCCTTAATCATAACTGGTTAACTCAAACCATATTACCAAACATGAAGCATCACTACCACTTGATGTTATATATCTTAAACCATTGGTGCCCTTTAGTCATAACAGTATGACCATACATGTTTCCTCCACTTTAGGTCACCTAGACTAACATGGGATATATCATTTATATGAGGTCATCTCTTCCCCTATAGCGAGGTTTAATGTCAAACATTGGGATCCACATTCCCAAAGGGTTAATTTATATCATATCACCATATATGTGATCTCGTATTTGATCAAAGATTTATGACATTAAACATTATCCATTATTCATCTAAACATTATAATCTTAAAATACCGTCCCCGAATTTTTGTCCAAATTGAATGACTTAAAAATGAAAATTTAAAGATACACAAAGAGTTTTCATGATGAAAACCAAAAAAATGAGACACAAGAAAAATTAAATTCACTCCGCACTAAGCATTCTATTTTTATCTTTTAGGGGAATAATATAGTTTGAGAAACATCGAAAGAGTCTCAATGTATTTTCAAGTTGAAACCCCATCAAGGGTGGAAAGGATGAATTCATGTCTTGGCTCGTTGATTCTACCCCTTTCATGGATTATGTAAAAGTTAGAGTATAAGAAAATAAATGAATGATATATAAAGACTTTTTAGGTGGAATTCCTATAAAGGAAGACCTATAAAAAATACATGTCTCCACTAAATACATATTCCCTTTTATTTGTATAAGAATAAGAGAGTGAAAAATATTTAATGGGAATAAATATTTTATATGCTAACACTTATCTATATAAAAACATGAGTTTTTTTCACTAGAACCACTATTGTATGAAGTTTTTTCTGATAATCCTTTCCCCCTATATGTGTTCTTAAATAGTTATATGGGTAAATTTTCATTCAAGAATATTCCACTTGTTCACATTGATCATCCGCTCTATTTAATAAGATCATGTACTAAAGAAATTTCAGGTTATTTAAATTCTCTATGAGAATCAACTCAATAAATATGTTTGAATAGTGTATCACAATCCATTTTGGATGAATTTGAGTCGAATGCTGGTGTCCATAATACATTGTAGAAGTACATAATTATGTGGATGTACTACTATAGAATAGTTGACTTAATATATGGTTGGTGTAATAATGCATCATATTCATTATTAGATCATTCAAGGTAGGGTATCTGTGTGTGAATCAGTGATTGTATCCCTATAATTTTTCTTCTGATCATAATAAATTTTCTACCTCACCATGGATGTAAGGATCATTTCCCAAACCACATAAATATTTATGTCTTGTGATATTATTTATTTTTACCCCTTTTACTCTTAGGTGAATCATTTTTCATTTTGTTTCTCCTGTCATTTTTGCAACAACATAGTGATGTGACAATTAGGTTTCTCATACCCTTTTTAAATATCCTTTAATATACGAAACATATTCATTTATTTTATGACAAAATCACCAAAAACCAATATGTGTTGAGCTGATATTCTCATCATAGAATCAGAAAACCTTGAGCATATCCTCTTGGTTCACCCTTTAATATCAATTCAAAAATTTTGGTTTTGATTCCAAAAAGGATTCTGATTGTTTTTAATGAATATATGTTGTGTGTCCAACCAACAAACTCGAGACTCCATTCTTAATTACTGGAAAACATCTTGGCTATACAGCCCCATTGATATCACTACTATCCCCTCCACCATGGCTTTGCAGAGGGTGGCTAATTCCAGGATTGAAACTCACACTCTTGTTGATGTTCATTCCAATCAAGCTATGCAAGAAATTCATAATGATGTTTGAATGGAGTAGGATACCTTGATCTGGATGCCTAATTCACATGGTCACCTCAGCACCAAAGAGTATTATGCTATGAACTTGGTGGGCTCTCAAAGACCACCGAAGTGGATGCTTCAATTTAAGGCCCCTTTTGTTCAACCGTCTAGAATGATGCTCTTCTAGACGATTTGGGGGAACTGACTCCCTACACATGACCAACTGCAGAGAGCTAGACAACATCTTGCCTCTTCCTGCGCTTTGTGTATACAGGCTGAAGATACTGTCCAACACCACATCCTGGACTTTTTTTATGCTCAAGATCTATAAAAATACATTGGTTCTTTGTTTTCTTTTGATGTCTATCACTGAAGGAATCTTGAGGAGCTTATGTCGCAACTCTGTGAAGATGGGAGGAGTGCGTAGGTCCACAATCTACTCATTGTGGCTACTACATTGGCCATCCATGTTATCTGGTCTACACTCAACCAAGCGATCTTTGAGAGTCAACCTACTTGTTCTCATGCTGATTCCCATTCCATACATAGGGATATTCATGTTGTTGCTGCTATAAAATCTGGCAAGATGCAGAATTCTTTTGAGGATCTGCAGACTCTGTGGTTTCTTGGTGTGGAAAGGAAGTTGAGGATGCCTCTTGAAATAAAGTTCGTTAGATGGATTCCACCAATCCCTCCTAGCATTAAAGTCAACATTGATGGTGCAGCTTCTGGATTTTCTAGACCTTTAGTATGTGGAGGTGTGTTCCGCACTTACCGTGGTTTTGCCAATGGTTGATTCCACTACTTTATTAGTCAACGTACCGCGTTCAAATTTGAACTTTGGGTTGTGATCTATGCTATCAAATATGTTGTCTATTATAACTGGTCACCTCATCAGATTGAATCAGACTCTCAACTTGTTGTAAAGGCTTTTGGAACACGTACGAGAGATGTGCCTTGGAGACTCCTTCCTCATTGGATCACATGTCTCAACCAGGCCAGTCACCTCCAGATCTCCATATCTCATGTTTACAGGGAGGCGAATCAGATTGTTGATGCCCTCTCAAAGGAAGCTATTGTGGGGCTAAGCACCATGTGGTCATTCAGGATCCCTGATGCATGTGTTAGCACGGTGGATGATGATATGCGGGGCGTGACTTATTCCCATTCTTATACTACCCCCTGTAAGGCCTAATCTCTTTTACTTTACTTTTTGTTTTATAAAGTTAGGGTCGACTTTCTCGAACCCTAGATCTTCGTGGTACCATATGTTAACTCTTAAATGTGTAGTCGTAGTCTCTCCATTATGAATTGTAACTTTTTCCTACTTATGTCCATTTAATAGTGAATCAAACATTATTATGTTATAATTTGAAGATTTTATAAACCTAATAGTCCATTGATTTCAAATACCATATATATTACACATTTTTTCATCATACCAATTTAAAATAATTATTTTTACATAAAACTATTTTACCCTTTCCTATTTAGAAATTAATTTTCTATGAGGGAAAAAATATCATGAGTTAGGATACTCCTCTTGGATGACTAGATGACTTGATTTGCGATATCTCTCGTAGAATCCTGCATTCTTTGAGTTAAGATACATCACTTGGAAACCCCAACTCCTTGGTTTGATATTATCCTCTAAGAATATTCACATTGTATACATATTCCTTATTGAATGAAATTAGACTACATGGAATATGGGCCATTTTTAATCATGTAAAATCATCAAGTTTTATTATCAATGTGATAATAATCCATTATATAAGATCCATAAAAATTTAAGAGTTCCTAGTATATGGGTTTACCATTCTACAACAAGTCATATTCAATAACCCTACAAATCAATAAAACCATTACATATTCTTATATATACAATCCTAATCTAAATAAATACCCCATATTAATAACTATGTGTTTCTCGATTAATATTTTAATAGGATATGTAGTGATGTTTAGACTCTATTTCCTAGGACTAGTTAAAATACATCATTTGAACCCTATTCTTAGAGTTGAGACATTTACAAATATACATACAAGTTTATTATTACCTCTCTCACCAAGTTATTCATTTATTCCATTTCATTTTATTCTACATATGAGTATGATCTATAATTATAATCTCCCATAAGAAATAATTGTATAATGATTACTATTATTTAAAGATGCATAGTGATATAGAAATCACATATTTTAGATCTAGTTCAAAAATTCACTTTCATTCCATTCCCACTATAATACTGGTATTTGGACCAACCATTTCATCCCATGTTTCCCTTTATTTACCCTACACTATGATATCAAATAAATTGAGTTATTTATTCTTTTTGGTTGAAATAGAAGTCTTGAGTTGATTATTTCTCTTGTCTTATTAAAATCCATTAGCTTACTCTCCTTAGTGAAACTAAAATCGTAGAGTAAATTATTCCTCATGCTAATAAAAACATTTTAATTTTTAATTATCCTCTTAGTGATAAAGAAATGTTTGAGTTGAGATCCACCAATTGGTGAAAATCCTTTAATAGACATATTGGTAGGATTATAATAAAATTCCATATATTGCTTTATAATCAAATTGTTTTGGTTTTAAATGAATCTTATTCTATAGAGGGGTGATTTTTTGGAATTGAAATATAAGGTGTGCACTTTTACATGATTAATGTAATAAAATAATCACTTGGATGAAATCAATTGATTTCAAGATGATGGAGTATAATATTCAATAAAGAAGCCACAAATGGGACTTCGTTGTGACACAAGATTGCTCACATGATGAGGGATGATTTTCCATAAAAATATCAATCCAGTGTCGTGATAGTGAGAACTTCAACTTGAGAGTATTCAATTTATTTTATCCAATACTGAGTAAAAGGTTATCAAAATAATATAACTCAAATTTTTAAGGCATTTTTAACACTTTCTGACCTTGAAAAATTCCATATATGAGTAAACACCATGTAAAGAGTTGTAGTTCATTTCAGAGGATGAAATTTGTTATGTCATGGAGTGAAAATAGATGCCCAATAAAAGTTATAGTCCTTTAAAATTGGATTTTTGTGGTGGAATTTTTGTATTGTCCACGTTCAATGGCTCACACACTCTACCAATCATCCCTACCTTCACACTAAGACTTTCTCACATTACTAGACATATTCTTGGGATCTTAAGGTAGTTAAACACATTTATCTATCATGGTTGGGCACCAAATTTAGGGTTTTCCTATAAAGTTACCCCTTTCCCCCAATTTTCAACAAAAAATACCAAGTGCAGACTTGAGCACCAAGGGACTCAAGTGTCGAAGTGTGTGAAAAATCCTTCCTTAAGTTAATTTTCGAATCTAAATCTAAGGAGAAGGGATAGAAATGTTTCCTCCTAGGCCCCCCTTTTTGAAACAAAACCTTGGCGCAAGCTCACCTGAGTGTCAAATCACGTGGGTTCCCCGTCACCTGGTCATCAATGACCATGGGCACTAAGAACTTGGGAAATAAAAATCTAGCCACATTATCTCCTAGGAACTAACAACCCTATGAATATAGTATAATGGTTCTAGATTACCCGGGATCTATATAACCTAGTTTTGGAATGCCATGGAAATCTTCCACCAAGGAAACAAACCATCTATATGTCATATTACTTAGGATCCAGCCACACGGGGAATAGACCACATGTGGTGTTGTACGACATGGATATCCAATTATTTGGATACTAATTAACATAGTCACTATCCGTATTGGCATCGATCAATTTTGGAACTGACCACTTTGGTCACCAACTAGTTATGCATCAAACACTATACTAATAAACTCAACATTCCACCTCTTCACCCAAGAATTATTTCTTGGCATTCCATTTTCCCAAACCTCATTCCTAGGTTCCCACATCACCCAAGCCACATACATGGGAACCCAATTCACACATGCCAGCTTCCTAAGATCATGACTATATCATATCTACCCATACTATGGGGGCTCCACCCCCTCACATTCATTCATGATCAGTGATAGCATGTGGTCTCTAGCCAAAGGTATGATCCATCACCTTCCACCACTTACCCCCATGAAAATTCATAGTTGAAACCATGACATTTTCAGGCTCGGTTAAAAATTATTTGGGTGTTGGTACCTATAACCCCATACTTATTACCATAAAATATATTAAATCAATTTGATTCTCTTAGTTTCCTCAAACAATTTATGTATTCATACTAATCTTATTTTTATAATATGCCTCGAATTGAGGTTCTATGATCTATTTACGCATATAACTTGATTTGAGATTTTCCTCTTTGATTCCAAAAGTATATAAAGTTGAGATTCTCTTATTTTTCTAATATTCCTTGGTTCAAAAATCTACTCTACGTGACTTGAAATACCCTCACCAAAGATATACATTAGATTAAAATATAAAGGTCATATCTATTAATTAAAAACCCACCAAACCATTTATATATACCCTTAACATAGTAATAAAATCTAATAATATTATACTTCTTAGAATTTTCAAATTTTTCATAACATTAAATTTAAGCACTATAGTCCTTATCATGTGAAGTTAAATGGTGTGACATTCCTCATTTAGTGATAAAAACTATATGGTTTATGATTACCTTCACATGGAAACATAAGAAGACCATCTCATGGGTTTGATCACTAATCAACAATATCGCCAAAATAGCTTTATAGTTGTCCAATACCTCTCATGATGGAGATAAATTTCGAAGTTACCTCTTATATAGATTTAAACATTAGAGTAACTGGATACTTGGATCAAATAAAGGATAATATAATTATCATGTGAAATATCATCTTAAATTCATTTTCTTAGTCAATCAACTTCACCAATAGTTTTACTTGGTGGGATTTGGAGATATGATTTAAATATATGAGTCCCAAATAAGGAAATAAGACCCCTAAATGGATTATATTTTCCCCATATTATCATTTAATTGAATGTGTCATAGTCACAACCCAAGGTGATTGATAGGAAACTCACATTTGAAAATTGGGAGAGGTGTGTGAGACCTAAAATTACCAAAATTGGCCAATGGGTAATGGAATCCATCAGAAAGAGAAACCCTTTTATCATCAAGTTTCATGATAATTATATTTTTTTAATCATGTAATGTTTATTTTTATTATTAATATATGTTATTTGTAGTGGGTGTGTTATTAAATTAAGTAAAATTATCATTAATTTTGGTTTGTCTGGGAAATTCTATATAATGTGGGGGAAAATTTTAATCTTATATGGGAAATTAATATAACCTGATGAGGTGGTTTTTTAATAGATGTTATATATTTGTTTGATGGATTGATTATTACATGACAATTGGTTTAAAGGAAAAATTAGATTTCTTGGTTATCTAATATTATGTATAAACTTATATTACCTACATCCATCGATTAGAGAGATCAACTGGTTCTAAAGGATGATTGCTCCCATTTTAATGATTTTTTTATTTCTCTTATATTTAGAAAAGATATGTATCTCCCAAAACTCATCCTCTTTCAGAATACTGTATAGCCTAGATATTGTACATATTTGTTTGAACTACCATCTTTTGGAAGCTTTTTTACATGTTCTATTTTATGTATACCCCTATTTTCTATTGAGGAAAATGAGACACCTGTCAGGACATCATTATTATGCATATTCCATCTTCATGACATTCTCCATCACATATTTCCTTTTTTAATATTCTTTCATGAAATCAAATAGATAATAAAGAAATTTTGTAAGATAGATTCTTGGATCCAAATGACTTACTAATAGCTACACCCATGCCTATTCCTCTATAGGATTATTCCATTAGAGATCTTGACCATTGGGAGATAAATGGAGGATGATGATTGATTTTAAAGGACTTAAATTCTAAAAATTCGGATCGAACTTCCTTCCATATAAATCAATTTTCTTGATGTAGTAATGGGATTGTAAGAATTTTCCTACATTTTTATTCCATTCTATGTGGTATTTTCTTTAGTTATCATCCCATGTGTAGATGGGTTTGTCTATCTAGGATTATTTTATATTCCAAATCCTCATCTTGAGTTTTTTCTATGTCCTAGAGCTGTAAGAACTTGATCCCCATATATATTCCTATGTATTTCATTCTTTAATTTTCATATATGTTCTATGATTACAATTATGTTTTCCATAATATACATATTGTAATGTGGTTTTATTACAAGGTATGTAGCACCAATGTGTTCTAGATAATATTTGATACTCATGTTTGATACTTCTGGATTTTTTTTGGAAATTTGAAACTTTTTTTGGATTTTTTTTGGAAATTTGAAACTTTTTTTGGATTTTTTCTCTATCAGTTGACTTATCTTTTATGATTTTATTTTATTTTATTTAATACATTAATAAACACAAACACAATACATCTCTATTGAGTAAAGAAACATGTTTCATGTCTCTCCCCTATAAATTTAATATCACATACCTAAATCATTATATAAAAAATAATTAAAATTTTTACTAGACATTATGGGGATTTACTACAATCAAATTAAACACATTAACACCCACTCCAAAGAGGTTCCGTGAATATTCAATAATATTCCTCCCCCAAGTCTAAATTGTAAAAAAAAATTACTTATTTATTATTCATTATTCATTGACTCAAGAAATTTACAATTTAACAACTATTGATCATTGGGTTTAGTTATTGGTATGAATTCATTTTTTCCTCACTAGAACATGATTGACCTAATAATACATGAGGTAAGACCTGATCCACTATTCTTTATTACTAGGCCACAATTAGTTCACCTAAACATATTTCTTACTTCATCAAACATTCCACATAAACATTTCACCAACACCTATTTAAATATTATAATATTCAATACCTATTTAGATCTCTACCACATTAATATTAGGTTCTAAACCAAAAAACATGTCTAAGAACATAATATGAAAAAATTATACTATTATTAGGTGGAAAAGTATCTACACCGGCACCAATTATATAGTAATAATAATTACAACAAAAATAATTTGTAATATTATTATTATATTTAATTTTATTATTATTATCATAGATGTTTATCCTCTAGGAATCTTCTTAGTTGTAGTAGCACTATGGGGAATCATGAAGGTCTTGGGTTTGAGTCTTCAAGACTACTTGCAAGTGTGTATTGTGTGTTTAATTTCTAGATTTCAATCTACCCTCCACCATTAATTCTAATTTATTATTATATATGTTTTATATATATTATAATTAATATTTATTCTACTTTTTAATTAAAAATTTAGTAATAATAATTTAATGAAATGAATTTGGATTTTTCTACACAATGTTCTTAATTCCACCCTTAATTTTAAAAAATAAAATTGCATTTGAAGTTACACAAATCTTATTTAATCAAGTTAGGTTATCTATGATACCCATTTATTCATCACCAATTGTAATACCTTATCAAATAATTATTTTTCATTAATAATTTATAATAAAAATAATTTATATTTGTATGAAAATAATTTATACAATTACCATGCATTACAAAAATACTTTCAAAAAAAATTCCATTTATTTCACTTATTTGATAATAGGAATTTCATTGAAAAATAAAAGAATTTTTTAAAATTGTCTTAATGTAAATAAATTTATTATCTTTTTGAAATAAAATAAATATAACTAATATATATTATATGATAAATTTAATATAAAAAAATAATTTAATTTCATGTGTAAAAAATGGAATTTTTACATCATTTATATTCCTATTTTGAAATATTGTAAAAAAATAATTTTTTTCAAAAGGAGTATATGAATTTGGTATAAATATTTATATTATTTATGATTGTATATTTCAAAAAATATATCATTATATATAAAATTTATATCACCCATTAAGTAAATGGGTGTTGAATTTAAAGCTATTAGTTTCTCAATTATGCCCTTTTGATATTGATCATATCTATTCATGGTGAAATTGTGTTTTCAAGTAAAAGTTTTTTAAGTCACATCATCGTGCACATAGAATAATTATTTTCAACTATAATGTCATGTTTGGTATGAGAATTAGTGAATGAAACTAGTTCTACATCGTTATAATTACTTAGGCACACATTTATGTGCCATTTGGCTTGTGAAAATGTTGGGGTTCAAGCATTACACATGTAGCAGGTGGTACTACACCATTACAAAATATTATAAATATATTAGGTTCATGCCAACATGAAACATGCCCTATCTTTGTCTCGGATATCCAATACAAACAACTGAACATTAATGATTGAGGATAAATGTTTATAAACATGTATTCACAAACAATTATCATATATCACAAAGGTCCCAAAAGGAAAAAACTATATAAATGTAAGAGAAAAGAATCCAAAAACATATGCATGTGTTGGAAAACACTAGTAGATAATTAGGATTTAGTAGTATCTAAATGTGGATAACTAAACTATTTCGGAAAAATGAAAGGCCACTTTTGATGGTTATTATGCCTCTATAGTAAGCTAGGTTAGAATTAACACATTTCGGACCATCACTAGTGGTCTCTGCCTTTTTAAATAGTCATAAGAGGATTCTAAAATGTTTCTTATTTTAAAAATATTCATCATTGGGTGTCACTATATGAAATAAAGAATAAATATTTTATACTAAATAAGTAATATAATTTAAATAAAAATATCATCACTTTGTTGTTTAATAAAAAATAACAAATATAATCCACAATCAAGTACAAAAACCGCATTGAATTTCAATGATTTTATACATTCACTTTTAATATTTAATCTAAAAAATATAATATCTCCCAAAAACCATTACATACTAATAAGTCTAACACCCCCAAAACCCAATATTTTAATTATCTAAATTGTAATAATAATTCACCATGACTATCTCTTTCTAAACTACAAGACCACTTTCTAACCACCAAATTATTATGCTATACTCTATCAGTAAAAATTATGGTCTCATCAATATAGGGTTATATATCTATATTAATTAGGGATTAAGTTACTTATTCTTAATAATTAAGAACATTTTATTTAGTGAGCATCTACAGGACATCCTTTCTCTCAATAGATGCATCTGATATTGAATGAATGATGTAGATGCCTATGTCTGTTGTGATTGTTTATAAACATGTTTGATTATACTAATATAAAATATGAAAATAACATATAACATTAAAAAGTTATCAATAATATTTTAAGTGTTATATTTGAAAAAATTATCATTCTAGTTTGGATTAATGTTTTGAATACCATTTTTTCAACATACAGGAACTTCTAGATTTGATGATTTTGGACATCCATAATGGAATTTGATGTAGAGAGTGTTGTGGTGGAATATAAATTTGGATGTTTGGAACCAGGTAAAAATACACCAAAAAATAAATACATATAGTACCCCAGGATTAACAGACATGTATATTACATAATTATAGAAGAATATTCTGTATTTTAAAAAAAATACATGCCTGAAGACCATAATAGTTTAATGTCTTGGAAACATTGAAACAAAATCTTCTATCATCTTTAATGATATTAAACATACTCGATGAAGATATCCACCTTTATTTATTCTTCAAAAAACTATTATTCATATCCTGGGGAAGGTAACATAAGGAAGGGGTGAGCTCAGATTCATAATAAGGGTAAATAAAGGAAATTCATGAGCATAACATGAACAAAAGGGTCTATAATTGAGCATTACTTTTGAATATAATAACCCTCATATTGTTGATCATAATAAATATTGGTTGATCATAATACATGGATCATAAGATAATTAAGAGAATAATTCATGATATAATAACGTAGGAATAAGACATGGAATTTGTGTCATGCACATTGGTTTATAACATTGTAAACCTAAATAAGTAGAAACATGTTCTCTCATTTAGTTAAGGACATGGAATCATGCCCCCACATGACTTTATGGACATGAAACTAGGTCTATTAATAACATTATGAACATGTAATCTGGTCCATTCATAATGTTATGGACATGAAAATATGTCCATCTTAACATTCTGAACATGTAATCAGGTTCACAAATAACAATGTGAACATGTAATCATGTTCACTCAAAAACATATGGACATGAAACTAGGTCCATGCATAATAATATGAACACATAATAAATTTCACTCATAACATTGTTAACATATAATAAAGTTCATTCATAACATTTATACTCAAGAGTCATCCATAGTTTCACAATTAATTAAAGGGAGATACAGGTCTCACCCATCTCATTATAAAATCATTCACACATTTTCTTCAAGATAACAACACATTCATCATATAATGACCTATAAAAATATATTGTTTTTATAAACATCAAATCATAACCCATGAAATAAAACGGGTATCATTATAATTCCATCCCATAATAACCTATATAATACTAATACGTTTCATAACCCTTTCATCAAATCATAACCCATGAAAATAAGCGGGTATCAAAATTGTATAACCCAAGGAATAAAATAGGAGTCTTAATAAATATTCCTTCAAAACATAAACCATATAATAAATAATATGAAGGGATCTATTCATTTATTTCCTAGAATGGATTTATTAACTTCAACGGATATCAAATTTTATGGTTATTAACATAGAAATATATTTTGAAAACATTTCTTGAGGAAAATAACCTTTCTTCTTTGGAGATGTATTTTTAAATCATAAATTCTTTTTGAAATCCATTTCCTTTGAAAATAGGTTAAAAGATTATAAATAAGGCTTGAAATTCTTTTGAGAACATTCTTACTTGAAAATATATGAAATACGTTTGAAATTGTTTTATGACCATATCTTTGATAATAATTTATGAAAAAATTTCCATAAAAATAAATCTTTGAAAAATAAAAAGTAATCTTCAAATAAATTACAGTTGGTAAATCTATAAATGTTATACGTGGCAAAAGAAAATTACTTTTTCATATTAAAAAGGATAGAAAAATAATTTTTCAGAAAGAGAAAAGAATATTACAATAAAGATATTTGTTAAATACAAAAAGAGAAAAAAATTATTTTAAATATTACAGGAGAATTATACAAAATTATTGGAATCCATTTTAGAAAAAATTGACTTTTAACCGAATAGAGGGTAAAGTAGGGCTTTCATAAAAACAAATTCTTAAATATATTATGTACCAAAGAGTATAAATATGGTAACAATACATTATATACCATGAATAAATTTAGGATAATAAAATTCATGAGTTTTATTGGGAGATGGCTTATAAGATTTCATCACATGAAGTATAAACATAAACAACCTCGAAAAGAAATGAGATTGTCTCAATAAGAACTTATAACATGGTAAACTGGGATCACACAATCCATGTAAGAAAATGAAAAAAAATAATCTTAGAATATAATTTAAGGAAGTAAATTCTTAATATAGCATGTAAAATCAAAGTATATACACCTCTATTGATAATTTTGGTTCATAGCAAAACATGAGTCTCTATGAAGTAAAATTGAGACAAAACTATTTTACAAATTTTGGTAACTTTTGAAACCTAAACATGGAGATGGAGGAAAAGGAGAGGCGGAGTTCGATGTTACCAGATGATGACGATGAATTTTTCCTTTTTCATCCGAGAAGTGTGAACCTACACTCTTTCATCTCTAATATTTGTGTTAGTCTGTCGGATTCGTCTAACCTAGAGAGAAAAAAGAAAGAGAAAAGAACGAGAAGTTATCCTCTTTCTCCAGATTCTAAGGGGGTTAGTTCATCCCTCTTGAAAATTGAGCTCCACATCGTATCATAAAAAAGGGGTTGACTACACATGTTACAGCCATAGGCAATGCAATATCATCCCAGATATATCTATTCAAATACTCCATCATCTCCCGAATTTCTCTAATGAAAGGTATGAAATCCTATAATCTTACTGATTTTGTTTCTCGTTTTGTGGAAATATGGGGATTTAATGACTTCAAATGCATCTCCCTTGGACGGGGTTTCTTCTACCTTTTGTTCCCCTCTACAGAGTTAAAAATCCAAGAATGGGGTATCGGTTCTATTAATCTTATACCAGGAACTCTCCAGATCCATGATTGGAAGCTCAATTTCAATCTACATGATTTCAAGGATACTTGTGCACAAGTATGGATCAGAATACAGAAACTTAACTAGGTGTTATGGAATGATGAAATTCTATATGATATATCTTCCACAATTGGAATTCATATAAGAACGGACTTTGCTACTGAGTCAGTTACTTATAATCATTATGCGCATGTCTTAGTTTAAATTGATCTTAGTTCCTTAAAAATTGAGAAGGTGGTTCTATTCGCGCCATAGGATGAAATATGCCTCAGGATTGAGTCTGAGAAACCCCCCCCCCCCCTTTTTTGTATGCATTGTCAAATTGTAGGACATTCAATTGAAACCTGTAGAAGAGACATAGTTTTTCCTAAGTGTCAGATAAAAGGCCTTGATCTACAACATTGCAGGAGCTTAATTAATCCTGTTGTTAAGAATATGTAGGACCCTAAAATAGTGCATGCTCCAATCGTTCATGAAATGGAAGTGAACCACACTGAGGTTTCTATTAAGCCAGAGGCTGAAGACGAACACTCCCAAAAAGGTGATCTCATTGCTACTAAGGTTGCTGCACATATCCCCCTGTTAATATGAGAGGTAAGACTCATCTAAATTGTGTGAATCTTTCTGATGAAAACCAAAAAAAAATTGTTGGAAGAAAATTTAATGACATTATTAATTGATTTTCTTTTAAATATATATTATCTATAGGAATCTCATGTGAAGAAGATGTGGAGTTAGATGATAGCCATGGGAAAAGGAACTCTCTGCTCAACTAGAAGTTGATTACAATATGAGACAGGAGCAGATTTTGGTTAATTCCTAATGTAATAAAGGTAAGGAAAAGAGAGATGTGGAGATATCAAGGAGGGATAAACCCATAAGGGATTCTCAATCCTCCCATATGTCTGAAATACTTTTTTAGAAACCAAATGAAGGAATAGGGTCTGTGGACAAGGCTCTTATTGAATCACTTCTGAGTTTTGAACCTGCTACTGAGAAGGAGTTACCTCCTACTAGAATAAATGTTAAACCTTATGCTTATTTTAAGGATTCTCCTCCGGTCAGTTCTATGCTAGCCTGTAGTTATGGTATGGGGGTCTCCAAGCCACTTGGACTCCTGTCCACCACCAGTTCTGGTACTGATTTGGATGCTTCCAAGTCCCTCGGCACCCTGCCAGCCTCCAGTTTTGGTATGGATGTTTCTATATCACTCGGAACCCTACCAGCCATCATTCCTGGTTTTGGTTTGGGTGTCCTCAAGTCACATGGACCCCTTCCATCCTCATGTTCTGTTTTGGGTGCTTCCAAGTCAGTCAGCCCTCTGCCAATATCCAATTCTGCATTGGATTCTTCTATTTCACTTAGACAAGGGCCAATGTGATGGACCCACATGCACTACCTCCTTCGGATCTTACTGCAAGATAGGTACATTATACTATGAAGGATGTTGAGTTAGGATTGTATATTTTGGATCCTTACACCAAGGATCATGTTTCCAAGTGTTCATACTCAAATTCAGGATAATCCTGGGAGGATAGTTTCCAATAACACCCCTTCCCAAGATTTGAAGACCAGGGCAAAAAGAAATGTTCATACTTATAACCCTTTTGATATTCTTACTCCGGTTAGCAGTGATGATGATGAGAATGAAAGCGATGGTGTGGCCAAATATGAAAACACAAAGACTGATATTAGTGTCGAGCAACCTGGAGATGATCACGGTGATGGTCTATGGATACAATTCATAACCTCGAAGAGGGGATGAAATCCACATGGCAGGGGTGGAAGAATCCCTTTTTATAGTATGAGGACCCATTCAAAAATGGGTTGAGATCCTGTCATGGGTATGTGTACTGGATTGTTCTTATGACGTTGCTTTCTTTTCTTTTTCTAATTCTAATAAAGAGGTCTTTTGAGCCTAAAAATCCTTAACAACATGAAAGAAAGATAATAAAATGGATAAGTTAATACACAAAAATTTAAGCATAATATACATAAATTTCAATAATTGTAAGTACATAAACCATAAAAAAGGAAAGAGTGGTGAACATAGCGTGTATCTCATAGAAATAAAAAGTGATATGGAATCCCCTTTCCTTGTGTGTTTAATCTTATAGAAATCATTCAGAAAACCTATATAATAAATATAAATTTATTATAAATAAATTAAATAAGAGTATTCTTAAATATAATACCATATATGTATTTATTATGACTTCATATTACCCTCTTGTTATTCATCCTATGTTAAGGTTAAAATTTAGAGAATATTTTCTCTGTTCTATGCATGTGTGTTAATTTGTTATATCGTTATTCCATATAAATATATCATTATTCCAGAATGAAAACAATGATATAAATATAATTTATATTCATTATATTTATATTATAATAATCTATATAACATATATGTTCGAAATAGAATACACTCTTTGTGGATACGGTAATCTATACGTATGCATGAACGTTGTTTCCATTTTTATTATCATATTTTAAGAAAGAAAGAAAATAAAATATATGTATATATGTATAGAATTTAATTAAATTGGAATTATAATGTTTTAAATATAATATATTTTCACTAAAACCATCCTTAATACATCCATGTAATGTGTGAACGAATCACATTGCAATGATGGGGTGGTTGTCCCCACTTCCTTAAATGAAATTATCATATTGACACCAAATGGAATGTAAAAAATATGTGTTGTAAAAAGAATAAATAATCATAAATAAATGATAAAAATAATATATAATATATATAAATATATTGTTCATCATAATTTTCACTCTAAGAGGTGGTGAGGAAAATTGAACAACCATCATTTTGTGAGGCGGATGTTCACTGTAAACATGAACTGTATGTTCATTACCCAATATATGAAGGTGAGTGTAAGTTTAGATCTAACCCTTAGCATAAAACAATACTTTTTATTGATGATACTAGTTACTATATACAATAATGGAATAAATATAGTGGAGTAGATGCTGAAGAAACATAAATGAAAGGAGCTTGAGAAAAGGTGTTACCTCTTAATCAGGTAACTGATTATGGTTTGTGCCAAAATACTTCATTGGAATACTTTATACCCAAATTGAAGATTAAATAAAAATGTTACAGATTTTGGGATGTGTATTGGGAGGATACTGTCGAAACATATGTTGTTTGAGAGTTGTTATGAAATGAGAGAGGTGGTGGGATTTTATTGGGAAGGATGAGTGGCACTCTTGTAAATATTTGAAGAGAGAATTCCACCCATGTTTTTCATTTTGAAAATGGATCTGAAAAGTATAAAATGTTAATAAAACTGGATATAGGGTCTAAATATAAATATAAAATGGAATTTTTACAAGTTTATAATTCATTTTGGGCCTTAGGGTTATAGTTTAGTCTCTTATTATGCATAATTAAACCTTAGTTGATTTAATTATTCTTAATCACTTTCACTAATATTTTGGTAAACAAAAGTTAACCTTAATATAAATTAAATATTATTATGATTACAAATATGAAATCCATTTTAAAATATTCTAATCACATAAGTAGTATAAATTAATTTTAAATTAATCCTGCTTACGGGATGGAAATGCATGTTTTTAACATAAAAATGGTCAAACAATTAGTTTGTTTTCATATCAAATTTCATAACATAATTTTACATTATAAATAAATTAATTGAAAAGGATGTTCTGAATGAAAATCCAGTATTTTTAACTAATCATTAAAAAATTCAAACCTTAAAGAAAAAATAACAAAAAATAAATCCTAACCTAATATTTATTCATTGATTACAAAGATGATTTTTATTTTTACATATTAAATATATTAATGTTCCATAAATTGAATTTAAAATGGGTTCTCTATTAAATGGTGGTAAAACTACATTTATAAAAAATAGGTTTTTGTGCATAATATTGGGTTTTAACATATCTTATGACTATCGAATCTATTAGATGAATATCAAAAATATTTTATTGAATTTAAAATGTTAATTGTATAATAATATCATTAAATAGTTCTGTGTAATTTAATTTACAAGGTTAAAATATCATTGTCACTATTAAAATAATAATATTTTCCTTTATATTCAATTAGTTTTCATATTCATTTATAATTAATTGGTAACCTGTGAATTCTACATGAATTTATGTAAACCAAATATTTTCATAAATTAGTTAATACTATTTATGATTTTTAATTTAACAGGTAGGTAATAACTTATTATTTTAAATAATTACATTTTAACAATACACTATTGTTTGGTAAAAATTGGTCATGCGTGTTACACAAGCCATCGAGGACATTAATTTTTATGTGTAACACAAGATAATCATAGTTTTCCTTATAGATAAAGATAAAATTTATGTTTTCTATAGTGCATGATTAACTTTGTGTCTCATATAATGCAAACCAAATATAGTTCTTTAATATAAAATAAACAATTTTCAGAGTCGTGTGAAATGAAAAATACTGAAAAAATTAAACTGATTTGAAAAAAATAATACAAAAAATACTCGTGTGTTAAATTCTACCCCCCCCCCCCCCCAATGAATTGAATCATAGAAATTCATCTAGGTTAATAATGGTTTAATTATTTAAATATCCATTCATAAAAACTAACATTGGAAAAATGAATATTAAAGCATCCCTTAAAAAGGTAATGTGGAAATCATAATAGTAATGTGAAGTAAAATATAACTAGGTTTCCATCTAGGGGCACATGGAATAAAAATATAACTATCACGTTTTGATGGAGAGTGGTAGATAAAATGGTCAGGAGAAAGTTAATAATAAAAAAGGAACAAATCTACGATGAACTAAGGGACCATATGATTTATTGGAAATAGAGGCACTAGGATGAAATTTTTTATTTCAAGATCCTTTTTCTTAAAGTTAGAAACATTTAAAGAAAATATATACCTTCATGATTTCAGAAAACATCACAAGTTGTTTTTCATTAATCCACTTAAATTATTTCTCCAAAAAGGAAGGTGAATATGTCATTCCAAAATAACTTACAGATCATGAGATCCATGATATGACATACCTTTTATAATTAATTATCATCAATAATATTTATTTATAACTAGTTATCCAATATTATTAAATCTTAAAGTCATAAGATACTACTTTATTTTCAGAAATTTTATCAAAACTATAACTTATTCTTTCTATAAATAGTTAACCTTATAACCCTTTCGGAAATATGATTATAAAAAGTTTTATAGAAAAGTCCCAAAATCACCTTAATATTCATCCCCCATATACCATAATGTAATTCCTGGTTTTCAGATTAAAAAATTTCAATACTGTCATCATATATTTTCTTGAAACATGGTAATAACAAGAATTACAACAAATACATTAGGAAAACATTCATGCTCCTTCATTCCAAAGGCCACTAAATATATTACATAAATTAAATAAGTTTTAAACATCAACCTTGATGATATAGAGTTCATTTTAATCTAACAAATAATCAAATCTAGGGTAATCATTACCATCCAATCTAATTTATCCAAATCAATAATTTCTTTATCCAAGTGAAACACAATTTTCTCAACATCATGATCACATTAATGGTTAACTTACATTAATAAAAATATAATTTTCTATGTATTCATCACCAATAAACATATCCTTTCTTATCCTTAATGAAAACATATACAAAAAATACTTATATATTTCATGAATCATTTAACATAATCATTTAATTCCAAAACAAAAGTACTTCATTCGTTCAACATTATTCTTAAACCATTACTCATGCTTCATGAACTTATTCCTCAATACCAAGTTCCTAGAATTTGAAATATAAATCATGTCTTAAGGTTCATCAACTTCAATCTAATCATTATTATTATCTTGAATGTAAAATAAACTATAATAAAATCACATACCATTCACATGTCATTTTTTGTCTCATTATATTTATAATTATAACTAATAGTGATACCAACTTTCTGATTTTTTATGGTATTTAGAAATGGGAAATTTTTTCACATAATGATCATGATTTCCACATCTGAATCATTAAATGTAAACCATGTTACTTCTAGTTATCTCTATTGAATAAATCCAGAAAGTAGAGTGTGATAAACATTTTTCATATTGGGATACCATACTGTAATGAAACATTACTTATAGGGTGCCTAAATAATGGCTCCTATTTCATTAATCTATGAAACCTTAGTTTTATCCTAGGTTATTTATATGTATCCTCTATTTAAAAAATACATGATGGTTTATGACGAGTATTGTGAATTTCTAAAGCCTATCCCTTAGGAGTGTCAAACCAGGTGTCTAACAAGGATTGTTTTCTTATACCCGATTACCCCGAGTCAGGCCCAAAACATCTTTTCATAGTTATTAACCTAAGGAACATCTGTATCAGAGCCACATCCCCTTGTAATATCCAGACATGTTTGTATTTCTAGGAAACCACTCACTCAATACATTACCAAAATTCTTGGTCATTTTCCTATATGTTAACTCATCCATATGGTTATTCTTAGAGACATCTCTAGTCATATCTTCTGAAATATACCAAAAGATATCACTAATGTTTTAACATTATAGTTTCTAAATTTCGACTAAACTTTTCCTTTGGTAACAAATATAGCAACCCATTATTAATATACATGGATATTAAATCATTTTAGATTCATATTTTTTACATCACAAAAAATACATGCCTTAGGACCGTAATAGTTTAGTGTCCATGTAAAATTGAAACAAAATAATCTATCCTGGTGAAATATCATCAAAATATCACATGAAGATCACCACCTTTAGTACTTCTACCTAAAACATTTCTTCATAACCTGGGGATGGAAATATATTATAGGGGTGATCTCAGATTCTCAGTAAATGGAAATAAATGAAATATGTAAGCTTAACATAGAAAAAAAGGGTTTTTAACTATAGAGTAACATTTGCAGATAATACCCTATATATTAGAGACAATAATAAATATTGGCAGTTCGTAATACATGGTTCATTATAAAATTAATATCATAAGTCATGAAATCGTAACATATAAAAATATATAGAATTTGCAGCATGCATATTGGTTTATAATATTGTGAACCATTATAAATATAAACGAGTTCACTCATTAAGTAAATGATATGGAATGAGACCCTCACATCATCTTATGGAAAAGAAACTAGTTCCACATATAACATTGTGAATGTGTAATAAAGTTCACACATAACCTTGAGGACATGAAACTATTTCCATGCATAACATTTCGAATATGTAATCAGTTTCACATATAACATTATTGATGTTCCAAATGATCGGATAACAACTAAGATGGAAGGGGGGTTGAATCAGTTGTTCAATTTTAACGAGTTTTAATTATTTTCAAAACATAACCCATGACACATATTAGTATTTATTTCCGTATCATTTTTTTGTAAATACTCTTGCTTTAAAAAGATTGAAAGTAAGTAATGTGTATATGATTTACAAGGTTTATCCCTAGTGTGAGAACCTACATCCTTTACATTTCCACTCCCTTGGGTCTATGAAAATCCCCTATTAAAAGGAACTGAATACAACTTCTTCCAAACACCAATTAGACGCCTCCTATATCTCAATATGAATGATTATACTGACTCCCATCAGTTTACAATGATTTTATTTTAAATAATTTAACCAAAAAAGAATAATGTCTTTGTTGAATATGATCCACAATTTATTAGTACGAATCCATATTCCAATTTGGATGGATTCAATTTTCTCAATAAAATGAAGCTTCCTTTGATTCTCTCAAAACAAACATGTTGGATTCTAGATTAGATTTTTCTCAGTATAAGGATTCTAGATTCGATTCTTGGAATATGATAATGTTTGATTCTGGTTCTGATTCTACGAGTAGGATGTTTTAATACAATGAATTTATGCTCAATTTTCAAAAATAAAGCATCTTCTATAATTCTCAATAAAATTCATCTTTGATTAGATGGTAATTTCACTTCTAATTCTCTAGAACTCCATATTTTTCACATATGTGAATGTTGCGAATGAAAAAAATCACCAAATTAAATATTTATAGGCGACTCTAAAAAACAAAGGTGGGAAACTTAGAATCATTCCCATGTTCCCAAAATATAAAAATCTATAAAATTATCTCATATAAAAAACCTCAACTTTTACTTCATCAAACCACATCGAATTTCTCCAAGATTTACGAAAAATCGAAATTTATATTTTTCCACTTCAAATAATCATACATTCTCAGGTTATTATGAAATGTTTTTTTCCCATCTTCATTATGATATGTTTCTTTCTCCAATAATTATTTTCTATTTCATTATTAGATCATTGCGATATTTTTTATTCTCAGTTCATTACAATATGTTTCATTCTTAGTAAGATTTTCAAAGTACAAAAATCATAGTTTGACAATCCCAGTACAAAAATATCATAATGAAAATATAAGTATAGAAGTCTTAGTATGATTTTCCCAGTACGAAAATCTCAGTATAAAAATTTATGTAAGAAAATCCTAGTATCAAAATCTGAGTATGAAAATCTTAGTATGATTTCAAATGTTTGAAAAATTGAGTACGAAAATATGAGTATATAAATCTAAGTACGAAATTCATAAGATAATTTTCCAAGTATGAAAATATGAGTAAGAAAATATCAGTATGATTTCCTTAATACAAAAAACACAGTATAATTTTTTTATTCCATAGGCTCATCAGCATATTTTTATTTATCATATTATTATGATGTAATTCCCATTATGATGGAAACCCCATTACGATGGAATTATCATTTTGAAACTCTAAAATATTTCAAAACTCTCCAAAAATTCTTCACAACTTTTTATCAGGATTTTTTTATGATTTTTGATAACTACTTGATCAGAAAAGAAACATATGATTTTTTTTTAAAAGGTGTGAATACTTTCTAACTTCTAACATCATTTTATTCTTTCATAACACCAAAAAAATTAATATTTCTATGATTCTTTTTTAGTTCAATTATTTTAAATTCTATACTTATGGTCCTAAATACGATAAAGTTTCTGATCAATAACATCATCTTCTTGACTTAATCTATGTTCGATGCAGCTCCAAATGAAAACCTAGGACTAGAAACTTGTGTCTATAAAATAACCTCATACCAATGGAATGAGTGTGATTCCTAGCAAACAAAAACATTCTTTTAGAAAGAGTGTTAGTTGTGAAAAAATAAAAAATATTATTAAAACAAAATAGTTTGAAGCTCATTCAATCTCCCCCTTTTGATTTATTAACGACCCTCATTAACAAAATTCCAACTCTCAAAATGTTTTACAACTAATTTTTTTTTTGTCTATTATCAAAACATAGAGTTTTTCAAAATAGAGTGTCCTAACACAACAATACCAAATAAATTTATGTTTCTGAAGCAATTCTATGCCTTAGTGGTAAGATAATATGTTTTTATGTAAAGATAAAATCCCCATCAGTTTTATATTTTTCTCTCACTTCTCTATTTCTCTCCCCCATTGTATTATAGACACAATATTAGATTCATTTAATAATATATGTAAAACACTTCATACAAAGTAAAAGTTGTTAATTTATCTCCCAATTTTTAAACAAAATCCAAGCATAGTGGGGGTATTTCTTTATGATGTTTAAGAATACATGGGTGGATGTTGAACATTATATTGTAGCCTAAATTACACAAACCATTCTTTTGGAATTGCTTCTGTAAAGATATCAACAATCTAATACTTTGTTGAAATGTATCCCAAGAAACCTCTCTATTAGAATATTTCTCTTTTATAAAGCGAAACATGATATTAGTGTGGTTTGATCATGAATGTTTGATATAATTCTTAGAAAGATCAATTTCACTATGATTATCACATTGTATCTTCAATAGTTTAGAAAATTTAGCATTCAAATCATGCATATGAATTTTCATCCTTGACATTTGAGTATAAACTTGTGTATTTGTAACATATTTTGATTCAGCTGTGTTAAAATTTAATGAACTCTATTTCTTACTATTCAAACTTAGAAAAAATTCACCCATGAAAACTTTTCCTCTCAAGGTTGATTTTCAATCATCAAAATATTCAGCCTAATCAGAATCAATATGACCATGAAACTTTATCTCAATATTTCCTGTGTATAACAACCCATGTGACATTGTTCCTTTGACATATCTCATAATTAAATTCACTTCCTACATATGTTATTATTTTGGATTATGTTGATACCTGGCATATAAAGTCACATCATAAATAATATCAATCCTTGAGGTTGTATGGTATTGTAGACTTCCTATCTTCTTCCAAAAGTATTTATGATTCACACTTGTTCCGGATTCATCTATACTAATGTTTTTTAAAAATTCCCTTGAATACTTTTCTTCGGATAAGAAAATATATTTATCATTTTTTTGAACTTGTAATCCAAGGAAGAAAGTTAATTCTCCCAACATTGTAATTTAACAATTATTCTTCATCTCCACAGAAAATATTTTAAAACATCTTCTCCATATCTATAAAAAAAATATCATCCTCATAAACAATTACAATTTGAGATTTGGAGTCAAAAACTTTCACATATAAGTTTTTATAAACATTTACTTTACAAAAGTTCAACATTTAAAAAATATGTGCCTATAATACTAAGAATTTGTAGCATCTTTTATCCAATAAAATGATTTATTAAATTTAAAAAATTGGGTTTCATCCTCATCAATTAGAAACCTACAAGGTTGTTCAGTTTAATATTCTTCCTCAATATCACTATTTAAGAATGATGACTTTACATCCATTTAAAAAAACATGGTAATTCCAATGTGAGGTCACATAAAGAAACATTTTAATAGCTTCTATCCTTGAAATGGGGGGAAATATTTAATTAATTTCCACATATTTAAACAGTTAATATCCTTTAAAAAAAGTCTTTCTCTGTTTCCTGCAACTTCTCCATGGTCATTCAATTTGTTTCTATAAAACCACATGGTTCCAATATCATTTTTATTTTCTATATGTGAAACATGTTCCCATGTTTCATTATTTTTAATCTAATCCAACTCTTCATTCATAGAATCTTCCCACTATTTATTCTGAATAGCTTCTAAAACTGATTATGGTTCATCTTTTGAGATAACTAAAGTCTAATTATTTAATCTTAACTTTCTTCTTGCCTAAACCAGAGCATTTTGATTCCCAATAATGTTTTCAGATTCTATATTTTTTTGTAAGGTGTGAATTTTCAATATTTCTTTCCCAGGTAAAATTTCACCATCACACGATTCTTTTGAGTTATGATAAGGATGTTTTAAATTACTTTCACCACTGATGGAATTATCTAGTTTATCCTCCTTAGCATTCTCAGCATATTTTTTTAAGGAACCATGATTTTCAATTACCTTCACATCGTATGAGTCAACCAAATTTTGTAAATATTTTTTCCATATTTTGTAACTTCATCCATTTGTTAAATGAACCATAAAATCTCCTTATCATTCACATCAAACATTCCTAAATCTGAATTTTTGATTTTGAGAAAACATGGACATCCAAAAACATTGAGGTATTTCAATAAAGGTTGTTTTATACAGCATTTTACAAGGATTCATGTTAATTTAAAATCTCAAAAAGAATATATTTTGAAAGTTTACAACAGTACTAATATTTTATTTCCAATAGAATTTTGAATGTTTTTATTCAACTATCATACTTCTTTACATTTACACCAATCATCTATTATTTATTTCTTTTAATCTATTTTGTTGGGGAATATAAGGAGCACTATAATGATTTATGATATCATTATTTCTTAGATAAGGTTCAAAATTAATGATTATGAATTCAGTACCATTATCTATTCTCAACTTCTTTATAGAGACCCCCACTTCATTCACAACATCATTTTTGAATAATTTTAGCATTTCAACAGCCTTTGAATTGTGCTTTATAAACATGATGTTTTTCATCTGAGTGAAATCATAAATAAAAGTGATAAATTGTATATATAATTTTTTTCATTTATGTATCATCAACCCATATAAATATAAATGAATAATCTCATGTTTTCTGGTAGATTGAATATCAATTCTCTTATTACTTTTGTCAGTCATATTTCATTTCCTGAAATTAATACAAACATCTTCATATATTATTTTAATTTCATGAAAATTCGGAAAAAAATCAACATTACAAACCTTATTCATGTTTTTCATCCAAAGGTGGAAAAGTCTTTGGTGCCACAATTTGTTTTCATGTTCAGCACTCAAGTAGAAGGAGTTATTGAATTATCCTATTTGAAAGAGATCCCCACTGGCTCTTTTTCCTTTTGTGATAACTTTTCCATCATTCAGACTATTGATGATACAAAAATACTTTCTAAAAAAAACTTATTTTCCATCATCACAATATTGAAATACACTATGTATGTTATGTTTTGTACCATATACAAATATAACATTCTTAGATTTCAAAATTTCATCTTCAATATTAGCTTTTCTAAATCCTCTGTTTTTTGAAGGAACAATCATTAATAAAGGTAAGTTCTCATCCATCATGAATTTATACATGTTTCAATATTTTTATACCACCTTTCTTATGTGAAGAGAAACAACTATCATGTATCCATGGTTTTTTAATTTTAATTTCATTCAAAGTTGTTTCAATAAAAAAATATTTTTCCTCAACTTTCTTCTTTTCGGCTTTAATTTCTTTTCTTTCATAAGAAGCTTGTTCTAGAACTATTGTCATAAATATTTGGGCATGGTGACTAGAAAGATCAAATATTCCACAAAATTATTCCAGACTTTCAAATTTGTTTCTTGTTGGCATATTTCTAACATATTAAGGATTTAATTTTTCATATTTTTGTAACATATACAATTTTCTCATTCTAATTTAAAAAATTCTTCCAATTTTATAAAAAAATATTATAGGTAAGGATAAAATGTTCCAAAAATTATAATCCATATGCCCATAGATTCCAAAAAAACCAGTAATATCCATGAAATCATAATTTTATATTCAAATAAGATCTTTATCTATTGAAACTTTACTAAGGTAGTAAACTTATTTCATCTATAACATACTCAGTTTGTGGACCATCTATTCTTTTGAGTGACTTAGATTTGATCGAATTATCACATCTTATTTCCACTGAAGCTTTCCCAATTTTTTTTTAAAACATGAAATTTTAATAGAATCAGACGACACGTTATTTTTGGTAAGATATTATTTCACATGATTCCCGGTTTGAGACTTCTCAACAACATTAAAAGTCTAAGATTTTAATTTTATATTTGTTGAACTTTTTCTTCATCTTTCTTAGAGATCTTTTGAACATAAGAATTTTTTATTGAAGCTAGTTGACTTATTCTTCCTTATCATGAATCTACTTACTAAGATCTTCAATCATCTTACCCTCTTCGGAAATTCTATGTTTTTTATTTAAAATATCTTCAATGTATTCTTCCTCTTCCTTGATAATATCTTTTCTTCCATAATCAAATCTTATACAATAATTATGCATAACTATAATTTACTTAATTATGGTTTTGTTTTTCTCAAGACATAAAACGTGTTCTATTTTTTAGCAGATACTCTTGATTATATTCTTCACCACCTTCATCACTCTCTAAGGAACCTTTTGTTTTCTCAGCATTTGAAATTATGGTTATGAATTTTTTCCATGCTTTATCTTCAAATGAATTGTTTTCGGTTGATTATGATTCAAATTTCTTTCTCAACATAATTATTTTTTTTCTAGTAATATTTTTCTTGTATCTATTGGAATACTTTTCTTATTTTTCACTTTTCTTCCACTTATTCCATTGAGGTTTTACATCAAAATCATCTTAGTATTCTCCAAATTTTGTCTTGGAGAAATTTATAGAAAAGTGTCCAATTAAACCACATTCAAATAATTTGAGAGTAATTCAACCTCCATAATTCCCTATTCCTTTTTTATAGTTCATTGATATAAGAGACATTCCATTTTCATTCAACTCATCATCCTGTTTATATTCAGATTCACAAGGATCAACATCTTCAACATCTTGAATTTTTTACATTCCATTTTCTTAAATACCATTTTATCTGTAATATTATTTTTAATCATTGGAGCATTCCTCATTTCATATTAAATTATAAGGATATGAAATTCATAAAGAGATTAATATTTTTTATCCTCTAAAGAATAAATTTTAGAATCAACCATTTCCAAAAATTTTCTCATATGTTTTTTCATAATTTCAGAATCTTACAAGAAATATTTGAATCCTCTAATGTTTTAAACTATTTCATTTACTCTGGTGAAGTATTCATCAATTGTTTTATCATATCTTAATATGATTTCATCATACTTACTATGCCATATTTGTAGCATCTCTTCCTTAACATTTCTATTCCCTTCAAAAACACTTTCCATATTGTCCCACAAACTTTTTGTGACCCATCACCTTCTCATAAACATTCTATGATAAGAACATAAGGATATCAATTCTATAATTTCTATAAAATTTTCTATATTTATCTTGTCTTTATACTTCATAGGAGAATATTTTTCAATATGTGGAAAACTAATAGTAGCATCATACACAACTTCAAGGCCAAGAGAAAGGGGATAAGGAATCATTCTATTTTTTCATCCATAATAATTTTCTACAACAAATGTAGAAATTCCAATATATTGATATTATTGATATTATCCTTGATAAGGATTCGACAAGGGACATTCCCTCTAATACCAATTAAATTTACAAAGGATCAAATAATAAATATAAAGGTAAGGGGGTTGTTTAATGTGTTTTTATCTTTTCATAAGTTTTAATTCTTTTCAGAACATAACCCCTGCAACCTGTTAAAATTTATTTCTTTATCAAAATTTATTAAATAATGACTGAATGAAAAAATAGTAAATCACGTAATGTGAACAAGATTTTCATGGTTCGACCTCAGTGTTAGAACCTATACATTTTTTATAGTCACTCCCATGGGTCTATGGAAATCCACTATTATGAAGATATGAATAATACTTGTGAGAACTCATGTTAGAAACCTTCTATCTCTGTATAGGAATTATTATACTGACTCCAATCATTTTACATTGTTTTATTATAAAACAATTGATCCAAGAAAAAGAATAATTTTTTTGGAATATGCTCCACAATTTCTTAGTCTGAATCCTCAGTCCAATTTGTTTTGATCTGATTTTTTCAATACAATGATGTTGGATTTTGGATCTATTTTTTCTAAGTATGATGATTCTATATCTGATTATATAAAGAAGATAATAATTTATCCTTGATCTAATAATATAATTACAAAAATTTGATAAAATTAATTCAATCTCAATTTGTAAAACTCAAAAATCTACTAGAATACTCAATAAAACACTACTTCAATCAGATGAGAAAATTTACTTATAATTCTCTAGTGCTCTTCCTTTTGCGCTTATATGAATGTTGCAGATGAACAAATGATCTGAGGAAGTATTTATAGGGGACTCAAAAAAACCAAAGGAGGGAATCCTGGAAACATTTCTAGCTTCCAAAATTATCAAAATCTCTGAAATTGTCTCACATTAAAAACATAAACATTGAATTATTCAAACATCATTATATTTCTCCATGATCTTTGAAAAATTAAAATTCATGTTTGACCACTTCAATTAATAATACCTTTCACACCTTATTATAATTTGTTTCATTCTCACCATCATTTAAATATGTTTATTTCTCAGCTCATTGTGATCTTTTTCGTTCTTAACCCATTATGATCTGTTTCTTTCTCAACTCATTATGATCTATTTCTTTAACATGTAATTATGATTTTTTCTTTCTTATATACTTACAATATATTTCTTTCCAAATATTATTTTACCAGTATGAAAATACTAATACAAAAACCCCAATATGAAAATCCCAGTGCAAAAATATGAGTATGAAAATCTATAAACAATTTTCCCAGAAGAAAAATCTCAGAAAAAAAAATCTAAGTACGAAAATTTGTGTACCAAAATTTTTGTACCAAAATCCCAGTATAATTTTTATAGTATGAAAATATGAGTACAAAAATATTAGTTTGAAATTATTATATGAAAATATGAGTACAAAAATATTACTATGAAAATATCAGTATGATTTTCCAAATATTAAAATATGATTACGAAAATATCAGTACAATTTTATCAATACAAAAACCTCATAAGGAATTTCTTCTTCCTTAGTCTTAGAAGCATCATTTTTTTCATCTCATTATGAAATAATTTACCATTATAATGGAAATCACATTATGATGGAAATCTCATTTTTGAACTCTAAAATTATTCAAACCTCTCAACCATTTCATCAAAGGATTTTATCATGAGTGTATTTATGATTTCTGAGAACTTATTGATAAGAAAAGAATAATTTAATTTATTTAGAATGTATGAAAACTTTCTAACTTATGAATTCAATTTATTTTTTCAAAAATATTCACTAACTTAAATATTTATTTTATTCTTTTTAAGTCAATTATTTTTAATGTTATGTTGATGGAACTGAATTCGATAAATTGTCTGATCAACAACTTCATCTTACAAACTCCATCTATGTCTGGTGCATCTCAATATGAAAACCTAGCCTTAGAAACATTTGTTTAGAAAATAACCTCATTACGACCGATAGGATCTGATTCCTACAAAAATTATTTTACAAAGATATTTAGTTTTCATCAAATAACAAACATTATTAAAACACAATACCACAATGGTTCTTCAATTAGAAACATGTAACTAGGTTAATGAATAAACTAATGGAAATAAATCCATGTCCAGTTATAACATTTTTAGCACACAATAAGGTTCACTCATAACATTGTGAACATGTAATCTAGTTAACGCATAAACTTACAGACATGCATCCAGGTCCACGCATAAAATTGTGAAAATGTAATCAGGTTCACGGATAACATTTAACCTCATGATTGATCTATAGTTTCCCGATAAATTAGAGGGAGATATAGTTCCCCACTATCACATAATAAAATCAATTAAACAAGTGCCTCAACATAATAACACATTCATCATATCATGACCCATAAAAATATAAATGTTTTTTAACATCAAATCACAAAAACATGAAATGAAATTTTTATCATTAATATTTCATCCCGTCATAACCTATGGAACATGGATAGGTTTCCTAATAATTTCATCGAAGTATTTCCCATGAAAATAATCTAATTTAAAAATCATATAACCTATCAAAAATAAATGGTTGTCATATGAATTATTCCTTAAAAACATAATCCATTCAAGAAATATTATGAATGAAACCTTTAGATAATTTCCTAGAAGGGAATTATTAAGATCAACATATGTAATCAAAGATATAAAATAATGTGGAAATATATTTTGAAAACATTTCCCTGGGAAAATATCCTTTCCCCATTGAAGAAATATTTTTAAAGAATAAAACCTTATTGAAATCCACTTTCTTTGAAAAAACGTAGAAAACTTATAAAGAACGCTTGAAAATGTTTTTAATTTCGTTTTTATATTAAAATATATGAATGAAGTTTGACTATTTTATAAAAATATATTTAAAAAACATTAAAACCATTTTCTTAAAAATTAACCATTGAAAAAATCAAAGGAATCTTCAATGAAATGAAAGTGGGTAAATATGTACATGTCAAAAGAGGTAAAAGTACATTCTTTTTGAATGGTAAAAATGGTAGAAAATGACATGTTTAGAAATATACAAGAATATTCCTTTCAATATATTGGTAAAAGAAAAAAAGGGTAAAAATTTATTTCAATATATTACAGGATAATGGTCCAATATTCATGGAACACTTTTTATAAAACACAAATTTTCGACTGAAGAGAGGGTAAAGTTGGGTATTGTTAGAAACAAATTCATAACTATATTATGTTCCAAAGAGTTGAAATATCATACCAGTACATTAATATATCATTAATAACTAGAGTAGAGGAAAATTCATGATTTTTACTCTGATAAAAATCATAATATTTCATCAATAAAAGAACAAAAATAAATAATCTGGAAAAGATATGGTATTTTATAAATAGACTCCTCTAACCTCATAAATTGGGATCATACTCAACTTGTAAGAAAACAAAATTACATGATTCTTAAAATATCATTAAATTAATTAAATTCATTTCATTACATGTAAAATTTAGTTATTGACCCCTTAAAGTAGAATTCAGATGCACAGAAAAACATGAGTCAAAGAAGGCATATTGAGATAAATCTATTTTTATCAATTTGGTAAATTTTCCAACATAACCCACATGAAAGATAGATCATATAATTGATGTGAAAATACCCATAAATTTAAGTATAATACAAATATAATTAAATAATGGGCAGTAAAAACAACCCACAAAAGGAAAAATTGGCGAACATAGCATGTATCTCACAGAAATAAAATTTGAGAAGAAATCCTCTTACCTTGTGTCTTGAATCTCATCCTACTGATTAGAAATACCTGTATAATGAATATAAATTTATTATACATATTTTATAGAACCATATTATTATATCTAATACCATATATGGTTTAATTACGAACGTATAATACCTAATTGTTAATCACCCAATGTAAATGATTCACTTCTGATAATATTTGATTTGTTCTTCCCACATTGATTAATTTATTATTTCATTGGTCCTTATACATATATAATGATTCTAGAATATAAAATATGATACAAATATCATTTATATTGAGTATAATTATATTATAATAAATAATCTAATATAGATGTATTAAATGGAATACACTTTTTGTGGATACGGTAAGCCCTGTGTATGCATGGATGTTGTTTCTTTTTTTTACTATCATATTGAAAGAAAGAATGAAAATGAAATGTATATATATATATAACATCATTAATGAAGCATTATAATGTTATATATATCATATAATTTCACTAATCACATAATTGATGCATTCTATGTAGTGTGTGAATGAATCACATCGCTTTGAGGGGCGGTAGTCCACACTTTCTCAAACAATATTCGTATTTACACCAAATGTAAAGTAAAAATATATGTTTTTTAAAAAGTAATATAAATGATTAAATAAATAATAAATATAATATATATATATATACACATAGATTTTTCATCATAATGACCATCAAAAGAGGTAGTAAGGAAAATTGAACAATCGTCATTTTTTGAGGCAAAAGTTCATCGTACAAATAAACAGTGTATTCCTTACCCATTAAATAAGTGTGTCTAAGTGTAGGTAAAAAAATTATCATAAAAACTACCTAATATATTTATGATACTGGTTTCATTATAAAATCATCTCATAAAACACCCATAACTAAAACACATAATCGCAATCACCAGCCTAGTGTCGTCCTATAAATTGGGCCCACACATGACCCTCTCGATCCGCACATAAACTGAGGCATCCTTTCTTGGATCCTCATAACTAACAAGTAGGAAAAGTCATTATCTATAAAATATGGTAAAGAACAAACTCTCGGGCCAATACCTAACCCAAGAAACATATTAAAGCGGCCCTCAATGGCCTCAAATCAATCCTTAATCAATGACATGACACCCAGGAATCTAAAATAAATCTCATGCCATGCAAGCATTCTCAACCCTCAACCACAAAATATAATGTTCAGTTAACCAGGACCCTTCCCTCCAATGGAATCATTAAGAGTACTACTGACTCAACACAGCACCACAACGACACACTTACATAACCACACTCATATTGTGTCAACCAAGCTCCAAAATCTCCATCCACCATGATCATCAAATGGAGAATCTAAACCTCAACTACTCTAACCTCGAGTCACTAGTCCAAATATGCAGGGACAACCAAGATCATCCCATGGATACTTATAAAATTTTATATTCAAGGATTCATCAAAGAAACCTCATTCAAATCACTTTTTTTTGCTCATTGACTAAAAATTAAATTTTTATTTTAAAAACACTTTTAAAGAAAAAGTGAGAAACCACACAAGAATCACATATGAGACAACTTGCCCAAGGGGATCCACCATTGTAGAAAAAAGTCAAATAACCCATAGATAAATTTTATGGTTGAGTGAGAACCACAAGTTAAACCCAAAAATCATCCTCAAACATACCTTTGGAATCATCATGTTCTCTCTCAGAATCAAGAGCTGACTTAGACACGAAACCAGATTATCGGCTGATGGAGCGAGTGTGCATCCTACCCAACCTGCCTCCAACCTCCTGTCTTCCAGTGACCTGTGATGAAACACCCAAGTTGAAGAGTTCCCTTTCCCTCCCCCATATTTTTGTCTTTCTTTTTGGTTGATTGAAAATCCCAAGGATATCAAACTTCTTATGGATGGCCACTGGTGCATCCAATCCAGCTTGAATCCACACACCACCAATCCGCCCATCATTAGGCAAGTGGGTCATAGAGACAGCCACCACTTATTCCCCAACCGAAATGATAGCATTGGTGACACTCCCTTTGGCTCCATCTACCATTAGGATACTCTTCAATGTTGGGTCATCCCTTCTCCCATCAGGATTAGACATCACACCATGAACAATATTTGTATAAGAAGGACCAACACTTCCAGAAACTATAGTAGTGATGCCCTTACCATTCTTGTTTTCCCCTGACTTGATCTCTTTCGGCATAAAGGGAGGTGCATGAGTAGCAGAACTATGTAGGATATAAGAAAATGAGGAGGGTTTTCCAGGGATTTAAGTGGAATCCCATTGGATGCCCTAAGGGGAGTGATGACCACCCGACAGAGATCTTGGACTCATCCCGACCCCAAACTGAGGCATTCCAATAGAAACCTGACGGACTGTAGGAGTAAGGGTATCATTAGGCTGAGTAGCTAATCCTTTGTGACCTTTCCCCCCACGTCGAGAATAGAAAGAGGCCCAGTGGCCTTGTCGACAGAAAAGCGAAAAAAACCAAATGTTTTCTCATAATGAACGCATTTCCAAAATCCAGATGAACCTTCCACCTGGAGATGAAGATGATTCAGGAGATCCAATAATAGGTCCATCTCAAAAAAAGGGTGAGAAAAGTCGAATTGCTTCATGAAAAGAGTATCATCGTCAATTCGGAGAAAACAACTAATCCTGCCACTGATGCCTTTGAGGACAGATGGGTTCTGAAATGGGAGTAGAAGGCAAGGAAGTCGATTCCACACCACCGCACGCTTGCAATCACGACCACGATCGAAGTCAACTATCCAACGAAAGAGAAGGAAGTGTGTATTATCACACAATAATGACTCCAATGACCAGTCATGGGCAAAATCATCATCAGAAAAAATGTGGATGCTCAGATTTCATTGATCCAAAGTGCCCACTACCCACATGCCCAATTCTGACTTCAAGGGAAAAAATACCCAAAACCTTAAAGATGAAAATTTTTCATGGAATGTACATTACAGTAAATTGTGTGTATTATAATCCCTCCTCTTAGCCATGTACTTTTACATTTCTAGAGAAAATGGGGTTTTCCTATGTAAAACTACTCGGTGTGTACTTTCCAAAAATTATATTTATGTCTTCTTTTTCACATTGCCAGACACAAGACCATGTAATACTGAACAACATATACTCAGAGTACACAACGTGTACTTATGAAAATTCCAACTTCCCTAAATATTAATTACATGTGGTGTGTGTTCCTAGAACCACACATTGTGTTGTCAGAATTTCCAAATGGGAAATCCTAACAACTCCCCTAAAAACCCTGTTTTTTCACAAAAATTATCCTAGATCGACCCCCAAGTGGTATCTAGATTCCATGATAAGGCAGTAATACTTAAAAAAATAAATATATAGGTATAGTGGAATAAAAAACATAAATTTTCCAAATTTTTTGTGTAAACACTGATGATTTGGGTTAAAATATTCTCTTGGAAGGTGATGTTCCATGATCCGGCCCTGATCTACGCTAAGGAAGATGTCTAGAGGAATATCGCCCCTCTTAAACTCTTAGACTATCCATCACATTTGAGTAAGAAGTCCATCCCCTCTATTGATATGTATGGTAAACCCCAAATTAGGGGGCCTTTTAATATATTTAATTAATTAATCACTCATTTAACACCCATCCTAAGTCTCAGAACTCAAAGCGAGTTTATACATTTCCTAAAAAATACCACCCCCCCCCCATTCTGGACTCAACTGCAGAGTCAGAAGCACAATTAGATACTCTTTTCATATGATACATCCACTTAAAAGCAACTGACTAATTTAATAAATAATTAATTAAATATTAATTTTTCGGCCAAAACTCAAAATTCTCATAATTTGACCAAACATCTGCCCTGGAGTAAAACCCCTATTCTGGGACCAAAAAATGTTTATAAAAATTATAAGGGGCCATATCTTATAGTGAAATGACCATATTACCCCTCATTACTTCCTAAGTAAAAAAATATAAATATCTTCTCAAATTTTAGAAACCATAAAAATTAGGTCTCTACAACCTCCCCACAATAAACCGTCTCTTCCTAAAGAAGGCTTAGTAGTCTTCTAACTAAAAATACTGACCCACATTGGTCATAAGAAAATGGTCAACTTGTTTTTTTCTATCCAAATACACAAACTGATCTTATCTATAGAACTCCAAAGAGAGGGAATAAAACCCAAAAAATGAAAATCCACCTCTTTACACCACTAACAAACCACTAGGATAGTTCCTAGACAAACTCATCCATCTTGATACATCACATAATCATTTAAAACTATTCAGCAAACTCATGGTGCTCCCCAACATAGAAATTGACCCATATTAACCGATTATGATCCATGAAGCATACCATGATGAATTTTTCCTTTAAAACACATTCTAAGTATTCCAAAACCCATTAGACATGGCCTCAAAATATTATTGACCCTACCCACACAAGGTTCACACCACCAGACCTGATATGCTACCCCCACCATATGATTACCCTCATTTTAACCTCATAGAAAACAACCTTTTCCTCAGCACATACCCCTAACATAACAATACTCTAGAGATAGACATGGTCATCTTTCTCACACTATAGAAACAAAACCAAATATCTACTATTTTCCATTCCTGACATATAAGAATAGCACCCATGGTATTAATAAAAAATTGATCCATCACAAGGACCTCACTCACATAAATCCAATGGTTATCTCTCCACTATATGGCCTCAAACTCACCACTCAATGATAATAAAATTCATGGAGGCCCCATACCAAACCAAGGAACCATCTATATAGAATTGCATGAAGATAGTTATCTCTAATCATACTCTGGATAATGTCATGATATTAGGAATGATCGTCTCTAAACTATGAGTATTTTAATATCTCATCAAAGAATACAATCACAACCTCATCCATTCTAGAACATCATATTTCTATATCAAGGCCTCAAGTCACCCTTCCCACAAGAATCTCACAAAAATTTAAATGATCTTTAGACCACTCATGGATACTACCCAAATATTTCACCTCAAACATACACTCCCATGATGTATGATCCACAAACCAAATGATATATCACATCACCAATACTTCCATCTCTGTGTTTCCTCTATCACATAACCATTACTCACCCTTGTTTAATACAAACACAAAACTCAATCTTACTCCAATGATCCACTTATTAGAAAAATTCGGCTCCTAATACCTAACCAAGAAAAGTATTGCACTTTCTATGCTCTCGATCAAACCCAAAACTCTACGATTAACACACCTGCATAGCCATTTCCTTAGAAAGGTACCTTAATGAACCTTCCTTCTCAAAACCAAACAGGAGATGGAAATACTAGAACATAAGCACAACTAAAAACAAAAAGGTATCTACCAAACCTATTGATAAAACCCATCAGAATCCTTCATGTTCCAATTTCAAGTGTCCAAAACACCCATATGTGTAACATACACCTAGAGTATCTCATAACTCGGTCAACCCATCCCACAGGTCACCCTAGAAAGAAAAACATCCATGAATCCCTAATATATTTTAATGTTATAAGGTCCATTAGGCTCTCCAACCTATCCCTATAGGTCAAGTCTCAAATCAAGAAATAGGGTATCACCGTAAAGGTCTATACCAGCCCATAAAAGGACACAAACAATAGAGTAAAAACATGTACCCATCTTTTAATCACACAACATCAACTAGACAAAACAACCATCTCTAGGATCTCACACTATTAAGGTTTCATACACTATTCCACTACCCAAAACTCAGGAGATTGTCCTCTCTGAGCATCTGCACATCAAACTGATCCTTGAAGTACCTGGACATAATACCAACCTAAAAATATATATACTCGGTTCCCATAGATCATCAATTATACCATAATATCTCAAAAAGGTCACTACACAATCCACACACAAAACCAAACCACTATCTCTACCACAGAGCATATCACCATAGTTCCACAAAATCTACCATCTGAAGAAAATCTATAAAATCACACTTTAGAAGGCCATGAATATGGGGAACCTGCATGATTATCATGATGTATGAGAAGAATCTTGGCCATATATGCTAATATTCAAATCCAACTAAAAGAACTCTTAATAATTGGCCAAGAGTCCTAAATCCATAATAATATGTAAAATCCAAACAACATGTGCATCTCTCGAAGAGAAAATCATAAAAAACCATAACATCCCAAATCTAGAACAATAATCCTAGTCCCTGGTAACATTGAATTCCTATTGGAATATTTTTTCATGACTCACTAGTCTGATATCTATCAAAATATTCGAAACATTCCTATATCATTTGTCTACCAAACACCAAATAGTGAAATAATAAGAATGTAAATCTTTTGATAAAACTGTGTAATGGCTCTTCCTAGTGACCACTAAATCAGTTCTCTAAACCTATTTTACACAATACCTCATGCGCTCTTCTCATATGCTAGAGGTTGATGAATAGTAGCATAGATATAAAGTTAAAATAGCGAGGAGACTATATTCCATATCATAGTGCAGAACCAGAAGTAAATAACCAAACACATACACAACCAAAAAAATCATAAGAAAAAATAAACTGAAACTAAAAAATTAGTAATAAAATGGAACTCCAATAAAGGCGCTAAAAACCATGTCATTCATATAACCACGATCACCCATAGGGCCGGTCTGATGTACAAGAAATTAACTACTAAAAAGTAAATACAACATTCCCAACTTCCAACTTCTGACCATAGCACATTCCCAGTCTCCAATGCCCTATCAAGATACTCTAGCTCTACCATTAGACTCCAAAGGAGAATCCCGCTCAATCATACAATCCAGGGACTCCACCCTATCCATTGTGCATTTTTTCCAAACCTGAAAATATACATAATGGTTGTACACACACCGAGATTCCCATACAGGGCTGAGAAATAAATCCATGTTGGACACCCACAATGGTTAACCTATAAGCAACTTCCATAAGTTCATTCTCATGAAATATGCTCAGCCTAGAAAATATACAATAGAAAAAAAATAAACTAACAATCGTCAACCAATAGGTCCAATACCTCAATCAAACATACCTTCATCAGCCAATACCTGAATATCTCTAAGCACATCATGGGGATAGTTCATCCTAAACAACTTGTGGGATCCATACCCATGGAATCCACAGCCAACCTTAAAATACCGAAAACAAATCCTATGATAGTCCTTTCACTCGGGATACTAATCTAAGTCATCACATACCATGTACTCATAACTAGACATCTTCACATTCTTGGAACATCGAAATATCTGTTCCCATTGCACACAAGAGTACTACCAAACCCAGACCTTCAGCCTGATATCTATCTCATGTATCATAACTATAGTACACAAAGCATCAATCTAGCTCATAATCCATATATATCATAAAAACATGCCTAGATCATCTTTCTGGCATCATAAATGTATATATAAAATCAACAACTCTTATAGAATCAGTCTAGAATATTAACCATGGATATAGAGTAGTATTCCACTATTTGATCCTAGCTTGTAATTTATCAATGCCTAGATCCTCAGTTTGTAGAACTATCCCTTAATTATACAATCAGTGTCTAGAACCTCAATCTGACACCATCTTAGTAATATAATTCCTATACTTGGAATCTCGATATAGAAACCATAACATTGGTGGGACACAAAAAAATCATTCTACCCCAAACCCGTGGAGAAGGAGCCTCAGTTCAACCTCCTTATTCCATATATAATGACATTAATTCCCAGAGGCTCGGTCAGGAGCACTATACATGATGTATACTGTCATTTTCTACAACCTCAATTTGACACTGTCTCAATAGTAAACTTCTTGTGCCTGAAACCTAAATCATCACCAAAACCACATACATGTGACATCAAATTCATTCTTCTCAACAATATAAAATAAAGTGTTTGGATCCTCAATCGAGCACTCATACCATAAACTACTATTGACATCAATACATAGCCTCTTTCAAACAATCCCTATCATGGATATCTAGAACCATACCTATATATCATCTTTATATCTTTCTCTTCCATTACAACCCATACCAAAACAATCGGTTTCCCAAACAAGAAAACCCATCAAAATAAAATTTCCCCATGGGGGTAATAAAGTTCATAGCCTTAACTATCCAAAACATACCAGTGGTTGTCTATACATCTATATCATCCAGTAACATCTTATCCCATTGGATCATATATCATCCTGGGTCCCAAGGAACACCAATAAAGGAACCACATAATCACACACACCTACTCAGGGTCCTCCAATCAATCGGTCCTACAAAGGACCCTCTAGATCCACACATAAATTGAGGCTTCCCCTTTGGATCCTCAGGTGTCCCTCAATGGCCTCAAACTAATCCTTGACAAAGACATTCCACCAAGGCGTATAAAATCAATCCTATTCCACACAGGCATTCTAAAACATCGTCCATAGCATATAATGATCAATTAATCAGGATCTCACTCTCCAAGGAAACCATCAAGAGTAACTTAGGTTCAACTCAGAACCAGAACAAAAATCTTTTATAACAACTCTCCTACGGTGTCAACCAAGATCCAAAATATCCATCCACCATAATTCTCAAATGTAGGATCTAAACCTCAACTTCTATAACCTTGATTCACTTCTCTCGATGTAAAATTAAAACCAATATAATCCCATATATACTACTCAAATCATATCTTCTAGGATTCATCCAAGAGACCTCAGTCAAAACACAATGGTACTCTCATTCTTGATCAAACACTGAGCTCACAACCCTCACCCATATCTCCCATCTCAAATCCCAACTCACAAAAGGATTCTAAATCCAAAACAAAATGAAATACTCCTTATAAACTAAAATTTTTTTGAAAACTTTTTTAAGACCTATATATTTTAAAAGGATCCTACCATTGTGATCTACGTGAAAAAATGCTCAGAATGGAATACTCACACACCCAATTCTGACTTCTACCGTTAAAATACCCAACACCAATAAGTTAGAAAAAGTAAATGGCATGTAATTGAGATTATAGGGAATGAAATATAATCTCTCCTCCTAGACATGTACATTTACAATTTCAGATCATTATGGGGACTACCTGTGAAAAACTACACAACGTGTACTTTTCAAAAAACATATTTCCATGGCCTTCTTCACATGGTCAGACACACAACCATGTACTAATGCACAGAATTTACTCATAGTACACAGTATGCAATTATAAAAAAATACTTCTTCCCCAAATGGTAATAACACACATTATGTGTTCATAGAACCACATGTCGCGTTGTTGGGATTTCCAAATGGGGAATCCCTATAACTCCGCTGAAACCCTCTTTTTCCAAAAAAAAGGATAGATCAACCCCCATGGGGACTCTGGAAACCATAATAAGGTAGAAAAAACTATAAATAAGAATTATGTGGAGATCAGGGAAAACACATATACTAGCCTACCACATGACGCAAACGCTGAAGCTTTGGGTTGAAATCCACTTCCAGATGCTGTTGTACATCGATTCAGTCTCGATCAACAATAAGGCTAAAGCCTGACGGTATCTTACCTCTTCTTCCCCTCTTGATTTAGAAATCGTGTGTGATGTATAATTTCTTCTACTATCATTCCATGTGTGGGAACCCCAAATGGGGGGTAGAGTCTTTTATTTTAATTAATAAATTAATTTATTAATAACCCATTTAACACCCATCTTTAGTATCAGAACCTAAAGCATGTTTATACCTATCCTTGGAAATACCCCCATCTTAGACTCAAATACAGAGTCAAAATATCAATACAATGCTCCATTAGAAAGACAAATCCACCAAAAACTAACCAACTATTTTATTATTAAATTAATTAAATATTAAATATTGTTCCAAAACTCTAATTGCTCGGAATTCCACCAAACTCTTGTACTAGGAAAAACCCCTATTCTGGGACAAAAAAGTGGTTAGAAATATTATCGAAGGCCATATTCTGTGTTTGAATTAACATTTTACCCCTTATACCAACCCGAGGAAAAAAAATATAAATATCATATCAAATTTTAAAATCTATAAAACTCGAGTCTCTATATGTAAAATCTATTAATGATTGGACACTAAATCCTAATTTAAAGTGATAACTCACATATATGGTTCATGGTATTTACATATAATTACTTCAAATAAATATATTTACAGAAAGAAAATTTATGAACCTTTGAAGACACATACATAAATATTTCATCATTAAGATGAAATGTTTGGAATCATGCATATAAATGATCACACAATCACTGTGACCTAACATTGATTTTTTTTAAAATTTATCCCATTTTACTTATGTATTTTTAATGCCATGTGAGGGGAGTGAAAATTTTTTTGAGTGATGAGTTGTGATTTTTTCAACCTAAGAGTAAAACGGAATAAAAAATATTTATCTTCTATAGTCATTGGAAGAAATATTTATTTTTGGGAGATTATTTATTCCATGATTATTCCTCCTCTTATAAAGATTTAGTATATTCTAATAAATCTTATCTCATTCCCTTAGTTTTTATAATGAATAATCACTATATTTTTCATTTTTTTAATTTTAGTACTACAAATATTTTATGTTTCAAATGATAATCACTCTAAGAAAACGCCATCAAAAAAGTACCCCAACCCAGACACTTGAAAAAATGTTGTTCTTATAATGCCGGATCCTGAAGGATATATCTTTATATCCAAATAAATATTTTTTATTATTAATTTTTTCTATGTTTATTACACTACCCAATAAATCATAATATCCTTTTTTGAACCAAAATAATCTATCATAGAATATACCATTTCACTTATGACTAGGTATTTATCTGATATTGTTTGTATCAATTGGGGTTCACTATCCAACATAAGCACCCCCACCATCCCTTATAGACCTAGGGTTGTGGTCCACTATAAAAAAACATATTTACCTTATACATGTTTCATCTCTTATATCAACCTAATCATATGAATTATCACTTATAATAATAATTAATTTTTGTTTTTTTCTCACTCACACATATCCTAGGAAAAATTTATAATAAGACACTTACCATGTAAACAATCAATGTCAGGAATTCTTAATTTAGTGCACTAATGGATAATTGGGATCTATAAAATTACAAAATATGAAACCAATGTCCTTTTGGTGGAATAAGATATCGCATTTTGTGATTTTCACACCATTATTATAGGTAGGGTCACAAAATTGAATTCATGGCCACCAATAACAATCACTATTTTTTATGACCAGGAAAAGAGGCCTCCAAATGATTTCAATTTAAAAAACAGTAATCATGGGTTCCAACCAATAGGGGTCACAAATACCATTAATTTTAAAAAAAATATGATGATTAATGTTTCATCATTATTATATTAAAAATCAAATTAAAAGATTACAAATTAATAAAATAAAGTAATCAAATACTGTAAGATGAAACATTACATTTAAAATTTCAATTACATAAAAAATTAAAAATATTTTATAAAAAGAAAAATAAAATATCAATGAAATTAAAAACAATTACGTAAAAAATTCCACCATTATAAGAAAATAACGAAGATCAATGGATATTTCCCATTTTCCATTGAGAATTATTACAGACCAATATTAATAAGACTGCCAATCCAAAGGCTTCTTGACCACTTAAAGAACATCATATTATGGAGGCATTAACCATTAAAAAAAGTTATTCCCCGTATAAAAATGAATTAATATGATAATAAAAATTTGAAATTTAAAATTTGAAAAAAACATTGAAGTGGTAATATCAAAATTATATGATCAGAAAATATTTTATTGAAATTTAATGAAGTCACTCCTAGATATATATATATATAGCGAACCTGAAACCTAAAATAAAATGATAAAATGATATAATCCAATAAGATAAATAGAAAATTAGTAACAAAGTATTATATTAACATAAAAAATATCACCATAAAAATGAGATAATACTATTTTTAATAATAATAAAAATTAATAAATATTTATTATTAGTAACAACATCAAAAATATTGGAATCAATAATAAAAATGATGTTGGAACAATATGTATAATAAATCTCTATCCAACAATATGAAATATACAATGTTAAAAATAAAAAAATAAAATCATGCACATACTATAATTATATCAGTGAATCTAAATGATTAATTTTTTATTCAAACATAAACATAAAATAACAACAAGTTAAAAAAATTTCAATAAAATTATTAATAATCATATTTTATATCAACACTTTATATGATTCATGATATTTTAATCCCAATAATGAATAATTTTTTTATATTTATAAAAAAATTAATGTACATAATATTTGAATGAATTCATTAATAAAATTATTATAAATATATTGAAAAAATAATTTTTTATTTAATATTATAAAATAAATTTCACTTCAATTTACTCAAAATTATTAAAATTTTATTTATATAAGTGTTATCGCAATAAAAAAAATCAATAAAAAATAATCAAAAATCAATGATTCTAAAATAGTAAGAAAATATAATCTAGTTGATGGTAACTCTTTAAACCATCTAATTCAACAAGATATTGTTAAAATCAATTATTTTATAATAATATCATTTAACTGGAGATGAGTGAGGACAATTTTAGTTAAAATGTTAATTATTTTTCTGTCAAAATATCCTTAAACCTTCAAATTTTAATCTCATACAATCACCAATAATTTAAATATTCCAAAAATAAATAGGGTACCAATGAATGTCACTCTAAATAATTAAAAATAATGAATTTAAGGCTTCAATTACATTTAAGGAAACACTAAAGGATTATAATTTTATACATAAGATGGGAAATTTCATTTTTTCAACAAAAAAATGACACTATATAAATTTATCAATCCATCATAAATGAAAATATTCTAAAACAAACAATAAAATAAAAAATTTAAATATAGTAAATTCAAATGTATAAAAATGTTGAACATGAAATATTTAATTTTAAAATATTAAAATTATGATTCAAAACAATCATAACTATGATGTTATGTATAAAACAAGTAAGGAAATCTAGATTAAAAAAACCATTAATGTCCTTATATCAGTATTGTTCACAAAAAATATAATATTATGAAACAAATTTATAAATAATAATTATAGTGAAATGAAAAACTGTATGTTCTAGTTTCTTTAAGATAACCTCACTTTAATATTTCAACATCATTATAATATATTTTTTCAAGGAAAAAATCAACTTCAGTGAATTATCTATGAATTTATATAAGAATATTGGCATAAAAATTTGTGGTCTTAAAAAATGAAATTCTAGGATGGTCTTTTATTTTTTTCTTATCACATCATTCAATTCCATCACTCATTCTCTCTACATATAATCTTAACATTGCATTGAATATCAAAGAAACACTGAACATTATTCCAATTTCATCATGTAGATGCATAAATTTAACTAATTCACATCCCTTATGAAGTTTTATTTAACTCTTGCTGATTCTATAATCAAGTTATACTCCATTGTTATTCTTAATTTGAGTTTCCACCATGCATACTAGTTTCATTGTTAAATTTAATGATAATATTGATCATAAAAATATGTATTTAAGATCAGAAGATGTAATAGAGATGGAAAGCTCTGCCCAATATGATTACACCTTTAATGATCAATTTTAATGATTTAAATGTGTTAATTTTAAAATAATAGTAACATTTAAACAATATTTTACATATCAAAAAAATTATTGTGAAAAATGTATTCCAAAAAAAAGAATCCAAAACAATTTGACTTTAAGATTATACAAGACATTTATTTATTTAATATTGGACCCCTATAATAATTATTATCCTAATAGGGGGTGAATCCAGGTCATACATAGTGAAACAATTTGTCCCTTTAGTTTAATCTTATACAATAAAGTTTTCAAATATCGCTTCTCTCCCTATCTTTCTATCTGTTTGTGATGAAATTAATACAGAACACATGAGCATTTTTACATGGTTTAACTTAACTAGGAAATTAATAGAATCATTAAAAGGTTAAGTTACTATGAAACTAAAACACTAGAGTACACTTGTTTTATTGGGTTTACATAACATATTATTTAAATTGACCCTTCAAACTCATTTTTCACATATATGAGAAAAACTCTTTAACTCTCACCAAAAAGGGAAAGTCACTACTCCTTCCCTAAAACCCTTATTTTATTAAAATGAGTTTATTATAATACACATGGAATGATTTTTCACTTCTTTTAATCTTGATGATTTTATAGTAAGACAAATCTAATGGACTCTTATACACCTCCACATTCCAATTTTCGATCTGATCTAGAAATCCCTTATCAATGATCTTGTTAGGACTTTTACCCTCATACTAAAATAATATATATCTTTCTCTATATAAAACTACTATATGGATTATAGGAGTAATCAAATAATTTGATTTGATGTAATTATTAGTATAAATAAAAATTTTCTATATCATCCTAGGGTCATTCCATGTGTCATTACCAATTAAAATTTGTAAATAACAACCATTTATTTCACATTAAAGGACTAAAATATTGAGAAAAATATATCTATCAAACATTTTATGTTAGACTATAACTAAATTAATTTGGAATTAATTAACCTTGTTTGCAGTAGGATCCCTCAACCATATCAATAACATGGCGTACCGTCGTTCACTATGGTGAAGAAGAGGGCTTGAATAAATTTCTATAGTCATGGCTCTATATTGCATGTCACAGATTCCAATGAACATTCCTATTTTTATTACTAATGATAATATTTTTATGATCACCCATAATCACACCATGATATTCTCTAACCTTTGGACTTAATAAACTTTCTATTATGTGGTATTACTTTGTTTTTTAACTCCAATAACATTAAAAGAAATAAAAACAATTGTGCCACCTATTCTGCAGTCTTTATAACAAAAGATGTAACTAGGATGTGGTGGTATGATTATCTTAAAACCATTATAGAATATCCTATCCCCATTGAATAGTCATTTTTAAAACTCTATAGATGTTGAAAATTATTTGTTCACCCCTATAAATATCCTCATTATGAAACCTAACATGGTATGATGTATTCTCATGTAGATAAGAAGAAACACTAGAAAATATCACCCTACATAATACAAACACTCTAAAAAAAATAAAACTAATGTTATGGTCATATATTCTTAAATATGACTACAAAACAAGCCTTAATCAAGGCATTATAATCCATGAATCTATAAGATCCGAATATGTATCCTGATGGGTGGTTCCATGGTGACTGTCTTCTAGAAAATTTTTTCTCCAACATCAACAAACATTATGGATTTAATGCATCCACAATAATTTATTTAGAATCATATATTCTCAAAATCCATTATCCACATCAACACACAGATATGATTTTCGAAAAACACAATCAATACAAATGACCAAATGGATTGTGGTTAATAATATTCCCCTTTAGGTTTGTTGGTAATTTAATATCTAACCGATATTTTCTAGAATGAATGGAAAACTTCATACTGAAACTCACCATCACCACGTTATAAATTTATTACCTTCTAGGAGTACATATATTATTCATTAGTTACAAACTCTAGGATCACATGAGATAAGGATCAGTGTGAGTAATAATAGCAAGATGAAATAATTCTCATGAAAAAACATGTCATTACAATATTCTCTACCCCTTCAAAAAACACCATTTTTTAAAAAAAAAAAGATCCCCCTCTCATAAAAATTTCCCCTTTTAAAAAAATTGACCTCTATGTTGATTGATTATGAAACCATTATACCCATTTTTTAATGATTCCAAATAGCACTTTCTAAAATATTCATAATATAGAGTTATAAATAAAAACAATTTATTTTTTAGTGAAATATTACCGTGACAAACAAGATATATATACTAGGGAGTGACGCTTATGTTTCCAATTATATGTAAAGAGATATATTCTATAAAACAAATAGAGACAACTGATTCCTTCCAAAATTCACCTTGGGTATAGCCTTTGTAATGATTTTATCTACTTGATTTTGTGTAGGAATATATTCTAACTTCATAATCTAAAAATATAGATGGACCATTATGAAATGGTATTTTATCTTTATTTTTTCCTTTCATGATTTTTGAATGAGATTTTTTGATTTTTTATACCACATGAATTTTCTCACCTACTTGGGATAGGAGACACTAAGTTAACGATAATGTCTTCATGCTATTGGTGCATGAATATCAAGTAGATACAATCATGATTTTCGAAAAACATATTCATATTCTATAGCTCTTAATGATATAAAGTATTTATTATTTTATTTGCAATGAATTTAAGGTTATCCAAATATAAAATACATTTCGATAAGTAGTTTTTTCGATCATCAACAAAACCTATCCAATCAAAGTTTTTATATCCTATCGGATGATACTGTGAATTTCTATAATAATATAGTATATAGTTCACTATTTGGTTTCAGTATTGTAGTATTCATGTCATTGATTTCATGTGAATTTAATTTATAAAACATTGATAATAAATTAATTTCTATGTGTTGAACAAAAATTCTACTCATGTGTCTATCAAGTAGAGTAATATACTATTACATTCCATGTAGAGAGTAAAATCAACTTCCTCGCCTTTACCATCCTTTGATAGATTCATTATAGTCACCATCATACTACCCATTGGTTTAGAATATTCTGTTTAAAATTGCATCCTCAACTCCTTAGAATGTTTTGGTTGGTAGATAAATATCTCATACTTTTATAAATATACCTATAAACCAAGGAAAAATAATAGTTCTACAATGAGAGACATCTCAAATTTTTACCTCATCAATTCTGAAAATTTCTTGTATTTGGTGTAATATGAGACTTCAGAGATCATGTTTTGAGTATATATATATAAGAACAACTATCCTTTTACATTAAGTCTTTATGATGTATAAGTTTTGATCAACCCCAACACATAGATAACTAAGAATCATCAGGTACTGATCCTACTATGAATACCTAAACCATAGGGATATATTCATCCCATATAAAACCTTCTTTAAATAAAACACATTGTTCTCATCATAATATATGATAATTCTGTCTATTTTTGAAATGTACACATTGTATTTAAGTACTCTATTCATGAATACTGATTTGAGGTCCATATATTACAATTTAAAACCCTTTTGTACAGTCATAACTAAAAGAAATATGATAGTTACCAGTTGATCCATTGATGAAAATGTTTTACTAGAATTAATTACATCAACAAGGGAATATATTTTTCACACAATATGTGCATTATTCCTTTTCAACATGAAATTTTTAAAGTGTTTATTTTAGAAACCCCATTTTGTTCTGATCACATTAATATTTTTCCTTGATAAAATTTTCTATGTCATGTTTTTCTCAATCTGGTCAAGATCCTCAATCATCACCTTGACCCAACATTCATTTATGGTAGCTTCACCAAATTATTTTGGTTACACCTGAGATAAAATTTACATTTTATATCATTAAATCATTATTCGTGTTTGAACTATAGTTTTATGATCACTAAAAATATTAATAACAATGATTTTCACTCTAATAAAAAATCTATTTGATTATGATGTTCCTATTATGATTAATTCATCATAATATCTATAATCAGAGTTTATTTCATACCATTGAACTCCCTCTGAGCCTGAAATATTTTCATCACTTTCATCCTTGAAAAGTAGAATATTTTATTTTTAATTATTCTCAATTACAGCTAAAATATACTCACCTAAAGTAAAATTTTGATCATCTTTAATCATAAACTTGTCATGTATTTCAATCATTTTACTTGGTCATTTATTGTAAAACTTGTATTCCTTGATCCTAGATAAATATATAATAAATATCCATTCATCTCTGGAAACATAAATCATTATATTATTCTTATTTTTCAGAATAAAACACTTACTTACAAACATCAGGAAGGATTTCAATGTGGTATTATATCCATACTAATTTTTTTTGGAGTTTTGTCATCATATAGACCCATTAATGCTTTATTAGATATATAGAATGTAATTAGAACAACTTATTTACAATGATTCTCTAGTAAGGACTTCTCAATCTGAATATTTCTAGACATGTTGTTAGTAATCAAATTTCTCATCTCAACCACTCTGTTCTATTTATGAGTCCACATTTCTAAAAAATAGTATTGAATCCCTTATTTTTCACATATTCATCCACTTCATGTTTTATAAATTATGAATTGTTTTAGTGTATATTTTTTGAATTTTTAATCCAATAATTTTTTTCCACTTTTCTCTAATATCATGTTATGCACTTTTACAATTTAGTTTCATGAGTAACCATGGTCAACCAATCCATCCTACTAAAATAATAAACAAGAAAAAAATTCAGTTTAAGATAAAATTATTTAAAATTTATTGGTCCACAAACATCCACAGGAAAAACCTCTAATAAACTAGATTATTTTGTCTTATTTATCATGTTGGACATCCCAAAAGTCTCCCCCTTAGGACCTGAATCAATTGTACAGGTATTATAACTTGTGTATTGGAAAAAATTTCATTCTCTATAATTATTCACATAATTTTAAAATATTTATTTGTTCAATTTCCTAAGAATTTTATTCCAAATCATGTTTTTATAATCCTTTTATAACATTAAATAGTTTTATTCACCAATTTGATAAATATTAATTTTGGTATGCCTTTTTGATTATAAACTACCAAAAATATCATGCCTCAAAGAGAGATAAAACATAACCTTAAAAATATTCCCATTTATACCAACTGTGGGTCCCTTATTTCTAAGATTACCCTAGGGGTCAAGGTAATAAAAATTTAAAACCCTTTTCCTCTGAATTTTATTTTGTTCTCTAAATGTGAGGAACACCTCTTTCTCTCCTTAAATTTATGTCTATGGGTAATAAAATTAATAAAGCACAAAATATATTTTTACTTATTTCACCCTAACAAATAGAGTATAAGGAGAATAAAAAGGTTATGTGATTATGAACCTAAAACACTAGAGAATACTGATTCTATTCAGATTACATAATTGGGAAGTCACACGCAACCTTCAAACTAACTGTTTACATATATGGGAAAAATAATTTCTCTCTCATAATGAAGAGGTGCTCATTGACCCTTATATGAAACCCCTCTTCTTCATGAAATGAGTGTGTGAATATACACCCGGAACTACTTGTATCTTCTAAAAAACATTATGGTATTACAATAAGACAAATCTCAGGGGTTATACTCCATATTCTCCACTTTCTAGTATTATAGTAAGTATGAAAATCCAAAATCATTTCTCTTTTCAATAATATCTTCCAACCTTATGTATTTTTATCTCTATATATCTCTATACAACTTTATTTTGAAGTTTAAGAGTAATCAAATATATCTATTTTATCTTGTGTTAAGATCAAGAAACTACTCCTCTAAAATACTAGTCTCATTCCATGTTTCATTCCCACAAAAAGGTGGTGAATAATAACAATTTAGTTTACATTAAAGTCCTCAAATTCAGAGCATAAATTCTCTTCCAAATATTAATTTTTTGACAATAACTACTTGATATCAATATTAATTTACCTACTAATATGTAGGATCCTTTTACTAGAAAAACACCTGGATATATCCTTCTTCACTTAGTTGTATAATATGGATTCAGTCAATTTATATGGTTGTGGTATCATATTCTATGTCGTTCATTTTCCTGGTTCATAAGGATCCTCTGAACACTACCCATGATTACACCACTAAATCCCATAACCTATTAACATATCATAACAACTTGATCATGGAAATATCATATGAAATAAGCTCCTACCAAGTTAGAATAAATCAAACTAATCATGTTTCTTAATCCATATTCTCCAAAATGTAAGGTGTAATTGTAATGTGGTGATCTCATGCTCAACAAACCTATATGGAGTGTCCTACCCCCATGGTGTAAGAACTAGTGAAAATAAGGTTTTCTACATTGTTTTTTGGGGTTTAGCTTTTGTTACCCAATGAAATTATTTCCAATTACATTTAATAATTGGTTTTCATGGTGCTAATTATTAAAAACATCGAAAAATATATTTCACGATAGTTATTAAATAAATTTTTATAGTAATTGTTCAAAAATTTAGAATTGAAAATATTTTCACATAAATTATTATATAACTAACATGTTAAACCATATTTCATGTCAGTAATATAATAACAGACATGAAAAATATTTTTTTCAATATTTTACATCAAATATATAATTTTCAATGTGGATAATAATTTTTTTTTATAAATCAAATAAAATAGGTAAATATTATAGTAATGTAAAAAAACATAAAACTAGTATTACAAACAAGACCAAAAAAATCAAAAAATAAATCCTCTCCACTTTAAAATAAAAATTTCACTTTAAATTAAATATTTTTTAAATAAAAAATCTAATAAAACCATTGGAATAATCCTCTCATGATTCTTGTAAGTGATTTATCTTGTTTTTAGAAAAAGGGAGATCATCGCCAAAAATATTCAAATTAAAAGGAAATTATTGAGCATGTATTTTTAAAATAATTATTTGATAAATTAAAGTAATATTTGTGATAAAACTTAGCATTATATAATTTTTTAACTATCAGAGAAGAAATTATTTTTGACATAAATACTAGAAAATAATATCTCCAATCCTTTACTCCTTATTGATGTCAATAGTTCTATTTAAATACAAGTTTTCAATTAGAAATAACATTTTTAGTGAAAACAACAAATATATAGAAATTATAAATGATAAATCACCTTTGTTAACAAATATTTGATCTTTTTTGTCCAATTTTCTGATTTAAATATAAAGATATGTCAAGCCCTATTTGAAAATGATATTTATAAAATAAAATTAAAATTAAATATAATATAAAACTATTCAAATATTCAAACTTACATGTCCAATATGTTGTGAAAATTCACCCACTCGTTTCCATGTATAGAGATACTGAGCATGTTTAATACACATTTTAGGAAAAACACACAACATCCAATTTCAATAATATAAAAAAATATAATGTGAGGGGATTTTTATTTATTAAAAATAACTATTTAAGAAATAAATATTCAATACCCTATAAGATAAGGAAATATCCAACACTAAATTACATTATTTTGAAATATTTTAAGAATATATATTACACTTTATGTATTTGTCATTATCTTCATTATTGGGGAAATATGTTATGGGTAAATATATATATATATATATATGTGTGTGTGTGTGTGTATATATATCTCTGTGTGTGTGTGTGTCTCTCATCATACTAAAAAATTATATAATGTTATCTAATAAAAGTCCAACATACGTATGAAGGATCGTTACTTTCATTAAGTTAAAATAATTGAAAGAAATATGATAATTGAATTATAAGGAAAATATTAACTTCATATTGATGCCTAAAAAATATAAAATTAAAAGCTTCGTGATATCTCAATTGAAATTCATCATAGCCATTTCACACCCACAAAATCTAACATCCATTGGAATCTTATAAAATCTCATCAATAAATATTAATATATTGATAAATTATAATGTCCAAAAGAAGTAGTATCTGAAGCCATATTATCCTATTAATTTTGTTGTATAACCATAAAGTTTTTACCTTTTAGGTATTACTATAAATAATATTGTAATATTTTAAAATAATATTTTTTTTAAAAATAATTAACAGTGATATAAATTTAAGGAAATTATCTATACATGCCTTAGTCGAAATTTTTTGTAAAAGTATAGGTTGAAAAAATAAAAAATTCCCAATACAATTTCCAACTCTAGTGATATCATTTGAAGTAAATGGTACACTTGTTGATCTATTTATAATATTATGCAATGTGACTCTAATAGGGCCCATCCCTTTTCATTTATCATGTGTTATATCCCCAATATAAAATGTATTCTCATATGAAATAATATGATACTAGAGATCATTAGTATATAACACATAAAATAGAAGAAGTTGTGTAGGAGGAGATATATAATAGGGATATGTTGGTTGAGGTGGAGGAGCACGATATATAGTTGATGGTGGAGGAGTGGGATATATAGCCTGAAACTATCTTTATATGTCTAAAAACATTGATTGTACCTACAATGACAAATGATTTTCATATATATATATATATATTAAATAATTTTTTTTGAAAAATAATTATTTTAAACAAATAAACACCTGATTGGTGTAAAGGTATAATACCATTAGAAACATGGAAACATAAACATCTAATTCATAGGTGAACTACATCATTACCCACTAAGGTATTCATAACTAGCACACTGCATAGAAAAATCATACATAATAAATTTCTTCATAATGTGGGTAATGTAATAATAAAAAAGGGTGAGTTAAAATTCTCACTAAGAGTCAATAAAGTGAGATACATAAACATAACATGAGAATAAGGGTATTATAATAGCATCCATACAATTGAAAATTGTACCCTGTATATAAGAGAGCAGAATCTCAAGTAATGGGAAAAGGGATTACAATTCACAAGACATGAATCATAAGGGAATAAAATAACATGTTCTATGATATAATTTCAGTTACATAAGACACAGACTTGTTACATACATATAATAATAGACAATCACTTCTTTACTAGTTCAAGGCTCATTATAGTAACTATAATTGTGGAATGGGGTATCTCCCCAAACCAGCATAGTGGTCAGGGATCACTCCAACTACTATCATAATGGGAAGGTTCTCTTTCTAAAATGGGTTCACTTCCCATTATAGTCCTTTTAATCTCATGAGATATCAATAATTACCTAAATCATTAGAGAAATATATGACTCCCACATATCACATAATGAAATCATACATATATCTACCAAGATATAATTAAAAACTAATAATATTAGAACCAATGAAATTAAATTGGATTCATAATCATCCATAATAACATAATATATGGAAAATAAATACGTTTTATAATCATTTCATCATTTTATCAAAGTGTAACCCAGGAAAAAAGAAGTGGTTTCATAATCATTTTATCATCATTGACCCATGGAAGAGAAACGAGTTTCACAAAAATATTTTTCTGCATAAACATAATAAATACAATGAAATAATAAATATAGAATAATTGTATCATATACCTAGTAAATATTAAGTTACATCAATGAATAATATCACATATAGAAAATTAATTTGAAAGAATAATAAATTTGAAGATTTATTGAGGAAAATATCCTTTCATTGAAAATAGTATTTTCTAAAATTAAAAAATCATAAAATATTGGGGTTGTTATTTTATTTGAAGAAAATTTTAAAACATAGAAATTAATCTTGAAATAAAATAAAGGTTATGTTTTATGGAATTTTTATCATGTCATACACATTAAAATTAATATTACATTTACATTTTTACTAAAATCCAAATCATGCTTGTTTTGGAAAACTACATATTGATTATTTTCATATTAAATTTTGAAAAATTAAAACACTGATAAAACATTTTTTTAGTAAATAATTTTGATATTTTTGAAAATAAAATATGAAAATAGTTTTATAAAAAATGGTTTTGGATGAAATATTGGTTTTTGACCGAAGGGAGAAATAAAGATGATGTCTCATAAAAACATTATTTTGGTCTCTTGAGTGCATAAAGAGAGAAAAATGATGGGAAAACATGTATTCTAATGACATAATCAGAGGATAATAAAATTAATGAGTTTATTGATGGAGTTATCATAATATTCCATCATGGAAATCATAATAATAAAAAATCCTGATAATTGTTGACATTATAACAAACTATCTTTACCAATTTTATATACATTGAATCATAAGTACCATAAAATATAAACATCAAATTTAACATTAAATATATTTAAATTAATTATTTTATTGATATATAAAGACAAATGTTTCAGAGATATACCTTTTAAAACAATGTTGGTTCATAGCATAACATATGTCTCAAATAAGAAAAATTGGCACCAAACTCCCTTACCTTAAGTCTTAACTTCCTTCAAACATTATCAAAACTACTGTATAATATATATTAGTTTATAATATATATAAATATTAAATAAACATAATTATATATATATATATCATACAATATATGATTTACTTATGACCTTTTATTAATAATTCCATGTTAAATTCATGTTTCGTGGTATAATTACTTTATTCTTCATGTATATATTTATTTGTTATTTTTAGTACTCTTAGTTTTATAATTCCACCATAATATAAATAATTTTAATGATTATATAACTATAATATAAATTCACTCCATATTTATTTATATTAAACTATTATTTATAGATAAATAAATTTAAATACATTATTCATCGAGATGGTAGGTCGTACGTACGCATGGACATTGTTTCCATTTCCTAGATGGATAATAAAATGAAATGTAAATAGTATATAAACATAAGAAAATAATATATATATATATATATATATTAAAATATGTAATATAGGTCACATATATTCATTAAATTTATCCCCTATTACATTCCATGTAAAATGTATGTGAAAAATAGATCACATCGCTTCGTGAGGTGGTAGTCTGATCTACACACAGAAGACGTTATCATATTCTTTATGGAATAGAAAATTAAAATTTTATATATGATAATATAATAAAAAAAATATTTTTTAAAAAAAATATATATATATATATATATATACACATTATATAAATCATCTAACCTAATCATGAGAGGTTTTTATTAAACATAAGTCGCATTGGTTCATGAGACGGTAGTCCGCTATACACACGGGCGACGTTATCATTTCCCATTTGAGGGAATATGATATTGATGTTTTTTATATACATAATATAAAAAAATATTAGTATATATAAGATACTATGTTTTTTATATCAGTATGGTTTAAAAATAAATAGTGGATATAGAGTAAGAAATAAAATAAAAAACGCATTGACAAACATTACCTCTTCTTTAGGTAACCTACTTGGTTTTCCACAAAAACCCTCAAAGGATTAATTTAAGATAAAATAAATGATTCTAGTATCGTTGAACGTAATTATTTTATGTATTTTTTAATTTATTTTATGTGGAAGGTGTTTTGATGTGTGAATAGTATATGAGAGTGGGTGGCTTTTTATAAGTGAGGTGGTAATACACTCGTAATTTTTGAAAACAAAAAGTGTAACCATATTTTTCTCAATAAAAAATATAAAAATAGACCACTCTCATTCCTTTAATATATAATCTATATATATATATAAACATAAAATGGGTTTTTGATAAGTGTTAGGTCATTTTGGACCCTTATTTGTTTTAGTTTGACCCCCAGCAAACCCATTTTTCCTTAACCGTGATAAATAATTTTTACTGTTTTAATTAATTAGTATGGTAAAAAATTAATTTTTCATCATTAGATAATATAAATTATGATTATTTAAAATATGAAATAATTTTTTTAAAATTAAATTGACATATGTTAAAATTTTTAATTTAAAATTAAACCCACAGTCAGGATGAGAAATGTGTTTTCCAAATATGAAATGTTCAAAATATTGAAAGGTTTTTATATAAAAATTTAATAATAAAATTATTAAAATTACCTAAATAGGATTAATATATATATAAATAAAATAATTTTTGTTTACAAACCATTTTAAAACAAAAATAAACCTTACAAATTCTTCAAATAAAAATAACGTTTTCAATAAAAACCAGTATGTTTATGTGTTAATCAAAAAAAATTAATCTTTTTTGAAAAATACTAAAAATTCAACCAAGGATAACTTTTATATGAAGAATTAAAAAATGATGTTTACTTTTTAAAATTAATTTTATAAAATTAAAAAATAAGTAATTTATTATTATCCTAAAAAAATAATAAATTTTTTTTTTTGAGAGAACAATATTTTCATAACAAATTAAGTCTTAACACAAAATTATGTTATTTTTCTAAATATGTTTTCTTTATATAAAAAATTATAATTAATATTTAAAATTTTTTAATTCTTATTCATGATTTCATGTTTCATGGAAAAGTGTCACTACCCGTCCCCTAGGGCCAGTGTCGTGACCACCACAAACCCACCTTCCATGGGCCAGGGACTGGCGACTAGCACCAGAAAGGCATATCCCTAAATTGGGAAGGAATTTCCTTTAAACTTGTATGAACACACATAGTAGAACGCAATAGGATGCAACTCGGAGAAATTGGATTATGATGTTGACCAACACAGGATCGTTATGAATGTTGATAGCCAGCCACTGATTCACTAGGCTTAGGAATAAGTAACATTCCCAGACCCAAATTTGAACACCTCAGCTACTAGGGAACTCCTACTATAAGGAGTAAAGTAGGCCTACTACATAAATAGAGGTGCATCCCATTGACTTTGGAATACTGAGGTACTCCTCCCATCGATTATTGTGGGTCGGTCGCATCACACAAAGGCGCTCCCCACCATGGGTTTGTCGCGTCACAAAGAGAAGCTCCGCCTTGTGGCCTGATGAGGTACTCCTCCTTCCAAGTATTGTGGGTCTACCTCATCACATAGAGGCGATCCTCATAGTGGGTCTTCCATGTCACACATAGACGCTCTCCACTGGGTTGTCGAGTCACTCAGAGTTGAAAGGTCAGTAGTCATCAAGTCTCAGCCAGTCGCAGGGTTCCATACGTTGCGTGTTTGGGAGAACCACTCCTCAAACCATTGGACATATTTCAACCAGCACAAACTCTCACAAATTAGACGCGTTGTCTGTCCGTTATTTGCATTTCAGTGCTGAGGGCCCGGCTGGATTTGGGTGCGATCCAATCCTATGGTACTCCAGGATTATACAAAACTATCATGGAGTAAGTCAAAAGGAACGTCTCTCTCCAAGGATCCTAATGTCGTAGATGGTTCATCAAAAGGACATCAGGTTCCTAAGAAAAGACCCTTTCAGTGTTTCTGGGCCCAGTTGGTCCCGGGTCTGGTCCGACCCTGTCGGACCGACCTGATCTGGGCTGGGCCACGGCGGACTCAACCAGACCCGTAAGGGGGGTGGCCAGGCCCACAAGGAGGAAGACCGGTCCTCAAGGGGGGCGGCCCGTGAGGGCGGTGGCCCGTGGGGGCAGCGGCCCGCGTGGGCGGCAACCCGAGGGGGCAGCGGCCTGGCCTCTTGAGGCGTGACCCACAAGGGGGTCCTCCTTTGCGGCCATCGGGGGAGAGATCCCCTTATTTTTATAAATGGCTGAAGGCCATTTGATTTTCTTCACAGTGGTGGTGCCACGTAGCACTGCCCGGTGGCATGCTGGACCCACTAGAGTGGGTCCTGCCAGTTCCTTCACAGTTGTTCGGCATTCTAGACGACCTCTCCAGCGGCGCACGATGACACGGCACACCATCGCCCGAAGTCGACCGGTGTGTTTTCCAACATCCCCTAGTCACAGTTGCTGACAAGCCACGACCTTATCTGTTCATTAGCAGCACGCGTGTTGTGATAGTGTTTTAACACTCTTTTCCACATCCTTTTTGAATTTTTTATTGACTTTTTTATACCAAAATGATTGTTTTTAGTCATTATTCGATAAGTGTTGTGTTTTTGTTCTTTCTGTGTAAGATAATCTGTTTTAGTTTAAAAAATGTGTCTTAATGTACATTAGTGTCATTTTAAATAAGTCTTAAATTAACTTAATCTCACCAATTAGACTTTTATTTATTTATTCTTTTATTTTTAAAATTTTTCATTCTAGTGAGTTTACTAATTCATTTATTAAATTAATTAATGCCTTATTCTTTAAATTGTAAATAAATAACTCTTTTTGGTTTTTAGTCTTTTAATAATTTAATTAGTTTAACAATTTAATTTTATTCTTTTAATATTATTTATTCTTCAATTTAATTAATTCTTTAATTAATTGATTAAATAATGTAATCAAGTTACTGTAAATTTATTTATTTGTTCTTTAATTAATTTTGTTTATTTTTTCAACCCAAATTAATTCATTTGTTTAAATAAATTTTCATTAATTTTATTATTTAACTTTTTTTAGTTTTTAATTCCATTCTATTTAATTTATTAATTTATTTATTAGTTTCATTAAATTATTTTATTTATTTAATTTTATTTGTTGTGTTTTTTCGGAGGTGTTGCGGTTGCACATTTCGCCCTTAGCGGTGACCTTGTCACCAATGCACCTCCTTTTCCTCAACGTTCCATTTTTTCTCACCATCAGGTTAAGTCTACCGATACACTTCTCCAGTCCAACATTATACCAACCTCACCATTACCTTTTTTTTCCTCATCAGGGGCAGGATGCACTCACTTAGAGTTTACTTAAATGTGGGGTATGTGCACATAGAAGCACGCCACGTGGACCGGCTATTTCCAGAGAAGATATTGGCTCGCTGCGCGCGTATATAATTCATTCAGTTAGGAGCAACTGCTCATGTGACCAGTGCGGGAGGAGCAACACAGTGAAAGCGCCACGTAGAGGCTAGGGAACTCCTCGAGGGAGATTCCAGAGGCTTTGTTTGGGTGATGAATGCACGAGAGGCGGGAGAGGCATAGATCAATCGAGCTAAACAGGATCAGGGGGATTGGAGGGAACGTCCATCAGGAGAGACAGACATCAAGATTTTGTATCCAGACCGGGGGAGCAGAGCAGGAAGAACTTACACCGTCTTCCTTGGAGAAATTGGAGTACAGAGAGCAGCAGACCAGTGTATTTTCAGACCTTGATTCCCAGGGCGGGACATCGAGTGAGCTTCATCATTACATATACCATCAAGCAGCAGGAGTTAGAGTTACCGAGAGCTCGATCAGGGAGACAAATATTCTTATTTGTCTTGTCATCTAATTTTCTGCAACCTATTTCAATATGAACTTCATTATCTCTTTTCCCTACTGTTGCATTAAAACCATACACTATGTCTGGCTAATTTCCTTTGGGGGAAATAAGCTAGTTGAATTGATTTGTTTAATATCATTCATGCACCGCATCACTTAATTTGATTGTCTCTCTCATTTTTTACAAACAAGATTTTTTTTAAAACAACAAGATCATGTGAAACCCGATCTTGTTTATACCATAATTAAAACTGTTTCAATCTAAGTAACTCACTGACGAGTGAGTTATACTAAAATGAGAGAGACACATCGAACTCAACTGGCGAGTTGATCTCGGTGACTGCTGGCTTAATTTCACCATTGGATGGAATGACTTTTACAATCGAAGGACTGTAAGAGCTATTTCATCAGAAACTGACCAGACGACAACTCTGGCCAGTTACTTCTAGTCAGATCCATGCTCTTAAATCGCAGTGCGTGAATAAGGCTAAGCAACATCAAATCGGCCAGTGGACTTTTCCCCCCTATTCATTTATTGGTTGTTTTCACCCCTAATTCTCTTGCAGTTCTGTCTACTCCCTTGCACTCACTAGCTCTCCCTTCTTCTTCTCACACTAAATCTCATTCACTCTACTTCACTACCACCAATTTTCTTTGCTCGATTTTTTCATGAGTGCTTTTGTTTATTTTAATTTTTTAGAACTCCAAACACAACAATAGGCCTCCCTATGGTTCGACCCTGTCTTGCCACTTTCCTATGTAGTAAGTATGTTATAAATTTTAGTTTGTCGTCTGTGCCCAATGACGCGCACCTGTCAAATTTTGGCGCTGTTGCTGGGGAAGCAACGAGTGTCTCTGTGTTTTTTCCAATTTTTTTTATTTTAAAACAAAAACACACACACATAAACATTGATGAATTCTAACGAATCTAATATAATGTCACTATTTGACCCGGTTCAAGAGCTTGAGGAGGATGTTGCTAAATTTCAATGTTGGATGCATGAAAGATAGCATTGAGACCTTACTGATGAGGAGAAAATTTATTCTCATGAGATCATACAATTGATGAAAAAATCCATGGATAAGTTCAAGGGATACCAAGAAGAAATTGAAGTTCCACCACCTCCAATTGAAGATGAACATTCTGGAAAACAGTTGAGAAAGAAAGAGAACATAAACAAAATAAAGAAAAAGTTGGAGTTTCCCAACTTTGATGTGGATTTTTTCCTAGAGTCAAAGTTGGAAATTCCAGAACCAATTTATGAGGGTGTTTTCAAGGGCTGTCAAGAGATGGAACATGCAAAGACTCATGATGCTGGACATTTCTTTGATGATCATTTTTCCCTGATTTCAATTCAAATGATTTTTCTTGCAATAAATATTCTAATGATTTTTCAATGCATCAACAGTTAGAACCAAAAAATGACATTATATCATTATACTTATAAGTCTCAGCAAGTGAGGTGGTGTGTTTTGAAGAGATTCTGGAGGAGGTTGACTACCTCTCTCTTTCCTCGGACCCACTCCCAGGATAACTATTCCATCACGATGAGGAACAAGCATCACTGATAAAGGGAGTTGACAATTTTATGGAAGAAGCTGTATTTTTATTCAACTTGGATTACATTGAATCTTATTTTAATTGTGTTGCTCCCTGTGGAGGTTTTGAAGATGAATATCACTTTTGTGATTTCTTGGAGAGTAAGGAAGTTGAGGTTGAATCTGCTAAAGAGTTTATGGAACTTCCAATTCTGTATGACACTTCCAGTTTGGGAGTTATTTTTCAAGATGAATTTTTGGAGTTGTGCATTGAAATAAAAGCGGATGATGACATATTAATTTCTTTCCAATAGGAAATGTTTTATTGGAATTAACCAGAATAAAAGTCACATCCATGTTTTCCAATATTACATCTTGTGCACACTCAACCTCAAGAAGAAGTATGGAAGTACCCCTATATCCTCTTTTTCCCTCCACCATTCAATATGAAGTACATCAATTCCCATGAGGGGAATTTGGTTGATGTTGCGCATGGGGTACTCCAAAGATGGCATGTGAATGAATTTGGAAGAAATCACACTTGGTGGTTCCTAAGAAAGAAACCAAATACCCCATCCAACTGTGGTTGATCCGAGGGCTATCCAGTTGTGGATAGTCAAAATACAGTACCCCCTGGGGGGTTATCCCAGGATTATCCCTTTTCATTTCCTACTTTACTTTCTTTTTGCATGTTTTTTTTAATTTGAGTGTTGTTTTCTTAGGACAATAAACAAGCAATAGATTCCATGAGGCTATCATTCGAGTCCCAAGAGAATAGTACATTGAAGATCATGGATAACACTCCCTAACTCAGACTATGCGGTTGCTTTTTATTTGAGATTTAAATCTTGAACATTAATGTTAAATTGTTTCATCATGTAAGTTCCCAACTGGAGAATCCAGAGTTCATGCACATGGAAATAAAAGGGATACATTTTTAAATTTGAAAAGCTTCACATTCAGGAGAGTATTGTTTTATGTTGCAATGTTTTACTCTTCACATTTTTATTGTATGTGGCTGTGAACTATGTGTGGGGGTCTTACCGCTGATTTTTGAAACTCTTGGACTTTTTTTATGCTTGGGTGTTAGCTGTTAATATCTACTTAGTTGAAATATTATTTTTAGCTGATTTGTGAAATATTCTTGCACCCATTTCTTTCATTTTCATTATGTTGCTACTACTGCACATCACTGCTAATCATTCTACCATTTGAAGTAAATTGATACCATCTTTTATCCACTCACAATGATTCAAATCATGAACATTTTAGAAATAGAAATATTTTTGGTTGCTCGTGATGGTTGGTGGGGTTAGACTCTTATGTTTTTCTATTTTTCTGTTTTTCTTTTGTTTTTGTTTTTGTTTTCTTTCACTTTTTGGGTGGCAAAGAAAATTTTTGAACATCATTGATACCCCTCTGTATCCTTTTTCAGCCGAAATTTCCATCTGTCTTGAACTTAAAATGCCTCCCACCTTGAGATTCAACATTGGGGACAATGTTGGGTTTTAAGTGTGGGGGAGAGGGGTCATTATTGGTCATGTTGAATTCCTCCTTCTTGAACCTGAGTTTTTTTTAAAAATGGTCAATTTTTTTTCAAAAAAATGGTTCAAAATTCCTTCAAAAAAAATTCATAATTCATTCATCACATGATGGTCATTGGATGTTCACTGGTACTTTAATTATGTCTTTTTTAGTGGATAACTATTTGCTAGATATTGAGAGTAGCACTGATTCATAAACTGTTAAGTATGAATGATTGCTGAGTGCAATTGTTCACTGTCTCTATGAATCTGTCTATTTAGTAACTGGGGATGGGAGTGTGACAGGATAGGTTTTGTGGAGTAAGGATCATGTCATATGGTAACTTGAATTTCTCACTGGAACATAGGGGACTCACATTTTTATTAAATAATATTCAATCACTTTAGGAAGTCTATTCGAATGATTATTAATTAAGTCCTTTGAAACTGGATTAAAAGGGGAAAATTGGATCCGATGGCGAGTATCTGATACAAGGTGCATTGGGTGCGTTTCTGTGAATAAATAAAGCCAATTTCAATCCTAATAAGTGTTATGCATAGTGCACTACACATGGAATATGGCTGGGAAAAATTAAACTAAAGTGCCCTTGTCCAAAATTAACTCATTAAGGTAAGGGGAATTTTGAAACCAGATGAAGAAGGGAGCAATTGACTTGGTTAATTTTTATTTGTATTGAATCAATAAATTTATCAAATTAATGGAATTTAATTTCTGGAACTTGGAGGAAGGTGAGAAGGGAAGGTGCACTTGGTTAAGTTTTGAGTTCCACTTCATCTAACCTATCAACGCTCCTTGAATTTGAATTTGAATTGGAAGGTGAAGTAGGATAGTTAATGAGTACACATAGGAGGCATGACATACTTGATAGTGTATGAATTTGTGATGCTCTTGACTTCTAGTGAGTATTTGAAGTTAGAAAGGACAACAATTTTTTAACACCTTTGAAAATCCTGACCTACTTTTGGTTTTGATCCTCTGGGTATTAAACTTTAATCATGCACTTTTTGAACTGAAATTCACAAATTATATTTCTGTTTTAAAGTCGAGGGCATGTTTTTTTTAGGAAAAACAAAGCTTTAAGTGTGGGGGAGTTTGATGTCACAGTGTTTTAACACTCTTTGTCACATCCTTTTTTCATTTTTTATTGACTTTTTTCTACCAAAATGATTGTTTTTAGTCAGTATTTGATAAGTGTTGTGTTTTTGTTCTTACTGTGTAAAATAATATATTTTAGTTTAAAACATGTTTCTTAATGTACATTAGTTTCATTTTAAATAAGTCTTCAATTAACTTAGTCTCTCCAATTAGACTTTTATTTATTTATTCTTTTATTTTTAAAATTTTTCATTCTATCAAGTTTACTAATTCATTTATTAAATTCATTAATGCATTATTATTTAAATTGTAAATAAATAACACCTTTTGTTTTTAGTCTTTTAATAATTTAATTAGTTTAACAATTTAATTTTATTCATTTAATATTCTTTATTCTTCAATTTATTTAATTAATTAATTAATTGATTAAATAATGTAAGCAAGTTACTATAAATATTTTTATTTGTTCTTTAATTATGTTTGTTTATTTTTTCAACCCAAATTAATTCATTTATTTAAATAAATTTTCATTAATTTTATTATTTAACTTTGTTGTTTTTAGTTTTTATTTCCATTCTATTTAATTTATTAATTTATTTATTAGTTTCATTAAATTATTTTATTTATTTAATTTTATTTGTTGTGTTTGTTCGCAGGTGTTACGGTCGCACATTCTGCCCTTAGCGGTGACCTTGTCACCGATACACCTCCTTTTCCTCACTATTCCATTTCCTCTCACCGTCAGGCTAAGTCTACCAATAAACTTCTCAAGTCCACCGTTATACCAACCTCACTGTTACCTTTTTTTCCTCACCAGGGTTAGGATTCACTCACTTAGAGTTTACTTAAAAGAGGGTGACGTGCACATAGAAGCACGCCACATGGACCGGCTATTTCCAGAGAATATATTGGCTCGCCGAACGTGTATATAATTCATTCAGTTTGGAGAAACTTCTCTAGTGACCAGCACGGGAGGAGAAGCACGGTGAAAGCACCACGTAGAGGCCAGGGAACTCCTCTAGGTAGATTCCTGAGGCTTCGGTTTGGTGATGAATGCACGAGAGGCGGGAGAGGAATAGATCAATCGAGCTACGAAGGACTGGGGGGATTGGAGGGAACATCCATCGGGAGAGACAGACATCATGATTTTGTATCCAGACCGGGGGAGCAGAGCAGGAGGAACTTACACCATCTTCCTTGGAGCAATTTGAGTATGGGGAGAAGCAGACCAACGAATTTTCAGACCTTGATTCCTAGGGCGGGACATCGAATGAGCTCCATCATTGCATCTACCATCAACCAGCAGGAGTTAGAGTTATCGAGAGCTCGAGCATGGAGAAGAATATTCTTATTTTTCTTCTGCTCTATTTTTCTGAAACATATTTCAATACAAACTTTGTTATCTCTTTCCCTACTGTTGCATTAAAACCATCCACTATGTCCGGATAATTTCCTTTGGGGGAAATAAGCTGGTTGATTTGATTTGTTTAATCTCATTCATGCACTACATCACTTAATTGGATCGTCTCTCTCATTTTTTACAAACATGCTTTTTTTCAAAACAACAAGATCGTGTGAAAACCGATCTTGTTTTCACCATAATTCAAATTGTTTCAATCTGAGTAACTCACTAACAAGTGAGTTATACTCAAATGAGAGAGACACACCAAACTCAACTGACAAGTTGAGCTCGGTGACTACTGACTTAATTTCACCATTGGATGGAATGAATTTTACAGTCGAGGGACTGTAAGAGCTATTTCATCACAAACTGACCATACGACAACTCTTTCTAGTTACTTCTAGTCAGATCCATGCTCTTATATCTCAGTGTGTGAATAAGGCTAAGCAACATCAAATCGGCCAGTGGACTTTTCCCCCAATTCATTTATTGGTTGTTTTCAACCCTAGTTCTCTTACTGCTCTGTCTACTCCCATGCACTCACTAGATCTCCCTTCTTATTCTCACACTAAATCTCATTCACCCCACTTCGGCACCACCAATTGTCTTTGCTCTATTTTGGCATGTGTGTTTTTGTTTAGTTTAATTTTTTAGAACACCAAACACAATAATAGGCCTCCCTGTGGTTCGACCCTTTCTTGCAATTGTACTAAGTAGTAAGTAGGTTATAAATTTTAGTTTGTCGCTCGTTCCCAACAACGTGCGAGTGTGCAGCGTGGCATCACTCGACGGTGCACCGTACCTCCTCTATGGTCGACCGGTGCCAGCTGCTCTGACGACTGTTGCGGCCCCCTCATGTGGTCTGCATCAATGCACTTTCACCAATGTAGTCGGTCGGTATCGCCTTACTATCAGTGTTCCATGGAGGAAAAAGGATAGAAAGTTGGAAGAGGGCCAGTTCGAGTACTTTAGTCATGTGCCCTCCGCATTACCTCGAAACAAGGGGGTATAATTTAAAGGGGTTGAATAATCAATTGAATTAAACAAAAATATAAACTGCACGAAGTTACCCTGCAACAACCTCCCACAAATACGAATGAATCTCAAATCAACCAGTTGGTCAGTTGGTCTGTATTATTTGTATTATTCAAGAATGAAGAAGATTAAATCATTTAAAAAAGAAAAAATGAATAAACCCCCAACATTGAATCGTCGGAGAAATGCCCATGCTTGAAGGTGGGTCAGTGTTCTTCATTAATGCAACATGCTTCTAATGACACCACTCGTACCTCATCCTTCGGTTCATAGTTTGGTGTCAAATATCACCTTCTGATGGGATCATCTCCATCTTCTAAGGTTCCAGCATGGCGGCACTCCTTCAGCACTTCTTTGCATGGAGAAACTATATTGATACCCCTCCCCACGCTCCCTATATATAGGAGAGGGGGAGGGTAAGTAACGATGTGGGGATTTAATGTGGGCTCCTAAATTAAGAACCTTCTTAATTCCCCCAACAACTTATTTACTTAGGATTGAAAGGTCAAGCCATTTATTATCTTGACACATCATTGGCCCCACACTTTTCTTGTTTGTTGGAGGATATGAAATAAAATAAAAAAAAATTATTTCATTTCATTTAAAAAGTCACAAATATTAACTTTTTCTATAGACCTACTTCAGTCAATGTAAAGCCTCCCTTAATCAAATCTTGGCACTGTGGATTCATCGGTGCCCATGGATTTTTAATCTGAGCACTGGTTCAAAAGTTAAAAAATGCCACTCATGCATTTACTGATCGTACCCGAAAAAAAATTTCAATAAATTAATAACATTCACCATCATCCCATTTTGGTTGAGTTTAGGACCCAAATAAGGATAAAATTCACCCAACAAACTCAATGTTACTCTCGAATTTTCTATCTCAGTTACCGTTTAGAATTTATGGATTTTACTATAAAATAATTGTCACTTAAATATTTTATTTACGGACAAAAGGTAACTTTCACTGGTGGCCCATGCGGGAAGATTTAAGTATATGCCTAAAGAGAGAATACCCTCAGGAGCTCAGTTTTGGTCTCAGATTTTTAATCTAAGTCACCATTCGTGAGTTATAAGTATTTGAAAAATAAATAATTTTATTTAATTATTTTATTTACGGATATGCCATTTTCGGGTTTTCTCAAAGGAGGCATGCGCTGACTAAACATAAATTTTTCCTAGGGTAAACCCACCATCCTAAATGAAACTATTCCCTCAAAATTTTGATCTGAGAAACCATTTATGAGTTATTTCACTTTTTCATGAAAATTTCTTACGCACGCTAATTAAAGCTTAACAAACCTTTGACGGATAATTCTGGGCACTCTGGGCCCCAGAATCACGTGTCGTCAAATTTTGTGATCTCAAAATAATTACATATAACTAAAAATATTATATGAAAAATATGGGACATTACATTATCCTCACCTTAGGGTTTTACGTCCCCAAAATCCAAAACAAAGGAAAATCAAACAAATGATGGTACTAATCATGAAGCTGAGCCTCTCGCTCTCATGTTCTCTACTAGAGATCCCCATACTGCCACTGAACTCGCACCAGAGGGGTTTACTGTCCAAGAAGTACTTGCTTCTATCGATCCACTATCTCCATTGGGAACTCCATAAAAGTCACCCCATCGTCATAGTCTAACTCTCCCTAGTTGAGATCGTGCAATGGATCATGCATGGATCTCCTTAGCTATGATGCATGGAAAACATAATGCACCTGGTGCCTCTATGGGGAAAGATATAGATGGTACCCCACCTTTCCCACTCTGCTAAGAATCTGGAAAGGTCCAATTAACCTCGAAGATAACTTACCGCCCTGGCCAAATCTCCACAAACCCCATCAAGGTGGGACCCATAGGAAGACATTGTCTCTCCTCTTGTCGGTATAAGACTTCTTCCGGATTTGTGTTGTCTTCACTTGCTGACAAGTGAGGCATCGTGATAAAAACTCTTCCATTGCTTTCTTCATCCCTAGCCATCAGTACTTATGTCGGAGATCCTGGTACATCTTTACCACTCCAGGATGTACCATTAAATGGGATGCATGGATCTCCATCAACACCTCCTCCTGAAGTTTTACTAGTACCATGGTGCATCCTCTAAAGAGAATGACATGCTCCCCACCTTTAGAAAATATTTCGGGATTCTTTCCTAAGGATATCTGATCATATCGGGCATCATAGTCAATGTTTCAATCTATTCCTCCCGAACTCGTTGACGAATTGGGAAAGTGATTGTCATAGACATTAGGTAAGCTGCTCCATCTTTATCTATGAAGGATATATGCAGCGCAACTAGCCACTCTGATGCCTTGCTCAACAGCTGTAGAATAGAGCTCTTGATGAGTGTGTCTGCTACCACATTCCCCTTCCCATGAGTATAGGCTATCTCTAACTCATAGTCCCTGAGGAACTCTAGCCATCATCGTTGTATCGAGTTCAGGTCCTTTTGAAATCCCTACTGACACTTCTCCATCCATAGGAAAGGCTCTCCATTCTTAGTCAAAGATGACAAGGGTGTCACTACCCTAGAGAAGTCCGGTTCAAAACTCGGTTAGTACCCATCCAAAGTAGAAGTCCCTCTCTCTTCGGGGAGGTAATCCTGAAAAGATATTTTGAAAATATTTCCCCACACTCTGCCACTCCTATTGGGAACTAAAAATGTAAGACTCCCACTTCCACGAGAGTAAGGTTGGCCGAATCAAGAGTGATCGACTGCACCCTCCTCTGCATTATTTTATCCTTTGCTTCTTGGGATTCTTTTTTCACTGACCAAGTAAATCCCCCTCCGAATTTTGTAGATAAACCACAAACTTTTTCCCTAATACAGTCAATCTGATTATAAACCGTGGATGTCCATTCCATACCCAAACTAATGTCGTAAGGCCTCAATGATTCCACCAAGAGGTTCCAACCGAAACACTTGCCTCAAGAGTCAGATCACACTATCATTATAAGTGTGATTATTGAGTCACCTCCCAATGGAATCTCCATACGTAAGGGTCAAGTAAACAGTTTAACCTGAAACTCTAGGTCATGAACAAGATTCGTGGAAAGAAGGAATGAGTAGTTCCTATGTCTATTAATACAGTCGCAAGTAGTATACACATACCTTACCTCAAATCATTATTGGATCCCTTGGGTCACAATCCTTGATTGCATGTAGCTACTCCCTTCACATGTCCTCCAACTCCGTGAGCCTGGTGGGGACCACATTGGGGTGGTGGTTGTAACATGTCGAAATTTATACTAACTCATGCTACTCTCCAAACTCCACTTCCACGTCTGTTGCCTTACATATTCTTCTGTCCCAATCACTTCCTCTTCCCAAAACATTTTACACACCCATGTCTCTAATACTAGCGTTAGTTTCCTACTTCCCCACTGATTACATTCACTGGCTATATCCACTCAGCCAAAAAACATTCAACCAAAATTGTTCTCTCTAGCACCCTAACATATTTAGGAATGCATAGATTCATAGTGCTGGCTCGGATGTCCCTAAACGCACCTCTCTTGGAGTTTTGAGCCCTAAATCACTGGCCGTATTATATTCATTAAGTACCCGAGATGGTCGGTACGCCTCAAATAATACTCAGCTACCGACATGTTTTTGTGCCGAAGTTATAGAAGCTCTTGGGAACACTCATCCATTAGATTTTTATGGAAAGATTCCCCTTTATTGAAGGAAGTTTCTCAAGCTTGTACATAGAAAAATTCACCTCTTCTCAAGATCATGTTAACCCAAACTCAAACATCGTCCTACTGAACGATGAAAAAGGCTCTCTACCAGGACCTCCATTAGATCGAATGGTGCCCTAGCTAGATGGAAACTCAGCCACCTCCTCAAGCCAGTCAAAATCCACATGTGAGTCGGGCTCTCCTTGGAACCTGAGGGGTATCTGATGTTGAAATACATGTAAGGCACTAAGCCTACATGTGTCCTCTACTAGTACCACCGGTTGTAACTGCTGACCAACAGGCTGTGATATAACTAGAACACTACCCGATGGTACTATCTCGGGCAATGGTCCACGTACCGAAGTCTCATCCCCAAAAGGACATTCCTCATGGTCACAAAATGATAAATACTAGCATCTAGTATTACCATATGATCTTCTGGTGTCCCACCTAGGCGGAAAACACTAGCCACAATCTCCAGCAAGTTCTCAGTTTCCGGGGGATCTAACTTACCTCGAATCCTCGGAGACCAATGCCGTTGAAACTCATGCAATGCACTCAGTTGGTGTTCACTATAATCCAGTTCTTCTGGTGGTAACTACTTCCCAACATGTGGTGGTTCCACTGGTACACCACTCAATGGTACAAACACTATAAGACGACCCTGCACCAGATCCTCATCGCTCGGTGGTCCGTCATCATGTACTCTTTTGGGAATCCTAGCTGCGTTTCTAAACGGCAACATCTTGATATGGAATAGGTGTGCCACAGTCATTATGTTATACCTGGTGAGATGACTCCAAGAAATGATAAGAAATAATTTTCAAAAACACACACAATCAGTGTCTTCGTGTGCTGAGTCGAAAATCGGAATTCACGATCTTGGTGTATGGATACGTCGGTCGCCGCACCAACACTGGACTCCCCAAACTGGAATCCACACTCATAACACATTACACTATTGCTACATAGAAAATATCAGAGTCCTAGTTCTTTGGTAGAAGTGAACTCCTCTAATACCACTTTGTCACGACTTGTCCCCTAGGGCCCGAGCCATGACAAATCCAATCCCACCTTCCATGGGCCAGGGGCTGAAGACTAGCACCTAAAAAGCATATCAGTAAAACAGGAAGGAATTTCCGTAAAGCCTATACAAACACCCAATATAGAGTGCAACAAGACGAAACCATGAAGTGAACTGTTGTAGTAAAAGAGTTCTGAAAGTAAAAGTTCCAGAATACAGGCCCAACTAGAATAGTACAAGTACAACTGAAAAGTACAAAACAACTGAAAGGTGGAAAGAAGCTCTTGGATCGTCCACCACAGATCCATCCTGAAGGGTAGGTACAGATCACAATTAGTTGTCCCTCCGTCACGTCACGCAGAAAGTTCCACCTCCAAGAACCATCCAGTCTTGGCTCCCTCAGCTTCGTTAAATGATATATGTCGACTGCACTAGACACAACAAGGTGTGAGTGAATCTCGTGCATGGGTGAGTATAATGATACTCAGTAGGGACCCCAAGACCCCATAGGTCTCGTAAAGTTCCACAAAGTAAATACCACAAAGGTAACACCACAAGGGTAACACCACAAAGCTAAAAGTACCACACAGGTAAGACTCACCTCAAACTAAGCATAAAACTGAGAGAAATAGTATTATGATGCTAACCCAAACAGAATCGCTATGAATGTTGATAGCAAGCCATAGATTCTCTAGTCCAAGGAACAAGTAACATTCCCCTTCAAAACGTCGAACACCTAGGCTTCTAGATAACTCCTCCACTAACGAGTACAATGGACCTGCCACATCACATAGAGTCACTTCCCACTAACCTATGACTACTAAGGAACTCCTCCTGTCAAGTAACGTGGGTCTGTTACGTCACACAGAGGCGCTCCCCAACACGGGTTTGCCGCATCACACAGAGGTGCACCCCCTCGTGGCATGTTGGGATACTCCTCCTATCTAGTACCTTGGGTCTTCTGCTTCACACACAAGAACTCCTCATTGTGGTTCTTCCACGTCACATAGATGCACTCCCCACTGGGCTGTCAAGTCACTACGAGTCAAAAGGTCATCAGTTGTCAAGTCTCAGCCAGTCACAGGGTTCTGTACGTAGTGTTCTTGGATGAACCGCTCCTCACACAATATTTAGTATTTAAACCAGCACGAAGTTTCAAGATTAAGAATCCTAATGATCTTTCATGTCATAATGGTTCCAATGCAATAGACAATGCATCAACTAGACTTTGGGTCTATGCATTATTGGCATTTCAGTGCTGAGTGCCCTGTTGGATTCGGGTGCGATCCAATCTGACCGTACTCCATGTGTCTCCAAAACTCTCATTGGGTAATTCAAATGGACAATCTCTTTCCAGGGATACCAAAACTGTCAACAGTTCTTCAAATGGACGTTTGGTTCTTGAGATAAGACCATTTAAGTGTTTACGGGCCTTGTTGGGCCCGGGTCCGGCACAACCCTGTCAGGTCTTGGCTGACGTCCGACCTGACCCATAGGGTAGCGATCCCCCGGCCGCTTGAGGCGTGACCTGCAAGGGGGTCCTCCGTAGCTTCCATAGGGGGAGAGATCCCCCGATTTTCCCAAACGGCCGAAGGCCATTCTGTTTTCTTCAAAGCAGCGGTGCCACGTGGCGCCGCCATTTGGGACGCAGGACCCCCTAGTGCAGTTCCTGCCTGTTCCTTCGCAGCTGACCGGCATGCCGGCCGACCTCTCCATCGGCGCGTGACAGCGCACCACACTGTCCCCCGTGGCCGGCTGTTGCGTCGACCGCCTTCCCCCAGTCATCGCGGCTGACAGGTCGTGACCTTCTTTATTCATTGGCTATGAGCGATGACGTACCATGCCTCCTCTGCGGCCGACCGGTGCTTGTTGCTCTAATGACCGTCGCGGCTTTGTGTCGCGGCCTCCTCATGCAGTGTGTGTCGACGCGCTTTCCCCAACATAGTTAGTCGGTATCGCCTTGATGTCGGTGTTCCATGGAGGCACAAGGATAGCAAGTTGGCAGAGGGTTTGGGCTAGATTCATTAGGCACGCACCCTCCGTGTTAGCTCAAAACAAGGGGGAGGAATTTTAGGGGGTTGAATAGTCAATTGAATTAAACAACAAGATAAACCCCACAAAGATACCCCGCAAAAACCTCCCCCAAATATGAATGAATCATGAATCAACCCATTGGTCGGTTGGTCCGCATTCTACATATTATTCAAGAATAGGGAACATGAAATCATTTAAAAAGCATAAATGAATAAACCCCCTACCATGAATTGTCATAGAAACACCCATGCTTGAAGTTGGGTCAGTGTTTTTCGTTCCCAAAATAGGCTTCCAATGATGCCACTCAAACCTTGTCTACTAGTTCGCGGTTCGGTGTCACACGTCACCTTCTGCTAGGATCAGCTCTGTCTTCTAAGGGTCTGGCGTCGCGACGCTCTTTCATTACTTCGTTTCTTAGCGAATCTATGGCGATACCTCTCCCCAAGCTCCATATATATATGAGAGGGTGAGGGTAAGTAATGTCGTGGGGAATTAATGGGGGCTCATAAATTAGGAACCTTCCTAATTCCCCAACGACGTCGCTACTTAGTATTGGAAGGTGAAGCCATTTTTTGGATTGACACATCGCTGGCCCCACACTTTTCTTGTCTATTGGAGGATATGAAATAAAATAATAAAATAATAAAATAATCTTATTTTATTTCTTTTAAAACATCACAAAACATAAATTTTTCTACGAACCTACTGGAGTCAAAGTAAATCCTCCTTTAAGTGAATCTCAGCACTGCAGATTCAATAGTTCCCTTAGATTTTTAATCCGAGCACTGGTTCAAAAGATAAAAAATGCCTCTCGTGAATTTGTTAAACGTACCCAAAAGAATGTCCAATATATTAATAATATTCACCCTCAACCTGCTCCAGTCGAGGTTAGGATCCGCCAAAGCAAAAAAATGCCCCAATGAACTCAACGGTACTCTAGGACTTTCACTGGTGGATTGTGCTGGCCAATGTTAGTATTTGGATAAAGATAGCATACCCTCATGAGCTCAGCGGTGGTCTCAGATTTTTAATCTGAGTCACCTTTCGTGAGTTATTAGCATTTTAAAAATAAATTTATTTTATTTTATTATTTTATTTTCTGTTATGCCATTTTTGGGTTTTCTCCGAAGAGGAATGCGCTGACTAAACTAAAGTCGTTCCTAGGGTAAACCCACCATCCTGAACATAATAGTTCCCTTGGAATTCCGGTCTAGTAAACTATTTAAGATTTATTCTGCTATTCCAAGAAAACTCCTTACGAACACTAATTGACACTTAACAAAACTTTGACAGATCATTCTGGTCACTCTAGGCCTCAGAATCACACGCCGCCTGATTTTGTGGTCTCAAAATAATTCCGTATAATTAAAAAAAATTATACAAGAAATTCCAGGACATTACAACAAGTAATAATGGTTGTGCTTAAATAATGATATTAATAATTTGTTATAGTTCGTTAAAACATGGTGTTGTATGTGACACACTCTTTTTGAAGAAATTTAATTTATTCAACGAAATCCTAAAAATCTAGGTGTAACATTATACCCCATATAGAATTAAATTATCCCTTGAAGTTACATCACTTTTTTAAAAATAACTGAATATAGTTCTTTCGCATTACTTCCTCACTTTCCCACATAACATCCTCAACCAATTGTTTTCTCCATAAAACATTGACTGATTGAGGGGTATTGATTCATTGAAATTTCTCGGTATGATGTCAAGTATAAATCATATGTTCCTCATAATAATGATCATAATTCAATGGTATAACCTCTTATTTTAGTATATGGTAATGGTTCAGTATGTACTTTCTTTATAGAGATACATGGAAGAAATTGTGGATATGAGAGAGGTTTAGTGGAAGCGCCAACCAATAGGCTACCATCCTGATACAATGAAGAATTTTACAGGGACCAACATACCTATGGTTTACTTTCCATATATTCAAAAAAATTATAACCTTATTCCATGGATTAATTCTAACCAACGGCTATTAACTAACATCAAATTACAAATCATGATGGTGATTATCAGCATAATGTTTTTCTGGAATTTTTTCCACCCATATGTTTTCTTGAATAAAACTAACCTTTTATACTATTTATTAATCTATCTCATATACTAATATATAGTTTGTCCAACTTCATTCCTTCAGGTTGGATCTCTACACTTATTTCTATTTTAGGCTTCGTAAGGTGTCATTTGAATACTCATGTGAAATATATTATCATATGAAAACTCAAATAGAAAAGGTTTTGATCCCAACCATCTTTTAAATCCATCTAACAATATTTCATCATATCCAATTAGGTTTTAATTGTTATATCTAGCTAAATATCTATCCAAGGATGATATGGATTGTTGAAAATATATTATGTATCAAGATTTTGTTCATTACTTCACCAGAACATTGAGGTATAACTCTGATCCTGATTAAATGTAATTGAATTTGTTACACCCTAAGACCTTACATCTTGATTAATTTGTATCATATAATGATAATCTAGATAGAAATATTATCTTATTTTTATTAAGTGTTGTGCCTTTTTATAGTGACCGACTATAACCTATATAGCATCATGCCCTTTAGACATTTTGTGGAATCCGATAAACAAATCCATGTTGGTGTTTTCCATTACTATTCTGGTATAGTTAATGGATGTAACCTCTAAATAGAAATTTTTCTATATATATGACATACTGACCTACAAAGAACAAAGAAACAAAAATTTTGATATATATGTTCATTCCATACTAACAGAAATATTATTTCAAATCTCTATATAAGTTCATTTTTTAGGATGAATAGATAAAGAAGAACTACGAGATTACACAAACAACTCATTTAAATATGGCGTGGATGGATCACATACATGGTTTCTAAATCTTATCATTATATCCTAATCAAGGTTAAACTCAGGATCATTTTTAACCATCTTTTGTAGCTCTACATCATCATTATTTACCTCTTTAATCATCACGTCGATAGATAGTTGAAAATTCAATGCAGAAAAATAAGATTTCTCACATTCCTTTTGTATTTCCTTATCCATAATTTGAAGATCAAGAAATAATGGATATTTTTTATCAAAATCATGGATAATAAATCATGATCTGTTATAATCAATGCATCATCCACATTTTTCACTTTCCCAGGGTTTTAATGAAAATTTTATTAATGATCATTAATCACCTCAAACCATATTATCTTATACATATTCAAATCTTTATGTGTGAAAATATACCTTAAACGTATTTTATTATTATATATATCACACTTTTTACCATAAATATAATTTTTACAAATATTTAATAAAAAAATTACAATAAATAACTCCAAATCATTAGTTGGGTAATTTTTCATTGGAACCCTCTATTTTAATGAGGCATAATCTATAACCATGTAATTCTGCATAAGAACACATACCAATCTATTTTTCGATGCATCACTAAATATTAGACACCATTATCTATTATAGGGTAATCTAGTCATATCTATAATAACTTATCTTCTCTTTAGTTACTTAATACTTTCCTAACACTTATATGTCCAGAGGAACTTCTCTCCCTTATGACTAAACTCATTGAGTGGATTAGATAGTCATGAGAAATTTTCCACATACCATCAATAATATCCATCCAAACAAAGAAACCCTTAGTTATCACTCACCTTAGTTGGTCTGTACCAACATTCAATAGCCTCTATATTTTATATTTCCATAGATATGCCCTCTCTCGATATTATATGACCCAAAAATTAAAAAATTTCCATCCAAATTTCACAATTTGAAAATTTTTAATAAAATTATCTTTTTTAGAATCTTTAGTAAAATCTACATGTGATATTCATGATCTTACAAGATTTTTTAATATAAAATAATATCATCTATGAATACTATGAAAAAAATTATCGAGGTAATCAGTAAAGAATCTATTAATTAAATACATGAATATATAATGGGAATTAGTAAAAACAAATGAGATCATTATATATTCATATTTTCTATAACTTGTGTGGAATGTTTTCTTGTGTATATATTCATTATTACACCAAAATTGATTTTATCATGAACGAAGTCCGTTCTTATAATAGTATTGAGATCTATATAGATGAACAAACAAGTCATCAATATGAACTAGATGATTCATTCTCTTGATATGATATTGTTCAACTCTATATAATCAATGAAAAGTCATATTGATCTATCATTATTATTTAATAAGAGAATGGGTACACCCTAATGTGGCTGACAAGGTTGAATAAATATATTTTCAATATTCTCCTAAAATTTCTCCTTTAATTCATTCAACTTAATCAGGTCCATTCTATAGGGAATACTTGAAATAGGAGTGTCACCCAGTATGAGTTATATCGAGAACATAACTTCTCATTTTCGTGGGAGGCTAGGATACTCTTTTGAAAATATATCAATAAAATCAAAAAAAAGTCATATCATTGATCTTGAGTTTCTCCCTGACAATCTAAGATAAACACCCCACATTATTAGAAATCAAAACCCATACAATAGATGTGATTTCTATTGGATGCTTCTATTAGTGTTTTAACTGATAAATGATCATATATTAGTTTGGAATATCAAATTTCACTTCCCTTCCTCGGAAATTAATGTAGGATTTATGTGAAGGATTCTAATATATTTCTAATATAACAAAAAATTTAACCAAAGGAAGAATGGAAATATTTACAAGAAGCATATTCCCACCAATTCCAAACATAGGTAATCATATAATTGAGATGTGATCAATATATAATCATTGGTTTTCACTGCTAATTATATATCTAATCATTTAGGTGGAATATTAATACGATAAAAAATTTCTTTCTATATTAATGAATGGAAATATATATATTCAAATAAGACATTATTAATTCTATAGTTGAGGGTAAGTTTATATTTTCCCACATCATTGTCACACCATTCATCATAAATAGTTATTAAATAAGAAATCTCATTATACCTATGATTAAGAGGTTATTGAGGTTAATCATCATTAATATTCTTTATATTTGGGAACTGTTTGGATTTATTCTCATACTCCTTGCATTTGAAACACTTGAGTATGGCTGGAGCATTTTGTGAATCATTCTATTTATTTTAATCATTATCTAACCTTTTCTCATAAATGTGTTAGTTTCTTTCCTAATAATCTTCATTTCCACATAAAAAATTATTACTCCCCTTAAAAAAATTACTCAATTTTCTTCCCACACATCATAGATAAAGGAAATATACTGATATTCTTCCCATTGTTGTTTTATTTTACTTTAAATTCCATCTTTATTTTATTATAAAATATAGGATATTGATATATTTCTCCAACATCCATTTCCAAATTCATAACACATTGAACAATCTATTCATATCTACTGAAGTCTCATATGGTTAACACCATTCAAAAACGTGGTTTTAAGTAGCGAGTAATCAGTTAACCTTACTTTTGCATTAGATGATAATTCGATAAGTGTTCCTTGTAAGTCTTGTACTGTTTTCCTCATAGATGCCAATGGATTCATCATCCTTTTGCTTTATATCAATGAACTCAATCTCCATCCTCATATGAATAATATGGGTAATGTACTTATTGAAAAATCTATTCTTGAACTAATCCAAATCCATAGAGTCAAAGTAAACTTCTTTCCTCATATTCTTGATAATAACCCACTATTAATCCACTTCAGCTTCTAAATGGTATATAGAAAAATAAATTTATCATGATCTGAAAATTGAAGGGAAGAAAATATATTTTAAATGGTGATAATACATTTCTAAGAAACTATTTAATTAAAAGATTTACTAATATATGGTAGACATTACATCATAAAGGACTCCACAAGAATTGTTTTCCCTCTATTATTAGTTTGGATGTCTATCATGATAAATATATTTTGTAATTTATATGAGAATAGAAATGATATTTTGTATTCTATCTCGAATAATATTTTTTTACTCAGGAGGACAATAGTTTCATTTTCCATTTAATTTATCATTAACATAGTTTATTTGTGAAGCATCCATTCGATAAAACTATGAAATATAATGTGAGAAAAATTAATCATAGTTGAAACCACATAATGATAAAAAATAATTCAGGATGTATACATCAATAATATTTCTTTTAAATATATGAAACCATATTTCTAATCTAGATCATCTGTTATCATCATATGTTTAAATAATTAATGATGGTTAAAAAGGTATATATGATTTAAGAAAACCACATCCCTTGGGATTTTCAAAATAGGTGTGTAGTATGGCCCGTTTTCATTTACTGAGTAATGCATAGGTCAATCCTAATGTTACATTTTCAAAGTTATTACCACAATGTATATTTGTCCTAGAACCACAACCATATGTATTATCTAGAAAATGATTTATATCTAGGTAACCACTTAATCAAATACTTACCAAAACATTAGGATTTTACCACTTACTTAGGATTATCCTAATGGTTATCAGATGATTTTTCTCCTCTTAGTTTCCAAATAATAATTAAACCTATCCTATGATACAAACTATAATGACCCAATATTTTCATACAAAGATATTAAAAAAAATGATGAACATTCATTATATTACACAAATACAAACCTTTCAATCATAAAGATATTGTTACTTTTTTAAATTTTAAACATAATTAACTAGATTATAGGTGAAATACATAATCTCTAACTATCTTTTTCATAACATTAACCACTATTGGAAAAATCATACATAATATAAGTATTCACAATCAGTTAATGGGATAGAACTGAATGAGGTGCTTGGAGCTAATGGGGATGATAAAATGGATGTTGATCAATTCATGTAGTAGGATTCCTTAAAGCTGGGAAAGCACTTTGAATGATTTCCTAATGATTATCTAGTTTTGGAGTTCAAGAAAGAGCCAATATTTCCCTCCATGGATGGGAAGAAGATCCCCAGTAACGAGTAAAATGATGACTATTATTTATATTTTGTCCATGAAATAAAGGATGAGGATTAGGTTGGTAAGATTCCAAGACTAAGAATAAGTAGGAGATGGAGGGGAATTTGTAAAGAGATAAATGATTACTCATATTTTTCACCTCCAATGGAGATGCGAACAGTAAATATGTTTAAATCCAAGTTGATGGATAGTGTTACCCACCTTTTTCCAATGTCTTCTTGTTAGTAGTGGAATTCAGGTGTTGTTAATGATAAATCCTTGTAATTACTTATGATCTTGGAAGAAAAAGTGTTTGAACAGGTTCTGTCATGTAATTCTTCTGAAGAAGAACCTTATATAATGACAAGGAGGTCATTTAAGGTGACTCTCAATGATGAACAATATACATGGATCAAAATTTTGTACCATATTTTAGTGGGGGGATTCAATAGTTGTATGATTATCCTTGTAGAGTACATCCAATCATGGGACATTTTGGAATTTCAGTTCAAAGATATTTTAATGGATGAACCAGAAGCTCAGGTAAACAATATCCATAGGAAATTATTTAGGGAGATTCAATCTGGTAGGATTAAATTGTCCTTTAATGGATCTTTCATTTCATTTTGTCATTGAACTCATGGTTTCTCACTTTGTCCTCAAATGTTTTTGAATAATAAAATTTTCATTTTCTGTAACATCAAATTATATCATCATTGATGTAAAATTATTTTGAAAGAAAAAAATATGGAATGTTTCTTGAGGAATGTTTCCTTACATAGAAAATAAACTTTGAAAAATAAAAAATTAATCAAAAATTTATTGGAATCCTTTTACTATAAAATAACCATCAAAGTTTTTAAAGGAATATCAATGTCAAATAATTTTATTCAAATTGGGAAATTTCATTCATGTTATAAATGCTATAACAAATATTCCATTCACATTTTCAGTAAAATCCAAATGGGATATGTTTTGGAAAACGTGAATTATATTACATTCAAAACAAATAAAAAAATAAAAAATGGGTAAAAATATATTTAATAAATCATTTGGATAATTTTTAAAACCTTTTTTATTTTTTTATTAAACATGGTTTTGTAAAGAAATGGTTTTTTGACCAAAGAGAAAAATAGAGATGATTTTTTTACTAATATTATTGTAGTCCCTTAAGTACATAAAGATAGGAAAATGAATGGAAAAAAATTTATTCTCATGGAAAAAAGAATATAATGAAATTAATGTGTTTATTGAGATATGTATCATAATATTTCATAACCAGAATCATAATCATAAACACTCCGATAATCGTTGAGATTGTAACACCAAATAGATACTAGTTTTGTATCTTATGAATCATAAGCGTCATTAAATAATAACATAAAATGAACAATTAAATATCATGAAATAAGTATATTCATGATATAACATGTTAAATGGGTTGTATATACACCTCGTAAAATATGATAGATGCATAACTTAGAAAAATTGGTGAAAAATATGATAACATAAGACTAGAATTCATTTTTACACATTAAAACCTATTTTATAATAATTATTAGTTTATTATAAATATATTATAGAAAAATAATTTTATTCGTAATACCATATATGATTTACATATGACCTATTACATGTCTATTAACAATTCCATGATAAAATCATGTTTCGGGGAATAATTTCTTTTTTTACATGTATGTTTTTTTTATTTTTAGTCCCCTTAAAATTAATATTATTCCATCATCTCCATAATTTTAAACATAATATAAATATAATATATATTTGATATATATATATAGTGTAATCTATAAATCTTTGAGATAGAAAATAAAATACATGTCTATTGAGATGGTAGGTCGTATGTATGCATGAATGATGTTTCAATTTCCTCTACCAATGAAGAATGAAATATAATAATATAATAAATTTAATAATATATATATTTCTTATATAAAAAATGTATTTATTAAATATATCCCTTATTACATTCCATGCAGAACCTACATGAAAAATGGAACACATCCATTTGTGAGGAGGTAGTTCACCATACACACAAACACCGTTATCATATTCTATATGTAATGGAAAGCATATATATATGTGATAATATATTTAAAAATGTATATTTTTGTTAAAAATAAAATAAATATTATATCTATCATCATACCCAATTATAATAGGTATTGATGGAAATCAAGTCATGTTGGTTCGTGATACGGTAGTCTATTGTACACATGAGCAATTTAATCACTTCCCATATGAGAGAATATGACATGGATATAGATCATGAAATTTAAAAAAATCACTATATTTATGATACTGATTTTATTATATATTAATTGTTTAATAATAACTGAAGGTTTTTTTGGATGAAAATAAATATAAAAATGCTCTTTGAAGAATGTTACCTCTTCTTCGGGTAATCTCCATGGGATTACACCAAAAACATTTATAGGATGGGCCTGTAATAAATAAAAATCATATATTATAATATAATGTAATTAAATAAGGTATGCATTAATTTAATTTCCTAATAAAATTTTTTTGGAAGTGTGATGGGGACAGAAGAGGGGTGGTCGTTTATAAGTGGGGTGAGTGGTAAACTTGTAATTTTCGAAAAGAAAAATGTGTGCGAACATTTTTATCTTGAAAATGTCACAAAAAATGCACCATTATAGAACAAATAATAAATATGGGCCAAATATGAACATATAATTGGTGTTTGAAATGTCATGTGAAATTTTTAACATGTATCTGTTTAGTTTAACAGCCGGTAAACCCATTTTTACCATAATTGTGGTAGCTAATTTTTACTATTTTCACTATTCAGTATGGTAAAAAAATAATTCAATATTATTAAAAAAATTAAAATATTATTATTCAAAATATATAATCCATGTTTCCATAATCCATTCATATAATTGTAAAATATTAATTTAAAATTAAACATGCAGTCGTGACAAGAAATCGGTTTTCCAAAGAGAAAATATTCAAAATATTAAATAATATATATATAATCATTATGAAAATGAATAAAAGGAAATAAATTGTACTAATTAACATATAATTTCACTAATTTCACTTTTAAAACCATATTTAAACAAAAATTAAAAATATAAATTATTTAAACAAAAAGGATGTTTTCAATATAAACCTATATTTTTAACAATTCAATGAAAATTTAATCTTTTTAGAAAAATCCAAAAAAAATAACCTTGGATAATTATTATATGAAGACTTAAGAAATGAATTATATTTTTTAAAATTAATTATATATAATTTTAATCACTTATTTTATTAGTTTTCACAATTAGAAATAAAAATTCATTTTTTGAGAAAATTGTAATTTGGAAACATATAAAGACATTACCAAAAATTAAGTAGTTTTTTATAAATATGTTTTCTTTATATAAAGATGTTACAATTAATATTTAAATTTTTTTTATTCCTATTAATTATTTTATTATTAATTTTTTATCTTAATAATTTTCATGGTTAAATAATAATATTAATAGTTTGTCAAAAAAAATTCAAACTCGTTATTGTGTGTAACACAATATGTCGAAGAAATTTACTTTATCTACAAAAAATCATATATTTTTAGGGTGTTACAATACCCAGTACATAATATTATCCTCCATAATCTCACAAAAATCCTAAACATTATATTCTAATGATTTTATTTCTCATTTATATACATCTTCCATTGAATAATCTCATGAATGATCAAACATTTTTTAACCAATAGAACCACATCATATCCTAATATGTGAACCATGTGTTTGGGTTTTCTAAATGTATTATCTGAATTGTCCTTCAAAATCATAAGTAGAAAGGTCTGGTATATTCTCTTCTCATTAAGATATTCTTGTATAAAATATTTGAAAAATTCATTAGTTAATAAAAATATATAAATAGATGAAATAACATAAATAATATAATTAACATAAATAACTCCATAAAAACCTCTCAGATACAAACCATAACCCTTTTCTAAGATATATATCATTTTTATAATTTGTTCCCTCTTTTATTTTTCATTTCAAGATGGTGGCATGGAGGTTCAACCTCTTCATAGCCTGAATCTTTAGCTATCATTTTGTGAAATAATTATTTCATCATTTGGTCTTCCAATAATGTATACCCTCTATGTGATAAATTACGAGTTGTTGGATTCATTATTTTAATATTATCTCATCAGTATCTATAATTTAGGAATAAAAAAAATTATAAGGACATTATTATACATAAAACATATTAAAATATAATATTTCAATTTCCATAAATGATACTCTTCATCTACTTTTAAAAAAATTCTTCCATGTATCAATGCCTAGAAAATTTTATATATCTCTTGTATTTTTAATTTTTATTACCCCCATAAATGAAATATTATGTAAGGGTTGACTTGAAATCCCTCAATATCCAAGAATACAAAGATTAAAATTTATTCCTCACATATATATGATCATATCCATAAATTTTCATCTAATAAGAAGTAAAAAAACATATATTAATAAAAATATGTCATGATAAGTTAAATAATAACAAACTAGGTTAAAAAATTACATCCGATGATTGTGATATTTTCTTTACTTAACACTTTTTCAATCAAAATTCATCATGAATTATTTTTTTCATGCTTACATTGCAAAAAAGTATAAAATTATTTTGAATTTGGACACCTTGGTTTATCATTATCATTAAATTTGAAATATATATTTTTTCCTTTGAAGGGGAAACTCAATAAAAATTTAAATTTGTGCTACCACATTTACCAACCATAGAACCATTTTCTTCCCTTGTGGAAGTAAATTCCCATATACATAAGGATGAGGAGGATGATAAATAGAAGTATTTGCATGGTTACCCCTATAAGCCTGAGGTGATTATGATATTTCATTTGAAATTTTAATATAAATAAAATTAAAAAAATTTAGTATAAATATATAAAATTCAAACTATTACATATTAAAATAAATAAAATGTTAAAAAATATCCAAAAGAAGTAAAATAAACCAGACAAATTTACATTTATATTTATTAAAGTAGATCACCAAAATTCAAATAACATTAATGGGGGATTAAATGAAATAAACATATGAAATTAGAAATTAACTAAAATATTATAAAAAACTACTATTATATAATAATTTAAATGAAAATTTTGAAATTATAAAAACAATAAAAACAATACAAAGAAAACAAATATTTATCATTTTCAATAGTGTAGTTAACAAAAATGGTAAAAAAAATACTGACAATATTCTTTTTCGTATTAATTAGTAGTCAATATTTTTAAAACAACACTGATAATATTTAAAGAACATAAAATTACACAAACAAATGAAAATAAATATTATGTAAAAAATTATACAAATAGAAAATTCACATATAAAGATGAATTATTGAAAAATGATAATAACCAAACTGAACTAATCTAAAAGAATTGTCATATTTTTTAAAATATGTGTTTTAAGTAAAAATTATTAAAACTAATACATCTTACAATTTATTAAATTTAAAAAGGTGAGGAACAAATAAATAGTTGTTTCCCACAATATTAGGACATTTCTAAAGGTTTATTTTCCCATACTTCTTGCTCATGATCATTCCGTATAACTACTACAAGACTGGTGTTGAACAACATTGATAAATGGAATCGTTAGAAAATTTTTGTTTTTAGCACTGATAAAGGACCCATTTAACATTTCTTTATTTTTAGCATTAATAAAGGGTACCCTTTAGCAGTGATTTATTTTTAGCATTAATAAAGGATACCCTTTATAATTACATTATTTTTAGCACTGTTAAAGGGTACCCTTTATCAGTGCTATATTTTTATCACTCATAAAATGAGTCCTTTATCATCTCTAATTTAGCACTGGTAATGGTTTTAATAAATAAAATGAAATAAATAAATAAATCATAAAATAATAAAATAATTTTATTAAAAAAATATATTAAATTTTATTAGTTAAATAATTATTGATAAAAATGAATAAATAGTTTATACTATATATAAATTATAAATAATAATAAATATTATTTATTTAATATATAGATATAAAAAATGAAAATTAAACAAATTAAAATTAGAGATAAGTAAACTGAGAAAAATATTAAACATTTTATTAATTAGATGATTATTGATAATGTTAATAAATAATATATATTGAATATATAGATATATATTAATTTATATAAATATGATTTAAATATTATAGAATACTTATGCACTTTACATTAAATAGTCATATGTTTAGTGAATAATGGTTTATAATTATAAATTAATATGAATTAAAAATAATGACTAATTTTATAAAGTAATGGACAAATAATTGAATGTCATTTGATTTTTCAATTTAACATAGATCAAATGTGGGTTATATTTATTTTATATATATGTAATTAATTACTTTTTATATACAACGCACACACATAAAACATATCAATTTTTTCAAGATTATTAATGTTTACAAATTTTTAATTAATTTAATTTCACTCATTTTTAACATGCATGCGCATAAAATTTGATATTCATTAATAACGTTAAAAAATATTTGTAAAAAAAATATTTATAAATAAATAACGAAAAAATGTATATATTAGATTTATGAAATTATATAGTTATAATTATAAATAAATTAATTATTTTATAAAATTATATATATAATTATAAATAAAATATTATATATATTTAAATAATTATTAAATTGATAGTAAATTTAAAAAAATAATGAATATATTTAATATATTTATATTTAAATATATTAATTATATATATACAATTATATAAATATATTATTACAAATATATTATTGGTTAAATATATTGATATAATTAAAAATAATTATTTATATATTTAAATAATTATAAAATCATAATAAATATATTTAAATATGGAATATATTTATATTATTTATATTTATGTATATTTATTATGTATATATATAATTACAAAAAAAATTATTTATAATTATATATCCTTTATAGGCACCAAAGTAATAAAAGCTAATAAAAAAATATTTATCAATGCTTTCATTAGTACTGATAAATATAGATTTTATCAACCCTTTTTTTAGTATTGATAAAGCCTCAATTTTACCAGTGCTAAAAAGTCCCTGATAAATATTCATTTTATTGGTGCTTAAATAACAAGTGTCAATAAAAGGGCTCTTTATCAATGATTTTAAAAAATCACTAATAAAAGTGTCCCGATCTAAATAAAAAACCAAACCTATTGTGAATCTATCAAAATATCAAACGATTTATATGGAATCCACCCATTGCAGGTGCACCTCAGTGAATTGAACCTAGAATAACAACAACTCACTAGAATCACAAAAATCCACTACCTCCAGTTACACAAGCATCGTTCAAATTCAGTTGTTCTGTTTCTGTTAGGGTTTCCAAAGAAAACATCAAGATATGAATATGAGGGTCTTGGATTTTCTTCAATCCAGCAAGGTATGCCTATGTTTTTCTTTATATGTTCCCATTTTCTTTCAAAAAAATTTATTTCAAGATCTAGATATGAGGGTTTGCGATTTTTCTTTGTAGTTTCCAATTTTATTTCTATATTTGTGCTCTATTTAGTGTATTCTATTTTTACTTTGTTTATGATCATTTGTTTCCTTGACTACTATTGTAAATATCATGCTTTGATCTTTTTAAATTGTTTCTTTGAATCAATTTTCTTTGTTATCTACATATATACCCCATATATTTTTCACTATTTTGAATCAATTTCCTTTATAGGTTCTGAAAAAAATTGATTTAGAAAACCAATTATCAACTTGATGATGGCATGAATCATCAATAGATGATGATTATAAGAAATTCATGTAGGGTAATTAATTAATTTAAATTCTATTTAATTATTTTGATGTAAGTATTTTTCATAAATTTTTTTATGAATTGTGTTGTTTTATTTTAAGAGAAATCTTAGTAAGGGTGATATCATATTTATTTATTTTCATGAGCTTCAATTTTCAAAATTAGTATGGTGTTTCATTTATTTTACTATGTTGTGATATTATTCTATAAGTGTTACATTTTTTATCAATTTATGTTTTATATATATATATGTAAATATATATATTTCGATCTATTTGTATGAATTTTCAGAAAATATAATCTAAAGGTGATTTTATATTTATTTATTCAAAAACTAGGGTTTGGGATTTTCAAATTAGGAAGGGATTATATTTATTTTCATTAAAAATTATGTTTAAATGTGACTTTGTTTAGAAATTATGTGTATTAATAAATCCATAATATATATATATATATCTGTGTGTGTGTGTGTTTAAATGAGTTTGGGATATATGTTGCAAGGGTTGGTGTGTTTTTATCCTCTATTTCTGATATATATTGTTGATGTGTATTATTTCATTATGCCAACTTCTTTATTGACCACCCTAGAATCTAAAGGATGGTTCAATGTGTATTATATTTCCTCCCTATAATCCTTAGGTTTCTACATAATTTGTTCCAATAAATAGAATGGATGTTATCAAATTATAAGTATTAGAAACTATTTTTAGGTATTCATTGTATTTTGTATATAAATAAATTTTATGTTTATATATACATTTAATTAACAGAAATATATTTTATACATAAATAAACAGTAAAATATTGTAAACTCGATTTACATTCAAAACAATAAAAGTATGTAACTATATATACATTTTTGTAAAATAATTACACATTAAAAATATTTAAAAAATATATTTTATACATAATTTCCGAAAATAAATATTATTTTTAATTAATATCATTTATAAATTTTTATTGTTAAAATTTTTTAGTTTCATTAGAAAAAATAGTGTTATATGTATACATCGTATAATATGTTATATATTTAATTAAATTTAAATATGATAAATAATATACATATATATATCTAATTATATTCAAATAAATATAATAAAATAATACACATATATATATAACCAATATATACAATTTTTTCTAATGATTTCACTGGGGCATGCATCCGTGTGTTGAGGAAGCACTGATCGCTGCCCCATATTCCTGCTTTACAAAGGTGGGCAACATTCGTCGGTTATTCAGGGAAATTTTCCCCTTGATCAAAGTGGGATGATAAGAATTTGGTCTCTCCTTCTGCGGATCCCTCCTCAGAATTTATCCATTACTCTAGGACTCCCCTAAAGATTAAGATGTGGTTCGTGAAACTCTTCCATATTCCATATCTTTGTGGACACATATTAATTAAGCTTCTTCTGTTAGGACATTCCAAGGGGTCATGTTAGGCCAGTAACCCCTAGTTTGGGGAGTAGTCATGTTGGGCATCGTTGGCATGTCTGGGACCGGAAACAATGGTACACCGAGATGTCTTCCCCTTATGATAGGGATTCTTGAGGGCGTGAAATCCAATGTCACCCCACATCATATATTTGGAATTTTATTCCATAGTCATGTCTCCATGGTTTTCCTCAACTTCCCATGTTTAATACGGGGTATATCGCGAGTTTAAAGTATAGAAGAGATAGATAGGGCTGATTATAACACTAATGGTAGTGGATCAGATTGGTATATTCCTAGGAGGAAGACCTGGGATGTTTACTAGATTGGTGGAACAAGACTCCCAATGAGGATGGATCTGAGGTGGTGAGTCCCATATATGAAAGATATCACACTGTGAAGGATGATCTGGACACCTCAAAGGGCAGATCAGGGGATGATTGGGTCTTGAAAAAGGGGACACCAAGGTTTATTATTGGCGGGGACTGAACGCCGTGGAGGTCTCGTACGTATCCTATATAGAGGACAGGGATCAAAACCCATGTATTTAGAGAGATTGAATCATGGGATCAGGGTGTACACAATGGAAAACAACCTGAATACATATTGGGGATTATGCGTGGTTATCATCCTAGGTTCTACCAATGAGAAATGATATGAATGGGGCTTAAACATGGTTAGCTTCCCAAATTAATGTCTTGATTTCACCAGAATGTGGCATCCTGAGTGGAATTAGGATGGATATGGATGGATTGTCGAAGGATGCAATGAGTTGGTATCGAATTGTGGTCTAGTTTGAAGGTGTTTGTATTGGGCTTGAACCTCGAAGAGGTTTCTTACATATAATCATGGCAGGGAATCGAAGTTCATTTAGTTCTAGGATGGGGTGATGATTCACCTAAGGAGGCAGCTTGTGAGAATGGAAACATGGATGGGACCCGAATGAAGTAGAACCTCCAGGTTGGGGCATGAACATTCTGAAACACAAAGCCTCAAGGGAGAGACCAGGATAAGACATGAGTGATGGGCTTGAACCTCAGGTAGGCTAACTGTTTATATTTCTCAAAAAGGGAAAAGATCAAAGTCCGCGTAGTTTAGATGCGGGGGTATAGTATCGGGGTGTACACAAAGGACAGTAACCCGATGACATGTTGAGGATTATGTATAGTTAGTAGCCCATTGAAATACAAACACTCTTGGTTGTTGGTGTATGGATTGAATGTGGGGCTTACACATAGTTAGTTGCGCGGGAACTAGTCTAACACCACTAAGTGGTGGAACAAAGGTGTCGATCCCAACAAAGGGGACACCGATGCTTACTAGTGCTTAGGGTTGATCATCCGAGATTCTTCCTATGTACCTTTTCAGGGAGATAGGGATCAAAACCCATGTAGTTTGAATTCATGATTTTTAACATCATGTAGTACACAAGAGGCATAAAATTTAACATCATTCGGGATGAGGGTGAGCCGATGTGAAGTGGTCGGGACAGATGGGTGATGGGCTTGAGCCTTAGGGAGGCTTCCAACATACCTTTCTCAAAAAGGTAAAGGATCAATGTCTACATAGTTCAGATGAGAGTTCAATGGGTCTTACACACCAAGGTGGCCCAAAGAGGATTTCAGGGTCGATGCTTACTCTAAGCCAACATGAGTCATGCTCGGTGTGAGAAACAAGTGGTAACGAAGACCTAACGATGGCATCATGAAAGCTGAATCTGTGATGAATGGAGTAGGACATACACATGGTTAGAACCCCAAAGTGTATTACTATGTCTTACTATTAGAGGGAATCCCTGGTAGGGGTCTATATATATGAGGAGGATATGACCATCATACTTGGAACACACTATCATGTTTGGTTAGGGCTTGCGCAAGGGAAACCTGAGGTGCGCATGCCGAAAAATCTTGGGGAGAGAGGGAAGTGAGAAGGTGCTAGTGACCATCCCCTTCATGGTCCTCTTTGTAATTGTCGATTATGTAGTGATCATAGTTTAACATCATCTGTTGAGGATTCAGGTTCTTGGCAGTTGAACATCCTGCAGGTCGTATTTTGAGGATTCACTCCTCACCCCTATGTCTTAAATAACTGATGCACTTCTTGGCCCATGGTGAAGATAATGCACCAGCACAACAAATATCAGAGGGTGAGGGGAGTGATAAAGTGATGGTTCCCATCCCATTCATAGTTCTCTTAGGAATTTTCTCTTATGCGGTGATCATAGTTTAACCTAATTAGCCGGGGGTGCAAGTGCTTGGCAGTTTTCCATCCTACAGATCGGACATTGGGGAATCACTCCACACCCCTAGTTATTACATAGTGGGAACACTTTTTAACCCTTGGTGAAGGGAAGGAACCATCACAATAGAGATTAATGGGAGAGGGTGTGAGAAGGTGCTGGGGTATATCCCCTTCATGGTCCTCTCTAGACTTATCACTTATACAGTGATCCCAGTTTAGTGTCATTTGTCGGCGATGCGGGTTCTTTTCAGTTTGATGTCACATAGCTCGAATGGTGAGGATTCAATCATCACCCATAGGTTATACAATACTGGAACACTTTTTAAACCATGGTGAATGGAAGGAACTCGTAATGTTGTGGTCACAGTTTAATGTCGTTTGTTGGGGACACTTGTAATTTTCAGTTTAACGTCCTATAGGTGGATTCCTCTCGATGTTGTCGGATGCCCTAGGTGGATAAGAGTACCACTATGGAACCACCCCCCCCCCCTAGAGTGGGAGTGTCATACATGGAATCTCCATGGTGTTCGGACTATTCATATTCTTCCCTTTTCAAACCCGGATTGAATTCCTCCTTTTCTTTAGATTCATGTAATTCCAAAAGTCATAGAATGTTTCTCAGGCCTCCCGCTTCTATCACTTTAAATTCTAGAATTCACTAATGCGTCTTACCTAATGGATATGACTTTGGTTGGACATTTCAAGAGGATTTTACCATCGACAGACTCTTTTTATTGATTTAGTTTTAACTATTTCGGTTTGCAGGAGAGAGCCATGGTTGGTATTCTTGTCTCTAGGAACAGCATGATACGATTTTCCTCTAAAGACGACTAGATTCGTGTGTGGTCGAGTGTGCCTCGCTCCTACGATGGTTCTCTGTACCTCCTTTTAATGTGGTCATATGATATGCATATGAAGCGTGATCCTAAGAAGCTATAAATATGGGAAATATTCATGGAACTCCCTCTACCATTCCAAAATCTTTGTATTCTCTGATTTAATGGGAATTTGGTTGTGTGTTTCCTCTATACTGATAGTAGAACTCGTGTGATGTTTCACCCAATATATGAGGATCTGTATTGAATTAGATGCATCAAAGGTGCATATTGATTATTTCTAGATAGTGATGGGAGAAGAATTTTGATATAAGAAGACTATTTTATTTAAATCACGGAGTGATAAATTTTTTACATGCAAGATTTTGGGACACAACTTGGCTATCTGTAGGTGTAGGGAGAGGCATCTAGAAGATTCTCTGGATGTCCGAGTAGACTAGGTCTGGAGAGGTTCATTGCGTGATGTTTAAGAGCTTTTGGATTCATTCGGTAAAGGGCATGTGGAAGGTTGTGGTGTTTCTGTTCAAGGTCATGGCAAGGAATAGGAATCTCTATTCTCGGGTGAAACAAGGGTGCAGAAACCTGTTAAGGATCCTCGTTCCGAACCAAGTCTAATTGAGATTTTCAAAAGACTGAAAATTGAATTGGAAATCCCTCTTGTAAATAGAGAAGTGAGTTCCAAGCTAATGCAGTGGTGGAAGAAAATAACAATATTGTTAATGATACTACTCAGGCTCCGGGGGTCCATGTTAGAGGTGCTAGTCTAACTTCTAAGGGTGAAAAATCCAAAACCCATGTTCATGTGCTATGGAAGTGCGTGATGAAGGAACAAACAATGCTGTAAGGGTGACCTAGACCTCTAGAGATAGTAAGGATAATGAGGTGAAGGAGTGGGATCTGGCTTTATATGGTGTGGTCAAGTTGTTAATCACCAACCAGAGAACCACTCCCCACCCCTAGGACTTAAATATCTAAATAAATTTTTAAATGCTTTGTAAGGGAAGCCACCAACTATGAAATATGAAGATTGGGTTGTGGAGTGATCCATTTAGGGGCTCACGTTAGTGTGGCCATGCGAAAAATCAATAACCATGAGTGTGCCGATGTGAAGAAGCACACAGTAGATACATGCAACATGAAGCAGTATCCAATGGATTTTGAAATCACATCGTACAAGAATGGAAGGACGCACAGAAGAAGGGATTGTGAAAGATGAAGGTTCATAGAGAGGGGACTCGAAAATATTAGGGGCATGCAGAGCATAGGGGGTCGTAGAGTGCAAGGATTCACAGATCTCATGGGTTTGCAGAGAACATGGGATCACAGAGGATATTACTTCACAAAGAGGAGAACTTTGAGAAGAATAGCGTCCCAACCCAATAATGTAGTAAAAAAATTTTAGGGTTCTTCATGAATCTTGTGTGATTTTTGAGCTCCCGAGTACCCATTTGGTCCTCCTTCCCTTATTGTGTCCAATAGTATTTGAAAAGGAAATCCCTCCATGAAGAGGGGGTAAATTTGAAAAAATTGAAATGTATTTATCAATGCCCATGTACCTCAGATGATTCACTTTTTTTATGGTTCTCTGAGAAAATGTTGCTTTGTGATTTGAGAGCTCGGAATGTGAAATTTCAAGGTGTTGGTCTATTTGGAGTGGGGGATCTTGGTATTTACATGCTCCATGTAGGTCTGAAGGGAGGAGGGCATGTGGAAAAAATATTCATGCTCCTAATCCACAGGATGACTCTTCCATGTTTCTCATATATATAGAGTCGACCATCACTCCCTCTACATCGATCACAGAGGATTTTGGCTTCCCTCATGTTTTTTGTAACTACAGAGACATATTTCATTCCCTATATAGTTCTTGAAGAGACCTCTAATTTCGATCAATTTTGTTGTAACTGTGGAGTCACCCATCACTTTTATTTGTGGTGGGCACATAGAAGGCCTTTTCTTTGCAGAGACCACGGTGTTGGTGGGTTTTGTGAAGATGCTTTATGAATTAGAATTTTGGCATCTTTTTTTTTCTTCTCTGGTTTTTCTCCACAAAATGGATTTTTAGGGAAAAAATCCCCCCCCCCCCTCAGAATGGGAGTTGGGGAGAAAAGTAGGGTCAAATTATGAGGGCAAATTTGCCAAAATTTAGGCAGATCGTGAAGTGGAATCATGATGAGGGCACACAAAGTGCGGTTTGAGAAGACCATGGAGTTTTCCAAGATTATCACCACAACACGACACACTGCAAATCTTTGGGGTCATCTCTTATAAATTGAGGTGATGACCCCTCCTTTTTCCTCACTTGCCTCTACATCCTCATGACAGAGCTCTCATATTCTAATGCTCTGTAAGCTTTACTATCTCTTTTTGAGAACTTGATTTCATATACCAGTGTTTCACAATGATAATCAGTTAATTTTTAGCACCATGATAATTGGATGATCTGCAAGATGCATTGATCTCAAATGCTATGCGACCACGATATATGCGAGCCATATTTTCAAACGAGAATTAAAACGAGAATACACGACTGAGCTATGCGGTTGTGCTCTGTGATTGATCTCTACGAACCAGAACAGGGAGAACTAAATTAATGTGGTAAAATGTAAAATAAAGAATCTACACATGGGGTCCTTCTAGAAACTTCTCAGAGGGATTAAATGGTGAACAATATGGGGGATAGAGAGTGTGTGAGAAGTTAATCAGATCACAAATCCTGGATGAAGTTGATGTCGGAGACCCAAAAGAAATACCCAATCTGCAAAATACTACCATTATACTTCTATGGTTTGAGGGATGATGTACATATCCCTTATGAAATTAGGGATGAACTATATTTCTGGTTCAGGGGCATGTTGTGCCTGGACTAGTGGTTCAGGGCTGCTGCTGGCCATTCATGGGAGGATCATATGCCCGTTAATGATGATTGACTATAAAATCACACAAAAAACATTGATGAGAAAGAACTACATCATGATGAATCCCCAATACAATAATATTCTAAGGGCATTTTTGGGTAAGGCAGAGAATGGGTTGATCAATGAGTGGTATCTGCACCAGGGCATAAATTTCACAGATGATTGGTCCTAGGACTATTAGGTCTACGCCTCCTATGAAGAGTTTAGGGAAGAGATGAAGTGGGTAGGATTATTTGAAGTAGCGTGGGATTCCCAATTCCACATTTATCAGCTGAATAACATTATATTGGAGTAGATGAGTAAGTGGTCATCAACGACCAATGCATTACACCTTCACCCTGGGGAATTCAGCATTAGCCTCTGGGACCTCCATCTGATTTATGGGATCCCAATTATGGGGAATATATACGATGAATTCCTCTGTAGAAAAAATAAATGGGAGGATCTGGAGTAGATGTCGCTGATGGAAAAGGCTCATATGAACCTGATTCTGAGTAAGGATAAGCAATCTGTGAGGTCTATCCACTTCAAGTGGTGGTTTGAACATTTCATAAATTTCCCAGAAAATAACACTATTGATGTTGAGGAGGCACCCAAGAAGCTAACAAAATAGGCCCATACTTTTCCCAAAGTGGGAGATCAACACAGCAAAGAGAATTGAAAATATTGTATCCTGGGGGAAAACCAATGGAAGAATTAGGGGTATAGTATCCACACTGAGCAAAGAGCAGTCTGGTTGAGTTTATTTCTATGCTCATTTGTGGCTGGATGTTGCTATTCTAGGATATAAAAATAGGTGAGTGACCAAGAATGTTCATTATGGAATCCATGCTGGGGATGGGGGAGTATGTCCATATTGAGATCCCAATAATGGAAAAACTATACAAGGTGATATGGCACATCAACAAAGGGAAAAGGAAATTGTCGGTATGCTGACTGCCCCACTTCCTACATGGGTGAATAATGACACTCATTAGACCCTATGAATATCTGATCCCTATTTATACTCCAAGGCCAGACTTTTGACCAGCCATTCTGAACGTAGTTGGGAGATTTATGGCTAAGATGACTCCACTGATTGCACTAAATAATGTATTGATGGTGGATTAATTCAATTTTCAATATGTTCCTGCTGCCTTTGGGAGTATTCACTGATTATGGACATGAAACTGAGGAGTATCAGTCCATCCTCTGGGCCTTCCCGTGTGGAGTTCTTGTTGAATAGGTGGACTATGATCCCATCTACAAGTCATATACCATGCACAGATTTGTGTGGTGGTTATGTTGCGTGATGATACTAACCCTATAATTCTACCTATGGGTACACCATGAGGATCACCCATGTGTGATGAGGCATATGTGGATCAAGTTTACATGGGAGGATAGAAATATGTGAAATGTGATGCCTTTACCTACTACTACTTTTGGGCTAGTTAAGGAATATTCCAATAGATGGAAGTAGAGCTACCCATGGGAGATATTGAAGCAATGAACTATCTATGTCAATTATGGTGTGCCTCCTCCACCTTAAATTAGAGGATAGAAAATAACAAGAAAACATCGTGGTAGCTGAGCTGATGAACATCATAATAGAGGGGATGTGGTTGGGCCACTGATTCCAAGGATTGTTCCAAGTGAAGGGAAAGAAGTATTAGTGGACCCAGAAACCCCTGCTGAACTGAGTTAGGAGGGAGAAATGATAGCCAGATGGTTCCATAAGATACCCACCCAGGCTCCTGAGAAGCAGTTGTGCCACATAGATATGCCTCTGTATGCTATCTTTCCCAATCCTTGGGATACATGGGACATAAATAGGCAATTTGAAAATCCATTACTAATGTTGAATCACATAAACCACCTCCAGATTGATCTATTAGATATAAATTGTGCCATGGGTGGGTTTTTATTTTCTAATGTGAATGTGGAGCAATATGTTGCTTAACTGGAGGAATTTGTGCATTCAAGGGGAACTCTACATCTAATGAAAAACCGAGTGAATGTTTTTCGCAATCAAAAAGTCCCGCCATAGTTGTTTGATACTAAATTGAGGGATCGCTTACCCTCAACATAATAATATAAAGATTCATCCTGGGGGAAGAGGATACAAAAGGGATCCCCTTAGAGGAATGTGAGGTTGAATTCTCAGAGCTGGATGATCTTGTCGAAGTCCTTGAGGAAAAATCCAGTCCGTTACATAGTGAAACTTTCCAGGATACACAAATGTTTTTCATTACTAGACACATTTCTATTATAGGTGGGACTTGTACAAAAAACAAATTTTTGCACGATAGTGGATGTAACTGCAGGATCTACATATGGGACAATGGTGACTGTAGAGTTCGGCTGGGCTGTGACACCTAGGGTGGTTATTCCGGAGTCTTCGGAGTTCTTTACCATATAAGGGGGCCATGTACAGGAAATTTTATAGAAGAAATTTGAGAATGGAACTCGTTGTTTAACCAATGTAAGTCCTCTTCTTTGCAGAATCCATAACTGTTGTCTATCAAAACTGGCCAACTCACATTTGTGTATTCTTTTACGAACAATTATTAAAATGGTTTGGGCCACACTAGCAAGGATGGTGGGGGATTCTAGTACTCCTTCTCCCAGTGTAATGTCGATTTTCATGGAAGTAGATTCCTATGCTGACCAGACCACATCGATGATGATTGTTGATAGGGCCACAGGTAGGACGGGACCTATGATTAATGAGGTGGAATCCAGCAACAAGGATCAACCCGATGAAAGGTAACCCAACATACCCAACATGACACCTAAATAAGACCCTCCTAATGAATTTCTGGAGGAGTTACCAGCCTATGAACCTTCTGACCTAGAGTATTAGGATACGAATACTTTTAATGAATAGGGTATCTTGGTATTACATTTCTGGTCATGGAAAGCGATCAATATATTCATCTAAGATACCCCACATGCATAGTTGATAATCCATATGGGGATACATCATTCCCATATACATAAAATATGTGTTGGAGGAGTGAATTTTTGAACCCCACATATGTTCATTCAAGATTATAAGGGAGAGAAAATATGGGAATATTACTGTAGTCTCAGTGTCAGCTGGCAGTGGAGGATGTATGTCAATAACAATAAAATTCTGGAGGCTGATCAAGATATCCAACGCTTGAGGGTGTGGGAGAACATACATTATATTTTCCTGGATTCATAATCGGGACCCATTTCACAATTGAAGAAAAAACTGATAGTGGCTGAGTAATATATGGGGATAGCATCCCAAGATATGGATATTATAATATATTATGAGGATCGGGCATGGATCAGGGCCGATAAACTGTGCCCAGTTTCTATTGAAGATGAGAGGGATCTTAACAGGAGACAGGAAATCCTTGATTTCACATGTTAGAGGGTGGTGGATCTAGGAGGCTTCATTGAAGTGGTAAACCCATCTATTATAGGTTCCAATCCATGGGAATCGTAATTTATATGTACTTACAAACATACTTCCATGATTTCTTATTAATTTTGGTTGTGTTCATGAGTATCGTTATCTGATTTGATTACTGCATCTGAATCGCATCTACGAAACATCTTTCAATCAATCCTTATGCTCATGTGGCTCATGTATGATTTGATAAATAAGGGATAACCACATAATTATTCCCCTTGAATAAGAGAGTGCCAACCAATCACCAAAAATACAGGTTCTTAATGATCACATCGAGTTTATGGTAAGAGAAAGGGGCCATGGTTAGAGAATAGGATTCTCAAAAAAAGGAACATTGCTCTCTCCCAACATGCTCTAGCACATGACTGGGATAATTCTAGGGGTGTTGGAATAAATACAAAATAATGGTAATGGTGAATGTGAATTATGATAGACAAAATTTGGAATGCAGTGAGTATGGTATGATGACAGAGGATAGCTATTGACCAAATTCAAAACACAACATCTACATCGTGTTAGCCGAAAATGGGAACAAACGAATGAGTGTCAACTTATGACCGCATTCAAAAACACATGGAAAAACTTAAAGTTTCATTTGATGTCCTCCGAACATTGTCCTAGGATGGTAGGAGAGCCTTGGGGTCGAGTATTCTAACAATTAGGGGTTTCCATTATTCATGGGATGGAATGAGGATTTGAAATAGATGGCACAAAAAGTGTGGTGATTGAATGATGGGATGTTTGGATAAAGTCCAACACTCTTGAAATTACGCCACCATGATGAATGTGCAATGGGTGAGAGTATCGTTCTGAATCCAGATCAGGCCTACCTCAGGTAGGGACTTCTATGGTGAGGACTTAAGATGATATACAGTTATATGTCATGTAAATAGTGATGATAGGTGTGCAGTTTAGAATCTTGTGGTAAGTAAAATGGATGAGCAGTTTAATGTCGAATGACAAGAACAATTCACATAGTTGAAGTTCATACTACTAGAACCCAGGTCAATAGTTTAATGTCATGTTACATTGACTACGAACTTCTAGTTTAAGGTCATGGAATTTGGCACATGTTTAGGGGAAAAGAACATAGAATGTTAACATTCCTTGAGATGGGCCCGATGTGAAATGGTTGGGGTCACTAAATATCCCAAATAGATGAGACTGAAGTCCAACGTAGTTCTTGAGCATAGCGTGGTCAGAGACCGACACTAGCGAGGGGAAATGCTCTCTGGAAAGGAAGCTAACGCATCCTATAGTTATCACGGGGCATCCAGATATTTTTTAGGGTAGGTCCACAGTTTAATGTCATGAGTCGAGGAAATGGGTACACATAATGGAGAAATGTGCGGTGGGGTTCATAACATGACATGAATAGGGACTAGAGAGGTCCACATCACATCGCACATTCCTGAAAGGGAATTGGGGATCAACAAGTCCAAGTTAGGGAGTTTACCATTCAGTTGGAAAGACCTGGGAATCATATTCCTTAATATTTCTAGGTATCCTAAAAGGGTAGGAATCAACCCTTATGTAGTTATTTGTATTCTGACTAGTTTTACGTCATGTGGTGAGGAAGATAGTGTCATAGTTTAAGGTTGTATGGCAGGACCAATGGGTCCCATAGTCTCGTATATGGATATTACTTTATCACAACCCCTAAGCCTACATGTTCTATGCTCAGTGTATGAAACAAGGAGCATTGTTAGGACTTCCATGTCAAACAAGAATGTGCTTTAGTGGGAAGTAAATATTGAGTGGGAAAAATCACATATGAACCAACATTCTTACTTGACACGTGCGAATGTCTAGAGATACAACAACAGGGTTGTCGAGCATCTGTAAAATGGAAAAGTTTAATTAAACTTGTGGATCATGGCATCTAATATTTCAGATGACATGGGAGAGGCATTATGATAAAGGATAACTAGTGAACATGTTCGAAACACAACATCCATTTTGCATGAGGATATAATGGGAACAAAAAATGAGGGTCAACTGCTGACCATATTCAGGATGTAAGATTTGCATCAATTTTTTTGAAATCCTTCAGGTCATTGGGGAAATATGGAAAGATAGAATTGAGTCCAAGAATCCATACATTTAGGGTGTCCTTTCATATGTGAATGATATTGAAAACACAAATGAAGGAATGTGTGAAGCGCGAACATTACCCATGATGTTTAAGAGTCATGTAGGACGGGCACATGGAGTGATAATCTCAAAGGAATTACATGGTGTGGTTATTATAAAACCAAAATGAATGAGGACCAAATAATTATGCACCACACCACATAATTTTTGGGGAACCCAGGCCAAAAGGGGTAGGGTTGGAATAAATGGTTGCAACTAGACCAAATATAGGAAGTCTGTGCGTCACTACATATCCCGTAAGGATGGGAATCATGCCACACGTAGTTCTTGAAGCTGGTATGTAAATATGCCAATATCGAAAAGGGGAAACATATTCTCAATTGAAGGCATCATATGGCTAGTTAATTTAACATTACAAAGCCAGAGTTTTTAGAAGATGCATTTTAGCATCGTACAATAAGTACGTAACGGATATTAGTTTATAGTAATAGAAATTAGACTATATACTAATAATCCCAAGGAGAAAATATGTAACATGTTGAAATAAAGAAATAACAACATGAATGAGGGAAATTATGTAAACACTGCATCACAAGTTTCTAAGATAACACAAACACAGTTTAGATTCATGATGCTTGAACTTGGGTGTCTAGTTTAGTATGTGAATTTCTAGTTTATGGTTGTAGGGTTCGAACCAAAAGAAGTTTCATTCTTCCATGTAGGCACAAACCATAACAATATACCTATTCCCATGTTACCTATGATCAATGTGGGATACAAGGGTGGATAATATCTTTACAACACATGGAATACATTTTAGGGGGAGACAGTGTGGAGTTGAAGATAGCCCCATGATGTTGATTCGTCCTCTTAATGTGCAAAGGTGCACAAAGGGATAACACCGAGGGTTTTGAAATTACACTTGAAAAATATTGTGCGGAATGTTATGTATATAAAAAGACCAATATTTAGGGTATAATGGTGGTGGAATAATGATAGAGGATAACTATTGGCCACATTTTAAACACAACATCCATATCGGGTGACCTAAAATGGGAACTAACATCTGAGGGTCGATCACTGATCATATTCAAAACATAAAACATGTCTAATAATTTCAATCAAAATACTATGGTATGTTGGACCAAAGCAGTAGGTGATCCATGCGGTTGAAAATCCATACCGTTCAGGGGTCCCTCTGGAAGTGAAAGATGATGGAAACCCAAATATAGGAAGACATGAAGTACAGAAATGGATGAAATCATGTCTATGCAGAATACAATAAAATAGTTCATAAACCACAATGAATTTTATCACATTAGTGAGGCATAATAGAGGTTAGGTATCCCATACAAGAAGGGGGGAAATGGATTGATGATCCAAGGGATGGACCTAAAGATGAAACGTTTGGGCATTGTTACATATCCCATGAGTACGGGAATAAAGGAATATGTTTTTTTTTGAATTCCATGTATTTTAATGTCAATTAGTAATGAAACAAGGTAACATGGAAGGAACATCCCCTAAGGTATGTAAATGGAATGGATATTATAAACCTAACATGAATGAGGACCAAATAAGTCCACCCCACACCACATGCTTAAAACAGGGTTTAGGCCAAGGGGTCATAATGGTGATAGGATTTGAGGTACATGGACTAGACCTGAATATGAAATGTCTCATCATTCCAAGGTATCACATGATAATGGGAATCTAGCCACATGTAGATCTGGAAAACATCATGGTAGGATACCAATGACCAGGGAAATAATGTTGTGCGGGTTTGAACCGTGCACTGAAAAAAGTGGCATTTGATTGATCTTGTTTGTTCATTAGTGTGAGTGCATTTTTTTTAATCAACAACCCCATGGTAGAGAATCTAGGAATTGCTACATGAATCAAGCCATATGATGGCCTTTAAAAATATAAAGTTGGATGACAGATTCCAAACATGGTGTCTCTTCAAGTGAGGACACACAATGCGGTGTCGTTTTATTCATCATGCAATCAGGATGATAGTGCCACAGTTTATGGTCATATAGAAGTACCAGCCCATGAACATTAATGTCGTGAGAAAAAGATGCAACAGTTTAAATTCATGTGGGATAAGTCATTATAGTTTAACATCATGTCGTTTGGACGTATATGGAGGAACGAGATTCTAAATGGAGTACGCAAGGTGTGATAAATCATACCTGGCATTGATGAGAACGTAAGTCCAAACCACACCATGCGTAATTCCTGTGGGGGGGGACCTTAGGACAAGGGACCAAAAATGTTCATGGGACATAGGGCTTGTCATGAAGAATAAATTTTTAGGAGTTCGTACATATCACATAAGTTTGAGAATCAATCCACACGTAGATACAGAAATTTAGTGCAGTTTAACATCATGCGGTAAGGATGTGGAAAAGAGGATGAAGATCTCACTAGAGAGGTATGTGGCATGGTTTTTCCAAACCTAGAATTAATGATGAAATAATTCCACACCACATAACCCTTAGATATATTTGGCCAAAGGGCCAAAAAATATTAAGGGATCTGAGGCTGGACTCGAAGATGAAGTGTCCGGGCATTCTTATGTATCTAATAAGGATTTGAATCAATCCACACATAGTTCTAGAAATTCCATGCAGCTTAACATCATGCGGTAAGGACCTGGAAAACAGTATCTCAAAGAGGGATGTGTATAGAAAGGTTTAATAATCTGATGTGAATGGGGACAAAATTTCACAAATGCCACACCATTCACAATTCCAAGAGAGAACTTATGCCAAGGGGTCGAGAGAAACAATTGATGAACCTGGGATGGACTCGAAAACAAAATTTACAAGAATTCCTATATATCCCATAAATATGGGAATCAATCCATACATAGTTCTGCAAATTCCATACAGTTTAACGTCATGCGATAAGGATGGGGAATGAAGCACATTCTGGAAGGAGGAACATATTATACGGCTGTTGTAAACCCAATGTGAATGGAGACTAAATAAGTACACACCAAACCACATGTAACCCTCAAAGAGAACTAAACCCGTGGAAGTGATGATATTTTCTGGGCTAGACCCAGAGATTGAATGTTTGGGCATTCCAATGTATCCCATAAGGATGAGAATCAATCTAGACATCATTATGAAACTTTCAGCTGGTCTATCATCATGATAAAATGATGTAGGAAGATGGAGTGTCTCAAGGGGATGTGTGTGGTGTGAAAATAATAGGCCTACATGAATTAAGAAAAATATTCCATAACACACTACACAATACTAAGAGAGAACCTAGGGCAAGAGGCCTGAAAGGTCTAGGGACCTGAAGTTGGTCCATAGATGAATGGTTCGGGATTTCTACATATCCCATAAGAATGGGAATCAAACCATACATAGTCCATAAAATGTTGTGACATTTAAAGTCATGCGAAAAGGACATGGAAGATATTAGTTTATGTTCATAGTTCTCGGAAAATGAGTTTTATTCACTATTTTTAGTTTATCATCATGCAAGACGAAATGGATCTTAGTTTATGGTTGTAGAGCTCGGACCATTTACATTATAACATATTTCAGGATGAAGATGTGAATTTTAACATTCTCCAAGATGGAGATTCCATTACCTGAAGTACTTCTAGATGAATTTAGCATTGGTGGGAGGATTAATAATCTCACCATCCATAGTTACTAGAGAGTATACACTATTGGGTTAAAACTTATAAATGACATATGGTCCATCCCATTTGGGCTTCAACTTTGGTGGATTCTTTCCAGATATCATAGGCATTCCCAGATCCAATACAACATCACCTTGTAATAAATATTGGAGGAAAAAATTCTTATTTAATTCCCTAGCTATCATGTTTTGATGTCACTCTAGATTTTTCAAGGCACAAATCCTATGCTCATCAAAAACATCAAGTTTAGTAAGATGGTTTTTAGATACTTTTTCTAGTGAATGTTGATCATATATGGATATGTGTAGTGAGGATAACTGAATCTCAATGGGTAGGACTACCTCTCTTCCATATACTAGGGAATATAGAGTCACCTAGGTAAAATTACGAGTCGTTTTCTAGTAAGCCCAGAGAGTGTTGTAGAGTTTTTCCCAGCTACTCTTCTTATTCAAACCAACCATAATAGACAAGATTTTAGGTGGGTTTGGTTGAACATGTCAATTTCCCTATTTTCTTATGCATGATAGAGAGAGGTATTATTAGAATGGATATTATACTTGGCGTACAGTTTACTCAGCTCGACTACTTATAATTTGGTTCTATTATCAGAGAGGATGGCATGAGGGACTCAAAAATCGGTGGATGATATTAGAGATAAAGAAATAAATAATGTAATGGGACATAACATCCTTGATAATAATTTCCTCTTCCCGCATGGAAATGAATTCCGTAGCGGTTAGGAAAAACCTACACTCGCAAGGTGTTTCTAGTTGGTTTGGTCCCATGACATCGAGTCCCCAGATCACAAAGGGCCAAGAGTACATGGTAGTATAGAGAGGCTCTAGTGGATGATAGACAAAATTTGTATGGATCTGGAACACATTAAACCTTTTGGAAAACTCTATACATTCATAGATCATAGTGGACCACAAATATCCCAATCTTCAAATATGATGAGGGAGTTTCGGCCCTTCCTGATGAGATCCCCTAGAACCATCATGAACTCCCTACATAACTAGATAGATCTTGACTTTTATAATTTAATGGAGGATAATCCCATCAAACCCACGTTTTTAGAGGATCCACTCAAAACTGGGACCACTCTAGAGGGTGAACATCAAAATGTGTTTTTTGGATTCTCTCACGGTCAACTCAGTCTGTCCGGATAATACTGTGCTAGAGATACTCGATAAAGGGAGTCGTCCAATCTAGTGTTTCCTCCAATACTATGGAAGGGGACCTAGAGGTCTTGATGTGGAGGCATAGGAAGTAAATTTTCTTACCTTTGGGCTATCATCATCATTCAGAGTGATTGGTGAAATAAATATTTGATGTGCCAAATGAATAATCAAATCATACTAGTTAGGCTATGCAAGAGATGCAAAATGGATGGATAAAGAATTGGATCGACCATTCTGCAATGAAGGGACATGAGTAACTTCTGTCGCAGAAGGGACGTGGTCATCTGTTGGAGATTACACTCTAATAGAGGTATGAGATTCGACTTCCTGACAATGTACTCAACATTGATATTCTTGATGACCAACTCAGAGTCCTCTTTTACATTAAGGTGGGGAACGTCAATATCGAGGTCTAGTTTGAGACAAGTGATGAGGGCATGATACTCCACCTCATTGTTAGTGAAACCTTATAACAATAGGAATGAATAGGGAATGATAACTTGTATAGTCATAATAAAAACGGTACTTAGGACCACTTTGTTGAGTCTGGGATCATGGAATCTTCTACTAGTATGGATTTGAGAAGTTCCATCAATGTTAATTTTCCAACATGGAATAGATTGATCCACTGAGAGGATTGCCTCATTTTGAAAGTCGTGATCCAAAAGACTTCTCTGCAGGGGTTGGATGGAAGGCCATAAAGACTTCCTATTCTTATCCCTTGAAATAATTCTAGGGAAAAACATGATATATAACTATTGAAGGATCACTTACCACTTTTCTAGATGTCCTATAAAAATGGGGAGGTTTATAATGTACATTAGTGGATCCACTCAAGACACTAGGTGTATCCCATGGTGCTGCAAGTAATGTCACAATTTCTACACTAGGAATACCAGGAAAATCCATCTCTTCTCGATAGAGGAATATCTAGTCTCTATATTCAGGAGTATGTGATTGAGATAGTATAAACTATTCTATGTTCCCTCATAGTTCATCTGGTCAAGAAGGGAACTGAGGGACCATTCCAAAGCAGTCACATAGAAGACCAGTGGCTTTTCGGAAATAGGAGGAATTAGAAATGGAGGCTATAGTAGGTATTGTATGATTTATTCAAATGAATTATGAAACTCCTTATCCCACTAATAGTTTTCACCTTTCTTCATGAGATGGGAAAAGGGATGACACTTTCCATCCAGATTTGCATTGAATCATATTATGTAAGCTAAGTGGCTTTGAAAGCCTTGGATCTCGTGAATATTTCTCAGAGGAGACATCTGAATCATGGACCTGATCTTTTCCAGATTGATTTCAATGCCTCTGTATCTGACAACAAAGTCGAGAAACATTCCAAAGGTGATCCTATAGTCACACATAATGGGGATCATCCTTAGATGTCAAGAATGGAAAAATCCAAACACTTTATCAAGATCCATGATATTGTCCTAATGATGGTGATATTTAACCACATTGTCATCCATGTAGCATTCCAAAAATGTCCTGAGTATCAACTTGAATAAATGGTGCATGGCTCACTCATAGGTGGCACCGACATTCTTTAGACAAAAAGGAATCACCTGGTAGTTGAAATTACCTTGTGGTTCCCTAAAAGCGGAAGACTCTTCATCCATGGGGGCCATTCAGACTTTATTATATCCGGAATACCAATCCATGAAGGAGATATATTGGATCCAAGTGGTGGCGTTAATCAATAGTTCAGTCATATGAAGGAGAAAATCATCCTTCTGATAGTGACATCTGAGATCCTGGAAATTGTTCCAGACTCTGATCTACCTATTCTTCTTTCTAATAGGAAAAATTTTATCTATCCATTTGAGGTATCATATGTCCTTGATGATTTTGGCATTGATAAGCTTATCAACCTCATCATCAACCATGGAACCGTGAGAAGGTTCTATCTTTCTGGGAGGCTTTTTGAACCTATGATGATTTTTTGGGAGACCTAGATGGTGGAAATAAACCTAAGTATCTAGCCTTGGAATATCATAATAACTCCAAGAAAATACATCATGATATTTCCTTAAAAATCCATGTATCGATGTTGCTCTTCTATAGGCATATTTGCACTAATCAGTATTGGTTTCAGATCTGCCTTGGAATAAAGGTTTACCCAAACCAATTCATCGATCTTAGTAGAGTTGCAATATTCAAATATAGGAGGGGAGTCTCCCAAATAATCCTCTTCATCCATAGATAGATGATCCTAGGTAGGAGGAAGCACTCCCGATTTGACAGATTCGTACAGGACACTCATGCCAGCCTGACTGGCAGTGGAAACCTCATTGGGGGACTCCCGCACTACTAAAACCATGGTGATGAATGTGGTTGACCTGATCCCATTTTTCCTTCGACCCAAGTGGTCATATTTGATAATATTAATTTAATAGTGTCACCATAACTTGAGCTAGTTTATCCCAACCTGAAGAAATAATAAAGAATGAAATATTGTTGTTTACATGGGGCTGACATCCCGATACCTTATAGAAGTAGGGGGGTCTAGGATTACCTAATCTTGATTTGTGTAGGAATATGAGGTGTCATGGAATTCATTTGGAATGGGATATCAATTCCCCCTCATCCTCGAGAAAAAAAAGCATTTCCCCATTTCTGGGGTCGTGGCCACCAAATCGGTGAATCAGGAAAATGTAGGTATCATCGAGGTCAGTCTATGGGTCGATCGCATATATAGTGTTCTCAAACTCATTAGCCTAAATCTACCTATCCTTTCTCTTGTAGCAGTCAACATCTAGGTAGAATGGTTCATAAGATGTAGAGGGAGATAAATCACCTTGAAAAATGTCTACTCCACCATTAAGTGAGTATTTAAGGCATTGGTGATATGGGGAAAGGACTACCACATGTAGGTGGAGCCATGGTCTACCCATATATGTGTTGTAAACTATGTCTTATGAGAAAACCATAATCTCAATGCAAGAAACTAGGCCACTGAACTAGTTCTGAATGTCGATCTATCCAACTAGTGTCTGCTTTGTCCTTTAATGAAATTGAATCTCTAGGTAAGAGGGACTCATATCTATTTCAGATAGCCCAATATTGCAGAGTTTCTAGGTCGGGATAAAATTGATCCCAGAACTTTTGTCTACAAGACAACGATATACCTTTACACCATTGAACTGGAATGTCTTGTACATCGGGTGGATGTTCCCATGTAGAGGAGAACCTTTATCTTCTCTAGATAAAGTGATGATGGCTTGACATTCCACATGCTCGACTATCTTAACATGGAAGGCTTCTGTAGAGACTACATATGTCTCAAACTATAGGGGTCTCTTTAATGCCTCTGTAAAGGCATCACGCATATATGCGGACAAGAAGAGAGAATCAAGGATAGAGAGCCTCATCAAAATACTGGAAAGATTCTTAGGGACATCGTATTTCTGTGCTAGGAAAACACTTTTGCGGACAGGAGGTCCCTCTATGGTGGGAGGTTGGATGGGCACTGCTAGTTAAAATGGAAGACTTTGGATAGTGTTGGAATTTCCCGCTACTCAATAGTCAAACCATGTAGAGTGGCTACCGACTAACAGCCGGATGATTGAGGTCCATACACAATGGAACGGGGATGATCATAACATGTTCATGGAGGCTATTTCTAATCAAGTAGTACAAATGATGGTGGAGGAAGATCTGATGAAATTAGATGAGAAGGTTTTGAATGCTATGCTCTGCATTGGGCCTATTATCTAGTCTTGGTGGAGTGTACATCTTGGCTGTATGCACTGGCCAATGTATCTTTGAAAATTACATACCAACACTTTCATCGAAACTAGAGTCGAATGGGGATGTTTAAAGGGTCCTCCTAGTGCTCTTCATCATCAGAAACCATGTAAGGGTTTACCAGATCGTTGGTATTGATAAATGTGTATCCCTGGTTTTCACTCGAAGAATCATCCATTTTTGGATGGATGATGGGGTCATTCCCAATCTCCATTGACATGAAATCACCAAAATAACAAGATGAATTTGGAAAAGTCAGAGGGATTTGTTTTCCCTTGATCCATTGCTGCTTGCTCCCATGAGAGGGTGAAGGTTGAGATGTTGATGTAAAGGTAGTATCTAAAGGTAGAAAAAGTAATTATAAAGGATTATATAGATTCAAACATGCATGGATAATACCATGGGAGTGGGTGACTACCTTGCGAGCCATCAGGTCATCGTATTTTTGAGACTCGTGATTAGAAACCTGCTACCATTCACCCTAAATGTTGGGCATTATAAACACACATGCCACATATGTCAGGGCTATACCCAACCTGACTATGTTGTTATTGACCTGATCATGGATCTAGTCTTTAAAAACATATCATTGCTTGAGGCTGTGTCCATGTAATGAGTTATAGAGGTATTAATTGGAGCGATCAGTGTGATCTACCTCATCAGTCCTCTTTTATTCTAGAAATCGTAGGATTCCCTGGTCCAAGGTACGTCGTAAATAATCAGGAACCTATGTCTTGTTAAATTAGTATTTCATGTTCCTCCAATCTGGTAAAGGATCTTTGAGAGCATATCCCATGTGAGGGGCTAGCGAATCATGTCATGGAGGTGTAACTTGATTATTTCACCTAAGTGGTGGTGGCACATTATGCAGGGGTGCATGTCGATTATCAGGTGGGCGCTACTGAGAAGGAGGCTTCACTTGAGGTTGTGGGCCTCAACAAAGCTATAGATGTGCCTCTAGTGGTACAATTATAGCTTCCTAGGGACCTCTATCTGTGATACCATAGTGGTATTAGCCTTGGAGGATCTTTTGGTGGGAGCTACAAGAGGCAATGTTTGGGACTGCTTAGCTTGCTGCAAGACTTCCTCTAAATGTTGTGCTTTGTTGAATAAATCTAAAAACACACTTGGTATGTTCTGAGTGATTAGATAAGGGAACACTTCGGTCTTCACATTCCCCAAACACATCTTTAGTAGCTTACCTTGGGTTAGTGGCGTATCAAGGGACTATCTGAGCCCATTTCACAGGGAAAAAATATTTGTGACACACTCATCAGGCCTTTACATTCACTTGAAGAGGTCATCAATTCCTGTATTATGGGTGGTGGAACTAAACTTTTAGAGAAACTACCTATGATGATCCACCCAACCAACTATTGAACCGAAGGGTAACTGGATGTACTAGAAAAATGCCGGCCCTTCTAGTGTCTGTACAAAACATCAGAGCTTGGAGGCCTCCTACTGTGCTGAAGATCCCAACATGGGTCCACACCTTGAAATAATGTGGTCTAGATGCTATATCTGATCACCCTTATGATTAAATGGGACGAATGTAGGATTTTTAAATACTGAGGGTGTTGGCATATCATTCAAAAATGCTGAATATGGCTTTTCAAAAGGATGGATTTCCACCTGATGTGTTTTTAGGGTCCTCGAGGTAAGCAATGAATGCTTCCATCAGATCATCTAGATGAGGATTCCAATCATGACGAGGGTCCCAGACCACCAATGTGTTGGATGGTTCTTTACCATGTTAAGTGCTTCCAGCGGCTCATGGGGAGACTAGAGGAATTACCCATGGAAATGGTGGAATAACATGTAGAGCAGTAGGTGGGTCCTGTGGAGTGGCTGGAAGAACCTGATCTCGGTCCTAATGAGGGTTTTCATGCAATTTAGGTGGATATAATGATGCTTATCATGTCCAATTTCCATAAACTCCATCATCTACCCTATCTAGATGGTCAAGATTGTCGAGTTCACACAAATGCAACTCACTGGGAGGAGGTTTTAACTACCCATTCCCCTATTTCCCTAGTCAAGGATTACCATAATCTAGCCCCCGCTCCATAGTGTTCTGGGTGAGGAGCTCATCAATCATCTTCTTCTTTTCAACAAGATATTTATGAACTTCTTCCTTTTTAGGGTCATCTTTTTTATTTTTCACTAGGCTAGATGTTCGGAGGGTTTGACTGTTCCAATTTTCTCTTTTCCTTTGTTGGGGTCTTGATCAAGAGGCAATGACTTGGAAGTGTATGAGGCCAAGAAAAGTTCTTTGTTGGTGATTATGGATGCCTGTAAGAGAATTAAGAAGTTTTATTTTTCCAAATTTCTGTTAATCTTCTCCAAGCCTTACGAAAATTCCCCCATCCAACTATATATTAGGAACAACCATGTTCACCATGAAGATGCCCAGAGGCATATCCTCGATATCACTAGATGAACTAGGATGGCGCATGATATGACTGAAATGTAGGGCATCATCTGTCCCTCAACAACAGATATGGACATGTCAATAATCCTCCTTGATAACTTTATAGATCATAGTGATGCTCTGTACACATTATTGTTGGAGGGTATGATGATAACCAGTCGACGATGGGTATAGATCAATGGGAAGTGCAACCAACTTGACCAGGCATCACTACTAGACAATGTCGTTGTAGTGTTCTCGACTCTTCGGGAATGCTAACTGCTGAAAATGAAGACATAAATGAATCACCCACAAGTTTTAGTAGAGTCACATAAATTCATCATGGGTAAGGGACTCTATAATGATAAAGTTTGTTGTTGCAATTGGATAGAACCTCTTTGGGAAATAGTCTGCTGCAAGAATGTGCCACAAACTTCTTGACTCGGACTCAGGATCCAGCCCTTGATTGCCCCACTCTCTGATTAGAGATAATTGTGGGACAGGTAAGGACACTATACCAGACTTTTTTTGTGGTAGAACGTATGATGGATAGTATGGAGTGTGAGTTAACAATCCACCACATCTTGGGTTGTCTTCTGAATAATGCATTGATTATGCCACAACATCCCTGTAAGATTGACTAATGACCATTTCTTCCTTCGTAGGGGTTGAGGTCATTAGCGGTGGGTCATTCTTTTTCTCATCCTCTATTGATCCACAGAATAATTCTACATAATCTCTTGTTGAGGTGGAGAATGATCCTATTTATGATAATAAGGATTGCACGGTCATGCCCTAGAAAGGGGCCAAATATTCCTCGTAATGTATGTATCTTCATAGGGATTTAGGGATTTGGTGGACCTATCTTTCAGTAAGGATGAGTATTATACTCCTTGTTCCTACCCCAGCCTAACACAGAGGATCGGGGTGAAGGTTCCATTGTTGAATCACCCTCCACTTCAAAATTTGAGAAGTGGACTGGTTTGATTGCAGTTTGAGGCTTCTCAGGATTCTTCCTATGGTGACAATGACCTACCCTCGTACCCTTGTATGGTTCTTCAGGGAAGTGTAAATCTTTTACCTAGGGATGACCTCCTCTAGGTTTTTTACTGGAGTGGGGATGAACTCTTCTTGGACAAACCACAATGCACGGAGCACCTGGGAAATTGTCAAATGGAACATGAGGAGGAACTCGATAATTTAGGGTGCTGGAGTGGGGAGGGACTACACTAGAGTTGGAAGGCGCCTGGGGAGTACATCTATGGTGATCATCCGTAGCACGAGGAGGACCTCCACATCGGTCAGCTCTTATAGATATGGAATGATGAGGTCCTTTATGCTGACCATATAGGATATGGGAAAGACCCTTGTGATGACTATTGATGAAACATGGAGGGCCTCTACTAGAGTCTATGGTAACATAGGGAGGACCCCAATGCTGTTATGTGATACAGAAAGGAGGATCCTTTCATTTATAACCTGGTATGAAGGGGAAATTTTCATACTAGAGACCAGGGGAACTTGGAAGACATTCATCTTGAACATCAACAAGAGGGGGGGGACCTCCAACTGGATTGATAATGGTGAGATGGTGAGGACCTCTAAACTGAAGGAAGTAATGGGGAATACCTCCACTATGTCTGATGATGGTATGGGGCTGACCATCGTACTAGACATCATCATCGCGGGTCGGCCCATGATGGTTGTTGCATGCATCTGTGACTAGGGAATTCAACTCAACCTACTTGTGTGGTGGTTGGTGCCACACTCCGGACCGAGCATGGAAGAATCCCTTCTCCATGCTAGGGAAGTACCCCTTCTATGGGACAAAAATAAAGGGCCAAAATAACATGTCGGTGGTGGCTCAGGCCACATAAGCCATGGAAGATGGTTCCCCCTGGCGGGCATCTTCCAGATCTTTCACATGACATTCATTCTGGGTCATCAAAATTAGGTCTAGTTGTGTAAGGGGATTGATCGCTTACTCGTCGGTCTATTGGACTGGCTTGTAAAGTAGACACGGTTGGGTGGGAGACCTCCTCGATGACTCCCTGGATGAATTCCTATCAGGGCAGACTTGTACATCCCTTCGTCATCCACAAAAGTGAGACAATCATAAGAGCACTCTGGGGATAGGCTCCCAAAGCAGTTGAAGGTTGGAGTGTGGAGCAGCGGCTCCCTACATGACACTTGGGGGTGGCAGCGTTGAAGGGGATTAGAAGCCTCTATGTCTTGATGGGCCATGTCCCTTATTGAGATAACCCCCTCTTATTTGTATCGACATAAAAATTGTATTAATCAACCTTCTATAAATATATTTAGATAGTGATATGGGGCATGGATTATTGGTATTTGTGGTCGTGGATGTTTTCGCAGAAGAGATGGAGTCATGTGGGACTACCGTGTTGGCATTTCCCCTATGTATATGGGTGGGAGGTGATTATATTCCTATAGTTGTAGATTGGGTCATGCGATGAAGGAAAAATAATCCATCAGTATAGACAATAGGAAACTGATGCCCAGTGCCCCATCACTATTCAATCTTCCATGGTTGGATATAAAGATCCATGTTAACAACATCGTAGACCAGGATGCCCAATGATCAACTCCCCCAACTCTTGGTGTGTTTCATTCCAGAACAACAATTTTCTTGGTAGGACCCAGTGCTGAATAGCTTAATCTAGTGACATGTTTATCTACTGATGTCTCAAATGCTACTAATCTTAATATTCAGGAGAATTCATTCACATTAGGTTCACCATTTATATTTTTCATTCTTTTACAAGGTCGCACATCTGTCTGTCAAGGACGCACTGATTTCTTTCCCAAATTCCAACTTTCCAAAGTCGTGCATCATCTGTTGATTATTTAGGGACGTTTTCTATTTTATCAAAATAGGATTATGGGATTTCAATCTCTCATTCAGTGGATTCCTCCTCTGAATTTATCACCTAGTCTGGGTCTCCCTTAATGATTAAGTCATTGTTTGTGAAACTTTTCTTGGTGCCAAATCTTTGCAGATAACGGTTAATTACACTGCTTCTATCAAGACATTCTAAGGGGTCAACTCAGGGCCGCAACATTTGGTTAGTTGGTAATCATGTTGGGTATTGTTGGCATGTCTGAGTGTAGAAATACCAGTACACCTAGATTTATTCCCCTTATTATAGGGCTTCTCGAGGGTGCAGAATCCCAAAGCATCCCACATCGAGTGTGTGGAAGTGTATGTCAGAGGCATGTCTCTATAGACTTTCTCGGCTTCCCATTTTTAACATGAGGTATTCCGCGAGTTTAACAACTAGCAGAGAAAAATCGGGCTGATCAGAACACTGGCGGAAGAGGATCATATGCGTATATTACTAGGAGGGATCACCTGGGAGGTTTACTATATATGTGGATAAATATTCCCAATGAGGATGGATCGGAGGTGGTGTGTCTCATAGAGGGAATATATCACACCGTGAAGGCTGATGTGGAATCCTCAAATAGAGGATTATAGGATGATTGGGTCCCAAAAATGGGGACACCAAGGCTTACCATTGGCTGCAATTGAACCTCATAGAGGCCTGTTACATACCCTATATATAATAATGGGATCAAATCCCATGTAGTTTGAGAGGTTGACTCATTGGATGATGGTGTACACAGTGGAAAAAAACCAAAGAAATTTGGGGGCTTATGCATGGTTAGCGTCCCGAGTGATATATGGGGCATTGAGATGAATGGGGCTTACCCATGGTAAAATGCCCGAATGAAAGGAATGATTTCAACGGGATGTGGTGGACTGGGTGGAATTTGAAGGGATATGGATCTAGTGTCAAATTATGGAATGAGCGGGGATTGTAACACCCCAAGATTTCATATTACGTTATCTTATTAAAGTAATTCAATAGCTTGCGCTACACGCAACACCGATTTCGAGCTCACCACAACTTACTAAACTAACCGTTCAAAAAGTGATTATGAATAGTATTAACTGCATTTTGAATTTATATACTCTATATAATTTTAACATCCATATTATGTGTTTCATAGACATAATATAAGAACAAATTCATTTTTTCAGATAAAATAAGTATTTTTCAAAAAAAAAAGCAATTTCACCGCCTTTTAATGGTGAACCCTTTTAAAACAAATATTTGACAATTTTATATATTCAATTTAATGAAATTAAATTATTATTTAGAATCAGGACAAAAAAATTTAGTTTGGATAAATTTTTGGTACTTTTCTGATAACTTTCATATTTTGATGAATAGTGAAAATTACTAAATTTTAATTAAATACAACTTTTTTAATCGAAATAATTTATAGTGATAAATTAAGAATTTGAATGGGTTGGAAGTATAAATAGATTATATTTTTATCATTTAATACAATTTAGGTCATTATAAGTATTTTAACATTTAAATTTGACAAAAACAGATGTCAATCTTTTGATAGTTTTTACTTTTTAAAAACCCACCTTTCAGTTTTGACAATGGGAATTAATTTTAAATTAATAAATGAAACTTCTATGTTTTTAATTTTTTAAAATAGACTTAATTTTTTAATTTGTAATATTGAAATTATCTTAGGGTGAATTTTTGGTATTTTTTTGAAAACTTTCAATTTTTTATGAATAGTGAAAAAATACTGCGTTATTGGTTAAAACCAACTTTTTATTTAAATAAATAGTTATTTTAATTTAATTTAATTTAGTTCAAAATAGATACATAATACCTATATATGATTGACATAATTCACTGGATTCATTTTATAATATGTTTAGATATATAAAATTTTATCGAACTTTTTACCATCTTTTACCCACCTCCTAGGAGCATTTACAAATTTGTATAAAACTTAATTTTACCGCTTCTATGAGTTGAATTTCAAAAATACAAGAGAAATGGTTAATATCAGTAAGTAAATTTTTGTTCAATAAGATGAAAATAATTTTTGGTGAATAATAACTTTTTACATTTATTTACCACAGTTAAAAGTAAATAAGGTAATTAAGGGTAAAAATGATATTATAATTAGCCTAACACATGACCTAATTCTATTGGATAAGTTTGATTCAACCAAAAAAACATTAGGAATAATATATGATCCTTTAGGTCCACTTTTATTAGATTAGGAAATTTATTATTATTTAATTTGAAGAAGAGTTTAAAGTGTTAAATTCAAGTTTTCATAAATAAAACATTTTTAATATAGAGTTATACATAAGATAAATTCAACTATAAATATTCATTATAAAGATAAAAATATTTTCTACATAATGGTATTTTATTTATAATTTTTAGACATTAAATAATTTAATTTATTTATGACATAATGATGATGCAGTATTTACCTTATTATTGAAAGATTATAATAATTGATATTATAAATATAAAAATAAATGTAATTTGAGACATTTGATGAATTAAAATAATTTTATAGGTTAATATGAAATTTTATGGTTGATTAGATATTTTTTTTAAGTGATAAGGTTTTTATGACATTCACAAAAACAAAATACCAAATAGTGTCAAATTTGACATAAATTAATATTTAAAACAAATACTGTATTATTGGTTGATATAATATTCCTAAAAATATAAGGTTCATACAAATGGCTTAAATAATATTATATAAGTCATTAATGAACCACTTTAAGTTCTCTTGGATTTTTATATTAAGTTCATTAACCATATAGTGTAAGAATACAAGACGACACAGTAAAAGATAAATTATTTAAATTAGAGTTAAATCTAAAATATAAGGTTAAAATGGTTACCTAAACTTATATAAAACCTATTGGTTGAGAGTATTTAGACCCATCTCCACTTTAGGTTCGAAATAAATCAATTTGGAGCCATTACAAACTGAATATTATTTTATTATAAAATAATAATATTTCAATCTTTTCCTATGGTGCCCATCACCCCTTTTATAAAAGGGCACTCCCCCTTCTCTCAAATTTACACTTTCAAAGAAATTTGGCTCAAAAAAACCCTACCCAAATATCCTCTAAACTTTCCTCAATTCATCCTATAGTCCATACTTTTTTCATAAAGCTAACCTAAGGAGCCCTTTTGATAAATCAAAAGGAAGAACCCGGAGAAGAGGTAAATATTTCATCACCTCTTTCAAGATATTTTCTTCTTCCACTCCTTCTTTACTTGTTGTTTACATTGTAAAACAATAACTCTAGTATCCTCTATATAGTGTGATTTTATTATAAATATGGTACAACCATATTCATTATTCTATCCATCCTATGAATGACATGTCACAATATGTGCATACGTACGGCTTACCATCTCCACATCGTAGTGTAGTTGTTATTCAATACATTATTATATTGGATGGGTATAATAATGATGTATAATTGATGTAAATAATAAATATAACATGTTAATGATTCTTTATATATAATATACCATAAAATTATATATGATTTTAATATGAAAAGAATTATATTCTTGCTCGTGTGTACGTACGGATTACCGTCTCCACGACGGGGTGAGATTCATTTCCATGTTCACCATTCAACGATGATTATAAAAATATATATTATTAATAATTATGTAATATATGTTATAATAATGCTAATGGAGATATATATGTGTGTGTGTATGTATGTATGTACTTACATATATCTTATTCACTTACTTCCATTTAATACGATAAGAAAACAGAAACAACGTTTATGCATACGAACGGCTTACCGTATCCATAAATGGTGCCTTCCATTTCATATATATAAATCTGTTATAAATATTTATATTATTAATATATGATATTTAAATCATGTTTTATATTTTAGAATCATTTAAATCATCATCTAAATGATACGATCAAGAATAACAAGTTAAAAGACATACGATAAAGAAAGTGATTATTACCTAAAATGTTAATTTAACATGGAAATCATTATTAAATGGGTAGTATAAAGTCATAAATGAATCATGTATGATATAATAAATATGAATATGGTTATTTTATAATTTAATAACATAATATGGTAATTATACAGGAGTTTAAACGTACCCTCAACCAAAGGAAAGTGCAAGGTAAGGGGTTTCTTATCTCACTTTTAATTCCGTGAGATTTCCATTGATCACCACTTATTTATTGAATTTGGTGTATTGTCTAATTTAATTTGTTATATATTATCATGATTCTCTTTATATTCATGATATTTTGTAATTCATTTTGTGGTTATTGACTTTTATTCATATGACTCGATTGATTACAACGAGGTAAGGGTTATTTCCTCAATCTCATTATTATCTGAGATTGTTTATGTTTAAGTATTTACTGTGATATATTTATCATAGATACCCATATTTCCTAAAAATGTTTTCAAAAGGAATATTTTATGGTTTTTTGGGAGGTTCTATTTAACTAGATCATCATTTTAAATGTTTTAATGATTTATCTTTCTAAATCCTTTTAATTAATGTCCATGTTTTCAAAATGATTTTAATGATTTATTTATATGGAAATGAATGCGTATAAATGAAAATTATTTTAAAAAGTTTCAAAGTGGTATGGGACACTTTGATACAAAAATCCCTTTTAAGTGACTACCTTTATAAATTGTAATAATTTTAAAAGATTTCATGGGAAAAGGGTATTTCTCTCAAATCATTTTATTGATAATTTTCATCTATGTCAACATCATTTAATGGATTTTAAACTTGTTTGAAGTTGGTTTATTATGATACAAATCTTCCATATTATGTTGAATAATTTGTGATATGTTTGACTATGAATGTGTTATTTTTATTCCATTCATGATTTATGGATAAAGTATTGACATTTCATATGATAGTTTTAATATGAATGTTTATGTTATATTTCAACCTTTTCTTAGGATTAATGTATTGAACTAGTATGTTCTGGGTTGGGGACTGGTAGAAGTAAGCCCTCCGGGTTGGGTTCCGGTTACAGCAGACCTTCCGGGTTGGAGTCCAGTTACAAAGGTTCTCCAGTTGGGAGTCTGGTTACAGAGGCTCTTCGGGTTAGAGTCCGGTTACAGAGGCTCTCTGGTTTGGAGTCTGATTATAGAGGCTCTCTGGGTTGTAGTCCGGTTACAGAGGCTCTCCGGGTTGGGGTCCGGTTACAGTTATCCCCTAGGTCCTCGCACGAGGCCTTGACATAGAAATTAAAGTCTGGTACTGTATATTCCCTCATTATGAAATTAGTTATTACATGGGATTATTTGACTAGTAGAATATCAATGTTCATGTTGATATGGTAATTTTTTATTTATTTTTTCCATATTGTGTTCAATTTTATGTTTAGAAGACTGTTGTTTTTATTACATATCTTGACTTAAATGTTTATAGCTTCCTCTAAATTATTTACCCTTACTGAGTATCTGATCTCAACCCTTTATGATGATTTATTTTCCTAGGATCCCAAGAATTGTTTTATGTTTGAGATGAAGGGTTAACCTAAGGGAAAAATGGCATTCTCAAAGGATTTTTTTTTGTTGTTTGTTAGAAAGTGTAATGTAACATTCATGTATGTAATCTACTTTCTAAGACTGCTAAACCAATCGGTATTTAAGGACATTATTCCTTGTAATTATGAAAATTAATTAAAATAATGCACCGACTCTGGGAATCTAGGGTCCGGGCATTACAATTGGTATCAGAGGAAGTTTAGTAATAACCTTGGAAACTATATTTAGATAAACTCTGATAAGAGCACATTACCCTAAGATAGACTTTGATGATCAGTATATAAGAACTTCCTAGAATTTTGGTAATGTATAGATTTATTGAGTTTTCCAAGCAAATACATCTCTGTCTAGATACGAGCCGGTAGAGGCATCTTTGGCACAGATGTAAATAGGGGTAAAACCTGAAAATACCACTTTGAGCTAGACTCGAACTGGAACTGGTGCACGACAACATGCCTTGATGCACTCTTGGTTATGACACTCCCAGGGGATATTCTTAGGATAATTATCATTTTCTTTACAAATCATTATGAAGGATTTATGAGTATATGCCTCCTCAAATAAAATATTTTTATGATTATGGATTATATCTATAAACTGTTCAATTTACATTAGGTATTTTACAAGTTTGGAATTATTCATTGTAATTCATCAACTGACCTAGTGCATGACAATATATAGAAATTACACCTAGTAGAAAGTGTGTGAACTCCAGCAATACGTATGATCCAAAGAGTAAGAAGGATCATATCTTTCACGGTATTAAGACAACAATTAGAAGGGAAATAGTCTCCCATGTATTCTCAACATATGAAGAAATAGTATCATGTGTTAAAAATATATGTAAAGAATTCTCTGAGTCCTATGGATTTGAAGGGAAGCAAGAGAAGAAAAGGATGGAAGAGAGAAAGATGGATAAAGGGAAGAGGGAAAAGAAGGATTTTCCCATATGTGATAATTGTGGAAAGAATAACCTTGGTAAATTATTGAAGGGAATGAGAGTTTTTTATATGTGTGGAGAAAAATGACACCATGTACAAGATTTCAAGGGTAAGAAAAAGGTTTCAAATGTATAATTCGTCATCTTCAAGGTGTTGGGACACTAAATGAATCAATGTCCCAGTCAACAGAGTATACCTTAAATGATGCTATTAGATAATAATCAAGTTATAATACTACCTTAGATGAAGAGGAACAACTAGTGTTCTTATTCTTCTATTATAGAATTATTTCATTAGAGTCTTGTATCAACAATATATAGGTTATATGAATTATGGATATAAATAAGGATTGTACTGCAGTACTATTTTATTGAGGATTTAAGATTATATGGTTCTAAGAAAAGTGACTTAATAATAAGATATGCTTTTGGGAAAATACATGGTTGAAGGAAAGGTAATTCTTAATACGGTCTTGATAATGAGGTATTGATTTTGGAATAAGATATGGTTGATTTGGATAAATTATATTGGATATTCTTGACTTCCTTGGAATTTATTAATAGTTTTTTTATTTCATCATTGTCGGAATATAAAAAAATTTTGGATATAAAGAATATATCCAGTATTCTATAAAGAATAAGGGAGCATGAAAGTAATCAATAAGGTTTTATGGTAAATCAAGGTTTTACCATGTTTTAAAATAATACATGATGAAGGTGTTCACATGTCATTACTTGGAAAAAAGGATCTTCATTAGGTTTAAATTCCTTATAAATTTTGGATTGTTAGTTTGGATAGAAGTATTTTTGATAATTCTAAAGGTTGGAATGGATTAAGTTTGAAATTATATATAATTTTTAAGGTTATTTTTTGGATTGTCATAAAATGGAAAACCCATAGGTCAGGTGACAACTAGTCGCATCCGGAAAAGCTGTGAAACTTGAACCCGCAACCGAAGGGAAACAAGGGTTTATCACCTACCACTGGCCTACGTGATGTCCTGGATTGTATAATGTAGTTTCTTTTTTAAAATATCTAATAGGTGAATTATAAATTCATTATTTTCAGAACCCTATACGATTAGGATAAATAGAATATTTTTTTGAAGTCTTTTGGAGTGAAGTATGAGTTTGTGGTAGGAATTAGTTAAAGGGTGAAACTCTACATGTCAAGTATATATATATATATATATATATATATATATATCCCTCTTATTTTATGAATAAATTAATTCTTATTCTTTAGGGATGAGATCTTAAAACCAAAAATGTGTTATCCAAATACCTTATGTTTTGTTGAACTGATGATATTTTAAATCATCACATATCGATGACTTTGAGTCCCTCAATTGTACACTCGTTTGTGATTGATGGCCTCAATCATTCCCTATAAATATTTAAGTTTTACCTCTAAATAGTTTTCTCTAATTTCCACCAATTTTCTCCTAATCGTGATCATAATTAGGTGATGACATTTTCATTTCACTTTCCCTCTTATTAAGACTAATTTTTATTAATCCAATTTCAAATGTGGGTTTTCCACAAAGGTATTTTTCTATTTTTAAATTTTTATTTTAGAAGAAAATTTTAAAATTTAGAGGATGAAATTTATTGAAGGGGGGAGAATGTAACACCCCAGGATTTCATAGTATGTTATCTCATTAAAGTAATTCAATAGCTTGTGCTACATTCAACACCAAGTTCGAGCTCACCACAACTTACTAAACTAACTGCTCAAAAAGCTATTATGAATAGTATTAACTGAATTTTTAATCTTATATACTCTATATAATTTTAACATCCATTTTATATATTTCTTAGACATAATATAAGAACAAATTCATTTTTTCAGATAAAATAAGTATTTTTCAAAAAATGCAATTTCACCACCTTTTAATGGAGAACCCTTTTTAAAACAAATATTTGACAATAATATATATTCAATTTAATGAAATTAAATTATTCTTTTGAATCGGGACATAAGAATTTTGTTTGGATAAATTTTTGGTACTTTTTTGATAACTTTCATATTTTGATGAATAGTGAAAATTACTAAATTTTAATTAAAAACAACTTTTTAAATTGAAATAATTTATAGTGATAAATTATGAATTTGAATGGTTTGGGGGTATAATTAGATTATATTTTTATCATTTAATACAATTAAGGTCATTATAAGTAATTTCACATTTAAATTTCACATAAACACTTGTCAATCTTTTGATAGTTTTTTTTTGAGAAAAGACAGATATCATTAATGATGAATATCAGCAGATGTACATATGAAAATTCATGAAGGGAAATTTTCCAGCCAGAGATGGTAGGCCTCGAAGGGGCCTGATGCCTCCAGCTGGTGGGCTTCATTGTTTCTTTCCCTTTTGGTAAAGGAGAAGGTGCAAAATGAAAAGCATTATCGGAGCGAGAGAATTATCTAAATGATGAGGCCAAATGACTGGAGTCCATCGTCATTTTGGTTAATGGCATCGATCACGGTGAGGCAGTTAGACTCAATGCTGATATCAACCCATCCACTTTCCAAAGCCATCATCATACTTTCCAGGATGGCATTAGCCTCAGCTACAGTAGGTTCCCAAAAGGCAAGATGTGATTCATACTTTGCAGCGATGATTTTCCCCAGATGATTTAGGGCCAGGAGATCGAGGGAGACAAGTCCATCCTTGGGGAGAGACGCGTCCATGTTGATCTTAAGAATACCTTCCGTTGGGGGGTTCCAATGAAGGGGACAGGAGGGGGAACCTCTGGAATTTGATTTCCATTGTGGTGTTTCCATCCCTCAATCTATGAAGTGGCTCGTTCAGTCCAGAATTCAGGAGGATTATGCATGTGATGGAAAACAGCATCGTTACGCCAGACCCAGATGATCTAGGCCAGGGTGCAGAGTGAACCTGCATTAGTCGGTGAGAGAGAGGAGCACCAGCGCATCAGAAGAGCGGGGAGGTCAGAAGCCATGGCTAGTGATGCATCTGGTGCCGGGCCCCATTTATTCCAAATTTCATTAGATCCTGGGCAGTGAATGATGGCGTGCAAAGGGGTCTCAGGGATATTTGGGCAGAAACGGAAGAAAATGGAATTGTACATATGTCGGTAAATGATAAGGCTAATGGTAGGGAGGGTTCTCGTGCATACCTACCACCAAAAGTGGTGTATTTTTTGAGGGACGTTGATCTTCAAAAGCGATTTCCATGGTCCCTCATTCCGGCCGACTGGGTGGTTTCCAAGAGAAAGTTTGTATTCGTATCTCACTATGTATTCTCTTGACATGTCATTGCTCCAGAAGAGATGGTCGGGGCCTACGTCTGGGACCCATGGGATGCTTAGGACAATTCATTGGTCTCTTTCGTTAAACCATTCATGAATCTTATCCAAACACCACCCCATCCCTTGGTCAGAAAGGAGGCATCTGACATTGGCGTCTTCAATGCCTGGTTGGGTGTGGGATGTAGCTCGCATACCTTCCATATCGATCAGCTAGGGATTGGTCCAGATGTTGACAGATGATCCACCCCCAATCCTCCAGCCCAATCCTTTTTCCAGGAGCTTTCGTGCCCCCCAAATGATTCTCCAAAGGAATCTAGGATGAGGGCCAATAGAGGAAACATGGAAGTCCATATGGGGAAAGTACTTATCTAATAGTACTTTCTCATAGAGATATGATGGATGGTTAATAAGGCTCCATCTTTTCTTGGCCAATAGTGCTTCATTTAAGAGTATAAGATTCTGGAATCCCATCCCTCCCTCTAACTTGGGTATAAAAAGTTTCTCCCAGGCCATCCAGTGGGGTCTATTCCATCCATCATTTTCCCCCCACCAAAAGTTGGCAGTCTATGTATGGATCTGGTTGACGATGGTCGTCAGGAGCTTAAAAAGGGACATAAAATAACTGGGGATAGACTGGATGACAGATTTAATGAGGGTCTCTTTCCATGCTCTTGAGATTCTTTTTGGGGTCTAGCCATGAATTTTCTTTGCAATCATGTCCACCAGAGATGCAAATATTTCTTTTTTGGACCGGACAATCACTGTGGGTAGCCCGAGATACTTTTGGTGTTTTCAACCATATGTATGCCTACTGCTGCGCAGAGTTCATCTCTCTTGGTATGAGGCACCCCTGCACTGAAGGAGATTTCTGATATTCCGTGATTGATTGACTTTCCAGACACCCTCTCGTACTGGTGGATTGCTTGACTGATCACCTTGCATTCATTAATAGTTTCTCTAGAGAAGAGGAGGAATTCATCAATAGAAAATAAATGCGGACACCGGTGGACTTACGTGGCAGACCATTGCCCCGTGAATAGATTTAGCAGATGCAGCCCTGGAAATAAGGTCATAAAAGACATCAGCCACCAAGATGAAGAGAAAAGGGGATAGGGGATCTCCCTGGAAAAGTCATCAGGATGGAACGAAACCTCATGTGAGCTCCCCATTGACCTAGATTTTGAAGGAGACGGTCGAGATGCATTTCATGACCATATCTTTACACTTAGTGTAGAAACCCATTTTCAGCATCACGACTTTGAGGAAGTGTCATTCCACTTTATCATAGGCCTTGGTCATATCCAGTTTCTAGACCATGTTTCCTCTTTTCACGGTGGAGCATGTTTTCATATAGTGAAACACTTCATGGGCCACAATTGCATTATCAGTGATTAGCCTCTTGGCCATGAAGGCGCTCTGGTTTTTTGAGATAATATCAGACAGCCACGGTCACAACCAATTTACAAGGATCTTTGATAAGATCTTGTAAGAGATATTGCATAGGATGATAGGCCTAAAACCAGGTACCACCTAGGGTTTCTTAATTTTGGGAATGAGGGTGAGGATAGTTTCATTGATGGAGGAAATTCTTGTTCTCTCGGCCCAGATATTCCTTATCATTTTGCAGATGTCGGGACTGATGATGTGCCGGTATTACTTAAAAAATAGGGAGTGGAACCAATCCAAACCTAGGGCCTTAGTGGGGTGAATATGTTTTAGAGCCAGACATATCTCTTCATCTGTCACATCTTTGGTATGTTGTCGATCGATTGATCTCATCGGTGATCACTGGTCTGATACATTCTTCCACTTCAACTGAAATGAAATGAGTTTTTGTATTAAAGAGGTTCTGGAAGTAACATGTCAAAGGTTTGTGAATTCCATTAGTTTCAGAGACTTTTCTCCCATCTGGTTGTGAGATGCAATTGAAAAAAAATTTCTAGCACCTAGCTGATGCTTTCTGGTGAAAATACCAGGTATTGGCATTCCCTTCTGTAATGTGGGTATCCCACGCCCGCATATCCCAGAAGCTTTACTTCATGTGTAGGGTCGCGTATAACTCTCTTTGAGTGGCACCAATCATGGAAATATTGCAATTGGATGGGGGTTTCATGAGTAGGTTGTGTAGTTTCTTTTCAAGGAAACCGCAGTTCCTCTCAGGATGACGGAATTTCTTATTGATCCAAGATCTCAGATCAGATGCAACCTGTTAGATATTGAGGCCAACATCTTCTTGAGTACTGTTCTAGCTTGATCGGATAACATATTCACATTCCTGGTCCCTTGACCAAAATATATCAAAAATGAAGGGTCTAATAGGTCTTTTGTTGCATTCACCTTGAGTGCAGTCAATGAAAATTGGGAACTGGTCTGAACAGTTGAGCATCATGTGGCTGATGTGGAACATGCTGAAGAGATTTATCCAATCTATTGAGCCCAGAAATCTATCAAGTCACTCGGCGATGCGTGTGCCATCTTTATTACCTCGGAACCATGAGAATGGATTACTCGCATATCCCAAATCGACCAGGTCCTCCCTAGTGACCGCGTCCTTAAAATTTGACATCGACACAGAGTGTCGGACATTTCCTCCTCTTTTTTCCCTGTGGAACATAATCTCATTGAAGTACCCTCTGAAGATTATAGGGCTTGGGAGCTCTTGATTAATCTTGCAGAGAAGATCCCAAGATTTCCCCTTCTTATTATAGGTCGACCAACCATAGAATCCCACAAAGGTCCATGGTGGGGTGTGGTTTGCCTGAATAGTTGCAGCCACATGGTGCGAGGAGAATGAAAATATCTTAACGTTGAGGTGATCCTTCCACAAGAGACAGAGTCCCCCAGAGTGGCCTTTTCTGGAGACTAGGAGATAGCCTTGGAAGCTACATTTCAGAGCAATGCTAGTGGTGTCCTTGTTTTCCAGTATGGTTTCGGATAGGAAAACCATATCGGGGTAACTTTGGGTGCAATTGTGCTGGAGCATGTTGATCGTTCGTGGGTTTCCATGCCCACGACAGTTCCAGCATAAGACAATCATTGATCTAGGTGGGGCTGGGTCTCACCAGCCTCCACCTTTGATTTCTCAGAACTTGTTATTCCACCCGTCATTTTCCCTCTCTTTAGGGAGTTCCCCATTGATTGGCATGTTTTAATTCATCTTTTCACGTCCTAAGGTTTAGGGTCCTCTAGTTTACCATCACTTACTTCACATTGCACTCTTTTCTAGGTTCGACAGGTGATTGGGCCCGGTGGTGAAGTTCCTATCTTTCCATATTTATCTTGTGTTGGGATGTCTATCATGGTCATTCCTGGGTCAGGGTTGGGATCTTGTGGTTCAGTGTGCATCTACTTTGGCCTCGAGCTTTGTTCAGCAAGATCTTTTGGTGTATTCACCGTCTCTGTAAGTGTTAAGGCGGTGTCCTTTAGGGGGGGTGGATAAATCTATTTTTCCTCTGAGTGGTTGAGCTCTCTTTAGGGAACTCTGGCGGTCCAAGCCTGATGATCTTTCCTTGTTTGGTTCCATCCTGTCTTGTGTGGGCCACCGTGATACGTTCGTGATCCTTTTATTTTTCCACCTCAGGGATGAAGGCATATCTAGTAATTTTGGACCGAAGCCATGGTCCATATTGTAGAATGATATTACCTTCTCCATTCTCTTGCTTTGAGAAAGACGCACTTTCTAGATGGCCGAGACGTCCACAAAAGAAGCAGAAAATTAAGAGTTTCTCGAATTCGAATGAAATCCAGTTGTCTGCGTCATCGATTTTCAAAAACATTCCCCCCATCAGCGGCTCCGACACTTCAATTATGGCTCTAATCCGAACCTTGGGTCCCCATTAGATAGGGTCTGAATAGTCCCATACAATTAATTGGTCAATGGTGTCCCCAATTTATCTCATAACACGTTTCGTTCGTGCGTGAAGAGGAATTACTTTGATGTGTATCCAGAAAGGGGATCGGGATAGCTTAATGATCTGGATATCATCCCCCCCCTCTAAATTCTTCCATAAGGATGAGTTGATTATCAAAGTACTATGACATGCCTCTAAGGATTTTATCTCTATCTCTTTTGTTGAAGAACTCACAAACAATGCGATTGTTCCCCGCTTCACGAATGGCCACACCGGCTTCCAATTTCCAAAGATTCTGGAGAGTGTTTTTAATTGCCCCCTAGTTGACTGAAATATTTTCCACAAACTTTCCAACAACCAGTAGGGACATGCATTTTTCTAAGAGTGTATCTTCATTTCTCTGAGCCTCGATAGTCTTTTTCTCTTTATCTGTCAGGGACATCCTCTTATAAAGGTTCACAATATCCACCTCCATTGTTCAGTGCACGCGGGATGGGGAAGAGCTCCAAAAAAGGCCTGGTTATATGCAATCCTTGGGTTAGCAGGTGGTAGTCTGTTGGCCCAAAAGACCGGGCCTGGCACTCCACTCCGCGGCCTCCTTCCGCGATGGGGCAACGCCGGCAAGGCCTTGGAGGAAAGGCCACCTCAATGATTCTCCGTGGATAGGGCTTTGCGAACCCCTCACACTCCGCACAAGCACTTCACGAAGCAAAAAAGCCTTCAAGGAGTGGCTCATCGTGGCAGGAACTTGCGATCTCGCTTCACGAGACAATATCAACCCTTGTCGAATGATACACCTTTGTTCCTATAGCCTCCGTGAACTCAGTTTTCTTCACACCACTCTCCGCGAAGTACTTCGGCCACCGTGGGGTGGCTCAGCCGGTGGAATCTTTGTAGCCTCCCTTCGCAGCTGGGTTTTCATGATTCGGTCACCACACTCGCTGAGGGAATAACCTTTGACCCCAAGATCTCCACAAATCAGAAAAACTTCACACTGATCCCTGTTTAGAATTCAACCTCCGTTCTTCATGAAGCAGAAACGAAATTACAGTCAGAGCCTTCAAGATCCAAGAGTCAAAACGATCGATCGAATCCAGAACTGTAGGTAGGTATGAGAACAACATTCATCCCCACAAAATCCAGATCTGTATTTTGAGCAGGAAGAAAACAACGAAAAGGTCTTCATGATGACGAGTGAGAGTAGAAGGTGTTGATTCGAGATCCGGAAAAGGTGGCCCCGATCCCTCTGGAAAACCCCTATCCAATGAGGAAGGCAGAGCCCGCCTGCAAAAGACGAAGGGTTCAAGAATCCCCCCACCACCGTGGGTAGTTCAGGATGGAGGATACTCAACCCTAGGAAAACCCTAGGAAGAAACGCTCTCAAGCGGAGAGACTTTAGCTCTTATCTTTTGATAGTTTTTACTTTTTAAAAAGCCGCTTTTTGGTTTTGAAAATGGGAAATAATTTTAAATTAATAAATGGAATTCCTATTTCTTGAATTTGGTAAAAGATACTTCATTTTTTAATTCAGAATATCAAAATTATCTTAGGGTGAATTTTTGGTATTTTTCTGAAAACATTCCACTTTTTATGAATTGTGAAAAAACACTACATTATTGGTTAAAACAGACTTTTTATTTAAATAATTAGTTATTTTATTTTAATTTATTTTAGGTCAAAATAGATACATAATACCTATATATTATCAATGTAATTCATTGGAGTCATTTTATAATAAGTTTAGATATATAAAATTTCATCGAACTTTTTACCATCTTTGACCCACCTCCTAGGAGCATTTACAAATTTGTATAAAAGTTAATTTTACCACTTCTGTGCATTGAATATAAAAAATATGATTGACACAGTTAATATTAGTATGTTAAATGTGGTTCAATAAGATGAAAATAATTTTTGGTAAATACTAATTTTTTACTTTTATTTACCACGGTTAAAAGTAAATAGGGTAATTAAGGGTAAAAATTATATTATAATTACCCTAACACATGTCCAAATTTTATTGTATAACTATAATTCAACAAAAAACCCGTATGAGTAAAATATGATCCTTTAGGTCCACTTGGATTAGATTAGGACATTTATTATTATTTAATTTTAAGAAGTGATAAAAGTGTTTAATTCAAGTTTTCATAACTAAAACATTTTTAATATAGGGTTATACATAAGATAAATTCGACTATAAATATTCATTAGAAAGATAAAACGATTTCCTAAATAAAGGTATTTTATTTATAATTTTTAGACATTAAATAATTTAATTTGTTTGTGACACAATGATGATGTAGTAATTACCTTATTAATCAAAGATTAAAATAATTGATAATATAAATATCCCAATAAATGTAATTTGAGACTTTTTATGAATTAGACTAATTTTATAGGTTAAAATTACATGTTAGGGTAGATTAGATTTTTTTTTGAAGTGATAAGGTTTTTATGACTTTCACAAAAACAAAATACCAAATAGTGTCAAAATTGAAATAAATTAATTTTTAAAACAAATAGTATATTATTGGTTGATATAATATTCTTAAAAATATAAGGTTCATCCAAAGGGAGTAAATAATTTTATATATTTATTTAATGAACCACTTTAGGTTCTCTTGGATGTTTATTGTATTTTTATTAACCATATAGTGTAATAATACAAGAAGACACGGTAAAAGTTAAATTATTTAACTTAGAGTTAAATCTAAAAGATAGGGTTAAAATGAAAACCTAAACTTCTCTAAATTCTATTGGTTGAGAGTATTTTGACACATCCCCACTTTTTATTCTAAGTAAATAAATTTGGAGCCATTATAAACCTAATATAATTTTATTATAAAATAATATTTCAATCTTTTCCTAAGGTGCCCCTCACCCCTCTTATAAACAGGTACTCCCCCTTCTCTCAAATTCACACCTTCAAAGCCATATGGCTCGGCCAACCCCTACCCCAATATCCTCTAAACTATCCTCCCTTAATCCTAGAGTCCTTCCATTGTTCATAAATCAAACCAGAGGAGCCCTTTTGGTCAAATCAAAAGGAAGAACCCAAAGAAGAGGTAAATATTTCATCACCTCTTTCAAGATCTTTTCTTCTTCCACTTCTTCTTTCCTTGTTGTTTTCATTGTAAAACAATAACTAAAGTATCCTCTATATATTTTAATTTTATTATAAATATGTTAAAACCATATTAATTATTCTATCCATCCTATGAATGACATGTCATCATACGTTCGTATGTACGGCTTACCGTCTCCACATCGTGGTGTAGTTGTTATTCAATAAATTATTATATTGGATGGGTATAATAATGATGTATAATTGATGTAAATAATAAATATAACATGTTAATGATTCTGTATATATGATATAACATCCTATTATATATTATTTTAATATCAAAATAATGATATTGTCACTCGTGCCTACGTACGGAATACAGTCTCCACGACACGATGGGATTCATTTCCATGTTCACCATTCAACAATGATTATGAAAATATATATTATTAATAAGTATGTAATATATGACATAATTATTCTACTAGATATATATATATATATATATATATGTATGTACTTACATATATATTATTCACTTACTTCCATTTAATATGATAAGAAAACAGAAACAATGTTTATGCATACGAACGACCTACCGTCTCCATAAACGGTGCCTTCCATTTCATATATATAAATCTATTATAAATATTTATGTTATAAATATATATGATATATAAATCAAGTTTTATATTCTGGAATCATTTAAATCATGATCTAAATGATATGATCAAGAATAAAAAGTTAAAACACATATGATAAAGAAAGAAATTATTACCTAAAATGTTAATTTAACATGGAAATCATTATTAAATGGGTGGTATAAATTCATAAATGAATAATTTATGATATTATAAATATGAATATGGTTTTGGTATAATTTAATAACATAATATGGTCATTATGCAGGAGGTTAAACGTTCCTTGACCAAAGTAAAGTGCAAGGTAAGTGGTTTATTATCTAACTTTTAATTCCATGAGATTTCCATTGATCACCACTTATTTATTGAATGTGGTGTATTTTTGTACTTACATTTGATATATATTATCATGGTCTGAAAGTTATTTTTTATTAGTATTTTCAAAGAAAAACAAGGAAAAATAAGAAAATCCCTTCAAGGGGGCCGAAAATGGTGCAGTCCTAGGGCATCTCCTCGAACCACACGTAAACACTCCAGGGGAAGGGAGTGTGGACTATCAAAAACAACAAGAGGGTCCTCCTGACTGCCCAAACAAGCCAGTGAGTCAGCTGCAAAGTTAGCTTCTCTCCAGATATGACGAATAAACCTTCCATGACTAGTTTATGTCTTGCACCTTTGAATAATATAAGTTAGATCCCAAGGAATCCCATAACATCCCTGCACCACCTTAACCAGGACCTCTGAATCAGATTCAATCTCTGTCACTGCCAAGCCCCTCCTCTTTCAAATCAAAAGGCCTGAAAGAATAGCTCGAGCCTCTTCCCTCAGGGAGTTACCAGGACCATAAAAGGCACAAAAGGCTACGTACACCGATCCCCAACAGTCTCGAAGTAAACCTCCACCCCTCATTACTCCCTCCATGCAAGATCCATCAATATTATGTTTCAACCCTTGATTAGGTGGATTCCATTTTATCCAAAAGCCATCCCTCCTTTGAGTTCTGCAAGGTCTCCTAAGGAAGTTACACATCTACACCGAATCTCTCCCCCCTTTAATCAATGATTCAATCTCCTCAATGAGAGTTTTGAGCCTGATCAGGATAAATAAAGGAGACCTTTTCGAACCCAGTCTAACCTGATTACGTGCCTCCCACAGGACCCAGCAAACAGCAACCAAGACAATGGCCCTGATCGATCTTTCCATGGCCCTGTTATGTGTCCCCAAGAACCAGGCTGCCACAAACTCCGAACAGGTCCCATACACTCCATCCTTAAGCAGTGAGTTGGAGAAGGAAGACCAAAGGAGAGAGGCCCATTGCCCTTGGAAGAAGAGGTGCATCACGGACTCAGTACTAGCTACTTCACAGCAGAAACAACAAGACGCCAAACAGATCCCCTTCCTCTGGATGTTCTCCTCCGTTGGTAGTGCTCTGTTGATAACTCTCCACACCAGGAAGTTCATCCTCGTCAGAATATCCTTGCACCAAAAGACCTATCCCCCTCCCACCGAGGGCCTCTCCCTCTGGAGTAACCTCCTGTAGTCGCGGACACTGAACCTGCCAGAAACAGCCTCTGTGAAGCCGCAAACATCCGGTTCCTTACTCATGACAATGTCTATGAAAAGGTTAAACTGGTTGGGGTTCAACGCCACATGAATAACATCATACCAGTTGCAAGCATCCCTTAAAGACACATTCGGAGACGGGCAGCCTTCAAAGGCCAGCTTCTCACCCGCCCAGTTGTCATGCCAGAAACTAATATCCCCATTGCCTATAATCCACCTAGAACAACCGAGTAACCCCTCCATGTGGCCAAACATACATTTTTCCAGCCTCGTCGCACCATTCATGTTTAAAACCTCACCCCATCTATAACGTCCCCTGAAGAATTTAGCCCAAAGAGTTTCCCCCGTGATAATCTCCCATGCAAGTCGTGCCTGTAGACCAAGGATAGTATCTTGGATTTAATTCAGACCGACACCTCCTTCATCAACTGGATGCGACATCTTCTTCCACGAGGCCCAATGACACCTCCCTTCTGTCACAGCATCCCAAAGAAATGTTGTAAGTATACTTTCCATTTTCTGTATCATGCCCTTCGGTGGCATAATGACTGAAAACACATGCATGGGGATAGAAAAAAGAACACTATTAATTAGCATGACTCGACCTCCAAACGAAAAGTATTTTGTTCTTCCAGTTCATAATCCTCCCAAGTAAATGATCCATGATTCCATTGAATAGCTGCTTCTTGACCCGGCCCGATGATAATGGAACCCCAAGATACAGAATAGGTAGTTGTTTCTGTTTGCACCCAGTGATCCTCTGTATGTCTCTACACCGCCTTCTCAAACATTTCTCAGAGATAAAGACATTGCTCTTCGAGAAGTTGATCGATTATCCATTGAGTTTGTTGTAACTGGACATGATGACTCTAAGATGATTCAAGGATCTGCTCCAGCCATTCATGAAAAACAGGACATCATTAGCAAACATCAGATGGGTGATGCTCCCCGAGTTCCTTTTGCCCGCATACGGTTTCATCTTTCCCTCTAACAAACTCTTCTTCAGGTTCCTCGAAAGGGAATCCTGAGCAATAACAAACAAGGATGGAGATAATGGGTCACCTTGCCTCATGCCGCAAACAGTTTTGAAAAAACCAAAATTATTTCCCATCATAGCCACCAAAAGCCACGGCGAGGAGTAGCACCTGAAACACAAATCACAAAATTGTTCTGTGAACCCGAATCCCTTCATTACCCTAATGATGAAACTCCATTCCATTTGATCATAATCCTTGTTCATGTCGACTTGGAGTATGATATTTGATCCAACCGTGCGCCTGTTGATGTCATGTACCAGTTCACTCGCGATACCAACCGCCCCCTGTATATTACAACCCTGTATAAACCCATGTTGTTCAGCCGAGACCACTTTCGGAAAGAGATTTTAAAGCCTCCTCCCAATCACTGTGGCCAAGATCTTATAAGAAATGTTACAGAGGCATATGGGGTGGAAGTGTTTGATGAGGGAGGGGTCTTTCACCTTAGGAACAAGCACCACCCTTGATGTTGTTACACCCTTGTTCAAGAAACCCCCCCTGAAGAAATCTTGGATAGCATGCACAACAGTTGCACCGATAACATTCCAGGCAAAAATATAGAAGGACGCTGGAAATCCGTCTGGGTCGGGTGCACTTCCTTTGGGCATGCTCAGCAGGGCCTCCCTGATCTCCTCTTCCTGGGGAAAGGAAGAGAGGAACTCATTATCGTTTTCATTCAATAAGATCGAAAGACCACTTAAGAACCCAGTGTCATATGTATCATCTCTCACAAAGCCGGACAACGGTTCCCCACCCAAAAGACTCTCGAAGTGTTTCAAAGCCATATTTCCACCAACGTTAACATCCGACGTGAAAGAACCGTCCTCCATCTTAATGTTAATCTTCATGATTCTTCTTTCCCTAATACATGTTTGGAAGAAGGCAGTATTACAATCTCCTTCTCTGAGCCATCTAACCCGAGACCGTTCCTTGCAGATTCTTTCCAACTCAAGAAATTTTTCAACGAGAACGACCTTCTTATCACAAAGAGCGATAAAGGTGTTCTCATCCCAGGCCACCTGTAGAACATCTTCCAACCTCTCAATGTCATCTTGCATACTAATAACCCCGTTAGAATTGTCTTGATGGTTGTACAGGTAGTCCCTGATATCCAATTTAAGACGTTTGAGGCGGTTTACCAATCCTGCCCAAGAGCACTCTCTCTCGTCCTTGAGCTAAGACGTTTCCCGTAAATGAAGAAAACCCAGATCACGATGCCACTCCCCAGAGTAGTTGAAGGATCTTCCCATCACCACTTCACATTTGATCTCTATTAAAATAGGAGCATGGTCTGATAGAATATGGGATAGATGAGTGACCGAGGATTTCGAAAATAGGTCATGCCCTTTCATGTTGGTGAGGCAGCCGTCCAGTCTACATCAAATGCGACCCAAACCTTTACTATTATTACACCACGTAAATTTTTCACCCATGAAACCTAAATCTATTAGCCCTTCATGTTCCATGCACTCCTGAAACTCCACTAAATTTTCATGGAGAACCCTTGTTCCGCCTTTCTTTTCTGATGGATCTGCAATAGTGTTAAAGTCTCCTCCCACAAACCATGGGAGGGAACCAGTATGAGTAGAATTTAAATGGTACCATAAATCCCTTCTCTCAATATTTTTATTACTCGCATACACAAACGAAAATAACAATTGAACATCACCAATAACAATCTTTGTATCAATACACTGAGGAAAGGTACTCACCACTTCTGGCGAGATGTTGTTCTTCCATCCAATCCAAACATGGGGGTTAATATCACCTCCATGCACTAAATTCGGGAACCCCAACTTCCTAGAAACCCCAGACAACTTGTTTGAAGTAAGTTTCGGTTCCAACATGACCACCACAGATACGTTGGCATTCCTTCCTTCTGAAGCCAAAAACGCGCGCTTGGCTTGAGCACCAAAGCCGCGTGTGTTCCAAATGATAACAGGTAACATTAAAGGAATCCCTTATGGGCCTTTGAAATAGATGAACGGTTTTCTTGAGATAAAGGAAGGGTAAGGAGACCTTTCCCCTTGGTCTTAGAGAGAGTAAGAGACCCCGACATACCCTTTCCACATGAGCTCTTCTTTGGGGACAGAATCACTTTCTTAAAAGAAGCATCATCATCCTCCAGAATAGAAGTTCTTCCAGAAGATTGAAAGCCCAAAGTTCTTGTCACCACGTCTCCATGGAATAACGACACCAGAAAATTTCTTTGGGGAGAAAGAAGGGACCTCGCCAGTTCCTTTTCCACTCCAGAAGTCATGCCGCTCGTAACCCCTTCCTCTACTGTATGTAAAGTAAGTTTACTCACCAAGGATTTCTGAAGGAGATCCGGCGTCAGCTAGGAAGAAACTAAAATAGGGGACGCAGGAGGAGACAGAGTCCGCAACGCACCCCCCAGGGAGAAAGAAAGGCACACCTCTGCCTCCTTCTGATGCTCGCACCGTTCTTCCCAGGAAGGTACCTTAACCTGTACATTCGACAACGGCGACCAGGAAATGAGATCCTTACAGACCGAAGAAGGAGCCGACCGTAAGGGAACCATGTCATCCGAGGTCTCTTCACACACCAAATTATTCATACCATGGTTCCCTGGAAAATTTGAATTTGAACCAAGATAGGGGGCAACGGTAACTTCATCCTTTCTCGCTCCGGCCAATACGGGCGGGTCAAGACCCGAAGCCACCTCTGGTTCCTGCCGAGAGACACCTTCTCGCCGCCGGCAGGAGACTTCAAGGTGACCATGTAAGCCGCAGAAGACGCAAAAGCGCAGAACCTGATGATAGAATAACCTTTGTTTCCAGGAGAAACCGTCGCAAGCTTCTAATAAAACCGAGGACGGACGTTGTAGAGCTAGATCTAGCTCCACACAAATTCTCAGATTCGTAGCTGCCTGAAGGGTCCTAGTTTTCTCATCAGCACAGAGGAAGGTCCCGAACGAGTTATCATCGATACCCATATTTCATAAAAAATTTTTCAAAAATAATCTTTTATGGTTTTATGGGAGGGTCTATTTAACTAGATCGTCATTTTAAATGTTTTAATGATTTATTTTTCTAAATCCTTTTAGTTAATGTCCATGTTTTACAAATGATTTTAAGGATTTATTTATATGGTCCTGAATTCTTTGAAATGAAAATTCTTTTGTAAAGTTTCAAAGTGGTAAGGGACACTTTGATTCAAAAATCCCTTTTAAATTACTACCTTTATAAATTTTGATAATTTTAAATTATTTCATGAAAAAGGGGTATTCCTCTCAAATAATTTTACTGATCATTTTCATCTATGTCAACATACATTAAGGTATTTTAAACTTATTTGTAGTTGATTTATTATGATACAAATATTCCATATTGTATTTAATTTTTTGTGATATATTTGACTATAGATGTTTTATTTTTATACCATTCATGGTTTATGGATAAAGTATTGACATTTCGTATGCTTGTTTTAATACTAACGTTTATGTTACATTTCAACCTTTTGTTATGATGAATGTATTGGACTAGTATGTTCTGGGTTGGGGACCAGTAAAAGTAATCCCTCCGGGTTGGGTTCCGGTTACAGTAGACCCTCCGGGTTGGAGTCTGGTTACAGAGGCTCTCCGGGTTGGAGTCTGGTTACAGAGGCTCTCCGGGTTGGAGTCCGGTTACAGAGGATATCCAGGTTGGAGTCCGGTGACAGAGGCTCTCCGGTTTGGATTCTGGTTACAGATACTCTCCGGTTTGGGTTACGGTTACAGTTAGCCACTAGGTCCTGTCACGAGGCCTTGAAACAGAAATTAAAGTCTGTTACTTTACATTCCCTTATTATGAAATTAGTTATTAAATGTGATTATTCGACTAGTAGAATATCCATGTTCATTTTAATATGGTAATTTTTTATTTATTTTTGTCATATTTTGTTCAATTTTATGTTTAAAATATTTTTGTTTTTATTACACATATTTCCTTGAAAGTTTATAGCTTCCACTAAATTATTTACCCTTACTAAGCAACTGAGCTCACCCCTTCATTATGTTATATTTTACCAAGATCCCATGATTTGTTTTATGTTTGAGATGCAGGGTTGATCATAGGGAACAATGGTGTTCTCAAAGGATTATTTTTTTTGTATGTTATAAAGTGTAATGTAACGTTCATGTATGTAATCTATTTTCCAGTCTGCTAAACTGATTGCTCTTTCGGGACTTGATTCCTTGTAATCATGCCAATATATTAAAATAATTCACCGACTCTGGGAATCTAGGTTCGGGGCGTTACAGGGATGGAACTAAGGGCCGGTATGAAGGTGATTGTATTGGGATTAAACCTCTAAGAATTTTCCTACGTATCCATATGACAGGGAATCGAAATCTATGTAGTTCTGGGATAGAGCTATGAGTCACCTCAGTTGACAGATTTTGAGAATGGACGCATGGATGGGACCCGAAGGAAGTAGCACCTCCGGGTTGGGGAATGACATTCACAAAACACAAAGGCTCAAGGGAGAGACTAGTATGGGATATGTGTGATGGGATTAAACCTAATGGATGCTTCCTAGGTACATTTCTCAAAAGGGAAAAGATCAAATTTCATTTAGTTTAGATGTGGGGGTATAGTATCACGGTGTAAATAGAGGACAAAAACTCGATTACATACTGAGGATTATGCATGGTTAGCGACCCATTATATGGGGGGATAGTATTGGTTAGAGGAGTATGATTTAATGTGGTGCTTACAGATAGTTAGGTGACCAGGAAAAAGTATGACACCACTAAGTGGTGGACCAAGTGTGTCGGACCCAACCAAGGGGACAACAAAGTTTACCAATGCTTGGGGTTGAACCATAGAGAGCCTTCCTATATAACTTATGTAGGAGACATGGATCTAAAACCACATAGTTTTAATGAATGCAGTTTAACATAATGTGGGATGAAAGGGGCATATATTTTAATGTCATGCGGGATGAGGGTGACCTAAGGTGAATTGGTTGGGACTGATGGGTGATTGGCTTGAACCATAGGGAGGCCTCCTATGTACATTTCTCAAAAAGGGAAAATGATCAAAGTCCACATAGTTTGGATGGGATGGGAATGAGGCTTACACACCAACGGATCCCAAATAGTATTTCATGGTTGATTCTTACTCTAATCCTACGTGATTCATGATCATTTTGAAAAAAAAAAAGAGGCAACGAAGACCTGATTATCGGGTCGCAAAAGGTGCATCTGCGAGGAATGAAGCAGGGCATAAGCATAGTTAGAGGCCCAAAGAGGATAAAGGGGATTACTATGATAGGGATGCCCGTATATGGGTCCAAATGTAGGAGGAGGATATGGACACCATACCCGGAACAACCTATCAATTTGGGTCTAGGATTATGAAAGGATGACCCAAGGTGTGCATGGTGAAAAAGCTCCGAGGGAGAGTGGAGTGAGAAGGCACTGGTGCCCATCTCTTTCATGGTCCTATATTGAATTGTCACTTATGTGGAGATCATAGATTAATGTCATGTGTCAGGGACTTGGGTTCTTGGTAGTTTAACCTCCTGTAGCTCGGATGGTGAGGATTCACTCCTCAACACTAGGACTTACATAACAAGTGCACTTTTTAAACCTTGGTGAGGGGATGGAACCGGCATGGAATATATCAGAGAGAGAGGGGTTTTAGAAAGAAGTAGTGCCCATCCCCTTCATGGTATTATCTATAACTTCCACATATGTGGTGATCATAGTTTAATTTCATGTGTTTGGGACATGGTTGCTTGGTATTTTAACATCCTGAAGCTCAGATTGTGAGTATTCACTCCCTTGGTGAAGGGAAGGAACTAGCACAACAAATCTTAGAGGGAGAGAGGAATACAAAGGAATCGGTGACCATCCCAGTTTATTTTCCTCTATAGAATTATCAATTATGTAGAGATCACAGTTTAACATCATGTTTTGGGGACACAATTTCTTGGTAGTTTAATGTTCTCCAGCTCGGACGGTGAGGTTTCACTCTTCACCCCTATGACTTACATAACAGGTACAGTTTTTAACCCTTTATGAAGGGAAGGCCCCAACAATTATGTGATGACCTTTTAAGATCATGTGCCAAGGATGAAGGTTATTTTCATTTTACCATCATGCATCTTAAACGGTGAGGATTCACTCCCCCCTATGACCTACATAACTGGCGCACTTTTTAACACTTTGTGAAGGGAATGAACAAGAAATTACATAAGGAGATGGGGTTGTGGAGTGATCCATTGAGGAGATCATGTTAGCATGGATATGCAAAGAATAAATATCCATTAGCATGTCATTGAAAATAATCACAAAGTAATGCAACACAATATGAATAAATACCCATGGGATTTTGAAATTACTTCATACCAACATAGAGGGCCGCATGGGAGAAGGGTTTGTGAAGTAAGAGGCCTCACAGAGAGGGGATTCTCAAAGATCAGGGACATTCAGAGCATAGAGGGTTTCAGATAAAATGGATTCACAAAGATCATGGGTTCATAAAGTAGGAGGGCTTGCAGATCAAATGGGATTGTGGAGAATATGACTCATCAAAAATGGGAACTTTAGGAAGCATATTTTCCCATCCTTTGTGTGGATTACACATGTTTTTGGAGAGTGATTTGTGAAGCTTTTGTACATTGCGATGTCCCAAATACCCAAAGGGGTCTCCTTTCATTGTGGTATCCAATAAGCATCATAACTGGAATCCCTCTATGAAGATGGGATAAATTTGAGTCAAGGAAAGGGATGTCGCAATGCTCGATTACCTCAGAAGATTTATTTTTTTGATGGTTCACAGAGAAAAGGGTCCTTCATCATGTGATAGCTCAAAAGGTGAATGGTAAGGGTGTTGTAACATTTGGTGTGGGGAGATCGGTATTTATTGGCATTAGACAGGTGCAATGGGCGGAGGATGCACCACAAATTAATTCACACTTCGTCACTAGAGGAAGACTCTGTAATAATTCTTGTAAACATAGATTCAACTGTCACTCCCTTCATAGTGATCACAGAGGACTTTGGATACCCTCATGTTTTTCATAACTACAGATTCATTCTTCATTCCCTCCGGATCACTCATGGAGACCTCCACCTTTATTTAATTTCTTCATAGTCATAGAGTCTCTCATAACTTTTCTCTACGTTGTATGCATAGAAGGCCTCCACTTTGCAGCGTCCACGGTGCTGGTAGGCTTTGTGAAGCTACTTCACAAAGATTTCTTTTTTTGCATATTTTTTTTGGTCTTTGATTATTTATTTCCAAGGAGCAGATTTTGGAACCAAAAATAATATTCTAGTAGATTCACATTATTTATCTATTTATTGAATGAGGTGTGACCTCCATTTTAATGTTTTTCCCTATGGATGGTATGAACCCCATTTAGGTTTATTTCTTATCAAGGTAAGTGTGAACGAAGTACACACCTTCATCGAAATATTTTCTAATTCATATAAAACTATATTCTCTTTTTAATAAAATAAGACTGATTAAAAAAATACGTTTTTTCAAAAAAAAATCTTCAAAAAATTATTTTATAAAATATTTATTCAGATACTTGGGAATAAATTTGACGATAAAAATGAAATTAATTAATCATTAAAATTTCCTCCACTCCAAATTAAGTAAATTAATTTCGGTAATATACACTCATTAGATGAAATTAAACTGTAGAACCCCAAGACACCTAGGTTGAGCAACACTACAATTGCATATTCTTATTCTTCCATCTCCACACTCTCTATTTATTTCCCTCCCTTCATTCTATTGTTTATTTGGGTTTTTGGAGCTTTTCTCTGGAAAAATTTAGTTTAAATAGAGGCTTGATGTTAATAAATAATGTCAATGGTGTAATTCTAAAAAATGGGAAGGCATCTCCCCCTTTAGAGAACATGATGAAGTAAATGGGAGGAATTTCCCCTTGTACATCATTGTATTCTCTAAAATGGGAAATGCCTCCCATTTGCAAGAATTACACCATTGAAACTAGTTTTTAACTCAACACTTCCATTTCCACAAAATATGTCAAGAGAAATCATCCACACAACCATAGTAATGATAGAGTTGAGGGAGATAATTAAACGGAGAGGGAGGAGATGAAATAATCAAAATACACAACTATTGTGTTGCGCAACCCAGGGATCATGGGTTTCTACAAGGACATTTTAGCTGATGAGTTTATGTTACTAAAATTAATTAATTTGAATTGAGGTGTAGGAAGATTTAATGATAAATTACTTTCATTTTTCCTCATATTTTTTGACAAGGATCCAAATAACACATAAATAAAATAATTAGTATATCATTTTTAATAATGTTTTTCTAATAAAACATGGTTTTTTGTAGGTTTTTTTATTAAAAATAAATAGAGTTTTAATTATTGTAAAAGGAGTTATATGGAGGATCTAAATTAATTCAAACCTAGGTAATCTATCCTTAATTAATTTGTGATTTTTAGGAATCTTTCTCACCACAATTAGACGCATGGTGTGACCAATATTAATCAATAAGTTCGTTATCTGTTTAAAATTGAACGTTTAGATCAGAAAATGTCACTCAAAAAAAATAAAAAACACTTTTATTTCATTGATAATTTTGTACATAGATTCATAAGTTCTTCGTGATGTATTGGTATTGGTCTCGTGTCAAAACAATACATGAGGTGATCAGTATAGGACAATGTGCACGTTTCCAGTTTAAAATGATATTTTAGTAAAAAAAAAAGAGGAACTCATAACTGAGAAAATTCATTTGGATTGATTTGATACCATATTAAAACAATCCAAAAGTAATTTTAGATGTTTAGGAATATTCTTTACCTCAATACGATGCATGGTGTGATAGATATGACCCTAAGTGCTTCTTTTATTTAAAAATGAAATCAATTTAAAAAAAGGACAACTGACCTACTCAAAACCAAGAAAAAGAATTCATATTACCTTGATAATTTAGGTAAAAAAATCCATAAGTTAATTTTGACATGTAGGAATAAAAAACACATCAATCCAATGCACGGGGTGCCCGGTATGACCCAATTTTCCCATTATCACTTTAAAATCAAAAATTTAGTTCAAACAATTTCACTCACTAAAAACTAAGAAAAATCCCTTGAATTTTCTTGATAATTTTGTAAATTTATTCATCAGTCATTGGTGATGTGTAGGAATTGGTCTCACATAAAAATAATACATGATGTGATCTGTATGAGTCAAAGTTCTTATTTCCAATTTACAATGACATTTTAGTAAAAAGGGCATGAAATGTACACAAAAATGAGTAAATGAATTTGGATTGTTTTGACAGCTTATGAAAATCATCCATAAGTCTTTTGGGATATGTAATAATTATCCATGCCTCAATTCAATGCAAGGTGTCACTGATATAACTCAAAGTACGTCTTTTCATTTAAAATTGACATCAATTTTAGTAAAAATGAAAACTCACCTACTCAAAGCTGAGCAGACAAATTTATATTGATTTGATTCTTTAGGAAAACAATTCATTAGTCATTTATGACTTGTAGTTATCGAACATAGGTCAATTTGATAGATAGTGTGACCTGTATGAATCAGAGTGCATTTTTTCAATATATAAGTATCATTTAAAATTAAAATGCACATCACATTGCCAAAATTGAGAAAATGATCCTAGATTGTTTCAATTATTCTAAATTATGTATTCAATCATGAATACCCCTTTCATTGGAATATCACAATCAGTTCATGTCAGTCCCAATATTGAAAATTTATTGTATTTTATAGGGGACAATGAAGATGGGATTTGGATTATAGATAAAGGAACCTAATCCTTGAAATAATTAAAAATAGAAATAGAGTTCAATTAGAAGGTACAAATGTTTTTTAATATATTATGTTTTCCATATAATATTATATTTTCTCTATTTTAGTAACATAATCTAAATTAAATGTTTGACTACTCATCCATATAATTTCTTCTACACATGATGATATTACCAATCCCTCTGAAGAACAAACTACAATGAAGGAAACACATTGGAAAGATGTAATGGTAATGTTACAATATACATTATCTATTTTATAGAAAAAATTATACAATGAATCTTTGATTTAATATTCATTTTTTCTTATAGATTACATTTACTTTATAATATTTTTGTCTATGTGTATTTCCATTGCAATAAGATAAACAAAACTATCTCTTCTCAATCACAAAGGTAATCTTGATGTTTTCACAATAAAATAATTTTCCATGGAATTAATGTATTGTATAATATTTTTATTTAATTATTTATTTTTATTATTATTCATATAATAATTATTTTCTTATATAGGTGGATTCTTTTGTTTGATTTGGGGTGGTCTGTCCCTCTTTCATGCCTTTATGCACCAAAACTTCCACATAATTATTCTCCCTCAAAACCGTTTCACCCATGAAGTGGTTCCTTTATCACTTTCATTCATGTTACCTCTACTTCCTTTGAAGGAAGAGAAAATATACTGTATTTAATCAATTATAGAGTAAATATTTATGTTTTCATAGTAAAATAATTTTCCATAGAATTAATGTACTATTTCAAATTTATGATTAATTTATTTTTTAGCATTACTCACATAATAATTGTTTTCTTATACCTGTGGATTATTTTGTTCGAGTTTGGGAGGTATGTCCATCTTTAATGCTTTTTGAAACCAAAACATTCACAAACTTCTTCTCCCTAAAAAGATTTTCACACTTACAGTGGTGTATTTATTACATTTATTCATGTTCCCTCTTCTTCCATTATAGGAAGAGTAACAATGCTACCCCTACTCAATTACAAGGGTAATCTATTTGTTTTCACAATAAAATCGTTTTCCATAGAATTAATGTATTGTTTCAAATTTATGTTCAATTTATTTCTTTTTAGTATTACTCATATAATAATTTTTTTACATGTGAAGTCTTTTGTTTGAATTGGGGTGATCTGTCTATATTTCATGACATTCTGCACAAAAACTTACATAGAATTATTCTCCCTCAAAACCTTTCATCCCTGTAGTGTTGACATTTATCACTTTCCTTAAATTTCCCTCCGCTTCTCAATCATAGAGGTAATCTAGAAATTTTAATAGTAAAATACACATCCATAAAAACAACATATTATTTCTTATTCTTTTATTTTAAGTATTACTCATAATAATTATTTTCTTATACATGTGTGCTCTTTTTTGGAGCTAATGTAGTTTGTTCAAAGATGGTCATGTAATGTTGGAAGGTTACCAATGAATGTAAATCTAAATCATGTTAATATTGATAGTTATGGTTGTTTTTAGTATTTGGGATGTGTAATAATCAACCATATGTTAATCTAACACACGATGTGACCTGTAAGACTACATGTATTTCTTTATAATTAAAATTAGCATTAATTTTAGTAAAAATGAAAATGAATCAATGTGTCCTTATCAAATTAAAATCAAAATTTGAATTAAAAAAAAGTGTCATTCACTAAAAACTGAGAAAACTTTCATGTATTTTATTGATAATTTAGGGTATTGATTCATAAATAATTTGGGATATGTAGGAATCAATCTCACATCAAACCGATATATGTAATGGACCTTCTGATTTCAAGTGTATGTTTCAACATTAAAATGAAATTTTAGAAGAAAAATTACACACTGAAAATTGAGAAAACAAATTCATATTTATTTTATACTTTATCAAAACAATCTATTTTTGATTTAGAACATGTAGCAACCAGCCACACCTCAATCTGATGTGTGGTGTGACCATTATGACTCTAGGAAAGTCTTTATTTAAAATTTATAGCAATTATAATAAAACAACAGACTGACAGACTCAAAACCAAAAAAACTCATTCAAGTTTTTTTGATACTTTAGGAAAATTACCAATAATTCATTTGACATGTGTTTGAATCATCTAGAACTCAATTTGACACACGGTGTGACCAATATGACTCCAAGTGTGTGTTTTTATTTATAATTGACATCTATTTTAATAAAAATGACAAATGGCCAACTCAAAAATAAGAAAGCACATTCAATCGTTTAAATAATTTATAAAAATGATCCAAAAGTCCTTTGTGATGTGTATAAATAATTCAAACCTCAATTTTATACACAATGTGATCAACATGGGTCAAAGATTATATTTCAATTTAGAAATGACATTTTAGTTAAAAAAAAGACATCTGATGTACTCAAAACTAAGAAAACACATTCATATTGTTTTGATACCTAATGAAAATGATCCATAAGTCATTTGGGAAGTGTATGAATCAACCCCATCCCAATATAATGCATTTTGTGACTGGTATGACTCAATGTGAATCTTTTTATTTTAAATTGTCAACAATTTTATAAATATTGACTAATTTCCTACACAAAACTATGTAAACACATTAAAATTATTTTGATAAATAATTACAACAATCTATAAGTCATCTTTTAAATGTAGGAATCATAATCACCTCAATATAATACATGATGTTCCTGGTATGTCTAAAAGAATCCATTTTAATTGTAAAATTGACATTTCAGTTCAAAAAGTGTCAGTCACTGAAAACCAATCAAACACATATGGATTTTATTGATAATTTATGACAAATATTCATAAGACATTCGGGACATGTAGGAATCTATTTCATGACAAAATTATACACAATGTAATCCGAATGAGTCAAAAGTTTGTGCTTCTAGTTTAAAATTACATTTTAGTAAAAAAGACAATTGACGTACTCAAAATTGAGCAAAAACATTTATATTGCTTTTATACATTTGAAAAATGATAAAAATGGCATTTAAGATGTATTGAAATCAGTTGAACCTCAATTTGATGCATGGTGTTATTTGTATTACTCTAAGTGCATCTTTTTATTTAAATATGACAACAATTTTAATTAAACTAACACTTTCTATTAATTTATTTCCTTATATTATTACTAACATTATTTTTTTCTTATACAAGTGTGATATTTTGTTCAATCAAGGGTTGTGTGTTCTGAAATAGTATGAGTCGAGTTAGAATTAAATTAAATAGGGTCATTGATGATTTTTAATTAATAAAATAATTTTTATTTATGTAATTATCTAAACAAATGTTTTATGTTTCTATAGTATAGTATTTTTTCCTTGTATCTATGTTTTAAATTTCATTTCATATAAATCCTTTATTGGGACTTTTTTTTAATATCTGGTGTGTTTTGGTGCTGCAGTGTGCTATTACAGCACACTATAGTATGGCCCTTTATCAATGCTTCTATGAGTGCTGATAAAAGGTACTTTTCAGCACTTTAATATGAAAAAATAAAGGTATAATTTATCATTTCTTTTATAACTTCTGATAAAATACCCTTTATAAGTGCTTTTATAAACACTAATAAAAGGTTTCTTTAGAGATACTAAAAAAACATTGTTTTTTTCCTTTATCATCACTATTAAAAGCGCTGATTATTGTAACATTTATCCTTTTTTTCATCGAAAAAGGAACCCATTATCGTATTTTTTCAGTTCTGATAAAAAAACCAGGGCATTTAACCTCTCTCATGTAGTCATCACTTTTCTCACATTGATAAAGGCCATTTCTATCATTGTTAAAGGCATATTTTGTAGTAGTGTATGTCAAAAATCATGTCTATAATGTGGTAAAAAAAATTCTCTAATAATCATTTCGTGGAATTAGGAATCATACAAAAATTAGTATGATTTCCATGTTTTTCCCCATAAAATAATTTTTCACCTTTTAAAATGATATAACACTACACATTTAATGAATCAAGTACATAGAATAATTGTTTCATATGTTTCCATGAAAAAAACATCAACTATATTTTTCAATATATTAAAATTAACTAGTGTCACACGTAATTCATCATGATTTAATTTTTTTTACTGATAACCCATATTCAATTAAACACTCGAACTTGAAATTTAAGGTAATCAATCTCCAATATTTATTAAATAAATCTATAATATTAAAATGATGTGATGATTGGGTTTTTTATTTGGAACTAAAAATATGTATTGCTTCTATAAGAACCAATAATATAATTTTTTGAAATAATTTTTTTTAATCTATGGTATAAAATGTGAATCCATGAATTTCATACTCAGACTGCAGTATAAAATTTAAACATGATCTGCATGTTAACCATTTCAATGTTTCTGATGCATCTAATCTACCATGAATGGATTCATTAAACTATGGAAAAAAATATTTTGTACACTCATTCAATATCCATATATCTTTCTTCTAAGAATATCATTGTTTAACAAATTAATATGAAATTTTATATATGGATTTACATCATCTATGTTATTAAATATGTATAAATGTACCTTTCTATCTATTTACTATTCAAAAAAATTACATTTATGACAAAAATACCCTTTCCCCAAAACTAACCCATTTATAGAAAGATGAAGGAATACCATTATGATACACAAAAGAAATGTTTTTTAAACAAAACTCTAAAACTTCTCCAAAACTAACAATCAAAATGATACTTCGAACAAAGATATAAAGGAAAAAACACTATTTTGAAGACCAAATGAACCATTAAATGCACCATGATATCAAAAAAGAGTAATGTACATTTCTAGATGAAAATTTATTGAAGATAAAAATTATCACCAAAGTTCACATTGAATTAAAAATATTCACTTCATTAAAAATTAAATTGATAAAATAACACTAATCCATGATATTTATTCTTATACGGATGGTCAGTATATCAATTAATACAACTAGTATTATTTTTTGCATCATGATGTGACAATAATGAGATTTCATGCATGTCTACTTAAAATATATAAGTGACATTAAAAATTTTACTTTTGAAGAATAACCCTATAACACTATCATATGATGGAGGTATTAAAAAAATTGATATTCTATATCCTATATAATTTCTAGCAAGACATATGTAGGAATGTTCTTATTTTATTAGGAGTGGGATCTGACTCTAAATGCACTCCCATTGATAATAAGTCTAATAATTTATTTAACCCATACTTAGTCTTTCCTTTAATTTCAAAAAAAAAATCCAATAAAACTATCATATATATATTATTCACTATATTCAGGAAATTAGTGATATATGGGAATTCATTATATCTCTAATATATAAGATAAAAAAATATTGATTGTTTCTTTGAAATATTTTTATCATTAAATGATTTTTAGGTCCTTCCTAATGTGACATCAATGTTTTACACCTCTAAAAATTTTTATTAGTTGAAAAACGTTTTGGGGTAATATTAAATTTTTATTAGATGTATAATGCCTTGTTAATCATAAATAAGAGTGATTCATAGGCAAAAAACATTGATGATCCACGTATACATTTTTTCTCCCATGTTGTAGTTGATAATTTGAAGTCTCTTCTTCATAAAATTGACATGATTTATTAACCTTAAAAATGTATCTAGAAAATTTTTAATGTCTTTGGAAACCATTTATAGTGAACATAATCATTAAAAATAGTTCAAAATGTTCCATTCTATATTAATCAAACAATATTATAACATTCTCCTGTAAAATTTTTAAATCATCTGTTAATGGTGATCAGAAAACATCGATATCATTTCTTGGCTGTTTTATTCCAGAAATCATTAAACACAACATGATATATTTCCACCTCATATAAAATTATGAATATAAGTAATAAATTACCAATAAAATTGGCCTCAAAGTAATTTTTCTACCGAGGATCTAATATGGATTAATTCAATATCTTCATGGTCCAAATATTTTTATTTATAACTTAATTTTCAAAGGTAGGAAACTATTTATCAGTTTTCTACATCTATAGACAATTAGTGGAATAATGTAATTTATCATCAGATATTATCTCATCAAAATTAAATCTTAAACTTCTTTAATCTTCTGAATTTTAAAATAAATTATTTAAATTAGAAGCTATATGAATATAAAACTTTTACTTACCCAGACTAATGGTAATTTCTAAATCAACTTTCAATTGATTTTTCAACATATATCATGATGTCCCTCTTTTAGGACACTCTTAATGGAATTTGTATTCCATTTTATGCATCACGTAGTCATTCATACAAGCATGTATCTTTTATACCCAACCCCCATTGAACATAATATTTTATTATCTTCATAACATGAATTTGGAAGATTGTTGTATTCAAGTATTATGTGTTCCAAAAATTAGAGAAACTCTTTAATACTCTTATCACTCAATCAATTTATAGATTTCAAGTTAAGAAATCCTAACACTATTAATAAGACTGAATTTTTTTTACAACCTAGATATAATAGTTTTTCATTATCACCATATAGGTGCTCAATCATCGGAGCTTTATCAATTTACTCTACTCCAAAATCATGAATCATTTGATCAACTTGATCAAACTTATCATATGTAAAATCTACATCATTATCACCTATTAAAAATTCGTTATATATGATATAACTTACTATATATAGAAATTTAATTTCAAATTTAATTTCACAAATAACTATAATAGTATACATATATTAATATAAATACACAAAAAAATTTGAATGCTAATAATTTTTTATATTTTTAACATATACAATGATAATATACAAATAAACAATTTGAATTAAAATTCAATATTTTATGAAAAACTGTCTATGTATAATAGGAAATAAAATAATCTAAAAAATAATATTAAGATAGTGTCGTGATCGAATTGAAATAGTTCTATAATGTCCTTTATTATTTTAAAATGTATATAGTAAGAAAAATATTTTACACATAATATATTATATTGGATAAATGGAAAACATGAGTTTACAAAAGTCGTGATAGATTAAAACATTCCAAATTCTATTTAAAAATATAGTAGTGTATTTTATTTCAAAAGTCATGTCCTAAAATATATTTATTAGATCAAAATAAGGAGTTATTGTGTTAATATAAGAATGTTAGTAAAAGAATTATTTATAGAGTACCACTTTGTGAGAATAATTCTATACCATTAAACAATATTATATTAAGAATAGTTTTAAATATAAAATGATGATTTATCTCATTTCAAAATCAAAACAATATTTCTCATAGAATTCTACATTTTATAATTTATCCAAAATCTATGTTTAAATCAATATACTACAATTTAATTAATTAATATTAAAAAACATAAGTCATTTAAAACAAAATTAGATTCCTTTTATGAAATTTGTTTCCATCACAAATGGTGAATTCCTATATGAAAACATAGTTTTTATTTTAAAAAAAATCCAATATTAACATACTAAAAACCTTGATTAAAAATCCATTGATCGTACCAATTTAAAAATTTTGGAATTATCATTTATTAAAATTGAATGAAAATTAAATTCAAAAAAATTAAAAACAATTTTTTAATTTGAAAATTTTATTCCAAATCCAATGGTTATAAAAAACCCATATTTCTCATCACAATAAATTATGAAAATGTCACCATTTTTTAAAAATTCATAATTTCCCATGATTTTAATTAACTAAGTGCTCAATATATAGCACTAAATTAATAACTTATAAGAAATAACTAAATATAATAATTGATAAGAGAAACCTACTTAATCACATATAAATATTACATTCCCAAATTCAACAAGATAAAAAACACACCAATTAGAAATAATCCTTAAATCCCTAAACATGTTAAACTAAACCATCTATTCTATATAATTTAATTTCTTATCCTGAATAATAATTCTAAACACATGAATATTAAACAATATAAAGATATATATTAAAGAAGAAAATGAATAATCGAACCTCAACCTTTAATTCCACACCTCATCAAAAATTATCATGAAAAATATATTCTATTTATATTGAAACCCATTAAATAATAATTAAATTACCTTAAACCCCCCCATTAAACAAACATATGAAACCCATTATTCTATAAACTGACATGATTTACTAAACATATTCAATAATAATAAAAATTCAATCAAACAACATTCTGAAAACACAGATTCATCAAATAAATCCAACCTTATTTTCCTAAAAAATAAAAAGTATGAATAAAAAAAGTGAAGATTTACTAGAGAGAACTATCGATAGAGGAAAAACTGATTATAAGGCATTGGCGACAGTGATAATGGTAGTAGTGAAGAAAAAGAGAGGGAGGGTTCATTTTATAAACAAGAATTATTATAGTGATGAATAACGAATGAGATCAAGGGTCAATGAAGATTAGATAAGAAAATTAGGGTCTTCCATTAATTAAATAAAACACATGACTAAAAATATTAAAAACAAATTATTTTATTCCATTTTCTAAATGTTCTTTATGTTGGTTAGGTCATAAAAAATGTATAAAACCTTCCAAATTCATTTTTTAATCAATTAAAATTTAATATTTGTTAAAAATAATTTATCCTATATTTTTTTATTAAACTAACATGATAAATGTTATGTTAAAAACTATTTTTCAGTAGTTTGGATTCCATAAAAATCAATAGATTTTTAATATTAATTGGTCACCCCTACGTAGCACCCCACAATGAATAATAACATATTTTATCATATCCTCCTTTAGAACTAGAGAAACACTAAAAACTATCACCCCATGAAATATACACCATCCATGGTGTAATGAAAATATTTAAAAAGGTCATCACATCTTCAACCGGGCTATGATGCGAGCCTCTATCAATAGTTCAACAAAATTAAATCTATAAAATATGACTAAATTTCCTAATTCGAAGTGCCATGGAAATTATCTTCTAGTCACATTTTTATCTACCATCAACATAACATATGAAATTAATACATCAACAACAATCCTCTTAGAATCACCTATACTCTACAACCTTTATCAACATTAACACATAGATATGATTGTTAGTAAACACAATTAATGTAACACACTGATATTTTTTGTAATATTTTTTTTTCAAATAAATTTAATTTTTTTGATATTTCTTATTATAAGAAACCCTATGTGTTGTTTGCGTTAAACACAAACCCATGTTTAAATGAACGGTGACATGTTATTAAAATATTATTATTTTGTATGATGGTTATCACCTAAAAATTGGAATAGAACATATTAATAATAATAAATAAATTATGAAAATATATGTTTTAAACTTTTATATATAATTAATTATTTTGTGACCAATTAATTAGAAATGAAAATAAAAATCATTTGAATAAAAATGAAACTTTTTTCTGAATAACAACTTTTATCCACACAAATGTGTTTTACCTCAATAAATTAAAAATTCTATTTTTTTTTTTTGAATTAATTTAATGAAACATAAATATTAAATATTCAATAATATATTTTATATTCGTATTATTTTTTTTTGACAATAGATAAGAATAAAACTAAATTTACATGTAAAACTGCATTTTTTTAAAAGCAGTTTTTTCTCCTTTTAAAAAATTATTTTAAAATTAACTTTTGAAACTTTTAGAAAATTTATTTTAAAAATGAAAGTAATTTTTTAAATCAGAAATTAAAAATTATCTTCAAGTGATTATTTTTTATTTTTTTAAAATATAATTTTTTTATTAATAGTAAAAAATACTAGTATTTATAACGAATTTTAATTTTTTAAAGAATTTAAAAGTAATTTAATATTATATTAAATGTAAAATTAGTTAAATTATATATATATTAATATAATTTTATCCTTTTTAATCAATTTAATTTTTAATTTTTATATAAAAACGATTTGATCTTTTGAAACATTTTTATTTGGGATACCACATTTTCATTGTGTTTGTGGGATTAATTTTAAGTTAAAAGTTTTCACTTATGTGAATTTTACTTGAAAAAATGAATTAAATAATTTTAATAATTATAATTTATCTAATATAATAAGTTAAACATTATTATTGACTATAATGAATAGTAAAAAAGATTAAGAATTAATTTCCTCCTTTAAGGTTAAAATGGGTTTATGAGAGGATAAACTAAAAATAGTAGGGGAAAAATATCATATAAACATCTTAAAATACATTTTTATGTCCATAGTTTGACCTTATAACCTATAATGTTATATAGTTTCTCATTTTTAGTTATTTTTTCATGTGAATGTTGTGGTTACATGTTTTTTATTAAAAAATTACAATTGTGCTACGAAGGAACTTATAAAAAGTCGCCCACTCTTCTCTCCAATTCATACCTAAAAAAATCCATTTTATTGGAACATAAATTCCCAATACCATTATTTAATTACCTACCCTAATCACAAATTCAATATCTTTTTTACTAACACCTCCTAATAAGGATTTTCTTATAAACATTAAGAGGATCTTTCGAAGAAGAGGTACAATTATAAAACACGAATTTTCATTTTGTTCACTCTTCAACCTCCTTTAATGTTTTAAAAATATTATAAAATAATAAAACAATTATATCCCATATAATAAGATTTTATTATGTTAATTTAATAACATAAATCCATATCCTCTTCTATAAAATGAATTATTAAATCACCATTTGTTTGTACGGAAGACTACCACCTCGTGAACCAATGTTTTTTCATTTTCCATCACTACCTCTCAAGGAATGAAAAATTATTTATTTGATATTTATATTTAATATTTATATTTAATATTCATAATTTTTTTATACCCCTGAAATTATAATATCACATCTACATTATTACCTAAATATCCATTAAACAACAACATTGTTGCTCGTGTGTACGACGGACTACCACCTCTTGAGCTAATGTGATGTGGTTTTATTCTCTTTTTTACTTAGATGGTTAAAAGGGTGGAATAAATAAATAAATCTGAAATTGGTAATATATTTATAATTTTTTATTTATGATATCACTTATACCTTCTTACTTTCCATTATATGATAAAATGATAACATAAATAGTGTGTATGGCGGATTATCGCCCCATGATTGATGTGAATCGTTCTTCACATATTCTTTACATGGTAGGTATAAATGACAGGATTAAATAAAAATATTATATATATATATATATAATAAAAAAATATTAATATATTATATACCTTTATTTCTCTCAATCTATATAAAATTTTGAAAAAATCATTCTTTCAAGCGTACGGGAAACCGTCTCCGTGAACAATGTATTTCATTTTATATATCTTACAATTACAGGTTCCTCTAAATAAATATATAAGGAATATATATGATATTTATATCTTTTTTAATATTCCTGATATTATAGAACAATTATCAAAGTAATAGGACCATAAATAACATGTCAAAACATACATGAAGAGAAAAGCGGTTATTACCCAAAACAAGATTTTAATAATAAATTGATCATAAAATAGTAAAAAAAGGTATTAAGTAAATAATATAAGGTATGGTATATATTTATATATATGATTATGGTTTATTAATATATGTATAATAAACTTATATTTATCATAATGGAGGATTTAACATATACTAAAGAGGTCGAGACTCAATGTATAGGATTTCAAGTCTCTATTTTATTTCTTAGAGACATATTAACATTCACCAATCATTTCTTTTTTGTGGTGTATATACATCCACATAGACTTTTTATATCATGAATATATTTAATTTCATGAAACTTAATGTTTTATTTGATGTTATTATTTATTCGAACTTATGACTCAAAAGAATACTAATGTTGTAAGGAATTTTTGTCTCAAATTTCATTCTTCAGACATATGTTATATTATGCACCAATATTTATTTATGTGGTGTATAAATAAACCATTTGGAATGTAATATCATGAATTTAATTTTTCCCATGATATTTTATTTTTCTTTTAATTTTATTCTATCATGGGGATTATGAATCAATGTTATGAAAGTGGTAATGGATTTATTATACAATGTCATCATTTATTGTGATTGTTTATGTTTACACTTATAATGATGAAATATTATGAACCATATCCAAATAAAATCTTGAATTTTATTCTTTAATATTTATGTAATTATAATACATATTTCCCCTTCACTTTCCTCTCTTTATTCACACATGATTCAAAAAAATTGTTCTTAAAGTAATCCGAATTAATTTTTATCTTTGGTCAAAAAATCATATTTTCTTCAATATCCACGTTTTTCAAAAAAAATCAAAAAATGTTTCAAAATAATCAAAAGAAATTATTAAATATTTCCCCCTATTTTTTAATTTTAAAAAAAAATTAAAATGATTCTTCATATTGTTTAAAATAATAATAATTACCCATTATCTTTTACTGAAAATGTGAATGAAATATTTATTTTAAGGTTCACAACATTAAAGATATTTTCCACCTTCATGAACAAATATTTTTTTAAATCCTCCTTTAAAATTTTCAAATTTTATTTTCATATATATTGATTTCCGAAATATATTATGAATTCTTAATTTTTATAAAACTGATTTCAAAGAAATCGTATTTTCATCAAATATAATTTTAAGTGATTTTTCTTTTAGAATCATTTTTATCTAAGATTAAATTCTTTGATGTTTCTTATGATTTACTGGGGATATGATCCAAGGAAACCATTATTATTATTTATTTTAATGGTTTATTCTTATGATGATTACAATTTTATGAAAACCATTTCTCTTACATGGGTTATACCATGATTTAATTGTTATGAAACCTAATTTCTTTCCCACAGGTTATTCTATGATGGAATTATTATGAAGCCAATTTATTTTATATAGGATAAGTGATCAAGAAATGTTTATCAAATCAATTTATTTTCATGGTCTTTGTATAAGGGATTTTTTTGATATTCTGGAACACGTATGTAAGATTTTCAATATGTGATTGGTGGGAACTATATCCCCCTCTAATGTAGTGGGTAAATATTAAAATATCATTATATAAAAAGGACATGAATGGGGTGTGATCCAAGTTCAATAAGAGATTCTAGACACTATGATAGTCTTCAGAGTGAACCGTGACTGCAACAATGGTTTAGGGATTGAACCCATTCCACAATGATAGTCTTGGAAATGAGCCTTGAACTACAAAGGACATGATTTTATATGATTATGAGTATTCGACAAATCTATGAATTATGCCAATGTTATGTTCGCATGATTCATTTTATTTGATTCCATTTTGATTCATATCTTATAAATTAACAATATTTTTTCCATGAATCAATTTTATAATCTATGATATATAGGGTATGGTTTAAAAATATTATTCGTAGGTTCTCATACCCTTAAGCTCATGATATGTTGATATATCGCTTGTTTACCTTTATTGAGAATCTAATCTCATCCAATCCTCAGGATTTCGTTCCACAAGTTTGGATGAAATTTATTATATATGATATGTATAATAAGGTTGATACTTCTAAATAATATAGTAGAAGATGGAGTAGCTCACTTATGGATTTGGAGTTTATGTGTCCATATTTTTGAAGGCACTAGACATAAATGATTCTAGCATTTATTTTTATGTTATATAATAAATATTTATATTTTCAGATGTAATATTTATGTATGAGGAGTTTGGGTATTTATAATCAACCCAAATCACCAAAGGGATTGTTTCCTACACTTATGTAGTCATAATAGATTAGATTATTGATTTTAAAGAAATTTGAGTCCATTAATTAGATACTTTTTAGATACTTTAATTCCCTAGTAGAATTGGATGGCATAGGGTTGAAGTCAACACATAGTGATTTCCATAGGGCATCGAGTTTGGTTTGGAAAATATTTGGTTATAAGTAGAGAACTTATATCTTATTTGGGATATGTTATCCATCATTTTATTGGGAAATATGCCAATGAATGGTTTGAAAGTGTGAGGGCATGGATAGTGAAAAATAGTACAAAACCATACACGGGTGAACCTTTTCGGTGATAGTCAATAAACATTTGGGTCACAAAGGGATTCAAAATAATGAACAACAGGATCATCAATGTGTGGTCAAATAATAGTACTAGTGGGTGATCAAAGAGGAATATTGGTTGTTGAAAAAAAATTAGCACAAATAGATGGGATGGTAAGCATGAGAAAAGGTAGACTGTGATTTGGATTTGTGGATGTAATAAACTATCCCATAGTACCGTGAAACAATACCCGAGTTGATCCTACTCAAGTCCCAAATTGTATTCTTGTTTTCCATGGAATTTAAATTATTGTTATAGAATCAACCTTAATTAACATGTCAATGATTTTTTCTAGTGAAATTAAAAATAAAATAACCTCTAATAAAAAGTTTGGAATTATGATTTCTCATATTGGGGGGTAATGCACCATGCATAATAATTATTTACAATATATAACCACCAATCAGAAAATAATAAAATAAATTTAAACCCAATAATCCATTTGTATTATAAGGCCCCAGCCTTAAACCTTACTTAATCTTGAGTTATTACAAGATTACACATTGAGGATCTTTTCGGGTTTAGAGTTTTAGAGAATTAGATCATAAAACTTGCATTACATTCCACATATAAAAAAAGTGGTTACATAAAGATAGTATTCTTCATTCCCATCAATGGAAACATACATAAAATAAACATGGATTCTTTCTTGACACTTCCTTGACACTATCATCATATCATGTACCTTTCCCTTGACCTGTGAAAAACATTTCAAAAAAAATTGGGATGAGCATAAAAAGCTCAGTAAGGGATATAAAAATATGGAAAGGAAACATGGGTACATATATACATAAGGATGAGATCATACTTTACCCATAAAACATAAGAACTTAACATACCTCATCAAATCATGTATAAATCATAGAAATCATAAGACATAAAGGTAACTTGAGGCATTCATAACATTCTTACGTAGGGAGTAACCCTCTTGGTTACGTTTGGAATACCCATCACAGTATATTCCCTAAATCTCTTCGGAGAAACCTTAACATTTCACTCCTTTGCGTTCCCAATGCATTGGAGAGCTATATCGGGCTCACCCGCCCTTAGTTTATCACGGAACCACCCGTCTTCATAATAATGCCCAAGAACCTCAACATAATCGTATCACATAAAACATGCATAAAGGAAACATAACATTTCCACCTTTCAATCACAAGATATCAATACAACACATTGATATAAAAACATTATGAAAACCATTTTCAATACCAAAATAAAATAAAATTAAAACATGGTATTTATTTTTCTTTTAAAAAGAAGGTATGGCTTGTAGAGGAAGCTGAAACTCAAATAACGGTCACGGCGGCGGAGAAGTCGTTATCGCCGCATACGTACGACAAAAACATTCCCTTTTGTTGTTTAGTAAAACTCTTCATATAAAAAAGATTCCTTTTGGATAAACGTAAAATTCAAAGGGGTTTATACACCGTATAAAAGAAGGTTGTGTATAAAACAAAATATGCCTCAATGAAAGGAGATTGAGACGAAGTCCCATACCTCGTATCTGACTTGACCCGACCGTTCTTTAATCTCCTGAATAATAAACTTGAGTTAATCTCTACTTGCTTAAGAACCTTTTTCAAGTTCATTATTCCTTTTATACCATGTTATTAACATAATGTAATCATTTAAGTTAATAATGTTCATTTTGTCGGTATTTGGTTCTTAAGTCAAAAATAGACTTCTTACACTTACATGTTGTTAATTTGGTCAAAGGTTCATTATATCCAGAATGATATTAATGATTTGGATAACATATATATCATATATATTCATCATATACATGTATTTATAATATTACATCACATTTAGAGGTAAGAAATGAAATGCACCGTTCATGGAGACGGTAAGTCGTACGTACGCATGAACGTTACTTCCATTTCTATTTCGTATTTTCTGGAATAGAATCATAATGATATAAGAGTATATTATAATTCCATTATAATAACATATATAATATCATTAACTTTATCCTTTACACATCCCACATATGGTATTAACGAATCAAATCACTTTCAGGGGGCGGTAGTCCGCACTTCCTAAAATGAAGATATCGTGTTTACCCATAATGGAAACAATAATGGTATGCCATAAATGAAAAATACAGAAGATTAAGGAAAGAATAAACATATTATATATCATATATAAAAATAGTGACATCATAATGGCCACCTTTGAAGGTGTTAAATGAGTATTGAACAATCATCATTTCGGGAGGCAGAATTTCACCATCCACGGAAACCGTATGTTCTTTAACCATTTGATGTAGTTGTGTGAGAGTGTAGCTCTAATAAATCTTGTAACAACATCCTAGTATATTTAAGATACTGGTGTTGTTACAAAATAAGTAAATAAAAAGAGTTTAGGGGGTTGGAGAAGCACAATAAAATAAATGAACATGAGAGAATGGATTACCTTTAAAAGTGTAACTCCTTTTGATTTGAGCCTAAAGGCTTCCTTTGAAAGGATTCTGCCCAAAGGAAATCCTCTAGGATGAGGAGAGGGATGTGGAGAGAGTAAATGGGCAGGGGATGGCCGAGCCAAAGGCTTGAGGAGTGTGTGAAATGAGGTAGAGGTGGGGGCCTTTTATAAGAAGAGAGGAGGGGCACTTTTGGAAATCATGAAACTATTATTTTATTTTCAAAAGTGTTTCGAATTTCTAAGGTCCCACATTGATATATTTCGAATATAAGATGATAAGGCTTCTAAATATTCCCATACAATAGTTTTTGGACAAGTGTAGGTCTTATATTTTATATTATCGTTTCATTTTATTTAAACTGTTCATTAATGAGGTCATCGTTGCATCATCATGATGTCATAATTAAATTAATTTATTTAATGTCTAAAAATTATAAAAAAAATACTATGATGTATGAAATCTTTTTATCTCTCTAATTAATATTTATAGTAAAAAATATGACTTGTATAACCCCATATAAATTTTTTTTTAGTAAAACACCTTATGTGTGTGTCATTTTTACTTTAACATTTAATAAAAAGTTATTTATGTCATTTCCCAACCAAAGTGGCTCCATGGGGTCCCCAAGTTGACCCATGGCTTGTCTTGGTCGGCCATGACACAACCAATGAGGGTAGGACATGTTTCAAGCTCACCTCATTTTATAAAAGCATTATTTTAACCTTAAACTACACTAATTACCTTTAATCGCGATTAAGAACTTAATAAGTTACTATTCACCAAAAAATTATTTTAATCCCATTGAACCACATTTTACTTCTTAATGAAAATCATGTATGTCAGATTTTTGAAATTCAAAACACAATGATGGCAAAATTTCATTTAAACGGAAAAATCAGTTTTTATAAGTACCACTTAGTGGTTTCACTATTCATCAAAAATTGAAGTTTTTCAGAAAATTACCAAAAATTCACCCTAAGATATATTTGATATTCTGAATTCAAAAATGAATTCTATTTTACAAAATTCAAAACATATAAGTCACATTAATTAATTTAATAATTAATTCCCGTTGTCATGACAAATAGCGTGTTTTTATGAAACAATAAGTATCAAAAGATTGATACCAGTTTAAGTCCAATTTCAAAGTGAAATTTATTCCAATGACCACCATTGGATTAAATGGTAAAAATATATTCATATTACACATTAAGACCAATTCAAAAGATAATCTAATCATATAAATAAATTAGATTAAGAAGTGGTTTTGAATTAAAATATAACATTTTTCACTATTCATTAAAAATATGAACATTGTTTGAAAAATACCAAAAATTCACACAAAGTAAATTTTGATGTACCAATCATAAAGAATAAGTTTATTTTGAAAAACATAGCTTATAAAATTGTCAAAATATAGATTTAAAAAATGGTTTGCCATCAAAAGGCAGTAAAACAATCTTTTAAGAATATTAGTGTATTCCATGCTTAAGATTGGATTTATTTTCATTGTAAGCCTCTAAAACACTATCGAATTCATTAATAGACATAGATAAAAATATCTATTATTCATTACTTACTTGGGATGTTACATCCTTCCCCCATTTAGAAAATTGTGTCCCCGCAATTTATTTACTTATCGAATAAATGGGGGTACTTATCCCTCATTGCATTTTCAGATTCCCATGTTGCCTCTTCCATCACGTGGTTTTTCCACAAAACCTTTACCTGCTTAATCACTTTATTCCTTAACACTTGCTCCCTATGGTCAAGAATCTGGACCGGTTGTTCCTCATAAGATAGGTTCTCTTCTAGCTGAACTACCTCTCGACTCAAAACATGAGATGGATCTGGCATATACTTTCTCAACATCGAAACGTGAAAAACATTGTGTACCTGAGATAAACTCGGAGGTAAAGCCACCCGGTATGAAACTGATCCAACTCTCTCCAGAATTTCATATGGTCCAATGAACCTTGGACTCAACTTTCCTTTCTTACCAAATCGCATCACACTTTTCCATGGTGATACTTTGAGAAAAACATGATCACCTACCTCGAAAGATAGATCCTTCCTCTGGTTGTCCGCATAACTCTTCTGCCTGCTCTGAGCTGTTCTCATGTGCTTCTAAATTAGCTGAACTTTTTCTGCCATCTCTTCTACCAATTCTGGTCCCATCAACTTCCTTTCACCAACTTCATCCCAGAAAGTTGGAGTTCAACACCGCTTCCCATATAATGCCTGAAATGGTGCCATCTGTATACTGGAATGAAAACTGTTATTATATGAAAATTCAACCAAAGAAAGATGTTGGTCCCAACTTCCCTGATAATCCATAGAACAAGCTCGTATCATATCCTCCAATGTCTGAATTGTTTGTTCTGACTACCCATCTGATTGAGGATGAAAAGTTGTACTAAAATTTAATTCAGTACCCAATGACTTCTGAAGGCCTTTACAAAAGTTAGAAGTGAACCTAGGATCACGATCAGATACAATGGAAAGAGGAACTCCATGTAACCTGACTATCTCTTTAAGATACAAACGGGAAAGTTGATCTAGGGAAAAAGTATCTCGTATAGAAAGGAAAAGAGCATATTTGGTCAAGCGATCAACAATAACCCAGATTGCATTATTACCTCGAGATGTCTTCGATAATCCCACAACAAAGTCCATGGATATATTCTCCCATTTCCACTCTGGCACTAGTAAAGGCTGAAGCATCCCTTTCGGTAACTGCCGCTCTGCTTTAACCTGTTGACAAGTCAAACACTTCATAGTAAAATCAACAATATCTCTTTTCATTCCATCCCACCAGTAATACTCTCGAAGATCTCTGTACATTTTAGTTCTGCCAGGATGAAATGAAAACGGAGAACTATGAGCTTCACATAACAACTCTCTCTTCAACTGTGAATCACAAGGCACACACAATCTCTTCCCAAATCTCAAAACGAAATCATTATCAATGTTGAATTCAGGCAACTTACCTTTCTGAACCAGCTCTACCTTTTTCTGCAACTCACTGTCTTGCTTCTGTGCTTGCTTGATTCTATCTGATAGAGATGATCTCACTGATACCTAAAACAAAACAGAAGAACTTCCTGCACCAACAACTTCTATGCCAAAGTTCATCAAATCCTTAACCAAAGGATCATGTTCCAAACGCAGCATTGCTAATGAAGCATTACTTTTTCGACTCAAAGAATCAGCCACTTTATTTGCTTTTCCCAGATGGTAATGAATTGTACAATCATAATACTTGATTAATTATAGCCATCTCTTTTGTCTCATGTTCAATTCTTTCTGAGTGAATATATACTTTAAACTTTTGTGATCGGTATATATTTCACACTTTACTCCATACAAATGATGCCTCCAAATTTTTAAAGCAAAAACAACAGCAGCTAATTCCAAATCATGTGTAGGGTAATTTACCTCATGAGTTTTCAAATGTCGTGAAGCATAAGGAATTACCTGATAATTCTGCATTAGGACGCAACCAATTCCTTTTAATGAAGCATCACTATAGATAACAAACTCACCATTCCTGGAAGGTAGTGCCAAAACTGAAGCATTCACCAATCTTCTTTTTAATTCCTGAAAATAATCATCACATTCTTTTGCCCAGATAAACTTAACACCCTTTTGAGTTAGCTTAGTCATTGGACTAGATAACCGTGAAAAATTTCTAACAAACCTTCGGTAATAGCCTGCCAAACCAAGGAAGCTACGAATCTCCGTTATATTTGTGGGTCTTGGCCAGTCTTCCACAACTTTTGTTTTTGCAGGATCAACAGTTATCCCATCTTTAGAAACAATGTGACCAATGAAGGAAATTTTTTGCAACCAAAACTCACACTTGCTGAATTTTCCATACAATTTCTTTTCTTTTAAGGTTTGCAAGATAACCCTTAAATGTCCTTCATGCTCCTCTTTAATTTTAGAAAACTCCAAAATATCATCAATAAAAACCACCACAAACTTATCCAAGAACTCATGGAAAATTCTATTCATTAAGTCCATGAATACAGCAGGTGCATTGGTTAGCCCAAAAGGCATTACTACAAATTCATAGTGGCCATATCTTGTACGGAACGCGGTCTTCGGAACATCTTCTTCCCTTACCTTCAGCTGATGGTACCCCGATCTCAAGTCAATCTTCGAAAAATACTGAGCTCCCTGGAGCTGATCAAACAAATCATCGATATGAGGAAAATGATATTTGTTCTTAATAGTGATATTATTCAAGGACCTATAATCAATGAAAAGTCTCATAGAACCATCTTTCTTTTCAACAAATAAAACAGGAGCACCCCATGGTGATGTGCTAGGTCGGATGAAAACTTTCTCTAATAAATCATGCAATTGCTCCTTCAACTCTAAAAGTTCAATTTGAGCCATTCGATAAGGGGGTTTTGAAATTGTCTTAGCATCAGGAACTAAGTCAACAGTAAACTCAACTTCCCAGTCTGGTATTATTCCTGGAAACTCATCAGGAAAAACATTAGGATACTCATTTACCACTGGCACATCATTAATCTGAACAGTTCCCTTGTTTTCAACGATGTGTGCAAGGTAACATTCATTTCCATCTTTTACAAGTTTCTCAGCCTCTTGATAAGTTATCAACAGTAAGTGTTCATTCTTGTACACAAACAGAAATTCTTTCTGAAAATAAACTTCTTTAGCTCTACAGTCATTCTTAGCATGGTAAATAGAGAGCCAATCCATACCCAGGATAACATCAAACTCTACTAGAGGTAGAACAATAAGGTTTGCAAGTAGGTTCTTTCCACAGATAAGGATAGGAAGATTCTTATAAATTCTTTTTGCCTCAACATTCCCCCCAGGTGTTTTTACCAAAAGTTCAGGAGTCATTTCTTGAGATGGTATTCCCATTTTACTAGAAAAGGTTTCAGAGATGAAAGAATGTGTAGACCCCGAATCAAACAACACACTGGCATAATCTGAAAAAACAAACAACGTACTTGATACAACTTCATTTGATGGCCCGACATCTGCTGAAGTAGTTGCAAAGGATTTCACCACCCCTTTCTGCTTGTCGTCTAACTGCTTCCCATCACTCAAGCTCTTTGTCGGACACTCATTTGCATAGTGACCCATCTCATTGCGCTTATAACATTTCACTAACTGTAAATCAAATTTGTTCTTACCTTCACCTTGATCCTTTTCAGTGCAATCACGAGCCTTATGTCCCATATTACCACATCGGTAGTACTTTCCAGAATTCAGAAGACATTCCCCAGCATGCCTTTTGCCACATTTATCACAAACTGGAAACTTAGTTTTCTTACCATCAGACTTTTTTGAAGAATTCTTACCTTTCTCCTGCCACCTCGGTCTCTTCTTCTATTGGTTTTTATAGAACACTTAATCATCGGAAAACTCCATTTCCACCTTCTCAGCACATCGAACAAGCTTTTCATAACTTTTAAACTCACGAGAAGCTAATTCCCTTCGATATTTTGGCTTTAATCCTGAGTAAAAACGATTGATTTTACTATCAAGGTCTCGGATAAAATTTGGAGCATACCTTGCCAATCGAGTGAACCTTTCTTCATAGGTAGCCACTGAGTCTTCCTCTTGCCTCAATTCCAAGAATTTATTTTCCATCCTAAGTTGAACAGCCTTAGGAAAATACTTCTCAAGAAACATACCTTTGAATTTATCCCAGTCAAGAGCATCAATCTCATCGGCGTCCCTGATATTTTTAATCATAGACCACCACTGATCTGCCTCACCCTCCAAACGGTAAATAGCAAGACTAACCTTTTGATTGGTTGAACACCTCATGACATCGAAAATCTTCTCCAGTGCTTTAATCCACCCTTCAGCTAACACAGGTTCAGATGATCCTCTGAATGATGGGGGATGTTGCCTCATGAAATGTTCCACCACTGACATGTTCCTCTGTGGTTGATCTGGCTGATCTCATGCATGGATACCACCACCATTTATCGCTTGAGTCAACTGCGCCATTACTGCAACAAAATGTTCAGTACCAATTCCGACCATCTCAGGATGCTGATTCGGAAGGTTATTTCCTTATGTATGCCTTCCTAGCACTGCTTCCCTGTTTCCTCTGCGGAAAACCATTCTGAACAAACATGTCTTAGATGAAGCAACATGGTAATCTTCAAATGCTATATCATTTCAAAAAAAAATATTTTTGGATAATTGTTTAATATAATTCTAACTCCTAAAGTTATCTAAACCGACCTTTGATACCAACTATAAGGCCCTAGCCTTAAACCTTACTTAATCTTGAGTTATTACAAGATTACACATTGAGGATCTTTTCGGGTTTAGAGTTTTAGAGAATTAGATCATAAAACTTGCATTACATTCCACATATAAACAAAGTGGTTACATAAAGATAGTATTCTTCATTCCCATCAATGGAAACATATATAAAATAAACATGGATTCTTTCTTGACACTTCCTTGACACTATCATCATATCATGTACCTTTCCCTTGACCTATGAAAAACATTTCAAAAAAACTTGGGATGAGCATAAAAATCTCAGTAAGGGATGTAAAAATATGGAAAGGAAACATGGTTACATATATACATAAGGATGAGATCATACTTTACCCATAAAACATAAGCACTTTACATACCTCATCAAATCATGTATAAATCATAGAAATCATAAGACATAAAGGTAACTTGAGTCATTTATAACATTCTTACGTAGGGAGTAACCCTCTTGGTTACGTTTGGAATACCCATCACAGTATATTCCCTAAATCTCTTCGGAGAAACCTTAACATTTCACTCCTTCACGTTACCCAATGCATTGGAGAGCTATATCGGGCTCACCCACCCTTAGTTTATCACGGAACCACCCGTCTTCATAATAATTCCCAAGAACCTCAACATAATCGTATCACATAAAACATGAATAAAGGAAACATAACATTTCCACCTTTAAATAACAAGATATCAATACAACACATTGATATAAAAACATTATGAAAACAATTTTCAATACCAAAATAAAAGAAAATTAAAACATGTTATTTATTTTTCTTTTAAAAAGAAGGTATGTCTTGTAGAGGAAGCCGAAACTCAAATAACGGTCACGGCGGCGGAGAATTCGTTGTCGCCACATACGTACGACAAAAACATTCCCTTTTGTCGTTTAGTAAAACGCATCGTATAAAAAATATTCCTTTTGGATAAACATAAAAGTCAAATGGGTTTATACACCGTATAAAAGAAGGTTGTGTATAAAACAAAATATGCCTCAATGAAAGGAGATTGAGACGAAGTCCCATACTTCGTATCTGACTTGACCCGACCGTTCATTAATCTCCTAAATAATAAACTTGATTTAATATCTACTTGCTTAAGAACCTTTTTCAAGTTCATTATTCCTTTTATACCATGTTATGAACATAATTTAATCATTTAAGTTAATAATGTTCATTTTGTCGGTATTTGGTTCTTAAGTCAAAAATAGACTTCTTACACTTACATGTTGTTAATTTGGTCAAAGGTTCGTTATATCCAGAATCATATTAATGATTTGGATAACATATATATCATATATATTCATCATATACATGTATTTATAATATTACATCATATTTAGAGGTAAGAAATGAAATGCACCGTTCGTGGAGACGGTAAGCCGTACGTACGCATGAACACTACTTCCATTTCTATTTCTTATTTTCTAGAATGGAATCATAATGATATAAGATTATATTATAATTCCAGTATAATAACATATATAATATCATTAACTTTATCCTTTACACATCCCACATATGGTATTAACGAATCAAATCACTTTCAGGGGGCGGTAGTCCGCACTTCCTAAAATGAAGATATCGTGTTTACCCATAATGGAAACAATAATGGTATGCCATAAATGAAAAATACAGAAGCTTAAGGAATGAATAAAAATATTATATATCATATATAAAAATAGTGACATCATAATGGCCACCTTTGAAGGTGTTAAATGAGTATTGAACAATCATCGTTTTGGGAGGCAGAATTTCGCCATCCACGGAAACCGTATGTTCTTTAACCATTTGATGTAGTTGTGTGAGATTTTAGCTCGAATAAATCTTATAAAAACATCCTAGTATATTGAAGATATTGGTGTTGTTACAAAAGAAGTAAATAAAAAGAGTTTAGGGGGTTGGAGAATCAAAATAAAACAAATGAACATGAGAGAATGAATTACCTTTAAAAGTGTAACTCCTTTTGATTTGAGCCTAAAGGCTTACTTTGAAAGGATTCTGCCCAAAGGTAATCCTCTAGGATGAGGAGAGGGATGTGGAGAGAGTAAATGGGTAGGGTATGGCCGATCCAAAGGCTTGAGGAGTGTGTGAAATGAGGTAGAGGTGGGGGCCTTTTATAAGAGGAGAGGAGGGGCACTTTTGGAAATCATGAAACTATTATTTTATTTTCAAAAGTGTTTCGAATTTCTAAGGTCCCACATTGAAATATTTCTAAGATAAGATGATAATGCTTCGAAATATTCCCATCCAATAGTTTTTGGACAATTTTAGGTCTTATATTTTATATTATCGTTTCATTTTATTTAAACTGTTCATTAATGAGGTCATCGTTGCATCATCATGATGTCATAATTATATTAATTTATATAATGTCTAAAAATTATAAAAAAGATACTATGATGTAGGAATTCTTTTTATCTTTCTAATTAATATTTATAGTCAAAATTATGACTTATATAACCCCATATAAAAATTGTTTTAGTAAAACACCATATGTGTGTGTCATTTTTACTTTAACATTTAATAAAAAGTTATTTATGTCATTTCCCAACCAAAGTGGCTCCATGGGGTCCCCAAGTTGACCCATGGCTTCTCTTGGTCGGCCATGACACAACCAATGAGGGTAGGACATGTTTCAAGCTCACCTGAGTTTATAAAAGCATTATTTTTACCTTAAACTACACTAATTACCTTTAATCGCGATTAAGAACTTAATAAGTTACTATTCACCAAAAAATTATTTTAATCCCATTGAACAACATTTTACTTCTTAATGAAAACCATGTATGTCGGATTTTTGAAATTCAAAACACAATGATGGCAAAATTTCATTTAAACGGAAAAATCAGTTTTTATAAGTACCAGTTAGTGGTTTCACTATTCATCAAAAATTGAAGTTTTTCAGAAAATTACCAAAAATTCACCCTAAGATATATTTGATATTCTGAATTCAAAAATGAAGTCTATTTTAAAAAATTCAAAACATATAAGTCACATTAATTAATTTAATAATTAATTCCCGCTGTCATGACAAATAGCGTGTTTTTATGAAACAATAAGTATCAAAAGATTGATACCAGTTTAAGTCCAATTTCAAAGTGAAATTTATTCCAATGACCACCATTGGATTAAATGGTAAAAATATATTCAGATTACACATTAAGACCATTTCAAAATATAATCTAATCATATAAATAAATTAGATTAAAAAGAGGTTTTAAATTAAAATACAACATTTTTCACTATTCATTAAAAAAATGAACATTGTCTGAAAAATACCAAAAATTCACACAAAGTAAATTTTGATGTACCAATCATAAAGAATAAGTTTATTTTGAAAAACATAGCTTATAAAATTGTCAAAAGATATATTTAAAAAATGGTTTGCCATCAAAAGGTAGTAAAACAATCTTTTAAGAATATTAGTGTATTCCATGCTTAAGATTGGATTTATTTTCATTTTAAGCCTCTAAAACACTATCTAATTCATTAATAGACATAGATAAAAATATCTATTATTCATTACTTACTTGGGATTTTACATGTATAATATACAATCCCGTGTATATGAATCCACATGTCAATATATTTTTACATAAAAAATACCAAAATAAATGAAGGGGTGATTCAAAAAATATATAAGGTTGAAGTGGTGGTACCCAAAATACAAGACATATATGTAAGAAAAATTAAATAAACTAATCATCCCCATGAAATAAGAAAAATAAACCTTAATTATCTCCTTCTATTTTAGACAACAATAATTCATTGAATTTAAAAAATCATAGAACTGGTTATCACCTACATAAGATGTGAATGGGATGATAGACACACATAATGCGTGTGTAGGGTGTGGGCTAAATTTTACAAGTTGGATTCCACATAATACTCTATGTAATTATATTGTAATATAAATCCTTATAAACTAGTTTGAAATAAAATATAGGAAAACATATGTTACTTTTTATTATGTTTTAGGAAAAATAATAATAATAGAGGTTTCATATTAATTTCCCCATTATAAAAAAATGGTTTCGTTATGTGAAAATATGACACAAAAATAAATTTGATTTAATATAATCAATTTAAATGAAATGAACCTCATTTAAACGAAAAACACTCATTTTTTTAAATGAAATTTTATATTTATACCCAAAACACATTTTTATTGAATAAAAACTTTTAAAAACATTAACAAGTCATATATTAGTTTTCTTAAATCTATAAGCTACAAATTTACATTTCCCAAATGAATGGAAAAACTAGAAACCATTGTTTTTAAATATCCTTAATCAAAAAAAGGTATTATTAACCAATGAAATGTAATAGATGATACATATGGAATTCATATATAGAATTATTATTAAAATAAATATAACATACAATTGATAATATAAACCAATTTTTAAAAAATCCACTCTAATGGAAACACACAAATTTTAAAAAATAGTAATCATGGGACAAATCTATATAAACTAAAGAGATGTTCTAATATATAATTCAATTGAAATTTTCATAGGAATAACTAATGACTGTAACTACACTTAAACTTGGTTTTCCCCCATCTAACATCCCAAAATAAAAATAAGTCCATAGCTAGAGAAAAATTCACATCACTATCTAAGGTAAAAACCTCAACTAGTGTAGTGATTGTCACTAAAAAAATAATTCAGTCCATATGATATAAAATATCACATCATCACATAAATAATTACCAAGTGAAAATATTATAGTGTGGAATTAAAGTGATCAAAACTTTTATTACTTTTTTGAAATGGTAATTTTTATTTTTTATGTCTCAATGAAATTGTAACAATAACAAAAAAATTCAACATAATCAAAGGTAAAAACAAATATTATTTTGAAGACCATAAATAAAACATAAATTCATTGTCCTAAAAATAAATTATAACTTTTAATATAAAAAATTTATTATGAAAAAAACTATATATTCAATGGAAACAGCCTCAATAATATTTATTATATATTTATAAATCATAATAAATCTAGTTGTATAAAAAATTTGATTATTTTTTATGAAAAAAAAAATATTGGAAATTTTTTTAACACCTAGAGTGTATAGTTACATATGAGTATAATTATCATAATTTGAATATGGAAATAAACTTTTTGTTAAGTGAGGTCATAGGGAAATATGTAAAAAAATATAAAAAATTAATTATAATTATATTATATGGGTTTTATACCATGAAAAATTTGTTCAAAATAATCAAGAACCCATAGTATCAAATAAAAATAAATTTAAAAGATTCACCTATCTTAAAACACTAAACCTAACATTAAATGACGTTATTATAGCAATAGTAAAGGAAATGGGGCCCTAGAGGACTAATGTAATCCCTAAAATAGAGAAACATTATGATAAAATTATCCAGTATGATAACCTATGTCATTATTACAATCTATAGAATGAAAAAGATAGAATATGGGTAGTATAGGTGATCTGGAGGAGCTTTCCTTGATTAATCATCCTCAAATAAAGAATATTACCCATGGAAAAGATAAAAAAGACGTATAATACAACAGGTCCTAATGCCTATGAGTCGGTAATAAAATTGGTTATGAAATTGGGCACTCCTTAGTTAGATAAACATAGGAATATAAATAAAAATATATTTCTAATTAGGTTTCATGGTTTGGACACATGATTAGTCTAACTGTGTTCTATCCATTCTTAGCCTAATGAAATCAAAAATCAAACCCCCATGGTTTTTATAAATTGTTATTACAACTATGAACTAACCATGTGAATGTTTATAGAAACCATAATTCAACCACATGATTATACTGTATAATTTAAAAAATTGTGCACCAACCATGAAAAATATTCTCAATGTGCATTTTAATCATACATAGTTCCACTTATAATATTTATTAAACCATGTATCAACCATGCATCATGGAAATTTTTATTAATAACATAAAATTTAAACTCAAAATGTAAAAAAATTATAAAATATTTATATATAAAATTATTTACTGAAAGTGACATTAGGTATTATAGAATTTATATAATTGATGTTTATTATAAAACCTTTTGGTTGAGTTGTAAAAAAATAACATCAGGGATTTATTTTGGTTCTAAAACATTTATTTAATGTTACCTATGATTACTTGGAATTGTTATTTTGTTGATGTTATGATTTCATTGAGATTTCAAGAACACATATACCTTGTTTGAAAATTTAATAATGGTTTTCATCATTTGATTTGCACCCTTGACGACAGTCCCATTGGTTGTTGATTGTAAAATATTATCATTGGATATATTATATTATTATGAATGTGTTTTTTATTTAATGGTTGTCCAAAGGTAAGGTGTGAATTTCTGATTTGGTTATTATGAAATTATTTTTGTATATTGACTTGATTAAATGACTATATTTTATATCATTGGAAACAAAGGGTATCTATGTGGGAGTTAGGGTGATGGTAACTACCATAGTTTAGATTACACACTTTCTAGTACCCCAATTAGTAAATGATTATTTTCTGGGTAGAGGTCTTATACCACTCAGGGTGGTGAGAGGATTGAAAATTTATTGAAAGTGAAGTTGAGGTTATCAAATATCAACATGATGATTTTTTTATGTTATGCTTTGAAATGAATCTCTAGTGTATATAGTGTTTCCCCATGATGTTGATTATTTGATATTTGGATGTTCCCATTATAGATGATTTTTTTATAACTTATATATTATTCATGGAATATTATAATTATTTACACAATGATTTTAGATATAAATGCTATATGAATCATCTATTAATTTTCATGGATTAATATTAATTCTTATTGGTATTGGTTATTTGATACTTATTATTTATAGGGATTTCTTAATGCAGTGAAATGTACATTTACGGTTCAAGGATTTTTGATATTTAAATTATGGTTCCATAATTTTTTCATAAGTTCTATTTCTTTAAAAATATTTCTCAAGTATAAATATAAATTGTGGTGTCAACATATAAATGTGACAATTTTTAAATGAGGTTGATTTATTTATATTCAATTTTTTCACTCATATTAATTCTGATGGAATCTTCCCACATGATGAAATTATTTAGTGCTATAAAGAAAAAATTAATATGGGGCCTCACTGTTTATTATAATTCCTAATACATAATACAAATAAAAAATATATTTTGGTATATCTTATTTTAAACTAGTTTAAGATTATTTATTTTAAAAATTTATTTTAATGATTATTTGGTGGAATCATTCAAGGTATATTTATCTAACCCCCTACATACACATTATGCATGTATTTAGATTTGTTTTCCTCTTATGCATGTGATAATATGTTCTATTGGGGAGGTGAGTATTTAGGTTGTTGGTTCATTCATGGAAGATGGTGAAATATGGGTGAATATTTCTAGAAAAATGGATATGTGTTTTTGATTTCATTTTTCATATGTTTCATTATTATATTTTGGGTATCAGATGACTATATCAAGCCACTTGGACCTTATATATTTTAATTGTCACCCTTTTTCTATTTTATGCATTGATTTATTTTTATATGTGTTCATATATGTATTATTATGGTTTTAATTTTATATTGTACTTAAATATTACTAGGTATTTATTTATTTCATTATTCCATATATTTTTTTATTCTATATTTTTTAATTTTATTATTCATGGTGCATGACATCCCAATATGTGGAATGGTTATATTGAAATTGTAGGGGGGTGGGGTTATTCTAGTTTTTTCACTAAGTTAAATCATTCCTATATTGATTAAGTCTAAGGCCCCAACACTAGTTTTAATCTCATGGAGATTGGGAAAATGCTTCAAGCATTGAGGAAACCAACTTGAGAATCATTTCAAGGTATCTCTAATCCGTTCATTACAAAATACCCCTGTATTAGTTGAAAACACACTCAATATAAATATTCATATTCATTTTAACATAATAATCATTGATTTTTTTTAAAATATTTCATTACATCACTTGAAAATAAATCTCATTATTTTACCAAATACATAGAATGCATAGGTACACTTGAGAACAATTCTCATACATTGATCATAGAAAAAACATTTATATCAAGTGAGGTTTCAAGAAAAACCTGTAAAAACTTCAAAAAGAATTAAATCATTATATATGGGTTATATATCAAGGAAATCACAATTTAAAATATTTAATCACCCATATTATCATAATAATATGTAATTGAAAAGAGTAACCTACCATGAACCATTGATTCCATTGTTTAATGATGTTATTCCATTATTTGAGAGTGAGTCATAACTATAGAAGACCAAACCAATCCCAATAATAGTGAAACATCATGAGAAATTCATCCAAGATGAAACCATGGGTCACCATGACCATCCTGGTAAAGAAAAAGGGACTTTAATAGAGAATAAGTGTAGAGAATATTATATATAATGGATTACCTTGAATAATCAACCTCAAAGAAAAATCAGTGGCTATGTGAAATCTTAGAAGAAAAGGATGAAAATGATGGATCGATTTCTGAGAATGGGTTTATAAAATGGGGAAGTAAATGAGTTACCCATAATTTTAATAGACATATAAAAAAAATATTTTTTTAATAGGTTGTATAGTTTTGTTATACTATTAGTCTAATTATGATCCAACCATGCACTGGCCACATGATTAAAAAATATACCTACATGGTTTTGATGTATAGTTACTCCAACTATTCACAATCCACACAAATATTTATAGAAAATAAAATTTACCAACATGGTTATGGTTCATAGTTCACCTCTCTATGAAAAAACTATAAAGAAATTATGAGAAGTATATTTTTATCAAGCATGAAATCACCTTCATATTTTAGTAAAACATTCCAAAACTATGAATCATGGAAATTTGTTACCAAATAATTAAATTTTCAACTAAAAACAAAAAAAAATTAATATTTACATAATTATATATCAAACCATTTTTCAAAATTTACATCTGGGATGTCATCATCCCCCACTACATTAATTTCTCCTCTTAGAATGTGTGTACAATTTGATAAATAAAATACTTGATTCTATAATTCTATTATTTATCCCAAATAAATTAATTATTCTCTATTTTTATAAAAATTTATCTCCTATAAGAACCTTATTGGTCTCCCAATAAATTAGGGTTAGGAAAAAGATTCCTCATATTCTCCTTACTCACAATTTCATGAATAAATGGAATGTGGGAGACCCCAAAATAGAAAATACATTACCATGTGAATAAACTATTTTTTATAGTCCTCCCCATTATTTATAATTCTTATATTGGTTTATAGGATTCCAAAGCCTCAAATCAAAAATAGATTTATGAAACAGGAATAGACACCACCATTCTTATATGGTCTCATAACTGGCCAATGAAATGAAAATATAACATCCATAAAATTGACTATTTTAAATATAAGAAACCATAGGAAATCACAAAAAAATTATAATTTTTAAGAATACCATCATCCATTTTTATGAATGAAACATCCCAAACCATAGTAACTAATATAAAAAAATACATTTACATCAAATGAAGCAAGATCATGAAAAAATAAATTAAAAAGAATAAATCATACTAATGTAAATCTATATTTATTTTGAAAATCATTCAATAACCGCTAAAGATGACATAATAGGAGAAAACCATGGAAACTCTTACATAATTCTCTATAGGTGTTTTTTTGGACTTTTATTTCCAAATTAATAACATTTAATATATTTACCTCCTATGTCACTAAAGAAACAACTAATGTTTTACTTTCACACCATCACTTCCCATATAACTAAATTAAACATAATTCATCTATACAATGTTTACCCTTATCTACCACTCTTATGTATAATAGAAAATATATTATTTCTATATAAACCATGATGAATTTCTTATATACTAAAATCCTTAAATACTATCTTCATATAAGGTATATGACTAAAGAATTACATATTTTATTTTATATATATGTGGAGAACACTTTTAAAATATTGAGACTTTAGGGTATCTTTTTAGACTAACATATGAAAGTACAGTACTAAAATAGAAAAATGACTACAGCACTCTATGACCACATAATTACACTTCTAAATGTGGAAATTCATATCATTCACAACTTTGGTTTCCTCATGGTAAAACTATTAAATTAAAAACAATTTGAGACTATCCCATGAAGGGTTCTTCCTTGTATGGTCGTAGTTGATAGAAATATAAAAATTCTAAAAAGTATATTCAATAATGAAATTATTAAATATGAAAATGAATATTTCAAAAATCTTGATAATATTGAAGTTTCATTCGTTATTCTTATATCACTTCATCAATTCCAATGAAACCTAATCCCCTTAAAATATAGGTGGATTATGTACCTATAATTATTGATTTCAGCCACAACCCTTGTAGAATCCCAGGGTAATAAAGAATAATACATTTTCATATTTATTAATATTTGTGAATTAAATATTAATTTTACTCTAAAGGGGATTCTATGTTTGATGGCGTACTGATACGCAACAACAGTTTTCTTTAAAATCTTACATTGCACACTAACAATATAATATTATTATTTTAGATAGTAGTTAATTCCTAGTCGTTGTATTGGAGGGAATGAATAGAACTAAATAAAATATTATAATTTATGTTTGTTAAATTTTTGTACATTTATTCAATAAATGTTATAGGCTTAAAATGAGAATGAATCTAATTTTAAGCATATATACTCTAATATTTTTTAATGGGTCGATTTGCCACCTTTTCATGGAGAACGCTCATTAAATATAGTTTTGGTCACTTTTATATATTCTATTTGACCTAATAAAATTATTCTTTAGAATAAAGACATCAAAATTTACTTTGGGTGAAAAAAATTATTTTTCTGATAAAATTCATTTTTTTATGAATAGTGAGAAATACTGTATTTTAATTCAAAACTGTCTTTTAATATAATTTATTTATATGGTTCAATTATCTTTTTAAATGGTTCTAAAGTTTAATTAGATTATATTTTTACCATTTAATCCAATTTTGGTCATTATAAGTAATGTCACTTTGAAATTGGACATAAACAAGTGTCAATCTTTTGATGGTTATTATTTCTTAAAAACACGTTTTTTGTTTTGACAACGAGAATTAATTTTAAATTAATTTCTGGAACTTCTGTGTTTTGAATTTGGAAAAATGGATTCCATATTTGGAATCATATGGTCCAAACTATGTAAACAGGTAACTTTTATTTTTAGACATTATGAATATTTACTTGAGTAAATATTTTATTTACCATGGTTAAAGGGTAAATCTGGTAAATAAGGGTAAACAAATAATATTATAATATTCTTTAATTACCCTAAAATTTGCTCAATTCCTATTATTTGATACATGTGCGACCATTTCCATCCTTGGGTCGAATTTGGGACCTCATGAAGCCTCATGGGAGTGATAATGACACTTTATATTAATTAATTTAAAGACAAAAATGACATAAACATAATCTTTTAGTAAATCAATTTTTACATGGGGTTATATAAGTTATATCTTTGACTAAAATATTCTTTTTAAATCTAAAAATATTTCTTACATCATGATATTTTTTTATAATTTTTATACATCAAATAAATAAAATTATTTATGACACAATAATGATGCAGTGTTTACCCCATTAATGAATGGCTTAAATAAATAAGATTAAAAAGATTATAAAAATATTCAAAACCTATCCAATTCTTATTGGATTATTTTATTTACACCATGATCCATCTTATATTTGGATTTAAAAAGTTTTTGACCTTTATAAACCGAAAATCATTATATTTTAAAATAATATTTTCAATCGTTCTTAAAGATCCCCTCCTCCCCCTTATAAAAGGACACCACTTCTATACCATTCCTAACACTTCTCAAGCCCCTTGGATCATCCAAACTCTACCCAATTAATCACCCTACATCCCTATATTCCTCTTATAATCCTTAACTTTGGTATAAGGAACTTTAATTAAACCTTTTGGTTCAAACCAAAGGGAGATACCCAATTTAAAGGTAACATCTTCTCTTAAATTATTTTGTTTTATTTTACTTCTACAACCCCATAAACTCTTTTTATTCCTTTATATTATAACAACACCATTATTATAAATATAATATGTTGTTTTATGAGATGTATTCTAACTACACTTACACAAACCTCCATCTAATGGGTAAAGAACATACAAAATCTGTGGATGGCGAACTAACGCCTCACGAAACGATGATTGTTCAGTTTTCTCCTACCACCTCTTATGGTGGACATTAAGATGGAACTATATTTATATGTGATATATATTATATTTATATTTTTTCTATTCTTCTGTATTTTTTTATTTATAGAATACTTTTATGGTTTCTATAGTGGGTAAATAATTTAATCTCATTTGAAAAAGTGCAGACTAATGCCCCCTCAAAGTGATATGACTCTTTCATGCCACACATAGAATGTATAAAAGATGGAGTTACTGAAATTTTATATAATATTATACTTGAATTATAATATACCTATTTATCATTATGTTTTCATTACATTAAATACCAAATTGAAATGAGAGTAGTGTTTATGCGTACGTACGACTTACCGTCACCATGAACTATGCATTTCATTTCTTATCTCAAAATGTTATTTACTATTATAAATACATAAATATTCTGTATATATATGATATATATGATTTATACATCATAAATGTAATTATGGAGATAATAAAAAATTGACCAAATGAACACATTGTAATTATAAGAACATCATTTTTTACTCAAGTTTTGAACATCGAAAAAATGTCCGATATAAACTCAAATAATTAACTAATTGCTATAGAAAGATAATAATTGATATAAAAGGAATAATAAAATTGAAAAAAGGTTCTTAAGAAATTATAAAATAACTTTAGTTTATTATTTAGTGGATTAAATAACGATCAAGTCAAGTCGGACTCCAAGTAAGGGACTTCGTCTCAATCTCCTTTTGTTGAGGAATATTTTGTTCTATACATAACTTTTATTTATACGCTATATTAACACCATTGAAATTTCATTTCATTAAAATATAATATTTTTATATGAGGAATTTCTCTAAAGGACAAAAAAAATAATGTTTCTTTTTAACATAAGCGATGACAACGACCTTTCGACCACCGTGAGAATTATTTGATCTTTGGCTTCCTTAACAAGTCGTAATGTTTTTAAAAGAAAAATAAATGCCATAAAACCTTTTTATGTATTTTGGTATTGAAAATGGTTTTGATAATGGATTTTTTATGTCAACACATTTAAATGATATATTGTGATTGAAATGTGAAAATGTTATCTTTCTATTATGTTTGTTTTATGGGTAATGAATATGCTATGGTTCTTGGGAATTGTTTATGTATATGGGTGGTTCCATGATAATCCTAGGGAAGGTGAACCTGAGATAGCTCTCCAATTCATTTGGTAACAGGATAGATTTACACATGAATTTTTCTCCTAAGAGAGTTAGGGAATATACTGTTATGGGTATTCCAAATATAAACCCCTATGTAGTTGTGATAGATACAATGTAAGTATGATATGGATGCCAAAAGTTACCTTTATGATTTTTGATTACTTTGTTTTATTCATAAATATTTTGATTTCATGAGGTATTTTAAAGATATTATTTTATGTCTTTATTGATAAAATAATGTTTTCTTTCTTTGTTTTATAACCCTTACTGAGATTATTATGCTCATACCATGTTTTGAAATTTTTTCATAGGACTTAAAGATTAATATGGATAAGGATGGGTTTAAGGAATAGTCATGTTGTCTAAAACATAGAACTAGACATGACCCTTTTATTCAAGAGTTTTTATTTTGTGAAAAAATAGAATATGAGTAGGAGTGTCCACTTTATGATTTTTGAGATGTAATGTAATAGTTATGGAATAATTATCTAAAACTCTAAACCTGAAAATATCCTATATTTGATTTATTCCTTTAATCATGATTATGTAATGTTTAAGGAAGGGTTTTTATAGTTGGTATCATAGGCCAGTTTAGTTAACTTTAGGAGTATGGGTATTGTTAACATAATATCCATAAATTGATTTAGGTTAATATTGAAATGATATATCATTTAAAAATTACCATTTTGATTTTCCTAGGATATTTCTGTGTTCAAAATGGTTTTCCATAGAGGAAACAGGGTAACTATGATGGGTTGACATCATGAGGAAGACAACCTTCCAAATCAGCAACCATAGATGGTCGGAATCGGAACTGAACAGTTTTTTGCAGTGATGGCATAGTTAACTTAAGATATAAATAGTGGTGGTATCCATGCACGAGATCATGTAGATCAACCACTAAGGAACATGTCAATAGTGGAGATTTTAATGAGGAAAAATTTTCTATCATTTAGAGTATCTTCTAACCCTATGCTAGATGAAAGGTGGGTTAAATAACTGGAGAAGATTTTTGATTTCATGGGTTATTCAGAACATCAAAAGGATAGTCTCGTTATTTACTGTTTTGAAGGTGTAGTCAATCAGTGGTGGTCGATGGTGAAAAACATCAAGGATAGTGAGGAGACCGGTGCTCTTGATTAGGATTAATTCAACGGTATGTTTCTTGAGAAATGTTTTCCAATGGTGGTTCAATAAAGGATGGAAAAACAATTCTTGGAATTGAGGTAGGAGGATGACTTAGTGGCAGCTTATGAAGAAAAATTCACTCAACTGGCAAGGTGTGCTCCAAATTTTATACGAGATCATAATATTAAAATCAACCATTTTTACTCAGGATTAAAGCCAAAGTATATAAGGTATTTAGCTTCACTTGAGTTCAAAAGTTATGAAAAATGTGTTTGATGTGCGGAGAAGGTGGAAATGGTGTTTGTCGATGATCAGGTGTTCTTTGAAAAAAAAAATTATAGGTCAAGGTAGAATATGAAAGGGAAGAACTCTTCAAAAAAGTATGATGGTAAGATACTTATGTTTACAGTTTGTGAAAATTGTGGTAAAAAACATTTTGGGGAATTCCTTTTGAATTCTGGTAAGTAATACCAATGTGGTAAAATGGGACATAAGGCTTGTAATTGCACTGAAAAATATTAGGTTAATGGTAAGAAAAATATGATTTAACATCAGTAAAATATTTTAAGTGAAATGAAATGGGTGATTATGCAAATGATTATCTAATGAAGAACTCAACTGAGGGAAAGAAGCCGAAATAAAAGCAGAAAGGGGTGGTGAAATCATTTGCAACTACTTCAGAAGATGTTGAGCCATTAAATGAAGTAGTATCAGGTACATTGTTTGTTTGTTCAGATTATTCCAATGTGTTTCTTGATTCAGGGTCTATACATTCATTTATTTCAGAGAAGTTTTCTAGTAAATTAGGAATTTCATATCAAGATATGAATCCTGAACTTATGGTAAAAACACCAGGAGAAAATGTTGAGACAAAAAAGAAATTATAAGAACCCCCGTGTCCTTGTGTGTGTAATGAATCTACCTGCAAACCTTATTTTTTTCGCTCTAGTAGATTATGGTGTTATTTTGGTTATAGATTGGCTTTCTGTAGATCATGCTATGATTGACTGTAGAGCTATAGAGGTTTATTTTCAATAAGATTTTTAGTATATGTACAAGAATGAACCCTTAATTTTGATATCATATTAAGAAACTAAGAAACTAGTAAAATATGGAAATTAATGTTACCTTATAGATAATGTTGAAAATAAAGGAACTGTTTATATTAATGATGTGCCAGTGGTAAATGAGTACCTTGATGTTTTTCCTGATGAGTATCCTTGTATTATACCTGATTGGGAAGTTGAATTTACTGTTGAAATACTTCCTAATGCTAAGACAATATTAAAACCCCCTTATCAAATGGATCAAATTGAACTCTTAGAGTTAAAAAATCAATTTCATGAGTTATTAGATAAAGGTTTCAGTTGACCTAGCACATCACCATGGGGTTCTCCTGTCTTGCCTGTTAAAAATAAAGATGGTTCAATGAGACTTTTTACTGATTATAGAGCATTTAATAACATCACTATTAAGAATCAGTATCCTTTACCTCATATTGATGATTTTTTTAATCAACTCCATAGAGATCAGTATTTTTCGATGATTGATTTGAGGTCGGGGTACCATCAGTTGAAAGTAAAGTAATCCAAAATTCCAAAGACTGTGTTTCTTACTAGATATGGACATTATACATTTGTAGTTATGCCTTTTGGTTTAACCAATTAACCTACTTTATTCATATATATTATGAATATAATTTTATGTGAGTGATTGGATAAGTTTTTGGTTTTGTTCATTGATGATATTTTGGTTTATTATAAAAGTAAAGTGGAGCAGGAAAGTCATTTAAGGGTTGTCTTGAAAACCTTAAAAGAAAAGAAACTGTATGAAAATTTCTACAAGTGTGATTTTTGGTTACAAAAAATTTCATTCCCTGGTCACATTATTTCAAAACATGGCATAAATATTGATCCTTCTAAAACAAAATTTATTGAAGAATGGCCAAGACCCACAAATATAACCGAGTTTCATAGTTTTCTGGGTTTGGAAGGTTATTACTAGAGGTTTTTTGAAACTTTTTCAATGTTATCTAATCCAGTGACTAAGTTAACTTGAAAAGGTGTCAAGTTCATCTGGAAAAAATAATGTGATGATTGTTTTCAAGAATTGAAAATAAGATTGGTGAATGCTCCCGTTTTGGCACTGCCTTCTAGAAAGGGTGAGTTTGTTATCTATAGTGATTCTTCATTGAAAAGAATTGGTTGTGTCCTTATAAATAATGATCATGTAATTTCTTATGCATCATGTCATTTGAAACCTCCTTAGATAAATTACCCAACACATGATTTGGAATTAACTGCTGTTGTTTTTTCTTTAAAAATTTAAAGGCATCATTTGTATGGAGAAAATTGTGAAATATATACTGACTAAAAAAGTTTAAAGAATATATTCACTCTAAAATAATTGAACATGGGATATAGGAGATGGTTGTAATTAATCATGTATGATGATTTCACAATCCATTACCATCTGGTAAAAGAAAATAGAGTGGCAGATGCTTTATGTCAAAAATGTAATGCTTCATTAACCATGTTAAGTTTGGAACACAATACTTTGATTAATGATTTTATGAACTTTGGCATAGATGTTTTTGGTGCAGAAAACTCCTCTATTTTGTTTCAGGTGTCAGTGAAATCATCTTTATTAGAAAGAATTAAGAAAGCGTAGAAGGAAGATAGTGAGTTGTAGAAAAAGGTAGAGTTAGTTCAGAAGGATAAGTTTCTTGATTTTAACACTGATAATGATTGTGTTTTGAGGTTTGGAAATATATTATGTGTTCCTTGTGATTCGTATTTGATGAATGAGTTGTTATGTGAAGATCATAGTTCTCCATTTTCAGTTAATCCTAGCATTACTAAGATGTAAAAATATCGTCGAGAGTATTACTAGTGGAATGGAATGAAAATTGATAATGTTGATTTTACTGTGAAGTGTTTGACTTTTTAGTAGGTTAAAAAAGAGTGGTAGTTACCAAAAGGGATGTTTCAGTCTTTACCAGTGCCAGAGTGTAAATGGGAAAATATATCCCTACACTTCATTGTGGGATTACCAATAAAATCTTGAGGTAATAATGAAATATGGGTTATTGTTGATCGGTTGATTAAATATGCTCATTTCCTTCCAATTAGAGACACTTTATCTCTAGATCATCTTTCTCTATTGTTTGTTAAAGAGATAGTCAGTTTTCATGGAGTTTCCCTCTCCATTATATCTGATCTTGATCCCATGATTACTTCTATCTTCTGTGAATCCCTACAGAAGTCGTTGGGTACTAAATTAAATTTTAGTACATCTTTTCATCCGCAATCATATGGGTAGTCAGAACAAAAAATTTGGACCCTGGAGGATATGATAAGTGCGTGTTCACTAGATTACCAGGGAATTAGGGTGAAACATCTTTCTTTGGTTGAATTTTATTATAATAACAGTTTTCATTCCAGTATACAGAAGGCTCTATTTGAGGTATTATATGGGAAGCAGTGTCGAACTACAACTTTTGGGGATGAAGTAGGTGAAAGGAAACTAATGGGACCAAAATTGGTAGAAGAGATGGCAAAAAAAGTTTAGTTGATTCAGAAAAACATGAGAACAGCTTAGAGCAGGTAGAAGAGTTATGCGGATAACCATAGGAAGGATCTTTCATTTGAGGTAGGTGATCTTGTCTTTCTCAAAGTTTCTCCATGTAAATTTGTGATGCGTTTGGGTAAGAAGGGAATGTTGAGTCTGAGATTCATTAGACCTTATGAAATTCTGGAGAAAGTTGGATCAGTTTCATACATAGTGGATTTACGTCCAAGTTTATCCCAGGTACACAGTGTTTTTCATGTTTCAATGTTGAGAAAGTTTATGCCAGATCAACCTCATGTTTTGATCCCAGATGTATTTTAGTTGGAAGAGAATCCCTCTTATGAGGAACAACCAGAACAGATTCTTAACTATATAGGGTAAGTGTTGCGGAAAAGGGTAATTCACCAGGTAAATGTTGTGTGGAAAAACCATATGGTTGAAGAGGCAACGTAGGAATCTAAAAATTATTTGAGGGATAAATACCCCCATTTATTTGATAAGTGAATAAAATTGCGAGGATGAAATTTCAAAAAGTGGGAAGGATGTAACATCCTAAGTAAATAATGAACAAAAAATTATATTTGATAATATTAATGAATTAAATATTAATTTTACTTTAAAGGGGATGCTATGTTCGATGGCATACCTGATACCCAACAACAGGTTTCTTTGAAATCTTACATTGCACATTAATAACATAATATTATTATTTTAAATTGTAGTTAACGCATTGCCGTTTTATTGGAAGGAATGAAAATAACTAACTAAAATATGATAATATATTTTTTTTAATTTTTTTAACATTTATCCAATAAATTTTAGATTCTTAAAATGTGAATTAATCTAATTTTATGCATAAATATTCTAATATTTTTTAAAGGGTCTATTTGCTGCCTTTTAATGGATAACCCTAATTAAATCTAGATTTGGTCACTTTTATATGTTCTATTTGTCAGAAAAATCTATTTTAGAATCAGGACATCAAAATTTACTTTGGGAAAAATTTTGGTATTTTTCTAATAAAATTCATTTTTTGGTGAATAGTGAAAACTATTGTATTTTAATTCATAAATGCCATTTAATTTAATTTATTTATATGGTTAGATTATATTTTTAAATCATTTCAAAGTGTAATTAGATTAAATTTTTACCATTTAATCTAATTTTGTTCATTGTAATTAATTTCAATTTTAAATTGGACATAAACAAGTGTCAGTCTTTTGATAGTTATTATTTCTTAAAAACATGATTTTTTTACAGTGGGAATTAATATTAAGTTAATTTCTTCCACTTATGTGTTTTGAATTTGTAAAAATGGATTCCATATTTGGGTTCAGGAGGACCAAATTGTTTAAATTTTTTATTTTTATTTTTAGTCATTATGAATATTTACTTCAGTAAATATTTTATTTACCATGGTTAATGGGTAAATCTGGTAAATAAGGGTAAAAACTAATATTATAATATTCTTAAATTACCCTAACATGTGTCATAATCCTTTTATTTGATACATTTTGGACCATTTCCATCCTTGGGTCGAATTTTTGACCCCATAAATCCACATGGGAGTGATAATAACACTTTATATTAATTAATTTAAAGTAAAGAAAAAAATAACATAAACATATATCTTTTAGTAAATAAATTTTTACATGGGGTTATATAAGTTATATCTTTGACTATAAATATTAATTTTAAATATATAATGATTTCCTAAATCATGGTATTTTTTTATTGTTTTTATACATCATATAAATAAAATTATATATGACACAATAATGATGCATTGTTTACTTCATTAATGAATGATTTAAATAAATAAGATTATAAAGATTAAAAAAATTTCCAAAACCTGTCCAATTATTATTGTATGATTTTATTTATACTTTTAGTTATCTTATATTATAATTTAATAAGTTTTGGACCTTTATAAACCTAAAATCAATATATAATAAAATAATATTTTCAAACATTCATAAAGATCCCCTCCTCCACCTTATAAAAGAGCACCACTTCTAACCCATTCCTCACACTTCTCAAGCCCCTTATCTCATCCAAACTCATCCAAATTATGCTCCCTACATATCTATATTCCTTTTAAAATCCATACCTTAAGAATAAGGAACTTCAACTAAACCTTTTGGTTCAAACCAAAGGTAGATACCCAATTCAAAGGTAACATCTTCTCTTAAGTTCTCTTGTTTTATTTTACTTCTACAACCCCATAAAAACTTTTTATTCCTTTAATTTATAACAAAAATAGTATCCTCAATATAATAGGTTGTTTTTATGAGATTAATTTGAACTAAAATTACACAAACCTCCATCTAATGGGTAAATAACATACAGAATCATAGGATGGTGAACTAAAGCCTCACGAAATTATGATTGTTAAATTTTCTCCTTCAACCTATTATAGTGGAAAATAAGATAGAACTATAATTATATGTGATATATAATATATTTATATTTTTTCTATGCTTATGTATTTTTTTTATTTATAGAATACCTTTATGGTTTCCATAGGGGTTAAATATGATAATTTCGTTTGAGGAAGTGCAGACTACCGCCCACTCAAAGTGATATGACCCATTCATGCCACATGTAAAACGTATAAAGGAGAGTGTTACTAAAATTATATAGGATATTATACTTTAATTATAATATACCTATGTATCCTTATGTTTTCATTACATTAAATATGAAATAGAAATGAAAATAGCGATCATGTGTACGTATGGCTTACCGTCTCCATGAACGATGCATTTCATTTATTATCTCCAAATGTTATGTACTATTATAAATACATAAATTTACTAGATATATATGATATCTATGATATCTACATCATGAATATAATTATGTAGATAATGGAAATTTTACCACATGAACAACTTGTAATTATAAGAAGTTTATTTTTTACTCAAGTTCTGAATATCGACAAAATTTCTAATATGAACTCAAATAATTAACTAATTGTTATAGCAAGGTAATAATTGATAAAAAAGGAATAATAAACCTGAAAATTTTTCTTAATAAAGTATTAATTAACATTAGTTTATTATTCAGGAGACTATATATCGATCGATTCAAATCGGACACGAGGTAAGGGACTTCTTCTCATTCTCCTTTCATTGAGGAATATTTTGTTTTATATACGAATTTCTTTTATACGTTGTATAAACACCTTTGAAATTTCATTTCACTCAAAGGGAATATTTTTTCTATGTGGAATTTTACTAAATGAAAAATAATCTTTTTAACGTAAGCGGTGACAATGGCCTTTCCACCTCCATGAGTATTATTTGATCTTTGGATTCCTTAACAAACTGTAATGTTTTTAAAAGGAAAAAAAATACCATATACCATATTTATGTATTTTGGTATTGAAAATGTTTTTGATAATGAATTTTTTATGTCAATATATTTAAATGATATATCATTATTGAAATGTGGAAATTTTATCTTTCTATTATGTTTGTTTTATGTGTTATGAATATGTTATGGTTCTTCGGAATTGTTTATGTATATGGGTGGTTCCATGATAAACCTAGGGAGGGTGAGCCTGAGATAGCTCTCCAATGCATTTGGTAACATGAAAGAGGTAAACGTGAATTTTTCTCCTAAGAGATTTAGGGAATATACTTTGATGGGTATTCCAAATGTAACTCCCTGTATAGTTGTGATAGCTACAATGTAAGTATGATATAGATGCCACAAGTTACCATTATGATTTTTGATTACAATGTGTTATTCATAAATCTTATGATTTCATGAGGTATGTTAAAAATTTTATGTTATGTATGTATTGATCAAATAATTTTCTCTTTCTTTGTTTTATAACCCTTATTGTGATTTTTATGCTCATCCCATGTTTTGAAAAAAAAATCACAGGACTTAAAGATGAATAAGGTTAAGTATGAGATTAAGGAAAAGTCATGATGTCTAAAACATGGAACTATACATGACTATTTTATTCAAGAGTTTTTATTTTGTTAAAAAATGGAAACTCATTATAAGTGTCTACTTTGTAATTTTTGAGATGTAATGTAATAGTTATGGCCAATTTCTCTAAAACTCTATACATGAAAAGATCCTCAGTGTGAATTATTCATTTAATTCAATATTACGTAATGTTTAAGGATGGTTCCTTATAACCCAGGACTAGATCATGATCTAGACCAATATCCATAAGATAAACTCTAATAAAAACTGAAACAACCAAACATAGGTCAACTAGTGGATCATCTCACAAAAATTGATCTAGCTTTAGAGATTTTTGGACTACATTCCTAAGTGGAATAAGTTTTTTATAACAAGATAATAATAAGAATTAAAAACATAACCCAATCTATAAACACATGAAATCATATTACCATCAATGAAATAAATTTATCACACTACAAATCCCAAATTTATTCATCAAAAATAATAATCCACCAAAATAAGTCTATGATTGATGGTATAAAATTCAATTGAAATAGAAAAGCATTGATTATATATTTTAAAATAACCTATTTAATACTATAGTAATTAAATTAAAATGTAAAATTACATTTATAAGCCTATTAAATTATTTATATAATCCAGTTAAACCATGTAATTCAATATTATAATATCAACCAAAACCCAAAAAATCACTTTTTCTTACAATGGTTTCTTCTTACATCCAGGTGCACTTTATGTAACGTAACATGATGCATGATCCAAAGTAATACCATTACAACCTATTAATATCCAACTCTTTAATAAATTATTTTATTATATTAACCCTCCCTGGGGTATGTTTCATCCCTAAAAGGTAATAAACTCCCTTTTAAAAGACAAGAAAATATTAGCCTAAAAATATAATGAGATTACTATAGAATATTTAAGAAAATGAAACAATACATCATTTAAAAATAAATAAAAACATAAGATTTATTAAAATTCACTAATATTTTGTTTAAAATATATGAAAACCCATACTATAATTAAATAAAAACCATTCAAGTATTTACTTTAACTTGAGAATAAATAATACTGAATCCAAATAGAAATCATTATGTTTTGAAACATAACCAAACCAACCTCAATTCACCTCTATCAAGGTTCAAATAATAATTGAGGCAACATAGAGTCATAAAAAGGAAAAAAACATATAACAAGGGGTTATTCAGTATTATATTTTTTGACTACATGGTTTACAAAATCATGCACCAACTATGAATACTGCCACTAGAGGTTTATAGAACCAGATGCACAACTAATGAACAATTTTAAAAAACATGCACTATAATCCTGGACACATGGATTTATTCACATATTCACCCCAAAACTTAAAATTTCTCAAGATAACACATATAAAAATTATCCAATTCATATAAGAATTTATTTATATTAAAATAAGCCAAAAATAATTGAAAACCACATCTCAAAACTGAATAAAATCCACTAACTACCCATGGTAGCTCATGGAACTACATGAGATAACGTTGGAAATATTATCTCACTCACACAAGTATTGTGATCCAATAGTATTAAATAATATTTACCTATACTTCTTAAGTATAATAAATAAACATAGGTTCTGATACCGTTTTCTAATGATCCAACCATTCCCACCTTAATGGGATACCCGAGCCTATCTTCTAGAAGGCTTGAATGGTATAATTGATAACCATGGGTTGGTAAACACTATCGAGATATCTACCTTAATTAGAATGGGAATGATTTTACCTTGATAAACATAAAGTATATGAAATGAAACTTGGTTTTTTATAATAAACACTCTAAATTTTGGGATTTCATGCACTATGAATAAGTAGTTTAAAAATATAGAATAGCAAAAAATGTATAATGAAATATATTAAAACCAAAAAATGCATTAGTATAATATATAATCCTAATAATAAGAAATAAAATCTGAATTTATTTGAACATAAAATACAAAAATATACCAAAGGGTGACATCAAAAGTATAGATGGTTGAAGTGTCTTGATACATACATTTTGAACAAAAAACAAAGGGCTAAGATGTAAAAAATTAAATAAACTACCCATCTCTAAGTGTCAAGGAAAAATAAAATTTATTTCCAAATCAACCATGAATGAATCAATATCCTACACATTCTTAAGATCAAATAACTAGTTATCACATGCATAAGATGAGAATGAGAATATATAAACATATTTTGTGTATATATGGTGTGAGATAATCATGCCCAATATAATTCCACTAATTTTTCATTTAAAATGAATTTTTAAAATAATTAATAATAAAACTGTTCATAATACAATATATAAAAAATTTATTTTTATTTATTTTTATTTCATAGGAAAACTAATGAAATTAGAGATGGCATAGTGATTTTAACATTAAAAAACCAGATAATTTTATTTTCCTAGAAGATTCCATTAATATTCATAAGTGTATTAACATTGATTCTATGTAAATGAGACACATTTGAATAAAAATTACCATTTTTACATTGAAACCACTCATTTAATTTATACCTAAAACACATTTTATAAAATTACCAATTATGAAAAAATTATGAAATCATAATTTGGATATATAAAATGCTTGAAACATAAGTTTACATTTCAAAAAGGAATGTTAATACTGAAAACTAAATTTATTAAATAACAATAACAAATAGGTTGTTTTAATGGAATTTAAAAATTAATAGATATGATCAATAGAATGCATATATATCTTCATAGTGGAAAACATTACAATATATCATAAATATTTTAAACTAATCTGAAAAACTCAAATATAATGAAAATAAATGAATATCAAGTAATAGCCATCATGGGATAACACTATAGAAACAAATTATATGTTCTTGGACATAATGTAGGTAAAATTATTATAGGACTATTTCATGAAGCTAACTATGCTAAAAATAAGCTTTCTCTCCCCTAGCCTCCTTGACTAAGAAGAAACACCTAGATGATGAAAAATTCATACACTAGAGGGGATAATAGCTGGTGAAAATCTAAAATACAATATTATCCATCACTTTAACTACCAAATAGTTACCCATGGTTTCCCATGATATCAAATAGAGGTGATAAAATGTTAATATAAGAACATAATTCCATAGTAACCCAACTATAAACACATGCATCACCTATGTAAACCCTTCACAATAAAATAATAATTCTAGTGATAATCTATTCTAAATGATATGAAATATTTCATCATGACATAAATAATAAATAAGTGGTATGTCTACAATGGTATAAATCATTTGAATAAAACCTTTGTTGAATTTTAAAAAAAAAATCTTTTAGTTGTATAAAATACCAATAAAATCCTAAAATAAAAAATTATTAATTTAATGTACTTAAATTTAACTAAAAATACACAGTTGAAAAAATTGATGTTTTTATTTTATGACTTACTCGTAACATTTTATAAAACATATTATGAAAATAAACATTTATTCGTTAAAAAATAACTCAGTAAAAATTAATATGATCTTGAAAAGTCAAAAGATAGTCATTTGTAGAAAAAATTAATTATTTCTTATGAAAAATAATCTAGTAATTTAATAAAACTCATAAAGTGAATAGATTAACATTTCATGAATTATCATACAGTGGTCATGGAATTGCCTTTATATGAAGTTATGTTTTATGGAATATAATAGAAAATCGTCAGAAAATAATGATAGGAATTCAATACAATTTTATATCCTGAAAAAAACATTGGAAATAAGGAACCACCCATTGTCCCACAATAAATAGAAATTTGAAATATTTCCTACCATAAACCACTAAATCCATTATTTAATGGTGTTTTTCAAATATTATAGAGTGAGACAACCCCAAAAAATAGAAACTCAACATATAAAATAAAGAAATCCAATGAGAAAATTGTCCCAAATGAAAACCTAGGTCACATTGACCATATAGTGAATGAAAAAGAGAGGATAACAGGGAAGGAGATAAGTGTAAGTGTTTTAGAGGACCTTACCTCAAAGAATTATCCTCAAATAAGGAAGAATCACAACGAGATATCTAATAAGAAGTCGAGGAAAGTGACGGATTAAATTATGGTAGTTTGAGGATTATATGGGTGATAAAAAGATGTAACTTATTTTTTATATAGTATTATTAAAAAAACAATAAAAATATTAAACTAATAATATGATTTTTTAACCATGTAGAAAGTGTTCTCAAGCCATTGTAGTTGAAAATATAACTTTCATGAATTTGAAGCATGGGTAGTCCAACCATGAACCATCATTGCACGATTTTCATTAAACCATAATTAACTTATATGGTTAGGGGGTATAGTTAAAATATCCATCCACCAACTATACCCAACATTCAAGATGTAAATTATCATCATGCAGAGTTTCACCTACATTATTTAGTATTCCAAGATTCAACCATAAACAAAAATATCAATAATTAAACAAATATAGATCAAATTATTTTCCAAAATTAAAAATGAGTATTTCATAAATGATAAGAAACATAGGTGATGGGTTAGTGTAACATTGGGATATAGGCTAGGGAGTATGATTAGGGGGGAAGGAAGAATGAAAAAATATAATTATGATAAATTCTTGAATATGTCACAAATACCTAGTATTAATGATATCCTTAGGTGGTTTATTACTTTCCCCACCTTATTTACCCCATTTTCATGTAATTAAAATTCCTATCGGACCCCCCACCCCACACACACACAAAATAAAGTTGCATCATCCTGATGTTCTGAATTAAAGAATAATGTACCCAATGGATACTATCTAGGATTATTACTTGAATAATTTTTTATTTTTTATTGAATAGAAAATAATGTTAACATATACTGAGTATATATGTATATTTATATAAAAATGTGGAGATTTAATTACAAAAATTATCGAGATGTAGTTTAGAGTTTTTCTATTCATATATTCAATTATTAATACGTTTTGATGGAATATTACAAATAACAAGTTAATTGATTTGATAATGGAATATAAATTTGATATTTTTCAATATAATGATTGAAATATGATTATTCATTTGTTTATTATTGGAAGTAATGGTTTAGTTTATATTGTTTAATTATTTATTGCAGAATCATAAAGGAACAACATGATGAGTTGAAAGGGTTTGAAGAGAATTAAAGATAAGGTACTATGAATTACATATCTATGGAATTGTTACAACTTACATGAGATTACTATGTAATGTTTTAGACTCTATGTCATATTTGAATTAATGTAATGATATATTGGACCAACCAAATCTTGAAAATGAATAGTCATGTGGAAGATTGAGGTGAGTTATGTGGAGTATAAATACCATGCTAAATATTATGATTATATGTAAAAGAATGTTTTTGGAAAACAATTACACCGATAATTAAAAATTGTGATTTTGGAATGATGGTTTTAAAATTATAAAAAAAATATCTTGGAAAATAAGTGATATTGAAAAATCAATTTTCTCTTAGATGAGAAAATTAAGGCATTAGTTTATAAATGCTTAATTCACTACCACAGTGGGTATTCCATGAGTATGAAATTGACTAATTTTTCATATAAATGAGATTTAATCAAAATAATTAATCTTAGTTATCTTAGTGACTTAAATTTAAGTGATTTTGATGCTACAATTATTTTGTTGCAAATATGTTGTGAATTTTGTGATGTGTTTTGAGATGTTTTAATAATTATGGAATGTTTTGAGATTCTTGGAAAAGTTAAGTATGTGTGTATGAGTACTATGGAAAATAAATTGGATACATAATATTATATCTAAAATTAAAAATACCACATAAGGTTTTCTAGGGATTTTTTTTAATTTCACTAATAATGTAAGAATAAAAAATATTTTGAACTACACATGTAATTCTAAATTGAAATTTACACTAATCAATGGTCCTTAGAAATATATAAAATCCATTAAATGGTCAATTTTATTCCTAAATGATTTCATTATATAAATTTATATAATATAATATTAATATTAATTATTATCCTATTTTCAATGAATATTTTTATTTTTACCATTTTATTAACTATAATGTAATTATTTTTTAATATAAATCTAACATTCAACATGAAAATTTATATGGGTGTTTTAGTTGTAATATATATTGTAACATTATTCTATAAAATATCTTTGTGGAGGGTTATTCACTCTCTAATAATTATTTTTAATTATAAATTTTATAGTGGTTATTTAAATATTCAATATAAAATAACATTTTTCATGTTTATTATTTAATTAACCAATAAAAACCATTATGAAATGATATAATAACATTACATTCCATTTTTTTCCATAATAACTAATATTATAAATATTAATCAATGTTAGTTATTAATAGAAACATAAAATATATATCAACCTCTTCTTATTCAATAAAATTGCTTCTAAATCCATAATAAACAAGTTTTCATGAGAAAATCAATATTCACTTGTAAATATTTTTGTTTAATGAAGAAAATTTGTGCCTTGATTGAATATATAAAAAATTATTTAATGGTAAATTATGGAACATGTAATGATTTAATGAAAAAAATTATCAATTTATGTAAGGTGACTGATTATTGGTGGGATTTTGTTATAATTTGAAAAAAATAATGTTTTAGTGTGATGATGTGATATGAATGAATTTATCAAAGAGAAAACGTTTATTATATTATGTTGTTTGAATAACACTATTGGTGTCATTTCCAAAACCAATTCACGAGGCCTTATTCAAAGAAAATGAAAAAAAGATGATAATGGGTATCCATTAATAGGTTAACTGACACAACCCAGCCTGATTAAGTGAGATTAAAGCACAGTTTAATCACCATTTTATTGGGTCTGGGTAGTAAATTACAAATCCAATTAATATGTGTGTTGTGTTAAGATACTAATTGTATGTTATTCCGAAATAAACTATTTAATTAATTAATAATTAATATATTTTTTAAAGAAATATATATATATATATATATATAATTTTAATATGATAAAATATATTAATTTATTTTTATTTTTTATCACATTAAATTTATAAATTAATTTTAAATAAATATCATATTTAATTAACAATGATTTAATCATTTACTATATTTTTAAGGATTATACAATTATATAATATATTATTAAATTTTATGTCCATTTTTTAAAATTAATAAAGGAATTTTAAATTTTTTAATATTATAAATTGGAATATAAAATGGATAAGGTAGTTAAATTGTAATTTTAAAATTTTATAGTGTATAATTAGATTAACACATTAAAAAAGGTTATAAATATGTCTGTGTTTTTTGAAATTAAATGGGTTAAGGTGCAGCCACCCAAAATTTTATATGAACCCAACCTATTTTAAATCTTTTAAGGAACCTCATATATGGTTTGCTTATTTTTTTAAATAAAATCTTGTTTAATATGGTGCATAAAACATATGGGTGAAACTCTAATATAGTTCATCTATTTTTGTGTGAATGTTTAGCATGAGAGACTCTGTGAAATGGATTCTAAGTTTAATCTTGGTTTTTTAATTCCTATTTGGTTAATAAAATTTATTTATTTTAGTTCCATTAATAATCATGTAGATTTAACCATTTTATTTTATATATTGAATATTATAAAAAATAATGGATTTTAAGGAAAAATTTAATGATGTTATCTCTCTATAGTTATTTTCAAAAAAATTGTTTATGATGATATGACCAATAAATTTATTGTATTATCTCAAATATTATTTAAAAATAAAATTAATTAGATTGTACCTCAACTGAAATTTCATATAGTTGTCTGTGTAGATAATAATATTTATTCCCCGTGCTTATATAAATGGTGTAGAAACTTGGCCAACCAATATTGGTGGCTGAAGACTCAAATTTATACATTATATTTCTCTTAAATGAAAATATATTCTCTATAGAAATGGTATATTCCAATGACTTTCTATGTGATGATACATCATAAAAGTTTTGGAGTATGTGAGACCCACATTATAGGGATTGAAAACATGGTTTTACATTGATGACAAAGAGGACCTCTAATTTGATGTCCCAATGATCATGTTATAACATAGCCTTTTATATATGGTTATGTATGACGAAATTAATGTGACTCATATTAGCAGTTTTCAATTTTTTATTTTCTCTATGGTGTAGTTATGGAAAGAAACATCACCCCAATTCATTATTATGGTTATAGATGGTTTACGAATTATTTATTTGGTGGTGAAAATTCTAATAAAAATCATGCCCTGCTAATAGATTAAAAATCAATTCATTCAGCACTTTTAACATCATTTATCACATATATTTAATTTTAGTGGTATTTTATAAAGTCGATTCTTTAATTATTCATGAGATAACTTTATAAGTGTTTTTTTCATGTAAAAGTGAGAGGATGTGTACCCACTATTTAAGACAACAATATCTTTCTATATTTTTCATCATTATTTACTCCTTATCATTTTAGTAAGTTTTTCAATGTCAAATTTTCAATATACTTATTGAGATAATTTTTCAATTTAATTTATCTCTATTTCTATTGCACTGTCTGAATTTCATTTTCATTATAAATAAGTATTATCTCATAGAGGTTAGTAATATATGTTTTCAATTTTTGGACCTTAATAGTTCTCATAAATTTTATTATGATTTGTGTGTCTAAACCCATTTATATTTTCACATAAAAATACTATTCATTTTATATAATATCATTCTATGAAAATAGTTTGGATTCTAGAATAACAGTGTGTCCTAGCACTATAACAATTTTATATTAAAAAATTCAAATGGAATAATTTTCTATTATATAAGATGTTGATGAAAGCAATCTTATAAACGGATAATTACCTACCTGAAATTTGTTAAAGGTTAGTGTGTATGATAGATGGAAAAAGGAATAACATGTATGCTAATTATATTGTTAACAAACATTTTTCCATGGATGAAATTGTCTTACTAATTATTGTAAAAAATTATGGTTTTGGAAATTTGGGATAATTTAATGAAAATCTATGAGGACAAATCATTGCGAAAAAAAATTTCCTGAATAATAAATTATAAAATCAGATAATGGAAAAGTTATCTTCAAATATTGACCAAATTAGTATATTTATTACCATTTTCACTCAACTCATGAAACTGGGTTGCAATATAGGGGATTCTAAAAGTATATAAATTCAACTCCAATGTTTTCCATATTTATAATACCATATCATAATCAACCTCAATAATAATATCCAAATGTATATGAAAATATTTACTGAAATTTATTCTACATTTATTCACAAAAAAAATTATAACACGATAAATGTGTAAATACATATATAATTTCACTAAGTTGAGGCTCCATTAATAGAGTGATAGAGGAGGAAGGAGTATAGTTATTGTGGGAGAATAAATCATGGTAGGTAAAAATCAAGGTGAAAAATGAAGAATGCCACATGTTATAACTATGATAAGAAAATAAAATTTAAAACAATTTAAAGAAATAAGAAATGTGGTGGAAAAAATTATAATATAAATGTGGTAGGTACTTATTACAATGGATAAATATTATACGGTGAATCAATAACACCTAATAGAGGTATATATAATCTCAAGGATCTGTGGAAATTAATTTAAAAGTAATTTATAAAATGATATATCAGAGGTAATGGTTTGATAAGTATACACGTATCCTAGAAGTACTTATGTATATGAGGAGTGATAACACCTTTAATATCATTAGAGACGATACCATTAAAATGTAGATACAAAATGGTACGGTTTCAAAAATCCTTGGGGGAAACCATGTGATGGTCCTAGAGAATAATATGTTTTCCTTGGTAAAATTTTATGACATTGATTATAATATTCACACTAAGAAAGAGTTGATAAATAATATGAATGGTGTACTTATGTTGATGATGGAAAAATATTCCTCAAAGAACATTTGAATGATTCTAAATGAAATTCACAGTGAGGAAAACATAGTTATATCATCAAATATCTCAATGATTTTATTTGTGATTTCAAGAAATTAGAGGCTTGGACATACTTTTTAATGAGGTATAGAGATTATTTCTGATTTGAAGGTTTTAGATTTTATTAAAATTTGACTTTTCCATTTTTTTAAGTACAATGTTTTTTTTCAGCAACATATGTTGATGTTTTTAAGTTCGATGATAAAGAGAATAGATATCCAATAAATTATTTATTCAATTGTTTACCAAGAAATGATTAAATCTATGGGAGGAGTAATGTACTTTGTATCATTCAATAATGATTATTCCATAATATTTTAGTCATACCAAATCATGATGAAGAATGATTATTTTGATATCATAAATGAATTCAAAGAATAAAAAAAGATTGAATATAGAAAGTTGATAAGAATTATGAGGTAAAATAATGATTAAGAGTATACAAGATTGGTTCATTTAACATTTTATAAAAAATTAGGAATCAAAAAAAAATCACGCTAGAATAAACTCCCTATAAGAATGGAATAAATAAAAAAATTAATATAATGATGTTGGAAATAAAAAGGGAAATATTTAAGACAAAAGGTGAATCTAAAAGGTTCTGGGAAGATGTAATGAAGATCTATTAATATGTGATCAATCAATCGCATTTTGTATCAATTGATCTTAAAACACCATTAGAGTTGTTGACTAGAAAACTGACTAAATTTTCATAGTTATATATATTTAGAAGTCCTATATTTTTTTTAATTAAAATTGAATAATGAAGTTTTACTTGAGATCTATGAAATGTTTGATCATAGGGTACACTATGTATCAATGTGGTGTCATATTTGAGACCCCACTTCCCAAAAACATACATTAGAAGATATTTTATTTTATATAAGATAAGGTGAAATAATGATTTATGAAGATGTAGAGATATAAAATATGAAAAAATTTATAGTTGAGGTGTAAAATGAATCAAAGTGAAAACCTTATTGGAATTGTAGAGTGTAGCATCCTCACCTAGGTTCCACAAAAGCAATTCCCTGATCTAGTGCACCACATGACATTAGGTGCACCTCCCCGTACATCAAAGGTTTTCAACTAGTTGTGTGGGTCTGATGAATTATGTGTGGGGAATATACCCTCTTAACTAAAGGTATACAATAATGTAATTCAAAGTATCATTATCCAATTCAATGGTAATAAAATAATAGAAAAAAAAATCATGCATCATATAATATATCCCAAAATTAGGCACATTCCCAAAACCAAGTACAATAAACATGCCATGTCCTACTAGTTTCAATTGTAAATTAATACCCTAAATAAAGAACGATTATAAATTCCCCAAATGGGTCATGACATCATGATATGTACCATAATCAATGTTCCATCTTGAATCACAATTCAACTATCTAGAAAATGAAATTTTCACTTATCCTGGCCTGCAACCAGGAAGTCTACTCAGGTCCTAGTGTCAAACTATGTTGGTAGTGAGTTTAACATAATTGTTCACCACTGATGGATTCTATAGAAATATCCATTCTAATAATATTTTATGCAGAAGAAAATACATAAAATAGAAATGTAGTTAAATAAAACATGTTTCGATTTTCCGCAGGGGATCACAATTCCACTATAGTACCAACACACCAAAATTTTATTTAGCATGCACTGGATGTATAAATCATATATCAATCAATTACATAATTTCATAATAGGTTCATAAATCTATGTATCTCAACCATGGTGTATATCTTCATAACCAGCAACCATTATCGATGTGGACCTCCATGACCAACATCTTTACCTTTCTCTAGACTATCATGATCAACACACATTCATCGATGTGGAAATCTATATCCAGTATCCTCAACATAGTGTGGAAATCCATAAAAAATTCCCATATCCATTTCATCATCAAACCCTTCTCAGGGCTTAACACACATGACCCTTTTTCTGCATTAATAAAACATGTGGAGCACTAAAACTATTTATCGTAATTCCAGTGGTTCATCACATTAATTACATTTAAAACCAATCAATAAATTTACAATTTTACTATTTATTCACAACCACACACATTAAACATACATCCTAACCATTTTATAACATGAACATGCCCCATTTGCACCATTTATCACATTTTTCACTTTCAATCTATAAATAGTTTATTGTGTTCAAGCTAATCCAAACACCCCTTCATTAAACATTTTCACTCTAAACATAAATAAAATTGGTTTAATTTTATAAACCCCTCAATTTATCATTTAAAAAATTAATTATCATGTTCAAGGGACTAGATCACCCCTTACATTACAATAGCACTAGTATAATCATGAACAATGGATCCAACAAGGTCCGTGAAAGGTCTAAGAAATCATCTAGACAACCAATTCATCATTTCCTACCAAATAATTAAATGTTTAGAAAAACAATAAGTACACAACCACATAACCATGAATAAATATCAATACTATGGTTTATAATTTGTAGACCACCTACCTCAAGCTTGTGGATGAATTCTCCATCAACCATGGCCCCTGATTCATGTGTAAACTACCACCAACACACAAAGTAATAATATAATGAAAAAATGTCTTAGATTATTTATAAGTATAAAAAACATCACACTATTATTTTTCTTAAAATAGAAATAAGAGGATTTATAGACTCACTATGAGCTTTGATTCACAACCAATGGTGGTCTAAATGGATAAGAATTTACAGAGAACCACCATTGGGGAGTTTGGAAGTATTTTTGGTAACATATTCTATTAGAAAAGGACTAGGGAGTAAATTAAGGTGACATTTATTATATATTTAGGGTGAAAATGTGTATTTACCCCCTCGTTAATGAGTTTCATGGTATGGATGCACGGTTGTCCAAACTGTGCACCACCCTTGCAACACCTTCTGTCCAAGGGGGGCTAGTCTGCATAGTTTTTTCAGGAGATCACATAGTTTTACAAACATTTTAGAGGCCATAAATTTCTATCTATCCAAGTAAGAAGGGTTTTTTGTTTCCCCATTCAATATTTTTTAACTAATCACCCTCCCCATACAAGCTATAAGGTTATAGTACACAATTAGTACTAACCATGCAATGGTTGTTTTCCCTACATATTATGGACTCTTATATATTTATTTCATATCCCTAACCCCTATGACACCCCTAGATACTCCTAATTATATAAATAATCATTTTATTAGCCATTATTAATTGAGTTTACCCAAAATTTAAACCAGAACGTACCTCCCCTAAATTTCAGGATCTTATATAGTGTTTGATCAATTAGATGATGTTGGGATAAGTGTAGATGTCCTATGTTGAAAATAAGCCTAAAACCATGGGTACTATCGTAACATAGTCGACTATAGAATGGATAATAAAATATAGAAATTATGATTGGTGACTCCAATTGTAGGTTTTGTAGAATTTTTCACTTTAACATGGGTATTGTTGCAACATGGAATTTATTAGTACTAGTAATAGATCCTTCTAAATTACTTCCTTCTAATTTTAGCATAATGGACCAACTATAAAAATATAGATAATATACAAATTCAAGTTACTATAGAAAAACTACCTAACTTTAGAAAAGATAATTTGAATCACCAACAATGAATTTTGTATATATAATGAATTTGATATGGGTATTCAAGGGATAAGATATACTAACATGGGTACCATATATCTATATAATTTATATCCATATATACTATATCACTAAGAAAAATATATGGATCTAGAATCTGTATAAATGTATGTTACCATAGAATAATATTTCATTAAGATCTCATTTCAGGTGAAGATTTGAGAGATGGTACTCTTGACCTCCAATTTTACTCCCAAAATATAGTAAAACATTTATGACTCTCTATAAAAAAATGTACTATTCTTAAACAATGTAAATATATCTATTCACATTCATGATTTTTTCTTGTTCTTCCCTAGTCCTATATCTTATTTACCCTTTTCTATAATTGACTATCATTTGTGCCCTTATTATTTTCATAAAAACTGGTATCGAAGCAGAATTTTGGAAGATTGAGGTCAGATTTCTCAAATTGAATTATTAATATAGAAGAAGGTAATTAGATTATTTATTAATTTTATAGATCTAATTTTTTTTACTGGAGGATTTTGTCCAATGATTAAATTTATCAGTAAAAAAATCAATTTCTAATTCGATTTTTTTAACAAATAAAGATATAAAATATTGAGTGTGAGTGACTATATTTAAAGGTTCTTGGAGTTATTCACCTTAAATTATTTAAATGAATATGGTTTTCAATATCATAGAGGAGGTAATGATGGTTGGAATAAATAAAGAACCTATAAATACTCACAAAAATCAATATGTTTCAAATAATGTGTCCATGTTGTGTTAGATTTTCTATGTAAAGATTATTTAAGGGAATAACAGTCTATATTATTTAAATGAATTCAGTACCATCACATGTCACTCGATATCGATGGTAATTAGAAATTATGGTGAGGTATGTGAACTGGTTTTTATATCTCTATTACCTGATAGTTGGTAAGATAATGTAACATCCATGATTTGTTCTTTAATGAATATAATAAATTTGTTAAATTATGTATGAGATCTGATACTTATAGAGAATATTGAGTAAAGGGAGACAAAAATATTCTCTAGGTTTTCTATACACATTGAAGGAATATCTCGATACATGGAGTAAAATAATTTCAAAGGATGATTGAAACTAGGAGGAAAGAGTTGAGAGAAGTCAAAGTGGATTGTCCCTTCTTGCTTGACTTGTAGGAAGAAAAGACATGTTAAAAGGAATCTAAAGAATAATTTATGTCACTTGGAAAAAATTCAAAAAAAATTAATTGAAGGAAAAAATTATGTTTTACCACAGATCAAAGATAAACCTATATATTTTTATATTTTATAATTAGGGTTACCCATCCATTCCATATTAAAGGAGAGATAAATTCAATAATTATTTTTCTAGTATTTTTTTCAATGGTACATATTGTTGTCAATGAACCATTAAATATTGTGGAAAAAGGTGATGCACATATCAAATCAAACTATGAAAATTTTATTATTATGAATAATGTGTGATAGAATACATTAAAAATAATGAATCTTATTTATTGTAGGATACTTATTGTAGTTGGAATTAATACAATGTTCACTAGTGGTGCTTTTAAAATTATTAATTGATCTATAGTCACATCTCATAGAGTGGATAATAGAACCTTATATAATACAATAAAACACTATATGGAAATAAATTCAACAACAACTCTATAAAATATTAAAAACTATTGTATTATAAAGTAATCCACATGAGTGATAAGGGGATGAAGGTGCTAGTATCAAAATGAATTCTACCAAAGGTGAAGTTGGTGGACATTTTAATATGTGAATATTATATCATTGGAAATAATAAGAAGCTATATTTTATAAAAGGATGTAAAACATTGAAGGAAATAATTCAAAATTTACTACAAAGAGATGTCTTGGGACCTACACCATTAAAATCCCTTGTAGGGTGACTATATTATTATATATTTATCAATAAATCAACAATAAAAGTATAAATTCACTTTATAAAACGAAAATTTAATGTATTTACTTTGTTTTTAATTTTTATGACTTTAGGGGATAATGAGTTAGTATAAAGTAATAAATTCCTATGGTATAATAATAGAAGAGTGTATGGAAATAAATTTTTTTAGGATTATGTATTCATAAGGGAATTTTGTGAGAGAATAATTTACTAGGTACTCCTAATAGAATAGTTTGTATGAGAAGAAGAATAAGACATTGAATGAATGTTCAATGATGATGAGGTTGTACTCGAGGATACCCAAGAACATCTGAGTAGTGAAAGTAAATATTCAATCATATATCATCTATAAGAGTCTATATATAACAATTTTAGAATGTCTACTATAAGATATAAATTCTTTAAAATATGTATGACTCTTTAATTTTTTGATTATTTTAGTCTTCTTAATATGTGTATATAGATGCTGATAAAAGTGACAAGCTTGATGAAAACTCAAAATCATGTTTCTTTATTAGCTATGGTTCTAAGGAGTTTGAATATTTTTTTGGGATGATGAGAATAAAAAGATCATTAGAATCAAGAATGTGATATTTAATAAAGGGTTCATTTACAAGGATCATCACGTAGTTTATACTGATACTCGGAATATGAAATCAAGGTGTCAAGAGAAATATGAGCATTAAGTTGTATCTAATAATGCTTCAATAGAACCATTAGATCATACCAATATCTAGGTAGTTTATTTTATTATTTAACTAGAGGATTAATATGTTGAAAAAATGAACATAAATAATTAGTTTATATATGGGAATTTATTTGTAGTAGTTGGAGGCATTTTCTGAGAAAGGAATGGAATATCTGGTGTGAATCCTATAGAAAAGATTATTTGGGATAAAGAATAAACCCATCTAATGGAACAAAAATAATCAATCAATTCATTTCTAAAAATTAATAAAATCATTATGGTATAGATCAATGATTCTATTTCATGTTTTTTTAATATCTTTTGTTTTACATGTTGAAAATTTCTGAAGGAATTTTTTTAATTACTGGATGGGGTTAATCTTGATCAGATATTAAAAATAGAATTCATAAGGTTATAATGACATAAATAGATATTTTTAGACATGGAATGAGGATCAAAATATGATTCAAGGGTTTCAAGAGCTTCTTGGGGGTTTGGAACCCAAAGTAGATGTCTTGGAAAGTGCAACCTAGGGCACACTGTTGGCTCATAGTTAGGGATAACCATGAAACCTAACCATGTGGACCAATGTTTATAAGATAATGGTTTGGGAAACCATGTGAAAGGCCATGTGAAACTATTGGAGTGTCTATAATTAATTTCATACATTTTCCCTGGTTGGAACATTGTCCATTGAACCACGAACCATAACTGTGTGAGGTAGAGGGGTGGGAGGCAATTCTAACTACACAGTTGGTGCATGGATTGCCTAAACATGTGTCTAAATCATGTTTCCCATAAAAAAAATTGGAATTTAACATTTTTAACCTACATGATTTAATTGGGAATCCCTATATTATATTCCATTTTCCTCCCGTGTTTGATCTTTCTCTCCTCTTCTCTTCTTCCCTTCATCAGACCCCATCAAGGGGTTGTTCTTGGTGTCCTTCCATTATGATTTTATGTAAGATTTATTTTCATGTATCCTATCTTCTCTTATCCTCCCTTAATTATTAATTTTTATTTCACTTATTAGATATTTCAGTTATGATTCCAATGGATCATGGTGAAATTAAATATTGGTGATGGGGTTTTTTCTTTTCCTATGATGAGGGTGCCCCAAGAGGTCATATTCACATAAAAGTACGTTTATACATAGAGGAATGTCTCCATGGAAAATTATCAATGATTTAAATATTAAATAAAACTGTTTGGTTAATTGTTTGGAAATAATTTCTTATGTAATATGCCTGACATAAGATTAGGGGTGTGTCTCGAGTTATTAGAAGCAGTATGTCATTTTTCTGATTCGATGAGATCTGCCAGTGAGTTTTCGAGCATTATTCCTTTATAAAGTATTTTGATTAATTTATTATAGATTATTGATATTAATTAATTAATTATAATTTATTCATAAATAATTAAAATACGATTTCTTGGTGTTGAGGAATAATTTAATTTGTCTCAAATGATCTTGGACATGACTTATATATTGCTTTGGGCCTGTGAAAAATAACTTGAAAGCCTCCTATGTGGTAGATAGTTTGTCAAACCATCCCTATAGTATCTATGAATGTATACAGTAGTATTCGTATGATTGGGAACACCTATGTGTGTGATTCCTCCAATTATATTTATTATAATAATTTTTTAATTAATTAAATTTATTAATTGTAATCGATGAATATTTGGTTGTCACTAACAACCTGTGTGCTTTGGTGTCATTCCTCAACCATTCATAGATGAGACATATCCCTTGAATCATATAGTCACATCCATACCTCTTAAGAGGTGAAAATACACTTTGTAAGGAATTATGTACATATCATAACAACTTATAATATCATTAAATATAGTTTATTTTTAAAATTATATAAATATCACAAAAACTTATAATATTAATAAAATGATATTATTGAAAACTACTTTAATAAACTCTTCAAATTCTATCATTCTTATAAAACTACACAGGTTAACCTAGGATGTTCATAGGAAGAGGGTGATCTATAAATCCCACTATGTAAATAATCAAATCATAATATAAGGTAATGTTTCATATTTCATCCAATAGGCATTTCAATGTAGCATGAGAGGGTTGATAATCATGATCATTAACAATGAGTTGTGACATAACATTATAGCATCAAGGAAACAATGTAATGGGGAAACAACATAAAACATGACATAATAAACCTATGTAAATGATAAACACTAAGAAAATATACAATAGTGTTCTTAGGATAACTTCTTCTGACCATTCATGGAATATCATGAGATAAAAATAATACCTGATGCTTTAGAGGGAAATATAATTTTAGGCCCACCCATAACTTATATATCATGTACACACAAAAATGTTTCCTAATGGTCATAAAAAAGTTTTATTGCATCCATTTTTACCAAAATATTAATGAGTTTAGGTTACATATATTTTAATCACAATTAAATAATGGATAGATACAAGTAGTTCAACACCCTTGAGTGGAAATTGTTATAGAACTCACTACACAAATATTTGGCATGAGAAATCCTAGTATAATTTTAGCAGCATAAAAAGTGTAAAAAACGATTAAATAAGGGGTTAATAAGAGAGAAGGGGGTATATAATTAATTTGTAATCATATTTAAATTAAATAGGATACGGAAAAACATATCCCAATGTAATCAATTAGAAATCAAAATGTCATGACATAATGATGGTGCCTAAATAAAGACAAAAAGGAGAGGATAACTTACCTTGAGAGGAAGATTATAAAAGAATTCGATGATATTATTATATGCTTTTTGGAACCTTGTGATGGATCTATAGAGTAAAGGGAAGAGTAAAATTGTTCCTTGAGATTTTTGAGTGATGAATAATGATAGTTTGGGTGGGTTTATATAGAAAAATAGGTGATAATTCTTTATTATTTTCCAAACATAGATTTGGGACTCTATATGATAGTAATCAAAACAAAAACCGTAAACATTTTTATTCTTATGGGTTTTAAAAAATATGATTTAATTAATTATTTCAAAATTATATGAACATAAAATAATAAAATAATTCTCTTGGTGATGTGGAATTGAGTCATGTTTATAAAGAATTGATTTTAAAACATTAAAATATAATATATGTTTTGGAGGATTCATTAAGGATTTATACAATTAATAAAATAACACAAAAAATTATTATAATAGAAAAATTAGTTTTTTTATTTTTTAAACTTTATTTTATTTATTGTATCACTTTTAGTTTTTATTATGCCATAATACATATCATACTATTATACCATATTTAATTTCTCCCCGAAAAAATCAATTGTCTCATTAAAGGAATAAAAATTCATCATTGGATAATTTAAATATACTGATTTTATAAATAATATTTATTTAACATAATAATTCAATAAAAATAGTAATTTTGAATTTTAAATAAAAAGTATAATTTTTTAGAAAAATACTGGTTTTTTTGACAGTAACAGTTTTTATGACCCTTTTAAAATATACATTTGACATTATAAAATTATATTATATTTTATATTTAATAAATATTAATAAAAAATTATATTTTATTAAAATATAATTTATTTTTAAATTCTTGGTTTCATAAAAAAGAGTGTCTTGATTGAATCTATATATTTCACAAAATTTTAATTTGTGTTTAATCTTATCAAAGTCTAATATTTATCAAACTCATTATTTTATAATTTAAAAACTAGTTTCAAAAATGGATAAATGTAATCATATTATTTTAAAATAATATATAAAAATTAATACTATTAGGTTATAGATACATATTTCTTTATTACAATAGTGAATTACCTATCAGAATGATGTTTGATAATGTGGTTGTTGTGGGGTATTTTGACAAACATGATTTAGATTGTGATCTCAATGATATTGAAAATTTCTTATAAATGGTTTTATTAATTATTTAGTTTTTGAATCTCAGTGTAGTATTGGTCAAGGGAATAACTGATTGATTCTCTCTCCCTCAAAATCTATGATAAATGGGATTCATAGTGTACAATCCTACCGGTCGAGGCCATAACTTCCTTTTTCTATATCAATTTGAATTTATCATAACCCTTTATATATACTAATCATAAAAGTACTATATAAAAGATAATCAATCAATGTTTTTGATACTTAAAGGGCTTTTAAATCTATCTAGATATAAATTATAACAATAAAAAAAACCAATGTGGTGCATGTGCTTTCTATAACATCTTTTCATAATAAATATTTTATTTATTTTAAAAGGTAATTTTGTTTATAAAACTATGGTAATTACATTATATATCCCTTTAGAAATTTTTCCATCTAAGTTTTCATTTCACACACTAAAATAGATTATAAAAATTATGATTCGTTGTCTCTTCTAGTTCCCATGTTGATTTTTCAAAATTTGGGTTCTACTGTAACACTTTTCTATGTGAGTAATGTCATTTTATAGAACATTGTATCTATAATGTAATAACTTAACATATTTATTCTCGTATGAATGATCATTATCAAATGGTACCACCTCTAGATTATGTTTCTGTGAGGGATCTGGTATGTACTTCATCACTAGAGATACATGGACAACATCATGAGATTAATATAGGATGGCTGGACATGCTCTTTGATAGGCCATTGATCTTATGTGATCAAGGATCTTAAAGTGGCTGATGTATCTAGGACTATGCTCTTACTTCTTCAAAAGACTCATGAATTTTTTCTATGGTGATATATGAAGGATCACATTATCTATTATCTTAAACATTGGGTATCTTTGAAGATTTTTAGTATAGATTTTTGTCGAATTTTTGTGCATTTAATATTACATTGAATGGTTTTAACCTTGTATGTAAACTATTAGATAAGATCATGTCCCATCAGCTTCCTCTCTCCACCTTCATCCAAAAATGTTCATGACTAAATCCCATTTCTATATAGAGCCTCATACATTTCTTTTTGATTTATATAATATAAAATATTTTTATATGAGAAATCCAATAGGGGAAGGTGATAGTCCCAAAATCCATTTAAATCTATTGAACATGATATAAGAATATCCTCCACAGTTTAAATGGTTCTTTCAGATTGACCATCTATTTAATGGTGATATGCAGTGATGATATTCAATTCTACATCCAATTATTTCAAAAGCCTTCTCCAGAACCACAAGGTAAACCTCAAATATCGATAAGATACAACTAAGAGTGAAAATACATTTCGTATAACCAATTTCATTATATATTTCTTGTCTCTTTGGTTAAAACAGAAATATTCCTTTAAAAAATGAAATTCCCCAAATTTCTAAAGTGATTAATTATCACCCAGTTGTAATTACTGCCATTATGGGTCCAAGGGAATCCTATGATGAAATTCATTTATATGTTTTCTCTTTTCTATAATGTTTTGGGAAAATGTTTCATCATAACACTAGATTTATATCATTTAGCCATTACTTGTTGGCATACCAAGCATCGAGATTAAAATTATTCAATATACCTATGATGGTTTTACCCCTGTAATTTTTCATCAAATCCATATATATTTTTGAGAATCTTGGATGAATAGAGAATGATGAGATACACACATCATCCATGATTTTTCTCTACGGTTCTAGTTTTGATAGGAAACATATGTAGCTTCTAAACCATTTAAGTTCATCCTCAGAAAATTTTAATACCATATTATTCACCACCTTATTCTATTGCATCTCACCACATTTATAGGACTCATTGATCCTTTCAATATTTGATGGTTAAGAATTTAACTATGAAATGTAGGATTAATAACCCTTTATTATTCCAATATCCATCCTTTTAATTTCCAATAATATTGGATCCCTTTTAATCCTCATCATGGATACAGTTCCAAGATCCTTGCTACTAAGAGAATATACCACTTTTTTACCTTATTATGATGGTAATGGATTGAAAAATCATAGTCCTTGACAATAGCTTACCACCTTCAATGGATTATATTAAGATCATTTTTTGTGAATATATACTCTAGGATTTTGTGATCCATATATTTTTCACACTTTTCTCCATAGAGATAAATCCACCAAATATTCAATTCAAATTTCACTACTGAGAATCCTAGATTATGAATTTGATAGTTGTTCTCAAAAATCTATAATAGGAAGGGGGAATATGCAATCATTTTTTCATTATTCATGAGGAAATAACACAATCCCATTTAGATTAATTATTGTAGATAAAAAATCTTTCCCCATTGGTGGGTAATGTGAGAAAAGGTGAAATGTTTGGAAGCTTCTTCAACTGTTTAATTCTATCTTCACATTCATTAGTCCATACAAACATGAAACCCTCCAGAGTTAGCATAGTGGTTGGAATAAAATAATGAAACTTTTCTCACAAATCAATGTTAGTAACTAGCCAATCCAAGGTAACTTTTTATTTCTATTATTTATGTTGGTGTTGGACATCCTTTGATTTCATTTATTTTTGAAAGATCCACAGATATCCCTTTTCTGGTTATAACATTCCCCAGGAATGTTATTTTTCCACCAAAAACTAACATTCACCGTACGTCAAAAATTAAATTTCCTTTCAAAAAATCATAAATTTTGAATTCAAATTCACCACATATACATTCTTCATTATTTTTTGAGTAGATATAAATATCATTGATAAAGAATACCACAAAATTTTCAAGGTAATACATAACGATTTTGGGTCATTACAACGAATAAATGGGATCACTAGGAAACATTAGTGACCACACCTTTTATGAAAAGAGTCATTTTGGATATCCTTATTCTTCACCTTTACATATGAATATATCGTCCAAAGATCCACCGTAGAGTATTACTAGGCTCTATGTAGGGGATTGAAAAATATAAAAATATATTAAAGAAGATAGTTTTTCTGTATAATGATATTATTGAGTGCATGATAATCAATGAAGAGTCGCATCAACCCATCCTACTTCATTAAGTAATAAATCATGAATTGAGTTTTATTAAAGATTTTGGTCATAATTGTTGGTATCAAAGGAATGTATCGTTATTTTGGGGATTAGGATTAGAAAACTTTATTGAGAGACTAACGGATAAGTCTAAACATATGAAAAAATCACTAATTTTTTTTAATGTATAGAGAAACTGGTTTCCAAGGAAACACATCATTGTCCGGATACTATAAGTGGATGTGGATTTGGAATTGTTTCACCTGGGGGTAATAGCCCAAAAATGGTGCATTGGGTTGGACCGAATTTTCACCTAGTGAAAAAAATAGATCTTGACACATCCTACTAGGGTTAGAATTGTAACACCCGAGATTTTTATGAGAAATATTTTGTTTTTATGTAATATAAATCATCAAAGGAATATTTCACTACACACAACACTAGCTTGGCTTGCTTTACACGCAATCGTGACCTTACTCGATAGCTTGCGTTGTACGCAATACCGAGTTTCACTAAACAATGATATGTTATTAAAATATTATTAAAACTAGCTGTTATGAATAGTAATAACCACTTTTTGAAATTTTATAAATTTTATCTTTCAAAATGGACTTCATTTTTGGATTCGGAATATTGAAATTATCCTAGGGTGAATTTTTGGTATTTTTCTGAAAAGTTTCAATTTTTGATGAATAGTGAAAACACTAGGTTACTATTTAAAAACCGACTTTTTATTTAAATAATTATTTATTTTAATAAAATTTATTTTAGGTCAAAATTGATACATAATACCTATATAATTTCAATGTAATTAATTGGTGTCATTTTATAATAATTTTAGATATATAAAAATTTTATTGGACTTTTCACCGTCTTTTACCCACCTCCTAGGAGAGTTTGAAAATATATATAAAACTTAATTTTACCACTTCTACGAGTGGAATTTCAAAAATATGATAGAAATGGTTAATATAAAAGAGTAAAATTTGGTTCAATAATATAAAAATAATTTTTGGTGAATAGTAAATTTTTACTTTTATTTACCACGGTTAAAAGTAAATAGGGTAATTAAGGGTAAAAATGGTATTATTATTACCCTAAAAATGTCATAATTCTATTGGATAAGTTTAATTCGACCAAAAACAACCTTAGGAATAAAATATTAACCTTTAGGTCCACTTGGATTAGATTAGGACACTTATTATTATTTTATTTAAAGAAGTGTTAAAATAGTTAAAATCAAAGTTTAATAACTAACAATATTTTTAATGTAGGGTTATACATAAGATAAATTAGACTATAAATATTAATTAGAAATATAAAAATAGTTCATACCTAATAGTATTTTATTTATAATTTTTAGACATTAAATAATTTAATTTATTTTTGACATAATGATGATGTTGTAATTACCTTATTAATGAAATATTAACATAATTGATGTTACAAATACCCAAATAAATATAATTTCATATTTTTTATGAATTAAAATAATTTTATATGTTAATATGACATATTAGTGTTGATTTAATTAACTTTTTTTGAACTAATCATGCTGTTATGATTTTCACAAAAATCAATTACCAAATAGTGTCAAAATTGACATAAAATAGTTTTTAAAACAAATATTATATTATTAATTGTTATTCTATTCCTAAAAATATAAGGTTCGGCAAAATGACATAGATAAGGTTATATATATTAATAATTAACAACTTGGAGTTCTTTTTTCTTGTTATAGTATGTTTATTAACCATATAGTGTAAGAAAACAAGAAGACAGGGTAAAAGTTAAATTATTTAACTTAGAGTTAAATATAAATGATAAGGTTACAATAGTAACATAAACTTGTATAAAATCTATTTGTTGAGATTATTTCGACCCATCCCCACCTTATCTTCGAAATAAATCAATTTGGAGCTATTAAAAACTGAATATGACTTTATAATAAAATAATATTTTAAGTTGCCCCTCTCCTCTCTTATAAAAGGGCACCTCCTGCCTCTACTCCTCACACCACTTTGAGCCTTCAAGATTGGCCAAACCCTGCCAATTTATCTTCTCCACTTCCCTAGAAACAACCTAGAGGTATTGGTCATCTTCAAAGACCATATTTAGTGCCCTAATAGAAGGTTAAGAAGAGGTGCTTCAAAGAAGAGGTAATGTCCGTTACCGATTCTTTCGAATTTATTTCTTCTTCTACTTACTCTTATTTAGTTGTTTCATTGTGTATTAATAACATCAGTATCAATAATATACTGATATGTTATTATAAATATGAAACAACCCTATTTCATCTTTTATCCATCCTATGGAAAATTAAATCACCATGTGTGCGTACGTACGAAATACCATCTCCATGTCGTGGTGTAATCTGTTTTCCACCACCACCTTACTTGGATGGGTATAATGGTGTAAAGAATAAATATATATTATTGTTGTAAAGTGATATTTATTATGAAATAGTATACATACACTTCAATATAATTCCACGATCATGGGAACGATATCATCGCTCGTGCGTACGTACGGCCTACCGTCTCCACGAAATGATGTGACTCGTTTTACATGATCATCAATGCATAATGATTATATAAATGAATTGAATAAATAAATATGATATATATTACACTAATACCATTATGGAAATGACATATCTATAACCTAAAAAGAATAATAAGAATTTATTTGACAAAACACGCATAAGAACAAAAAGCAATAAACACCCGAATAACAAGTAGCAATGAAATATTACTAATAAGAAGCTAAGAATATGACCATATATGATATCATAACAATGAGTAAGATTCTGGAATAAGTCAATAACATTATTTAAATTATTATACAGGAGGTTCAGGCATGTACAAAGCAAATCGAACCTATGGTAAGGGAATATCTCGCAATCTCAATTTTTATCCGAGATGGTTTATACTTAAAAATTTACTGGGGAATATTTATCATCCACATCCATGTTTCTTCAATATATAATATTATTTCTATCCTCCTACAATTTTTTAAATCCAATTTTACCCTTCGATGAGTTTTTAGTAAAATATATGAAAGGAATCTTTTGTCTTTTTTAGTACGAGGTACTTTTTGACTTTTCCGGCTAAAGTACGAGAAGAATGTTTTTTTAACTTATACGGCCTGAATGGACTTTTAGAACATTATCTCCATGAATATTCCTTTAAAAGTTTCCAAGTTTATTTTTAATCAACTTCTTTTAGTTTAAAATTTTATGACATTTTAAGAAAGGAAAAATGTTTTTGAAGTAGAAAGGATATTTTCCTCAAGAATGGAGTTCAAGTTTTTTATCAAAATTATTTTCCATCTAAGATAATATAGGGTTCAGTTTATATCACTATTTTTAAATTGATTTTTTTATGATATTATGGAATTATTTTTATGATGTCCTTTTATCTTATATGTATTATGTTTTGATGGCATTATGTTTAAGAATCCCATTTTTATTACATGGGTTATGCTATGATGTATGATTTATGATCTTGTGGCACACATAAGAATGGTATCATTATGAGATGGGTGGGACCTATATCTCCCTCCAATGAATTGGGTAAAGATTTATATCTCATGAGATAGACATGGATGGAATGGAAGGTTAATCTGGTTCAATGAAATAGGACTGAAATGAGGAGTGAACTCGGTTCAGAAATAGACTTTGTCTGCTAAGATAGTCTTGGAAATGAGTCTCGACTACTAAGAAATTATTCTCTATGATTATGTGTGTATGCCACAAAGTTTCATGCTTTATGTTATGATTGTTGGGATTACATTTCACTACTATTATTTATCCCATGTTATGATATTATGATCTCTTTTGCAGGTTAAGATTTTCGAAATGCTATGTTCTTATGAATATGATATTTCCTTTGTTTACCCTTGTTGAGAATTTTAGCTCACCCTTTTGTATGTTTTCTTTCCCCAGGTCAAGAAGAAGGTTATTAAGTAGGATATTGCAAAAGGGACTCTAGATATGATGAAATAAACAGGAGACAATGTAGATGATTTATGAACCAGTTGTTTATGTTTCCTAGTCTCTAAAGACACTATACCTATACGATCCTACCATGGTTTTGTTATATGTTGTAATAAGTATAATTAAATTCTAAAGTAATAACAATGTATATAAAGTATGGCTCATTAGAAGAATCATAAATATTATTTCATTATTACCTTATTGGGATTTATAGCTCACATTTTATTATAATATAATTTATTTTTAATATTATTGAATTCAAAAAAATATTTTCTTGATGGAAGCTATATATTTCCAAAAAATAAAATTTGTGTTTAATTAGATAAAAATATAATTTTTATCAAACTCATTATTAAATAATAAATAATTTACATTTAAATATGGATAAATACAATCATTTTTTTATTAAAATAAAATATAAAATTTATACTGATAGGTCTAGACACATGAAACATTATCATCCTAGAAAAATCCCAAAGGTTAAGGTTTTTGAAGTGAAATTTTCAAGGCATGGTTTGACAAACACAAATTAGGGTATGATATATATGAGCTTGAACATTTCGTATGGATAGTTTCTATCAGAATTTAGTTATTGAATCATAGATTGGGAACAGTTAATGGAAAATCCTAATGATGTTATCTCCATCAAAATCTCTAATAGATGGGTTTCACAAGGTATGATCCTATGGGTCAAGGCCACCCCTTCCTCTATCTCTGTTAATTACAATTTATCATATACTTTAATATATAATAATCATATGGTAACTATATTATAGCTATATTATAAATTATTCTGATCCTTTTTTTATTTAAAATCATATGTAATATAACTTATAATAGTCAAAAATAACCAAAGTAGTGTTTATATTTTCTATAAGATAATTTATTAATAAGGAATATACTAATTTAAAATGATAATTTCATTTATTATATTTTGTGTCATTATATTCATAGTGTAAAGGCCTTATATATTCAGTAAGGATGAGCTACCTATTATTGATGTCATGGGACATGGAATCCTAGTGTGTTTGGGTGTCAACCCATGACTATTACCATAATTGAGGAATACAAGAGGGATGCCTCTGCTTACATGTGGACCTGAAGGATCCTGTAAGTGATAACTATCATGTGTTTGGACATAAGTGGGCACAGTGGCTACACATGGGGTTAACCAAACCTAACTAACTGTATTATATGTCTGGGTAGAAATGGTATCATGTTTCACCCAAGAATTCATTCTAATCATTTATGTCTTAGAGTATGTAAAATTATATAAGTGTTTAGGTGTGCATCCAACCCTACTATATTAATTATTCTTTCACTCAATTATAATTGATGTATCTATGACTCTGGATGTGCATCCTGTAACTTGTCCAATGGGCCTAACATGATGAGATGGCATGGTGGGGGTGCCCAGAGGTATTTCCTAAAATATGTATTATGATCCTTATTTATTGAATTTTACCATTACTATATGTGCCATTTTTTAATCAGATTCCTCCCTAAAAATTGATTATAAATAAGGTTGTTGAGTACACCACAAAACCCATCTTACATATATTTTTTATTGAGACAGTAAGATCACTAGGATCCAGGTGAGGCCAGTGCTTCCCAGGTGGATTCATTTCCCTTTAGAATGGGATACGTTTTCCATACTCAAGGATTGGTGATGGTATCCTCAATATTAGGCATATGTTACTCCCTAAGATTAGGTGCACACACCATTACTACATTTCATATAATTATCCAGGAATTTTCTATTAATATTTTTATTGAATGATGTCAAGTTATTATCTAGGATATGTGGATTATTATTTCCATATCACTTAAGGGTCATTCCTCTTGGTGATTTTATGAGTCACAATGTTGTGAACATATATGATCAGGACCTAGGAATAAGATATTAGACTACATTAAACATGGATTGAGTTGTATAACATCCATCTCAATGTTGTATTTACAGGATTTTTAGTTTATACATAGAATCATTTATTAATTTATTATAGGTGTATATGGGTGATCCCATAGATAGGAAATGTATTCCACTTTGATGAAGTATCTTTATCAAAGAATTTATAGCATCGAACAAAGAAGGTGTTGTTGATCAAGTTCACATACCCATGAACAGACTAGATTACACATAACTTGATAGGAATGATATACATCTCAACTCATTTTTTATAGGATGTCCATTCGATTGGGATCATGATTCCAAGGATCGACTATGGATTTATTTTATTTTTTTATTTCTTTTTTTTAGCATCTAGGTTGAGAACATTGAATTATCATGTATTTATGATAGCAGACCTTGATATTACTTTTTTATTTAGTTATTTTTAGAAGTTACTTGTTATTATTTGTATCCTAATGAGTAAATCATGTATACATGCACTTCATTAACTGTATATAAACAAGATTGTGTTGGTAGTTACCTACTGATTTTTTAATTACACCCTACTCTAGGCTCCACTGGACTAGGGTACTTGAATTGATGTTTACATGGTTGTGGACACAATATGGGATAAGTCTCAAGACTGATCAAGAAGGATAAATCTGATATGCACGTGTATGTATGTTTGTTGTATGAATCAGTGTGGGAAGCAGATCCATGTAATTTTATTTCATTTTCTTTTAGTTACTCCTGTATATGTGGTCATAACTGTGTGAAATTGGTCTTATATATAAGATATGGTTATTTTCACCATTAAATCATTTCATAATTTATTAAATCCTTGACTATGTTTATTTCTTATGAACACGTATCGTTTACTAATATGGATGTTATGTGGTTATTTTTGTTGTTTACTTACTCCAGTATTACTAAATTGACTCCCCATAGACACACCCTAGGGCCTCTCTACTTCTCAGTTTCCTCTATAATATGGGAAGGTGTGTTTGAGGCCTTATTGCTAATTAGTTCTGCTACTATTAATAGAGTGAGTTGGTACAGAGTGTGATACTTTTAGTTATGAAAATTATCCAATCTAGACCTGCCTTTTCATTATTATTTTATTTATATTTAGTCATTTCTTTGAGTACCAGGTTGAAATGATTTAAAATTATTAGGTTTTGTATATTTTTCCTAGGGTGTATAGTTAGGTCGCACAGTTTGTATAGATCATGTGACAACTGTGAAAGTTAGTATCCAATATACAATGATCCATTTGTCAGGTATGGTACACAGTTTTCCAACCATGTGATTGAACCATGTGGATTACTTTTTATCTCTACTTAAGAGTACATGATTGATTCATGGTTGGTAAATCATGTGAAAAAACAATGTGCAATGTCTAGGATCTTGAAAAATATTTTTTATTAAAAATAACCCTCAAAATAAAACTAGAAAGTGGGTATTTTCACTATAATTTAACAAATCTCCTTCTTAGGAGAGACCCTTGGTGATTCTACATTCCCCTCCCGTGGTTCCCTTGGTCATTCCTCTGGATTTAAAGTCATATATTCATGGGATGGCCTCTTTTAATCTTCTCCTTACCTGTTACTCATATTTAATCTTCTTCCATTACCCAGTTTCATGTTCTCCAAAACCTAATAAGGTATTTCAGTCTAACGCGGTTCAGTTTGTGATGTTAGTGTGTGAAGATCATGTCACTATTCTTTTCCTTCATGGTTGAAAAGGTTTCATCAAATCATTATATAGTTTGAGGCAAGTGTTTCTATGAATTTAAATTTCCTCCACATAACATTTATTCTTGATCTCTCTAAATTAGTTTACCATAAAATATTTGATTCATTAATTATTTAGATAGTATTTATAAATAATTTTAATTGGGAAAATTATTTCAATTGAAATAGGCATATTCCATATGGTTTATAAAATTTAAAAATCAGTTTTTAGTGGGTTTTTGTTGTTTAAATTGACAATTCTAGATTTAAAAGTCTTGCATATGATTTTTTATGGGATTGAAGTATCTTTTTAATTTGGATTATCACTTCTTGTGTACTTTTGGTGTATTACATAATTGAACCCTTTGGTTTTGATAAATCACCTGAATTTTATTCATTTTTGGTTTCCTTGGTGCTTAACATGAATAAGGATATATATATATATATATGTATATATATATATATATATATATATATTAATTTGTTTAAACACTTATATATGTATACCCTTTTATAAATATATATTTTTTGGTGTATATATATGTGGATGTTAATTGGAGGATTTATTTGAAAACATTGGTTTTAGAAATTTCTTTTTATTTTCAAAGTTGTAATTAAAGAAAAATTGGGTTTCAAAAATTCGTTTTTATAGAATTAGACCCTTAGGTCTATTTAGAACATAAAAAACAAATCTTCAGTTGACATTGGGTTTCAATTGTTTTAAAAATGGATTTTGAATGAAACTTGAATTAATTCAAATACCATTTATTCTAGTTGTAACTTTGAAATTTTTTACCTTAAAGGGTGCACCCCTATGGAATCCCACTAGTTTATAAGGGGACTTCACATGTGTAGTTGTAGGGATATGTGTTGATCGTTATGTTTTGCTGATGTGGATCATTGATAGATTTGTTTAATGTGTTTGTTACCCCATCTCCCACTAGTACAATTGTGATGGGATCATAGGTGACTCGGTAAGGGTCAAGATATGATTACTATCTAGTCTCAATTTGATGGATTAGATCCTCCCTAAGGTTATATTTCATATGTTATGAGGGAGTGAAACCAGTTATTCTTTTTTAGGGTATCCAATTGATTATTAATATAGGGATGAATCTATAGGCATTTAGATGATTCCACCTAAGTTAATTTAGGATTTCCACATGGGAACCTTTTGAATTTACCATGATTATATTTTCTTTATGTTTCCTTCTTATTATATCTAAATATATCACTCCTTATATAATTTATGTTATTTATCGGAATTATCCCACTATTTCAACATTGATATTACATTTATTACACTTTTATCTTGTTTTGTTTATTTACTTTATTTGGTACGAATTCCATTTTTTAAACATGGTTTGCAGATATTTATTTTAAAAGTGATGGTTTTTTGGAATGTTTTAAATGTTTCATTAAAAAAATAGGTCTTAATAATGGTTTTTTGGAATTTATATTTATTTCTTTATCCTTAAAGAAGAAAATATATCTTTTATCTATAATTAAAACTAGCATTGGTATTTTATAAAGAAAAGGGAATGGATATACTCTCTGGTGATTTTGTACTAAGATATATTATTCTCACTCCCTGATTTAGTTGATCGAAGTCTATTTTTCAGGTTTAGGTATCATTTTTTCGCTTTATGAGTGAGTTATTTTGGGGATAGATGGTTGAAAATAGGTCACGCAATGATTTTTTTTGATCAATTTGGATTTTTTGGGATTTTTTAGTTATAAAATCAATGATGAACCTACATTCTGGGTATTGTATCATTTCCATAATATTTTTTTAGTATATATTTACATTTTATGGTTATTTGTTCGGGATATGTTTCATATTCCTTTTTTAAAATTTTTGTTGGTTTATACTTGTTGTGCATGGACTCTGATATATGGTATGTACATTCCAAACATTTGAGTGTAAACTCTATATATTTTATTATTATTTTTCAGTGTGTTTCTTCCCCTAAGATATTTTTTATTCCTATGATACATATTGTCAACCTGGGAATCAAGGAAACCCCTTAAGTATTTCACGATCCATCTCGATCACCTAGATTAAGGGTTATCCGGGGTTGGTTCATGATAGATAAATTATATTTTTTTATATCAGTGAAATTCTCCTTGTAGGATAATGAATATAAGGGATTAATTAGTTGAAAGGGAAACACAAAGAGGAGTATAAAAAGAAACATATAAATGAATTCAGTAATATTTTGAGATGAATATCAAAATAGAACGTGCACCTAGAACATTGATTTTATTACAAGATAGCCTCATTGTAATGGTTTTGATAATATTTATTATATTGTAAAAAATTATAGTTTATATTCACCCTAGAAATTTATTATGAATTTTCATAGAAGCAAGCACAAAAGAAAACAAAAGTTTAGAGTACATGGAAAATATACTTTATGCAACATCTTTTTGAAGATTAATGTATTCCATGGTTGTGTAGTCAGCTATATATTTAATATATTGGGGAAGTTATGATAAAGAACATAGATAACCATTGAAAACAACATTGGGATGCTTTGATGTGGATGCTGAGATAGTTTAAGGGATTAAAAATGATGTCTGTTCTTTGGGAATAAAAAATCATTGTAGGTGTACATGGAGGTTGGCAATAAAATATATTTAAATAATATAATAATTGTTATAGGTTTTTTATTTAAATATATACAGGAAATAATATATGATGTATATCTCATTTATAAAATTTGGTAAATCATTCCACCAGAGAGGTATAATCCATTACTATAAAAAATCGTAGACATAGTTTGTTTGGACAAATAATTTCATTGAGGAGTTATATAGAAGGAAAGAGAAAAATATATCAAACTATGATAATTAGAGTATTATAAATCATGAAAATAATCCAATGATTCATCCTCGAATGATGAATAATCAATTAAAGACCACATTATCTGAGGTTTAATATTAGATGAGTTATTGATATTATAGAATATTCATGGAATAAGTAATCTAAATGACATATTTAAAAATTACATAGTGATAGTGATACTGAGGAACTATTGAGCCATGGTTTTCCTTTATTAATAAATGGATTTTGAGAGAAATAATAAGGAAGAACATTTTGTGATAATAAAAGGGAAATTAAAAGGTATTTCATGAACAATTATCTTGAAATTGATGATTGTAAGGGAATTTAATTGGTAATTCATGAATCATCATCTTGAAATTGAAGAATTAAATGTCAAACACTAATTAAAGAGTGAAAAAGAGGGGTATCTCACATTAAGAAAATATTCTGAATAATAACCATGTAAGTATGTTAGTTTTTTATATCAAGATCCATAAAAAAATATTGTGATAATGGTGAAGCCCAATCCATAAGATAATGTTCATTCAAGTATAGGTTTCACGTACTAAAGCATAGTGGAATTTGTTGTGGGTAAACAAATAGTGTGTAATTTACAGACATGGGTATTATAACACCTCAAAATGTTCCACCACCAATACTATAGAACAACAGAAACACTATATAGATCTATACATATCAATGTGGGCTACAGTAGTACAACATTACATTAACATCAAATTTTGATCTACGGTTTTTAATATGGTGTATGTTCCCTATAATTATACTCCCAAAAATAGAGATTGGATTTTATATCTTTCTGGAAATAAGGATTATTATTGAACTTTGTAAATTGATATGTTTTAATTCTCTTTATTTATTAACTTCTTTTTTATCTTTTTTACTCTTTTTTGGAATCATATATTTTATTGTGATCCCAAAATTTCTATAATAAACTCATTTCATATTAATCATTAATGGAATGTGTTGATCAATAACTAGTTGATTCTGGAATATGAAAATAAACTCAGGATAAAACAAATACAATATATAACTTAAATTATGCCATTTAGAATAATATAATATACTTCTTAGTGATAGAGGATGGTGAGGAATCTTGTTTTGTGATGGTCTCACAAATTCAATATGTAACTTATAAATATAAATAATTTATGAGTGAATTGAAACCTAGATTAAGAAATATATATAGAATTTTGTTCCATTACCACACTAAAAGATGGCAATCAAAAAAAATCTGTTTTCAAAATCAAGTGGCATAAACAAGAAAATGTGGAAAGATATCATGAAGGACTGATAGTCAAAGGATATGTTCAAAAGGAAGGTATTGATTTCAATGAAATATTTTAACCTATTACTAGACTGATGACTATTTTTTGTGGTTACAATGATGTGTTCCATATATAGTCTACATCTAGTGTTTATATATTTAAATATAATTGTAATATATGGTGATTCTGATAAATAAATCTAATTGTTGTAACTAGAAGTTTTTATAAAAGAAGGAAAACAGAACATGGTTTACATGATGAAAAAATCTTTATAAATTCTCAATCAGGTGATAGTATGTTGGTGAAAGTAATTTCACTAATATATAATGATCCTTAGATACAAAACTATTCACTTAGATTCTTTGTAATACTTCAAGGTTTCATATGGTAATAATTTTTAAATTATTCAATTATATGTGGAGAAAATGTAGGTTTCAGGTCCCAATAATGACCTAATCGTGAACACAAAGTCATAATTTTCTAGGGATTTTTATATGAAAAACCATAGACCACAAAAACAATTTTTTTGGGTGAATATTTATAGATAAATAAATAATGTGAATATTTTGATATCATATATGAATTACATGATGAATGTCTTGATAATATTTAACATGAAAGTCTATAAATTGATATCTACCTCTATTCCTATTAATTTCATGTTATCATAAATGACAAGTCCACGAAGTGGAGAATAGAGAATATAAATGTATTGAATACTGTATAGACCAATACTTGTTAGTATTATATTCATAATGGTTTTTACTAGACTATACATTTCACATTCAATGATATAAAGTAGTTTGTACAAGGGGAATATGAGATAGGAGTTTTAGAACACACTTACATGGAGGTAAGAATCATTTATCCAAGCACATACCTTTTCGGACCAACATATAAACCCTTCTAGGGTTCTATGATAAAATAAATTGATGATTATAATAATATCCCATCCATGGTTACATGTTAGCTAAAAAACCGTAATTTATTGACATGAGATTTGGGTTTACACCCAAAAATCATACCCTCAAACCAATGTCTAAACATACAATCCTTTTATTTAATGAGAATAAACCTAATCTAAATCATCATGTGCCACATTTTTTCTTCACTATAATGTACCTCATGACCACCACTATTTCATGAATACTTCCAACAAAAGGCACCACCATGGATCTATATATACTAACCAATCTACCATCACTATTGTAGCATCAAATCATAGGTATTACATCTACATCACACATATGATAAACCATGTCTCTAAGGACATTTTTTATGATAATTATTCCTAACCCATAGCTTCTAATCCTAAATCATAATAAATGATGGGGTTTTATTCTAAAACCAATTTGTGATATGAGGAGTAACTCATATAAGATCATATGTTAGCTAAAAACCCATTCATTCATCAATGTCAGATTTAGGTTTCCTCCAAATAGAGGATCCTGAGATACATAAAGGAGACCTCAGATATTACATTATGTTATAAAAGATCAGAGTTCAATATCATATAATATGGTAATTCAGATATTTTGGTGATTCTAATAAGATAAAATCCATTATTGGTTATATGATTACTCTTTCAATAGTAGTTGTGACTTGGATTTAAAAGTTTTAATCAATTCTAGCTTTTTCCATGACCAAAGTAGAATAAATGGAAGCTATATAGTCTCATAAGGTGTCAATTTATATGATAAGGTTACTGGAGGAGACCAAACATAAAAAAAAGTATATTACATTATTTTGTGACAGTTAAAAGACCATTAATATATTAATTAATCTATCTTATCATTACATGATGAATCACAAGGGATTAAAAATATATCATTAGATGTGGTGTAGGAAGGAAGTGTGAATTTTTTTGAAATTGAAACTAATGAAAACCTAGTAACTTTACTATAGAAGGTGATTAACTCTGATAAGTTCAAATAGCCCAGATTCTCTAATATCCTTTCATAGGAATGGGAAACATGTTAAGAAAATAGAAAAAATTTAGGTAAATGTGATTTTTTTTCAAAGTGGAGTACATTTTGGTAGAAACCAATTATGTTTTATCTTCTTGGGATAGTTATAGTCGATAAACATTTACCAATTTATTAATGGTATTATTTAAAGTTTCCCAGATATTTTTCGAAGTGGGAAGGTAGTTACATGAAGTGGTAGATGGGTGGGTGACCAACCCCAATATCCATCCATCAAAGGAGAGGAGTGGGAAAGAGTGAAAACACCTTTAAATGTTATACCTCTGTGTTGGACATAGAAATAATTCAATTAGAACATTCAGCATCATTTCTACCATATATCTCATTTGAGTGGTATTTTGATAATTCTATTCACTAATAATTCGAGAGATAATTTTTATAGTTGGAAAATTTCTATCCACATTTTATCATTGTGAGATACTCCCTTATCATATAGGGGAATTTCTACACTATATTTCCACTTTATTTTATTTGGTAACACTACCACACTATATGTCATTAATTTTTTGTCTCAGCATTGTGATGTTGGTTGTGAATTAGTGTTCTAAAGTATAATCATAGGAAGACTCATGGAGGGTCTGGATAGAAAAAATCATGTTGAATACATTTGTGATAGAGTGTAATTTATAGTTGTTTATGTTGATATTATGATACAGGATCAATGAGACACTATCATATTAACATGTCTGAACCTTTAAGGGATTATCTATAGGAATCAAGAATGGATGGATGTGATACTTGGTTATTCAATTATCTATTTTTATACAAGTCTGTAAATTCAATTAAATTTATCTATCATTATAGAGAGATTTGTTATTTAATTCAACCAACAATATTTCTCTTCTCACTACTATAATATTGAGTATTCATGGGATAATATTTTGGTGACTATTATTTTGTGGTGTCTAATGATAATATTTGAGACCAATGAATGGATTTCATTGTATTTTTATCACCTTACCATATCCATCTCTTCCACTAAACCTCCCCCACCCCTACTATGTTAGGAAACCATACCCCCTCTAGTGTTGAGGCCCACTCCTGCTGCTATTGTCTGCTTCCAGGAATCCATTCCACCTCCCATTGTTGGACGACCACACGTTTCATTATTGATACCTTATACTTACGATCATTGAACCCCCATCCCCCCCACCCCCACCTCACATCACTATACCCCCACCATATAAATCCCCTACTCCACTGTTGATCCCTCCGGCTTCGAGCCCCCACCCCCACTGTCAACCCCTCCATCATTGAGCTCCCCTCCCACACTACATCACCTCTTCCCACCCCACCCATCCCACTCCACTTCCATAGACCCCCCTCCACCACCATACATCCTCACTCCATCACCCCCTCCCCTACACCCCTATTTGGTTGACCCCCCCACCCATTCCATTGATATTCTCCATTCCCTCCCTGATGTTTCATTGTGGTTACTCATGTTGTTCCTATTTTCATCATGATTTATTTCCCCTATCCATTTCAAATTATTGTACATGTCCTCCCCATTCTTTTCCCTCCCCATAACCCCTTTATAGGTCTCCAATTCTCTACCTCAAACACGTACTCTCTTGTTAGTATCCTAAATTAATGTAAAAACATAACCGCCTCTTGATTTTTTATTTATATTGAGTAATTTATTAATTTTTTTTGGTAATCTAATTTTATATTTTGGATTTTAAAATTATTTAAATTAATTTTTTGGCACGTCTTCGGTTTGGAAATCATATATAGGAGTTATTTGAAATTTAATTTATCACTAAATTTAAATATGTGTTGTTTATAGTTTTGAACTCTATTAGTTTTAATGATTTAAAATTGATTAATCATTAATTTAATTTCAAAAAATAACTTATTTCTAAAATTCACTTGGTAAAATAATTTTAATTTGGAAAAAATATAAAATGATAAAATAAAAATATGAATAATATGTTTATGAATTATAAATTATTGTAACAGTAACTGAGTAAATGTAAATAACTTAAATAAAAGTTGTTTTTAGGTTTTTTTGATGTTGACTAAATTACAACATTGTAGTGTATTAATTTTAAAGTTTAATAAATGTATACTATTAGGATTTGAGAAGCTATGAATGCAACTGCATGATATTTGGTAAAACATTTTCTGAAAAGTGTCTAAATATGTTTCCCATTATATAATATGGGATAATAAAATGGATATAAATTAGGAAAATTTTATTTATAAAATTACCTATATTTATCATATTTGTTATATATAATACAAATTGTAAAACCTAGAAACTATATTTTAGATAAACTATAAAGAAATTCAAAATGTAAAACAACATTGATGTAAATTTCTAACTGAAGGTAGAAAAAACCATTATAAAGAGGGAATATCTAAGGGAATATATGAGATACATATCCCTATAACATGTTTAATATATTTTAAATTTTAGTAATAATTAAGGATCTTCATGATTTTAAAAAAAATTGAAATTATATTTAATATTATATTATAAAAAATGAAAAATTTAGAGAAATGACAATATTTTCTTAAAATAAATACTCAAGTTATTGATACACGTGTCTTTTGAAAGAATATGATTTACCATTTTTTTTATTAGTTGTAGCATGTCATTACCCCTTCATTTTTAAAAATTTTATGAATTCCTATAAAATAATATTTAATACAAACTAATCATATTATTATATTTACATTGTCCATAACCTATATTCCTCCCCTTTATATTAATATTGTTTACAAAATTATCATTCCACAAAATCATATTCAATTTCCATATTCACCATTTATTTCTTATAAAAACATTTTCACTCAGTATATAAAAAATTTTATTATGTTTTTTATCCATTAGATTAATTTAATTATGGGTGAATTTACTATATTCATTTGATATATGTATATTATCTATGTAAATTAAATTTAATGAACAGTTTTATGAATGAAATTTTTGTATCAATAAAGCATGCATACATAATTAGTATAGTGTACACATATAGAATTTCCCTTGCCTCTCATTCCTCCATCTAATTCATATTACATATATAATTTCATTTTCCATACATGATTCTTATAGATTCATTTTGTATTATATATTTTTTATTTATACATATCTATATTAACCATATCCATAATTTCATTTTACATTTTTTTAAAGGTGATGCCTTGTCCCAAACAACCAAAGAAAAAAATTTATTAAAATAATGTTCACAAATGTCTAAAGTATGAGATAATATTAAAATCTTTTTTCATGATAGGGAATAAAAGAATCGGGGTGGTATTCACAACAGGTTATGTATTGATTAACTCCCAAGTCGGCCAAGCCATCAGCAACCATGTTTGCTTCATAATAAAATATGTGTGATGATGTAGTTCAGATCGGTGAGCGAATGGGTTCATTCCATCCAACGGGTAGTAATCCACCAAGATAAAAGAGTTACACCATTCCAAATTTCTTGAACGATGGTCGTCGAGTCACTTTCAATCCATAGGCTATTCCAACCAAAAACCATGGAAAATTTAATCGCATTAATCAAACCCATTATCCCAGGTTCAACGGATGAGGGAATTCTACAATGTCTCATGAAGCAACCTAGAATCTATTCGAGGTGATTGCTGAATATAGCACCACACCCTGTAGGTCCCGGATTTCCCTCAGAGGTTCCATCAATGATGATTTTGATCCATCCAGGGAAGGGAGATCTCCAGAACACCTCCAGAGTGCGATGTGGTTGAAAAAAGTTTCTGTTGATCCATAGATGTTTCAGGATTCCAAAGTCATACACTGTGTTGTGGAAATGTCCTTTTTGAATCAAAGAAGATTCTTGTATGGAAATGAGGATCCAGATCCAACCTGCATTTAGATTGAGTGAGTATTTATTATAAATAATTTCATTCCGATCATACCATATCACATTGTGATGTTCAGAAACTGCAGCAAGGAAAAGGTTCATGATTTGATGAGAGCCTTTCATATCTGCACATTTCATAAGTTGAGATTTGATAGAGTCATGTATCAACCATCTGCAATCAATGATGTCAAAAATATAGTTCCAAATATCAGAATCATTTTCACAATAAAGGAAGAGGTGGTTAGCATCTTTTATATGTTGATTACAAATTTTACATTTAGAACAAAGTCGAATTCCAAATGATTGAAGACAAATATCAGTGGGAAATCTGTTGTGAGCAAGGAGCCTGATTGTACCGAGTCTCGAGGGCTTTATCAAAGGATTTTTGAAGTGTTTAATAAATATGTAATCATTCTCATTGTTACATAAAATATTATTGTTGTAAATTTTTTAGGTAAGTATTCCATTATGAGCCGGCTCCCAAATTTAGAAATAAATATTGTATGAGAATTTATTGTTTTCAATGAGATTCAAAATAGTATCTGGGAGATGATATTCTTGAGAATTTAAAGTATATTTGATAGAGATGTTGGTGTTTTTAGAAGTTTGATTAGGTGACATCATAGAGATTAAAGTTGTGTCAGTCTAGTTATCTAGCTATAAATTCATGGAGGAATCTTTGGAGATCATCCACCTAGAATTATTCATAATGTTGGCGAAGGGGTGATTGATGGAAGGCCATATGGAAGAATTAATATTGCTCAAATTTCCAGTCTGATGTTTATCAAGAAATCTATTTTTGAAATAGGCGATTGATTTAGAAGAATTCTGAAAAAGATTCCATGTAATCCAATCTTGAAGGTATTCATTAAGTATTTTATGTTCTTATACCAATGACACCATTCTCAATAGTCTAGAAACAATTTTACCAAGGGACCATCACAATCTTTATTTCAAGAGTACTACCAGTCCATATAAAATTTTTAATAGATGTGTTCAGTTTTTTGATAAGAACAATATTCCATTTGTAGACCATCATGGAGTAGACCATCTTAGAGACAATATTGGATTTAACAAGGAAATTCATACCTTCCATAGAGATAGGTTTACCATTCTAAGAGGAAATATAGTTTAGAAATTGATTAATACTAGTCACAAAGTGTATAGACTTGGGTCTACCCAAAAATATGGGGACACTAATGTAAGTGAAGGGGAGAGATCCTTCTTTCAATCATAATTTTCTGATAATATTACATTTTCTATTGGGGGGAAAGTTATTCCCAAAGAAGATGTAGGATTTGTTCCAACTTATGGTTTGACCTGAAACCTCCTTATAGTAGGAGAGAGCAGTTTTTAGGTTAAAAACGTTTCTTTTGTCTCTTTGAGGGAAAAGGATGATGTCATCAACATAAAAGAGGTGAGTGGGAGACTTTACATTCCTAGATACATGAATGAGTTTTAATTTATTTTGAACCACTAGATGATTGATCAGATGAATGAGGTAGTCTTCCGTTATTGATAAGTGAATGTTAGAGAGAGGCTCACATTTTCTAACACCTTTGGTGCATTTAAAGTACCCTTTGGGAGAGCCATTGATCAAAATAGAGATAGTGTCTGAGTTGAACAGAGTTTTGATAGAATTGATAAAGTGAGTACTAAAACTAAAACATTCATGGACATTGAAGATAAAACTCTAATCCATGGTGTAAAAATATTTCATGATGTCATGTTTAATAGCTATGTTTCCTCCTCTATTTGTTTTATTTAATTTTTTGATACTCACAGAGGAAAGATAGAAACATTATTGAATGGATCTACCTTTTATAAATAAAAATTGGTTCCAAGAGACAGTTCTGTGAGTAATAGTTGATAGCTTATTAGCATTGATTATGGTGATGATTTTATAGAGAGTGTTAATAAGAGAAATGGGTCAGAAAAGATAAATCTTAGAGGCATTATACACTTTAGGGATCAAGGTGAGAAACTGAGCATTAATATCATGAGGAAGCACCCCATTTGTGAAAAAGGCTCCAACAAGATTACAAACATCTATATGAACCACATCCCAATAATGTTGGAAGAAACCATTGTTACTTAATACATATTTTCATTCTAATTTTATCTATAAAAATTCATAAATTTGTTACATAATATATATTTTAATTCTAATTTGTTATAGTTTCATTTTATCAAAAATTGAATTAATTTTAGACTTTAAGTATATCTTAAAGCTTCTCTCAATGATTCCATATAACAATGAAAACTAGACTTCTCATTTTACCTACTTATTATTGTGCCCTATTTTTTTATACTTATACATTTCATTTATAATGAAATTGAATAAATAGTGACCATACTATTAGATTTACTTTATGTATAAAAATTCAATTTATTCAGAAGATTCTTTAAATAAGTATGTTGAATAATAAAAATGATGTGTTTCACATACTGGTAATTTTACCCTTTACTTTTTTTGACAATTATTATGAATTTCCTTTATAATGAAATTTAATATATAGTGATTATACTATCCAATTTATATTGTTCATAATCTATATGGATTTTCATATTGTATTCATATTAATCAATCTATAAAATCATAATTATTTTCCATATTCTGTGTGAATTTAATATATAATACTTATCACTTATAATCATGTCGACTAACATATATACATTGTTTGATCCAATTTCCTTGATTATAGTTACTTTTAATTACTTATATTCATTTAACGTATTCATATTTTGTATAATAATTCTATTTATTTTCATTTAGTATATGAATTATAAACATGTATATTTCACTTTTAGTTTAATGAATTTTTTTATCCAAAAAATTTAGCAAATACTCCATTGAACAATGACAAGTAACTCTCACCTTTAATTACTACATAATACTATAAATTTTAATCACTACATAATCATTGAAATATGAACTTAAGGGGGTCAAAACCAATCAAAAAAACTTTGAATACCATGAAATCAAGAATAAATAACTCTAAAATTATTTTTGAAATGGTGTATCTAATAGAACATCAATCTAAAGTTTCATTTTCCCAAGGTGGCTGAAAAATAACTTTTATTGTTTTAAATCATTGAAACATGAATTTTATAGTAATACCTATATAAAATACCTTAGAATGATGTAAAATCATAGTAAAGATTTATTTTTATTATTTATGATATTTTTCAATAAACAAAACAGCAATCATACGTGTGGTGAGAACATAACGATCCAATAAACAGTATTAAATTGTTTAACATCCTTTGAAGACATGTGTCAGGTGGTCAAAGCCTACCAAACAACCTATTAATGATATGAAATTATATTATATTAACTTTATATTGATTTGTTAAATTTCCTATTAAACAAAATAGCAATACCAGTTTGTGTTTTCCTAGGATGACCAAGAAGGATCTATTATTATTTTAAAACAATAAAATTAGAGATAAATTGAGAATTACATATAAAAAGATATTTATTAATTTAAAATCATATTAAAACATTTTTTTATTATTTTTGATGTGTATGATTATATGAAACATCAATAAATTTTTTATTGTACCTGGAATGACCATATAAGTAGTTTTTATAGTTTTAAAGTCATTTAAAAATCTGTGTTTGGGGGTCAAAACCAATCAAACAACCTTTAAAATCTACGAAATACACTAAAAACTACCATGATTTGTTTTAAATTATGGATGAGATGAAATATCAATCGGTCTTTTCCCCTATTATGATCAATGACACGCTTTTATTTTTTTAAAATACTAAAACATGTGTTTAATGGTAAAATCCATATAAAACCACCATAGAATGACATAAATCATAGGAAAAGTGTATTTGTATTTTTTTATGTGTAAGATCATAAAAAATTGTGGTGTACCATGAAATAAATAAATAAATAGTTTTTAAAGGTTTTATGTCCTTTAAAAACAGACGATATGGGGACAAAACCAACCAAAAGACCTTTTAATGCTGTCAAATTATACGAAAAAAATCATGAAATGATTTATGAAGTGGTTTCATAAATAGATCATCAATACAAGGTGTCATTTTAACCATATTACTTAAAAATACATTTATTATTTTAAAACACTAAAGCATATATTTAATGATCATATACATAGAAAGAAACCATAGAATGATATGAAATCATAGGATAATAATCCTTTAATTGTTTTGATTTGAATATTTATATGACATTTAAATAATATGTGATTTGTTCTAAAAATTATCGAATATAAAAAATTTAAGGATTTTATGTCCTTTAAAAATATGCATCAGTGAATAAAAACCAACTAAATGACCTCTGAATTCTATGAAATCCAATGTCACGAACCAAATCTCGTTGCCATAAAAACTATAACCAAACCAAGATAATGAAAATTCCTAAAGGACATTCAATAACCCCATGGGATGGCACAAGTTTCTAGGTATCATATTTTTTTTTGGGAACAATTTACCTGAATATATAAGCATAAAACATCAAAATCAATTCATAGAGGGAATCTGAAAAATTCATACCAAAGGAGGTTTATAAAAAATCCAGAACTAAACACATAAGTTTAAAAATAATAAAATAGTTCTAATACACAATTAAATATCATAAAAACATCCCCAAGTACTCCACACTACAAGGGGTCATCGCCCACAAGCTATCTCCACAACGTCGTACCATGGATGGGAACTAACACCCTGAACCGCCATCACCCAAAGCTTCTCATTTACCAATGTCAAACATGACCAAGTATACTTACACACAAGGGGTTTAAATGGGGTTTTATCCTAATCCCAATTAGATACCACTCAAATATTCCATTTAGTTTTCAATACAAGGTGAAAAAGCATGCAGTTTTAATATGTAATGAAAAGCGGCGATAAATTCCAAGAAATGAAACTTTAAAATTATAAAAAAAAATTAAAAATAAACCATTCATAATTTTAAAAAATTTGAATAATAAATTTTATCTAATATAATGTACATCCATACACACCCTAATATAAGGGTAAATGCCACAAATCCATTGAACACCCAAACTGGGAACACCCCTACACACTAGATAGTCTCGGGCCCTATGTACGTCGTTTATCGGTGTAAAATATCCATGTCACAATACATTCCCATGAATGATCCAATAGTATGTAACTTACCCATAACCTATTGGTCCCCAAAAATCATCCGTATAGTATATTTAGAGTTTTCATTATCCATTTTCTCAGTGAAACAGGGACAAAACCCATCCGGGTCACTAGCGTACTAGTACATATCCACCCACCTAGGTACTATGGCTTTCTCTTTTGTGCACAAACAATTTTAGGATGATAAATACATCTCTTTCCATATAAAAAACTACTAATTGTCACATAAAAACAATATGTCATCTATACAGTCTTTATATCACTTAAAACACACTACAAAACATTTTGATTTTCAATAAAACAACTTCTCAAAATCTCACATTTTTTTACACACAAAACTCGTTGAACTCCCCCTATTACACACTATGTGGACACTTATAAGTAACTAAAACAAAAATTTCATCCCAATTCCTTTCAATGAAACCAAAAAGACATTAATAGGGAAGCCCCATATAAGCTGAGAAGTGATATCTTTGTAAAACCTCCATTTTCAAACAAACATGGCACTTAATGTTCACATGCTTCACAACCACCATTAATTTTTTTTCAGAAACAAAAAAAGGATATAAAACATAAAAACATTATTTTACTTATTAATACATTTCAATAATATCAACCAAGTAGTTTTAGGGAATCCCCAAATGAACCAATAAAAGATTTATATGAAAAACCCCTAGTTTCACATAAAAAATGCACTTAAACATCATTTTCATTACAAATACAACTAAAACAAATTTTTGAACCAATAAAAAATGAGATAAACGTGAAAATATTATCAACACAGAAATCTAATTCAGAATGATTTCGAACACATTGAATCACCTACCAAAATTTTTAAAACATTTAATCCTTTGTGTAAAAATTAAATCGCACCACCGCCGCACCTCAAGGAAGGTAGATCGAGCCTAAAATCAAATTTTTGGCCCAAGAAAACCCAATGTTAAACCCTACCCTCTGGTCATTTGGGACGTCAATTTAATTTAAAGAAACTTAATGAAAAGGGGATGAACTAAGAGGGAGAAACACTTACTTGAGATTGTGTGAAGTTCCTCCACCAAATCCCCATTTAAAACAGAGATCCATGAGTGGTTTGAAGAGATTGGAGAACTACCATGTATGATAGGGTCAAATAGTGGAAGAAAGTGGTGAGTTTAAGTTAATACAGTAATGGAAAACTAGGAATTTCCAAAGTATTATTATTGACCTGGACACCTCACACAGTTTGGCTGCACGGTTTAGTAAACCATGCATCCAAACTGTGCGACCTGTTTTAGCATCACAAAGAGTAATTTTTTCCCTCCAATTTCTAGGGCTTCCAATTGTAAAATCAGGGGGGAAATATAATCCAAGTATAAGGGAGGAATTTTCCAAAAGAAACCATCTTTTTCACCCAAAAACTCATCCAACTCATGGGTATAAACAACCACAACAACTTACATAAAAAGGGGTCCCCTAAAAGTGTCACAAATCCAACTCCAGAACACCTCATCCTAATACTATCCCTTTGAAAAAAGTTAAGTCCAAGTACCATATAAGGCCCCCAAGACTATGTTCATCGATCAAAAACACAAGAGACACCAAAAAATTTAAACCTGGAAAACCCAGAAACAAAGAGAAAGCTAAGAACCAAAAACGGATTTGAAACAAAGCATGGAATTAAAATTCTATGTCTGAAAATTCTCATAAACATAAATATTTTCACCCCCAAAAATCCATAACAACATCAGATGTAAAATCAAATCCAAACGATAGACCAAGATGGACTCCTTTTCCATGTTTTCACCCGCCCCCAAAAGGCCAAACACCTCCACTTGATCAAACAATGGAAGGGAATATTATCACCAACAAAAAATTACCCCACATAACTAAAATGATCAAACATATTAAAAATAAATCCCAAAAGAACACCTTAAACACTACAAGATGAAGCTCAAAAAATACACCAGAAACAAACCACGAAACCAAATAATGCCACCACAACCTTACTTAAAAAACCATTTTGTGTGCTCCAATCCCACATTTACCCATGTAAGAAATTGGTGGCTAGATAGCTTCGAACGAGACTACATCGTACCAAGAAAAATCGAATGATAAAATCGAGTCACTGATACGGGGTGATCCAAATGGACTTCCCACCACATGGGACAACATAATTTCTGAGATAGAACTAGAACACCAATTGGAGGAGGCCAGAAGAGTGTCCCCAACATAAGGGGTAAACTAACATTATACTTTTTCCAAGAGAACTTATGTGATACCCATTATGGGTCTCCCCACAATAAAAACCAACCATCTTAACTAACCATAAAAGGCTGGCACAAAAAGACCCCAAAATTTAAATAGTTACCATGGTCACATGGTTAGTCTAAATGATTTGGGAAACCGTGTGATAACTGTGAAAATCATTCTGTCCAAAAGGGAAGCTTCACACTGTTACATGGGCTAGGGCACATTACTGTGCAGAGACCATGCAGTAGCTTCTGTCTCTTATCGCACAGTTTCCTAGGTTAGTGCATGGTTACTACTAACAATGTGCAAACAGTGATCTTCAATATTCCTAGCCCAAATTTCATCATATTCTCTAAAAAATCAAAGGAAACCCAAGGGAATAACATGAACTCAGGCTATAACATAGAAACAAGGCCCTCCCACCTCCACCACCGAACGTGAAAAACTAGAACAAGATGACAACACCAGAGGTTTAAACTATTACAATCCTTCATATTGAGGATAGGACTTTGATAAATGGTTTGAAAGGATCTGGGATTTCCCTCAACTATACGCCAGCTTATCTCAAGGTCCTATGGTTGGAACTCAAAGGATTAAATCATCCTCAGCCTCACAGTTAGGCTTTGAAAACCCTAGAACATAACTTCTCCTTCCAATTCCACAAATAATTACATAGTGATCTCATATGGTCTCAGTGAGACATGACAAACTTCAAAACAAATTTACCCCAACCCATCATTTTACCAACACAAGGGCTTATAGGATACACACATGTCACCCCGTGTTTCTTCGGATAGGAAAGAACAGAATGAGAGGACACATAGAAACACCTTCCTCTAGAACATAGGATTTTTGGAATTCCATAAAGGGAGACATGCATCCAACAAAATAGATACTCTCAAAATATTTTACTACATTCACTCTTACAGTAAAAAAACACACAGCATCAAAAGGTGTCACCAAACATGAACATTACGTCTAACAAAAAAACACTAGGAGAGGGACCTTATTTCAAGTCCCAAACATCACATGATTCTAAAAATAGACCATAACAGCCAATCTTTTCCAAACCTTCTACACTAGTGGCCTAACATGAACTCTTCCTTGGATGAGTCCGATGAAAGTCCCAATGAAACTTTAAGACCTCATTCTACACTGAAAACCCTGAACTGCATTCACCTTCAATGACTTAAGAAACATATGAAACTAAGGTCTATTTCAACCTCCTACAACCACTCTCCCTCTACAAGGGGATCCAATTAATCGAAAAAAATAATAGGGGTAAAATCAATCTCCAAAAATCTATAAGAATGTCCTTATTTTGATCAACTATAGGATCATCCAACGGTGAATCACTATGGGCCACACATAAATAATGCATTAACTCCTTATGGGGCATACCCTAGACAACAAGAAAACCCAAGGACCCCACAAATATGTTCATTTGGTCATAACGTACCACAAACCAAAACCAAACACATGAGGGGAGCCACCACATTTTCCTCCCAAACTTTTTCTAAAAAGAGACCACTAACCAATGCTTCATTCCCTCTTATCAATGAAATACCAAAACAAAACATCGTTTAAACAAGAGGTATTATTGAACATGAAACATACCGCAATAACAATCCCAAAAACTCATAATCCACACTTCATAACCCCACATAATAAAAATGAAACACATTCCTTCAAAAGAAATATAAAAATAGTGATGGTGAGTTGCGCATTTACCAATGGAATCTCATGAGCCTCACACATGCATTTTTATATGGCATAACAGGCACCCACCTCATATCCATCCTGAAACTTATCAAGTTGTGCCATTAACAATCCATATTCTCATATAAACCCATGCATGTGGTCACCCTTGAGAACACCAAATACAAAAACCAAACCTTTCCTCTTTTCAAAATCAAAACCTTTTAACCACACTTTCCCTTTCTCAAAACCGCTAAGCATAAAATCCAATAACATTTTACATATTACAAATAAATTTAGAAAAGCATCCATAATTCAATAAAAAATCACTTTTATGACTTTCCCAATCATTTCAAAACATTTCAACCCATTTCAAAGTACTTCTAATTTCATTAAAAACACTATTTTGTAAATCTCCATTTAATTAATAACTCAACTCCTCTCATTTAAAAGAATGGTTCTAAATTTTCATAAAACTTGACAAATGATCAGTAGTTACCAAATAAAAATCCATATTAAACCCCCACAAATAAATTTTAGAACACACAATTCAATTAAAAACACATTTACATGGTTTAGAAAACTCCTCTGGAAACACACTTTCAAAACCCCCTTTAACATAAATTATACTTTCAAAAGAGGTGTAAACACATAATTTTATAATTAAAAATATTTATAAAATTTCATTTCTATAATTTCAGAAATAAAACTGGTTTCAATTTACTAGAAAATAATTTCAAAAATATTTCACTCTCCTTAAAATCAAGTCATTTTTTCTTTAAAACCCATGTTTCCATGATTCCAAAACCAAGAGACGGAAGACAATGTGAGGGGAAACTATTGTCGGTGGGTGACATGGAAATATGGTTGGGGAAATATCCCAATTACTTAACTATCATAGAGAGTGTTTTGGGAAATATCCCTGGCTCCACATGGATTTCCAGGCCCTGCAAGCTCACTGAGACAATTGACCCAACTCTCTTTTCATTTCCCCCAATCATCAATGAAGCATGAGAAGTAATGAACTTAGATAAAACCCAAAATCACATGGAGACTTCAATCCCATAATGAGGTGATCTGGTCAGTAACACTACCCATAACCAGAATTTCATGTCCCTACAATATTATCTTCAGACTATCCTCACTCTTCCCCAAATAACATGACCCAAATTGTAAACTCGAACCTTCCTTTGATACCATTTTGTCACGAACCAAATCTGGTTTCCATTAACACCTGCACCATACATGGATAGTGACAAGTTCCAAAGGGAGATCACTTTACCCATAGGCTAGTACAACTTCCTGGGTATCATATATTTTGTTTTGGGAATGATTTACCTGAATATAGATGTATAAAACATCAAAATAAATTTATAAACTGAATCTAAAATTTTCTAAACAAACAAGGTTGATAAAAAATACATAACCTAATAAATAATTTCAAACATAATACAAGAGGTCAAAATACACAAATAAATAGAAGAATAATAGCCATATGTACTCCACACAATAAGGGGTCATCGCCCGCAATCCGTCTCCACAACGTTGCACTATAGATGGGAACTAACACCCCGAACCGCCATCACCCAAAGCCTTTCCTTTACCTGTTTCATACATGACCAAGTATACTTAAACCAAAGGGGTGTAAGTAGGGTGTGATTCTAATCCCAATAGCAAACTAACCAAAGAATCTAAATTGTATGCAACACTTGGTGAAAAAGCACACCGTTTTAATATGTAAGGAAAAGCGGAGATAAATTCCAAGAAATGTAACTTTCAATTGTTGATAGTTTTCAAAATAAAACATTCAGAATGTTAAAACATTTGAATAAGACTTGTTAGCTTCTCTAATGTACATAAAAACACACCCTAATATATGGGAAAATATGATAAATCCAATGAGCACCAAAACTAGGAACGCCCCTTGGCACTAGATAGTCTCGGGCCCTATGTACCTCGTACTTCGGTGTAAAAAATCCATGTCACAATATTCCCCATTCATGAGACACTAGTAGGGAACATACCCATAACATAGTGGTCCCCAAAAATCATACATATAGTTTATTTATAGTTTTCTTTATCCATTTTCTTAGTGAAATAGGGACAAAACCCTATCCAGATCACAAGCTTACTAGTACATATCTTCCCACCTAGGTACCCGGGCTTCCCTCTTTGTTATCGTACAATTTCAGCATGCTACACACATCAATTTTCATTTAAAAATACCACTACTGGTAACATAAAAACAAATCAATAGATATACATACTCTATACTACTTAAAACACACAACAAAACATTTTGATTTTCAATGAAACAATTTCCCAAAATATTGCATTGTTTTTCACCCAAAACTCCTTGAAATCCCCACATTGAACACTATGTGAACAATTTTAGGTCACCAAAACTAAAATGGAATCCCAATACCTTTCAATGAAATAAAAAAAATATGTTATAGGGAATCCCCATATGAACCAAGAAGTGATATCTTTGTAAAACCTCCATTTTCATACAAACATGGCACTTAAAGTTCACATGCTTCACAAACACCATTAAAAACATTTGTAGTGAAAACCAAAGAATATAAACATTCGAAACATTATTTTCATCCCTAATAAATTTAAATAAAATCAACCAAGTAGGTATAGGTCATCCCCAAATGAACCAATAAATGATTTCAATGAAAAACCCCATGTTTCACATAAAAAGGAACTTAAAGTTCATTTTCATTACAAATACCAATAAAACCAATTTTTAAACCAATAATCAAAAGAGATAAACATGAAAATATTATAAAAATATCGAGAGATAACTCACAATAATTTCATACACGTTGAATCACCTACCAATATTGTTAAAACGTTGAATCCTTTCTGTGAAAATTCAATCGCACCACCGCCACACCTCAAGGAAGGTAGATCGAGCCTAAAATCAAAAGAGTGGACCAAGAAAACACAAAGCTAAACCCTAGGTTCAAAACCCTGCCATTTGGTCATTTGGTAATTCAAGGAAATTAGAAGAAACATCATGAAAATGTGATGAAATAAGAGGGAGAAATACTTACTTGAGACTTTGTGAAGCTCCTCCACCAAATTCCCCTTCAAAATAGAGTCCCATAGGAGGTTTAAGGAGCTTAGAGGACTCCCATGGAGGTAAGGGATGAATGGGGGATGAAAGGGGAGAGTTTGGATAAATTATAAGAGGTAAAACATGGAATTTCAAAATTATTTTTAATTACTTGGACACCTCGCACGGTTTGGATGCACAGTTTAGTAAACTATAAGGCAAAACCATTCGCCCTGTTTTGGCCACTAAAAACTGATATTTTCCACCCTTTTCAGGGGGGGTCCAAGGGAGAAACCAAGGGGGAAAGATAGGCCAAGGATATGGGATAAATCTCCCAAAATAAAACATCCTTTTCACCCCAAAACTCATCCAACTCATGGGTATATACCACCCCAACAACTTACCCCACAAGGGGTGACACTAGGAGTGTCACAAATACAACTCTAAATCACCTCAACCTTATACCATCCATTTGAAAAAATAGGAGGCTAAGTACCATAATATACCCCCAAGACAATGTTCATAAATAAAAAACACAAGATATGAAAAAAAGATAAACCCAGAACACCCATAAATTGAGATAAATCTAAGAACCAAAAGTGGATTCGAAACAAATCAAGGAATAAAAATTCTGCGTGTGACATCCAACATCAATAATCATACATTGAATTATGAAATGGTAAAGTTGAAATAATTTATATCTTAGATGTTGTTTAACTGAGATTACCAAAAAAACACTTGTATTATTTTAAAACACTAAAACATGTGTTTAACATCCATATCCATAGAAAAAGACCTCAAAATGATGTAAAATAACAAGAAATGTGTTTTTTATGTGTATGAGTATATAACATGTCTATTGAACGTGTGTTATGATTGGAAATAAAAAATAAGTTATTAAAATTTTTTTATCATTAAAAATGCGTTTTTGGGGATCCAACCCAAAAAACCTTTGGATTCCATAAAATCATAATAAATTAATTGTATAGTTATTTTTAAAATGGTGGACTAGACATTATTTCAATTTTAGGTGTTGTTTTCCCAAGAATACTAGAAAAACAATTTTATTATTTCAAAACCCTAAAATATGTGTTTAATAAAAATTTATAAAGAAAATGACATAAAAAATGAATGACCTCCAAATTTCATGAAATATGAATAAAACAACCATGTAGTGATTTATGAAATTTTGGAGCTCAGGGATTTGTTTTTTAATTTTCATAATATGACTGAAAACACATTTTTTATTATTTTAAAACACTAAAACATGAATTTAACTATAAGATCCATATAAAACAACTTCAGAATGATCTGAAATCATAGAAAACACATATTTTTATTATTTTTTATATGTAAATTTTTATGAAACATCAATAAAACATGAAGTATGCATAAAAAATAAAATATGCAATTTATAAAGGATTGGCACTATTTAAAAACATATGTCAGGGGGGTCAAACCCAACTTTCAAACCTCATAATGCCATGAAATAAAATTTAAATTTTTTTAAAATGATTTAAGAAATTATGGAGCAATAATAATGTTAATTTTCAGTGTTATTGTCCCAGAATGACTAGAAATTAACTTTTACTATTTTAAAACACTAAATATTTGGATAAACAGTTCAATCAATAGAAAATGATTTCATAATGAGATGAAATCATAGGACATACGTATTGTTATTATTTTTTACATGTACGAGTAGACGACACGTCAATCAGTAGTGTAGTGGTTCTGTAATGACTGGATAAGTTCTTTTTAATGGTTTAACATCCCTTAAAAACATTCGTTAGAGGATAAAAACCAACTGAACGGCCTTTTAATGACATCAATTAGCATTATAAATACTATAAAATGAATTTTTATATGGTGGATATTAGAGAATTTTAATCTATGGTTTTTTTAGGATTATTGAAAACACAAGTTTCTTATTTTAAAACACCATAACGTGTTTCTAACAGTTAGATCCATATAAAATTATCTTATATGGATGTGAAATCATAGGAAAATTTATTCATATTATTTTTTTTTGTGTATGAGTATATGGAATTCAATAAGACATGAGGTGTTCTTGGAACCATTGAAAACGTAGTTTTTAAAGGTTTAAATTCCTTTAAAAACAAACTTCATTGTGTCAAAACCAATAAAAGGCTTTAGAATGATATGTAATTTGATGAAAACAACCATACAATGATTTTTAAAATGGTGGGACTGACAGAACATCAATCTGGGGTTTATTTTTCTTAGGATGACTGGAAACACACTTTTGTTGTTTCAAACAAATAAAAATAGGTTTAATTATTAGATCTATATAAAAAAAGACTCAAAATTTGTTCAAATCCCAACAAAACCATCCATGTAGTATTTTTTATTTTTATGATCCAATAACATATCAATCATACCTAAATTATTCCTGGAATGACTAAATAAGCAGTTTTAATGGTTTTCCCGCCTATAATAACATTTTTCTTATGGTAAAAAGAAAAAAATAACCTTATAATGATATAAAATGAAATGAAAACAATTGTAAAATAAATTTTGAAATGATATAGCTAATGTAACATCAATATGAGGTGTTTTTTTCCATAAATAACTAGAAATATTGAATTAATGATTTAAAACAATAAAACATGCATCTATTTAATAGTTAATTCCATATAAAATGACCTTATAATAATTTCAAATTATTGAGAAAATATTTTTTGATGTGTATGAGTAGATGATATGTTAATTAGATGTGAAGTGATATGGAATGACCGAATAAGGAGTTTAGAAATGGTTTATGTCATTTAAAAACACTTGTTAGGTGGCCAAAACTAACCAAAACACCACTTAATTCCATTAAATAATACACCAAAACTATAATGTGATTTTTGAACTAATGGAGCGGATAAAACATAAATTCAAGGTTCTATCTTATTGGGATGACCACAAAATTGTTTTCATATTTTGAAACACTAAAAAGTGTTATTAGCTATCAAATATATATAAAAAGACCTAAAAATGATGTGAAATCATAGGAAAATTGTATTTGTATATATTTTTTTGTGTTATCAAAATAAATGTTAATCTTGCATTCCATGTTCCTAAAACAATAGAATTAATAGTTTTTTAAGGTTTTATGTTCTTTAAAAACATGAATCAAGGGGTCAAAACCAAATAAACAAACATTGAATTCCATGAATTAAAATGATAACAACCATGTAGTGATTTATGTAATGGTGGAGTATAATGATCTTTAATATGAGGTGTCATTTTCATGGGATTATTGAAAAAAATGATATTTTTAAAACAATAAAACATGTGTTTAATGACCAAATAATGAGGTGAAATCATAAGTTAACTATCATTGTATTATTTTTGACGTTTATGATGAGAATATACCTCAATTCGATGTGTAGTGTGCCAAGAATAACTGAATAAATTATTTTTAAAGGTTTTATGTCCTTTAAAACATTACTAAAGGGGTCAAAAATAACTTAATGAACTCTGAATGTTTGGTAATATGATGATAACAACCATATAGTGATTTCTCAAATAGTGGTTCTATTGGAATTTTAATCTAGGGCTCTATTTTCCCTGGTTTATCAAGAAAACACATTTATTATATTAAAACACCAAAAAATAATTTTAATGGTCATATCTATACAAAAAACCAAATAATGAAGTAAAATAATAGGAAAATTATCTTTGTAATATTTTTGATGTGTACGAACTGACGACATATCAATCAGGCATGTGGTGTTCTAGAAATGAATGAATAAGCACTTTTTAAATGTTTGACTTCCATAAAAATGGGAATCATGGGGTTAAACTATAAGGCCCCAGCCTTAAACCTTACTTAATCTTGAGTTATTACAAGATTACACGTTGAGGATCTTTTCGGGTTTAGAGTTTTAGAGAATTAGATCATAAAACTTGCATTACATTCCACATATAAACAAAGTGGTTACATAAAGATAGTATTCTTCATTCCCATCAATGGAAACATATTTAAAATAAACATGGATTCTTTCTTGAAACTTCCTTGACACTATCATCATATCATGTACCTTTCCCTTGACCTGTGAAAAACATTTCAAAAAACTTGGGATGAGCATAAAAAGCTCAGTAAGGGATATAAAAATATAGAAAGGAAACATGGGTACATATATATATAAGGATGAGATCATACTTTACCGATAAAACATAAGCACTTCAACATACCTCATCAAATCATGAATAAATCATAGAAATCATAAGACATAAAGGTAACTTGAGGCATTCATAACATTCTTACGTAGGGAGTAACCCTCTTGGTTACGTTTAGAATACCCATCACAGTATATTCCCTAAATCTCTTCATAGAAACCTTAACGTTTCACTCCTTCGCGTTACCCAATGCATTGGAGAGCTATATCGGGCTCACCCGCCCTTAGTTTATCACGGAACCACCCGTCTTCATAATAATGCCCAAGAACCTCAACATAATCGTATCACATAAAACATGCATAAAGGAAACATAACATTTCCACCTTTCAATCACAAGATATCAATACAACACAATGATATAAAAACATTATGAAAACCATTTTCAATACCAAAATAAAAGAAAAGTAAAACATGGTATTTGTTTTTATTTTAAAAAGAAGGTATGGCTTGTAGAGGAAGCCGAAACTCAAATAATGGTCACGGTGGCGAAGAAGTCGTTGTCGCCGCATACGTACGACAAAAACATTCCCTTTTGTCGTTTAGTAAATGCTTCGTATAAAAAATATTCCTTTCGAATAAACGCAAAAGTCAAAGGGGTTTATACACCGTATAAAAGAAAGTTGTGTATAAAATAAAATATGCCTCAATGAAAGGAGATTGAGATGAAGTCCCATACCTCGGGTCCGACTTGACTCGGTCGTTCTTTAATCTCCTGAATAATAAACATGATTTAATCTCTACATGCTTAAGAACCTTTTTCAAGTTCATTATTCCTTTTATACCATGTTATGAACATCATGTAATCATTTAAGTTAATAATGTTCATTTTGTCGGTATTTGGTTCTTAAGTCAAAAATAGACTTCTTACACTTACATGTTGTTAATTTGGTCAAAGGTTCATTATATCCAGAATGATATTAATTATTTTGATAACATATACATCATATATATTCAGCATATACATGTATTTATAATATTACATCACATTTAGAGGTAAGAAATGAAATGCACCATTCATGGAGACGGTAAGCCGTACGTACGCATGAACGCTACTTCCATTTCTATTTCATATTTTCTGGAATGGAGTCAAAATTATATAATAGTATATTATAATTCCAGTATAATAACATTTATAATATCATTAACTTTATCCTTTACACATCCCACATATGGTATTAACGAATCAAATCACTTTCAGGGGGCGGTAGTCCGCACTTCCTTAAATGAAGATATCGCGTTTACCCATAATGGAAACCATAAATTTATGACCAAAAAGTAAAATACATAAGATTAAGGAAAACATAAACATATTATATATCATATATAAATATAGTTACATCTTAATGGCCACCTTTGAAGGTGTTAAATGAGTATTGAACAATCATCGTTTCGGGAGGCAGAATTTCTCCATCCATGGAAACCGTATGTTCTTTAACCATTTGATGTAGTTGTGTGAGAGTGTAGCTCTAATAAATCTTATAACAACATCCTAGTATATTTAAGATACTGTTGTTGTTACAAAAGAAGTAAATAAAAAGAGTTTAGGGGGTTGGACAAGCAAAATAAAACAAATGAACATGAGAGAATGAATTACCTTTAAAAGTGTAACTCCTTTTTATTTGAGCCTAAAGGCTTCCTTTGAAAGGATTCTGCCCAAAGGGAATCCTATAGGATGAGGAGAGGGATGTGGAGAGAGTAAATGGTCAGGGTTTGGCCGAGACAAAGGCTTTGGGAGTGTGGGTAAGGAGGTAGAGGTTGGGGCCTTTTATAAGAGGAGAGGAGAAGCACTCTTGGAAAGTAAAGTTAAGTTACTTTATTTTAAAATGATTTTCGGATTAAAAAGGTCCCACATTGATATAATTCGAGGATAAGGTAATAAGGCTTCTAAATCCACTCATCCAATTGGTTTTTGCCATGTGTAGGTTTTAGATTTTACATTATCTTTCCATTTTATTTAAATTGTTAAATAATGAGGTCATCGCTGCATCATGATGATTTCATAAATATTTTAATTTATTTAAAGTCTAAAAATTATAAAAAAAATACTATGATGTAGGAAATCTTTTTAGCTTTCCAATTACTATTTATAATCAAAAATCTTATCTTTATAACCCTATTTAAAAATTGTTTTCGTAAAACATATTATGTTTGTGTCATTTTTACTTTTACATTAAATAAAAAGTTATTTATGTCATTTCCCAAACAAAGTGGATCCATGGGGTCCCCAAGTTGACCCATGGATTTTCTTGGTCGGCCATGACACAAACAATGAGGGTAGGACATGTTTCAAGCTCATCTCATTTTATTAAAGCATTATTTTTACCTTAAACTACACTAATTACCACTAATCGCGATTAAAAACTTAATAAGTTACTATTCACCAAAAAATTATTATAATCGCATTGAACCACATTTTAATTATTAATGACAACCATGTATTTCAGATTTTTGAAATTCAAAACACAAAGATGGCAAAATTTCATTTAAACGGAAAAATCAGTTTTTATAAGTACCACTTAGTGGTTTCACTATTCATCAAAAATTGAAGTTTTTCAGAAAATTACCAAAAATTTACCCTAAGATATATTTGATATCCTGAATTCAAAAATGAAGTCTATTTTAAAAAATTAAAAACATATAAGTAACATTAATTAATTTAATAATTAATTCCCGCTGTTAGAGCAAATAGCGTGTTTTTATAAAACAATAAGTATCAAAAGATTGACCCCAGTTTAAGTCTAATTTCAAAGTGAAATTGATTCCAATGACCACCATTGGATTAAATGGTAAAAATATATTTTAATTTCACTTCAAAACCAATTCAAAAGATAATATAATCATATAAATAAATTATATGTAAAATACAGTATTTTTCACTATTCATTAAAAAATGAACATTGTCTGAAAAATACCATAAATTCACACAAAGTAAATTTTCATGTCCCAATCATAAAGAATAAGTTTATTTTGACAAACATAGCTTATAAAATTGTCAAAATATAGCTTTAAAAATGGTTTTCCATCAAAAGGCAGTAAAACAATCTTTTAAGAATATTAGTGTATTCCATGCTTAAGATTGGATTTATTTTCATTTTAAGCCTCTAAAACACTGTCTAATTCATTAATAGACATAGATAAAAATATCTATTACTCATTACTTACTTGGGATGTTACATCCTTCCCCCTTTAGAAAATTGCGTCCCCGCAATTTATTTACTTATCAAATAAATGGGGGTACTTATCCCTCATTGAATTTTCAGATTCCCATGTTGCCTCTTCCATCATGTGGTTTTTCCACAAAACCTTTACCTACTTAATCACTTTATTCCTTAACACTTTCTCCATGTGGTCAAGAATCTGGACCGGTTGTTCCTCATAAGATAGGTTCTCTTCCAGCTGAACTACCTCTGGACTCAAAACATGAGATGGATCTGGCATATACTTTCTCAACATCGAAACATGAAAAACATTGTGTACCTGAGATAAACTCGGAGGTAAAGCCACCCGGTATGCAACTGATCCAACTCTCTCTATAATTTCATATGGTCCAATAAACCTTGGACTCAGCTTCCCTTTCTTACCAAATCGCATCACACTTTTTCATGGTGAGACTTTGAGAAAAACATGATCACCTACCTCAAAAGAGAGATTCTTCCTCCTGTTGTCTGCATAACTCTTCTGCCTACTCTGAGCTGTTCTCATGTGCTTCTGAATCAGCTGAACTTTTTCTGCCATCTCTTCTACCAATTCTGGTCCCATCAACTTCCTTTCACCCACTTCATCCCAGAAAGCTGGAGTTCGACACCGCTTCCCATATAATTCCTAAAATGGTGCCATCGGTATACTGGAATGAAAACTGTTATTATATGAAAATTCAACCAAATAAAGATGTTGGTCCCAACTTCCCTGATAATCCATAGAACAAGCTCGTAGCATATCCCCCAATGTCTGAATTGTTTGTTCTGACTGCCCATCTGATTGAGGATGAAAAGTTGTACTAAAATTTAATTCAGTACCCAACGACTTCTGAAGGCCTTTCCAAAAGTTAGAAGTGAACATGGGATCACGATCAGATACAATGGAGAGGGGAACTCCATGTAACCTGACTATATCTGTAAGATACAAACGGGAAAGTTGATCTAGGGAAAAAGTATCTCGTATAGCAAGGAAATGAGCAGATTTAGTCAAGCGATCAACAATAACCCAGATTGCATTATTACCTCGAGATGTCTTCGGTAATCCCACAACAAAGTCCATGGATATATTCTCCCATTTCCACTCTGGCACTGGTAAAGGCTGAAGCATTCCTTTCGGTAACTGTCGCTCTGCTTTAACCTGTTGACATGTCAAACACTTCACAGTAAAATCAGCAATATCTCTTTTCATTCCATCCCACCAGTAATACTCCTGAAGATCTCTATACATCTTAGTACTGCCAGGATGAACTGAAAATGGAGAACTATGAGCTTCACATAACAACTCTATCTTCAACTGTGAATCACAAGGAACACACAATCTCTTCCCAAATCTCAAAATGCAATCATTATCAATGTTGAATTCAGGCAACTTACCTTTCTAAACCAGATCTACCTTTTTCTGCAACTCACTGTCTTGCTTCTGTGCTTGCTTGATTCTATCTGATAGAGATTATCTCACTGATACCTGAAACAAAACAGAAGAAATTCCTACAACAACAACTTCTATGCCAAATTTCATCAAATCAAAAACCAAAGGATCTCATTCCAAACGTAACATGGTTAATGAAGCATTCCTTTTTCGACTCAAAGCATCAGCCACTTTATTTGCTTTTCCCGGATGGTAATGAATTGTACAATCATAATACTTGATTAATTCTAGCCATCTCCTTTGTCTCATGTTCAACTCTTTCTGAGTGAATATATACTTTAAACTTTTGTGATCGGTATATATTTCACACTTTACTCCATACAAATAATGCCTCCAAATTTTTAAAGCAAAAACAACAACATCTAATTCCAAATCATGTGTAGGGTAATTTACCTCATGAGTTTTCAACTGTCTTGAAGCATAAGAAATTACCTGATCATTCTGTATTAGGACGCAACCAAGTCCTTTCAATGAAGCATCACTGTATATAACAAACTCACCATTCCTAGAAGGTAGTGCCAAAACTGGAGCATTCGCCAATCTTCTTTTCAATTCCTGAAAACAATCATCACATTCTTTTGTCCAGATAAACTTAACACCCTTCCGAGTTAGCTTAGTCATTGGACTAGATAACCCTGAAAATTTTCTAACAAACCTTCGGTAATAGCCTGCCAAACCAAGGAAGCTACAAATCTCAGTTACATTTTTGGGTCTTGGACAGTCTTCCACAACTTTTCTTTTTCCAGGATCAACAGTTATCTCATCTTTAGAAACAATGTGACCATGGAAAGAAATTTGTTGCAACCAAAACTCACACTTGCTGAATTTTCCATACAGTTTCTTTTCTTTTAAGGTTTGCAAGATAACCCTTAAATATCTTTCATGCTCTTCTTTACTTTTAGAAAACACCAAAATATCATCAATAAAAACCACCACAAACTTATCCAAGAACTCATGGAAAATTCTATTCATTAAGTCCATGAATACAGAAGTTGCATTGGTTAGCCCAAAAGGCATTACTAAAAATTCATAATGTCCATATCTTGTACGAAACGCAGCCTTCGGAACGTCTGCTTCCTTTACCTTCAGCTGATGGTACCCCGATCTCAAGTCAATCTTTGAAAAATACTGAGCTCCCTGGAGCTGATACAACTTCATTTGATGGCCCGACATCTGCTGAAGTAGTTGCAAAGGATTTCACCACCCCTTTCTACTTTTAGTATAACTGCTTCCCATCACTCAAGCTCTTTGTCGGACACTCGTTTTCATAGTGACCCATCTCATTGCACTTATAACATTTCACTAACTATAAAGAAAATTTGGTCTTACCTTCACCTTGATCCTTTTCAGTGCAATCACGAGCCTTATGTCCCATCTTACCACATCGGTAGCACTTTCCAGAATTCAGAAGACATTCCCCAGCATGCCTTTTTCCACATTTATCACAAACTGGAAACTTAGTTTTCTTACCATCAGACTTTTTTGAAGAATTCTTACCTTTCTCATGCCACATTGGTCTCTTCTTCTGTTGGTTGTTATAGAACACTTGATCATCGGCAAACTCCATTTCCACCTTCTCAGCACATAAAACAAGCTTTTCATAACTTTTAAACTCACGAGAAGCTAATGCCCTTCGATATTTTGGCTTTAATCCTGAGTAAAAATGATTGATTTTACTATCAAGGTCTCAGATAATATTTGGAGCATACCTTACCAATCGAGTGAACCTTTCTTCATAGGTAGCCACTGAGTCTTCCTCTTGCCTCAATTCCAAGAATTGTTTTTCCATCCTAAGTCGAACAGCCTTAGGAAAATACTTCTCAAGAAAAATTCCTTTGAATTCATCCCAGTCGAGAGCATCAATCTCATCGGCATCCCTGATATTTTTAACCATAGACCACTACTGATCTTCCTCACCCTCCAAACGGTAAATAGCAAGACTAACCTTTTGATTGTCTGAACACCCCATGACATCAAAAATCATATCTAGTGCTTTAATCCACCCTTCATCTAGCACAGGGTCAGATGATCCTCAGAATGATGGGGGATGTTGCCTCATGAAATGTTCCACCACTGACATGTTCTTCTGCGGTTGATCTGGCTGATCTCGTGTATGGATACCACCGCCATTTATCGCTTGAGTCAACTGCGCCATTACTGCAACAAACTATTTAGTTCCAATTTCGACCATCTCAGGATGCTGATTCGGAAGGTTATTTCCTTCTGTATGCCTTCCTAGCACTGCTTCCCTGTTTCCTCTGCGGAAAACCATTCTGAACAAACATGTCGTAGATGAAGCAACATGGTAATCTTCAAATGCTATATCATTTCAAAAAAAAATTGGATAATCATTTAATAAAATTCTAACTCCTAAAGTTATCTAAACCGACCTTTGATACCAACTATAAGGCCCCAGCCTTAAACCTTACTTAATCTTGAGTTATTACAAGATTACACGTTGAGGATCTTTTCGGGTTTAGAGTTTTAGAGAATTAGATCATAAAACTTGCATTACATTCCACATGTAAACAAAGTGGTTACATAAAGATATTATTCTTCATTCCCATCAATGGAAACATATTTAAAATAAACATGGATTATTTCTTGACACTTCCTTGACAATATCATCATATCATGTACCTTTCCCTTGACCTGTGAAAAACATTTCAAAAAACTTGGGATGAGCATAAAAAGCTCAGTAAGGGATATAAAAATATAGAAAGGAAACATGGGTACATATATACATAAGGATGAGATCATACTTTACCCATAGAACATAAGAACTTTAACATACCTCATCAAATCATGAATAAATCATAGAAATCATAAGACATAAAGGTAACTTGAGGCATTCATAACATTCTTACATAGGGAGTAACCCTCTTGGTTATGTTTGGAATACCCATCACAGTATATTCCCTAAATCTCTTCGGAGAAACCTTAAAGTTTCACTCCTTCGTGTTACCCAATGCATTGGAGAGCTATATCGGGCTCACCCGCCCTTAGTTTATCACGGAACCACCCATCTTCATAATAATGCCCAAGAACCTCAACATAATCGTATCACATAAAACATTCATAAAGGAAACATAACATTTCCACCTTTCAATCACAAGATATCAATACAACACATTGATATAAAAACATTATGAAAACCATTTTCAATACCAAAATAAAAGAAAAGTAAAATATGGTATTTATTTTTCTTTTAAAAAGAAGTTATGGCTTGTAGAGGAATCTGAAACTCAAATAATGGTCACGGCGGCGGAGAATTCGTTGTCACCGCATACGTACGACAAAAACATTCCCTTTTGTCGTTTAGTAAACTCTTCATATAAAAAAGATTCATTTTTAATAAACGCAAAAGTTAAAGGGGTTTATACACCGTATAAAAGAAAGTTGTGTATAAAATAAAATATGCCTCAATGAAAGGAGATTGAGACGAAGTCCCATACCTCGGGTCCGACTTGACTCGGTCGTTCTTTAATCTCCTGAATAATAAACTTGAGTTAATCTATACTTTCTTAAGAACCTTTTTCAAGTTCATTATTCCTTTTATACCATGTTATGAACATCATGTAATCATTTAAGTTAATAATGTTCATTTTGTTGGTATTTGGTTCTTAAGTCAAAAATAGACTTCTTACACTTACATGTTGTTAATTTGGTCAAAGTTTCATTATATCCAGAATGATATTAATGATTTGGATAACATATACATCATATATATTCAGAATATATATGTATTTATAATATTACATCACATTTAGAGGTAAGAAATGAAATTCACCGTTCATGGAGACGGTAAGCCGTACGTACGCATGAACGCTACTTCCATTTCTATTTCGTATTTTATGGAATAGAGCCATAATGATATAAGAGTATATTATAATTATAGTATAATAACATTTATAATATCATTAACTTTATCCTTTACACATCCCACATATGGTATTAATGAATCAAATCACTTTCAGGGGGCGGTAGTCCGCACTTCCTTAAATGAAGATATCGCGTTTACCTATAATGGAAACCATAAAGGTATGACCAAAAAGAAAAATACAGAATCTTAAGGAAAACATAAACATATTATATATCATATATAAATATAGTGACATCTTAATGGAAACCTTTGAAGGTGTTAAATGATTATTGAACAATCATCGTTTCGGGAGGCAGAATTTCGCCATCCACGGAAACCGTATGTTCTTTAACCATTTGATGTAGTTTTGTGAGAGTGTAGCTCGAATAAATCTTATAACAACATCCTAGTATATTTAAGATACTGGTGTTGTTACAAAAGAAGTATATAAAAAGAGTTTAGGGGGCTGGAGAAGCAAAATAAAACAAATGAACATGAGAGAATGAATTACCTTTAAAAGTGTAACTCCTTTTGATTTGAGCCTAAAGGCTTCCTTTGAAAGGATTCTGCCCAAAGGGAATCCTATAGGATAAGTAGAGGGATGTGGAGTGAGTAAATGGGCAGGGGTTGGCCGAGCCAAAGGCTTTGGGAGTGTGGGTAAGGAGGTAGACGTGGGGGCCTTTTATAAGAGGAGAGGAGGGGCACTCTTGGAAAGTAAAGTTAAGTTAATTTATTTTAAAATTATTTTCGGATTCAAAAGGTCCCACATTGATATAATTCGAGTATAAGGTGATAAGGCTTCTAAATCCACTCATCCAATTGGTTTTGGCCATGTGTAGGTTTTAGATTTTACATTATCTTTCCATTTTATTTAAATCGTTAAATAATGAGGTCATCGTTGCATCATCATGATGTCATAAATAATTTAATTTATTTAAAGTCTAAAAATTATAAAAAAAATACTATGATGTAGGAAATATTTTTATCTTTCTAATTACTATTTATAATCAAAAATCTGATCTTTATAACCCTATGTAAAAATTGTTTTCGTAAAACATATTATGTTTGTGTCATTTTTACTTTTACATTAAATAAAAAGTTACTTATGTCATTTCCCAACCAAAGTGGATCCATGGGGTCCCCAAGTTGACCCATGGCTTTTCGTGGTATTCCATGACAAAACAAATGATGGTAGGACATGTGTCAAGCTCATCTCATTTTATTAAAGTATTATTTTTACCTTAAACTACACTAATTACCACTAATCGCGATTAAAAACTTAGTAAGTTACTATTCACCAAAAAATTATTATAATATCATTGAACCACATTTTACTTCTTAATGACAACCATTTATGTCGGATTTTTGAAATTCAAAACACAAAGATGGCAAAATTTCATTTAAACGGAAAAATCAGTTTTTATAAGTACCACTTAGTGGTTTCACTATTCATCAAAAATTGAAGTTTTTCAGAAAATTACCAAAAATTCACCCTAAGCTATATTTGATATTCCGAATTCAAAAATGAAGTCTATTTTACAAAATTAAAAACATATAAGTCACATTAATTAATTTAATAATTAATTCCCGCTGTCAGAGCAAATAGCGTGTTTTTATAAAACAATAAGTATCAAAAGATTGACACTAGTTTAAGTCTAATTTCAAAGTGAAATTGATTCCAATGACCACCATTGGATTAAATGGTAAAAATATATTCTAATTTGACTTCAAAACCAATTCAAAAGATAATATAATCATATAAATAAATTATATTAAAAAACATTTTTGATGTAAAATACAGTATTTTTCACTATTCATTAAAAAATGAACATTGTCTGAAAAATACCAAAAATTCACACAAAGTAAATTTTGATGTCCCAATCATAAAGAATAAGTTTATTTTGACAAACATAGCTTATAAAATTGTCAAAATATAGCTTTAAAAATGGTTTTCCATCAAAAGGCAGTAAAACAATCTTTTAAGAATATTAGTGTATTCCATGTTTAAGATTGGATTTATTTTCATTTTAAGCCTCTAAAACACTATCTAATTCATTAATAGACATAGATAAAAATATCTATTACTCATTACTTACTTGGGATGTTACATAAACCAAACCTAAAAACCATATAAGTCCTTTAAATTAGAAAACAATAGTCATATTGTGATTTTTGAAATGGTGGAGTATATGGAATGTCAATCCATGGTGTCATTTTCTTGGGATGATTAATAATCCAATTTTATTATTTAAAAAAAATTAAAATATTCATTTAATGGTTAGATCTATAGAAAAAACCTAAAAATTAGGTAAAATAATATGAAAATTCTCATTTTATAATTTTTCCTATGTAATATTTGATGATGTGTCAGTCGGATGTGTGGTGTGTGCCGAATGACCAAATTAGCAGTTTTTAAAAGTTTGGCATCCTTTAATAACATGCAACATGGGGTTAAAACCAGTTAAATGACTTCTAAATGTCCTGTAATCTGATGAAGATAATAATATATTTAAATGTGAAATGGTAGAACTAACAAAACTCTAATATGACGTGTTTTTTCCATTGATGAAATAATTGAGCATTTTACACAATAAAAATTTCATTTAATTATTGGATCCAAAGAAAAAAAGCCTAAAATGGAATTAAATTATATGAAAAATGTCGTTTTATTATTTTCTGTATGAGTATATGACATGTCAATAAGATATTTAATGTTCGTGGAATGATGAAATAAGTAGTATTTAAAAGTATTATGTCATTTTAAAAAACATGTGTTATGGGGTCAAAACCAAACAAATGACCCCTAAATGTTATGAAATCAGACAAAAATATCTAGAAAATGATATTTGAAATGGTGGATCTATTATGAAATCCTTATGAGGTTACGTATTCATGGGATGAAGAAAAGAACACTTTTATTATTTTAAAACACTAAAATATGAATTTAATAGTCAGATCAATATCAAAAGACCTCATAATTAGGTGAAATCATAGGACAATTATTCTTGTATTATTTTTGACATGTAAGAGTAGAATACACATCAATTGAACATTCATTGTTCCCTGAATAGTTGAATAATATTTTTTTAAATCGTTGATGTCCTTTAAAAATATGTGTTAGGGGGTTAAAATCAATTTAAGAACCTCTTAATGCCATGAAATCCAATAAAAACAACCATACAATGAATTGTTAAATAATGGAACAAACATAAGGTCACTCCAAGTTTCATTTTCCCCATCATGAATCTAAACACACATTTGTTTTTTCAAGACACTAAAACATGTGTTTAATAGTTAAATTCATAGAAAAAAACCTCATAATTAAGTGAAATCATTGGTAACATATATTTTTATTATTTTTGATGAGTATAAGAAGACCAGATGTCAATAAAAAGTGTTGTGTACCTTAAATGATCTAATAAAGAGTTTATAAAGGATTAGATTCCTTTAAAAACATGTGTAATGGGGTTAAAACCAACTAAAATTCCTTTTAATGGAAGGAAATATCATGAAAACAACCATAAAATTATTTTTTAAATGATAGAGCTTACAGGACATCAATTTATAATGATTTTTTCCTCGGATGAATAGAAACACAATTTTATTATTTTAAAACACTAAAACATTTATTTAACAGGTATATCCATATAAAATGATCTCATAATGTGGTTAAATCATGTAAAAAACATATTTTTTTATTTTTTGACTTGTATGAGTATAAAAACATCAATTAGACATTTGGTGTGCCAGAAATGACTAAATAAATGTCCATTAAAATCATTCCTCTGGGTGTCAAAACAAACCAAATAACCTCGAAATGTTGTGAAATAATATGAAAAAAATTGTATAATGATTTTTGAAATGATGGAGTATGAAAAATTTCAATAAAAGGTTAATTTTTCCAGATATTATTGGAAACACGTTTTTATTGTTATAAAATTGTAAAACATGTGTTTAACATTTAAATTCATAGAAAATTTCCATGAAATGAAGGGAAATCATATAAAAATAATATTTATATTATTTTTTATGTGTATGATTGTAAAATACATCAATTAGGTGAATATTGTGCCTGAAATGACTAAATAAACATTTTTAAAGTCTTTACATTCATTAAAACTTGTTTCATGGGGTTAAAACAAACCAAAAAACCTCCAAATTCCATGAAATCATATAATAACAACCATACAATTATTTTTGATTAGGTGGATCTAATGGAATATCTATTTTAGGTGTTGTGTTCCCTAGATAATCAAAACCACACTTTTATATTTAAAAACATTAAAACTTGTGTTTAATGGTCATATCAATATAGAAACACCTTGGAATTATTTAAAATAATTTTATTTTTTATTTTTATTATTTTTTATGTGTATGAATAGATGACATGACAATCAGATGTGTAGTATACCTAGAACAACTAAATAAGCAGTCTTTAAAGTCCTGATAAACATTAAAAATGTGTGCCAGGGGGTAAAAACCAACCAATAACCTTTGAATACCATAAAATAAAAAAAAAATAACAATAATATATTGATTTTTTAAATGGTGGATCTAATGGAATGACAGTCCATGGTTTTGTTTTCAAGGGATGACAAAAAATGTAAATTTATTATTTTGACACACTAAGATGATCATTTAGATGTTAGATAAATAGATAAAGGCCTCATAATGATTTAAAATCATAGTAAATCCATATTAATTTATTTTTGATCTGAAAAAAAAAAATAAACAATGTGCTAATCAGACATGATTTGTGCTCAAAACGACTGAATAAGTCATTTTTAAAGGTTTTATGTTCTTTATAAATTAGATCAGGAGGTCAAAACCAACTAAAAGACCTCATAATGTCATGAAATTTTATTACAACAATTTTACAATGAATTGGGAAATGTTAGAGTTGACAGAACATCTATATGGGTTTTTGTTTTCCCTTGATGGCTAGAAATACACTTTTATTGTTTTGATACACTAAAATGTGTGTTTAATAGTCAAATCCACATATAACTACCCTAAAATTATGTGAAATAATAGGAAAATAATATTTTTATTTATTTTGAGAATTACAATCATATGAAATGTTAATCAGCCTTGTGGTGTTCTAGGAATGAATGAATAATCATTTTTTAAAGGTTTGACATCTTTTAAGAATGTGAGTCAGGTTTTCAAAACCAACTGAATGACCTATAAATGCTGTGAAATCATATTAAAACAAACATATAATGATTTATGTAACAATTGAGTTGCGAAAACATAAATTTAAGGGTTTTTTGACCAAGATTAAATGAATCATAGTTTTATTATTTTAAACAAAAAACCATTCATTTAACAACAAAATCCTTATAAAATGACCCTATAATGAGGTTAGATCATAGGAAAGACATACTTGTATTATTTTTGATGTGTGAAATAATATAAAATGTTAATTAATCATTATTTATGCATGAAATAATAAAAATTTTGTTTTTAAAGGTTTTACATCCTTCAAAAACCTATGTTAGTGGGTCAAAACCAATTGAACGACCTCTAAATTCCATAAAATTCAAATAAAATCTATAAATAGAATTTTGAAATGATATAGTTAAAGAAAAATTAATCATTGGATCCTTTTTCTCATGATGATGGGGAACACAATTTTAATTTTTAAATACACTAAAAGGTGCGTTTAATGGTCGGATCCATATAAAATGACATAATAATGATGTGAAATATTTAAAAACAGATTTTTATTATTTTTGATATTATCGATTATAAGACACCTCAATTAGTCATGTGGTAAGCCAGGAATAATAGAATTATCAATTTTTAATGGTTTAACGCCCTATAAAAATGTTTGTCTTGGGTTAAAACTAACTGAATGACCCCAAAATTCAAGTAGATAATTTGATATGAACATTAATATGATATTTGAATTGTTAGGGATGATATAATTTTAATATGAGGTTCTATTTTCCAAAGATTATTAGAAATTTACTATTATTATTTTAATAAACAAAAACATAAATTTAATTATTAGATCCCAAGGAAATTTCCTCCAAATTTTGTGGAATCATTGTATAACCTTATTTGAATTTTTTTATGTGTATGAGTAGATGATGAATTAATTATACATGTGGTGTTCCTAGAAATATTTGAAATATGATTAAAACAACTATATAGTGAATAGTGAAATGGTGGAATTTTAATCTAAGGTTTTGAATTACCAGGACAACTGGAACCACACTTTTATTATTTTAAAACACTAAAGCATATTTTTAACCATTATATCCATCAAAACATCCCAATTATGAAGTAAAAATATAGGAAAATATTTTTTGTTTTATTTGGGTAGTGTACGAGTAGACGACGTGTCAATCAGACATGAGGTGTACCCAAAACAACCAAATAAATAGTTTTTAGAGGATTAACCACAATTGAAAACATGTATATGGGTATAAAACCCCAAAAAAAACTATTTAATGTCATGAAATTATACAACAAAAACCATTCACTGATTTGTAAAATATTGGAGCTAATAGAATGTCAATTTAAGGTGGTGTTTTATTAAGATGACTAGAAGTGCAATTTTATTTTTTAATGCTAAAACATACATTTAATAATCATATCCATATAAAAATACCTTATAATTAATTAAAATCATAAGAAAACCCTAATTTAAATAATTTTGAAATATACAAGTTGAGGAAACATCAATCAGATGTGAAATGTTTATAGAACAATCAAAAATGTAATTTTAAATTAAAAAAATGATTAGAAACTATTAATATATTAAAAATAAAATGACCTAAAACTATTGTACTATGTTTTAATTAAAATATAATACAACATTTCAACTACTATTTTTATAAACCTTTTTACATTACTATTTTTTTAAATCATATTCAATCATATTAGATGATGGGTGTGGAGATACAAGGATGATTATACATGGTTTTTATGAGCATTTTATTTTACATATCATGTATAAATTTATTAACTATTTGTATGAGGATAGTTATTTTGGTTTTTATTTTTATTTTTTTAGAAAAAAATAAATTATCTACAATGACCATTATAGACCAACCATGGGTAATTCTATAGTTACTTACAAATAACAATCACTATAGGCAATATAAATAGGCCAAAATCAACTTACATTTTGAAGTCTTTTTGTGTTTACTATAAGAAAATAGTGACTACTTTTGACGGTCACTAAAAGAAATGTTACTTATAGTGTTTTATTATTACGATATTGTGATATTATGGAGTCTTTCTAAGGTTGATGTTGATCAATATGATCTGTGATGTCATGAGCCAAGTCTAATTCTTTAATTGATGTTCTTGGCTTCCTCTCACCATCAGTGGGAGGATCTCTTTGTATCACTTACCCCAACCACGAGTTCAAGTTTTTTAGAATCCTATGAGATAGAAACGATTACATTAGGAACTGGCCCACTAGAGAGATACCTCTTCTTTAGGACTTGAGAAATTCATTCACCCAGGTCTCATCTCTCACCACACCATGATCATTCCTCAACATATAAACTCATCATTTAATGGTTCTTCTGGTGCTCGTCCTCCCTCTTGATGAAGCAATGAAAATATTCTAAATTAACAACTTATTTAAATTTTACTCAAGGTGTACTACATAAATTCATTTTTTATGTAATGTAGGTGTCCAGGACTAAGTGTGAACAAAAATGAGAATCCTCTATCAATAAGAAATAGGTTGGATAAGGTGAAGGAGTACAAAATATGGTGTGATTTTTTATTCATATATAATGGGATAAATTATTTATTTATGATGGTTATGTTCAAGTATAAATAATGAAAAGAGTAGATATGTTGTTTCCATATTAAATAAAACTAATTTTTTTTATGTTGGATATTTATTTTATACATATAAAAAATAAACTATTAGACCAATCTAGAAAACTTTTTTCAATGAAACGAATAACCAATTAGATTTCTTGATTTGTTTATAACTATCGGGTCCATAAATTATGAAAAAACTTATTTTAATACACATTATTTCTTGATAAATTAAATTTAGATACACATAATACAACCCCATAAGATTATGAGTTATATTGTATTTGGTTAATTATGTACAAAAAATAAAAACATGTAAAAGGAAAACAAAAACATCATTTAAAAACTCTGTAACATGTGTTTATATTATATAAATCCTCTAAAATTGCACATGATAACCTGAGGATGTGCAAAAGAAAGGAGTGAGCTATAAATCCCAAAAAGGTATAAATAAAATCATATTATGATGAAATCAATACATTTGATTCAATCATTATATCATGGAAACATATAAGTTGGAAGAATCATAAAATTGAACATGGAATCGTGATATATGATGATAACATGAAGACATCATAGGAATGTGGAAAACACATAAAACATGACATCATAAACTTTTGTAAAGGATAAGAACCAAGAAAAAATAACATAGTGTTCTTAGGATAACCACCCATGCGCCATAAATTTCATCTCATTAAATAAAAACATTACACAGTGCATTGGATAACTATATGATTTCAGGACCACACACCACTTTCATATAATGTACATGAAAAAGTGTTCCAAATATATCATGAAAATTAAGGATGTAATTCATCTATTTTATCCCCAAGATTTAGGTTTTCGAGTTATATACATGTAAATACACAATTAATAAGGGATAGGTGCAACTATTTGAATACCCCTGGGTGGAAATGGAGATAGGTATTCACTACACAAATACTTGGCATGAAAAATCACATGACATATTAAGTAGCACAACTGTTGTGCATAAAGGTTTATATAATTGGATAATGAGAGTTTTAGGAGACTATCACTACTTTGGAATGATATGTATTGTAATATGGATGTGTAAAAACTTATCCTAACTTGAAAAATTGGAAAGAAAAATGAATGACATAATGAATGTTCTTGAATAAAGAGGAT